>CM065591.1:388399510-390799510 GCA_033119425.1 Bufotes viridis | reverse complement strand
CGCGTTTAACGCGCGTTCGTGACTCTGGAGACTTTTTTTAATTGGTCTGGAGACCAATTAAAAAAGGGCATCTCTACACTTAACGCGCGTTAAACGCGCGTTAAACGCGCGTTCCCATTGAAGTCTATGGGAGGAAAAGCGCGACAAACGCCCAAAAAAACGCTCCTGAACGAGCTTATGCATCGGGCGTTTTACAGCTCGTTTTTACGCGCTGTAAAACGCTCAAGTGTGAACCACTCCCATAGGGATGCATTGGTTTTCATGTGTTGAGCGTTTTACAGCGCGTTTGAACGCGCAGTAAAACGCTCAGGTGTGAACCCAGGGTAAAGGGGATGTCCCACAAAAAACATTACCAGTGCAATTTTGCAAATGCATGTAATTTAAAAATTTAGCATAGCCACTGAGTTAATCAATAAAAGGCATCTGTATAGCACCACCTGCTGTTCATTTATTTTTTGTTATTTCTTTGTCCTGCTCGAGATGGCTGTACATGCTCAGTTTCATCATTTAACTGCTTCAAGATCTGTGAGAGCTGCAGCAGAATGGACATGCCCCTGAGCTGAGACAGAAAAGACTCTCCCCTTGAGCTGTCAGCTTGATGTAAATCAAGCAGAGCAATCCATTTTGAGATCTCTGAATCCATGTGAGGTACAGGGCTGGTTCTAGCTTTCCTAGAAAGAGACTTTCATGTACTATATGATGTTTGAATTTATTTTTTTACATTAATATTGGGATAACCCCTTTAAATACCATTTTCAAGTGCCATTCTTTGCATGTTTTTTTTTTTAATGATGTGGCCAGGTGTTTCCTGGGAGTATACACATAGAGGGGAGTTTATCAAGACTGCCATTTCTAATGCCAGTCTCAACTTAATTAGTAGTGGTCTGAGACATGGCAAAACTATTAAGAGGGGCATGCCAATTAATCATTTTGATGCATCTCAGCAAGTTTGTGTGCCAGAATCTTTAACGTAAAAGAGAACAGTATACTGCTACAGATGAATCCGCATGGATTGGAGGTTTGAGCCCAAAAGTGGAAAATGAAGTTTAATACACATTAAATGTCAGGTTTTGCATATGAGAAGGAAAAATACATGTCGCTAGAACATACCAAATGGTAAATCACTGAGTAACACTGACATGGAAAAGGAATTTAACTCAACAATAAACTTAACTGAAGCAACCAGTGTCAGGCAGCTGCTGTCAAGTACAGATACACGTGACGCTGTATTACAGTGAGATCTGAGATTCTGCAAAAAATAGTCTTAACATGACTTACGTGCATAAGAGTTTACTCATGATAAGTGAGCATGCTCGGCCGAGTATTGGTTCGGCTCGAGCATCGATATGCTCGGCGCTCGGCTTTACTCGGCTCCGTTCCGTGCCCCCGCAAAAAAAATAGAGCATGTCCTATTCTTGTCCGTTATGCGGACAAGAATAGGCATCTCTATAATGGGCCGCGTTCCGTTCCGCAAATTGCGGAACGGAACGCGGAGCAGCTTCCGTGTTTTGCGGATCCGCGGTTTGCGGACCGCAAAACACCCACGGCCGTGTGCATGAAGCCTTACACTGATAGGCTGGTCAGAACATGTAATACCATTTCATATAGGAGCTGAGGTCCAGCGCTCGGCTCATTCAGCATCAGGGAGAGCAGACAGTAGGCAGGGACAGATAGCGTTTTGCTCTATACTTATTGATTTCACTCCAAAAACCTTATTGAAAGACCTAACAGTCCTTTTAAGGACTAGAGTGTGTGTTTGACAGCAGTGCAGCACCTTTTTCAGGGACAGGCATCACCAGGAAGGGACAGATAAGTGCAAGGCTTGAAAATCGTGATAACGTCTAAAAGACAGAAAGATTTCAGATTAGTGACATCTACAATACGCCATCATTAAGCAGTGTGTTGGGCAGATATTATCAAAAGAGGCTTATTCACTACAGTGGTCCTTGGTACTGAGATATAAACTGCAACATCATAAATCAGTGTGTTGGGCAGACATTATAAAAAAGGGCTTATTCACAACAGTGTGCCTGGTACTGAGATATACGGTACACTACACCATCAGAAAAATCTATTTTCTGGGGAAATTAACCTAACTTGTGCCACATCTGTGTGTGCGTTCAATACGAAACCGTTATCTTAATTACTTCAGCAGAGAGTGATTTATATTTTGGCCATAGTTAACTAGTTTTAGGCACATCTGTGTGTGCGTTTAGGCCACAACCGTATATACAGTATTCCTGCAGAGAATACATTTTATTTGGGACAAATTTGTATCCAATATAGAACGACATCCGAATACAGTGTGTATTAACAAAATTACATTATCTCTGGGCTAGTGTAGTGCTGGAAATCTGTAGTTTTCTGTATCCAATATCTTACTGGAAGCCAATACAGTGTGTATTGTAAATATTACATTATCTCTGGTCTAGAGTACTCCTGAAAATCTTTATTTTTCTGTATTCAGTACATTACAGCAGGCCAATACAGTGTGTACTGTAAAAATGTCATTATCGGTGGCCTACTGTAGTGACTAAAATTTGTATTATTCTGTCTACAATACATTACTGCAAGCCTATCCAGTGTGTATTGTAAAAATTACATTATCTCTGGGCTAGTGTACTCCTGAAAATATTTATTTTTCTGTATTCAATACACTATAGCAAGCCAATACAGTGTGTACTGTAAAAATGTCATTATTTCTGGGCTAGTGTAGTGCCGAAAATTTTTATTTCTCTGTCTATAGTACATTACAGCAAGCCAATGCAGTGTGTACTGTAAAAATTACATTATCTCTGGGCTAATGTAGTGCCGAAAATCTGTATTTTTCTGTATCCAGTACTGTCCTGCATCAGAAAACTGTGTCTTTAGCAGACAGAAAAAAAATCTGCACCACATCTACAGAGAAAACCATTAATATGAAGAAGTAGAGCACAAAGGGAGGGGGAAGTGTGCGTGATGCTAATGGTGCAAGCGGAGACCGTGGCCCTGGACGTGATGCTGATGGTACAAGCAGAGGCTGTGGCCCTGGGCGCAATGAAACTGTGCCTGCTGCCAGTTCACCAGAAAAAAAAAAAAATCCACCTTACCCAGCTTCATGTCCAACTTAGCTGGGCAGCGCAGTACAACACTGTCCAAGTCGAACCAGTGCCAACAGGTGGTCGGTTGGATTGCAGAAGATAATGCTTCCAGTCGGTTAAGCACCACCCTCTCTTCCACGAAGTCCAGTCTCTGTAGCCAAGAGTCTAGTCAACCGAATCCTCACTCTGATCCTCCTTCCTCCCACCATGTCGCGTCTGGCCAAAGAAGTGATTCCACACTCGGATATTCACATGACCTCTTTTCATCAACAGTACTTGGTTTGGCTCTCTCGCCAAGCACGCTTGAAGAGGTACCTGAGATATTGTTCCCTGATTCCCAAACTCTTGAGCCTTCACAGTCTCAAGAAGATGACGGTGGTGAACAGCAATCATTCGTTCATGAGGTGGATGATGATGAGACACAGTTGCCAATCACTGAGGTGGTAGTTAGGTCAAGTCAGGAGACTGAACATAGTGAGGAAGTGGAAGAGGAGTTGGAGACCCAACATGGTTAGGGGAAAAGCCAAGCGAGGACAGCAGTACAGAGAGGGAGGGATCCGTAGCACCGCAACAGTCTGGAAGAGGCAGTGGGATGGCAAAAGGGAGGAGTCAGCCCACACCAAACAGGCCCGCAACCGTTACACCAAGCACCCCAATGCGTAAATCTACCTTGCCAAGGGGTAGGTGTTATTTGTAGTAGTTTGCAACCTGTGCCTTACCAAAACAAGCCGGGCGTGAACACTAGCCGGGGAGAACACTTCTCCCCTTTCGAAGTCGCATGCCCAGATGCCCGTCACCATGCACCTGGATCTTCGCATGAACCATTAGCAACAACATCCACTTCCCTGTCCCAGCCCAGCGTCCAAATGTCGATAACACAGGCATTTGAATGCAAGCGCAAATACCCACCTAACCACCCACACGCCATAGCACTAAATGTGCAACTTTCGAAATTTCTGACCCTTGAAGTGTTGCCATTTAGGCTTGTGGACACTAAGGCCTTCCGCAGCCGGATGTCTGCGGCCGTCCCTCAGTATGCAGTCCCCAGCTGCCACTATTTTTCACGGTGTGCCGTGCCCGCCTTACACCAGCATGTGTCCCAGAACATCACCTGTGCCCTGACCAACGAACTTACTGGGAAGGTCCACCTCACCAGGGACGCTACATTTCTCTGACCACACACTGGGTGAATGTTGTGGAGGCTGGAAGTGAGTCGGACCCTGGGATGGCACAGGTGCTACCCACGCCCAGGATTGCAGGCCCTACGTCCATCAGGGTCTCCGCCAGCAGCTATGTTACTGGCTCCAACCCCAACTTCTCCTCCTCCGCTGCCTCCTCTTCCACTTCCACCTCCAACACCAGTCAGCCAACAGTCGCTAGCTGGAAGCAGTGTAGCACTGCTGTGGGTAAACGTCAACAGGCCATGCTAAAGCTGATCTGCTTAGGGGACAAACAGAACACCGCCGCAGAGCTGTGGCAGGGTATAAGGGACCAGACCGAGCTGTGGCTCTCGCCACTCAATCTAGAAAAGGCATGGTTGTGTCTGACAACGGCCTTAACTTGGTGGCGGCTTTGGAGCTCGGCAACCTGACACACATTCCATGCCTAGCCCTCGTCTTAAACTTAGTGGTTCAGCGGTTTATCAAAACCTACCCCAATTTGCAAGAGGTACTAGTGAAGGCGCACCGCTTGTGTGCACATTTCCGAAAGTCATCCACAGCTTCAGCCGGTCTGTCAACACTGCCGCAGCTGTTTTGCGACGTTAGCACGCGGTGGAACTCTACGTTCTGCATGTTGGTAAGGCTTTGTGAGCAGCAGAGGGCAGTTGTGGAATACCAGCTGCAACATGGTTGTCGCCTTTTCAGTCAACTGGCACTATTCACAAGCAAGGAGAGGGCATTGATGTCAGACCTATGTGAGGTTTTAAAAAACTTGGATGAATCCACAAAGATGGTTAGTGGCGATAACGCTATTATCAGTGTAACCATCACAATGCTGTGTCTACTCAAACGATCGCTGCTCACAATTAAGGAGGATGCTTTGAATGTGGCAGACGAGGTAATGGGGGAGGAGATGACACAGGTTGATAGCCATACCTCCCCCAGTTCGTCTTCTCAGTGCGAATTGGGCCATGAAGAGGAGGAGGAGGAGGAGCTGGAGACACTTGCCGCTGCTACCTAGGCTAGTACCCATGGAACTTTAATTCCATCTGTTCAGTATGGATGGGCAGAAGAGGAGGATGAGGGTATGGAAAGTCATCCTGAAGTTGACATCAACTTCTTGCCCGTTGGTACTCTGGCACACATGGCTGACTTCATGTTAGGCTGCCTTTCCGCGACCCTCGCATTATACACATTCTAGGTAACACAGATTACTGGGTGTTCACCATTCTGGACCCCTGCTACAAAGAAACTTCTCATCTCTGATTCCTGTGGTGGAGAGGACGAGTAAAACCGTGCAATACCAGAAGGTACTTGTTGACAAATTGCTCCAAAATTTTCAATCTGACAATGCGGCTGCCAGAGTGCGTACTTTCTTAGGCAACCGAGGAAGGGAGATAAGGGGAACACACAGTAGTTCAAACAGAGGCAGGGCAACACTTTCCAAGGATGGGACACTTTCATGACACCCCACCACACCAGCAACCTCACCCTGAATCGCGGTCTAGTGCTACAAGAAGGGAAAAGTTTTGGAAGATGTTGAAGGAATACATTGCAGCATCCTAAATGATCCCTCAGTGCCTTACAACTACTGGGTGTCCAAGCTGGACATGTGGCACGAACCTGCTCTCTACGACTTGGAGGTGCTGGCCTGGCCAGCCACCAGCGTATTGTCTGAGTGTATTGAGTGCTGCAGGTGGCATTATAACAGATAAGCGTATCCGCTTGTCCACTGGCAATGCTGACAGGTTGACTCATATCAAAATGAATAAGGCCTGGATTGCCCCTGACTTCTCCACTTCACCAGAGGAAAGCTGAGCTAATGAGGAACAAAAACGCAATTTAAATGTATCCTTTATAATATACTCAATCCACAAGATTCAGAAGCTCAATTTTTACCGCAAAAAAGGTATATGTTTGAATCTTGTTTTCTCATCCTCCTCCTCGTCCATACAGAATATATATGTCCTCACTACAATGATTTGTAGGGTTCGCTCAGCCTCAGACCCTCACCTCCAATGCTTTATACCGTCTGCTCACCTTTAGCCCATCACTGCAATGTTTTATGGGGTTCACTAGGCTTCAGGCCCTCACCTACAATGCTTTATAAGGTCTGCTCACCTGTGAGCCATCGCTGCAATGATTTATGGGGTTTGCTAGGCTTCAGGCCCTCACCTCCAATGCTTTATACCGTCTGCCCACCTGTAGGCCATTACTGAAATCTTTTCTGGGGTTCTCTAGGCTTCAAGCCATCACCTCCAATGCTTTATAACGTCTGCTCACCTGTAGTCCATCACTGCAATGTTTTATGGGGTTTACTAGGCTTCAGGCCCTCACCTCCAATGCTTCATACCCTCTTCTCGCCTGTAGCCCATCACTGCCATGTTTTATGGGGTTCGCTAGGCTTCAAGCCCTCATCTCCAATGCTTTATAAGGTCTGCTCACCAGCTGCCCATCACTGCAATGTTTTATGGGGTTCTCTAGGCTTCAGGCCCTCACCTTCAATGCTTTATACTGTCTGCTCACCTGTAGGCCAGTACTGCAATGTTTTATGGGGTTCACTAGGCTATAGGCCCTCTCCTCCAATGCTTTATACCGTCTGCTCACCTGTAGCCCATCACTGCAATGTTTTATGGGGTTCACAAAGCTTCAAGCACTCACCTCCAATGCTTTATAAGGGCTGCTCACCAGCTGCCCATCACTTCAATATTTTATGGGGTTCTCTAGGCTTCAGGCCCTCACCTACAATGCTTTATACCGTCTACTCACCTGTAGGCCATTAATGCAATGTTTTATGGGGTTCACTCAGCTTCAGGCCCTCACCTCCAATGCTTTATAAGGTCTGCTCACCTGTAGGCCATCACTGAAATGTTTTATGGGGTTCTCTAGGCTTCAGGCCCTCACCTCCAATGCTTTATAAGGTCTGCTCACCTGTAGGTCATCACTGCAATGTTTTATGGGGTTCACAAGGCTTCAAGCACTCACCTCCAATGCTTTATAATGTCTGCTCACCAGCTGCCCATCACTTCAATATTTTATGTGGTTCTCTAGGCTTCAGGCCCTCACCTACAATGCTTTATACTGTCTACTCACCTGTAGGCCATTAATGCAATGTTTTATGGGGTTCACTCGGCTTCAGGCCCTCACCTCCAATGCTTTATAAGGTCTGCTCACCTGTAGGCCATCACTGAAATGTTTTATGGGGTTCGCTAGGCTTCAGGCCATCACCTCCAATGCTTTATAAGGTCTGCTCACCTGCAGACCATTACTGCAATGTGTTATGGGGTTCGCTAGGCTATAGGCCCTCACATCCAATGCTTTATACCATCTGCTCTCCTGTAGGCCATTACTGCAATGTTTTATGGGGTTTACTAGGCTTAAGGCCCTCACCTCGAATTCTTTATACCGTCTGCTCACCTGTAGCCCATCACTGCAATGTTTTATGGGGTTCTCTAGGCTTCAGGCCCTCACCTCCAATGCTTTATACCATCTGCTCACCTGTAGCCCATCACTGCCATGTTTTATGGGGTTCACTAGGCTATAGGCGATCACCTCCAATGCTTTATACCCACTGCTCATCTGTAGGCCATCACTGCAATGTTTTATGGGGTTTGCTAGGCTTCAGGCCCTCACTACAAGTTTTTTATACAGTCTGCTCAACTCTATGGCCATCACTACAATGTTTTATGGGGTTCGCTCACCTTCAGGCCCTCACTACAATTTGTTATAGGGTCCGCTCACCTTCAGGCCCTCAAATTTAATGTTTTAGAGTGTAACCAGCAGGCTCTTGCTCCAAATGTTTTTGAGGGTCACCAGCTGGCTATTAATCAGAATTTTTAAAGGGTGCATATGATGCCCTCCTTTACGTGTAATAAAGGGTGTATTGGAGTGACGATTCCTTGTTTTTTTTGGCAGCCCTTTCACTTAGTGCATAGGCTTTATGAGTATAGCAGTGTACCTGAACAAGTGTACCAACATGTGAATAAGGCCCTCCTTTAGGTGATATACAGGCTGTATCGGAGTGTTTCTTCCTGGTAATTTTTGGCAGCATTTGCACTGTATATACAATTGAATATGCAGGTAAGAATGTTTCCTAACAATTTTACCTCTAAAAATGTATTATTTTTTTTTAGGGGGCGGGATTTTCATCCAAACAGGGGGTGCCTGGGTGTCTCCCATTGACTTCCATTATACTCGGTTGCTCGGCCGAGCACACGAATATCGCTATGTGTTCGGACCGAGTACCCGAACACCCGAACACTTTGGTGCTCGCTCATCACTAGAGTTTACTAAACTGTGATAAATTGTATATATCTTTAAAAGATAAAATACATAGTAAAGTAGTTAACAGTCACCAAAGACATGAACAAATGAGCACGCTCCCCATTGACCAGTTCCCAACATGGCAACTGAACGACTCCCATATGATACAAAGAGAGGTGATGATAGCAGGACACATCTTACCCTGATAATGTCTTCAATGAAGCTAAGCTCTTTCTTACATAGCTAGATGTTTTCTAGCCTCTTGGCCCCTCCTAAAAGTCTTCAGTGTGCAGTATGCATGTATAGTTACTTCATACTTAAGGAACTCAAGGTGCCAGGCACCACTAACCAACTATATTTGTAAAGGGGAGCCAGCAACGTGTGCTCTCTTTGCAGCAGTGCTGGCATGTTGCTTTTCTGGTCGATGGTGACGGCAGGGAAGACCTGGCCATGCATGTCTCCTCAGTGTGGCTGGCGTCCTCCATCCCCTAAACAACGAGCAGCAGGGGAGCTGAGCGCCGATAGTGATGAATCAGACCTCAGCTACATTGAGGTGCGTGATGCGAGTCACGTGACGCTGGCCACGTCACGTGACTCATCAGTTTGGGCTATTTAACAGGCAGCCTGCAGTCCACAGGTTGCCTGTGATTGGTCTTACCACACTAGAGTATTATATATCGTGACTACTGTGCTTTTGACTTTGGCTTGTTTTGGACTTCGTCTCTGTGATTTCCCTGGTAGTTACATGACCACTTGGCTTCTGACCCCGGCTGGTATCTGACTTTGTTATTGTTATTTCCCTTGTACTGTTACCTCTTGGTTCCTGACCTCGGCTTTTGTTGACTTGGATTTAGTATTTTCCTGTGTCCCTGCGTTCCTCCTGGCATTAAACTTGGCTCCCTTGATTCTTGTTATGGTAGTTTTCTTCCTTCCTTTGGCCCCTGCACGTATTTAAGTTAGGGACTGCCGCCCAGTTGTACACCGACGGTTAGGACGGACCGTGAAAGTAGGTAGAGATAGAGGTATGGGTGGAGTTCAGGACTGCACTAATCCCTACCTAACGTGAAAGACTCACGGGCCTTACCTAAAACCATGGACCCTATGTGAGTCCTTATGGATCAGGTACATAGTCTCGTCCAAATGGTGCAGGATTTGGCAGAGAGGCTACAGCAGCAGGAATTACATCATCCCCCACCTGTAGCGGCCTCCTCTTGAACCTCATGCCCAACTGCCTGATCGTTTTTCAGGGGACAGGAAGCATTTTTTGACTTTGAAAGAGAGCTGTAAGCTGTATTTTCGTTTGCACCCACACTCTTCAGGTTCTGAACATCAGAGAGTAGGCATTATTATCTCTTTGTTGAAAGGAGACCCTCATGAATGGGCTTACTCTCTCCCCACGGATTTCCCTTGTCTAGCTAATGTTGAAGTGTTTTTTCAGGCCTTAAGTGTGCTTTACGATGAACCTGATAAGTAGGCCGTAGCTGAGAGTCAATTAAGGTCTCTTAGTCAGGTGTGTTTCCTCTGGTTGGAATGATCAAGCGCTTAGATGAAAGGTCCGGTTAGGGCTCTCAATCTTGAAAGATATGAATCTTGAAAGATATGTTGGTCAGTTACCCCCTCCCTGACACTTTAGAACAGACTATGACTCTAGCTGTTAGACTGGACCGATGAATTAGTGAGAGACAAAGAGAACAACTGATGTCTCCACTAGTGGTGGTCACACCTGACCCCCCCCCCCCCCCCTTAGACTCCAAGTGGAGAATCATCCACAAGAGCTCATGCAGCTTGAAATGACCAGGAGGGATCTAAGATGTCAAAGAAATTCCTGGCTTTTATTGCGGAGAATCGTATCACTGGTTACGGCAATGTCCTAGAGTTCCTCCTTCCAGGATATCTTCACGTCCTGATGCCCAGAAAGATAAGGTACTTCCCAAGGTGGTTAAATAAAAAGTGTTGTTACCGGTGGTTATTTCTTTTGGCATTTGTTGATTCTGGGTCTGCCTCTAATTTTATTGACCATAACTTTGCTCTTTCCCTTGGTGTGCCCATGTTGTCCTTTGCTAACCCTATTCATAATATTGCTATTGATTCCACACTTTTGGTGGGCAGGACAGTAGAATATTGTACACCGGAAGTAACCTTGACTGTGGGGGTCTGTCATATGGAGTGTACTTCTTTTCTGGTTCTAAAAAATTTACCCGTGGAGGTAGTTCTGAGTCTACCTTGGTTCCAGGTTCATAATCCAGTCATCAACGGTCCACGGGCGAATTAGAGAAATGGAGGGTGAAATGTGATTCTTGTTGTCTACCTGTTATTCAGGCTGGAGTCTCTACGGAGTCAAATTCTTTTCCCACATACATCAATGTCTTTGCTGATGTTTTTTCCATGTCCGAGGCTGATTTCCTTCCCCCTCATAGACATGACTGTGCCATTGACCTTGTTCCGGGATCCAAGTACCCTAGAGGTCGTATTTATAATTTTTCCAATCCGGAACGGAAGTCTATAAGGGATTACTTAAAGAAAAGCTTACAAAAAGGGCATATTAGACCCTTGGTGTCTCCTATGGGGCAGGGTTTTTCTTAGGTGCAAAAGAGGACTGTGGATTGAAGCTATGTATTGATTATAGAGAATTAAATAAGCTTACCATTAAGAATCAGTACTCTTTGCCCTTAATTCCAGACCTGTTTAACTAAATTCTTGGAGCTCACTGGTTCACTAAACTCGATCTCAGGGGGGGCCTATAATCTTATTCAAATTAAGGAGGGGGATGAGTGGAAAACGTCCTTTAATACCCCTCAGGGTCATTTTGAATATTTGGTGATGCCATTTGGTGCTCCGGCAGTTTTCCAAAATTTCGTCAACAATATTTTTAGACAATTTATTGGAAAATTCATGATTGTTTATTTGGATATTTTGAATTATTCACCTGACTGGGACTCTCACATTAGCCACAGTAGACAATTACTGGAGGTTCTTCAAGAGAACCAACTATTCGCTAAGAGTGAAAAGTGTATCTTTGGAGTACAGGAAATTTTATTTTTAGGATATATTTTCACACCCCAATCCTTTACGATGGATCCGGAGAAACTGCAGGCTATTCTGGAATGGGTGAGGCCCTCCTCTCTTAAAGCATTACAACGTTTTCTGGGGTTATCTAATTATTATCGAAAATTTATCAAAAAATGTTCTATTATTGCTAAGCCTCTCACCAACCTAACCAAGAAGGGGGCGGATCTAGTAAATTGGTCGCCAGAGACCATAGAGACTTTTGAAACAGTCAAGAGGTGTTTTATTAACACTCCAGTGTTAGTCCAAGCAGACCAAGAAAGGCCTTTTGTGGTTGAGGTTGATGCCTCCCAGGATGGAGTTGGACTCTCCCAGGGGTCATCAACTCTGACTAAACTGAGGCGATGCGCTTTCTTCTCTCGTAAATTCTCCTCTACTGAGAGAAATTACGATATTGGTAATCGTAAATTACTTGATATTAAATGGGCCTTTGAGGAATGGCGTAATTTTTTGCAGGGGGGCTCAACATCAGGTTACTGTACTTACTGATCATAAGAATTTGATCTTTTTGGAATCTGCTAAATGTTTGAATCCCAGACAGGCTAGGTGGTCATTATTCTTCACATGCTTTAACTTTTCTATTACTTTCAGGCCAGGAAGTAAAAGTGTCAAAGAAGATGCCCTATCCTGAATTTTTTGTGCCATTCAGTCTCCTGATACTCCACCAGAACTGATTCTGTCGGCAGGTGTCATTCTGGCCTCGGTCTCCTCCGATTTTATGATCGAAATTACTACGGGACAACATTTGGCTCCGGTACAATACCCTAAAGATAAATTGTTTGTCCCTGGTAATTTGCGTCTCCGACTGTTGGGTGAGTGCCATAATTCTGTTTTTAGTGGACATCTGGGTATTAATGCCACCAAGGAGCTAATCTCCAGATATTACTGGTGGCCCACCCTGCCTAGAGATGTCCACTCATATGTATCCTCATGTGAGGTTTGTGCCAGGTCCAAGACTCCTAGGTCCCATCCGGCTGGTGAATTGCGACCGTTGCCCATCCTTAGTAGACCTTGGTCCCATATTTCCATGGATTTTATCACCCATCTACTGGTTTTGGAGGCTAAGTCGGTTGTGTGGGTAATTGTTGACAGGTGCATGGTCTTGCATTAGCAAAATGGTGCATTTAATTCCTCTGTCAAAATTGCCCAATGCTAAGATTTTGGCTTCTCTATTTGTAGATCATATAATATGTTTGCACGGGATTCCGGAGAATGTGGTTTCGGAGGGCTTTTTGTCATAAATTGAATATCTCTCTGTCTTTTTCTTCGGTCTATCATCCGAAAATTAATGGTTAAACTGAACGTTTAAACCATTCTTTGGAACAATATTTGAGGTGTTATGTCTCCGACAACCAGCATCTTTCGGTCAAACATCTGTCCTTGGCTGAATTTGCCATTTATAATCGGGTGAACTCGTCTACTGGTATGTCTCTATTCTTTTGTAATTCGAGTTTTCATCTGCGATTTAGTTCATTTTCGTCATCTTCCGCTCAGATTTCTGAAGCTGATTTAGGGGTCAAAGAACTGTGCACAGTTTGGGCCCAGGTTCAGTCCAACCTGAAAAATGCCCAGGAGGTTCAAAAGGGTAATGCGGACAAAAGACGCTCTCGAGGAGTAGAGTTTGGATTGGGAGATAAAGTGTGGTTATCTACAAAGAATTTGTCTCTGAAAGTACCTTCAAATAAATTTACACCACGATGTATTGGTCCTTATGAAATCATTGAAATCAAGTAGATTTCTACACAAACATGGAAGGGAATTCTTTACTGTAAGAGCAGTGAGACTATGGAACTCTTTGCCTGAGGAGGTGGTGATGGTGAACTCACTAAAAGAGTTCAAGAGGGGCCTGGATGTATTTCTGGAGAGTAATAATATTACAGGTTATAATAACTAGAATTTTTGAGAAGGGTTGTTAACCACTCCCGGACCGCCGTACGCAGGATTGCGTCCTGGGGGCGGCCGGGATCTTCTGAGTGGACGCATCGGCGTGTCCTCTCGCGAGACCCGTGAGTTCCTGTGAACGCGCGTCTGGAGAGTTAGACTACAGCCTGCCAGCGATGATCAATCGCTGGCAGGCTGTAGATGCGATATAAATCGCATCAAACATGTATACCAGACGCTGTTTTGTGAACAGCGTCTGGTATACCTGCTACCTGGTCCTCTGGTGGTCCCATTTGCTGGGATCGACCACCAGAGGACCAGGTAACACAGTAAAGTTGCACCAAACACTACACTAACCCCCCACCCCCTCACCTATTAACCCCTTGATCACCCCATCTAGACCCCTGATCACCCCCCTGTCATTGATCACACCCCATGTAAGGCTCCATTCAGACGTCCATATGTGTTTTGCGGATCCGTGGATTCACGGATCCGTGGATCCGATCCGTGGATCCGATCCGCAGATCCTCAAAACACGGACACCGGCAATGTGCTTTCCGCATTTTGCAGATCCGCACATTGCCAGAACTATATAGAAATGCTTTTTCTTGTCCGCAATTGCGGACAAGAATAGGACATGTTCTATATTTTTGCGGAACGGAAGTGCAGACCCGGAAGCGCGGATCCGTAATTCCGGATCCGAGCGGGACAAAGTCTGTCCCCATAGAAATTAACGGGTCCGCAATTCCGTTCCGCAAACAGAATTGCGGACGTGTGAATGGGGCATAAGGGTCCCCTATCACCACCAGTTAGTTAGCGCCCAGCCCACTGCACCGCAGTCACTGATTTGGCAGAGATTTTTCATCCACATTGATTGATGCGAATGAAAAATCTGTGCCGCTCATTTTTTTTTTTTTCAGCGCAGAGGCTGAACAGAAAAAATCTCATTACCCGTATGCTCAATATACGGAGAATCGCAGAAACTCCTAATGCTGGCCATACGTGTAATGATTACGGAGACCCTCAAATGCCAGGGCAGTACAAAACCCCACATGTGACCCCATTTTAGAAAGAAGACACCCCAAGGTATTCCGTGAGGGGTATGGTGAGTTCATGCAAAATTTTATTTTTTGTCACAAGTTAGTGGAATATGAGACTGTAAAAAAAAAAATAAAAATCTCCGCTAACTTGTGCCAAATTTTTTTTTCTGTGAACTCGCCATGCCCCTCACAGAATACCTTGGGGTGTCTTCTTCCACAATGGGGTCACATGTGGGTATTTATACTGCCCTGGCATTTTAGGGGTCCTAAAGCGTGAGAATCCAAATGCGTAAAAATGGCCTGTGAAATCCTGAAGGTACTCATTGGTTTTAGGGCCCTTTGCATCTTGGCTGCAAAAGTGTCACTCATGGTATCGCCGTACTCAGGAGAAGTAGGGCAATGTGTTTGGGGTGTATTTTTACATATACCCATGCTGGGTGTGAGAAATATCGCTGTAAACGACAACTTTTTAATTTTTTTTATTCAAAGTTGCCAATTTACAGAGATATTTCTCTCACCCAGCATGCGTATATGTAAAAATACACCCCAAAACACATTGCCCTACTTCTCCTGAGTACGGCGATGCCACATGTGTGACACTTTTTTGCAGCCAAGATGCGCAAAGGGGCCCAAATTCCAACGAGTACCTTTTAGGAGGGCATTTTTACGCATTTTTCTTCTCACGCTTTAGGGCCCCTAAAATGCCAGGGCAATACCCCACATGTGACCCCATTTTGGAAAGAAGACACCCCAAGGTATTCGCTGAGGGGCATAATGAGTCCATGAAAAATTAAACTTTTTGTCAAAAGTTAGCGGAAAGGGAGACTTTGTGAGAAAAACAATAAAAATCAATTTCCACTAACTTGTGCCAAAAAAAATCTTCTATGAACTCGCCATGCCCCTCATGGAATACCTTGGGGTGTCTTCTTTCCAAAATGGGGTCACATGTGGGGTATTTCTACTGCCCTGGCATTTTAGGGGTCCTAAAGCGTGAGAAGAAAATGCGTAAAATGCCCTCCTAAAGTTACTCATTGGTTTAGGGCCTTTGCGCATCTTGGCTGCAAAAAGTGTCACTCATGTGGTATCGCCGTACTCAGGAGAAGTAGGGCAATGTGTTTTGGGTGTATTTTACATATACTCATTCTGGGTGAGAGAAATATCTCTGTAAATTGACAACTTTGAATAAAAAAATGTAAAAAGTTGTCGTTTACAGCGATATTTCTCACACGCAGCATGGGTATATGTAAAAATACACCCCAAAACACATTGCCCTACTTCTCCTGAGTACGGCGATACCACATGAGTGACACTTTTTTGCAGCCAAGATGCGCAAAGGGGCCCTAAAACCAATGAGTAACTTTAGGATTTCACAGGGCATTTTGAAAGTAGTGTAGTGCAGAATTGTAAAAAGTGGCCTGGTCATTAAGGGTGTTTAAGCTAGGGGGGCTTAAGTGGTTAATCTAGGAAGTTATTTTGATTGCCTGATTAGAGTTGGGATTTTTTCCCCCTAAAATGAGTGAAATTGGCTTCTACCTCATGAGGGTTTTTTGCCTTCCTCTGGATCAACTTTGCAAGATAACACGCTTGATTGGATGGACAAATTTGATTATTGTTTATTTTAAGTCTTATAAAATATGTTACTATTGGTTGAAAGAGAATGATCAATAACCCGGGTTCCCTAATTCCCCATACTTGAACCCAATTGAGAATCTGTGTGACCACCTCAATCACTGCATTCTCTCTATGGATCCTTCTCACGCACCCTCCAGCAGCTGCGGGATGCCCTGCAGTCAGAATGGCTCCAGCATGGAATCTATATGTTTTCCCCATGTTTGCATTGGTTTCCTCTGGGTGCTCTGGTTTCCTCCCACACAAAGATATACTGATAGGGAACTTAGATTGTGAGCTCCATTGGGGACAGCAAGTGATGATAATGTTTTTAAAGCAATGAGGAATATGTCAGCACTACTTAAGTAAATAATAAATACCTGTGACAACCTACAAGGACCAAATTAAGTCACTCCTAGCCCACCGAGCTGCTTTCTATGCTGCACACAGCATTTATTCTGGATATTAGATGGTGCTTATAATAATGTGACTTGCCTGTGTAGTATTTCTATAGAAAAAAGATCAGGTAGCACATATTACATTAGGAATGAAATAAACGGTTCCAGTCGTAAGTATTTATATAAAGAATGCACAATCCAGCTGATTAAGTTAGAAGGATGTGATCCCACCTGCCAAGATGCAATATATTTCTCCAGTTTCTTGTCTGTGTTGCTCAGCCTTCACTTTGATGGGATGAGTACTTAAAGTTCATCTCAGTCATACTACTACTGTATATCTCACAAAAGACTGCACTACAACTAGGTATTATGCATCCAGACTAAAAAAGCCTCATGCTGTTAGCACAGCAATAGATTAAGTAAGCCCCACCTGTGAGTTCATACAATAGGGTTTCAGTTCTGGTAAAAAAAAAAGCACACTTTTTCAGCTGTCTAAGAACATCAAGGGATTTTTAGGTATAATACCATACTAGACGTCTCAAAGAATATACCTAAAGAATAGCTTCAGGCAAAATGATATAGACAACAGCAATGAGTAGCAGTTGCACAAATACATTCTTTTAAATATGTAACAAGAATGAATTTTTGCATTATAACTAGGGATGAGCGAATCGACTTTCGCATAAACCTTTGTTTCAATACTGTTCGAAGTGAGCTCTACGTACAATATTAGAATGTATTGGCTCCGATGAGCCGAAGTTATTACCATATGAACCGGAGTTCAGGAAATGGGTTCTTACAGTATAAATACATGAAGTTTATTATGCGAAGTCTTGCGAGACTTCAAAGTAATAACTTCGGCTCATCGGAGCCAATACAATCTTATACTGTACGAAGCACTCGTTCCGTAGAGTATTGAAACAAAGTTTTATGCAAATCGACTTTGGATGTGTCATCCGAAGTCGATTCGCTCATCCCTAATTATAACCATAGTAATATGCTTCTATTTGCTTTTGGATTATAAGTATTATTGATTAATGAACATACTAAAGAAATTAATGAAAACAAAATTAATAAAACAATGTTAAAAATATAAACAATGAAAATATAAATGAATATAAAAAAATATAAAAATAAAAAGTTGATTTAACATGCAAGACAGTAAATGTAAGCTCATATTTTCATTTTATAAACCCTATTTGTTAAAATATCAGTTTCCAGCCTCATTTTTGCTGCCAATCATACATGCTTTTGTAGATTGCTTTTTTGGATTGAAATAGAATTTAGGGTTACAGTCCAAACATATTTAGCTTTCAATTAAGTTTTTAATGTCCTCATTATAAATAGGACGTAAAAAATAAAACTAATTTATAGTTAAAAGGAACAGAGGAACAGATACACCATGTGCCTAGGTTGGCCAAAGGAATAAGAAGTCAGTGACAAATTTGTCCAAAATTGTCAAATGAAGCCAAAGTTTTTTAGATTTAATTTGTACAAATTTCTGAAAATGATGTCTGCTATTTTATATATCACAGTATAATAGTGAGTACAGAAGGGCAGGGAAGATGAAGATGGAGAATGACATCAAGCAGGGCCCTAGCCGGCAGGCTTTGGGTTGTTACTGCTGTGGTTTTGTGACTGTGGGCTTGTGGGGACCAGTGCCAAGTGGGCTTAGCCCAATAGCAATGATTTTTTGGGGGCTGCTGGGTCTCGCCACCTGCAGATGTTGTGTTCCTGCGGCAGTGGTTGCTTTATGGCACTGCACCAAAGGAGGCCACACTGACGTGAGTGGGCCTAAGCATTTTGATAAAAATGCATACAAAGTGCCTCATAGGACATGTTTGTAAATTATGCTAATCAGCAATAGATCAATGTATGTCATGTGGATGTGTGATCCATTTTTTTTTTCTACAGATTGGTAGGCTCACCTATAATGCCCATATCTATCATAGGCACCATTAAGAAAATGATGTCATTCTGAGTTTGGACATTGATGAGGCAGGACATCTCTGCCACACATAAAGCAAAGAAAGATAATTCTTTTTAGACACACAAATATTACAGTGAGATCAGGGTCTTATAGGGAAAGATATAAGGATTTAGTTTGATAGGTTTATGTAATGAATTGATAGAGAGAGGTTTTAGCTAGGAACAGGACAAGGGACATTTAGTGTACTGTGTGTTACTTTGCTGCAGCCAGCCATTAACCATCCTGTGCATGGATTGCTATTTACAACTACAGTACTGGGTCAGCTAGCAGCCAAATTTACACTATTCACAAAAAGTTAGGGATATTTGGCTCGTGGGTGAAATTTTAGGATGAACATAAAAAGCACTCTAACCTTTACAGGTTAACTCAATGTAATCTTCTCTAAACTTTTGAATGCACTTCCAATATCCAATGTTATAGTACTTTTTTGCACAACTTGCTGTTCTCTAACAAGGAGCTTAACTGCAAAATTCCCAACGGGTGTTTGATCATAAATCGCCCAATAAATTTCATGGTTCAAGTAGAATTGGTATTTAAACAGTCCTCCTCCTAATCATGCTGTTCATATTTTGACATCATGAGACCAGGACGACACCTAACAATTGATCAACAGTACCTCGCCATTGCGAAGCTTCAAGCAGGATTTTCTCCGACGGAAGTGGCCACTGAGCTTAGGGTGTCACAGAGTGTCATCAGAAAGTTACAACAGAGATACAGAGAGACTGGAAGAGTCACAGAAAGGAATAGAAGGCAAGCCTATAGCTCAATGGTAAGGCAGTTGCCTCATAATCATTGTGCCTGGGTTCAAAACCCCTTTCAGACGTTAAAAAATAACATTTTTTGATGCTCCAACACACAAACCGGGGAATATACCACCAATATTCCATATTGCTCTGATAGTAGCTAAACTTTGCTTGTTGCCTGCTTGGCTTGATCCATCTCTACCCACCATGTCAGACATTACTCAGCAACTAAAATACTATTTATTGATGGACATGCTGGAAACGGAAAGGGTCAGAGACTGTGGAAAGAACTGGTTCCTCAAAAAATGGTACTGGTTTATGAACACCTACCTCTCACCACACTTATCTCTCCCTACTCTTTTGTCACTAGAACACCGCCCACCCTCGCAGAGTCCTATGCAAGTGCGACAAAATGATTATTGTAGCAGACGCCGTACATTCCCAGCACTACCGGTTGCCGGCCCCTGAGAAAATGACACCTTGACGCTCCCTGCCCCAATACTTAGGTCTTTCAGTTCTCCCTAAAGGTCTTTCAGAACTCAGATGTGGTATAAAGTTTTATTAGATGTTATGTTGCTGTTTTTACAATGCGATGTAAAGCTTCTTGTAAATTGTGAATACTTCAATAAAGATGTTCATCCCCCCCCCCCAAAAAAAAAGAAAGGCATAGAAGTGGACGTTCTGTGGCCACATCCCACACTTATGACCGTTTCATTGTGAACAATGTCCTGCAGAAGCAGATAATGAATACCACTCAATTCCTAGCACATATAAAAGAGATGAGAGGCACCCAAGTGTCATGTCAAACCATTTGAAACCATTAACATTGGCATGGTCTGTGAGTTAGATAACCTGCAAGGGTACCTGACCACAGGCGTCATTGTCTTTCATGGGCCATGGAGCATCTATGCTGGACAAGGGACCAGGCCTCAGTGCTGTTCACTGATGAAAGTTAAATCACGCTGAGCAGAAATGATGGTTGAAAACAATTTGGAAACATCACGGAGAGCGCTATCCATCAGCCACTGTTTGCCTTTGCTGGTGGTGGTGTGTCTAGTCAATACAGAACTGCCCTACACTTTGTGAATGGTACAGTGACAAAACTGTACTACTTGAATAAGAATTATTCCAGTCATTGGGCCTCTGCATGAACAACACAGGCCTAATTTCATCTTCATGAGTGCCAGCTCATCGAGGTCACATCATTAGGGAACGACTGCTGGAGACTGGGATACTTCAAATGGAGTGGCCTACACTTTCTCCAGACCTCTATCCCATTGAAAACCTATGGGATCAGCTGAGTCGCCGTGTAGAAGCTCATAACTCTGTATTCCAGAACTTCAATGACCTGAGGGCCACCCTTCAAGAAGAGTGAGATGCCATGCCTCAGCAGACAAGTCGATTTGTGAACAGTATAAGACGTCATTGCCAAGCTCTAATTTATGCTCAAGGCCACATGACAACTTATTGAGACATTGACCTTTGTTGTGGGGATATACCCACCATTGTTGCTGGCTTCTATTTCAATAAATTGTTTGAGAAGAAGAAATCACCGTTGCATGCTTCTACTTAAATGCCCCACTTTCATGAAATAATATCACCGTAGTGTGAACTTTTTTTGTTTTCCACAAATTTCACCCACAAGCCAAATATCCCTCACTTTTTGTGAGTAGTATATAATCCTCCTATGTTTTGATTAGCTTACATAGCTTATTATCCTCTTTCAATATTAAAATTCTGCTTTTTATGCCATCTATAACATCATTATTAAACATAATGGAAAATAGGGGTAGCAATTTGTAGTAGAAAATAGAGTACTGACCCTTATAAAACTGCGCTATGAAAGTAATCAGAACAGAATTTGAACCTATTTATAGATAATAAAGTAAAATAATAGTGACACTTTAACTTCGTTAGGCTGTGCTCACACACATCAAATTTGACATGGATTACAGCATGGATACTGCACTGAAATCTGTGTCAAATTCAACAATATTCGGCATCTCCTGCATGCAAGTGGGATTTCCGTGACCCATGTTGAAACTTAACAAAAGAATTTAGCCCCCAAAAAATTATGCAAGAAGCATACTTCTTATTTGTGCAGTCAGCACATTTGCAGCACACATTTAAGTGATCTTGTAGAAGAAATACAGGTCAATATGTGTGAACAGCCTTTGGTGGCATTATTTTTCACTATTTTATGTAAAAGTTTTTAGCTGGATTTTTTTTCCACACAATTTATAACATATTTTCACAGGAGTTTTTTTTTTAGGTATAAGGAAGCCTATAGGAAAATGCCAGGAAAAAAAGGCGTAAATAAATTCAAAAGTGAATAAAAATCCTAGTGGCCAGTCATTGGCTACAATGGCACGTCCATGCCAGAAGATTACAAATGGGGTCCAAAGTTCAGTGAATTCAACAGTGGACTGAATGAGTCAGAATCAAGCACTGGGGAGCAGGCTGGTTCTACAGGAGGGGAGAGGCAAAATTTGCTAAAAAGCTGGAGAACCCCTTCAAGGGTAAAAAAAATGGCAATACGAAAATGGGTAAGGCCTGCACGGCATCACTGAAACCGTTAGTATTTGAGTTTATTTTTTATTTTATTTGACACTATGCTGTTTGGTCAAAATCGGGGAGGCGGAAAAGGAGCACTAGGGGGCATCTACTAGAGGCACTCTATAGGGAAATTTTGTTCTGGAACAGATTATAGGAGCACTATGGGGAAGGGGGGAGAGGAGCACTATAAGGGCATCTACGGAGCAGTATATAGGGGTATTTTAAACTGGCACACACTGTGGGGCACTATGAGGACATTAGCTCAACTGGGGGCACTAAGAGGGGGCGGTTTATACTGGCAGACACAAGGGGGCATTGTCACACTTTATGGGGGCACTATGGGGACGTTGGCTCTAGTGTGGGAACTAAGAGAGGGTATTTTTTGTACTGGCACACACAAGGGGGCATTGGCTCACATTATGTGGGCACCATGTTCAAATTTGCTCTACTGAGGGCACTAAGAGGAGGTGGAAGCAGCATGAGGAGACCACAGAGTGGCCCAATGACAGATTTTGGAGGTGGCAGCAGCATCAGGAGGCCACATAGTGGCATGATGACAAGAGATTGCAGATGTGGCAGCAGCATGAGGAGGCCACAGAGTGGCACAATGACAAGAGATTAAAGAGGTGGCAGCAGCATCAGGAGGCCACAGATTGGCATGACGACGATAGATTGCGGAGCTGGCAGCAGCATGAGGAGGTCACAGAGTGGCACAACTACGAGAGATTATGGAGGTGGCAGCAGCATGAGGAGGTTACAGAGTGTTCGCTTCATTTATTCATTTATAGGGAAAATGGGACAGAACAGAAGGTTAAAATTTCTTAACTTTATAAATTGTTGCTTAAAACACAATTTAATAATACTCGTTCTCCGTCACAAATGGTAGATTTGGATAATATATTTGTGAATTTAAGTTTACTTTTTAATCAAGTTTTGGTTCAATTTAATATTTAATAAATTTAATTAAAAAAAAAAATTGTGTTGCCTAAGATAGTAGAGAATCGGCTAGTCTTCTGTTTATTCAACAACGTGGTTGCAATGGAGAAAGCATTCCAAAAAACTATTTCTCTCCACCTGGAGAAGAATCCTGACAAGATTGATTCAAGTGCTGTATCGGCTACTCATCGAGCCAGATACTTCTGGGGGAACCTGCCTGGCATGAACACTCCTCTAGTAGCTACAGACAATGAAAAGACAAAGCTTCAAGATTGCTTGGAGGTCGGAAGAGTATCCCGAACCCGAACCCCATTGAAGTCAATGGGGACCCGAACTTTAAGGCACTAAAAAGGCTGTACAATAGTCCAGGAACGGGCTAGAGGGCTGCCAAAGGCAGCAAAATGTAGGTAAATCCCCTGCAAACAAATGTGGATAGGGAAATTAATTAAAATAAAATAAATACAATTTAACCAATATCAATTGGAGAGAGGTCCCACAGCAAGGAATCATGCGTCATATCACCCACCACTGGAGAAGGCCACTTTAAGTTATTTTGGACCCAGCACCCAGACAGAGGAGAGAGGTTCCACAGCAAGGAATCATGCATCATATCACCCACCACTGGAGAAAGCCACTTTCAGTTATTTCAGCCCAAGCACCCAGACAGAGGAGAGAGGTCCCACAGCAAGGAATCATGCGTCATATCACCCACCACTGGAGAAGGCCACTTTCATTTATTTCGGACCCAGCACCCAGACAGAGGAGAGAGGTCCCACAGCAAGGAATCATGCGTCATATCACCCACCACTGGAGAAGGCCACTTTCAGTTATTTCGGCCCAGCACCCAGACAGAGGAGAGAGGTCCCACAGCAAGGAATCATGCGTCATATCACCCACCACTGGAGAAGGCCACTTTCAGTTATTTCGGCCCCAGCACCCAGACAGAGGAGAGGTCCCACAGCAAGGAATCATGCGTCATATCACCCACCACTGGAGAAGGCCACTTTCAGTTATTTCAGCCCAGCACCCAGACAGAGAGAGGTCCCACAGCAAGGAATCATGCGTCATATCACCCACCACTGGAGAAGGCCACTTTCAGTTATTTCGGACCCAGCACCCAGACAGAGGAGAGGGTCCCACAGCAAGGAATCATGCGTCATATCACCCACCACTGGAGAAGGCCACTTTCAGTTATTTCGGCCCAGCACCCAGACAGAGGAGAGAGGTCCCACAGCAAGGAATCATGCGTCATATCACCCACCACCGGAGAAGGCCACTTTCAGTTATTTCGGCCCCAGCACCCAGACAGAGGAGAGGTCCCACAGCAAGGAATCATGCGTCATATCACCCACCACTGGAGAAGGCCACTTTCAGTTATTTCGGCCCCAGCACCCAGACAGAGGAGAGAGGTCCCACAGCAAGGAATCATGCGTCATATCACCCACCACTGGAGAAGGCCACTTTCAGTTATTTCGGCCCAGCACCCAGACAGAGGAGAGAGGTCCACAGCAAGGAATCATGCGTCATATCACCCACCACCGGAGAAGGCCACTTTCAGTTATTTCGGCCCCACCACCCAGACAGAGGAGAGGTTCATTCAACTTTGGGTTGCACCGCAAGATCATGGTAAAGTTAAAAAAATGAGGATTCAATAAAGAAGTGCCCGGAGTACAAGAATACATGGTTGAGGGAGGCAGTTATAAATGTCTATTCTGCACAAGGGAGGGACAGGTCCTGTGGGATCCATGCCTGGTTCATTTTTATGAACGTCAGCTTGTCCACGTTGGCTGTGGACAGGCGGCTGCGTTTGTCAGTAATGACGCCCCTGCCGTGCTGAATACACGTTCAGACAAAACGCTGGCCGCCGGGCAGGCCAGCACCTCCAAGGCATAAAATGCTAACTCTGGCCACGTGGACAATTTGGAGACCCAGAAGTTGAATGGGGCCGAACCATCAGTCAGTACGTGGAGGGTGTGCAGACGTACTGTTCAACCATGTTAGTGAAATGCTGCCTCCTGCTAACACGTTCCGTATCAGGTGGTGGTGCAGTTAGCTGTGGCGTGGAGACAAAACTTTTCCACATTTCTGCCATGCTAACCCTGCCCTCAGAGGAGCTGGCCGTGACACAGCTGCGTTGGCGACCTCTTGCTCCTCCTCTGCCTTCGCCTTGGGCTTCCACCTGTTCCCCTGTGACATTTGGGAATGCTCTCAGGAGCGCCTCTACCAGCGTGCGCTTGTACTCGCGCATCTTCCTATCACCGCTCCAGTGCAGGAAGTAAGGTGGGCACATTGTCTTTGTACCGGGGATCCAGCAGGGTGGCAACCCAGTAGTCCGCACGTTAAAATGTGGGCAACTCTGCTGTCGTTGCGCAGGCACTGCAGCATGTAGTCGCTCATGTGTGCCAGGCTCCCCAGAGGTAAGGACAAGCTGTCCTCTGTGGGAGGCGTATCGTCATTGTCCTCCGTATCCCCCAGCCACGCACCAGTGATGGGCCTGAGCTGTGTCGGGTGCCACCCCGCTGTGAACCTGCTTCATCCTCATCCTCCTCCACCTCCTCCTCATCCTCCTCGTCCTCCAGTAGTGGGCCCTGGCTGGCCACATTTGTACCTGGCCTCTGCTGTTGCAAAAACCTCCCTCTGAGCCACTTCTAACAGACTGGCCTGAAAGTGCTAAAAATGACCCCTCATCCTCCTCCTCCTCCTGGGCCACCTCCTCTTCCATCATCGCCCTAAGCGTTTTCTCAAGGAGACATAGAAGTGGTATTGTAACGCTGATAACGGTGTCATCGCCACTGGCCATGTTGGTGGAGTACTCAAACAGCGCAACAGGGCACACAGGTCTCGCATGGAGGCCCAATCATTGGTGGTGAAGTAGTGCTGTTCCGCAGTGCGACCGACGCGTGCGTGCTGCAACTGAAACTCCACTATGGCCTGCTGCTGCTCGCACAGTCTCTCCAGCATGTACAAGGTGGAGTTCCACCTGGTGGGCACGTCGCATATGAGGCGGTGAACGGGAAGGCCGAAGTTCCGCTGTAGAGCAGACAGGCGAGCAGCGGCAGGATGTGAATGCCGGAAGCGCGCACAGACGGCCCTCACTTTATGCAGCAGCTCTCACATGTCGGGGCAGTTGTGAATGAACTTCTGCACCACCAAATTCAGCACATGCGCCAGGCAAGGGATGTGCGTCAAACCGGCTAATCCCAGAGCTGCGACGAGATTTTGCCCATTATCGCACACCAACAGGCCGGGCTTGAGGCCCACCGGCAGAAACTACTCGTCGGTCTGTTGTTCAATACCCCGCCACAACTCCTGCGCGGTGTGGGGCCTGTCCCCCAAACATATGAGTTTCAGAATGGCCTGCTGACGTTTACCCCGGGCTGTGCTGAAGTTGGTGGTGAAGGTGTGTGGCTGACTGGATGAGCTGGTGGAAGCAGAGGAGGAGGAAGCTGAGTAGGAGGAGGAGGCTACAGGAGGCAAAGAATGATGCCCTGCGATCCTTGGCGGCGGAGGAACGTGCGCCAAGGAACTCTCCGCCTGCGGCCCAGCCGCCACTACATTTACCCAGTGTGCAGTTAGGGAGATATAGCGTCCCTGGCCATGCATACTGGTCCACGTATCTGTGGTTAGGTGGACCTTGCCACAGATGGCGTTGCGCTTTGCACACTTGATTTTATCGGATACTTGGTTGTGCAGGGAATAGTGATGTCGCGAACATAAAATTTTCAGTTCGCGAACAGCGAACGCGAACTTCCGCAAATGTTCGCGAATGGGCGAACCGGGCGACTTCAATTGGCAGGCGAATTTTAAAACCCACAGGGACTCTTTCTGGCCACAATAGTGATGAGAAAGTTGTTTCAAGGGGTCTAACACCTGGACTGTGGCATGCCGGAGGGGGATCTATGGCAAAACTCCCATGGAAAATTACGTAGTGGACACAGAGTCGGGTTTTAATCCATAAAGGGCATAAATCAACTAACATTCCTAAATTGTTTGGAATAACGTGCTTTAAAACATCCAGTGTGTGTATACGATCAGGTATGATGTTGTATCGATCAGGTAGTGTAAGGGTTACGCCCGCTTCACTGACATTGACAGACCAAACTCCCTTTTAATGCACCGCAAACAGTTCATTTGCACAACCGCAAACTCCCCATTTGCACAAGGTTGGATACTAAGCTAGCCACGCCCCGGTGATGTCATTGAAGGTTTCTTCCTCCACCCAGCCACGTACAACACCAAGGGTCCCCAAAAGATGAATTGAATTGATTTTTCGAACGGTGAGATGGTTAAAAAACGCTGGCTCCCTCCCCTTTGTTTTTATCCACGGTGACTGCGCTCTGCGCCGTGCAATTTACTGTCACACCCGATATGAGTGGTATTTTCTGTAGTACTATTCTCATCAGTTTAATCCTCTAACGTCCCCAATCTAGGGGCCATTTATTGAATAGATTTTTCGAACGGGAGATGGTTAAAAAACGCTGGCTCCCTCCACTCTGTTTTAATCCACGGTCACTGCGTCTGCGCCGTGCAATTTACTGTCACACCCGATATGAGTGGTATTTTCTGTAGTACTATTCTCATCAGTTTAATCCCTCTAACGTCCCGACTCCCCAATCTGGGGGCCATTTATTGAATAGATTTTTCGAACGGGAGATGGTTAAAAAACGCTGGCTCTCTCCACTCTGTTTTAAACCACGGTGACTGCGTCTGGGCGCCTGTGCAATTTACTGTCACACCCGATATGAGTGGTATTTTCTGTAGTACTATTCTCATCAGTTTAATCCTCTAACGACTCCCCAATCTGGGGCCATTTATTGAATAGATTTTTCAACGGGAGATGGTTAAAAAAACGCTGGCTCCTCTCCACTCTGTTTTAAACCACGGTGACTGCGCCTGCGCCTGCAATTTACTGTCACACCCGATATGAGTGGTATTTTCTGTAGTACTATTCTCATCAGTTTAATCTCTCTAACGTCCCCAATCTGGGGGCCATTTATTGAATAGATTTTTCGAACGGGAGATGGTTAAAAACGCTGGCTCCCTCCACTCTGTTTTAAACCACGGTCACTGCGTCTGCGCCGTGCAATTTACTGTCACACCCGATATGAGTGGTATTTTCTGTAGTACTATTCTCATCAGTTTAATCCCTCTAACGTCCCCAATCTGGGGGCCATTTATTGAATAGATTTTTCGAACGGGGAGATGGTTAAAAAACGCTGGCTCCCTCCACTCTGTTTTAATCCACGGTCACTGCGTCTGCGCTGTGCAATTTACTGTCACACCCGATATGAGTGGTATTTTCTGTAGTACTATTCTCATCAGTTTAATCCTCTAACGTCCGACCCCCAATCTGGGGGCCATTTATTGAATAGATTTTTCGAACGGGAGATGGTTAAAAAACGCTGGCTCCCTCCACTCTGTTTTAAACCACGGTCACTGCGTCTGCGCCGTGCAATTTACTGTCACACCCGATATGAGTGGTATTTTCTGTAGTACTATTCTCATCAGTTTAATCCCTCTAACGTCCCCAATCTGAGGGCCATTTATTGAATAGATTTTTCGAACGGGAGATGGTTAAAAAACGCTGGCTCCCTCCACTCTGTTTTAATCCACGGTCACTGCGTCTGCGCCGTGCAATTTACTGTCACACCCGATATGAGTGGTATTTTCTGTAGTACTATTCTCATCAGTTTAATCCCTGTTACGTCCCATATCAGGGATTGCCTTTTGTGAAAAAAATTTAGGCCGGGTACCTTCGACTGCCTTCACAGTGACAGACCAAACTCTCATACACTAAACTGAATTGATTTCAGGAACCGGGAGATGGAAAAAGCAGCTTAGTCGGTCCTCTTACTCCCAAATTGGGGCACTGCGCGTGCACAGAGCAATGTGCTGTGACACCCTATATGAGTGGTGTCTTAACTAGTACTATTCCTATCAGTTTAATCCCTGTTACGGACCCTATCCGGTCGAATTGATTAACCATTGTCGAATTAGCGAACCATTACGACATCATGAAATAATTTAGTTCTGAGCTCTGTACTTGCTTTGTATTGGAATTGATGGGGATTTTTAATTGCCTGCATCATTTCTAATAAACTATTAAGAGACTTTATTATGATTTTTTATTTTATGTATTAAAAACCCATACAACATATAAAAAAAAGGTAAATTAATGTTTTTCTATGAAATATTATCCAGCCGTCCGATCGCTTTTGGTCTGACCATAATGAAGCAACGGCCTTATCATCTGGGGTGTGGCAACATTGCCAACACACTCATAGAGGTGATGATTGCTTCATTGTGATGCATAAGCCCCTTCACCACAACAAGGTAACGATCACGAAGGGAATTGACACTTGTATGTGCCTTTTTTTTGGTTTGTTTTTGCAGCCACAGTGCTGCACCATAGGACAGAAAAATTAGGCATGTACACATGCCTGAAAAATAATGGCACTGTTGCAGCCGCTATTGTAGCAGCGGCCGGAAAAATTGATGTTTTCCAGGCAGAAAAGTGACTAAAACATTGCGGCTTGAACCCTAGTTGGTGGTGGAGAATTCACGAAAGTCATCCGGTATGCAGACATTAAATACAGCAGCGTGGGGACCATTTTGAGGCCAAGGCATGTAATCAGGCCTTTTGTTAGTCAAGCGTATCCCCACTGTCAGTCCCTTCGGGATCCATGCCTCATTCATCTTTATGAAGGTGAGGTAATCAACACTTTTTGACCGAGGCGACTTCTCTTGTCAGTGACAATGCCTCCTGCTGCACTGAAGGTCCTTTCTGACAGGACACTTGAAGCAGGGCAGGCCAGAAGTTCTATCGCGAACTGGGATAGCTCAGGCCACAGGTCAAGCCTGCACACCCAGTAGTGAAGGGGTTCATTGCTCCTCAGAGTGTCGATATCTGCTGTTAAGGCGAGGTAGTCTGCTACCTGTCGGTCGAGTCGTTCTCTAAGGCTGGATCCCGAAGGGCTGTGGCGATGAGTAGGACTGAAAAAGCTCCGCATGTCCTCCATCAACAACACATCTGTAAATCGTCCAGTCCTTGCCGCCGTGGTAGGAGGAGGATTACACTCACCTCTTCCCTGTTAGATTCCCGTTGTGCTGTGACATCCCCCTTATAAGCTGTGTAAAGCATATTTTTAGTTTGGTTTTGAACTGCTGCATCCTTTCCGACTTTCGGTAATTTGGTAACATTTCTGCCACTTTCTGCTTATACCGGGGTCTAGTAGCGTGGCCACCCAGTACAGATCGTTCTCCTTTATCCTTTTTATACGTGGGTCCCTCAACAGACATGACAGCATGAAAGACCCCATTTGAACAAGGTTGGATGCAGAGCTACTCATTTCCCGTTCCTCGTCCTCACTGATGTCATTGACGGTCTGTTCTTCCCCCAGCCACGTACAACACCATGGGTCCCAGATAGGTGACAACAACGAGGCACCCTGGGGTGCCTGCTGTGGTTGGTCTTCCTCCTCCTCAAAGCCGCCACATTCCTCCTCTGACTCCTCTTCCTCATACTCCTCTTCCAGCGTTGCTGCAGGTCCGACAGCGATGATGACAAGGCTGTTTCTGGTGGTGATGGTGACCACAACTCTTCCTCTTCCTCTTCACGCTCATCTACAGCCTGATCCAGAACTCTTCGCAGGGCACGCTCCAGGAAGAAAACAAATGGGATGAGGTCGCTGATGGTGCCTTCGGTGCGACTGACTAGGTTTGTCACCTCCTCAAAAGGGCGCATGAGCCTACAGGCATTGCGCATGAGTGTCCAGTAACGTGGCAAAAGATTCCCAGCTCCGCAGAGGCTGTCCTAGCACCCGGTCATACAAATACTCGTTGACGGCTTTTTCTTGTTGGAGCAGGCGGTCGAACATTAGGAGTGTTGAATTCCAACGTGTCGGGCTGTCGCATATCAAGCGCCTCACTGGCATGTTGTTTCGCCGCTGAATATCGGAAAAGTGCGCCATGGCCGTGTAGGAACGCCTGAAATGGCCACACACCTTCCTGGCCTGCTTGAGGACGTCCTGTAAGCCTGGGTACTTAGACACAAAACGTTGTGCGATGAGATTCAACACATGTGCCATGCACGGCACATGTGACAACTTGCCCAAATTTAATGCCGCCAACAGATTGCTTCCATTGTCACACACCACTTTGCCGATCTCCAGTTGGTGCGGGGTCAGCCACTGATCCACCTGTGCGTTCAGGGCGGACAGGAGTGCTGGTCCTGTGTGGCTCTCTGCTTTCAGGCAAGTCAACCCCAAGATAGCGTGACACTGTCGTATCCGGGATGTGGAATAGCCCCTGGGGAGCTGGGGGAATCAGTTGATGTGCAGCCAGACGCCGCAGCAGAAGAGGACTCAGCCGAGGAGGATATTGAAGAGGATGGGTAGGAGTAGAGGAGGTGGCAGTAGGTCTGCCTGCAAGTCGTGGTGGTGTCACCAACTCCGCTGCGGAGCCACGCATTCCATGCTTGTCAGCCGTCAGCAGGTTGACCCAATGCGCAGTATACGTGATATACCTGCCCTGACCGTGCTTTGCAGACCAGGTATCAGTGGTCAGATGGACCCTTGCCCCAACACTGTATGCCAGAGATGCCATGACTTCCTTTTCAATGACATGGTAGAGGTTTGGGATTGCCTTTTTGAAAAAAATTTCGTCCGGGTACCTTCCACTGTGGTGTCCCAATAGCGACAAATTTTTTGAAGGCCTCAGACTCTACCAGCTGGTATGGTAAAAGCTGGCGGGCTAAGAGTTCCGTCAAGCCAGCTGTCAGTCGCCGAGCAAGGGGTGACTTTGTGACATTGGCTTCTTATGCTCAAACATGTCCTTGACAGACACCTGACTGTGGGCAGATGAGCAGGAACTGCTGAAGGTGAGAGATGGAGTGGCGGGTGGTTGAGAGGGGGCAGGGAGGACAGCAGTGGTTGACGTGGCTGAAGATGCTGGACCAGGAGGAGCATGGTGGCTTTGAGTTTGTGTGCTGCTTGTACTCATGTGTTGATCCCATAGGCGTTTGTGATGTGAGATCATGTGCCTTCGCAAAGCAGTTGTACCAAGGTGGGTGTTGGACTTCCCACGACTCAGTTTCTTTTGGCACAGGTTGCAAATGGCATTGCTTTTATCAGAGGCAGACACACAAAAAAATGCCACACTGCTGAGCTTTGCAATGACGGCATTCTAGTGGTGGCAACAGCATGCGTTGACTGGCGTGCTGTCTGGCTGACCCCAGGTGCCGATACATGCTGTCTGACTGTGCCACTAACTCCTTGCGACGACCTCCCCCTGCTTCCAACTCGTCTCCTCATTCTCTCTGTCTCCCCTTCAGAACTTTCCCCTCTTCTTCTCTTCGAGCAGGCACCCACGTGGCATCCGTGACACATCGTCATCATCAACCGCTTCACTTGTATCTGACACCTCAGCAAAGGAAGCAGCAGCGGGTACAACATCATCATCATCATCATCACACTGTACGCCCATGTGTGTAATCCTGCCTGACTGAGACATATCCCTGTAATCTCCATCATCTGGCACAATGGTTGCGCATCACCACTGCATCCAACTGATGTGTAAATAACTCCTCTGGACGGATCAAGTGAAGCGGCTGTGGTGGCTGTGGTGGTAGTGGTGGTGGTGGCGACGGGCGGGTGCGTGGTAACTTGAGAGCAGGTGACCGAAGCTGAGCTGGAGGAGGATGGTGCGCCAAGGTTCTTAGCGGAAGCTGTTGAAGATTGGGTGTCCTGTCTAAGCCAGTCAACTACGCCCTCTGAATTTTTCGGGTTCAGGCACGTGGCCTCTGAAAACTGGGCATTATTCCAGGGACAGTGGAAATCACAGCACCACGACCACGACGGCCCCTGCGGGGTGGCCTGCCTCTGCCTGTCATTTTTTTTAGATAAGTGGTACCACGCTGCTAGGTACTGTGCCACCCGGTATGAGTGGTTGGCACTGGCAGTGGGCACACTACAGTCAGTGGAAGTGGGCCTGACACACACTGGCAGCAGGCAAGCAACTGAATTTAGACTACTGTCTAAAAATTAAATGCCTTATTTATCGGCAAGCTACTGTGCCACCCGGTATCAGTGGTTGGCACTGGCAGTGGGCACACTACAGTCAGTGGAAGAGGGCCTGACACACACTGGCAGCAGGCAAGCAACTGAATTTAGACTACTGTCTAAAAATTAAATGCCTTATTTATCGGGCAAGCTACTGTGCCACCCGGTATCAGTGGTTGGCACTGGCAGTGGGCACACTACAGTCAGTGGAAGTCAGCCTGACACACACTAGCAGCAGGCAAGCAACTGAAATTACACTAAAGTGTAAAAATTAAATGCCTTTTTTTGATGCAAAGTACTGTGCCACACGGATGACAGGGGTGGGCACTGGCAGTGGGCACACTACAGTCAGTTGAAGTCGGCCTGACACACACTAGCAGCAGGCAAGCAGCTGAAATTACACTAAAGTGTAAAAATTAAATGCCTTTTTATGCAAAGTCCTGTGCCAGCCGGTATGAGTGGTGGGCACTGGCAGTGGGCACACTACAGTCAGTGGAAGTCAGCCTGACACACACTGGCAGGCAACTAACCTTAGATTAAAGTGTAAAAATTAAGTGCCTTTTTTTAAGCAAAGTCCTGTGCCACACGGGATGACAGGGGTGGAGCACTGGCAGTGGGCACACTACAGTCAGTTGAAGTCGGCCTGACACACACTAGCAGCAGGCAAGCAGCTGAAATTACACTAAAGTGTAAAAATTAAATGCCTTTTTATGCAAAGTCCCGTGCCAGCCGGTATGAGTGGTGGACACTGGCAGTGGGCACACTACAGTCAGTGGAAGTCAGCCTGACACACACTGGCAGGCAACTAACCTTAGATTAAAGTGTAAAAATTAAGTGCCTTTTTTAATGCAAAGTCCTGTGCCACACGGGATGACAGGGGTGGGCACTGGCAGTGGGCACACTACAGTCAGTTGAAGTCGGCCTGACACACACTAGCAGCAGGCAAGCAGCTGAAATTACACTAAAGTGTAAAAATTAAATGCCTTTTTATGCAAAGTCCTGTGCCAGCCGGTATGAGTGGTGGGCACTGGCAGTGGGCACACTACAGTCAGTGGAAGTCAGCCTGACACACACTGGCAGGCAACTAACCTTAGATTAAAGTGTAAAAATTAAATGCCTTTTTTGATGCAAAGTCCTGTGCCACACGGAATGACAGGGGTGGGCACTGGCAGTGGGCACACTACAGTCTGTGGGCCTGCAGCTCCTCACACACAGGCAGGCCAGGCAACTGCAATATGTATATAAAGGAAAAAAAGCAGACTAATGTTGCAGCCCTAAAAGGGCTTTTTGGGGTGCTGTCAGACGCTGTCCTTACAGCAGAGATCAGATGAGTCTTTCAGGACTGGAGTGGACACTGAATTCACTAGCCTAGCTATCGATTTCCAATTAAATCAGCAGCAACTACACTCTCCCTCCTCTCACTAAGACTGCAGCTTCAGAATGAATCTAAAATGGATGCTGTGCAGGAGGTGGGAGGGTCTGGGAGGGAGGGTATGCTGCTGATTGGCTGGAATGTGTCTGCTGACTGTGAGGTACAGGGTCAAAGTTTGCTCAATGATGATGTATAGGGGGCGGATCGAACATCGCATATGTTCGCCCGGCATAGACGAACAAGCTATGTTCGCCGGGAACTGTTCGCCGGCGGATAGTTCAGGCCATCTCTAGCGGGGAAGGCACGGCTGTCTTGGAGAAGTAGTGGCGGCTGGGAACAACATACTGTGGGACAGCCATGGACATCAGCTGTTTGAAGCTGTCTGTGTCCACCAGCCTGAATGACAGCATTTCAAAGGCCAGTAGTTTAGAAATGCTGGCATTCAGGCCCAGGGCTCGAAGGTGGCTAGGTGGGAATTTACGCTTTCTCTCCAAGGTTTGTGAGATGGAGATCTGAACGCTGCCGTGTGACATGGTATCAGTGGTTGGCACTGGCAGTGGGCACACTACAGTCAGTGGAAGTCAGCCTGACACACACTAGCAGCAGGCAAGCAACTGAAATTACACTAAAGTGTAAAAATGAAATGCCTTCTTTTGATGCAAAGTACTGTGCCACACGGGATGACAGGGGGGGGCACTGGCAGTAGGCACACTACAGTCAGTTGAAGTCGGCCTGACACACACTAGCAGCAGGCAAGCAGCTGAAATTACACTAAAGTGTAAAAATTAAATGCCTTTTTTATGCAAAGTCCTGTGCCAGCCGGTATGAGTGGTGGGCACTGGCAGTGGGCACACTACAGTCAGTGGAAGTCAGCCTGACACACACTCGCAGGTAACTAACCTTAGATTAAAGTGTAAAAATTAAGTGCCTTTTTTTAAGCAAAGTCCTGTGCCACACGGGATGACAGGGGTGGGCACTGGCAGTGGGCACACTACAGTCAGTTGAAGTCGGCCTGACACACACTAGCAGCAAGCAAGCAGCTGAAATTACACTAAAGTGTAAAAATTAAATGCCTTTTTATGCAAAGTCCTGTGCCAGCCGGTATGAGTGGTGGACACTGGCAGTGGGCACACTACAGTCAGTGGAAGTCAGCCTGACACACACTGGCAGGCAACTAACCTTAGATTAAAGTGTAAAAATTAAGTGCCTTTTTTGATGCAAAGTCCTGTGCCACACAGGATGACAGGGGTGGGCACTGGCAGTGGGCACACTACAGTCAGTTGAAGTCGGCCTGACACACACTAGCAGCAGGCAAGCAGCTGAAATTACACTAAAGTGTAAAAATTAAATGCCTTTTTATGCAAAGTCCTGTGCCAGCCGGTATGAGTGGTGGGCACTGGCAGTGGGCACACTACAGTCAGTGGAAGTCAGCCTGACACACACTGGCAGGCAACTAACCTTAGATTAAAGTGTAAAAATTAAATGCCTTTTTTTGATGCAAAGTCCTGTGCCACACGGAATGACAGGGGTGGGCACTGGCAGTGGGCACACTACAGTCTGTGGGCCTGCAGCTCCTCACACACAGGCAGGCCAGGCAACTGCAATATGTATATAAAGGGAAAAAAAGCAGACTAATGTTGCAGCCCTAAAAAGGGCTTTTGGGGTGCTGTCAGGACGCTGTCCTTACAGCAGAGATCAGATGAGTCTTTCAGGACTGGAGTGGACACCGAATTCACTAGCTTAGCTATCGATTTCCCAATTAAATCAGCAGCAACTACACTCTCCCTCCTCTCACTAAGACTGCAGCTTCAGAATGAATCTAAAATGGATGCTGTGCAGGAGGTGGGAGGGTCTGGGAGGGAGGGTATGCTGCTGATTGGCTGGAATGTGTCTGCTGACTGTGAGGTACAGGGTCAAAGTTTGCTCAATGATGATGTATAGGGGGCGGATCGAACATCGCATATGTTCGCCCGGCATAGACGAACAAGCTATGTTCGCCGGGAACTGTTCGCCGGCGGATAGTTCAGGCCATCTCTAGCGGGGAAGGCACGGCTGTCTTGGAGAAGTAGTGGCGGCTGGGAACAACATACTGTGGGACAGCCATGGACATCAGCTGTTTGAAGCTGTCTGTGTCCACCAGCCTGAATGACAGCATTTCAAAGGCCAGTAGTTTAGAAATGCTGGCATTCAGGCCCAGGGCTCGAAGGTGGCTAGGTGGGAATTTACGCTTTCTCTCCAAGGTTTGTGAGATGGAGATCTGAACGCTGCCGTGTGACATGGTGGAGATGCTTGGTGACGCAGGTGGTGTTGTCGGTGGCACATTCTCTGTTTGGTGGGCGGCAGGTGCCAACATTCCTCCCGAGGTGAAGGAAGAGGCCAAGGCAGCAGCAGAACAGGGAGCAGGGGGAGCCAGAGTGAGTTCCTTGCTTTTAAGGTGTTTACTCCACTGCAGTTCATGCTTTGCATGTAGATGCCTGGTCATGCAGGTTGTGCTAAGGTTCAGAATGTTAATGCCTCGCTTCAGGCTCTGATGGCACAGCGTGCAAACCACTCGGGTCTTGTCGTCAGCACATTGTTTAAAGAAGTGCCATGCCAGGGAACTCCTTGAAGCTGCCTTTGGGGTGCTCGGTCCCTGGTGGCGGTGGCCAGTAGCAGGCGAACTCTCTTGGAGGCGGCTGTTCTGCTTTTTCCCCCTGCTCCCTGTTTTGCTTTGCTGTTGGCTCGGTCTCTCAACTGCCTCATCCTCTGAACTATTAAAGTCAGTGGCCCGACCTTCATTCCATGTGGGGTCTATGACCTCATCGTCCCCTGCATCGTCTTCCACACAGTCTTCCTCCTTGACCTCCTGTTCGGTCTGCACACTGAAAAAATATGCAGCAGTTGGCACCTGTGTTTCGTGAGAGACGTGCGGACTCCAATGAGGTGATATTCCCATGTCCTCATCATCAGGAAACATAAGTGGTTGTGCATCAGTGCATTCTATGTCTTCCACCACTAGGGAAGGGCTAGGTGGATTCCCTTGGGAAACCCTGCCAGCAGAGTCTTCAAACAGCATAAGAGACTGCTGCATAACTTGAGGCTCAGACAGTTTCCCTGATATGCATGGGGGTGATGTGACAGACTGATGGGCTTGGTTTTCAGGTGCCACCTGTGCGCTTTCTGCAGAAGACTGGGTGGGAGATAATGTTGTGAACGTGCTGAATCCACTGTCGGCCACCGAATTGACTAGCGCCTGCACCTGCTCAGGCCTTAGCATCCTTAGAACGGCATTGGGCCCCACCAAATATCGCTGTAAATTCTGGCGGGTACTGGAACCTGAGGTAGTTGGTTCACTAGGACGTGTGGCTGTGGCAGAATGGCCACGTCCTCTCCCAGCACAAGAGGGTACACTAACATCACCACGACCGCGTCCGTGTCCCTTACTAGATGTTTTCCTCATTGTTACCGATCACCAAGCACCACAATAAGAAAATAAATATTTGGCCCAATGTATTGATTTCAAATTCAGGCCTTTTTTTACAGGCACCTAACACTATCTGCCTATTTATTTATGTTGCGTATTACACTAATCCAGGCACAGCAGTAACCACCGATTTAGGGTAATATCTCTTTTAGGGCTAGTATTTAGGCCCTGGATGAAAGGTATCCTTTTATGGACAGATTTACAATTGGCCTGCAACAGCTCGAACACCAGATTCAGGGTATTGCTATTTTGGCAATTGAATTTCACCCCAGAACAAAATATATGTTTTGGCAGACACTTTAAATCTTGGCCTGCAACAGCTGGGACACCAGATTCAGGGTATTGCTATTTTGGCAATTGAATTTCACCCCAGAACAAAATATATGTTTTGGCGGACACTATTATACTTTGCCAGCCACAGCTGAAACCACTGATTTATGGTATTGCTATTTTGGCAATTGAATTTCACCCCAGAACAAAATATATGTTTTGGTGGACACTATGAATCTTGGCCTGCAACAGCTGGGACACCAGATTCAGGATATTGCTATTTTGGCAATTGAATTTCACCCCAGAACAAAATATATGTTTTGAGGACACTATTATATCTTTGCCAGCCACAGCTGAAACCACTGATTTATGGTATTGCTATTTTGGCAATTGAATTTCACCCCAGAACAAAATATATGTTTTGGTGGACACTATGAATCTTGGCCTGCAACAGCTGGGACACCAGATTCAGGGTATTGCTATTTTGGCAATTGAATTCTCACCCCAGAACAAAATATATGTTTTGACGGACACTATAAATCTTGGCCTGCAACAGCTGGGACACCAGATTCAGGGTATTGCTATTTTGGCAATTGAATTTCACCCCAGAACAAAATATATGTTTTGGCGGACACTATTATACTTTGCCAGCCACAGCTGAAACCACTGATTTATGGTATTGCTATTTTGGCAATTGAAATTCACCACAGAACAAAATATATGTTTTGGTGGAAACTATTATACTTTGCCAGCCACAGCTGAAACCACTGATTTATGGTATTGCTATTTTGGCAATTGAATTTCATCCCAGAACAAAATATATGTTTTGTAGGACAATATGAATCTTGTCCTGCAACAGCTGGGACACCAGATTCAGAGTATTGCTATTTTGGCAATTGAATTTCACCCCAGAACAAAATATATGTTTTGGCGGACACTATTATACTTTGCCAGCCACAGCTGAAACCACTGATTTATGGTATTGCTATTTTGGCAATTGAATTTCACCACAGAAAATAATCTATCCTTTGCCAGACAGCAGACAGTATTATACTTGGCTAGCCAAAGCTGGAACACCAGATTTAGGGGATTGGCATTTGGGCAATTGTATTTAACCCCTTAATAAAATATAGAAATTGCTATCCTGAGTTTCTAGGGGTGACAATTAGCACAGCCAAGCCCCTGATCTAGTATATAGCAAAAAAAAAACTAGTATTGATGGATTGATGGACTTGGTGGCAGCTTGTTCTGGTGCACCACAAGTCACAAAATGGCCGCCGATCACCCTAGAAAATAAGTGACAGAAAAACGCTCTGTGCAGCCTAAAAACCAGTGAGCAAGTAACTAGCAGAAGTTCAATCATTCACAGCTGTAGATCGATCCGTTCATTAGGTGCTGTTGCTGACTTTTCCCTGCCTAATCTCGCCCTCACAGAAGCTGCGTCCTCTCCCTACACTTATTAGTGCAGTATGACGTGCGGCGTTACGTGACTCCAGCTTAAATAGAGGCTGGGTCTCATGCTGCACTTGGCCAATCACAGCCATGCCATTAGTAGGCATGGCTGTGATGGGCTCTTAGAGCAAGAAGTAAAACGCTAGATGATTGGCTGCTGTGCAGCCCTTCAGAAAGCGGGAAGTAATCGCCGAACAATGAACCCGAACCCGAACTTTTTTGAAAATGTCCGGGTTCGGGTCCGTGTCCCGGACACCCCAAAATTCGGTACGAACCCAAACTATACTCGAACTATGCTCGAACTGTTCGTTCAACAATATTGCGAAGTTCATCAAGATTCAAACTATAACAACCAGCCCCTTGTCTCTACATCAGGGATAACACCACGAGTTCCCAGTCATCATGAATGTGAAGGAGGACATCCTGTGGTGCATGGAGATGGAGCGGGTCTTCGGATTCCCCCACACTATACGAACCTCTCAGAAATGAACCGCTGCTCCCAACAGCAGCTCCTGGGAGAGTCATGGAGAGTCCAGGTCATCCAGCATCTTTTCGCCCCGCTGTAGGATTATTTTGAAAGTGTGTGGAAGCTACGCTGGCTTTTCAACAGATAAGGCTTTTCAACAGATAAGTGCAACGCTAAATGGAGAATATATTTTTATTTCGCCACTAATACAGGGCAAACAGGGCTTCAGAATATATCACTGCACCGCAGAACGGCAATTAGTCCCTATTTTTTTCTACTTTTACACACCTGGTTTTTCAACAAATATATGCAACGCTAGACAGCGAATATATTTTCATTTTTCCACTAATAAACGGCAAACAGGGCTTCAGAATATATCACGGACCTCTCAGAAATGAACCGCTGCTCCCAACAGCAGCTCCTGGGAGAGTCATGGAGCGTCCAGGTCATCCAGCATTTATTCGCCCCTCTGTAGGATTATTTTGAAAGTGTGTGGAAGCTACGCTGCAGATTTCTCATGGAGACAACAGATTTTATAATATTACATTATTATATAAAGAAAAAATAATAATGAAGTCCCTTCGTCACCCGGCTCCCACGTACGATCAGCTACGTCATCATCATTGAGTACTGTCTATGTCACGGATGTCCTCCTCAACCATCTCTTGGTCAGGAGCCTGACTGCTCAAAACACCAGCTCCCAGTATATTCTCCTCATACTCTTGGCTAGGGGTTCCTGATGTCACTTGCAACGAAGTCGAAGATCAAGTCAACCATTCTAGAACCGCTGGGTTACTGGTCACGACACGACCGCTAGCTGACACTGGGAGCTCAGGCCTCTCGAAGTGAACCCTGCTGCCACGGCCCCTTACTCTACTTCCGACCTCTGCCGCCAGCGCCAGAAACATTTATGCCTCTACCACTACCCTGTGCTGCGCCTGGCACTTCTCTGTCTGACATACTGTTAGATTAAATAATCAAATGTTAGAACAAATATTTTTATTTCGCCACTAATACAGGGCAGACTGGGTTTTAGAATAGATCAATACACCACAGAATGGCAATTAGGCCCTAATTTTTTTCAACTTTTACACAACAGGCTTTTCAACAGATAAGTGCAACGCTAAATGGAGAATATATTTTTATTTTGCCACTAATACAGGGCAAACAGGGCTTCAGAATATATCACTGTACCGCAGAACGGCAATTAGGCCCTATTTTTTTCTACTTTTACACAACTGGTTTTTCAACAAATATATGCAACGCTAGACAGCGAATATATTTTCATTTTTCCACTAATAAACTGCAAACAGGGCTTCAGAATATATCACGGACCTCTCAGAAATGAACCGCTGCTCCCAACAGCAGCTCCTGGGAGAGTCATGGAGCGTCCAGGTCATCCAGCATTTATTCGCCCTCTGTAGGATTATTTTGAAAGTGTGTGGAAGCTACGCTGCAGATTTCTCATGGAGACAACAGATTTTATAATATTACATTATTATATAAAGAAAAAATAATAATGAAGTCCCTTCGTCACCCGGCTCCCACGTACGATCAGCTACGTCATCATCATTGAGTACTGTCTATGTCACGGATGTCCTCCTCAACCATCTCTTGGTCAGGAGCCTGACTGCTCAAAACACCAGCTCCCAGTATATTCTCCTCATACTCTTGGCTAGGGGTTCCTGATGTCACTTGCAACGAAGTCGAAGATCAAGTCAACCATTCTAGAACCGCTGGGTTACTGGTCACGACACGACCGCTAGCTGACACTGGGAGCTCAGGCCTCTCGAAGTGAACCCTGCTGCCACGGCCCCTTACTCTACTTCGACCTCTGCCGCCAGCGCCAGAAACATTTATGCCTCTACCACTACCCTGTGCTGCGCCTGGCACTTCTCTGTCTGACATACTGTTAGATTAAATAATCAAATGTTAGAACAAATATTTTTTATTTCGCCACTAATACAGGGCAGACTGGGTTTTAGAATAGATCAATACACCACAGAATGGCAATTAGGCCCTAATTTTTTTCAACTTTTACACAACAGGCTTTTCAACAGATAAGTGCAACGCTAAATGGAGAATATATTTTTATTTTGCCACTAATACAGGGCAAACAGGGCTTCAGAATATATCACTGTACCGCAGAACGGCAATTAGGCCCTATTTTTTTCTACTTTTACACAACTGTTTTTTCAACAAATATATGCAACGCTAGACAGCGAATATATTTTCATTTTTCCACTAATAAACTGCAAACAGGGCTTCAGAATATATCACTGCACCGCAGAATGCCAATAAGGCCCCAAAAAATTTCTACTTTTACACAACAGGCTTTTCAACAGATATATGCAATGCTGGATGGGGAATATATTTTTATTTAGCCACTAATACACGGCAAACTGGGCTTCACAATATATCACTGCACCGCAGAACGTCAATTAGGCCCAAAATTTTTTCTACTTTTACACAACAGTCTTTTCAACAGATATATGCAACGCAGGACGGCGAATATAGTTTTATTTTGACACTAATACACGACAAACAGGGTTTCAGAATATATCACTGCACCGTAGAATGCTAATTAGGCACAATTTTTTTCTACTTTTACACAACTAGCTTTTCAACAGTTATTAGTGATGATCAAGCACCAAAGTATTTGGGTGTTCGGCCCGAACACATTGGTATATTCGCGTGCTCGGCCTTGCACCCGAGTATAATGAAAGTCAAGGGAGACAACCAGGCACCCCTGTTCTGAAAATGGGAGGGTGCCTGATCCATTGGAAAAGGTCAGAAAGTGACAGAAACACCACCAAAAGGGATCGGGAACAGCATGGGGACGATGTCTGGATGCATCTTGGACTCCCAGGTCACTGCTGGAGACCGTGTTGTCCGATTTGTACGCCACTTTTACAGACTGACAAAAATACGCACAAACCCCACCCCAAAAAAATCAATTTCATAGGAAAATTTGTTAGGAAACATTCTTTCCTGTATTCTCAATTGTATATAAAGTGCAAGTGCTGCCAAAAATTACAAGCAAGAGGCACTCTGAACAGCCTGTATATCACATAAAGGAAGGCCTCATTCACATTGTGGTACAATTGTTCAGGTAGTGGGACTCCTACACTCATAAAGTCTATGAACTAAGTGAAAGGGCTGCCAAAAATTACAAGGAATCGGCACTGCAATACACCCCGGCCTGCTGGTGAGCTGACACTTCAAAACATTATATGCTAGTGCCTGCAGGTGAGCTGATGCTCTAAAACATTATATGTGAGTGCCTGCAGGTGAGCTGATTCTCTAAAACATTATATGCAAGTGCATGCTGTTCAGCTGACGGTCTAAAACATTATATGCGAGTGCCTGCAGGTGAGCTGACGCTCTAAAACATTATATGCGAGTGCAAGCCATTCAGCTGATGCTGTAAAACATTATATGCGAGTACATGCTGTTCAAATGACCCTATAAAAAATTTAAATTGAGGGCCTGCAGTTGGGCTGACCCTATAAAAAAAAATTATAGTGGACGGAATATATACAACTTGGATGAGGAGGAGGAGGAGGAGAAAACAAGATTCTACCATATACTCTTTTTTGTGGTGGAAAAGGTGCATGGGAATACACTACAGTAGATTGAGTACATTATAAATGATAGATTGAAATTTATGTTCATCATCAGTTCAGCTCTCCTCTGGTGGTGTTGAGAAGTCAGGGGCAATCCAGGCCTTGTTCATTTTTATCTGAGTCAACCTGTCAGCATTGCCAGTGGACAAGCAGATACGCTTATCTGTTATAATGCCACCAGCAGCAATAAATACACGCTCAGACAAAACGCTGGCGGCAGGGCAGGCCAGGACCTCCCAGGCATAGAGTGCAAGTTTGTGTGACGTGTCCAGCTTGGACACCCAGTAGTTTTAAGGCACTGAGGGATTATTTAGGACTCTGACACGGTCTGCTATGTATTCCTTCACCATCTTCCAAAACGTTTCCCTCCTTGTAGCACTAGGCTACGCTTCAGGGTGAGGTTGCTGGCGGGGTGTCATGAAAGTGTCCCATGCCTTGGTGAGTGTTTCCCTGCCTTTGTTGGAACTGTTGTGTGTTCCCCTTGTCTCCCTTCCTCGGTTGCCTAAGGAAGTACGGTCTCTGCCGGCCGTGTTTCAGATGGAAAATTTTGGAGAAATCTGTCTGGCACCGTTTTACTCATCCCCTCTACCACAGGAATGAGAGATGAGAAGTTCTCTTTGTAGCGGGGGTCGATAAAGGTAAACACCCAGTAATCTGTGTTATCTAAAATGCATATAACACGAGGTTCGCGGGAAAGACAGCCTAACATGAAGTCAGCCACGTGTGCCAGAGTACCAACAGGCAAGACGTCGATGTCGACATCAGGATGACTATCCATCTCCTTGTTCTCCTCCTCCTCTTCTGCCCACACACACTGAACAGATGGAATTAAAGTTCCATGGGTACTACTCTCTATAGTAGAGGCAACTGGCTCCAGCTCCTCCTCACGGTCCAATTTGCGCTGAGAAGACGAACTGTGGGTGGTCTGGCTATCTCCCTGTGTAATGTACTACCCATTTCCTCATCTGCCACATTCTGAGCATCCTCCTTAATTGTGAGTAGCGATCATTTGAGTAGACACAGCAGTGGGATGGTTCCACTGATAATAGCCTGGTTGTAGGTTGAGTGGCGAGAGCCTCAGCGGTGTGCGGTTTGTCCCCTAAGCAGATCAGCTTCAGCACGGCCTGTTGACTAGAGATGAGCGAACACCTGGATGTTCGGGTTCGAGAGGTTCGGCCGAACTTCCGGAAAATGTCCGGGTTCGTGATCCGAACTCAACCCGAACTTCATCCCGAACCCGAACCCCATAGAAGTCAATGGGGACCCGAACTTTTGGGCACTAAAAAGGCTGTAAAAGACTCCCGGAAAGGGCTAGAGGGCTGCAAAAGGCAGCAAAATGTAGGTAAATCCCCTGCAAACAAATGTAGATAGGGAAATGATGACTTATCATAAAATAAAATAAAATTAACCAATATTAATTGGAGTTAGGTCCCATAGCACAGAATCAGGCTTCAAATCACCCACCAATGGAGAAGGTCGCTTACTATTATTTCGACCCCAGCATCCAGACAAAGGAGAGAGGTCCCATAGCAGAGAATCTGGCATCATATCAACCACCACAGGAGAAGGCCACTTTCAGTGACTTAGACCTTAGCACCCAGACAGAGGAGACATGTCAGATAGCACAAGCATTACATTTATACCATCCAGCACAGGAGAAGGCCACTTTTAGTTACTTTGACCCCTGCACCCAGAAAGAGGAGAGAGGCCCCACAGCACATATTCAGGCATCATATCACCCACCACAGGAGTAGGCCACCATTTAGTTAATTTGACCCCTGCACCCATGTCAGCTTGTACAAGCATCAGTTTCACATCACCCAGCTCAAGAGAAGGCCACTTTGAGAGACTTTGACCCCTGCACCCAGACGGAGGAGAGAGGTTTCACAGCAGAGAATCAGGCATTTAGATCACCCACCACAGGAGTAGGCCACCATTTAATGGGACCCCGGCAACCATGTCAGATGGCACAAGCATCAGTTCTACATCACCCAGCACAGGAGAAGGCGACTTTGAAAGACTTTGACCCCTGCACCCAGACGGAGGAGAGAGGTTTCACAGCAGAGAATCAGGCATTTAGATCACCCACCACAGGAGTAGGCCACCATTTAATGGGACCCCGGCAACCATGTCAGATGGCACAAGCATCAGTTTCACATCACCCAGCACAAGAGAAGGCGACTTTGAGAGACTTTGACCCCTGCACCCAGACGGAGGAGAGAGGTCCCACAGCAGAGATTCAGGCATTTATATCAGCCAGCACAGGAGAAGGCCGCTTTCAGTGACTTAGGCCTTAGCACCGACACAGAGGAGACAGGTCAGATAGCACAAGCATCAGTTTCACATCAACCACCACAGGAGAAGGGCACTTTTAGAGACTTTGACCCCTGCAGCCACACGGAGGAGAGAGGTCCCACAGCAGAGATTCAGGCATTTATATCAGCCAGCACAGGAGAAGGCCGCTTTCAGTGACTTAGGCCTTAGCACCGACACAGAGGAGACAGGTCAGATAGCACAAGCATCAGTTTCACATCAACCACCACAGGAGAAGGGCACTTTTAGAGACTTTGACCCCTGCAGCCACACGGAGGAGAGAGGTCCCACAGCAGAGATTCAGGCATTTATATCAGCCAGCACAGGAGAAGGCCGCTTTCAGTGACTTAGGCCTTAGCGCCGACACAGAGGAGACAGGTCAGATAGCACAAGCATCAGTTTTACATTAACCACCACAGGAGAAGGGCACTTTTAGAGACTTTGACCCCTGCAGCCACACGGAGGAGAGAGGTCCCACAGCAGAGAATCAGGCATCATGTCAACCACCACAGGAGTAGGCCACCTTTTGTTTCTTTGACCCCTGCACCCAGAAAGAGGAGAGAGGTCCCACAGCAGAGATTAAGGCATTTATATCAGCCAGCACAGGAGAAGGCCGCTTTCAGTGACTTAGGCCTTAGCACCGACACAGAGGAGACAGGTCAGATAGCACAAGCATCAGTTTCACATCAACCACCACAGGAGAAGGACACTTTTATGTACTTTGGCCCCGGCACCCAGACAGATGGAAGGTTCATTCAACTCTGGGTTGCACGCCAAGATCCTACTTAATTTCAAAAATTGATTTTTCAATGAAGAAGTGGCCAGGAGTACAAGACAACATGGTTTAAGGCAGTTATTAAGGACTACTCTGCACAAGGGAGGGTCAGGTCTTGTGGGATCCATGCCTGGTTCATTTTTATAAACGTCAGCTTGTCCACGTTGGCTGCAGACAGGCGGCTGCGTTTGTCAGTAATGACGCCCCCTGCCGTGCTGAATACACGTTCAAATAAAACGCTGGCCGCCGGGCAGGCCAGCACCTCCAAGGCATAACATAACTAATTCTGGCCACGTGGACAATTTGGAAACCCAGAAGTTGAATGGGGCCGAACCATACGTCAGTACGTGGAGTTGTGTGCAGACGTACTGTTCAACCATGATAGTGAAATGTTGCCTCCTGCTAACACGTTCCGTATCAGGTGGTGGGGCAGTTAGCTGTGGCGTGGAGACAAAACTTTTCCACATTTCTGCCATGCTAACCCTGCCCTCAGAGGAGCTGGCCGTGACACTGCTGCGTGGGCGACCTCTAGCTCCTCCTCTGCCTTGGCCTTCCACCTGTTCCCCTGTGACAGTTGGGAATGCTCTCAGGAGCGCGTCTACCAGTGTGCGCTTGTACTCGCGCATCTTCCTATCACGCTCCAGTGCAGGAAGTAAAGTGGGCACATTGTCTTTGTACCGTGGATCCAGCAGGGTGGCCACCCAGTAGTCAGCACACGTTAAAATGTGGGCAACTCTGCTGTCATTGCGCAGGCACTGCAGAATGTTATCGCTCATGTGTGCCAGGCTCCCCAGAGGTAAGGACAAGCTGTCCTCTGTGGGAGGCGTATCGTCATCATCCTCTGTATCCCCCAGCCACGCACCAGGGATGTGCCTGCGCTGTGCTGGGTGCCACCCCACTGTGAACCTGCTTCATCCTCATCCTCCTCCACCTCCTCCTCATCCTCCTCGTCCTCCAGTAGTGGTCCCTGGCTGGCCACATTTGTACCTGCCCTCTGCTGTTGCAAAAACCTCCTCTGAGCCACTTCTAACAGACTGGCCTGAAAGTGCTAAAAACGACCCGTCATCCTCCTCCTCCTCCTCCTGGCCCTGGCCCACCTCCTCTTCCATCATCGCCCTAAGCGTTTTCTCTAGGAGACATAGAATTGGTATCGTCACGCTGATAACAGTGGCATCGCCACTGGCCATGTTGGTGGCGTACTCTAAACAGCGCAACAGGGCACACAGGTCTCGCATGGAGGCCCAATCATTGGTGGTGAAGTGGTGCTGTTCCGCAGTGCGACTGACCCGTGCGTGCTGCAGCTGAAACTCCACTATGGCCTGCTGCTGCTCGCACAGTCTCTCCAGCATGTGCAAGGTGGAGTTCCACCGGGTGGGCACGTCGCATATTAGACGGTGAGCGGGAAGGCCGAAGTTCCGCTGTAGCGCTGACAGGCGAGCAGCGGCAGGATGTGAACGCCGGAAGCGCGCACAGATGGCCCGCACTTTATGCAGCAGCTCTGACAGGTCTGGGTAGTTGTGAATGAACTTTTGCACCACCAAATTCAGCACATGCGCCAGGCAAGGGATGTGCGTCAAACCGGCTAGTCCCAGAGCTGCCACGAGATTTCGCCCATTATCGCACACCACCAGGCCGGGCTTGAGGCCCACCGGCAGCAACCACTGGTCGGTCTGTTGTTCAATACCCCGCCACAACTCCTGCGCGGTGTGGGGCCTGTCCCCCAAACATATGAGTTTCAGAATGGCCTGCTGACGTTTACCCGGGCTGTGCTGAAGTTGGTGGTGAAGGTGTGTGGCTGACTGGATGAGCTGGTGGAAGCAGAGGAGGAGGAGGAAACCGAGTAGGAGGAGGAGGCTACAGGAGGCAAAGAATGATGCCCTGTGATCCTTGGCGGCGGAAGGACGTGCGCCAAGGAACTCTCCGCCTGGGGCCCAGCCGCCACTACATTTACCCAGTGTGCAGTTAGGGAGATATAGCGTCCCTGGCCGTGCTTACTCGTTCACGTATCTGTGGTTAGGTGGACCTTGCCACAAATGGCGTTGCGCAGTGCACACTTGATTTTATCGGACACTTGCATGTGCAGGGAAGGCACGGCTGTCTTGGAGAAGTAGTGGCGGCTGAGAACCACATACTGGGGGACAGCTATGGCCATCAGCTGTTTGAAGATGTCTGTGTCCACTAGCCGGAATGACAGCATTTCAAAGGCCAGTAGTTTAGAAATGCTGGCATTCAGGCCAAGGGCTCAAGGGTGACTAGGTGGGAATTTGCGCTTCCTCTCAAAGGTTTGAGAGATGGAGAGCTGAACGCTGCTGTGTGAAATAGTGGAGATGCTAGGTGACTCTGGCGGTGTCGGTGGAACATCCTCTGTTTGCTGCTCGGCAGGTGGCAACATTCCTCTCGAGGCGGAAGCCGAGGCAGCAGCGGTAGAGGGAGCAGGGGGAGCCTGAGCGGGTTCCTTGTTTTTAAGGTGTGTACTCCACTGCAGTTCATGCTTTGCATGTAGATGCCTGATCATGCAGGTGGTGCTCAGGTTAAGAACGTTAATGCCTCGCCTCAGGGTCTGATGGCACAGCGTGCAAACCACTCTGGTCTTGTCGTCAGCACATTGTTTGAAGAAGTGCCATGCCAGGGAACTCCTTGAAGATGCCTTTGGGGTGCTGGGTCCCTGTTGGCGCTGGCCAATAGCAGGCGAACTCTCTGGACGGCGGCTGTTCTGCTTTTACCCCCTGCTCCCTCTTTGGCTTCGCTGTTGTCTTGGTCTCACCACTGCCTCTTCCTCTGAACTATTTAAGTCAGCGGCACGACCTTCAGTCCATGTGGGGTCTAAGACCTCATCGTCCTCTGCATCGTCTTCCACCCAGTCTTCCTCCCTGACCTCCTCCTGTTCAGTCTGCACACTGCAATAAGACGCGGCAGTGGGCACCAGTGTTTCGTCATCATCAGAGAGTCGGTCACTCTGCTGTGGTGGTATTCCCATGTCCTCATCATCTGGATACATAAGTGGTTGTGCGTCAGTGCATGGAATGTCTTCCACCGCTGAGGAAGGGCTAGGTGGACGCCCCTGGAAAATCGTGGGAGCAGAGTCTTCAAACAGAATAAGAGACTGCTGCATAACTTGAGGCTCAGCCAGTTTCCCTGATATGCATGGGGGTGATGTGACAGACTGATGGGCTTGGTTTTCAGGTGCCACCTGTGCGCTTTCCACAGAAGACTGGGCGGAAGACAATGTGGTGAACGTGCTGGAAGCACTGTCGGCCACCCAATCGACTAATGCCTGTACCTGCTCAGGCCTTACCATCCTCATAACGGCATTTGGCCCCACCAAATATCGCTGTAAATTCTGCCGGCTACTTGATGGAGTTGGTTCACTACTTTGTGCGCCTGAGGCCGAACGGCCACGTCCTCTGCCAGCAACAGAGGCTCCACGGACACCACCACGACCGCGTCCTCGTCCCTTAATAGAATGTTTCCTCATTGTTGCGATTCAACTCGCACCACTATAAAATATATTATTTTTTAGCCCCAAAATTCCCACACTGGAAGATATAATTCACTTTTCCGGTATTAATTACAAGAAAACTGCTGCAAATTGGACACCAGAATTTTTAATATGCTAGTTTTGGTACATAGTTTCCCACACGGGGAGATATAATTCCTTTTTACTGGAGTAAAAAGGTGAGGCCTACTGTTTCTGGTCTAACAAACACCAGATTGATTAAATTGGCCTTTTTTTCACCAAAATTACAACACTGGACAATGTAATGCCTTTTTGCGGTATTAATTACAAGAAGACTGCTGCTAATTGGACACCAGAATTTTTAAAATGCTAGTTTGTGTACATAAATTCCCACACTGGAAGATATAATTCCTTTTTCCGGTATTAATTACAAGAAAACTGCTGCAAATTGGACACCAGAATTTTTAATATGCTAGTTTTGGTACATAGATCCCCACACGGGAGATATAATTCCTTTTACAGGAGTAAAAACGTGAGGCCTACTGTTTCTGGTCTAACAAACACCAGATTGATTAAATTGGCCTTTTTTTCACCAAAATTACAACACCGGACAATAATGCCTTTTGCGGTATTAATTACAAGAAGACTGCTGCTAATTGGACACCAGAATTTTTAAAATGCTAGTTTTGGTACATAAATTCCCACACGGGAGATATAATTCCTTTTACAGGAGTAAAAACGTGAGGCCTACTGTTTCTGGTCTAACAAACACCAGATTGATTAAATTGGCCTTTTTTCACCAAAATTACAACACTGGACAATAATGCCTTTTTGCGGTATTAATTACAAGAAGACTGCTGCAAATTGGACACCAGAATTTTTAAAATGCTAGTTTGTGTACATAAATTCCCACACTGGAAGATATAATTCCTTTTTCCAGTATTAATTACAAGAAAACTGCTGCAAATTGGACACCAGAATTTTTAATATGCTAGTTTTGGTACATAGATTCCCACACAGGGAGATATAATTCCTTTTTACAGGAGTACAAACGTGAGGCCTACTGTTTCTGGTCTAACAAACACCAGATTGATTAAATTGGCCTTTTTTTCACCAAAATTACAACACTGGACAATGTAATGCCTTTTCGCGGTATTAATTCTTTTTTACAAGAGTAAAAACGTGAGGCCTACTGTTTCTGGTGTAACTAACACCAGATTGATTAAATTGGCCTTTTTTTCACCAAAATTACAACACTGGACAATAATGCCTTTTTGCGGTATTAATTACAAGAAGACTGCTGGTATTTCAGAACACCGGAATTATTAAAATGCTAGTTTTGCTAGATAAATTTCCCACACTGGGAGAAATATTGCCTAAGCCTTTTTACAGTATTAATTACAACAGAAGTGCTTCTTCTGGTCTAACACCAGAATAATTTTATTATTACGGTGAAAGCTTTTTTTAATTTATATTTCTGGCACATAAAAAAAAATAATATTTCTGGCTGACAGTATTGGACTCGGCTGTAGTGGCACTGGCTAGCCTAGCTGGAACAGCACATTCATGGGATTTGCTATCCAAGTGGGTTACTTTCAGTTTCATCACTGATATAATAAATATCTTTGCAGTTAGTATGGGTGACACAAGCACAGCCAAACCCCTGATGTAGTATAATCTATGAAAAAATCGACTATTACATGAGATTAATGGACGTTGTGGCAGCTTTTGCTGTAGCACCACAAGTCCCAAAATGGCCGCCGCTTATCAGCCCAGTAACATGTGCCAGAAAACGGTCTGCCCAGCCAGAAAAAAAATAGACTTTGACTGAGCAGCTGAATCGCTGTTGTTCTGATTCACAGGTGTAGATTTTACACTTCTTTGGAGCTTTGGTTTAGACTCTGTGGCAGCTTGTGCTGGCGCACCACAAGTCCCAAAATGGCCACCGCCGGTCAGCCCAGTTACATGTGCCAGTAAAAATCGCTCTGGCCAGTCTCAACAAAATAGTGAATTTCAGTGAACAGCTCAGCTGAGTTGTTCTGATGCACAGGTGTAGAAAGGTAGATCATTCAATCACTTCTTTATCCCTGCCTATCTCGCCCTCACAGAAGCTGCATCCTCTCCCTACACTAGTCAGAGCAGTGTGACGTGCGGCGCTACGTGACTCCAGCTTAAATAGAGGCTGGGTCACATGCTGCACTTGGCCAATCACAGCCATGCCATTAGTAGGCATGGCTGTGATGGGCTCCTAGGGCAAGAAGTAAAACGCTAGCTGATTGGCTGCTGTGCATCCCTTCAGAAAGCGGGAAGTAATCGACGAACACCGGACCCGAACCCGAACTTTTTTGAAAATGTCCGGGTTCGGGTCCGTGTCACGGACACCCCAAAATTCGGTACGGACCCGAACGATTTTCGAACTGTTCGCTCAACACTACTGTTGACGCTTACGCACACAGTGCTACACTGCTTCCAGCTAGAGACTGATGGCTGACTGCTGTTGGAGGTGGAAGTGGAGGAGGAGGTGGAAGTAGAGGAGGCAGAGGAGGAGAAGTGGGGGTTGGAGCCAGTAAAATAGCTGCTGGCAGAGACCCTGATGGACCTAGAACCCACAATCCTGGGCGTGGGTATCACCTGTGCCATCCCAGGCTACGACTCACTCCTGGCCTCCACAACATTCACTCAGTGTGCGGTCAGGGAAATGTAGCATCCCTTGCCACCAGCACATGTCCATGGTAAAGTAGATCTTCTCAGTACGTGCAATAACCTTCAAAAATATACGAGTCCGCGTATAAGAAAAAAATAATAACAACACAGTATACATGTCAAAAGAGCATTTTATTGAGAGATCAGTTATTATTCACATGCTTGACAAACCACAAAAATTCAAACAATGTTTAAAACCCAAATGACTGGTGGTGCATATTTATTGGGGGAATAATAAAGTGCTAGTGCACATTCATCTGGGTCAGTGAAATGAGAGGCTTAGTATGGAGCTCAATGACGAGTTAATAAAATACTATTGCTTGAAAAATTATAGCCTCAGTTCAATGACTGGTAAATATCACTGCTGAATACATAAATGTTCAGACACTAAATCACACCCAGTAAGTGCATTGGTCAAGGCACGGGTGATGTCCTGAGACACATGCTGGTGTAAGGCGGGCCCGGCACACCGTGATAAATAGTGGTGGCTGGGGACTGCGTACCAATGGACGCCCGCCGACATCAGGCTGCGGAATACCTCAGTGTCCACAAGTAGGGTTGAGCGAACAGTTCGAGCATAGTTCGGGTTGGTACCGAATTTTGGGGTGTTCGGGACACAGACCCGGACCTGAACATTTTCAAAAAAGTTCGGGTTCGGGTCCGTTGTTCGGCGATTTCTTCCCGCTTTCTGAAGGGCTGCACAGCAGCCAATCAGCTAGCGTTTTACTTCTTGCCCTAAGAAGCCATCACAGCCATGCCTACTAATGGCATGGCTGTGATTGGCCAAGTGCAGCATGTGACCCAGCCTCTATTTAAGCTGGAGTCACGTAGCACCATACGTCACACTGCTCTGATTAGTGTAGGGAGTGGACGCAGCTTCTGTGAGGGCGAGATTAGGCAAGGAAAAGTCAGCAAAAACACCTAATGAAGTGATCGATCTACAGCAGTGAATCATTTAACTGTGCTAGTTCATTGCTCACTGTTTTTTAGGCTGCACAGAGCGTTTTTCTGACACTTTGATAGGCGGCCATTTTGTGTCTTGTGGTGCACCAGCACAAGCTGCCACCAAGTCCATCAATCCATCAATACTAGTTATTTTTTTTTTTGCTATATCCTACATCAGGAGCTTGGCTGTGCTTATTGTCACCCCTAGAAACTCAGGATAGAAATTTCTATATTTTATTAAGGGGTTAAATTCAATTGTCAAAACAGAAATCCCCTAAATCTGGTGTTCCAGCTGTAGCTAGCCAAGTGTAATGCTGTCTGCTGTCTAGCAAAGGATAGATTTTTTTCTGTGGTGAAATTCAATTTCCAAAATAGAAATCCCCTAAATCTAGTGTCCCAGCAGTGGCTGGCCAAGTTTCATAGTGTCCGGCAAAGGATAGATAATTTTCTGGGGTCAAATTCAATTGCCAAAATAGCAATACCGTAAATCTGGTGTCCCAGCCGTGGCTGGACAAGTTTCATAGTGTCCGTCATAGAATATATTATCTTCTGCGGTGAAATTCAGTTGCAAAAATAGAAATACCGTGAATCTGGTGTTCTAGCTGTGACTGGACAAGTTAAATAGTGTCCGGCAAAGGATTTATTATTTTCTGGGGTGAAATTCAGTTGCCAAAATAGCAATACCATAAATCTGTGGTTTCAGCTGTGGCTGGCCAAGTTTAATAGTGTCCGGCAAATGATACATTTTGTTCCGTGGTGAAATTCAATTGCCAAAATAGCAATACCATAAATCAGTGGTTTCAGCTGTGGCTGGCCAAGTTTAATAGTGTACGGCAAAAGATATATTTTTTTCTGGTGTGAAATTCAATTGCCAAAATAGCAATACCGTAAATCTGGTGTTCCAGCTGTGACTGGACAAGTTTAATAGTGTCCGGCAAAGGATTTATTATTTTCTGGGGTGAAATTAAGTTGCCAAAATAGCAATACCATAAATCAGTGGTTTCAGCTGTGGCTGGCCAAGTTTAATAGTGTATGGCAAAGGATATATTTTTTTATGGGGTGACATTCAATTGCCAAAATAGCAATACCGTAAATCTGGTGTCTCAGCAGTGGCTGGCCAAGTTTAATAGTGTCTGTCAAATGATTTATTATTTTCTGATGTGAAATTCAGTTGCAGAAATAGAAATACAGTAAAACTGTTGTTCCAGCTGTTGCAGGCTTCGTTCAAATCTGTCCGTAAAAGGGTATATTTTTTTATGGGGTGAAATGTAATTGCCAAAATAGGAATACCCTGAATCTGGTGTTCCAGCTGTTGCAGGCCTAGTTTAAATCTGTCTGTAAAAGGGTATATTTTTTTCTGGTGTAAAATTTAATTGCCAAAATAGCAATACCCTGAATCTGGTGTTCCAGGAGTTGCAGATCTAGTTTAAATCTGTCTGTAAAAGGGTATATTTTTTTCTGGGGTGAAATTCAGTTGCCAAAATAGAAATACAGTAAATCTGGTGGTCCAGCTGTGACTGGACAAGTTTAATAGTATCCGTAAAAGGATAGATTTTGTTCTGGGGTGAAATTCACTTGCCAATATAGCAATAACCTAAATCTGGTGTTCCAGCTGTTGCAGGCCAAGTGTTAATCTTTCCGTAAAAGGGTATATTACACTCAAGGTGTATATACAAGTGCTGCGAAGGTCATCCTCAATAACTTCACGCGCTATCGTGCATCTCCCATTGTATTTCTGTCCGTTAAAGGGAATATTGCACAAAATGTTAAAATACAATTGCTGAAGGCATAATCCTATATATTTTTTCACACGCTACTGTGCTTCTCCAACTGTAAATCTGTCCATAAAAGCATACCTTTCATCCAGGGACTAAATACTAGGCTTACAATTGATATTCCCTTAAATCAGTGGTTACTGCTGTGCCTAAATTAGTGTAATACGGTACATAAATAAATAGGCAGATAGCGTCAGGTGCCTGTAAAAAAAAGGCCTGAATTTGAAATCAATACATTGGGCCCAATTTTTTTTTCTTATTGTGGTTCTTGGTGAATGGTAACAATGAGGAAAACATCTAGTAAGGGAAACGGACGCGGTGGTGTTAGTGGACCCTCTGGTGCTGGGAGAGGTCGTGGCCATTCTGCCACAGCCACACGTCCTAGTGAACCAACTACCTCAGGTTCCAGTACCCGCCAGAATTTACAGCGATATTTGGTGGGGCCCAATGCCGTTCTAAGGATGGTAAGGCCTGAGCAGGTACAGGCGCTAGTCAATTGGGTGGCTGACAGTGGATCCAGCATGTTCACAACATTATCTCCCACCCAGTCTTCTGCAGAAAGCGCACAGGTGGCGCCTGAAAACCAAGCCCATCAGTCTGTCACATCACCCCCATGCATATCAGGGAAACTGTCTGAGCCTCAAGTTATGCAGCAGTCTCTTATGCTGTTTGAAGACTCTGCTGGCAGGGTTTCCCAAGGGAATCCACCTAGCCCTTCCCCAGTGGTGGAAGACATAGACTGCACTGATGCACAACCACTTATGTTTCTTGATGATGAGGACATGGGAATATCACCTCATTGGAGTCCGCACGTCTCTGACGAAACACAGGTGCCAACTGCTGCGTCTTTTTCAGTGTGCACACCGAACAGGAGATCAAGGAGGAAGACTGTGTGGAAGACGATGCAGGGGACGATGAGGTCCTAGACCCCACATGGAATGAAGGTCGGGCCACTGACTTTCATAGATCAGAGGATGAGGCAGTGGAGAGACCGAGCCAACAGCGTAGCAAAACAGGGAGCAGGGGGAAAAAGCAGAACAGCCGCCAAGAGAGTTCGCCTGCTACTGGCCACCGCCACCAGGGACCGAGCACCCCAAAGGCAGCTTCAAGGAGTTCCCTGGCATGGCACTTCTTTAAACAATGTGCTGACGACAAGACCCAAGTGGTTTGCACGCTGTGCCATCAGAGCCTGAAGCGAGACATTAACGTTCTGAACCTTAGCACAACCTGCATGACCAGGCATCTACATGCAAAGCATGAACTGCAGGGGAGTAAACACCTTAAAAACACTCACTCAGGCTCCCCCTGCTCCCTGTTCTGCTGCTGCCTCGGCCTCTTCGTCTGCCTCGGGAGGAATGTTGGCACCTGCCGCCCACCAAACAGAGGATGTGCCACCGATTCCACCACCTGCGTCACCAAGCATCTCCACCATGTCACACGGCAGCGTTCAGCTCTCCATCTCACAAACCTTGGAGAGAAAGCGCAAATTCCCACCTAGCCACCCTTGAGCCCTGGGCCTGAATGCCATTTCTAATCTACTGGCATTTGAAATGCCGTCATTCAGGCTGGTGGATGGCTGTCCCACAGTATGTTGTTCCCAGCCCCCACTACTTCTCCAACACAGCTGTGCCTTCCCTGCACAACCAAGTATCCGATAAAATCAAGTGTGCACTGAGCAACGCCATCTGTGGCAAGGTCCACCTAACCACAGATACGTGGACCAGTAAGCATGGCCAGGGATGCTATATCTCCCTAACTGCACACTGGGTAAATGTAGTGGTAGCTGGGCCCCAGGCGGAGAGTTCTTTGGCACACGTCCTATCGCCGCCAAGGATCGCAGGGCATCTTCATTTGCCTCCTGTAGCCTCCTCCTCCTACTCGGCTTCCTCCTCCTCTGCTTCCACCTGCTCGTCCAGTCAGCCACACACCTTCACCACCGACTTCAGCACAGCCCGGGGTAAACGTCAGCAGGCCGTTCTGAAACTCATTTGTTTGGGGGACAGGCCCCACACCGCGCAGGAGTTGCGGCGGGGTATTGAACAACAGACCGACCAGTGGTTGCTGCCGGTGGGCCTCAACTCCGGCCTGTTGGTGTGCGATAATGGGCGAAATCTCGTGGCAGCTCTGGGACTAGCCGGTTTGATGCACATCCCTTGCCTGGCGCATGTACTGAATTTGGTGATGCAGAAGTTCATTCACAACTACCCCGACATGTCAGAGCTGCTGCATAAAGTGCGGGTCATCTGTGCGCGCTTCCGGCGTTAACATCCTGCCGCTGCTCGTCTGTCTGTGCTACAGCGTAACTTCGGCCTTCTCGCTCACCGCCTCATATGCGACGTGCCCACCAGGTGGAATACCACCTTGCACATATTGGAGAGACCATAGTGGAGTTTTAGATGCAGCAAGCACAGGTCAGTCGCACTGTGGAACAGCATCATTTCACCACCAATGACTTGGCCTCCATGCGAGACCTGTGTGCCCTGTTGCGCTGTTTCGAATACTCCACCAACATGGCCAGTGTCGATGACGCCGTTATCAGCATTACAATACCACTTCTATGTCTCCTTGAGAAAACGCTTAGGGCGATGATGGAAGAGGAGGTGGCCCAGTAGGAGGAGGATGAGGGGACATTTTTAACACTTTCAGGCCAGTCTGTTAGAAGTGGCTCAGAGGGACGTTTTTTGCAAAAGCAGAGGCCAGGTACAAATGTGGCCAGCCAGGGCCCACTACTGGAGGACGAGGAGGATGAGGAGGAGGTGGAGGAGGATGAGGATGAAGAATGTTCACAGCGGGGTGGCACGCAACGCAGCTTGGGCCCAACACTGGTGCGTGGCTGGGGGGATACGGAGGACGATGACGATACGCCTCTCACAGAGGACAGCTTGTCCTTACCTCTGGGCAGCCTGGCACACATGAGCGACTACATGCTGCAGTGCCTGCACAATGACAGCAGAGTGGCCCACATTTTAACATGTGCGGACTAATGGGTTGCCACCCTGCTGGATCCCCGGTACAAAGAAAATGTGCCCACCTTACTTTCTGCACTGGAACGTGATGGGAAGATGCGCGAGTACAAACGCACGTTGGTAGACGCGCTACTGAGAGCATTGCCAAATGCCACAGGGGAACAAGTGGAAGCCCAAGGTGAAGGCAGAGGAGGAGCAAGAGTTCACCAACGCAGCTGTGTCACGGCCAGCTCCTCTGAGGGCAGGGTTAGCATGGCAGAGATGTGGAAAATTTTTGTCACCACGCCACAGCTAACTGCACCACCACCTGATACGGAACGTGTTAGCAGGAGGCAGCATTTTACTAACATGGTTGAACAGTACGTCTGCACACCCCTCCACGTACTGACTGATGGTTCGGCCCCATTCAACTTCTGGGTCTCCAATTTGTCTACGTGGCCAGAGCTAGCCTTTTATGCCTTGGAGGTGCTGGTATGCCCGGCGGAGAGCGTTTTGTCTGAACATGTATTCAGCACGGCCAGTGGCGTCATTACTGACAAACGCAGCCGCCTGTCCACAGCCAACGTGGACAAGCTGAAGTTCTTAAAAATGAACCAGAATAGCGTATAAATAATAGATGTCACCACGGCACTCCAAAGGAATCTTCAATTATTTTATTGGATCCAAGAAGACAGCAACGTTTCGACTTATCAAGTCTTTGTCAAGCTACCAAATGGCTGTATCAAGTGTTACTCCATATATACATATTCTAGTGATATAATTCCCTCCCCCAATTTACCTCATTTCCTCCCATTTCTTACAGCTTGAATAGGCTTCTCATTCGCCCATTAATACAGAATCATCAATTCGCATCAATACATATACTTCTCAAATATAAAGAGGACGCATACCTGAGTGTAGACCACATTTCTATTAGATGGAAACTCCGGCATTGATCGCGGCGTCTCTGTTTACTTACTGCGCCTGCGCCTCTGCCATCGCATCACATGACCAGTCAGCTGGTGTGACGTAGTCATGACGCGATAATCTCCTGACTGTCAGCTGGTTCATCCGTTGCCTAGCAGGTTGACGCTTCCAAAGGTCCTGCTATGACAGCCGGTGAAACATTAGTACGGGCACTTCCTTCTCAATTCTGCCTAGGAGATCGCTCATCATTCATATCTTACTCCGTGGGCTTACATACGGGCCTCAATGAGAGGTCTAAAATCCATTTTAATGGTGTCCCACTTCCCTGCCTTACTTTTGTCATGCCGCAGATACATTCCTCTGTCAGCCCTTGGTTCCTCACCGCGGGAGACAGAGGGGCTCTGCATTCCACTCAAACTTTTATTAATTCTTGTGGGTGCTTCTGGCCGTCAGGTCAGAAGAAACCTCGCTTAATTACATGCATTCCGGCTTGGGTGGGACTTCCTGCTTTTAAAGCTAGATATTCACGATACCCGTATTAGCACCTACTATCAAATCTTCAGTCATGTACACGTCTCACATTGTTACTATCTCCTAAAAGCAAGAAAAGAGAAAGGAAGTATATACCCTCACTTTTACATAATACTGACATGGCCCCATTCAGGAGCTTCTCTGCCAGGTCCATTATCCATGTGGTCCAGACTCCTGCATCCATCCTCAACACCCAACCTGTAAGACATGGGAGGAATGAGGTTAGTGATGTTAAAACAAATTGTTATATATAACCAATCATTATATAAAACAGAAAACATTATCATCACGGCCTCTCGGCCGGGTACCAAATTTCAGAATGTTTGTCTATCTCAGATATCCTAGTGTTTCAGAATAAGGATCCAATCTTAAAATCCCTGTTCAAGCCCTTTGGCTCTAACGTATCAAGTTCATGTATCCATTTTAGTTCTTTTCGTTTTAAGAGTTTCTCCCTATCACCCCCTCTACGCAGGGGTGGGACACCATCTATCACCATAAATCTTAATTGGGCTACATTATGTCGATGTTTCCAAAAATGCTCTGGAACTGGCAATTCACCTTCATCCTTGTAATTAGGGTCCTGTTTTTTCACAAACAATTTTCTTATGGTGTACCTATGGCTGTTTATCCTGTTTTTACAGTGCTGCGTGGTCTCCCTACATAGAGAAGCCCACATGGGCACTGTAAAATATAAATCACATATTCTGAATTACAGGTATAAAAGTTCTGTATTTTATACCTTTTCCTGTCCTTGGATGACTAAAGGACTGGCCCTTGATCATATTGTTGCAATTACAACAACCCAAGCAGGGGAAACAGCCCTTTCTCCCTTCATTTTTTCTATTGGTTTTATGTCCGTACAAATTAATTTATCACTCAGGTTTCTCGGCCTTTTATAGGACATCAGGGGGCTTCTTGAATTCCTCCACCTTGGGGAACGACTCTTTGAGGATATGCCAGTTCTGTCGTATAACCCTTGAGATTTCATTACTGGCTTTTGTGTAGGTGGATACAAATGGTATCCTACTTCCTTTTCCTCTTTCAATTTCTCTTTAGGGGTTAGTAGTTTCTGGCGTGGCATAGCCTTAACTTTTTCCATCTGATTCTCCACTAATCGTCTCGGGTATTTTCTCTCCCTAAATTTCATTCCCATGTCCCTTAGTCTGATGTCTATTAAATTTTCATCTGAAACTATCCGTCTGGCCCTCAAAAATTGGCTCAGTGGTAATGATTCTACTGTCTTTCTAGGGTGTGCACTGTCAAAATGCAACATACTGTTACGGTCAGTTGTTTTGACATATAAGTCAGTTTCTAATTTTCCATTTTTAACATATACTAAGGTGTCCAAAAATTGTAACGATTCACCTGAGTAGACCACCGTGAACTTCAGAGTATTATGCAATTGATTAATATAATCATGGAACAACTGTAGCTCCATGATTGAACCCTTCCAAATTAGGAAGATGTCGTCTATATATCTCATCCACCCCCCTACTGTCTTGAAGGGGGTGGATGGATATATAGACAGCTCTTCCAAACATGCCATGTAAATATTGGCATAAGTCGGGCCACATTGGACCCCATTGCGGTCCCCGACTTTGCCCGTAAAATCTATCCTCAAAGAGGAAGTAGTTGTCCATCAAAATAATCTCCAGTAATGATAATAAGAACATTTTTATGTCTGGTTTGTATCCTGAGCCTTCAAGGGCCCACCTGACCGCATTAAGTCCCTGTTCATGTTCTATGCTTGTATAGAGGCTAGTTACATCAAAGGACACCAACAGATCCCCTCCCCAAAATCGAGGCAACTCAACCTGGAAAGGAAGTCTGTGGTGTCCCTGACGTATGATTTCGCACCCACAGCAAACTCTCTCAATACCTTGTCGAGAAAGTCGCTGCACAGGAGAAAACAGAATCCACCCCGACACAATAGGGCGTCCAGGGGATCCTGCAATCTCTTGTGGATTTTAGGCAAGATGTACAACATAGGTGTAATAGGATTTGGTGGTATCAGGTAAGTGTGCAATTTTTCATCAATAAGATCATTTGCATATGCATTATCAACTAGCAACTTAATCTTACGTAGGATGTCCCATTTTGGATCTTCACTTAGGGGGCTATAGACATCAGTATCTTGTAACTGTCTCAAGATTTCCTCTCTGTAACTCTCAGTGTCCATAATTACTGTTGCTCCTCCCTTATCCGCCCTCTTGATTGTAATCTCTGTATTACTTTTCAACTTATTTAAGGCCTCTATTTCTCCCTCTTTAGATTTGAGATAGTAGAGCTCTGGGGACGGTTCTTGAGTCTCTCTATCCCAGATCTAACGAGAGATACAAACGTATCAATGGCTTTATGCTGTACCGGTGGTTGAAAATCACTCTTTATAAACAGGCCTACTTCCCCAATGTTAACATATCCTCCCTTTTATGACTCACCACAGTCTTTTGGCACTCACTAAAGAACACTTTTAATTTTAGATTTCTAATAAACTTATGTAAGTCCACCTCAAGTTGAAACCAATCTACATAGGTATCTGGACTAAAGGAGAGCCCCGATTCAACAATAGATGTTCTTCCTGTGAGAGTTCATACGAGGAAATATTTACCACCAAGTCCGGGTCTTGCTCCTTTACTTCACCTGTACATTCCCTAATGGTGGTTTCTTTGACCGTGTGATCCTGATGTTCTCCGCTTCCTTGTTTCCTACGTTGATACCGTCTTCCACCTCGTCTGGTTTTCCTCTTACTCCTAAAAATCATCACTCTGTTCTCCGGATGACTCTGTTTCTGTCAAATTCATACGTTGGCCTCTAGATTTGCTTCTTTTATTTCGTCTTCCTGTTCGTGCACTCTTGTTCCTGTTAGATGTCATTGTCTTATAGATCTTTCCTCTATTATAATCTTCTTCATCTCTGCTCCATTTCTGTCTCTTGGTTGATTCGATGTTCTCCGATATTTCCGTAATTCACCATTTGTGCGCTCTATCAAGATATTAAAGTCCTGTTCATTTAAGAGAACCTGAAGTTGCCCCTCCAATGCGACCCGTCTCTTGTCAATTTCTATAAGATCTTTCTGTAAATATTCCATATTGAGTAACATCATATCAAAAGAGAAACGATCTGCCAGGAACGTAAATTTCTCCAGGAATTCGGTATTGTCCGGAATAAAATAGGTCTCAGATGAGTCCTCAGGCCTCTAGGTATACGTTTCATCTTATAGTATTCCCTCAGAGTAGAAAGATGCAGTTCTGTGTTAATAAATTGCTTCCTTTCGTTTTCCCATTTACGTTTCAATATATCGGCCATGGGCTTATTAAGAAAAGCACCCCCATCATCATCACTTTTCAATATCTGCGATATCTGTTCACTTGTATACAATATGCTTCTTGGCGATTCCATTATAAACCTCAGCCGCTTAAAAGTCCATAGAATAATCTTTTATCATTTGAACTCACCTCTGGTCCAGTTATAGTGTCAATATAGATTCAAGGAGCACCACTGTCCATCTTAAGTAAAGCCAGTATGCGGCGGTGCCAGCGGTGTTCGGATCCGACCACAGGATTCCCAGAATAGCGTATAAATAATAGATGTCACCACGGCACTCCAAAGGAATCTTCAATTATTTTATTGGATCCAAGAAGACAGCAACGTTTCGACTTATCAAGTCTTTGTCAAGCTACCAAATGGCTGTATCAAGTGTTACTCCATATATACATATTCTAGTGATATAATTCCCTCCCCCAATTTACCTCATTTCCTCCCATTTCTTACAGCTTGAATAGGCTTCTCATTCGCCCATTAATACAGAATCATCAATTCGCATCAATACATATACTTCTCAAATATAAAGAGGACGCATACCTGAGTGTAGACCACATTTCTATTAGATGGAAACTCCGGCATTGATCGCGGCGCCTCTGTTTACTTACTGCGCCTCGCCTCTGCCGTCGCATCACATGACCAGTCAGCTGGTGTGGCGTAGTCATGACGCGATAATCTCCTGACTGTCAGCTGGTTCATCTGTTGCCTAGCAGGTTGACGCTTCAAAGGTCCTGCTATGACAGCCGGTGAAACATTAGTACGGGCACTTCCTTCTCAATTCTGCCTAGGAGATCGCTCATCATTCATATCTTACTCCGTGGGCTTACATACGGGGCCTCAATGAGAGGTCTAAAATCCATTTTAATGGTGTCCCACTTCCCTGCCTTACTTTTGTCATGCCGCAGATACATTCCTCTGTCAGCCCTTGGTTCCTCACCGCGGGAGACAGAGGGGCTCTGCATTCCACTCAAACTTTTATTAATTCTTGTAGGTGCTTCTGGCCGTCAGGTCAGAAGAAACCTCGCTAATTACATGCATTCCGGCTTGGGTGGGACTTCCTGCTTATAAAGCATTAATAAAAGTTTGAGTGGAATGCAGAGCCCCTCTGTCTCCCGCGGTGAGGAACCAAGGGCTGACAGAGGAATGTATCTGCGGCATGACAAAAGTAAGGCAGGGAAGTGGGACACCATTAAAATGGATTTTAGACCTCTCATTGAGGCCCCGTATGTAAGCCCAACGGAGTAAGATATGAATGATGAGCGATCTCCTAGGCAGAATTGAGAAGGAAGTGCCCGTACTAATGTTTCACCGGCTGTCATAGCAGGACCTTTGGAAGCGTCAACCTGCTAGGCAACGGATGAACCAGCTGACAGTCAGGAGATTATCGCGTCATGACTACGTCACACCAGCTGACTGGTCATGTGATGCGACGGCAGAGGTGCAGGCGCAGTAAGTAAACAGAGACGCCGCGATCAATGCCGGAGTTTCCATCTAATAGAAATGTGGTCTACACTCAGGTATGCGTCCTCTTTATATTTGAGAAGTATATGTATTGATGCGAATTGATGATTCTGTATTAATGGGCGAATGAGAAGCCTATTCAAGCTGTAAGAAATGGGAGGAAATGAGGTAAATTGGGGGAGGGAATTATATCACTAGAATATGTATATATGGAGTAACACTTGATACAGCCATTTGGTAGCTTGACAAAGACTTGATAAGTCGAAACGTTGCTGTCTTCTTGGATCCAATAAAATAATTGAAGATTCCTTTGGAGTGCCGTGGTGACATCTATTATTTATACGCTATTCTGGGAATCCTGTGGTCGGATCCGAACACCGCTGGCACCGCCGCATACTGGCTTTACTTAAGAAGGACAGTGGTGCTCCTTGAATCTATATTGACACTATAACTGGACCAGAGGTGAGCACACTGAGTTCAAATGATAAAAGATTATTCTATGGACTTTTAAGCGGCTGAGGTTTATAATGGAATCGCCAAGAAGCATATTGTATACAAGTGAACAGATATCGCAGATATTGAAAAGTGATGATGATGGGGGTGCTTTTCTTAATAAGCCCATGGCCGATATATTGAAACGTAAATGGGAAAACGAAAGGAAGCAATTTATTAACACAGAACTGCATCTTTCTACTCTGAGGGAATACTATAAGATGAAACGTATACCTAGAGGCCTGAGGACTCATCTGAGACCTATTTTATTCCCGGACAATACCGAATTCCTGGAGAAATTTACGTTCCTGGCAGATCGTTTCTCTTTTGATATGATGTTACTCAATATGGAATATTTACAGAAAGATCTTATAGAAATTGACAAGAGACGGGTCGCATTGGAGGGGCAACTTCAGGTTCTCTTAAATGAACAGGACTTTAATATCTTGATAGAACGCACAAATGGTGAATTACGGAAATATCGGGAGAACATCGAATCAACCAAGAGACAGAAATGGAGCAGAGATGAAGAAGATTATAATAGAGGAAAGATCTATAAGACAATGACATCTAACAGGAACAAGAGTGCACGAACAGGAAGACGAAATAAAAGAAGCAAATCTAGAGGCCAACGTATGAATTTGACAGAAACAGAGTCATCCGGAGAACAGAGTGATGATTTTTAGGAGTAAGAGGAAAACCAGACGAGGTGGAAGACGGTATCAACGTAGGAAACAAGGAAGCGGAGAACATCAGGATCACACGGTCAAAGAAACCACCATTAGGGAATGTACAGGTGAAGTAAAGGAGCAAGACCCGGACTTGGTGGTAAATATTTCCTCGTATGAACTCTCACAGGAAGAACATCTATTGTTGAATCGGGGCTCTCCTTTAGTCCAGATACCTATGTAGATTGGTTTCAACTTGAGGTGGACTTACATAAGTTTATTAGAAATCTAAAATTAAAAGTGTTCTTTAGTGAGTGCCAAAAGACTGTGGTGAGTCATAAAAGGGAGGATATGTTAACATTGGGGAAGTAGGCCTGTTTATAAAGAGTGATTTTCAACCACCGGTACAGCATAAAGCCATTGATACGTTTGTATCTCTCGTTAGATCTGGGATAGAGAGACTCAAGAACCGTCCCCAGAGCTCTACTATCTCAAATCTAAAGAGGGGAGAAATAGAGGCCTTAAATAAGTTGAAAAGTAATACAGAGATTACAATCAAGAGGGCGGATAAGGGAGGAGCAACAGTAATTATGGACACTGAGAGTTACAGAGAGGAAATCTTGAGACAGTTACAAGATACTGATGTCTATAGCCCCCTAAGTAAAGATCCAAAATGGGACATCCTACGTAAGATTAAGTTGCTAGTTGATAATGCATATGCAAATGATCTTATTGATGAAAAATTGCACACTTACCTGATACCACCAAATCCTATTACACCTATGTTGTACATCTTGCCTAAAATCCACAAGAGATTGCAGGATCCCCTGGACGCCCTATTGTGTCGGGGTGGATTCTGTTTTCTCCTGTGCAGCGACTTTCTCGACAAGGTATTGAGAGAGTTTGCTGTGGGTGCGAAATCATACGTCAGGGACACCACAGACTTCCTTTCCAGGTTGAGTTGCCTCGATTTTGGGGAGGGGATCTGTTGGTGTCCTTTGATGTAACTAGCCTCTATACAAGCATAGAACATGAACAGGGACTTAATGCGGTCAGGTGGGCCCTTGAAGGCTCAGGATACAAACCAGACATAAAAATGTTCTTATTATCATTACTGGAGATTATTTTGATGGACAACTACTTCCTCTTTGAGGATAGATTTTTCGGGCAAAGTCGGGGGACCGCAATGGGGTCCAATGTGGCCCCGACTTATGCCAATATTTACATGGCATGTTTGGAAGAGCTGTCTATATATCCATCCACCCCTTCAAGACAGTAGGGGTGGATGAGATATATAGACGACATCTTCCTAATTTGGAAGGGTTCAATCATGGAGCTACAGTTGTTCCATGATTATATTAATCAATTGCATAATACTCTGAAGTTCACGGTGGTCTACTCAGGTGAATCGTTACAATTTTTGGACACCTTAGTATATGTTAAAAATGGAAAATTAGAAACTGACTTATATGTCAAAACAACTGACCGTAACAGTATGTTGCATTTTGACAGTGCACACCCTAGAAAGACAGTAGAATCATTACCACTGAGCCAATTTTTGAGGGCCAGACGGATAGTTTCAGATGAAAATTTAATAGACATCAGACTAAGGGACATGGGAATGAAATTTAGGGAGAGAAAATACCCGAGACGATTAGTGGAGAATCAGATGGAAAAAGTTAAGGCTATGCCACGCCAGAAACTACTAACCCCTAAAGAGAAATTGAAAGAGGAAAAGGGAAGTAGGATACCATTTGTATCCACCTACACAAAAGCCAGTAATGAAATCTCAAGGGTTATACGACAGAACTGGCATATCCTTAAAGAGTCGTTCCCCAAGGTGGAGGAATTCAAGAAGCCCCCCCTGATGTCCTATAAAAGGCCGAGAAACCTGAGTGATAAATTAATTTGTACGGACATAAAACCAATAGAAAAAAAGAAGGGAGAAAGGGCTGTTTCCCCTGCTTGGGTTGTTGTAATTGCAACAATATGATCAAGGGCCAGTCCTTTAGTCATCCAAGGACAGGAAAAGGTATAAAATACAGAACTTTTATACCTGTAATTCAGAATATGTGATTTATATTTTACAGTGCCCATGTGGGCTTCTCTATGTAGGGAGACCACGCAGCACTGTAAAAACAGGATAAACAGCCATAGGTACACCATAAGAAAATTGTTTGTGAAAAAACAGGACCCTAATTACAAGGATGAAGGTGAATTGCCAGTTCCAGAGCATTTTGGAAACATCGACATAATGTAGCCCAATTAAGATTTATGGTGATAGATGGTGTCCCACCCCTGCGTAGAGGGGGTGATAGGGAGAAACTCTTAAAACGAAAAGAACTAAAATGGATACATGAACTTGATACGTTAGAGCCAAAGGGCTTGAACAGGGATTTTAAGATTGGATCCTTATTCTGAAACACTAGGATATCTGAGATAGACAAACATTCTGAAATTTGGTACCCGGCCGAGAGGCCGTGATGATAATGTTTTCTGTTTTATATAATGATTGGTTATATATAACAATTTGTTTTAACATCACTAACCTCATTCCTCCCATGTCTTACAGGTTGGGTGTTGAGGATGGATGCAGGAGTCTGGACCACATGGATAATGGACCTGGCAGAGAAGCTCCTGAATGGGGCCATGTCAGTATTATGTAAAAGTGAGGGTATATACTTCCTTTCTCTTTTCTTGCTTTTAGGAGATAGTAACAATGTGAGACGTGTACATGACTGAAGATTTGATAGTAGGTGCTAATACGGGTATCGTGAATATCTAGCTTTAAAAGCAGGAAGTCCCACCCAAGCCGGAATGCATGTAATTAAGCGAGGTTTCTTCTGACCTGACGGCCAGAAGCACCCACAAGAATTAATAAAAGTTTGAGTGGAATGCAGAGCCCCTCTGTCTCCCGCGGTGAGGAACCAAGGGCTGACAGAGGAATGTATCTGCGGCATGACAAAAGTAAGGCAGGGAAGTGGGACACCATTAAAATGGATTTTAGACCTCTCATTGAGGCCCCGTATGTAAGCCCACGGAGTAAGATATGAATGATGAGCGATCTCCTAGGCAGAATTGAGAAGGAAGTGCCCGTACTAATGTTTCACCGGCTGTCATAGCAGGACCTTTGGAAGCGTCAACCTGCTAGGCAACAGATGAACCAGCTGACAGTCAGGAGATTATCGCGTCATGACTACGTCACACCAGCTGACTGGTCATGTGATGCGACGGCAGAGGCGCAGGCGCAGTAAGTAAACAGAGACGCCGCGATCAATGCCGGAGTTTCCATCTAATAGAAATGTGGTCTACACTCAGGTATGCGTCCTCTTTATATTTGAGAAGTATATGTATTGATGCGAATTGATGATTCTGTATTAATGGGCGAATGAGAAGCCTATTCAAGCTGTAAGAAATGGGAGGAAATGAGGTAAATTGGGGGAGGGAATTATATCACTAGAATATGTATATATGGAGTAACACTTGATACAGCCATTTGGTAGCTTGACAAAGACTTGATAAGTCGAAACGTTGCTGTCTTCTTGGATCCAATAAAATAATTGAAGATTCCTTTGGAGTGCCGTGGTGACATCTATTATTTATACGCTATTCTGGGAATCCTGTGGTCGGATCCGAACACCGCTGGCACCGCCGCATACTGGCTTTACTTAAGAAGGACAGTGGTGCTCCTTGAATCTATATTGACACTAAAAATGAACCAGGCATGGATGCCACAGGACATGTCCATCCCTTGTGCAGAATGGACATTTATAACTGCCTCCCCCTCAACCATATATTCTTGTATGGGGAACTTCTTTATTGAATCCTCATTTTTTTAATTTTACCATTATATTGCGGTGCAACCAAAAGTTGAATGTACCTCTCCTCCGTCTAGTTGCCATGGGCCTAATTATCGAAAAGTGGCCTTCTCCATTGGTGGGTGACATGACGCCTGATTCTCTGCTATGCGACCTCGTTCTCTGTCTGGGTGCTGGGGCCTAAATAAATGAAAGTGGCCTTCTCCATTGGTGGGTGACTTGAAGCCTGATTCTCTGCTATGAGACCTCTCTCCAATTGATATTGCTTAATTTGTTCACACCACAATCAAGTCTTTCCTATCACTGTCCCTAGCTTCTGCAGACACATCTCTCTCTGCACTAAGCACGCTGGTGAATGGTAGAATCTAAGATGGTCACCGTATTTATAGGACTGTGACATCACAGGGCTGGCTGGCTGCTGATTGGCTGCATGCATGTCAGTATGGGTGATCCCGCCTTCCCAGACTTCCTTGCCCCCTGTCCTTACACGTGTAGCAGCCATTGTAGGAAAAAAATTTGATTTGTTACCATGAAGCGCGAGGAAATTCGTATTCGGTGCAAATAGAATTTTTCCTGAAATTCATATCGAAGTCCACTTCGTGAGCTTTGATTTGCTCATCTCTACTGTTAACATTTATTAATGACAAAAATAGTAAAAATAAAATTATTATTACAACAAGGACGTCTGAAATGCTAGAGAGATATAGGGAGCTACACCATACATTTTAATTAATAATAAGTGTATTTAATTGTTCACTCTGAAATATAGATTCACAAGCGTAAAACAATCATCTATATTACTGAAATTAATTAATTTTATCGTAATTTATAAGGGAGATTTTTGCTTTTTAAAATTGCATACAGTACTTCCTAAACTCATGAAGACACTATTCATACTGCCTTATCTATTTTTTTAATTGACCCAGAATATTCTGTTTAAAATTCAAGATAGCTTGTACTCCGGGGAACTTCTTTATTGAATCCTCTTTTTTTAATTTTACCATTATATTGCGGTGCAACCAAAAGTTGAATGAACCTCTCCTCCGTCTAGGTGCCATGGGCCTAATTATCGAAAAGTGGCCTTCTCCATTGGTGGGTGACATGACGCCTGATTCTCTGCTATGCGACCTCGTCCTCTGTCTGGGTGCTGGGGCCTAAATAAATGAAAGTGGCCTTCTCCATTGGTGGGTGGCTTGAAGCCTGATTCTCTGCTATGAGACCTCTCTCCAATTGATATTGCTTAATTTTTAGTTATTTTATTTTAATTCATTTCCCTATCCACATTTGTTTGCAGGGGATTTACCTACATTTTGCTGCCTTTTGCAGCCCTTTCCTGGACTATTTTACAGCCTTTTTAGTGCCCAAAAGTTCGGGTCCCCATTGACTTCATGGGATGAAGTTCGGGTCTAGTGGGTAACACAGGGAAAAAGGAGGCAGTGGTGTGACCTGCAGATCCAGATTGTAGACCCAGGCGTTCGGCCCACTCATTAGGGTGCTTGGATGCCATGTGGGGGATCATGCTTGTGGTGGTTAGATTTCTAGTGTTTACACCCTGGCTCATTTTGTTACGGCACAGGTTGCAAACTACCACTCTGTTGTCATCTGCACTTTCCTCAAAAAAGCGCCATACTGCGTAACACCTACCCCTGGGCAAGGTAGATTTATGCATGGGGGTGCTCAGTGTAATGGTTTGTGGGCCTGTTTGGTGTGGGCCGATGTTTCCCATTTGCAACCCCACTGCCTCTTACAGACTGTTGCGGTGCTGTGGATCCCTCCCCCTCTGTACTGCTGTCCTCGCTCAGCTTTTCACCTTCCCATGTTGGGTCAGTGACCTCATCGTCCACCACCTCCTCTTCCACTTCCTCACTCTGCTCATCCTCCTGACTTGAGCTAACCACGTCCTCAGTGATTGACAACTGTGTCTCATCATCATGCACCTCGTGAACGAATGATTGCTGTTCACCATTGTCATCTTCTTGAGAATGGGAAGGCTCAAGAGGTTTGGAATCGGGGCACAATATCTCAGGTACCTTTTCAAGCGTGCTGGGCGTGAGGGCCAAATCTAATAGTGGCAGCAAATGTCTCTTCTGTCTCATCTGTCCCTTCCGAAGCTCTGTCCCTGAGACTGCAGCAGGAAAATAGATTGCTGCTCTAAAACACACACACACACACTAGTCCTTAAAAGGACTTTTGGATCTTGGAAAAGCTTTCTCTGAATAAAAACTGTGAAAATCGCTCCCTACATTGTCTTTCCCTTCCTACACTCTGCTCTCCCTGTCTATATAGCACCCAATGACGCATTCCGGCCAGCCAATCACTGTAATGCCAGCAGCCAACATGGCTACTGGCATTACAGTGAGGGCAGTACTTACCTGCACCTTCATTGGCTGCTTAAAATCCGGGAAATGTGCGGGCTGAGACTCAAGCATTGCGCTCGAGCACACGTGGTACTCGGTCGAGTACCACCACGTGCCGAGCATAGCGATGCTCGAGCTGAACAGATATTCGGCCGAGCATGCTCGCTCATCAAATATATTTTGCCACCAATACACTGCAAACAGGGCTTCAGAATATATCACTGCACCACAGAATGTCAATTAGGCCCAAATGTTTTTCTACTTTTACACAACAGGCTTTTTAACAGATATATGCAACACTGGACTGTGAATATATTTTAATTTCGCTACTTATACACGGCATACAGGGCTTCCGAATATATCACTGCACCGCTGAGCGGCAAAGATATTTTTTCTTTTTCCACTAATACAGGAAAAAAAAGGGCTTTAGAACATGTAAGTGCACAGCAGAGTGGCAAATATTTTCTTTCTTTTTCCACTAATACTCAGGAAAAAGGGCTTTAAAACAGATAACTGCACAGCTGAGAGGCAAATATTTTTTTTCTTTTTCCACTAATACACAGAAAAAAGGGCTTTAAAACAGATAACTGCACCGCAGAGGGGCAAATATATTTTTATTTTTTTCACTAATACACGTAAAAAAAGGCTTTAAAACAGATAACTGCACCGCTGAGCGGAAAATATTTGTTTCCTTTTTCCACTAATACATGGAAAAAAGGGCTTTAAAACAGATAATTGCACTGCTAAGCGGCAATTTTTTTTTTCTTTTTCCACTAATACACAGAAAAAAGGGCTTTAAAACTGCACCGCACGACGGCAAATAAAACATAGAAATATTTCCTTGTAATAAACCCTGTTAATGCCTGTATCAAACAGCATTTGCATCCTTATAAGACAGATTTGCTGGAATTACAGAGCTGTATAATAGCAATTTATATCCCCAGTCAGTGCAGCAAGTTGTAATCGGATTGTTCCTATTACACAGGCTGTCACCTCCCTAACTGAACCCTGTTCAACACAAATGCTGGTGGAATGTTTCCTCCCTATTCCTTCGCTACACCTTGAGTAATCTTTCCCTGCACTTGTAAATCGTTTTTTTTTTTCACCACAATCAAGTGTTTCCTATCACTGTCCCTAGCTTCTGCAGACACGTCTCTCTCTGAACTAAGCACGCTGGTGAATGGTAGAATCTAAGATGGTCGCCGTATTTATAGGGCTGTGACATCACAGGGCTGGCTGGCTGCTGATTGGCTGCATGCATGTCAGTATGGGTGATCCCGCCTTCCCAGACTTCCTTGCCCCCTGTCCTTACATGTGTAGCAGCCATTGTAGGAAAAAATGTGATTTGTTACCACGAAGCGCGAGGAAATTCGTATTCGGTGCAAATAGAATTTTTCCTGAAATTCATATCGAAGTCCACTTTGTGAGCTTTGATTTGCTCATCTCTACTGTTAACATTTATTAATGACAAAAATAGTAAAAATAAAATTATTACTACAACAAGGACGTCTGAAATGCTAGAGAGATATAGGGAGCTACACCATACAATTTAATTAATAATAAGTGTATTTAATTGTTCACTCTGAAATATAGATTCACAAGCGTAAAACAATCATCTATATTACTGAAATTAATTAATTTTATCGTAATTTATAAGGGAGATTTTTGCTTTTTAAAATTGCATACAGTACTTCCTAAACTCATGAAGACACTATTCATACTGCCTTATCTATTTTTTTAATTGACCCAGAATATTCTGTTTAAAATTCAAGATAGCTAATACTATTGATGCATACAAGAATTTAAAAGGCCCGTGATAAGGAAAAAGATGGGACTGGTAAAAACATGTAAAATGTATGTTGATTACTTTATTCTGATGAAAGCTCCACTTTTATCTGTACTTCGAGCAATTATCAGCTTCAAAGATTTTCTGGCAGAAGAGGCAAAATTGATAGATGTAGGCTGACTATTTGAACTGCAGTCCTACTTTTTCGGTCACTGGCTGCAAGGTCATTGTATTACAAAAATGAACTGCAAGATATACAGCGTATATATATGATAGATACACATATATATATTCCTATTCTGCATGTGGTACAGAATGACTTGTCAGGAAACTTAATTTAAAGTTCTATCTATATTGCTTTAGATGTATAGTATTGAGGTTTTTGTTTTTTTTAATTCAGCACAGCTTAGTTTCATAGTTACTTTGGTACAATTGACTTTAACAGACTGAGTTTCTTGATTTTATACACAGTCAAGTCACTTTAATATGACCACTTTCTACTTTTGGTGTTGGCAGAGCGTAGCTCATGAAAGTGGTCACATATGAGCTGGCTTGGTTGGTATGTACTGTAAGGTGTGCGATAGACTGTCTACTCACATACCCCTCTATGCTGTCATGGGTAAAATGAAATTTATGAGTTTTAAAAAGTGATGATTATTGTTTTTAAAGGCCAAGAGTGGCAATATTTATGAAACTGTTCAGTTTATGAACTGTTCGCGTGCTGCTCTGTTAATGTTTATCATGAGTGGACAAATGGCGCCACTACCAATAAGTGATGTGGAAAATAAGGCGCACAATGTGTCAATGTGAGAGGTAAACCGGCTATGAGGGTATCCAAGGGATGGACCGACACGCTAATGTGGAGCAGCTCACCACAGAAATTAACGAGGAGGCTAACTGATGTGTATCTAAAGCAATAGTTCAGCAAACCCTACTGCATATGAGGCTCCAAAGAAGATGGATGGTCACCGTATCTCTGTTAATGAATTTTCATCAGCAGAAAAGGATTACATTTTTACAGCAGTTACAGAATTGAACCTCTGCTAATTGGCCTTCTCTGTTGAGTCACTTGATGGTTGTTGGTGTCAGGTGAGAATTTTCTGAGAACAAACACCACACAATCATTCCTGGAAGAACACAAGCTGTTGATGGCAGCATTATGGTCTGAGGAATGTTTTTGTAGCATTCTCTGGGCCCACTAATTCATGTGGATGGAATTCTTAACCAATTTGGCTATAAATCCATCCTTGCAGATCTTGTACACTCATACATGCTGATCTTCTTCCCTGGGGCAGATGGGATCTTCTAGCAAGACAATGCGAAATGTCACGCTGCTAGAATTGTCTGACATTGTTGGAAGAGCATGACCAAGACTTCCAAGCACTACCCTGGCCCCCTAATGAACCAGACTTGAACCCAATTGAGCATCTGTAGGACTACTGTACTTCAATTGTTGTGTTCACTCTATTGATCCTCCCCCATGCACCTTCCAGCAGCTGTGAGATGCACTGCAGTCAGCATGGCTCCATTTACCTGTGACAACCTACTAGGACCTTATTGACTCACTCCCAGCCCATCTAGCTGATGTCCGTGTCTCTGGATTTCAGCTGATGGTCATAATAATGTGACTTGACTGTGTGTTACTAACGGATTCGCCGTATACACATTTGTGCTGGCCTTATTTTAACCATGGGAAAAACACCATAGACACTATTTTTTGCCAATGCTGCAAGTATTTGTTTTGCCCTTTTTAAGTGACCTTTTTGAAAAGTGATTTTTTTCTTTCAAGTGTTTCTTTCTTATAGAGGAGATAAAAAAAAAACTTCACAGCTTCTTGCATCAAATGGGAAAATCTGCCGCTAGGCACAACATGTTTGTATGTTCTGCATTTCATATTTCCCATTGACTTTCCGCTAACATCTGTAACTGACGATTTTGCAGCAAAAAGCGTACAAAAAACGGTGGTGTAAGAAATGCCACTAAAAATGCATCTGGATGAAGCATAGATTGAGAGGTGGCAATGCATGTGCTGTTTGGTTTGTTGTGATCCAGTCAGGTTGCAGCCACGGTCAAGGACCACTTGGCCAATTAGCCCGCAGCTGCCTTTCACTTAACTAATGAAGACCACTCTATATAGTCAGTCTTCACTGTTAATGGCCACGCTCCAACTTCACTACCGTGTGGCCATTAACAATGAAGACCGACTAAAGAGAGCGGTCTTCATTAATTAAATGAAAGGCAGCAGAAGGCTAATTGGCCATGCAGTTCTTGACCCTGCAACACAGTCGTAACCCGATGAGGTGGCTATCTCTCCTCCAGCTTGAACTGGAGTACCCCATTCTTGGAATAGGTAAAACAACCTATAGAACCCACATTTATCAGACATATTTGGCATAGCCTGTGGATATGCCATCATTTTCCAAATTAAGAATACCTCTTTAAGATCTGGTACATCTTGTAACTCTGCATAATAGAACATCTATGAGTTCAGATTAAGGGCTCATGCACACAAATGTGTGCAGCCCGTGCCCATGGTGTGGACCACAAATAGCAGTCTGCAATGCACAGGCACCAGCCGCATGCATGAGCCCTAAGAGACAAGATTTACCACTATTATCCATTAAACAGTTTGATCGTACCATCTGCTTGAGGTATTACACTGTCATCACTAAAGCTAATGGCCATACCTTGGAGACAATGATCAGCCACATTGCAGCGAATCAGTTGTCTGTGGTATCATTCTCAAGAACAATTCCACCAGCAACATGCCAGCATGCCAGACTTAAGGGGTTCTCTGGGTTAAGAGCTGAACCCGGACATACCTCCATTTTCATCCAGGCAGTTAATGCTCCAATGCTCTCCTTTGCCCTGCGCTAGATCGCGCAGGGCAAGGGCATTTTTGTTTATAATAACACACTGCCGGGCAGAAGCTTCCGCCCGGCAGTGTGTTTGGTGATGTCACAGCTCTGATAGGTGTGCTTTAGCACTGCCCTAGCCGTTTTACAGGCTAGGACAGCGCTAAAGTCTGCCCATCAGTGCCAGTGACGTCACCGGGCTTCCTGGAAGCCCCATGGAGAGCTTGGATCGTCAGTGGAACTCCTGAAAATGCCTTTTCCCTGCCCGATTTAGCGCAGAGTAAAGGAGAGCTTCTTGAGAAACAGGGGGCACACCACTTCCATTTATTGGATTCATGGGGATTTCATAATCAGAAATGTACAGTATATCCACAAAGTATTTTTAAAAGGAAAACACCAATAAAGTGTACCAAAATGTTCAATAAAATACTCTGCTCTGATGCTCATGTCAGGGGGGCTGCCAGCTCTGAACCCGGACACCCCTTTAACTTTTACAAAAATAAGCATGCAGTTTCAGCTGACAACGGCATGGCTGATTACATGTTTGGCAGACAAAAGTCTGCTATCCGCCATCACAAACTATCATTCAATCTAGTTCATCAAATGGCAGTCAGCCTAAATGCCCGTAATCAACCATTCTAGCCATCTTTTATTTTATGTATGGTCAGTGCTACAGAAGGCACTGCAAAAGTTCACAACAAAAAAGGGGAATCCTGGGACAATATACCACAACATCTGCATGGATTAAACATATACCCTGGAGGGTCAGTGTTTTTTTTTTTTTTCTGAAACCAAAGACAATTCTATCAAAAAGTGTAAAGAACAGGCACGGTGAGCCAGGAAATTGAGAAAAGGAGGAAACAGGTGGGCAGTGTTGATCATTGTTAATAGTGGCAGGTAGACAAGTGTAGATGTAATGAGAATTTTTTTGACACCAATGATTGTCACTTTAACAGGATTTGTTGTATTACTGTAATGGGTTTTTGGTGCATTAACACAACAAGCCAGTCAGTCAAAATAATGGTAGCTACATCTGTAGGGTCAACTGTCAAAACTAACTGCATGCAGTTCAGCTACCAAATAGAAAAAACTAATTTTACTGAAGGTATCATACTTCAATAAATGATACACATAATTATTGAGTGGAAAATTACACATGGTACCAGAAGTCAGGTTTGAACCCAAGTGGACATTAGTCAGTTTCATGGTGACTCTCAGTGCCTACTGCCATCCTGCTATTCGGGGCAAGTGTTTGCACAGCATCACTCACTTAGCTTTTGCCCAGTGCTGGCCACCAGACGCTTGTGTCCCATGGTGCATGAGCACTCCTATATATGCTGGTATGTTTGTTTTATCCCTTACCTGATCAATTGATTTATTTTGGTTTCACTTGCTTACTAGGCTGTGAAAAAAAATCTATACTATGTTTGTATGTCTGTGTACTGACCTCTGCCTGTTTTCTGGATCCCAACTCTCTGCTTGCTGACCAGACCAGTGTCTGCTCACCATACTGACCCTGAGCTGCCTGTCTTGACCTCTGGACTATTTCATGGATTCACATGTACTCTGCCTCCCCTAACCTCTGCCTGTTTCCTATTACTATATATTATATTATATTATATATATAATATTATTTATATATGTATATTGTTAAAGGGGGAAGGATGTGTTGACAATTGTTAATGTTTTACACCAAACTTTAGTGTGGGACTGCAGCCCAAACACCCGGATACACCCCATCAATATACACAAGCACAAATCAATATCTTTACTGTCATGATTAAAATAATCAAATCCATCATATAAAATCACATAAATATGGTTGGTGGTACAAAAAACACAAAGGGATCTAAACCCTCACAGGAGAAAGTGTGACCGCAGCTCATACAATATCAGGATTATCTAATATATAATAGCATTAGTGGGGCACTACATGCAGCATACCATAAGTATCATTAAGCTCAATGATAATGATTGATGTATGATCCCTGAGGCATATACAACCCCAGCAACCCTATCGATGCTTGTAATCAAAATTATAGGGCACTACATACTATGTTTCAAAAACATTGTCAAAACACCATAGTGGTTAGTATAAGGTAACTAGAGTGCATATGCCCTATTAAAGGTACAACATAGACAACAGGCCCCAAACGCAATAGTACCTGATATATCTGTTCCCGCTTGTGCCTCCCGTGTCCTGACCCGTGTTTTGCCCGCACTGGCTTTCTCAAGGGATAGTATGTATCAATGCTCACCCCTCTCAGTCTTGTATAGCCCCACAGATTACCTCATGCAGTCAGAAAATCATACACACCTGTTCAAACACTTCACACATGGCGCTAGATCGAGACCGGAAGTGACATCCATGCGCTCCACACTGGAGCGCACATGCCACCTACCGGAAGTCACGAGCATGCACTCCACTGTGGAACGCACCGCGACACATTTGGAACCGGATCAGATCAAGGCAGTATTACCAATGTGCAGCGGTGAAGGGACATATCCCGAGCAGGGTCCAGTCCAGCAGATACATAGTGAACATGTACCAGATCCGAATATAAAATTCCAAATATGACAAGACAATTTAACCACACCAAAAGTATGTGACATACATCGTATACAGTGCCACCATCATTGAAGTGCTCCAGTGCCATGCAAGTGTCCTGTGATCAAACCATGATAGTTGCAATATCAAACTCCCATGATTCCATGAATTGTTAATGTTAACAAAGTTAAGAGCTTGTCAGGTGGACAGAAGGGTCAATTGTCAGAGGCAACAATTAGATTATGTGCAGTTCAGTTAGCAGATAAAGGAATGTTATTTTGCTGTATCTGCAAGACTCCAATAAACAATTGATACTCAAGAACTTGAAACATTACTATTAAAGGTTGTGCCAAGTTTTCAAGTTATCCCCTATCAACAGGAAAGAGGATAACTAACTGATCAGTGGGGGTCCGACCACTGGCACTGGTGGGACACCCACCAGTTGCAAGAATGGGAGGTCCCATTTCACCATCCAGATTGAGCAGTAGGCTGCATATGTTATCTGCTGCATCAGTCATTCTCTATGGGACAGTAGCTGAGTGCTGTACTCCACTATCTCCAGCAGACCCTAGAGAATGAATAGAGCTGCAGTACATATGTACTATCAGGACAGGGGAATGGGACCTACCTTCTCAGGATAGTGGGGGTCCTAGAAGTCAGCCACCCACTGATCAGTTAGTTTTCCCCTATCCTATCAATAGGGATTAACTTGAAAACTTGGCAAAAACCCCTTTAAGTGGAAAACAACACAGTCAGGGCCATTAGGTTTTGAGAAACAGGGGGCACAGCACTTCCATTTATTGTATTCATGGGGATCTCATAATCAGAAATGTACAGTATATCCACAAAATATTTTTAAAAGGAAAACACCAATAAAGTGTACCAAAATGTTTAAAAAAATACTCTAAAAATAATGTTTCAACTATACTTAATTTGAAGTTTCGGCCTCCTGAAGCACTATTCACTACAGCACATAGGGGACATGTACACCGCAGCCATGTATACAGTGTACAGATACTGATTTGTATTACATGTGCACTCTAGTGAGCACTAGTGATGAGCGACAGGGGCAATATTCAAATTTGTGATATTTTGCGAATATTTTCACAAATTCAGGAATTCGCAATTATTTTCTTAATTGCGAAAACTGGCAATGTAATATACGTGTATTGCACGCACAATACAGGCGTTTGTCACTATTGCTACATTTTTCAAGCTTCTAGAAGTTTCCTGAGACTAGAGAAAATGGTTGGCACAGCAGAAAATTACAGTAGCTTTATATGCAGATAGAGTGCTCCGATATATTTGCGATTGCGCAAATTGGCAAATAATGATGTGCATACTTTTGCGGAACCCATGCAACTTCCCATTTTAGCAGGACTGACTACATATTAGTGATTGGTGCACAAGTATTGTTGTGAACTTGCCTGTAGCATGTATGTATGGACAGCTACACTATATCACAATCTAACCTACGCTGGCTATCTCCCACTATCTGTATTTATCTGTATTTATTTATATATATATATATATATATATATATATATATACACACACACACTAACTAACTAACTGTCTATCTAATGCAATGTGACACAGCGAAGCACAGAGCACAACAATGACACTGCTGTCTCTCTCAGAACTCAAAAAAAAAAAAAAAAAAAACTGCAGAAAATGACTGATGGGGAGGTTCTTCTATAGTAAGGGTTAGGCAACTCTCCTATTGGTTGCTAGGGTAGGGATGATGCAAAGTTCAGACAAAGACATTGCAGCCTTCTTATTGGCCCACAAGCAAAAAGCAGGGAGGGATCATGGGTTCAGAGGAAAACAAAATCTTGAATTTTTCGCGAATACGAATAAATAACACTATATTCTAAATATTTACAAATTCTCAAAGTGGCCATATTCGCAATTAAAATTCGCGATGCGAATATTCGCGCCCAACACTAGTAAGCACTGCTCCGATGAGAGTACATCTCCCTGCTCCAGCCTGTACCTTCTGCTGCCATAGAATATCTTGCACTGTGATGTTCTATGCAGAGGTTCCAGCGGAGTACCCAGAGAACAGGCAGGAGCAGTGATGTGCTGTGCAGAGATCTTGCCTGTGCTGCGGTGAAACCTCTGCATAGGATATCACAGTATAGAGTGTCCTGCACTCATATGTTATGGAAGGTACAAGCTAGTGCAGTGAGATGTACTCCCATCAGGAGAGCACTTACTGCGGTGCATATAATGCAAATCAGAATCTGTAAACCACAAACATGACTGCAGTGTATTTATGGATTCTCTATGTGCTGTAGTGAAGAGCACTTCAGGAGTCCCAAATGTCATGGGCCTCTTTTGGTGGCGAAATTCGAAAATAAATAAATTATGCATATTAGAAAGATTATTTTTAGGGCTCTTTCATATGATCGAGTCCATTGTGGAAATCACGTTCCATGTGTGAGCATGATCCTCCGTTTTTGGACCCTGCTCGTCTTGCAGGAGCACACGGCATTATCATGATTGATAATGCTTTACGCCTCTGCATGACCTTTTTACTACAGAATGATACTGACAGCTTTATGATTCTAAAACAATAAGGTCATGCAGAGGTACATTACATAGTAATCATAATAATGCCGTGTGCTCCTGCAAGATGAGCAGGGTCCAGAACAGAGGATCATGCTTACACACAGAGCATGATTCCTGCAAAAGACTCGCTTGTATGAGAGTCCTTAGGGTATTTTTTACACTTTGCAAACAATGTTGTTGAACTTTTAGGTACACTTTAACAGAAAACTAAATGATTGGCTATTGCAGTTTAACTAGATCTTAACACTGTTATTACATTCCTATTGTGCTCCTTAATGTCAGGGTGACAATGACATACATAGCTATGTTTGCCAGTTTTAACAAACAGCATGTTTAAAAATGCACCACACTGTTGTACGTGTAATGCTTTTTTATATTCCAAAGCTTCCAAAATTGTTCGTTCCTCACAAGGGGCAGATAGTGTTTAAATGCACAAAAACTGTGGCTTGTTGTGGGACAAAGAATCCATACATTATGCCTTTTCAGAGTCAGAATTCCTACCCATATGACATTCACACATCAAGATTCCCCCCACACCAGCCAGACCAGAGTTCAGAAAAACTAAATTAAGGCAAAGGCACGAAAGTGCGCCAACTTTGCGGAGTTAAATTTTCCATGTAACAGCGGGAATCTTGCTTGCTTGGTGAAAAGTCCCTCCGACACTGCTCGGTTCACACCCCGGAAAAAGTTAATTTAGGTGAAGGTGCGGAAGTGCACCGTATTTGTAGATTGACAAGAATTACATTTTTTATATAGGTTGCTTATAGCTTGCTTCGCAAGCAGTCCCACCAACACAATCCAGGCCAGAGCCCAGAAAACCTAAATTAAGGCGACAACACAAAAGTGTGCCACCTTTGCAGACTAATGAGATACATTTTCCGTATAACAGTGAACAAAGGACAAAAGTACAACACATTTGTGGTACGAAAAGAGTTACATTTTCCATGTAGCAATGAAACCTGCTTGCTTGGCAAAAAGTTCCACAGACACCGCCCAGGCAGGAGCTCAGAAAAATGTAATTTAGGTGAAGGTACAAAAGTGCATCACATTTGCGGACCGACAAGAGTTACATTTTCCATGTAACAGTGGAACTCTTTATTGCTTGGCGAAAAGTCTCACTGACACCACCCAGACTGAAGCCTAGAAAAATTTAATTTAATCGTAGGCACGGAAGTCGGCCACATTACCACCAAGAGGTACATCAGCAACTGAACCGCCAGCAAATTGGCCAAGTGAGAGTTCACCTTGCACATAAGCTAAATGCTTTTTGAGAATAGTTTTCTCATGGTCAACCTTTGTGTTATGGATGTTTCAAGATGGAGAGTAGGACGAGGAGGAGGAGTGTGAGAAGAAGCAGCTGAGGATGATGACAAGGAAACTGAACAGCTTGCTGCCACAAAGAAGACCAGGAGAAGAATGTTGAGAATGCTGGCCAGTTCTATTTTCCCATAGGATCTAATGATGCCGCATCATGTGCTGCAATAGAGCTCTGGTAACTATGTTTGTGATTGAATACCAACATCTTAATTTTAGCCTGCAGATCTTGCACACCACTGTGGTTTTGTGTGTCAGCCTTGTGGAGAAAAGAAACAGCTTGAGGCAGCTGAGCTTGGCCTAGGTCTGGCCCGTTTTGAGCCTGCGCCCACAGTATCAGCAGCATCACCAGTTCCCAAGCTCACCACAATAGAAGCAGATTTGGCCTTGACAGTTCTTTTGGAGATTGTGGCCATACATTACTTCTACTCTTTATTGCCACCGTGACCACCACCTTTCTCCTCTGATGTCGCCTCCTCAAGACTCTGATCCAACTCCCAGGTCCTGACCAACACACAGTCATCCCACCACTTTTATCAGACTGTGATATATCATTGTAGACTCCTTGACCCCTCCCCCAGTGCTATGTACTTGCCCACAGTTCCATTGTCACTACCACTGCCTCCACTGCAAATACCGTGGCTATGGGTGCCACTATTACCACCACCACCACCATTACTAACACAGCTATGCATGAGATGCTCCGCCTCCCCCTGAATCTCCTCCTCCTGGCAGTTCAAACCCTGACTGCTCTCATACAAGTCATAAATAGGGAGACTCTCTTGACTATCTGCCGGAGTGTGTGGTGGGGTTTTGTTTCCTCTTCATAGAATAAAAAAAGAAGGTTCCCCACTAGGAGGTGCAGTGAAGACAAGGAGGACACCACTGATATGCTTCTGTGGGGCTGCAAGGATGAGGACTGGAGCATGAATTCTGTGATCCTGGCTCCAAGGCACAGTGTCAGAATCAGAAGTGACCTCTATATCATCCTGCTTTGACTGATAGGGGGAGTGAGCCATCAAATCAACAATCTTATCCTCTTTCTCCACATTAATAATGTTGAGCCTTTCAGAAGCCGGGGAGAACTGTGCCCTACTACTTCTGGCCAGATAGCTGGTGCTGCTATTACCAACATTTTGGCTCTGGGAGGACAACTGGAACCCTTATATATTCTAGATATTTTATTATGAGGCCTCATGAAAACTCAAAATTTTCCGAAATGAAAAGTCATGGGTCTAGTACATCATCACACATATTATGGAACCATTATGGAAATTACAACCGTGTTTTCTGTAACTTAAAGACAAAAGTGCAATTAATTGTCCTTTACCTTCTACAAACACAGTGAATACTGCTATTGACAATTAATAATGCAGTATTGGCACCGGTAGGATTTCTGCCTACTGTATTATTTGCATTTAAAAATACAGTTTCAGAAAAACACCTTTTTGTATTGTAAAATACACATTGCAAACGTGTTAAGTGATTATTCTCTGATCCCCCCCCCCCACACACACACCGACAATATAATAATGCAGTAAAGGCAGTAATCTTTCTGTCTGTGGCATCATTTGCGTTTCGTTTCACTGATGTAAAAATTATGTTATTGACGTAAAATGCATTTTCTATAATGTAACATGTTTAACCACTTCACATCCAGGCCATTTACCCCCTTCCTGACAAGGCCTAATTTTGCAAATCTGACTTGTGTCACTTTATTTATCCAAGCCATTCTGAGATTGTTTTCTCGTGACAGTGTGTACTTCAGGACAGTGGTAAATTTAAGTCCATATATTTCACCTTTATGTATAAAATAATCCCAAATTTACCCAAAATTTAGAAAAATTTGCAATTTTCTAAATTTCTATTTCTCTGCTTTTAAAACAGAAAGTGATACCTCATAAAATATTTGTTACTTAACATTCCCCATAGGTCTACTTTATGTTGACATCATTTTGTAAAAGTCATTTTATTTTTTTAGGATGTTAGAAGGCTTAGAATTTTAGATGCAATTTTTAAGAAAATGTCCCAAATCCACTTTTTAAGGACCAGTTCAGGTCTGAAGTCACTTTGTGGGGCTTAAATAGAGAAAAAAAAAACATAAATGACCCCATTGTAGAAACTACACTCCTTCAAGTTACTCAAAACTGATTTTACAAACTTTGTTAACCCTTTAGGTGTTCCACAAGAATTAAAGGAAATGGAGATGAATTTTCTAAATTTCACTTTTTTGGCAGATTTTCCATTTTAATCTATTTCTTTATTTAACACATCAAGGGTTAACAGACAAACAAAACTCAATATTTATTACCCTGATTCTGTGGTTTATAGAAACACCCCACATGTGGTCGTAAACTGATGTAAGGGCACATGGCAGGGAGCAAAAGAAGAAAAGGAGCGCCATATGGTTTTTGAAAGGCAGATTCTGCTGAACTGGTTTTTAGATGCCATGTCCCATTTGAAGCCCCCTGATGCACCCTTGCAGTAGAAACTCCCAAAAAGTGACCCCATTTTGGAAACTACGGGATAAGGTGCCAGTTTTATTGGTACTATTTTGAGGTACATATGATTATTAATTGCTCTATATTACTTTTTTGAGAGACAAGTTAACCAAAAAATGGCTGTTTTGGCAGTTTTTTTTTTTTTTACAACATTCATAGTCTGAGAGACATCACTTTTTTATTTTTTGACCAATTGCCTTAGTTAGGGTCTCATTTTTTGCAGGATGAGGTGATGGTTTGATTGCTACTATTTTGGCAGGCATACATCTTTTTGATCGCTTGGTGTTGCACTTTATGTGATGTTAGGTGACAAAAATTGCTTTTTTGGCACTGTTTTTATATTTTATTTCTTTAAAGTATTCACCTGAGGGGTTAGTTCATGTGATATTTTTAGAAGATGTTGTTGTTACGGATGTGGAGATACATAATATTTCTACATTTTTTATTTATTTCACTTTAACACAATAATAGCAGTTTTGAAGCAAAAACAAAAACATTTTAGTGTCTCCATTGTCTGAGAGTCGTATTTTTTTAAATTTTTCACCGATTGTCTTAGGTAGGGTCTCATTTTTTGTGGGATGAGTTGATGGTTTACTTGGTACTATTTTGAGATGCATACGCCTTTTTGGTCGCTTGGTGTTGCAATTATTGTGATGTAAGGTGACAAAAAATTGCTTTTTTGGCACGGTTTTCTTTTTGTTTGTTTTTTACGGTATTAACCTGAGGGGTTAGGTCATGTGATATTGTTATAGAGCTAGTTGTTACGGACATGGAAATACCTAATATGTATACTTTTTTCTATTTACACATATTTCACTTTAACACAATAATAGCATTTTTGAAACACAAAAATTATGTTTTAATGTCTCCATGTTCTGAGAACTATATATTTTTTTATTTTTTAAGTGATTTTATTTTGTAGGGGCTCATTTTTTGTGGGATGAGGTGATGGTTTTATTGGTACCATTTTGTGGGACATACGCCTTTTTGATCACTTGATGTTGCATTTTTTGTGATGTAAGGTGACCAAAATGGCTTTTTTTTACACAGTTTTAATTTTTTTATGGCGTTTATTGGACGGGGTTCATCATGTGATATATTTATAGTTACGTCGTTACGGACGCGGCAATACCAAATACAGATGCACGGTTGTAGCAGGGTTAAGACTCCTGCTTTCTGAGACGTGTTAATTAAACTATAGTTAACTGAACTGGTTAAGCAATTTCTTCTCAATGGCTTTTGTTTCAAGATAACGCAATGAGATAATGAAATTTGAGGTTGGAGTCTTACCCCCCTACATCTGTTTAGAAAACATGTCTCAAAGCATAAGTGTTAACCCTACTACATCCGTATGTCTATTTTATAAAAAAAATTCTATTTTAACATATTTTTAAATTACTTAATGGCGATTTTTGATTTACATGTGAAACCTTTTTAGATTTTTTTTAAAACACTTTATTTTTAAATTTTTGCATTTTTTATTTTACACTTTGCATCCCCCATAAGGTCATAGACCTCTGGGAGATATTTAACTTCACTTTTTTTTTTCACTATTGATTTCTCCTGTAACTGGGGCTGACATAGTAGCCCTAGTTACAGGGGACATAGACACCACAGAGAGGCTGCACAGCAGAAAAAAATGCTATACAGCCTCAGTGCAGGGCTGATCGAGGTCTTTGGAAGACCCGACAGCTCCTGCACTCTCCCTGCCCCGGTGGTCACATGACCACCGGACCGAGACAGGAACGCATAGAGCTTCCTGATCTGTACAGCGATCTAGGAGGCAGGAACACCTGGGAACTGTCCCTGCCTTCTCTCTGGGTTGCCCTGCTGTCACTAACAGAGGGCCCCCCACTCAGCAGCTGCACGATTAGCGTGCTGCTGCCATCTCTGAATGGACATTACAGAACGTCCATACAGAGATAAACATCCACACATAGTACGTTTATATCCTATGGGCGGGTGTGAAGTGGGTAATAACAAGGGAGATAAATAATGTACTGAAAAAAAAGTGCAATTGCTCAGCAGCAGAATGCCTTCTTAAAATGTGGGGACAGTCTACTGGACATTGCACCCTGTAGGGAGCATATGTTCCCCCAAAATGCACAATGCTCCTGCCATTTTACTGATCACCTTGAACAGTCGGTGTGGAGCCAGCAGGATGTTTGCTGCTTGATGCACTCTTGCAAATGATGGGCTACTTTTCCCAAGTGTACTTTCACCAAGGCCGATCAGCTCTAATACGGCATGACAATGCTTCATTTTACACATATGATAGCAGGGAGAGGGAGTAGGAGTGAAGCTGTGCCCTACTGCTGTCGGGAGGTAGGGATGGGGGATAAGTGGGGGTGGCGGATAAGTGCTTGGTGTGAGAACCAGACCAACACAACTGTCGAGGTGTAGATAGGACCTGGCCCTCTTGCTAGGGTGCTGCCGCCCCATTTCAAAACATTGACCCAGTGGGCTATAAAAAACATGTACTGACCCGGCCCAGCTGCTCCAGGTGTCATCCATAGTGTACACCTTGCCAAACAGCAAAAAGTGCAAGGAGCAGCCTACATTCTCTGCCACATGAAAGTACAAGGCAAGGATGACTTTTTAGAGAAATAATGGTAATACTTCCAATGGAGGCATACCACACAGCTGCTATGGGGACCATGGGAGAAGGAGTGCCATAACCCCTTTTATATAGCTACTGTACCTGGACAGAGAAAATAGGATGTGGAGAATACATTTGATAATGTCATCATTCATTATATGACCACTTCAGGAAGCCAGGTCCAGCAGTGCGGAGGATGTCACGATGTGAGGGTGCAGAGCTCCAGTGCTGTGCATGGAGGAGAGGTTGTTGGACACAGTCAGAGTTTACCGATAGCGCTGGGTGGCTTCTGGAAACTATAGACTATTATGGGATCCAATGGGAATGTGGGTACTTCCAATCTAATGGGATCCAATAGGAATGTGGCTACTTCTCGGCATTTATGCTGGGATTTGGCCGGACAAATATCACTGCGCACAACAGTTTTTATCAGGCCAAATCCGGGCATAAAATCTGGTGAAAGGCCAAACTCCAGCTGCTTTCCTTTATAGTCAATGAGCTCTGCCAGCGAACCGCTGTATCTGGCTAATTTGGATTCTGAGAACTGTTGTTCCTCTGCCCTAATGGCCTCCTGGATTGCTCTGCCACATGTGTGAAATTAGCCTAACTTTGCAGCAGTTTTCCCACATCTCCCTAAAACATTTATAAATAGATATTAATTTTATTATATTCAGATTGAGTATGTTTACCTCAAATACATGGGTATATTTTCTGCCTTTAGTTTGCATAGCAATGATAAAAATAAAAAAATATTGTCTTTTGTATACTAGTTAAAGCCAAGCAGATATGATACATTGCACTGGTGATATTGTCTAAGCTATCTCAAGGGAAGTCAAAATCCACCTGTTGAAATGCATACACAGCTTGCTAGCTAAAATATTTATAATTGTATTTCTGCATTAAAATTATTATAAGCACAATACTCCATTGCAATGAGAAAAGAGTTACAGTACAAAGCATGCACAGCGCTATGGATACACAAAGTGTTTCCTATTTTAATGCAAGCATATGTACATTGTCTGTCCAGATAGATCTTGGTAGGACATTCTGATGTCTTTTATTATAACTGAAACTGATCATGAAGCAAATACTTTACATAAGTTTGTATTTTTGCTAATATTTCATTCAAAACACACTTTTAAATTGAATCTGTCATAAGAAAATGAATACATTTTAAAATGAACCTATGATAAGCATTTTTTATTTTATTTCTAGCACACTAAAAGCAGGAGGCAGATAATACAGGATAGCATCATTAACAGGGCATGATAGTAACATAGTATATAAGACCGAAAAAAAGACATTTGTCCATCCAGTTTGCTACAAGTTGATCCAGAGGAAGGCAAAAAAAAACTGAGGCAGAAGCCAATTTTTCCCACTTAAGGGGAAAATAATTCCTTCCCGACTCCAATCAGGCAATCAGAATAACTCCCTGGATCAACGACCCATCTCTAGTTGGTATAGCCTGTAATATTATTACACTCCAGAAATACATCCAGGCCCCTCTTGAACTCTTTTAGTGAACTCACCATCACCACCTCCTCAGGCAGGGAGTTCCATAGTCTCACTGCTCTTACAGTGATGAATCCTTTTCTATGTTTGTGTACAAACCTTTTTTCCTCCAGACACAGGATGTCCCCTCGTCACAGTCACAGTCCTGGGGATAAATAGATAATGGGAGAGATCTCTGTACTGACCCCTGATATATTTATACAGAGTTATTAGATCTCCCCTCAGTCGTCTTTTTCTAAAGTGAATAACCCTAATTTTGATAACCTTTCAGGGTACTGTAGTTACCCCATTCCAGTTATTACTTTAGTTGCCCTCCTCTGAACCCTCTCCAGCTCTGCTATGTCTGCCTTGTTCACAGGAGCCCAGAACTGTACACAGAACTCCATGTGTGGTCTGACTAGTGATTTGTAAAGTTGTAGGACTATTCTCATCACGGGCATCTATGCCCCTTTTGATGCAACCCATTATCTTATTGGCCTTGGCAGCAGCTGCCTGACACTGGTTTTTACAGCCAAGATTGCTGTTTATCAAAATTCCTAGATCCTTTTCCATGTCAGTGTTAATGAGTGTTTTACTATTTAGTATGTACGGATGACTTGCATCATTCCTTCCCATGTGCATAACTTTACATTTGTCAGTGTTAAAGCTCATCTGCCATTTCTCTGTGCAATGTTCCTCTGTAGCAGAAAACTGTCCTCTTTAGTGTTGATTACTTTACACGGTTTAGTGTCATCTGCAAAAATTGATATTTTACTGTGCAAGCCTTCTACCAGATCTTTAATAAATATATTGGAGAACAGGGCTCAATAATGACCCCTGAGGTAACCCACTAGTGACAGTGAGCCAATCTGAGTGTGTACCGTTACTCAGCCAGTTACTTAACCACATACAGACATTTTCTCCCAGTCCGAGCATTCTCATTTTATATACTAACCTTTTGTGTGGTACAGTGTCAAATGCTTTGGAAAACTCCAGATATATGACATCCACTGACTCACCCTGATCAAGTCTATACCTTGCCTCCTCATAAAAACTGATTAAATTCGTTTGGCATGAATGATCCCTCATAAAGCCATGCTGATATGGCGTTATTTTCTTATTTTCATTGAGATACTCCAAGATAGCATCTCTTAGAAAACCTTCAAACAGTTTACCAACAACAGATGTTAAACTTACCGGCCTATAATTTCCAGGCTCTGTTTTTGGACCATTTTTGAATATTGGCACCACATTTGCTATAAGCCAATCCTGTGAAACATTCCCTGTCAGTATAGAGTCTGTAAATATCAGAAATAAAGGTCTGGCTATGACATCACTTAATTCCCTTAGGATACGGGGGTGTATGCAATCCGGTCCTGGCGATTTGTCTATTTTAATCTTTTTAAGTCGGTGTTGTACTTTTTCCTGGGTCAGACAGGGCACCTTTAAGGGGGAATTTACTTTTACATTCTGCATTTCATCTGACTGTTTTTTTTCCTCAGTGAATATAGTGGAGAGAAAAATATTTAATAGTTTTGCTTTATCCTCGTTGCTCTCTGCAACACCACCCTCATTGCTGTGTAGAGGGCCGACTCCTTCAGATTTATATTTTTTACCATTTATATAATTGAAGAACATTTTAGGGTTAGTTTTACTCTCTTTGGCAATTCATCTGTTGGTGTCTAGTTTGGCCGCTTTTATTAGTTTTGTACATATTCTATTTTTTTCCTTTTAGTTTATCAGTGCTTCCTGGCTCCCCTCCTGTTTTAGTGATTTACATGCTTTCTTTTTATCATCAATTGCTTTCTTTACGGTTCTATTTTTCCACATTGGTTTCTTATTGTTTCTTAGCCTTTTATTCCTATAAGGTATGTACCTCTCACAATTGGATGTTACAATGCTTTAAAAAAAATCTCCCATTTTGTGGTTGTATTTTTATTTTTAAGGACTTTGTCCCAGTTAGTTAGGTCTATGGCCTCTGTTAGTTGGCTAAACTTTGCTTTTTTGAAGTTTGGTATTTTTGTTCCTCCCTCTAGAAACTCTCGTTTGAAGGATAATTGGAAGGTTATTACTTTATGGTCACCATTTTCTAGGTGTCCCCCAACCTGCACATCTGTTGTTCTATCAGGTCTATTGGTTAATACTTAGTCCAGTATGGGGTCCCTCTAGTGGGGTCCTGAACCAGTTGGGAAAAGTAATTGTCTTTGGCTATTGCCAAGAACTAGAGATGAGCAAACACCTGGAAGTTCTGGTTCGGGAAGTTCGGCCGAACTTCCCGAAAATGTTCGGGTTCGGGATCCGAACTCGACCCGAACCCCATTGAAGTCAATAGGGGCACGAACTTTTAGGCACTCAAAAGGCTGTAAAATAGTCCAGGAACGGGCTAGAGAGCTGCCAAAGGCAGCAAAATGTAGGTAAATCCCCTGCAAACAAATGTGGATAGGGAAATGAATTAAAATAAAATAAAATAAATCAAATTTAACCAATATCAATTGGAGAGAGGTCCCACAGCAAGGAATCATGCGTCATATCACCCACCACTGGAGAAGGCCACTTTCAGTTATTTCGGCCCCAGCACCCAGACAGAGAAGAGAGGTCCCACAGCAAGGAATCATGCGTCATATCACCCACCACTGGAGAAGGCCACTTTCAGTTATTTCGGCCCAGCACCCAGACAGAGGAGAGAGGTCCCACAGCAAGGAATCATGCGTCATATCACCCACCACCAGAGAAGGCCACTTTCAGTTATTTCGGCCCCAGCACCCAGACAGACGAGAGAGGTCCCACAGCAAGGAATCATGCGTCATATCAGCCACCACTGGAGAAGGCCACTTTCAGTTATTTATGCCCCACCACCCAGACAGAGGAGAGAGGTCCCACAGCAAGGAATCATGCGTCATATCACCCACCACCGGAGAAGGCCACTTTCAGTTATTTCGGCCCCAGCACCCAGACAGAGGAGAGAGGTCCCACAGCAAGGAATCATGCGTCATATCACCCACCACTGGAGAAGGCCACTTTCAGTTATTTCGGCCCCCGCACCCAGACAGAGGAAAGAGGACCCACAGCAAGGAATAAGGCGTCATATCACCCACCACCGGAGAAGGCCACTTTCAGTTATTTCGGCCCCACCACCCAGACAGAGGAGAGGTTCATTCAACTTTGGGTTGCAGCGCAAGATCATGGTAAGGTTAAAAAAATGAGGATTCAATAAAGAAGTGCCCCGGAGTACAAGAATTCATGGTTGAGGGGGAGGCAGTTATAAATGTCTATTCTGCACAAGGGAGGCACAGGTCTTGTGGGATCCATGCCTGGTTCATTTTTATGAACGTCAGCTTGTCTACGTTGGCTGTGGACAGGCGGCTGCGTTTGTCAGTAATGACGCCCCCTGCCGTGCTAAATACATATTCAGACAAAACGCTGGCTGCCGGGATAGGGAAATGAATTAAAATAAAATAAAATAAATCAAATTTAACCAATATCAATTGGAGAGAGGTCCCACAGCAAGGAATCATGCGTCATATCACCCACCACTGGAGAAGGCCACTTTCAGTTATTTCGGCCCCAGCACCCAGACAGAGAAGAGAGGTCCCACAGCAAGGAATCATGCGTCATATCACCCACCACTGGAGAAGGCCACTTTCAGTTATTTCGGCCCAGCACCCAGACAGAGGAGAGAGGTCCCACAGCAAGGAATCATGCGTCATATCACCCACCACCAGAGAAGGCCACTTTCAGTTATTTCGGCCCCAGCACCCAGACAGACGAGAGAGGTCCCACAGCAAGGAATCATGCGTCATATCAGCCACCACTGGAGAAGGCCACTTTCAGTTATTTATGCCCCACCACCCAGACAGAGGAGAGAGGTCCCACAGCAAGGAATCATGCGTCATATCACCCACCACCGGAGAAGGCCACTTTCAGTTATTTCGGCCCCAGCACCCAGACAGAGGAGAGAGGTCCCACAGCAAGGAATAAGGAGTCATATCACCCACCACCAGAGAAGGCCACTTTCAGTTATTTCGGCCCCAGCACCCAGACAGACGAGAGAGGTCCCACAGCAAGGAATCATGCGTCATATCAGCCACCACTGGAGAAGGCCACTTTCAGTTATTTCGGCCCCCGCACCCAGACAGAGGAAAGAGGACCCACAGCAAGGAATAAGGCGTCATATCACCCACCACCGGAGAAGTCCACTTTCAGTTATTTCGGCCCCACCACCCAGACAGAGGAGAGGTTCATTCAACTTTGGGTTGCAGCGCAAGATCATGGTAAGGTTAAAAAAATGAGGATTCAATAAAGAAGTGCCCCGGAGTACAAGAATTCATGGTTGAGGGGGAGGCAGTTATAAATGTCTATTCTGCACAAGGGAGGCACAGGTCTTGTGGGATCCATGCCTGGTTCATTTTTATGAACGTCAGCTTGTCTACGTTGGCTGTGGACAGGCGGCTGCGTTTGTCAGTAATGACGCCCCCTGCCGTGCTAAATACACATTCAGACAAAACGCTGGCTGCCGGGCAGGCCAGCACCTCCAAGGCATAAAATGCTAACTCTGGCTACGTGGACAATTTGGAGACCCAGAAGTTGAATGGGGCCGAACCATCAGTCAGTACGTGGAGGGGTGTGCAGACGTACTGTTCAACCATGTTAGTGAAATGCTGCCTCCTGCTAACATGTTCCGTATCAGGTGGTGGTGCAGTTAGCTGTGGTGTGGAGACAAAACTTTTCCACATTTCTGCCATGCTAACCCTGCCCTCAGAGGAGCTGGCCGTGACACAGCTGCGTTGGTGATCTCTTGCTCCTCCTCTGCCTTGGGCTTCCACCTGTTCCCCTGTGACATTTGGGAATGCTCTCAGGAGCGCCTCTACCAGCATGCGCTTGTACTCGTGCATCTTCCCATCACGCTCCAGTGCAGGAAGTAAGGTGGGCACATTGTCTTTGTACCGGGGATCCAGCAGGGTGGTAACCCCATAGTCCGCACACGTTAAAATGTGGGCAACTCTGCTGTCATTGCGCAGGCACTGCAGCATGTAGTCGCTCATGTGTGCCAGGCTCCCCAGAGGTAAGGACAAGCTGTCCTCTGTGGGAGGCGTATCGTCATCGTCCTCCGTATCCCCCCAGCCACGCACCAGTGATGGGCCTGAGCTGTGTCGGGTGCCACCCCGCTGTGAACCTGCTTCATCCTCATCCTCCTCCACCTCCTCCTCATCCTCCAGTAGTGGGCCCTGGCTGGCCACATTTGTACCTGGCCTCTGCTGTTGCAAAAAACCTCCCTCTGAGCCACTTCTAACAGACGGGCCTGAAAGTGCTAAAAATTACCCCTCATCCTCCTCCTCCTGGGCCACCTCCTCTTCCATCATCGCCCTAAGCGTTTTCTCAAGGTGACATAGAAGTGGTATTGTAACGCTGATAACGGTGTCATCGCCACTGGCCATGTTGGTGGAGTACTCGAAACAGCGCAACAGGGCACACAGGTCTCGCATGGAGGCCCAATCATTGGTGGTGAAGTGGTGCTGTTCGTAGTGCGACTGACGCGTGCGTGCTGCAGCTGAAACTCCACTATGGCCTGCTGCTGCTCGCACAGTCTCTCCAGCATGTGCAAGGTGGAGTTCCACCTGGTGGGCACGTCGCATATGATGCGGTGAGCGGGAAGGCCGAAGTTCCGCTGTAGCTTTATGCAGCAGCTCTGACATGTTGGGGTAGTTGTGAATGAACTTCTGCATCACCAAATTCAGCACATGCGCCAGGCAAGGGATGTGCGTCAAACTGGCTAGTCCCAGAGCTGCGACGAGATTTCGCCCATTATCGCACACCACCAGGCCGGGCTTTAGGCCCACCGGCAGAAACCACTCGTCGGTCTGTTGTTCAATACCCCGCCACAACTCCTGCACGGTGTGGGGCCTGTCCCCCAAACATATGAGTTTCAGAATGGCCTGCTGACGTTTACCCTGGGCTGTGCTGAAGTTGGTAGTGAAGGTGTGTGGCTGACTGGATGAGCTGGTGGAAGCAGAGGAGGAGGAAGCCGAGTAGGAGGAGGAGGCAAAGAATGATTCCCTGCGATCCTTGGCGGCGGAAGGACGTGCGCCAAGGAACTCTCCGCCTGCGGCCCAGCCGCCACTACATTTACCCAGTGTGCAGTTAGGGAGATATAGCGTCCCTGGCCGTGCTTACTGGTCCAAGTATCTGTGGTTAGGTGGATCTTGCCACAGATGGCGTTGTGCAGTGCACACTTGATTTTATCGGATACCTTGTTATGCAGGGAAGGCACGGCTGTCTTGGAGAAGTAGTGGCGGCTGGGAACAACATACTGTGGGATAGCCATGGACATCAGCTGTTTGAAGCTGTCTGTGTCCACCAGCCTGAATGACAGCATTTCAAAGGCCAGTAGTTTAGGAAGAGGCCGAGGCAGCAGCAGAAGAGGGAGCAGGGGGAGCCAGAGTTAGTTCCTTGCTTTTATGGTGTTTACCCCACTGCAGTTTATGCTTTGCATGTAGATGCCTGGTCATGCAGGTTGTGCTAAGGTTCAGAATGTTAATGCCTCGCTTCAGGCTCTGATGGCACAGCGTGCACACCACTCTGGTCTTGTCGTCAGCACATTGTTTAAAGAAGTGCCATGCCAGGGAACTCCATGAAGCTGCCTTTGGGGTGCTCGGTCCCTGGTGGCGGTGGCCAGTAGCAGGCGAACTCTCTTGGAGGCAGCTGTTCTGCTTTTGCCCCCTGCTCTCTTTTGCTACGCTGTTGGCTCGGTCTCACCACTGCCTCTTCCTCTGAACTATGAAAGTCAGTGGCACGACCTTCATTCCATGTAGGGTGTAGGACCTCATCGTCCCCTGCATCGTCTTCCACACAGTCTGCCTCCCTGACCTCCTGCTCAGTCTGCACACTGTAGAAAGATGCAGCAGTTGGCACCTGGGTTTCGTCATCATCAGAGACGTGCGGACTCCGATGAGGTGGTATTCCCATGTCCTCATCATCAGGAAACATCAGTGGTTGTGCATCAGTGCATTCTAAGTCTTCCACCACTGGGGAAGGGCTAGGTGGATTCCCTTGGGAAACCCTGCCAGCAGAGTCTTCAAACAGCATAAGAGACTGCTGCATAACTTGAGGCTCAGACAGTTTCCCTGATATGCATGCGGGTGATGTGAAAGACTGATGGGCTTGGTTTTCAGGCGCCACCTGTGCGCTTTCTGCAGAAGACTGGGTGGGAGATAATGTGAACATGCTGGATCCACTGTCGGCCACCCAATTGACTAGCGCCTGTACCTGCTCAGGCCTTACCATCCTTAGAACGGCATTGGGCCCCACCAAATATCGCTGTAAATTCTGGCGGGTACTGGAACCTGAGGTAGTTGGTTCACTAGGATGTGTGGCTATGGCAGAATGGCCACGTCCTTTCCCAGCACAAGAGGGTACACCAACACCACCACGACCGCGTCCCTTAGTAGATGTTTTCCTCATTGTTACCGTTCACCAAGCACCACAATAAGAAAAAAAATATTTGGCCTAATGTATTGATTTCAAATTCAGGCCTTTTTTTTTTTACAGGCACCTAACACTATCTGCCTATTTATTTATGTAGCGTATTACACTAATCCAGGCACAGCAGTAACCACTGATTTAGGGGAATATCTCTTTTAGGGCTAGTATTTAGGCCCTGGATGAAAAGTATCTTTTTATGGACAGATTTACAATTGGCCTGCAACAGCTCGAACACCAGATTCAGGGTATTGCTATTTTGGCAATTGAATTTCACCCCAAAACAAAATATATGTTTTTGCGGACACTGAAACTTGGCCTGCAAGAGCTGGGACACCAGATTCAGGGTATTGCTATTTTGGCAATTGAATTTCACCCCAGAACAAAATATATGTTTTGGCGGACACTATTATACTTTGCCAGCCACAGCTGAAACCACTGATTTATGGTATTGCTATTTTGGCAATTGAATTTCACCACAGAAAATAATCTATCCTTTGCCAGACAGCAGACAGTATTATACTTGGCTAGCCAAAGCTGGAACACCAGATTTAGGGGATTGGTATTTGGGCAATTGTATATAACCCCTTAATAAAATATAGAAATTGCTATCCTGAGTTTCTAGGGGTGACAATTAGCACAGCCAAACCCCTGATGTAGGATATAGCAAAAAAACCTAGTATTGATAGATTTATGGACTTGGTGGCAGCTTGTTCTGGTGCACCACAAGTCACAAAATGGCCGCCGATCACCCCAGAAAATAAGTGACAGAAAATCGCTCTGTGCCTAAAAACCAGTGAGCAAGTTCAATCATTCACAGCTGTAGATCGATCCGTTCATTAGGTGCTGTTGCTGACTTTTCCCTGCCTAATCTCGCCCACACAGAAGCTGCGTCCTCTCCCTACACTAATCAGAGCAGTGTGACGTGCGACGCTACGTGACTCCAGCTTAAATAGAGGCTGGGTCACATGCTGCACTTGGCCAATCACAGCCATGCCATTAGTAGGCATGGCTGTGATGGGCTCTTAGGGCAAGAAGTAAAATGCTAGCTGATTGGCTGCTGTGCAGCCCTTCAGAAAGCGGGAAGTAATCGCCGAACAATGAACCCAAACTTTTTTGAAAATGTCCGGGTTCGGGTCCGTGTCCCGGACACCCCAAAATTCGAACTATGCTCGAACTGTTCGCTCAACACTACCAAGAACCTATTTCTTTTATGGGATATACAGCTTTCAGTTTCCCAGTCTATATCTGGGTAGTTGAAGTCCCCCATAATAACGAATTCATTATGATTTGCCACCACGTCTGTCTTGTTTAGTAATAGATTTTCTGTGGACTCTGGTATATTTGGTGGTTTATAATAAACTCCTATTAGTAATTTATTATTGTTTTTGCCTCTATGTATTTCTACCCACAATGACTCCACATGTTCATGTCCCTCACAGATGTTTTCTCGAATTGTGGGCTTTAGACAGGACTTCACATAGAGGCAGACCCCTCCCCCTCTCCAGTTTTGACGATCCTTTCTAAACAGATTGTAACCTTTTATAATAACTGCCCAGTCATAGCTATCATGAAGTCATGTCTCAGTTATTCCCACTATGTCATAGTCCTCCTCACACATCACTAATTCCAGTTCACCAGTTTTATTAGTCAGGCTTCTGGCATTAGTATACATACATTTGAGCGGTTTATGTATATTTTTTACCATACACCTTTCGTTCTGAACTGTTCTAGTCCCCCCTTCCATTCCTCCCCCAGTCACGCTACCTCGCCCCCGGTCTCTATCCGCACTATCTTTCCTTCCTATAATGTAATTAGCCTCCCCCCCAGTCCCTAGTTTATAAACTACACCAACCTTCTTGCCATCTTTCTCCCCAACACAGCTGCCCCTTCCCCATTGAGTTGCAGCCCATCCCTAAGATAGAGACTGTAGCCGACAGAGAAGTCGGCCCAGTTCTCCAGGAACCCGAACCCCTCCTTCCTACACCAGTTCTTGAGCCACTTGTTAACCTCCCTAATCTCCCGCTGCCTTTCTTGTGTGGCTCGTGGTACAGGCAGTATTTCAGAATATACTACCTTTGAGGTCCTTGCCCTAAGCTTGTGACCTAAATCCCTGAAATCATTTTTAAGGACTCTTCACCTTCCTCTAACTTTGTCATTGTTTCCAATATGGACCATGACTGCTGGATCTTCTCCAGCTCCTCCCATTAATCTGTTAACCCGATCCGCAATGTGTCGAACTCTAGTGCCAGGAAGACAGCACACTGTTCGGCGATCACAATCTTTGTGACAGATCGCGCTGTTCTCCTAATAATGGAGTCTCCCACTACCAGCACCGTTCTGTTCTGCCCTGCTCTCCTGGTCCCCTGCTAACTGGAACTGACATTCCCCTCACTGGCAGAGGAAGTGTCCAGCTGCAGCAGTGCCATCCCTGAACTCAGCTCTCCTCCTCCTCCCTGCACAATTATTTACACACAAGAACATGTCCACAAAAGCTCTGACTGTTTTACTTTCTACATTTGTAGATTCATATTGAAGACATGAAAATGATGAACACGTGTAAAATTAAGCAGTAAACTAAACAGTGTTAAACAAACCACAATCCTGGAAAAATATTGATGACTTATTCTCTGGATAGGTTATCAATATTAGATCAGTGGCGATCCAACACCCAGGACCCCAGATGATCAGCTGTTAGTATAGGTTGGGCACTTTGAGTGCCACAGCCTCCTATTAAGCCATGTGACCGATGTATGTGACGTTGCAGCTCAGCCTCATTTAAGTGAATGGGACTGAGCTACAACACCAAGCACAGCCACTATAGTATGTATGGTGCTGTGCTTAGTAAGCTGCTGGAAGTCTGAGGAGCATTGCAGCTCCCTAAAACAGCTGATCGGAGGGGGTTCCAGGACACACCATCCCCCATCTCTGATGTGATAATTGTGACCTATCCTGAGAAAATCAGTTTCATTCATTTGAATTGGACTTGCAGAAATCCAAACACTTCCTGACAAAACAACCTCAGATGCAGATTTTTTATTTATTTTTGGCAACAAAATCTGCCTCATGTGAAGGCACCCTTAAAAGAATGCTTGGCTTGGTTTGAAATTATGCTTCTGGTAGGAAAATAATAGCGGGAGACCTTCTATTACAGACACTGATATGAGTATATGCGCAATATGTGCAATGTTTTGGTATTATAGTTAAAGCCTGATATATAATTAAGGATTCCATTTTGTCAAAGCTTCACATATTGCATTAGCAAGCATTTAATGCAGCTTTGGTTCTTTATACAATTCAAATTCGAATCATTTCTCAAAAATCCACTTTAATCTCTATTATAATGATACAGATTTCAATAAATAAAAATCTGAACCAATCCCAGTGAACATCTGTTTTAAGATACCAAACATGTAATTGTGAAAAATTGTATTATCAGAATAAGAAAGCACATAATGCTCAGTCTTTATAATATAGTAAATAGTTAGACTGCTAAGGTTGAGATTCTGTGTGAATACAATTCAAGTTTACTGTTGAAAGCCCTCCAGATATTAAAAATTAAAAAAAAAAAAAAATGACTCAACAAAGTGGCCCATGTCTGCATCTTCCCATCTAAATTACAAAACAGCAAGACAAGTAAAAATATATTGCATATACAGTCATGGCGAAAAGTTTTGAGAATGACACAAATATTAGTTTTCACACAGTTTGCTGCTAAACTGCTTTTAGATCTTTTTTTCAGTTGTTTCTGTGATGTAGTGAAATATAATTACACGCACTTCATACGTTTCAAAGGCTTTTATCGACAATTACATGACATTTATGCAAAGAGTCAGTATTTGCAGTGCTGGCCCTTCTTTTTCAGGACCTCTGCAATTCGACTGTGCATTCTCTCAATCAACTTCTGGGCCAATTCCTGACTGATAGCAACCCATTCTTTCATAATCACTTCTTGGAGTTTGTCAGAATTAGTGGGTTTTTGTTTGTCCACCCACCTCTTGAGGATTGACAACAAGTTCTCAATGGGATTAAGATCTGGGGAGTTTCCAGGCAATGGACCCTGTGGGGGTCTGCTCTGGTAGGCAGATGGTAGCAGTGGCAGTATAGAGGCTCAGGAGACAGGCTTTGTGTCCACACCATGCTCTTTTATTCACGCCAGAGCATCACATCAAAACTGTGCAATTCACACAACAGCAAAGTTCATAAACCCCACCTCCCACAACGAAGTCCCAAACGCTGCAGGCGTCTTGGTGCCTGTTCACACAGTCTCTCACATCCGTGATCAGTACTACACCTTGTCGTGGGGCGGGTTTGTCCAAGTTCGTGCAAGTTAGACAGGCCACGTGTCGGCCTGGACAAGGGATTGGCTCCGGCCACAGGATCCCTTCTTTTGGCCCTTCCCTGAGCCTGCAGCAACTTGTTAGCAGAGCGGACTACAGAGCTCAGCCCGACCATGCGATCAGCCTCCCGTACAGCCTCCTGCAGTGAGACAGGAGACCACACTTCATCAGCCCCACAGTCAGTGAGCATCAAACTTATATTCACAGCCCTGGGTGTAGCAGGAGGACCACACCCACCGAACATAGTGAAGGATTAACTCCTTCCCTACCCAACTAAGGCCAGAGATAACCAACCTGCCAGGATCAGTGTAGACTGACACCAACAACCGAATCCCGTCCAGCCGTTGTGGTCCGTGGGGAGCAGACACCCACCCTGCTCTTTGCCTGTTCCCAGTAAGAGCCGGCCCGGACCGCTGTGTGACAGCACTCACTGCTGACAAAACACAAAAGACCCGGCTCTTACTCCACCGGGGCCACGACCCACGGTGGCACGTATCTTCCACTCACTACCACTCCAGACACTCTCTTACAACCCAAAATGTCAAAGTTTTGGTCCCTGAGCCACTTAGTTATAACTTTTGCCTTATGGCACGGTACTCCATCGTGCTGGAAAATGCATTGTTCTTCACCAAACTGTTGTTGAATTCTTCAAAGAAGTTGCTGTTGGAGGGTGTTTTGGTACCATTCTTTATTCATGGCTGTGTTTTTGGGCAAAATTGTGAATGAGCCCACTCCCTTTGATGAGAAGCAACCCCACACATGAATGGTCTCAGGATGCTTTACTGTTGGCATGACAGGACTGATGGTAGCGCTCACCTTTTCTTCTCCGGAAAAGCCTTTTTCCAGATGCCCCAAACAATCGGAAAGAGCCTTCATCGGAGAATATGACTTTGCCCCAGTCCTCAGCAGTCCATTCACCATACTTTCTGCAGAAGTCCCTGATTTTTTTTTTTTTTTTTAAGAGAAGTGGCTTCTTTGCTGCCCTTGTTGATACCAGACCATCTTTCAAAAGTCTTTGCCTCACTGTGCATGCAGATGCGCTCACACCTGCCTGCTGCCATTCCTGGGCAAGCTCTGCACTGGTGGCACTCCGATCCCGCAGCTGAATCCTCTTTAGGAGATGATCCTGATGCTTGCTGGACTTTCTTGGACGCCCTGAAGCCTTCTTAACAAGAATTGAACCTTTTTCCTTGAAGTTCTTGATGATCCTATAAATTGTTGATTGAGGTGCAATCTTAGTAGCCACAATATCCTTGCCTGTGAAGCCATTTTTATGCAACGCAATGATGGCTGCACGCGTTTCTTTGCAGGTCACCATGGGTAACAATGGAAGATCAATGATTTCAAGCATCACCCTCCTTTTAACATGTCAAGTCTGCCATTTTAACCCAATCAGCCTGATATAATGATCTCCAGCCTTGTGCTCGTCAACATTCTCACCTGAGTTAACAAGACGATTACTGAAATGATCTCAGCAGGTCCTTTAATGACAGCAATGAAATGCAGTGGAAAGGTTTTTTGGGGATTAAGTTAATTTCCATGGCAAAGAAGGACTATGCAATTCATCTGACCACTCTTCATAACATTCTGGAGTATATGCAAATTGCTATTATAAAAACTTAAGCAGCAACTTTCACAATTTCCAATATTTATGTAATTCTCAAAACTTTTGGCCACGACTATATATATATATATTATATATATATATTATATATATATATATATATATATATATATATATATATATATAAAGAAAAATGGACTGCACTCCACAGAAGATTCAGAAATACAAAGTGTAGTTTTATTCACCCATAATGGCGTCGCTCACCGCCATTATGGGTGAATAAAACTACACTTTTGTATTTCTGAAGCTTCTGTGGAGTGCAGTCCATTTTTTTCTTTATTTATATGGGGTAAGTGCCTAATCCCTGCCTGTGGACATTGCACCCCAATCTCTCTTGTTTATTTTTGGATGGTGCTATCATTGTTTTTTAAGATATATAGAGATATATATATATATATATATATATATATTTTTTTTTTTTTTTTTTTATTAACCCAGGTTACTAGACTGAGGAGTTGAACCAATTTCTTTTTTAAAAGCTTTAATTCTTGATGTAAAAAAAAAAAGAGAAGGGTAAAAAAGAAATGATCGAAATTTACAAAGCAATAAATAATTCATGCTCTGAGTAGCGGCATTGTAAGACTGGGAGAATTTGGAAATGATCAATACAAAGCATTAAATAATAAATAAAGGATACAAGTTTTGTGTAGCTACTTTGTGATAGAAAATGTAGCTTCTTGGATTAATTAAATGAAATTAACACCAACAGATGCAAGGGGTGATAAACAGAAGGTAGGTAGAGTAAGGGTGCAACCATACAGTGCCGTCCTAATGCGGTCATGATGCGATTAGGAATCGCAGCATTTCATTTACTAACAAAAAACAATGAGAAAATTGGTTTCTGAGATAGACCTGGCACTTTTAAAGTTGTGATGACTGCACCAGATTGACCACACTTAAGTCATGTCCTGCGGCTGCTAACTGCTTGAGATGCACAGTTGAGTAGCCACTTGCAGTATTATGCATCTTTGTCTGTACCCCAATATACAAATCTGGAAACACCTGGGGGTGGTGCCACTCCCTCAAGGCAGCTCCCCTATGTGTTTTTGACAGTTTTTAGGGTTTAAATACCCCAATGTGTACTATATTTACATTAAGTCTTTTAATCTGATGAAGGGGACCTAAGTTTCCCCGAAACGCGTTGTTTTACTTGACAAGCACTATTTAATACAAAAGAACTGATTGTTCTTTACTACAAGTGTCCTGGCCAGTGTATTGCTTCCTACTGTCATCCTGCTATATTCCTATGGAACTGCCTCTGGAGAGATTGGGCTTCTCCTCCTGAAGTTTTGGACACCACGGCTGCACACAAGGCAACTGGATATTTATTTTTTACATGTTTGGAATAGTGTTGTGCCTATATCTAGCACAACCTCTTAAGGTGAGCCTCCAATGCTTATCCTATCCAATCTAATGATCCTAAATCTACTACCCTATGGTGCGCTTTTTTAGCTACTGTATGCCTAAGTATCTAAAATCAATATCAGATCGGCAGGGGTCCACATCCCGGCAACCCTGCTAATCAGCTGTTTAGAGAGAAGACAGAGCTTTTACAATCACTGCCTTCTCTGCTCAGTTTACCTGCTAAGGGAAGTCAATAAGTTCCTGATGAGCGACATAGGCAATATTCGTTTTCGCGATATTTAGCGAATTTTTGGCATAATATTTGCAATAAATAAATATCATTAATTTCGCTATTGTGAAAATCGGCACTAATGATGCACATTTTTTTTGCGCAATACGTGCAACATCACATTTTATCAAGTCTGAGTAGATATTACTGATTGGTGCACTGAGTATTGTTGTGACATCACAGCACTGTGTCTAAGGGAACATGCACATGACCGTTGTTGTTTTGCGGTCAGTTTTTCATGAATCCGTTGTTCCGCATCTGAGGTTTTTTTTTCACTGATTTAAGTCCTCTTCCGTTCCGTTATTCCACAAAACATATCCGTATGGTTTCCGTATGCAATCCTTTTTTTGCTAATCGGAAACCGAAACGGTAACTTATTAATCACCAAACACATGAGCAATATGGGCTGGGCATAGCAATTCTACAGTATAGATCCGCAAAATACGGATGAAATATGGATGTGTTCCGTGTGTGTTCGGTATTTTTTGCGTACCCATTGGCTTGAATGGGGCCTCGGACCATGATTTGTGTACAATAATAGGACATGCACTACTTTATTGCCAAACGGCCAAGCGGACAAGTGGAAATGGAATGCACACGGAGTAACTTCCGTATTTTCTACAGCCCCATTGAAGTGAATGGTTCCGCATACGGGCCGCACAAAAAACGGAACGGAAGCGGAAAGAAAATACGGCCGTGTGCATAAGCCCTAACACAGACACTAATCCCTATCACAGCACAGTAATTCCTATCACACTACACTATATCACTATTTAACTTACACTGACTATCTGCATTATATATATATGAGCTAACTATCTAATGTAATTAAATGAGGATCCAGATGAGGCTAGATGCAGACGTCCGTTAAACCCGGACATGAGCAGTCCGTGGTAATGCGGGCTGGATTTTTTCTTTACAGCAGGAGCGCACGGAGTCACTGGTTGCCATGATGCCGTGCGCTCCCTGCCACCGCTGCACTACAGTAATACACTGGTATGATCTATACCAGTGTATTACAATCCTGCAGCGGTGCCAGGGAGCGCACGGCGTCATAGCAACCAATGACGCCGTGCGCTCTGGCTGTAAAGAACAAATCCAGCCCGCAATACCACGGACTGCTCACATCCGGGTTTAACATATATCTGCATCTAGCCTGAGTCTGCAAAGCTTAGAGCAAAGCAATGACACTGCTCTCTCTCAGAACTGCAAAAAACAGCAGAAAATGGCTGCTGGGGAGTTTCTTATATAGTAAAGGGGTAGGCAACGTTCCTATTGGTTGCTAGGGATGTTGCTAAGCTCAGTCAAATATATTACAGCCTTCTTATTGGCTCACAAGCAAGAAGCAGTAGTATTATTAATAAAAAATTTTAAAAAAAATCGAATATTCGTGATTACGAATGTATAGCACTATATTCTAGATTTTTGTGAATTCTCAAAGTGCCGTCATTCGGAATAAAATTTAGTTATTAGAATATTCGTGATCAACACTAGTCCCCTCCTGATCATTTTGTCTATGGACCATGTGGCTCCCGTAAAGCAATTTTCTTAATTTTTTTCTAAATACTGTTAAGAACACCTTAGACAAGATGGCAGCCCCCATAATCATGTTCAGGAAATAGATTACAAAAAAGGAGATGTATTACTATCTGGTTTTAACTGGCAGAAACAAAAATTGCTGACACATTTCCTTTAATGCAGTTTTTGAGCCCAATGTCAGAAGAAGATTGCAAAGTAAAAGGAATTGTGTAATCAAAATTGTGCTTCCTCATATTTAAATGCACTATTTTTGGCTTCAGAAAAATGCATTTAAAAACTGCATCAAAATGGTACATATGAACATATCCTTAGGATGGTGTCATTGTTAGGAAAACCCTGCATTTTTGCACCTATTTTTCTGGCATTATTCATGCTTTTTATAGGCTAAAGGCACTGTGGCCAGTTGCCAGATGAAAGTCCTCAGGCAAATATGAAACACTCCACAAATAGTGCATTTCATTTATCCTTTTAGTTTATTTTGGTCCATTTGTGGGTCAATGAGATTTTTTCAAAATGCAGCATACTCAAATATAGATATTTTCAAGTGTTTTCCTTAGATACCTTTATAGAAAAATTAATTTGTCAATACAAACAATAAAAAAGCACAAAAAATACTTGTAAAAAATGCCAGAAACAATTCTAAATCATTCTCTACTGGCTTTGTGTTGCAAACACAATTATCTAAAAGTCACACATTTATAAACAAACGAACCGTACGGGAGCATAAAATCTTTATCCTGGTACATAATGTTTATCAAATCATTCAAAACCTTTAGCAACATGCAAAATGCGCTTTAAATGCACATCAAATTAATTCTACATAGTAAACAGATGTGAATACTTATAGAAGTAATTATTTATCCCCAAAATCAATTTTACTGCTATAGTCAAATTGACTAATTAGTACATCCTGCCTCATTATGTTCTCACAGAAAACATTTCTCCATAGATAATAGATAAATACTTTTTTTTAGTAACTAGTAAAATTCTCTTTGCTGTCAAAGAAGAAAAAAAATGAGCAAATAGGTGAACATTAGTTATACTGGCAGAGTAGACCTAGCATGAGATCAAACGTGGCACAGTATATGCCAAAAAAACATGTGTAGTAATATGCAAAATTAATCATGTCTGGTAAATATTAGAATTCTTGTTAAACAATTATATTCTACAATTTTAGTGATATATTCTTAAATATAATTCTTACTGACTAAGTCCCATCTAATCCACATTAAAGTGTATTTCTAGAGATTTCAATAAAAATTTAGAAAAGTGTCTAGGGATATACAATGTAACTGTTATATTCATGCAGTTATGACCAAGGTTACAATGATATTTATTGAAACCTAAATAGGAAGGTAATAGTCCTAGTTTATTTGACAAATCCATGCTATGCAAATAAACTATGGATTCAGCATAGTTGCCAACAGTCCCAAATTTGCAGGGACTGCCTATGATTTTTAAAGACATTTCTGGCAGGGGTTTTATTCCCCGATTTTATCCACCTAAACGTTGGTAAGTATGGATTCAGGAGCATGGCTAAGACAAGACCAAAAGTATGCAGTGTTAGTTCTGTCAGACAGCCAGGGTTTCTAGACAGTAAACATAACTTGTTTTTACCACTTCTGTCTTATCTTTTGCCAGATACACAGTTTTCAATAGGCACTGTGTATCAGGCAGGGCTTAAAAGGCAGTTTTCTATGGCAGACCTGGACACCTTCACAAAGCACCAGGCTGCCATAGTAACCAAGTAGAGCTGTGTGATATTACCGCATAGGGTCTGAACAGAGGGCAAAGGGGCTCCTCCTTCTGTTTAACCCCTCAGAAGATGCTACCATTCCCTTGTCCATAAGACAAAAAGTCTAATACTGTTAGCACTGATTGAATAGCGTGAAATTGTGTAGGGACACAGTCTACCGACAAGAGGAATATTAGCACTCAGTTGCAAATATATTCATACAATTCCAGATATATACTATAGAATCTCAGAGAAATCACAAAATTCAAAGTTCTAAGATTTTACGGACCATAGGCGTGGACCCACTGTGACAACTAAGCAGTTTGACTTTGGTTTATTCCTAAAAGTCTGGTATTCACCCTTTAACCCCTATACAGGGATTTGGACTGGCAGAGATCTGTAGGGAATCAAAATTGTAATATAGAGCAAACCAAAAATCATATGTACGCTAAAATAGTACCAACAAACTGCCACCTAGTGATGAGGGAGCATGCTTGGCAGAATATCTGTTCGGCTCAAGCATCGATATGCTCCGCACATGGCGGCACTTGACCGAGTACTGCATGTGCTCGAGTGGAATGCTCGAATCTCCGTCCCACGGGTTTTAAGCAGCCCGTAAAGGTACAGGTAAGTACTGCCCTCACTGTAATGCCAGTAGCTATGTTGGCTCGCTGGCATTACAGTGATTGGCTGGCCAGAACGAGTCATTGGGTGCTATATAGCACCCGATGACGCATGTTTGGCTCAGACATAGACAGGGAGAGCAGAGCGTAGGAAGAGAAAGACAGTGTAGAGAGAAATTTTCACAGTTTTTATTCAGAGAAAGCTTTTCCAAGACCCAAAAGTCCTTTTAAGGACTACTGTGTGTGTGTGTGTCTGTTTTAGAGCAGCAATCTATTTACCTGCTACAGTCTCAGGGACAGTGCTTCGGAAGGGACAGAGTGCAGGAAGAGACATTTGCTGTTTTTACTACCAAAATCTTTTCAAAGAACCCAAAGTCGTTTTAAAGAATACTGTGAGTGTTTGACAGCAGCAAGATATTTTTATTTTACACCCATTAGTGACATATACTATACATTATCCGCAGACTGTCTTTAATAATCTGAGCCACATCTAGTGTTTATAATCTGTGGTGTTCTGTAACCAATAGTGTAGAACATCTGCAAACCGTGTCTGTATTACAAATTCCAAAAATCTGGGCCTAATATAGTGTCCATATTCTGTGGGCTTCTGTGACATATACTGTACTGCATCCGAAAACGGTGTCTTTAGAGGACAGTAAAACAATCTGTGCCATATCTAGTGACAAAACCATTAATATGAAGAAGGCGAGCGCTAAGGGACGGGGAAGTAAGCGTGATGCCGAGGCTGTGGCCTTGGGCGCAATGAAACTGTGCCTGCTGCCAGTGCACCAGAAAAAAAAAAATTATCCACCGTACCCAGCTTCATGTCCAACTTAGCTAGGCAGTGCAGAACAACACTGTCCCGGACCAGTACAAGCAGTTGGTCAGTTGGATTGCTGAAGATAATGCCTCCAGTCGGTTAAGCACTACCCTCTCGTCCAGTCTCTTTAGCCAAGAGTCTGGTAAACCGAATCTTCACTCTAATCATCCTTCCTCCCACCATGGCGAGGCCTGCCAAACGAGTGATACCACACTCGGATATTGCGAGGAGATCTTTCCAGTGCCACTATTAGATTTGGCCCTGGTGCCAAGCACGCTTGAAGAGGTACCTGAGATATTGTGCCCTGATTCCCAACCTCTTGAGCCTTCACAGTCTCAAGAAGATGACGGTCGTGAACGGCAATCATTCGTTCATTCGTTCACAATTGTCAATCACTGAGGTTGTGGTTATGTCAAGTCAGGAGGATAAGCAGAGTGAGGAAGTGGAAGAGGAGGCGGTGGACGATGAGGTCACCAACATGGGAAGGTAAAAAGTCGAGCAAGGACAGCAGTACAGAGGAGGAGGGATCAGCACCACAACAGTATGGAAAAGGCAGTGGGGTTGCAAAAGGGATTAGTCGGCCCACACGAAACAGGCCCGCAACTGTTACACGGAGCACCCCCATGTGTAAATCTACCTTGCCAAGGGGTAGGTGTTCCGCAGTATGGTGCTATTTTGAGAAAACTGCAGACGACAAAAGAGTGGTAGTTTGCAACCTGTGCCATACCAAAATGAGCCAGGGCGTAAACACTAGCAACTTCACCAACACCAGCATGATCCACCACATGGCATCCAAGCACCCTAATAAGTGGGACAAACGCCTGGGTCCACAATCTGGGTCTATGGGTAAAACTACTGCCTTCTCTTCCCCTGTGTTACGCACTGCTGGCCAATCCCATGTCGAAGGCGCAGGCCCGGATGCCCCTCGCCCTGCACCTGGACCTTTGCATGAACATTCACTTCCCTGTCCCAGCGCAGCGTCCAAATGTTGATAACACAGGCATTTGAACATAAGCGCAAATACCCACCCACCCACAGGCCATAGCACTAAATGCGCAACTTTCAAAATTACTGGCCCTTGAAATGTTGCCATTTAGGCTTGTGGACACTGAGGCTTTCTGCAGCCTGATGTCGGCGGCCATCCCATGGTACACAGTCCACAGCATCACTCATGCCCTGACCAACGCACTTACTGAGAAGGTCCACTTCACCACAGACACATGGACAAGTGCTGGTGGCCTGGGATGCTACACTGGGTGAATGTTGTGGAGGCCACAGGTGCTACCCACACCAAAGGTTTGCGGGCCCTACGTCCATCAGGGTCTCCGCCAGCAGCTACTGGCTCCAACCCCCACTTCTACTCCTCCACCCCCTCCTCCTCCACTTCTACCTCCAGCAGCAGTCAGCCACCAGTCGCTAGCTGGAAGCAATGTAGCACTGCTGTGGGTAAGCATCAACAGGCTATGCTGAGCTGATCTGCTTAGGGGACAAACAGCACACCGCCGCAGAGCTATGGCAGGGTATAAGGGACCAGACCGAGCTGTGGTTTTTGCCACTCAACCTATAACGAAGCATGGTTGTGTCTGACAATGGACGTAAATTGACACACATCCCATGCCTAGCCCACGTCTTAAACTTAGTGTTTCAGCGGTTTGTCAAACCCTAACCCAATTTGCAAGAGCTATTAGTGAAGGCGAGCCGCGTGTGTGCCCATTTCCGCAAGTCATCCACAGCTTCAGCCGGTCTGTCAACACTGTAGCAACGCTTGCGGCTTCCAGCTCACTGACTGTTGTGAGACGTGAGCATGCGCTGGAACTCTACGTTCTACATGTTGTCCAGGCTTTGTGAGCAGCAGAAGGCAGTTTTGGAATACCAGCTGCAACATGGTTGTCGCCTTTCCAGTCAACTGCCACTATTCACAAGCGAGGAGTGGGCATTGATGTCAGACCTCTGTGAGGTTTTAAAAAACTTTGATGAATCCACACAGATGGTTAGTGGCGTTGACGCTATTATCAGCGTAATCATCCCACTGCTGTGTCTACTCAAACGATCGCTGCTCACAATTAAGGAGGACGCTCTGATAGTGGCAGACGAGGAAATAGGGGAGGACATTACACAGGGTGATAGCCAGACCACCCATAGTTCATCTTCTCAGCACAAATTGGACCATGAAGAGGAGGAGGATTTGCTGGATACAGTTGTCTCTGCTACAGAGGGTAGTACCCATGGAACTTTAATTCCATCTGTTCATCATGGATGGGCAGAAGAGGAGGATCAGGATGAGGAGATGGAGAGTCATCCTGATGTCGACATCAACGTCTTGCCTGTTGGTACTCTGGCACACATGGCTGACTTTATGTTAGGCTGCCTTTCCCGCGACACTAGCGTTATACGTATTTTAGATAACACGGATTACTGGGTGTTCACCCTTCTCGACCCCCGCTACAAAGAGAAGTTCTCTTCTCTGATTCCTGTGGTGGAGAGGACGAGTAAAAGGGTGCAATACCAGAAGGTACTTGTTGAGAGATTGCTCCAAAATTTCTATCTGACAATGTGGCCGGCAGAGTCCGTACTTCCTTAGGCAACCGAGGAGGTTAGACAAGGGGAACACACAGCAGTTCCAACAAAGGCAGGGCAAGACTCACCAAGGCATGGGGCACTTTCATGACACCCCTCCAGCAACTTCACCCTGAAGCATGGCCTAGTGGTACAAGGAGTTAAAGGTTTTGGAAGAGGGTGAAGGAATACATAGCAGACCGTTTCAGCATCCTAAATGATCCCTCAGTTCCTTACAACTACTGGGTGTCCAAGCTGGACACGTGGCACGAACTTGCGCTCTACGCCTTGGAGGTGCTGGCCTGCCCTGCCACCAGTGTTTTGTCTGAGCGTGTATTTAGTGTTGCTGGTGGAATTAGTACAGATAAGCGTATCCGCTTGTCTACTGGCAATTCTGACAGGTTGACTCAGATAAAAAATGAACAAGGCCTGGATTGCCCTTGACTTCTCAACTCCATCAGAGGAGAGCCAAGCTGATGATGAACATAAATTAAATTTCAATCTATCATTTATAATGTACTCAATCTACTGTAGTGTTTTCCCATGCACCTTTTACACCACAAAAATGAGTATATGGCAGAATCTTGTTTTCTCCTCTTCCTCATCCAGATTATATATCTTCCCTCCACTCTAATTTTTTTTATAGGGTCAGCCCAACTGCAGCCCTCAACTCAAGTTTTTTTTATAGGATCAGCTGTACAGCATGCAATCGCATATAATGTTTTAGAGGGTTATTTGAACAGCATGCACTGACAAATCATGTTTTAGAGCATCAGATGAACAGCATGCACTCACATATAATGTTTTAGAGAGTCAGCTCACCTGCAGACACTCGCATATAATGTTTTAAAGCGTCAGCTGAGCAGTATGCACTCGCATGTAAAGTTTTAGAGCATCAGCTGAACAGCATGCACTCACATATAGTGTTTTATAACATCAGCTCACCTGCAGGCACTCGCATGCAATGTTTTAGAGCGTCAGCTGAACAGCATGCACTCGCATATAATGTTTTAGAGCATCAGTTCACCAGCAGGCACCCGCATATAATGGTTTAGAGTGTCAGCTCAGCAGCAGGCCCTCTCCCCTAATGTTTTAGAGGGTCCAGGCCCTTGCTCCAAAGGTTTTTGAGGGTCACCAGCAGGCCAACAGTCATAATTTTTCAAGGGTGTGTACGATGCCCTTATTAAAAGGGTGTATTGTAGTGCCATTTCCTTGTAATTTTTGGCAGCCCTTTCATTTAGTGCATAGGCTTTATAAATGTAGGAGTCCCGCTACCTGAATAATTGTACCACAATGTGAATGAGGCCCTCCTTTTTGTGATGTACAGGCTGGTTCGGAGTGCCTCTTGCTTGTAATTTTCGGCAGCACTTGCTCTTTATATACAATTGAATATACAGAAAAGAATGTTTCCTAACAATTTTTCCTGTGAAATAGATTTTTTTTGGGGGGTTTGTGCGTAATTTTTGTCAGTCTGTAAAAGTGGCATTAAACTAGGACAAAATGGTTCCCAGCAGCGACCTGGGAGTCCAAGATGCATCCAGACATCACCCCCATGCTGTTCCCGATGCATTTCAGTGGGGTTTCTGTCACTTTCTGACCTTTTCCAATGGACCAGGCACCCTCCCCTCTTCAAAGCAGGGGGTGCTTGGTTGTCTCCCATTGACTTCCATTATACTCGGGTGCTCGGCCGAATACTTTGTGCTCGATCATCACTACTGCCACCTTATCCAGTAGTTTCTAAAATGGGGTCACTTTTTTGGAGTTTGTACTCTAGGGGTGCATCAGGGGGTCTTCAAATGTGACATGGCAAGTTAAAATTATCCCAGTGAAATCTGCCCTCTAAAAACCATATGGCGTTCCTTCTGCACCCTGCCATGTGACAATTCTAATTAACTGTTGTGGAACACCTAAAGGGTTAACCAAGTTTGTAAAATCAGTTTTAAATACCTTGACGGGTGTAGTTTCTAAAATGGGGTCACTTTTTTGGAGTTTCAACTCTAGGGGTGCATCAGGGGGGCTTCAAATGGGACATGTGGTCAAAAAAACACAGTCTATCAAAATCTGCCTTCCAAAAACCATATAGCGTTCCTTTCCTTCTACGCCCTGCCGTGTGGCCATACAGAAGTTTACGACCACATATGGGGTGTTTCTGTAAACTACATAATCAGGGCAATAAATATTGAGTTTTGTTTGGCTGTTAACCCTTGCTTTGTTAGCGGAAAAAAAATTAATAAAATGGAAAAACTGTCAAAAAAGTGAAATTCTAAAATTTCATCTCCATTTTTCCTTTAATTCTTGTGGAACACCTAAAGGGTTAACATCGTTTGTAAAATCAGTTTTGAATATCGTGAGGGGTTTCGTTTCTAAAATGGGGTCATTTTTGGGTGGTGTCTATTATGTAAGCCTCACAAAGTGACTTCAGACCTGAACCGATCCTTAAAAAGTTGGTTTTGGAAATTTTCAGAAAAATTTCAAGATTTGCTTCCAAAATTCTAAGCCTTCTAACGTCCCCCAAAAAATTAAATGGCATTCACAAAATGATCTAAACATGAAGTAGACATATGGGAAATGTAAAGTAATAACTATTATATGAGTTATCACTATCTGTTTTAAAAGCAGAGAAATTGAAATTTGGAAAGTTACGAATTTTTCAAATTTTTTAGTAAATTTGGTATTTTTTTTAAAAATAAAAAATGTTGATTGAAATTTAGCACTCTCATGAAGTACAATATGTGATGAGAAAGCAATCTTAGAATGCTTGGATAAGTAAAAGCGTTTTAGAGTTCTCACCACATAAAGTGACACATGTCAGATTTACAAAAATGGTCCTTTAGGTGAAAAATGGCCTGGTCCTTAGGGGGTTAAACCAGGCACCCCCCTGCTCTAAAGATGGGAAGGTGTCTGGTTCACAGGAAAAGGTCAGAAATTGATGGAAACACCACTGAAATGGTTCGGGAACAGCATGGGGTGTCTGGATGCATCTTGGACTCCCAGGTCGCTGCTTGGAACAATGTTGTTGGAGTCAGTGGCGCACCGACAGGGGGAGTTTTAGGGGTCTGGACCCCCCAGGATCCAGAACCAATTTTTTTTTTTAAATCTCTCAGGGCCGCACCGCTGATCGCAACAGGCGGCGCGGCCCTGGTTCCAATTGCAGACGGTGGTGGGGAGGCAGTAGGAGATGAGCGCTTCCATTGCGGAAGCGTTCATCTCTATATTCATCGATCTGTGTCGCCGTCCTCAGGACAGCGATACAGATCAATGTGCTGTGGCAGGGGAGGGAGAGGCGTCTCCCTTCCCTGTTCTTCTGATAGGCTGCAGGCGCTAGTGCCTGCAGCCTATCAGAGGCCGGCTCAGGTGGCGTGATGACATCATTATCATCGCGCCGCCTGAGCCGGGCATCACACAGCGCGGCCGGAAGAGGTCTGCTGCTAACCTCATGAAGGTAAGTATTAGTGTTTTTTTTTGTTTTTTTTAATGGTGGCACATTTTAGGGGGCACCTGGTGGCATTTTGTTTTGTGGGGGCACTATGGGGGCATTTCTCACTGGCCCGTTTTGGGTAGGGGGCACTGTTGGGGCATCTATTTCTAGCCCATTTTGGGGGCATACTATGGGGGAATCTGGTGGATTTTTTTTACTGCCCCATTTGGGGGGGGCACTATGGGGCATCTGGTGGCACTATAGGGGCATTATTTGGGGGCACCACACCATGGGGGAGTGGAGCATTATGGGGGCATTTATTTATTTATTTCTATCCCATTTTGGGGGAGCACTATGGGGGAATCTGGGGGCATTTTTACTGCCTTATTTTGGAGGGGGCCCTATTAGGGCATCTGGTGGCACTATAGCGGCATTATTTGGGGCACTATGGAGGAGTGGAGCACTATGGGGGCTCTAAAGGGGCTTTTTTATAGGCATATTATGGGGGGCACTATGGCATCTGGTGGCACTAAGGGGGCATTTTTCACTGGCACATTATGGGAGGCACTATAGGGGAGAGCAGCACTATGGGGCATCTGGTGGCACTATAGGGGCATTATTTGGGGTCACTATGGTATTTTTTTTACTGGCACAATATCCCCTATATGCACTATGGTATCTGGCTGGCACTAAGGTGTATTTTTTACTGGCACATGGGAGGCACTATAGGGCCGGGCATCACTATGGGGCATCTGGTGGCACTAAGAAGGGGCATTTTTAACTGGCACTTTATGGGGGCATTATGGGTGAAAGAAGCACTATGGGGGCATCTGGTGGCACTAAGAAGGGGATTTTTTACTGACACATTATGAAGGGCACAAAGAAGGGGCATTTTCTATTGGCACATTATGGGGGAGAGGAGCACTATAGGGGCATCTGCTGGGGGCACTACAAAGGGGCATTTTTTTGCTGGCATATTATAGGGGGCACTATGGGGAACGGGGAGAGAAGCACCATGGAGGCATGTGCTGGGGGCACTAAGATGGGGTATTTTATACTGGCAAATTATCAGGGCACTATGGTCAAGTGGGAGAGGAGCACTACGGGGGCATTTACTGGGGCACTATATAGAGGTATTTTATACTGGTATACATTATGGGGACATTAGCTCAACTGCGGGCACTAAGCAGGTGTATTTCTTGTACTGTAATATTATAGGGAGAATTATTACTACTAGGGGGCATTATGGTGAGCTTTACTACTACTGGGGGCTATGGCGAACATGATCACACTAGTATGGGCACTATGGGGGCATTATTACTAAGTGTGCTCAGGCAGGGAATTATTTCTATTGGTGGGAATTTGGTGAGCACTGTTACTTTGGTGGGCACCCTGGCACAGTATCAGCTTAGCACAATTATTTTTGGGGACAATATGTTTATTCTATTAGTGTCAGGGATACTATATACTGGGCACAGTTATTTTTTAGAGCACTGTGTGCCAATAATTGTAGAAGGGGCACTATCTGTGTGGTACAGGTATTTTTCAGGGGATAGTTTCTGCAGTATAGTATTGAGGAGCACAGCGGGAACAGTATTGGGGATGGCAGGATGGGGTGTTCAGAAGATATGAAGATGATGGAAAAGTGGGAAACTAATGTCTGTTTGTCAATCTCTGCAGAGACAGGAGATGGGTGAAAAATCATCATGGCGGTCTGGTCTGAATGGAGAAGATGAGAAAAGAGAACGTCTACATCAAAGGTGACATCACTGGATGTAGGAGGTATGTGGCGCTATGTAGGATAGGAGATGCACCGGCTTCTCCTCCTGCCATTTGCAAAAGGAGGATTCAGAGCTACGTGAGGACGGCCCAAGGGGGTGGCAGGCCAGGGGCGGGTGGCAGATGTTGGGGGGAATCACAAGCCTTGAGCAAGATCTGGGGAGGGAGAAGAGCGGAGGAGCTTCCTGGCTGTAGCCTGCTGTTGTCTATTGTATAATGTGAAGCAGGCAGTGCAGCCAGGACACACCATCCCCTCTGTATGATGTGTAGAGCCGGGCTCCTCCACCCGGACCTACACACCTTTAATATCGCGCAGCTCCTCCTCCACTCCACTTTTGGTGCCTTCATCACTAGGAGGGAGGAAGTGAAACTGCAACAGCTCCTGCCACGGAGCTACGTGGGGGGCAGTGTGAGTACAGGGGCTTTATATTGGGCCCTGTATGGTGGAGTATTAGGTACAGTGTGTCTATGTAGGATGAGGGTGAGACTCTTACCGTCATCCTCATCAATATCATTTCAGCTGTACAGTGTTTGTTGGGAGTGGCCTATTATATGTAGGATGGTCTTAGAAAAATGGGCGGGGTCAATTTTTTTGGCGCTGCGCAATTTTTTTTCTTTTCGGACCCCCCCTAGACAAAATTTCTGGGTGCTCCCCTGGTTGGAGTAGTTCTCCACTTTTACAGACTGACAATAATGCGTATAAAACCGAAGGAAAAAAAACTATTTTAGAGAAAAAAATTGTTAGAAAACACTCTTTCCTGTATATTTACTTGTATATAAAGTGAAAGGGCTGCCAAAAATTACAAGGAACAGGCACTCCAATACACACTTTATTACACATAAAGGAGGGCATCGTACACACCCTTGAAAAATTATGATTGATAGCCTGCTTGTGACTCTCAAAAACATTAGGGGCAAGGGCCTGCTGGTAACCCTCAAACATTAGGAGCGAGGGCCTGCTGCTGATCTGACCATCTAAAACATTAGAGGTGAGGGTCTGCTGCTGAACTGACTCTCTAAAACATTAGGGGCGATTGCCTGCTGGTGACCCTCTAAAAGAGTAGGGACGAGGGTCTGCTGCTGAGCTGACGCTCTAAAACATTAGGAGCGAGGGCAGCCTAATAAGCATGTTGATATGACGGAGGAGGAGGAGAAATGGAAGATTGAACCATATACCCCTTTTTGTGGTGGTACAGTGTATTCAGTGCACCATAAACGCCACATTTAAACTGCCTTTATGTTCAGCCGCTTTCCACTGGTGGAGTAGAGGAGTTAGGGGCAATCCAGGCCTTGCTCATTTTGACAAGTCAACCTGTCAGCATTTTCAGTTGACAGACGGATGCGCGCTCTAAAAAATCTGACGGCAAGGCAGGCCACTACCTCCAAGGCGTAGAGCGCAAGTTCGTGCCACGTGTCCAGATTGGACACCTTACAATTGACCAGAGTGATCACTCAGGACGCTGACACGGTCTGCTACGTACTCCTTCACCATTTTCCAAAACGTTTCCCTAGGCCGCTAGAACGTCCATTAGGGTGAGGGTGATGGCAGGGTGTCATGAAACTGTCCCAGACCTCTGAGAGTGTTGCCCTGCCTATTTTGGAACTGCTGTCTGTTCCACTAATCTCCCCTCCTCGGTTGGCCAAGGAACTAGCTGGAAATTTTTGGAGCAATTTTTCCTCAAGGACCTTCTGGTATTGCACCATTTTGCTAGTCGTCTCCACTACAGAAATGAGAGTTAAGAAGTTCTCTTTGTAGTGGGGGTCTAGAAGGGTGAACAACCAGTAATCAGTGTTGGCCAAAATGTGTATAAAGTGTGGGTCAAGGGAAAGGCAGCATAGGGGGCGCAGCTAGCGCCTGGAGCGGATGGCCGCATGAACTAGCTGCTCCGGCTTGTGATCACCCTTAAAGCCTATCTCGTCCGCAATGGTGAAGATCGGAGGGTCCAAACCAAGTGACGCCTCGGGACCACCTAAGGGAGCCTCCGGAGGTGGCGACATGGATAAATTTATAAAAAAGTCGGACACTCTGTATGTCGCGCGGGAGACCAAGATGGCGCCGACACCTCCACGCTCCACGGGCCGCCCTCAGCATGCACCACCGCCTGCTTCTAACACCGACGACGGCACGGCTGATGATCTCCCGATCTCCCGCACCTACCTCCGGGACACGCTGACATCGTCCTTATCCTCAGCCTTGGAACCGCTGAGTTCGGACCTAGCCACCATCAAACAGGAGGTACGGCAGATAGGTGGGCGGGTAGAGGCCCTGGAAACAGCCAACGCCGCCATTATTACTCACCAGACAGCAGCTGCGACCCACTTCTCCTCCATACAATCTTCACTGAACACCCTCTTCAGCGCTATCGAGGATCAGGAAAACCGGGGGAGGAGAAACAACTTATGCTTTCGGGGCATACCTGAATCTATTCCCCCAGTGACATACCTCATACTATCACCCAAATCTGCCTCCATATCTTAGGCCCGGACTCGGCCCATGAAGTAATTCTAGAGAGAGCCCATAGAGCCCTTAGGCCGAAGCCATCCACTGATGCTCCTCCAAGGGACGTGATATGCAAGTTCCTAAGCTTCCCAGTGAAGGAAGCGATCCTCTTTAAAGCACGTCAAGCTGATATTATCTCCTGGGACGGCCATGAGATTCTAGTATTCCAAGACCTCGCACAGACCACTCTGCAAAAGAAGAGCCCTCAAACCGCTGACGGACTGGCTTCGGTCACACAACGTTCCCTACCGCTGGCCCTTCCCATTCGGACTATCTTTTGTGCACAACGGCCGCAGGATGACAGTATCGTCCTTTCCAGATTTAGTTTCAGTTTATGAACACTTGATCTCTCCTCTAGATGTCCATAACTGGGATCCGGTGCAAGATCTAACCTCTCTCCCGGACCTCCCAACCGTGGGAACGACAACGCACCCCTCGGTCCCATAAATCCAGGAGGACCACGACACAATCCACCCCGAGGAGGCTTCCAATGGATGAGTGAGATATATGGGTGTCCCTGGGACGTTAGATTATAGCCTCTTTATGCTGCGATTCTATGTTGCGTTATCTAGCCAATTTATATGTCGCATACCAACATGGCCCCTTTCTATGGTTCCTACTGTTATATGCTAACTCCATTATCGGGACTCATAGCTTGGCTAGGGTGATATTTCCTACCAAAATGGTAACACTTCTCCCTAGTAGTGACACCACACCTCGCTATGGTGATTTGGCTCCGTTTGGTTCTCTACATTATTGTTATTGTTTTTTTTTCTATTGTTACTGTTTTCACACTCTCTCAGTTGCAGGTAGACACTTTTTACATACACCAGATGCTCTTTACCGTATATTAGACACTGTATTGGTGACTGTATACCAGTTGCCCTCGAGCAGGAACCCGAGCCACCAGGAACGCCCTTGGTCCCATGCCTCATTGCCATGGCTGCATTCCCCCTCTATCATTACCAGCAATGATAGCTGAATACACGTTAGCTTCCTATAATGTTAAGGGGTTCAACGCCCCATCTAAGAGATGTCAAATATGTTCTCTCTTAAAAAAGAAAAAATGCTCAATTCTCTTCCTGCAAGAGACTCACTTCAAATTTAATAAATATCCCAATCTCTCACATTCTTATTTTCCCACTTGGTTCCACAATGGCTCGGATTCCTCTGCTTCCAGAGGGGTAAGTGTGGGATTTAGCAAAAATGTTCCTTTTCAATATATCTCCCATGCACAGGATACCGAGGGAAGATACAATAAAGGCTCTATTGCAGGCCACATCTATATGTTTATTAATGTATATGCTCCAAATGTACATCAAACTCAATGGTTCAAAACTGTGAGGAGATTTCAATGTTGTGATTCACCCCCAAATTGACTCCTCCTCCCAGAAAACTACCCTTTCACAGAAAAATCTGACTACTCTCAGAAAATTGCTCCACACGTCGTCATTAGTAGATGTTTGGAGAACCTTGAACCCGACAAAAGATTATACCTTCTATTCCCAGGTGCATGGAACTTACCATAGACTGGACTATATTTTCGTTTCCAAAGAGCATCTTCAGTCTTGCTCTTGAGCGCTAATTGACTCAATCACTTTGTCTGACCACTCTCCTGTCATGGTAAGTTTCATCCCTCCCAACATACCCCATAGAACATTTCACTGGCGTCTCAATGAACAATTGATTTCCTCGCCTGAACTCCAATCCAAAACTCAAAAAGTTCTAGAAGACTTTTTTTGCCTTGAACTCCTTGCCTGATACGTCTCCTCTTATATTATGGGATACCCATAAAGCATATATAAGGGGACACTTTATCAGTCTGGGGGCGCACATTAAAAAACTGAGGAACAATCACATTACACTCCTTCTCGCCAAAATTCAGTCCCTAGAAACCCTTCATAAAGCAGCCCGAGCAGACTCTCATCTATCTGAACTTACCAGACTGAGAGTAGAACTGAAAAACCTTCTTAACCACTTCAGCCCCCCTAGCTTAAACACCCTTAATGACCAGGCCACTTTTTACAATTCTGCACTACACTACTTTCACCGTTTATTGCTCCGTTATGCAACTTACCACCCAAATGAATTTTACCTCCTTTTCTTCTCACTAATAGAGCTTTCATTTGGTGGTATTTCATTGCTGCTGACATTTTTACTTTTTTTGCTATTAATAAAAATTTAATGACATTTTTGCAAAAAAATGACATTTTTCACTTTCTGTTGTAAAATTTTTCAAAAAAAACTACATTTGTATATAAATTTTTCTCTAAATTTATTGTTCTACATGTCTTTGATAAAAATAAATCCAATAAGTGTATATTTATTGGTTTGGGTAAAAGTTATAGCGTTTACAAACCATGGTGCAAAAAAGTGAATTTCGGCATTTTGAAGCAGCTCTGACTTTCTGAGCGCCTGTCATGTTTCTTCAGGTGCTAGAATGTCAGGAAAGTATAAATACCCCCCAAATGACACCATTTTAGAAAGAAGACACCCCAAAGTATTCACGGAGGGGCATGGTGAGTTCATGTATCATTTCATTTTTTTTCACAAGTTAGCGGAAAATGACACTTTCTGAGGAAAAAAATATATAATAAAGTTTCCATTTCTGCTAACTTCTGGCAAAAAAATAAAATCTCAGATGGGCTCACTATGCCCCTCTGTGAATACCTTGGGGTGTCTACTTTCCGAAATGGGGTCATTTGTGGGGTGTGTTTACTGTTCTGGCATTTTGGGCGGGGCTAAATTGTGAGCCGCCATGTAAAACCTAAAGGTACTCGTTGGAATTTGGGTCCCTTTGTGCACCCAGGCTGCAAAAAGTGTCACTCATGTGGTATCGCCGTACTCAGGAGAAGTAGGGCAATGTGTTTTGGGGTGTATTTTTACATATACCCATGTTGAGTGAGAGAAATATCTATGTAAACTGACAACTTTGTATAAAAAAAATTAAAAAGTTGTCATTTACAGAGATATTTCTCACACAAAGTATAGGTATATATAAAAATACACCCCAAAACACATTGCCCTACTTCTCCTGAGTACGGCGATACCATGTGTGGAACTTTTGCAGCCTGAGTGCGTAAAGGCCCTAAACCAATGAGTACCTTTAGGATTTCACAGGGCATTTTTACGCATTTGGATTCCAGACTTCTTCTCACGCTTTAGGGGCCCCTAAAATGCCAGGGCAGTATAAATACCCCACATATGACCCCATTTTAGAAAGAAGACACCCCAAGGTATTCCATAAGGGGTATGGTGAGTTCATGTAAAATTTTATTTTTGTCACAAGTTAGTGGAATATGAGACTTTGTAAAAACAAAATAAAAATAAAAATATATCAATTTCCGCTAACTTGTGCCAAAAAAAAATTCTGTGAACTCGCCATGCCCCTCACAGAATACCTTGGGGTGTCTTCTTTCCACAATGGGGTCACTTGTGGGGTATTTATACTGTCCTGGCATTTTAGGGCCCTAAAGCGTGAGAATCCAAATGCGTAACAATGCCCTGTGAAATCCTAAAGGTACTCATTGGTTTTAGGGCCCTTTGCGCATCTTGGCTGCAAAAGTGTCACACATGTGGTATCACCGTACTCAGGAGAAGTGGCAATGTGTTTTGGGGTGTATTTTATATATTCCCATGCTGGGTGAGAGAAATATATCTGTAAATGACAACTTTTTAAATTTTTTTATTCAAAGTTGTCAATTTACAGAGATATTTCTCTCACCCAGCATGGGAATATATAAAAATACACCCCAAAACACATTGCCCTACTTCTCTTGAGAACGGTGATACCACATGAGTGACACTTTTTTGCAGCCAAGATGCGCAAAGGCCCAAATTCCAATGAGTACCTTTTAGGAGGGCATTTTTACGCATTTTTCTTCTCGCTTTAGGGCCCCTAAAATGCCAGGGCAGTATAAATACCCCACATGTGACCCCATTTTGGAAAGAAGACAGCCCAAGGTATTCCATGAGGGGCATGGCGAGTTGATAGAAATTTTTTTTTGGCACAAGTTAGTGGAAATTGATTTTTATAGTTTTTCTCACAAAGTCTCCCTTTCCGCTAACTTTTGACAAAAAGTTTAATTTTTCATGAACTCATTATGCCCCTCAGCGAATACCTTGGGGTGTCTTCTTTCCAAAATGGGGTCACATGTGGGTATTTATACTGCCCTGGCATTTAGGGGCCCTAAAGCGTGAGAAGAAAATGCGTAAAAATGCCCTCCTAAAGTTACTCATTGGAATTTGGGCCCTTTGCGCATCTTGGCTGCAAAAAGTGTCACACATGTGGTATCGCCGTACTCAGGACAAGTAGGGCAATGTGTTTTGGGGTGTATTTTTACATATACCCATGCTGGGTGAGAGAAATATCTCTGTAAATTGACAACTTTGAATAAAAAAATTTAAAAAGTGGTCATTTACAGAGATATTTCTCTCACCCAGCATGGGAATATATAAAAATTCACCCCAAAACTCATTGCCCTACTTCTCCTGAGTACGGCGATACCACATGAGTGACACTTTTTTGCAGCCAAGATGCGCAAAGGGGCCCTAATTCCAATGAGTACCTTTAGGATTTCACAGGGCATTTTTACGCATTTTGATTCTCACGCTTTAGGGCCCCTAAAATGCCAGGGCAGTATAAATACCCCACAAGTGACCCCATTGTGAAAAGAAGACACCCCAAGGTATTCTGTGAGGGGTATGGCGAGTTCACAGAAAAAAAAAAATTTTGGGCACAAGTTAGCGGAAATTGATTTTTATTTTTATTTTTTACAAAGTCTCATATTCCACTAACTTGTGACAAAAAATAAAATTTTGCATGAACTCACCATACCCCTCACGGAATACCTTGGGGTGTCTTCTTTCTAAAATGGGGTCACATGTGAGGTGTTTGTACTGCCCTGGAATTTTAGGGTCTCCGCAATCATTACACGTATGGCCAGCATTAGGAGTTTCTGCGATTCTCCGTATATTGAGCATACGGGTAATAAGATTTTTTCCGTTCAGCCTCTGCGCTGAAAAAAAAAAAATGAACGGCACAGATTTATTCATTCGCATCAATCAATGTGGATGAAAAATCTCTGCCAAAATCAGTGACTGCGGTGCGGTGGGCTGGGCGCTAGCTACCTAACAAGTAGCTAACTAACTGGCGGTGATAAGGGACCCTTATGCCCCATTCACACGTCCGAAATTCTGTTTGCGGAACGGAATTGCGGACCCATTCATTTCTATGGGGACAGACTTTGTCCCGCTCGGATCCGAATTACGGATCCGCGCTCCGAGTCTGCACTTCCGTTCTGCAAAAATATAGAACATGTCCTATTCTTGTCCGCAATTGCGGACAAGAAAAGCATTTTCTATATAGTTCTGGCAATGTGCGGATCTGCAAAATGCGGAAAGCACATTGCCGGTGTCCGTGTTTTGAGGATCTGTGGATCCGCAGATCCGCGAATCCACGGATCCGCAAAACACATATGGACGTCTGAATGGAGCCTTACAAGGGGTGTGATCAATGACAGGGGGGTGATCAGGGGGTCTAGATGGGGTGATCAAGGGGTTAATAGGTGAGGGGGTGGGGGGTTAGTGTAGTGTTTGGTGCAACTTTACATAGTTACCTGGTCCTCTGGTGGTCGATCCCAGCAAATGGGACCACCAGAGGACCAGGTAGCAGGTATATCAGACACTGTTCACAAAACAGCGTCTGATATACTTGTTTGATGCGATTTATATTGCATCTACAGCCTGCCAGCGATTGATCATCGCTGGCAGGCTGTAGTTAAACTCCTGAGACGCGCTCTACTGTGAACGCGCGCGCGCGTTCACAGGAAATCTCGCGTCTCGCGAGATGACGCACTTCTGCGGTGCCCCAGAACAGCCCGACCGCCGCGAGAACGCAGTTGTGCGTTAGGCGGTCGGGAAGTGGTTAATTACAACTCAGCCAAATATTACCTACATTCACAGTATAAATTTTTTGCCCATGGAGACAAAGCATCCAAATTCATGATGAATAGAATCAAAAAACGAAAATCCCAGAACCATATCTGTAAAATAACCCGCCCTGATGCCAGTCCTGCCTTTACGACGAAAGACATAGCCCTACAATTTCAGGAATACTACAAATCCCTTTATAATCTTCCCTCACCACACTCTCCCCCAGGAACTCCCCCCCTTCTAGACTCCATAAATGCCTTTTTTGATTCCATATCCCTCCCCAAACTACGCCCTGAACATTATGATATTCTTGAACCTCCATTTACCCCCGAAGAATTGTCCAATACCATCAAACAACTGCCAAACGGCAAAGCCCCAGGCCCTGATGGTCTCCCCGCCTATTATTACCGCACATTCAAGCATTCCCTCCTCCCCTACCTTCTTAATGTCTGTAACCAAATGCTACTGGGGACCCCTTTAACTTCAGAAATGACTAAGGCCCACATAACCATAATCCCTAAAGAAGGGAAGGATGTGTCCCAATGCTCTAGCTATCGACCCATATCTCTACTAAATCTTGACTTAAATATAATAGCAAAAATGTTAGCCAACCGTCTTTCCCCCATACTTCCACATTTAGTACATAGCGATCAGGCCGGCTTTGTGATGGGAAGGGAGGGCAGAGACAACTCGGTCAGAGTTATCAATGTCCTTCTATATGCCAAAAAAAAGAACCAACCATTGGTTTTACTCAGCACCGAGCCGAGAAGGCGTTTGATAGAGTTAGTTGGGCTTTTATGTGACTTTCCCTTATTAAAATGGGCTTTCCAAACACCTTCATAAATGCAGTGTTCTCCATGTATCATAATGCCTCGGCGTCGGTGCTGGTGAACAACATAACCTCCCCCTCCTTCCCCATCACGAACGTTAAGGGGCAGGGATGCCCACTCTCGCCTCTTCTGTTTGTTTTAGTGATGGAGTCTTTACTCCAAACTTTACGCCAAGACAACGGAATAAAGGGTGTTCGCCTGGGTGCTCAAGAACATAAAGTGGCGGCCTGTGCTGACGATCTTCTCATGACCACCAACCCCAGGATATCCCTGCCGCGTATCTATGAAACTCTAGATAAATTCAGCCCTCTTTCCAACTTTAAAATCAATTTGTTGAAGTCGCTCATTATTTCATTAGGCCTATCCCCTGCCCTCAGACTCCAACTTTCCTTGAACTCTCCCTTCAATTGGAGCTTCCCTCATTTGACGTATCTGGGCATTAAAATCAGCTCTGACCCTTCCACTCTTTTTCATCTGAACTACACCCCCTTACTCCATTCTATGAAGACACAACTAGACTCCATTCACTCCCCAACTCTTTCCTGGTTTGGCCGCAAAAACCTAGCCACCTCCCTAGTACTGCCTAAGTTAACTTATCTAATGCAAGTCCTCCCAATTTCTGTCCCGTCCCCCTATTTTGATTCCCTAACTAAATGTTTCCGGGACTTTGTCTGGAATAATTCCAAAGCAAGAATAGCGACAGCCACCCTACAGAAACCCATTTCCCAATTCTTCCCTCTACAATAAGGCCATCCTACTATCCTGGATTGTGCATTGGTTTAGACGACCACACTCCAAATCTTGGGTAGAGATGGAGTCTTCATTGATTACGTTCTCCTTCGGCTCCTTATTGATCGGCCCTCACATATATCCTCAATCCCTGCAGGCCTCAGACATGATTATCGGTGCCACCATGAAAGCTTGGCTTTCCTTACAGACTTCAAACAGAGGCATCCCTCTTCCATCTCCTCTGATTCAGGTCAGAGACCTGATTTCTTTAGCTCCATCAGCACTCATCTATAGTCTACCAAAAACTGTTCGAAATTCCCAAATACCAATCATTGCTCTCTATGATGATTCTGTGCAGATAAGGAAAGATGACTCCATCCAACCCCTCCTTTCCCACCCCACTCCTCTCCCTTCCCTTTCCTCATTCCTGCGCTCCTATATTTTCAAACACATCCCATACCAAGCCCTTCTTAGACCATTGACGTGGTTTGAGAGCCTTCTCATCACGCCTCAACCCCCTAAAAAACTGGTCTCCCAACTGTACAGATGGCTAACCTTTCCTATACTGCCCCCGAAACCTGCTTTTGTGGGCCATTGGGAGAGAGACCTTAAAACCTGCTTCTCTCAGAATGATCTACAAAAACTGTTCTTGGAACCTCACACCTCTTCTAAGTGTGTCCGTATACAAGAAAACGGATACAAAATCCTAACGAGATGGTACAAGACTCCTGATGTGACTAAACATTACTCCGCCGCGAACTCAGATACCTGTTGGAGGTGTCAGTCTGACCAGGGCTCCTTCTACCATATTTGGTGGTCCTGCCCCCCACTACTTACCTGGTGGTCACAAGTATTCCAGATCTGCAATCGGATATGCCATACTTCCCTTCCCCTTTCCCCTTCTTTGGCCTTGCTGAGTTTTGCTCCCTCAGACACTGCCACCAAGATTCCCTACCTCTTTAAGAAATTATTAAGTGCAGCACGATTGCTAATCCCACGCTACTGGCTCTCCTCTGACCTACCCTCAGTTGATCTTTGGTACAATAAAATAGATTCTATCTATAGAATGGAGGAACTTGCAGCTTGGGAAAACCGATCTCATCCCAAATTCCTTAAACTTTGGTCAGACTGGTCCTCCTATAGACTCCCAACTGCTAACGCGATCTTAATATAATCACTGATACTTCCTCTGAATCACTGAATATTTCTTACTTGATATGTAACTGTTTACTACCTGTACTGTTTCTATTGGTTTTACCCAATTGTTAACCTTACAACATCTGTAAATGTATCTGTCTATGGCACTGTACTGATGTTTGTATGCAAATCAAAGTTTAAAAAAAAAAAAGGGAAAGGCAGCATAACATAAAGTCAGCCATGTGTTCCAGAGTCCCAACAGACAAGACTTTGCTGTGCTAAACTAGAGGAATGGTCAAAAATCTGGCAACTAAAATTTAATGTCGATAAGTGCAAGATAATGCACCTGGGGCGTAAAAACCCAAGAGCAGAATATAAAATCAGTGATACAGTACTAACCTCAATATCTGAGGAAAGGGATTTAGGGGTCAATATATCAGACGACCTAAAGGTGGGCAGACAATGTCATAGAGCAGCAGGTAATGCCAGCAGAATGCTTGGGTGTATAGGGAGAGGCATTAACAGTAGAAAGAGGGAGTTGCTCGTGCCGCTCTACAGAGCACTAGTGAGACCTCATTTGGAGTATTGTGTGCAGTACTGGAGACCATATCTGCAGAAGGATATTGAAACTTTGGAGAGAGTTCAGAGAAGAGCTACTAAACTAGTACATGGATTGCAGGACAAAACTTACCAGGAAAGGTTAAAGGACCTTAACATGTATAGCTTGGAAGTAAGAAGAGACAGAGGGGAATCAACATGGTAAAAGAGGAGAGAATATTTAAAAGAAGAAAAACTGCTACAAGAGGACATAGTTTTAAATTAGAGGGGCAAAGGTTTAAAAGTAATATCAAGAAGTATTACTTTACTGAGAGAGTAGTGGACGCATGGAATAGCCTTCCTGCAGAAGTGGTACCTGCAAATACAGTGAAGGAGTTTAAGCATGCATGGGATAGGCATAAGGCCATCCTTCATATAAGATAGGGCCTGGGGCTATTCTTAGTATTCAGTATATTGGGCAGACTAGATGGGCCAAATGGTTCTTATCTGCCGACACATTCTATGTGCTTATCAGGAGGATTACTCTCAATCTCCTCATCCTCTTCCTCCTCTTTTGCCCATCCACGCTAAACAGATGGAATAAACCTGCAATGGTTACTGCCCTTTGTAACGGAGGCAACCATCTCCTGCTCCTACTCCTCCTCATCATCATCATCCAATTCGCGCTGAGACAATGAAATGAGGGTGGTTTGGCTATTACCCTGTGTACTGTCTTCCCCCATTTCCAACTCTTCCACATGCAAAGTGTCTGCTTCATTGTGAGCAGCGAGAGTTTCAGTAGACACAGAAGTGGGATGGTTACGCTGATAAAAGCGGCATCGCCCACCATCTGTGTTGATTCCTCAAAGTTGCATAAGACCTCACAGAGGTCAGACATCCATGCCCACTTATCGCTTGTGAAGAGCAGAAGCTGACTGGAAAGGCAACGACCATGTTGCAGCTGGTATTCCACTACTGCCCTCTGCTGCTCACAAAACCTGGCCAACATGTGAAACGTGGAGTTCCAGCTCATGCTCACATCGCACAACAGTCGGTAAGCTGGCAATTACAATTGCAGCTGCAGCATTGCCAGATCGGCGGCAGCTGAAGATGACTGTCGGCAGTGGGCACACAGGCGGCGCACTTTCACCAGTAGCTCAGGTTCAAATTGAGGTAGGTTTTGAGAAACCACTAAGTTGAACACGTGGGCTAGGCTTGATATGTGTGTTAGCTTGCCGAGCTCCAAAGCTGCCACCAAGTTACGTCTATTATGAGACATAACCATGCCTGGTTGTAGGTTGAGTGGCAAGAGCCACAGCTCAGTCTGGTCCTTTATACCCTGACATAGATCTGCGGCAGTGTGCTGTTTGTCACCTAAGCAAATTATTTTCAGCACGGCCTGTTGCCGCTTCCCCACTGCAGTGCTACACTGCTTCCAGCTACTTACTGATGGCTGACTGGTGCTGTAAGATGAGAATTCAGAGGTGGAAGTGGAGGAGGAGGTGAAGGAGAAGGGGGGGTTGCAGCCACTAATGTAGGTGGTGGTGGAAATCCTGATGGAAGTAGGGCTAGCAATCCTTGGTGTCGGTAGCACTTGTGCCATCCCAGGGTACGAATCGCTCCCGGCCTCCACAACGTTCACCGAGTATGCCATCAGGGAAATGTAGCGTCCCTGGCCAAAAGCACTTGTCAATGTGTCAGTCGTTAAGTGGACCTTCCCAATAGCTGCATTGTTCAGGGCACGGGTGATGTTACGGGACATGCTGATATAAGGTGGGGACGGCACACTGGGTAAAATAGTGGTGGCTGGCAACTGAGTAATGAGGGACGGCCGCCGCCATCAGGCTGCGGAAAGACTCAGGGTCCGCAAGACTAAATGGCAACATTTCCAGGGCCAGCAATTTGGAAAGGTGCGCATTTAGTGCTATGGCCTGTGGGTGGGTGGATGGCTGGGTATTTGCGCTTTCGTTCAAAGACCTGGAGTATGGACATCTGTACGCTGTGCTGGGACACAGAAGTGGATGTGCTAGATGATGGTGCTTGCGAAGGTCCAGGTGCAGGGTAAGGAGGTATTCGGGCCTGCTTCTTGGACAGGGGATTGGCCAGCACGTAACACAGGGGAATAGGAGGCAGTGGTGGGACCCGCAGACACTGATTGTGGACCCAGGCATTCGGCCCACCTATTAGGGTGCTTTTATGCCATGTGGCAGATCATGCTGGTGGTGGTGAGGTTGCTAGTGTTCTTGCCCCTGCTCATTTTGGTATGGCACAGGTTGCAAATGACAATTCTTTTATCGTCCGCACTTTCCTAAAAAAAGTGCCAGACTGCGAAACACCTACCCCTTGGCAAGGGAGATTGCAGCAAGGGGGTGCTCCGGGGAACAATTGAAGGCCTGTTTGGTGTGGTCCACCTTCTCCCTTTTGCCACCCCACTGCCTCTTCCAGCCTGTTGCTGTGCTACGGATCCCTCCCCCTCTCTACTGCTGTCCTTGCTCAGCTTGCCACCTTCCCAGGTTGGGTCAGTGATTTTATCGTCCACCACCACCTCTTCCTCTTCCTTACTTTGGTCATCCTCCTGACTTGTTGACCTAACAACCACCTCACTTATTGACAACTGTGTCTCATCCTCATCATGAACCTCTTGAGACACTAATTGCCGTTGACTTATTGGCAACTATGTATTATCATCATCATCCACCTCGTGAAACACTAATTGCAGTTCTCCACCGTCATCTTTTTCTGACTGTGGATGCTTAAGAGTTTGGGAATCAGTGCACAAGATCTCCTCATGTCCCTCTTCAAACGGGCTTGGCGAGAGGGCCAAATCAAGGAATAGAGATAAAAACAGCTCCTTGGAATATCAGAGTGTGGGATCACTTGTTTGCCAAGACTCTCCAAGGTGGGAGGAAGGATGATCAGGGTGAGGATTCTGTTGACCAGACTCTTGGCTACTGAGACTAGACTTTGTGGAAGACAGGGTGGTGCTTAACTGACTGGAAGCATTATCTGCTGCAATCCAACCAACCACCTGGTCGCTCCGGTGTGACTTTGAAAGTGAAGTCCTGATCCGCCGTGCAAACTGGGACATGAAGCCAAGTATCGTGGATGAGTGTGTTTCTTGTGCTCTGGCAGCAGGCACAGTTTCACCGTGCCCAGGGCCACGGCCTCTGCCTGCATAATCAGCAGCACGGCCACTTCCCTGTCCCTTACTGCTTGCCTTGAGCATATTAAATGCTATATATGCTTGCAAGTATGTCACACCTACAGAAGTGCAGGTTTTGTAAGTGTATGAGCAAATAAATGTCACTGAATGTCACAGATATTTTGGATGCGCAGACGTTATACAGAAGATTTAGCGCAGATAATGTCGCTGTCACTAGAGGCAAAAAATAAAACTGAATGTCACAGATATTTAGGATGCGCAAACGAAATACAGGAGATGTTGCGCAGGTAATTTTGCTGTCAGCAGCGGCCAAACAATTGCGCCAAATGTCACAGATATTTAGGATGCGCAAATGTAACACAACAGATGTTGCAAAGGTTGTGTCACTGTCAGCAGCGACCAATCAATTGCACGCAATATAGCACAGGTTGTGCTAATATACATTGCAGCCAGATAAAACAATAGTCCTTAAAAGGACTTTTGGGTCTCTAACACCATTCAAGACTAAACCCTGCCTAAAAAAAAAAAAAAAACAATTGCTGTCCCTACACTATCTGTCCTTTCTGCTGCAGCTCTCCCTGACTAAGACTGAGCCGAACCAAGTGTCATCGGGTGCTATATAGCACCCGATGAAGTGTTATGGCCAGCCAATCACTTATGCCAGTAGCCCACATGGTTACGGCATTACAGTGAGTGCCAATACTTCCCCGCACTTTTATCAGCTGCGTAGCAGACAACAAACGTGCGGGCAGGAGACTTGAGCATCGCGCTCGAGCACACCCGGTGTTCGGCCAAACATCACGATGCGCCGAGCATCGTGATGCTCAAGTCAAAACGGTGTTCGGACGAGCATGCTCGCCCAACACTATGTAGCACCAAAGGATCAGGCAAAACTCATAGTCAGAAAACAGGCCGAAGTCAGAGCTAGCAGGGTCTGTGCTTTCCTTCTTGTTTTCTTTTAATAAAATAATCTATTATATGTAGTGCATATAATAAGTTGAACCCAAGTCTTTGATGTTATGTCTTTTTTTAACTTAAATATTCTATTCTATTTCATATTAATGTATATATCGTGTGTAATTTTAGATTTCTTAAAGAAGTTTGCTGGAACTTACTGGAACAAAAGAGCCAGTTTGTGGATCAATATATAATACAGGTAGGGGTTTGTAGACTGTTGTACGGAGCAAGTGAGGATGAACTGGCAGAATGAATGTGGATCTTGGCAAACTAAGGGTGCATTCACAGGACCGTAAGTGTTTTGCACAAATTGCAGCTCCGCAAAACACAGATACTGGCCATGTGCGTTCCACATTTTGCGGACCGCACATGGCCGGCTCTATATAGAGAATGCCTATTCATGTCGGTTGTAGACAAGAATGGGACATGTTCTATATTTTTTGTGGGGCTGCGGAACGGAACAACAGATGCGGACAGAACACCGCATCTTTGGAATGAATGGGTCTGCACCCATTCCGCAATTTTGTGGTGAATGAACCCTTAGTGCCAGTTTGTGGTCTGTTGCTCCACTCTGGGTTCAGTGACGGCTTCAGTGAGAACAGGTGAAACTCCCCTATGTTGGTAGAAAGCATAAGTGGCCTCACACCTCTGTGATGTCATATATTATGCATCAAACCTCTGTGATGTTATGTATTGAGCCTCATACCTCAGTTATGTCATATAGTGTGCCTCATAACTTGGTGTTCATATCATATAACTAGAGTTGAGCGAACACCTGGATGTTCAAGTTCGAGAAGTTTGGCCGAACTTCACGAAAATGTCCGGGTTCGGGTTCCGAACTCGACCTAAACTTCACCCAGAACCCGAACCCCATTGAAGTCAATGGGGACCTGAACTTTTGGGCACTTAAATGGCTGTAAAATAGCCCTGGAAAGGGCTAGATGGCTGCAAAAGGCAGCAAAATTTAGGTAAATGCCCTGCAAACATATTTGAAAAGGGAAATGACCTAAAATAAAATACAGAAAAATAATAAATAAACATTCTAAACTTGAGCCCAAGTGAGTGACAGTGACACCTGTCACCCAGCAAACAGAGGATGTGGCAGCAACGACACCACATCTGTCATTGTCACCAAGCATCTGCATCAAATCCCATGGAAGTGTTCAGCTATCAGCTGTCCATCTCCCAAACACTGGAGATAAAAACAAATAGAAAGAGGAAGTACTCCCCTACCCATGGCTCTGAATGCCTAATTTCAAACTTCCTGGTCCTTTGAAAATGCTGTCATTCTGTCTGGTGGACAGTTTTAAAAATCTTATGGCGGTGGCTGTCCCACAGTACGTGTATCCCAGCCGTCGCTACTTTTGCAGGCGAGCCATCCCTTCCCTGCACAACCAAGTGGTGGACAAAATCAAGTGTGCACTGTGCAGCGCTATCTGTGGCAACATCCACATAACCAACAACACAGTGGGTAAATGTAGCGGCTTGTGTGTTTGTGGGACAAACCACGTACCGCGCAGAAGCTGTGGACAGGCATGGAACAACAGACCAACCATTGGTCGGTGCCACTGAGCCCGGCCTGGTGTTGTGCGCTAATGGGCGAAATATACTAGCAGGTCTGGGCCTAGCCGGTTTGACACACATCCCCTGCCTGCCACATGTGCTGAATTGGGGGTGCAGAAGTTCCTAAACACCAGACAGTGAAAATCAATTCAGTTAATCGAACACACACAACACCCCCACCCCCCCTTTCACTCAAACCATTAACAAACTATTTACAAATTTTCTTAAAAACATATTAAAATAACTATAATGCAGCTAAACTAACCATAAAACTATATACACGCCTTATCCTTAACTTAAGGCCAATCAAATACAAGTGGCGCAGAGGGTGGGTATCTGCACTAACATAGGCTACAATTGTCCAGCCAGGGCACAGTTCTGGAGGATGAGGAAGAGGAGTAGGAGGAACGCTGGGGGATACAGAGGACACAGACGATATACCTCCCTAAAAGAGGATAGCTTGTCCTTGCCTCTGGGCAGCCTGGCAGACATGAGCAACTAAATGCTGCAGTGCTCGCGCAACGACCGCCTAGTTACTGCCACATTCTAACTTTTGATGATTACTGGGTGGCCACCCTGCTGCATCCCCGTTACAAGGAGAACGTTCCGTCCTTAATTCCCTCACTGGAGTGTAATAGGAAGATGAGCCCGCTAGTAGACACGCTGCTGATGGCATTCACACCTGACACCGGGGACTCAGTGGAAGCACAAGGTGAAGGCAGAGGAGGAGGAGGAAGAATTTGCCAATGCAGCTGGGTCACCAGCAACACCTCAGAAGGCAGGGTTAGCATGGGCAAAATGTGGAAAAGCTTTGTCATCATGCCAAAACAACCTGCACCACCAGCAGATCTGGAACATCTTAGCAGGAGGCAGCATTTCATCAACATTGTGGAACAGTACACGTACTGACTGATAGGTCTGCCTAGGGGAATAGCTACAGGTGAAGCAACTGCTTTGGGTCCGTGACCTAGAAAGGGCTCATTCAGGAGGAGGAGGAGGAGGAGGACTAACAGTATTATACAATTACAGTTGTGTTCAAAATTATTCAACCCCCACTGAAATTGAGTGTTTTGGCCAGTTTGACATTGATTTTGATCACTTCAGTCATCTTGTTTACAATTAAATCAAAGAGGCCCTTGTAACTCAGACAAATATAACATAACATTTATAATGAAATAACCACAAATCTCTGTTCTGTGCTCACATCATTATCAGTTTTATTCAACCCCCAAGTGACATTCAATCTTAGTACTTAGTACAACATCCTTTTCCAGTTACAACAGCTTTTAAACGTGAAGCATCGCTTGACACAAGTGTCTTGCAGCGATCTACATCTGTACGGGTATCTTCGCCCATTCTTCATGGGCAAAAGCCTCCAGTTCAGTCACATTCTTAGGCTTGCGCGCTGCAACTGTTTTCTTTAAGTCCCACCAGAGGTTCTGAATCGGATTTAAGTCTGGTGACTGCGATGGCCACTTCAGAATGTTCCAGCCTTTAATTTGCAACCATGCTGTAGTGGACTTGGAGGTATGCTTGGGATCATTGTCCTGTTGAAAGGTCCAACGTCTCCCAAGCCTCAGGTTTGTGACGGACTGCATCACATTTTCATCCAATATCTCCTGGTACTGAAGAGAATGGTACCTTGCACACGCTGAAGCTTCCCTGTACCTGTAGAAGCAAAACAGCCCCAAAGCATGATTGACCCCCCGCCATGCTTCACAGTAGGCAAGGTGTTCTTTTCTTCATAGGCCTTGTTCTTCCTCCTCCAAACATAGCCTTGATCCATGGGCCCAAACAGTTCTAATTTTGTTTCATTAGTCCACAGAACACTATCCCAAAACTTTTGTGGTTTGTCCACATGACTTTTGGCATACTGCAGTCAATTCTTCTTATTCTTTGGAGACAGAAAGGGGGTGCGCCTGGGAGTTCTGGCATGGAGGCCTTCATTATGCAGTGTGCGCCTTATTGTCTGAGCTGAAACTTCAGTACCCGCATCTGACAAATCTTTTTTCAGTTCCTCAGCAGTCACACGGGGACTTTTCTCCACTTTGCGCTTTAGGTAGCACACAGCAGTCGAAGTCAGCATCTTCTTTCTGCCACGACCAGGTTGCGTTTCAACAGTGCCCTTTGCCTTGAATTTGCGAATGATGCTTCCTATGGTGTCTCTTGGTATGTTTAACATCTTTGCAATCTTCTTATAGCCATTGCCCTTCCTGTGAAGAGAAATCACCTCTTCTCTTGTCTTCCTGGACCATTCTCTCATTCTCACCATGTTTGTAAACACACCAGTAAATGTCTAGAAGGAGCTGAGTATCACAGTCATTTTACATCTGCCTAATTGGTGCTTATTATGCTTGATTGATGCTCCTTGACATCGAATAGGTGTTTTCAATACCTGATGGAAAACACTTGAATGAACCTCTGTTCTTAAGAATGGTCGTCTTTAAGGGGTTGAATAATTGTGTCAATGAAGAAATCACAAAAAAAACATTTAATACTGTATTACAAAAACAATTGCTGTCATTTTAGTTGCATTTGGTTATTTAAAAAGTCCTTGTAAGATTTCATTCTGAACACAATTACAAATGTACACTAAATTCCCTAAAACCCTTTACAGCATTGGGGGTTGAATAATTTTGAACACAACTGTAAATTATATACAGTGGCAGTATAGACAGTGTAGAAAGCAAATAGAACAGCTGCTGGGCCTGGTCTGAAAGAGCGATCTTTAGTAGCCACAGGTATGGTGGCATGAAAGGAAGGGGTTAGTGCAAAAATTACCAGGGGAGGGGGGCCCCATTCAAAAATTTGCAGTGGTGCCCAATCATTTCTAGCTACGCCACTGGGTCTGCCCCATTCAACTTCTGGGTCATCAAATTGGGCACATGTCCTGAGGTTGCCCTTTACGCCTTGGAGGTGCTGGCCTACCCTGCAGCCACTGTATTGTCTGAACGTGTGTTTAGCATGGCTCGTGACATTATCACAGACAAGCGCAGCTGCCTGTCCGCAGACAATGTGGGCAAGCTTTTGTTTATTAATAAGAACCAGGCATGGATCCCACAGTGCTTGTTTGTACCTTATGCAGAATAGACATGAATACCAGCCTCACCCAACCACTGTTATACTACCGTGCAATTACACTTTGTTTTATTTTTTATATTTCCACAATGTTTTGGGCTATACACTTATTTATTTTTAAAAATTTCAAATAAAAAAACAGTTATTGGCAACTACCTTTGGCTTCACAGCCAATGCAAGAATGTAACCGCCAATTGTAAGTTCCCTCTCAGTTTTTGCAGTGCAGGGGTTTGTACCTGGCAAAAATGGTAATATTTCACCCAACAATTTAATACTGTCCGGCAAAGGATAGATTTTAAACTTGGCCACCCATAGCTGGAACCACTTATAAACGGTATTGCTATTTTGGCTATTGAATTTCACCCCAGAAAAAAAGATTTCCTTTGCCGGACACTATTAAACTTGGCCAGCCACTGCTGGGACACCAGGTTTAGGGGATTGCTATTTTGGCAATTGAATTTCACCCCAGAAAATGATCTATCCTTTGACGGAAACTATGAAACTTGTCCAGTCACAGCTGGAACACCAGATTTACGGTATTGCTTTTTTGGCAATTGTCTTTCACCCCAGAACAAAATATATCCTTTGCCGGACACTATTAAACTTGGCCAGCCACAGCTGAAACCACTGATTTATGGTATTGCTATTTTGGCAATTGAATTTTACCCCATAAAATTATTTTTTCTTTTCCTGAACACTATTAAACTTGGCCAGCCACAGCTGAAACCACTGATTTATGGTATTGCTATTTTGGCAATTGAATTTCACCCCAGAACAAAATATATGTTTTGGCGGACACTATTATAGTTTGCCAGCCACAGCTGAAACCACCGATTTATGGTATTGCTATTTTGGCAATTGAATTTCACCCCAGAACAAAATATATCCTTTGCAGGACACTATAAAACTTGGCCAGCCACAGCTGAAACCACAGCTGGAACACCAGATTTACGGTATTTCTATTTTTGCAACTGAATTTCACCCCGGAAAAAAATATGTCCTTTGCCAGACACTGAAACTTGTTCAGTCACAGCTGGAACACCAGATTCACGGTATTTCTATTTTTGCAACTGAATTTCACCCCGGAAAAAAATATATCCTTTGCCGGACACTATTAAACTTGACTAGCCACTGCTGGGACACCAGATTTAGGGAACTGCGGTTTTGGCTATTGAATTTCACCCCAGAACAAAATATATCCTTTGCCGGACACTATTAAACTTGGCCAGCCACTGCTGGGACACCAGATTTACGGTATTGCTATTTTGGCAATTAAATTTCACCCCAGAAAAAAAGATTTCCTTTGCCGGACACTATTAAACTTGGCCAGCAACAGCTGAAACCACTGATTTATGGTATTGCTATTTTGGCAATTGAATTTCACCCCAGAACAAAATATATCCTTTGCCGGACACTATTAAACTTGGCCAGCCACTGCTGGGACACCAGATTTACGGTATTGCTATTTTGGCAATTGAATTTCACCCCAGAAAAAAGATTTCCTTTGCCGGACACTATTAAACTTGGCCAGCAACAGCTGAAACCACTGATTTATGGTATTGCTATTTTGGCAATTGAATTTCACCCCAGAACAAAATATATCCTTTGCCGGACACTATTAAACTTGGCCAGCCACTGCTGGGACACCAGATTTACGGTATTGCTATTTTGGCAATTGAATTTCACCCCAGAAAAAAAGATTTCCTTTGCCGGACACTATTAAACTTGGCCAGCAACAGCTGAAACCACTGATTTATGGTATTGCTATTTTGGCAATTGAATTTTACCCCAGAACAAAATATATCCTTTGCCGGACACTATTAAACTTTGCCAGCCACTGCTGGGACACCAGATTTAGGGGATTGCTATTTTGACTATTGAATTTCACCACAGAAAAAAATCTATCCTTTGCCAGACAGCAGACAGTATTACACTTGGCTAGCCACAGATGGAACACCAGATTTAGGGGATTGCTATTTTGGCAATTGAATTTAACCCCTCAATAAAATATAGAAATTTCTATCCTGAGTTTCTAGGGGTGTCAATAAGCACAGCCAAGCCCCTGATGTAGAATATAGCTCAAAAAACAAAAAAAACTAGTATTGATGGATTGATGGACTTGGTGGCAGCCTGTGCTGGTGCACCACAAGACACAAAATGGCCACCGATCACCCCATAAAAAAGTGACAGAAAAACGCTCTGTGCAGCCTAAAAACCAGTGAGCAATTAACTAGCAGAAGTTGAATGTTTCACAGCTGTAGATCGATCACTTCATTAGGTGTTTTTGTTGCATTTTCCCTGCCTAATCTCGCCCTCACAGCAGCTGCGTCCTATCCCTACACTAATCAGAGCAGAGTGATGTGTGGCGCTATGTGACTCCAGCTTAAATAGAGGCTGGGTCACATGCTGCACTTGGCCAATCACAGCCATGCCATTAGTAGGCATGGCTGTGATGGCTTCTTAGGGCAAGAAGTAAAACGCTAACTGATTGCTTTCTGAAGCGCTGCACGACAGCCAGTGAGAAATCGCCGAACAACAGACCCGAACCCGAATTTTTTTGAAAATGTTCGGGTCCGGTTCCGTGTCCCGAACAGCCCAAAATTCGGTAAGAACCCGAACTATACAGTTCGGGTTCGCTCAACTCTACATATAACACATAATATATTTTGTATTATATCATCCAAGGCTCACTAGTGTCACGTTGCTCACACCTCAGTGACGTCACACATCTCACCTCCTGACGAACACTTCTGTAACATTTTTACCTCACTGCCCCATCTCACACAGTCCCAGCCTCTATCCTCAAGGGCCGGGGCTGTGCGACATGGGTATGACTTCAGAGTGATGGGGGCGTGGCTACGGAGTTACAGCTTGTAGTGAGACAAGTTCTTATCTTTGGAGTGAGCAGCTACACCGCTCCACGCACAGGACTCCCCACCCCCGCCACTGCCTGCATGTCTAATAAAAACATCCAGTACTGCTTCAGCCCCCGAAGCAGTCACTTCCCCTGCTATCACTGCCTGCTACTTCATACGTCCTCTCACTCTGCAGGTCCGACGCCAAGCCGCGCTGCAAACAGAGCATGAGCGGCTCTGTTTTATATACGGCACATCGGAATAAAGCTTTGCGTTTATGCAATCAATGAGCGGCAGGCCAGGGAAAATAAGTGCTTCTTCTGCGCAAGCACAGCCCATGGAAGCGCCCGAGAAGCGGTGGCCGTAACTAAGGGGAAACAAAGTTTAACACTGGGGTAGGATGGAAGTAATTTTTTGAAGAAAGGTGGGAATTGGCTATTACATCATATTTGCAAAAATGATCAATGGCACAACAGTAACAAATTAAACTATGATTATTGTGATGGGAATACCCCTTTAATGCTATACGGAGATCCGTCTCTGTACAACATTATAATGTACAAACTCTGACATCTCACGAGAATAACTCACTTTGCCTCTTCGTAGGCCGTACATTTTAATGCTGTACAAAGACCGATCTCCATACAGCAATAAGCCTAGGTTTTGAACGTCCCTAAATATGATAGATGTGACCAATATTTATCTATGCAGGATTAAATCTTGCATTAAACACCCTCAGACAACATACTTCCAAGAAAGTGCTTAAAAAATGGAACAAGTTATCCAACAAATGTAAAAACAAAGGTGCAATGGCACACTGCAGCTAGAGCTCCGTCCTGCCACTATACTGGATGTTAGATGAGGCATTCGTTTATATTTTGGCCAAATTATGTAAGCCACCCACCACTTCACGGTTGCCTCTCGAGTGGTCCCTAACATTAATTGTTACCTTTTATGGGCCATATCAGCCACACAAAACCCAGGGAGTGCAGGTGCAGCATGCATGCCAGATACACTCTGCTTGTAACCCCGTCTGGTGCCATACAGCGTTCATCAGATCAAGGGATGCAAATACCAACATGCATGCTGAGCCCACTAGTACTTCTCCTGGAACCAAATGGCTTCTGGTAAGTTCAATAAAGCAGACTCAGTTTTATACTGACTTTAAAACCAGCCTACAGGGAGGCGTGGTGACCTCCATGCAGTCATGCACACCTGACTAGTGAATCCGCCCTGTAGGCTGGTTTTAAAGTCAGTATAAAACTGAGTCTGCTTTATTGAACTTACCAGAAGCCATTTGGTTCCAGGAGAAGTACTAGTGGGCTCAGCATGCATGTTGGTATTTGCATCCCTTGATCTGATGAACGCTGTATGGCACCAGACGGTTCAAGCAGAGGTATCTAGCATGCATGCTGCACCTGCACTCCTGGGTTTGTGTGGCTGATATGGCCCATAAAAGGTAAGAATTAATGTTAGGGACGACTCGAGAGGCAACCGTGAAGTGGTGGGTGGCTTACATAATTTGGCCAAAATATAAACTAATGCATCTAACATCCAGCATAGTGGCAGGACGGAGCTTTAGCTGCAGTGTGCCATTGCACCTTTGTTTTTACGTTTGTATGTGTATTTCACCATAGCAACGTGCACCTGCGTATTGGGTTGTGCGGACTGCAATCTTCATTAAGTTATCCAACATGTCCAGTACCACATTTACTATTTTTATCGCCATACCAGAATAATTTTAGGTTTTGCCCAACTATAAATAAATGCATAAAAAACATACATCAGAATAAGCAAATAATTTGATACTCCTGCTGTAATTTCAATGAAAGTGGTCATCCAGGACTTAAATATTAATGACCCATCCTCAGGATAGGTCACCTATATGTGTTCTGTGGTGGTCTAACTCAGGAAACCCTCCCCAATCAGCTGTTTGATGAGGTCATAGTCAGAGGACCACCACTGCAGTCTATTCCTAGTACACCAAGCATAGTGCCACAATTTTGCAGCTCAATCCCCATTTCTTACGTAGAACGGAGCTGCAGAAAGGCCATGTGACTGATGGACACAATGTCACAGATAGGCACCCGAGTGCTGCGTCTCTTTTTAATTGCTGATCAGTGAAGGCCTCTGGTGCTGGATTGATTATTTGTCCTGAGGATGACCGCAAGAGTCTATAAACCACCTACTCACATGGGATGGAAAAGTTTCATGGGTTCTTGGCTGTTTGCTACACTGTGATCGGAAATTGATTGGTGGTGCAAGGAGATGAAGTTATGCAAGGAGATAAAATGGCATCTACCATTAAGACCTCCAGATCATTTGTTTATTGCATGCAAATTGTCTATAAAATATCAAGAATTTTCCACATCTGGTTAAATGCCATAAAAGTCTTAATTCAAATTCACTTTGCAATTCATCATTTGCTATGAAAGTAGCAAATGATGACATACCTAAAGATAAGTCTCCTCAATTATGCAGTAAGCTGATTCATTAATGAATTCATCTACAACGTATCCTAGATTTGGAAGCCTCTATATCTAATAGCTTCCAACAAACAGTTAGCAATGGCAGTGTTATTTATCCGCATATAAAACATAGCTGTGAGGGCAGTGTTGAATTATATTGTTTGCAACCAACACACGCTAGTTTACCCTTGACTTTAACAAAGCTAGTTAAATAAAGCCTGTCACACCAACTGTTTCATGCATCTTTCCAGTTTACGCAGGCATATTTGTAATGCAATTTCAAATACCCTTAGAATTTCTATTCTTAGCCAGCACGCGGGCTGAAACATGTCACAAAGCTTGGGCCCATCCTGCAGGGAATGCCATATGTTATATCTGTAGAATTCAGTAAATTGATTTTGGTCAGATCAGATATAATTCTGGCAATCTCTTTCATACTCAATGCTTCTAAATCATATTCAGTTGGTTTTACAGACAAGAATAATAATAATCAAAGTTTTTACTCCCTGCTGTTAGCCAACAAGCTTCCAGAAGAGACTTAGGGGGCTATTTATCAAGGTCCACAAAATCTCAAAAATAACATATTGCATTATTATTACTAATACTATTATTAGTCACTACTTTCCTTGCTTTGTATGCCAAGAAGTCTATTTTCTAGCCTAGTTTAATACAAAAATCATTACAATGTTTACATGCTTTATTGTAATGTATTAAAGCTCTAATTGTGAGTGATGTTTTGAAAGGTCGGCTTATTGTTGTATGCTGAACACACTTAATGTTCCCAATTTTATTATAAAAAGACACGAGTCACATGTTCTCCACCGCATCAACGGTTGCCAAAGACCTCTTCCCATCTGAAACTATTGCACATGAATTAGTAATTTCTAAACTTCAAGGGGTTGTACCACCTCCCGCGTTTTCTTTCTGAGGCGCAGGAACCCGTTTTTCTTCCTTTGAATAATGGCATAGGCAAGCGGCACTAGGTTAATGCATTCCCACTCCCTGCCTGCGCATATGTGCTCCTGAGGTTGCTAGTGTATTAGAATCCTTAGCAGCTTCATGGCAGCAGTTCCTGTGCAGATCGTGACATGGTTGACATGATATGTTTTCTTTTTTTGAATCATCCAGCCAGTTTTTCCCATGTTGGCATGCCGTATACATGGACTGTGGGTGTGTCCCTGTAATACAGCGGTTGGGGCTGCCTTTTCTTCATTTGAACTACTCCCATATTACAGCATATATGAGTTGGCAGGAATGGGAAGGAGCTAGTGCGCATGTGCGGCTATGTGTGCTCGCTCCTGTGATCCCAGCTCCCAAAAACACGTTGCTTTGCTACTCAGTGAGCAGGCATGGGCATAACCATAACCCCTGATGAGGAGCATGCTCTAAGGGCTACAAGATTATGATTTATCGAGGAGAAGAGGCTGTATTGCAGCATGAAGTATATTAGTAAGTTCTTCATTATGGGGGTTATATTCATAAGTAGAGTAGAGATGAGCGAATTGAATCCCACGAAGTGGAATTTGATCCAAATTTCAGGCTAAATTCGATTTGCCTTGTAGCCGAATTTCCTTGTGCTTCGTGTTAGCGAATCGATTTAACCTGAAATTGTGTAAAAAAAAAAATAAAAAAAAATCTTACTTACCTCCTCTATTTGCTTGCGACGGGCCAGTCGATATCGTCCGAAATCCCATGCATGGTGACATATGATGTCACCACGCCAGCCTGCCTGATGACGCCATCTCGTGCTGCGCAAGATTTTGCGCCAGATGTTCAAGCAAGTTTGATAAAAAAAAAAAAAAAATATGTATGTTCATTTTACACTGTTTTTACACAATCATGTATGAATGTGGCATCTGATGGGTACAATGATGGGGGGGGGGGCGGCGATATCGCTGCTCCCTGTCATTGCACCCGCTACTTACAAAAAATTGTGCTTTGTGATGAATTAATTTATCATAAAGCAAATTTTTTTGTAAAATTTAGCGAAACAGCTGAATCGAACTTTCTAAAAATCTGCTCATCTCTATTAATAAGTAAATCACATTTTGCCAAGTGAGAAAACCCCTTAAAAGAGGACCTGTCACTTCTCCTGACATGTCTGTTTTAGGTACTAGTTGCATTTCTCATATAATAATTCTGGAGCATGTATTCTTTGGACTCTGCATTGTACCATTCCTTTATTATTCCTTCTAGAATGTATGACTAATTTGCTTTTAGTTTGCAATCACTGTCCAACTGGGTGTTACCAGTTGAGGTTCATCCATGCATAGTCTGACACTGTCCAATCAATGTAGCCAATGTCAGAATGTACAGGGACACAGACCCCAACTGCTAACACTCAGCTGGACCTTCCTTTTTTAACTTTTAAAGGAACCCCAGTAACTGCATTGCCATTGTTACAAGACAATAATCTCATAATCTCATAATTAGTGTTGAGAGAACCCGAACTGTAAAGCTCGGGTCCGTACCGAACTTTGCGTGTTCGGGTACCTGGACCCGAACCCGAACTTTTCAGGAAAAGTTTGAGTTCGGTGTTTAGGCATTTAATAAAGCTAGTTGAAAGTCTGAAGGGCAGCCAATCAATAAGCTTTCAAGCTGTTAGCACTTAGAAGCCATCACAGCCATGCTTACTAATGGCATGGCTGTGATTGGTCCATGCATCATGTGACCCAGCCTCAATAAAATCTGTTTTACGTGTAGCACCGCCCATCAGCTCTGAGTATTGCAGGGACAGGAAGCAGGCTGAAGTGAGGGAAAGTGTTAGGAATCTCATCTGGCTATTTATACTCTGGTGACCTATAGTGATTTTTTTGTGTGTGCAATACACCAGCCTTGCACTCCTGACACAGAAATATATTAAATGATCTGGATGTTAATTCTGTGGGTGACCTATAGCGATCTTTTGTAGGTACAATGTACCATCTTGCCACCCCTGACACAGAAAATGTAATAGTTAATCTGGCTTTTAATTCTGTGGGTGACCTATAGCGATCTTTTGTGTATACAATGCACCATATTTGTACCCCTGACACAAAAATATAATAGTTAATCCATCTGTTAGTTCGGTGGGTGACATATACCAATTGTTAGTGTGAGGTACACCTGTACTGCATACATGACGGGGAAATAAATCTAGTTAATCCATCTGTTACATCGGTGGGTGACATATACCAATTGTTTGTGAGGGGTACACCTGCACTGCATAGATGACGGGGTAATAAATCTAGTTAATCCATCTGTTAGTTCGTTGGGGGATCTCAAAGAAAGAGGAGAGCATCAAATAAGGGATGTGGTCCTGGTCGTGGTGCTGCTGGTATTGGTGGAGCTTCTGTTGCAGGGAGAGGACGTGGACATGGTCGATCTGTGCCAGCTACATGCCCAAATGAAAGACCTTCCTGAGGTGCACGTAGGTGACAGAACGTTCAGCGTTATTTTGTAGGCACGAATACCGGTTTATGAATGGTGAGGAAAGAACAAGTAGAGGCGGTAGTAGATTGGGTGGCTGACAGTGCCTCCAGTTCCTTCACATTGTCTCTCACCCGGTCCCCTGCTAAAAGCGCAGAGTTGGCACCTGCAGCCCATGAGCATCTGTCTTTCACCTCACCCCCTTGCAAATCAGGCAAGCAGTCTGAGCCCCATGTCATGCAGCAGTCTCTTATGCTTTTTGATGACTCTGCTGGCAGGGTTTCTATCGGCCATCCACCTAGCCCTGCCCCAGAAATAAAAAAGATTGAGTGCACTGATGCCCAACCACTTATGTTTCAGGATGTGGACATGGGAGGACCACCACAGTACGTCTCTGATGATGACGAAACATAGGTGCTAACTAGTGTTGATCGAGCACCAAAGTGCTTGTTTGCTCAAGTAGAACACTTTGTGATGCTTGGGTGCTCTACCGAGCACCCGAGCAGAACCCGAGCATTAAACCAGCCACCCCCTGCTCTAAGGAGGGGAGGGTTTCGGGACTCTAGTTCGGCTTAGGAGTCCCTGCTCTGACTCCATATATAGCTATGTTCAGATATGTAGCCAGTGCTTGGGAACACCCCAGTGTATTTAAATCTAATTTAGCCTGTATTTCAGAAAAGTTTCAGCTGGGATTCAAACTCATGACCTTTTGCCTTAAAAGCAAGACACTTAACCACTCAGCTATAATTGCTACATAGCCAGTTACTTTAAAAAAAAATTATATATCTACTAGTAAGTATTCCTATACAGTAGAAGTCTATTTTATTTTTATTTTTTTAGTGACTGGCTATGCAGCTATATAGTGTAGTGGTCAAAGTTTTCTGGGCTGTGATGCAGAAGCTGTGAGTTCAAATCCCGTCACAAGCTTTTTTCAGAAATAGAGGTTACATTATATATATATATTTTTTTTATGTGGGAAACTACTACTGATGTTTTTAGCCATAACATATTTACATATACTAAAATATATTATATATTCTAAATATATAATCATTTGTCTAATTATATTATGGTTAAAATTATATATATATATATATATATATATATATATATATATATATATATATATATACACACACACACAATATATATAACAAAGAGAAACACAGCAGCACTCAAAAAATAAAGCGGGTGCAATCCTTCCAAATCAGCGGGCTCAGCTGTCTACCAGGTATATAAATCCAAAAATTGAAGCAGCACTCCAGGATACAAAACAAGTGGATCGACCTTTATTCCCCTGCAACGTTTCAACTGCTCAATGCAGTCTTTCTCAAGCATACAAAAAGGTGTTCACAAGGGGTATATATACCCATAGTGCATAGCAGTGTAATTAAACATGATTAAGTGTAATGAATAAATCAAGTCATATCATATACATAAAACATAATAAAAAAGCATCACAAATACAACCATGTGCTCATAAAATACATATTAATGAATTGCATATATTATGTGTATCATAATCAATACAGAAAAGTATAAAGTGCATAAGTGCTAATTAGGACAATAATAGTCACCATATGTGCATGTCCATCAAGGCATGTCCAGCCCCATGGAAAATTATACAACACCGTGTAAATTTAAAAATTAATAAAACAAACTCACTGCGGTGAGGAAACACGCCATCCCTGCTTAGCGTCACCCATCAACTAGTGCGCATGCTCCAGGAACTAGACGGCTCATGACGTGAATCGCGTCATACAGTCGTCTTCCAATCACGCGATGACACGTCGTGCCACCACCTGATCCTCCTGGAGACCAAGGACGCCGAACCCTCCACCACCAGCAAGAGTCTGCATCCGGGTTAGAATGAGTGCACCCAGGTCGACAAGCTCACGTGACATAGTCACGTGACCATCGCCTGGGCAACAACATCGCAACCAACGCGAGTCGCAGTCTGTGGAATGTGGAGTATTCTACAGCCAAAGTAAAAAGCGCAACTATATCTATATGTCGCCAACACAACACATAGAGCCACAGGGACGTTATAGGTAAAAATGTAGATAATGCTGTGTGATCAAAACAGTGTAATGCAGCATACAAATGGTTACATATAAAGGTAACTGCCCCCAAAGAACAAAGAGTGTCGGAGCAGAACATTAACCTTTAGACACATAAGAATTGGGGTATTCCAAAACAATTGACTACACACAGTGGATTGAGATCTAAACCCAAACGCATTCCATTTGTCACCACTTTCTGTGAACAGAGCGATTTTATTGCTCGTATCATCAGAAAGCATTGGGGTATTTTGAGGAGTAATTTCCCACAAATAGAGGAATTTTCCATACCACCCTTGATGTCATATAGACGAGCCCCCAACTTACGGGATAAGTTGATTAGGGCGGATGTACAGACTAGAACATTGAAACAGACCTATATTGGGCCTAAAAGAACAGGTAGCTTCCCTTGCTTGGGATGTGTAAATTGTAGGTATATGGTCAAAGGTGAATACTTCACTCACCCAGGTACAGGCAAATGACATGACATTAGACACTCTATTGTCGAGCCGAAACGTCGCGGTTTTTTTGCACCATATGGGTAAATAAATAACTCACTTTCATTAGTGGAGTGCTGTCCTTTTTCTTTTTTATATGTGGATTTTTGGCTTGATCCTTGGACATTGCACCCACATTTGTACATTGATGTTCATGCGGTGCTGCCATCTTTTTTTATATATATATATATATATATATATATATATATATATATATATATATATAGGAAAACTTCTACTGTACAGGAATAATTACTAGTAAGTATTCCTCCACAGTAGAAGTGTCATATTATTATTATTATTTTTTTTTAAGTAACCGGCTATGCAGCTATTATAGCTGAGTGGTTAAGTGTCTTGCTTTTAATGCAGAAGGTTATGAGTTTGAATCCCAACAGAAAACATTTCTGAAATACAGGCTAAATTAGATTTAAATACACTGGGTGTCCCCAAGCACTGACTCCATATATGATCATAGCTATATATGGAGTCAGAGCAGAGGCTCCTAAGCCACGGACTCACACTGAGGGATTCTTGTCTCTTGCTTACTCCTTTGTCCTCACACAATGGTCCTCCACAGCCACCCACAGAGATACGGTAGAAGCACATTAGACCTTGTCTTCACCAGCCTTTGATCCCTATCTAATATCTCAAACTCTCGTCTACCCCTCTTTTATTTACACACCCACTGACTCTCTCTCTCTTTCTTTCTGTGCTGTGCACAATATCTTCATACCATCTCTTTCCCACAACCACAAACAATGAATTAATTCCTTTACCTCTCTACTCAGTTTTGTGGTGCCCCTTCCCATATCCCTCATCTCCACTGATGACTTGGACTCATATTTCAAATAAAAAAAAATGTCAACATCCAAGAAAGCTTCATTCAACAATTCCCGCCACCGCTTTACGCAAAACCCAGTGTTCTTCCCTCATAACCCAATTTATCACTATTAATGAGGAAAAGCTCTCCACCTTAATCTCCAAATCAAATCTCACTACCTGTACCCTTGACCCAATCCCAACCCACTTCATTCCTTTTCAACCTATCCCTAACCACTGGCACCTTCCCTTCCGCTATTAAACATTCCACCATCTCACCCATACTCAAGAAAATAGAAATATAATTACATGTGCAACATGTGTCTTACAATATAAAGGGTAGCATTTTAAATCTGAGTGAAAGCATGAAATTATAGTCCTAAATCTGCGTCCGGACATCCCTAGACAGTTCAATGTTTTTGTTTTTTTTTTGTTATCTTATAATACAGAGGGTAGTGTTTGAAATACCTAATTAATAAAGTGAACTACTAGGCCCAATATTAGGGCATCTCCAGACAGTACAATTTTTTATATATATTTTTTTTTTTTTTTGGGGGGGGGGGTTAGGAATATAGCAATATTTGTGTGCAATGTGTGTCTTACAATACAGAGGGTAGCATTTCAAATCTTTGAGTGATAATGTGAAATACTAGTCTGAAATCTGTGTCAGGGGTTCTCCAGACAGTTCAACTTTTTTTTTTTTTGTGTTACCAAGTATGGCAAAGCAAAATACAGATGTGCAATATGTGTTTTATAATACAGAGGGTAGCGATCTCAACCCCCTCATATTTATCTTAAAACAATTGCTGACACTCATGCAGCAGGGGATGACAGCGGAAGAACATCAAATGCATCTTGCTGTTCACCCCATAGCTGTGGGGACCCACTAGAGGAGGATAAGGAGATGCCACTGGAGGAGTAAGAGTTGGAGGTTGAGGAGCAAAAGGATTATGATTACAATGGTACCAGCCATGACACTGGAAGCAGAGCTGGAAAGAACTGGCTCCTCAGGCACTCTGACCAGAATGGTGAGCTGTACACTCATTTGCTTATGCACTGACAGATGTATTATTGACATGAAGAAGTCTGATTATTACTGGATAGCCATGCTTTTAGACCCTTGCTATAAAGTAAAATGGAGGAATGTTTTCCTCCTGAATAAAGGGAGGCCAAATTACATTATTACCAGGAAGCATGGTGTACACAGCTTGCAGCAGCTGTTGGCGAGCAGATACCTGCTGGCAGTGTGTCTGACAGGGAAGCCCCTCTTTCTCCAAATAGTAATCTACCTCCAGCTGCCACAAGTAGCAGCAGCATGCATTTAAATCTCCTCAACCTGATGGAGCAGTTTTTTTCATGTGCAGTGTCAGGCTGATGCAAGACCTTCCTCCTCAATGTCCAGACTCAGGCCTACCTACACTCTGGTCTGTCTCTGGCATATACCCTGTTCCCTGACCCCATTGATATCTGGGCAGGCAGTCTAGAACTTTGGAATAAATTAACACAATATGCTGTCTTTCTTGCCCAGCCTCCAGTGTAATCTCGGAGAGGGTTTTCAGTACCGCAGGGAGCACGATGACAGCCAAATTGACCAAGTAGTCCTCCGCCAGTGTGCAAAACATCATTTGTCAATATATGAACCAAGTGAGGATTCGGAAGGATTTTTCCCCAGTCGTCTCTAGGACACCACATCCTGAGTTCCTGGAGATTGGCTTCCTTCTGATTGGACAGGAAAAACACAGAGGTTTAAAAACCCCACCCCCTCCCTCCATCGCCAGTGTTTTTTCTGTCCCGTCAGAATAGGAAGCTGGACAGGTGTATGGAGCTCTAGCTGGGCTCACCTGATTTCCTCCATGACAGGCCGAGGTCGGATCTGCAGGGCAGCTCTCCCTCCTCCTTCATGCTAGGCCTGGGCTCGGGCGCATTGCGTTATGCCCCCCTGCGAAGATCCCTTCTGCGGCGGTCCAGGGGGACTTAATGCAGAGGGGAAAGAAGATAATGGCGCCAGATGGCACTGTGATGTGTCCCTTCCAGCCGGCAGGCGGGTGACGCTAGACGCAGTGGGCGGAGCCAAAGCATCATGACATCACTAACATGCGCCGCAGGTCCTGGCAGGGCAAAGGACGTCATAAGAACCCACAGGACCTGCAGAATGGCGCCCTGCACAACGCGGCTATCCCTATCTGGAGTGCGCCTCTGGAAAGCGGTCGGGAGTCAATATGAGCACCCCCCTCACGCCGGGCTCTGTAGCTGAGCCTACAACAAATCCTGGGACTGTGAGTAGCCTGCTCTCAGGCATTTGACTATGTAATGCTGTTTGGTCTGCTCATCCTTCCCTCCCTTACCTTTCAGGGAGAAAAGGATTCAGCTTCAACCATTAAGAAAGCCAGAAAATGTGGTATCTGCCATAAACGGCTATCCAATGCAGGGACAAAACCCCTTTGTAAGGATTGCACATCCAATGTTGTTAAATCAGAATCTTCCAGCTTCATTGAATATATTAGGAAAGTAGTAAAAGAAGAGGTTCAATTGGCCTTAACATCTAGGGAAACAACTCCCCAAAGAATCATTCCTCCTCAAAACATCAGCGAAAATTGTTTACCTATTTCTGACTCTGACTCTGAATCAGTACAAAAACAGTTTGCATCCTCAGATGAAGATAGCGAATATAGACGCTTTTTGTTCAATTCGGATGATGTTGATGAATTGATCAAAGCCATCAGAGCTACCATTCAAATGGAAATACCAAAGAAACCCAGGTCAACACAAGAAGAGATCTTTGGGGGCCTAGGGGAAAGGAAAAATGCGGTCTTTCCACTACCAGATAATGTCCAAAAGTTGATACGTTCTGAGTGGGAGAAACCAGACAAAGGATCCTTTATTTTAAGGGGGATTAAAAGGCGTTACCCGTTTAGTCTAGAGGACTGCACTGACTGGGAAATCATCCCTAAGGTAGACGCACAAGTAGCTAAAGTGGCTAGACATACAGCTCTACCTTTTGAGGATTCAGCACAACTAAAAGACCTGTTAGATAGAAAGGCGGAAAGTATTTTAAGGAAAACATGGGAGGCAACAGCGGCCCTTCTCAAACCAGGGGTAGCTTCATCCTGTGTAGCCAGAACATTTAACTTATGGCTAGAGCAACTAGAAATCCACCTAGTTAATAAAACGCCACGCGACCAGATACTGGAGAGCTTGCCCTTATTGAAGATGGTAACCTCTTTCCTAGCAGACGCAGCAGCAGAGTCTGTTAAACTGGCCGCCCGTACAGGCGAGACAGGCTCTATAGCTCAAAGCTTGGTCAGGAGACATTGCTTCGAAAAATAAGCTAATTGCGCTAACCTTTCACGGTCAGTATGTCTTTGGAACGGACCTAGACAAAATCTTAGAGAATGCTACTAATAGGAAAAGGGTATTCCCAGAAGAAAGATACAAACAAAAAAGGCAGTTTTTTTCGTGACCGACATTATCAACCCGAAAATAAAAAAGATAAAGGGAAGTCCGGAAGGTGGAGCTATGCTCAAGGAGGCAGGGGAAGGAGTTTCCTTTTCAACCGCAATAGAGCAGAATCCTCCACCACTAATACCAAACAATGATGCCATACCAGTAGGGGGAAGGCTCCGCTCCTTTCAAAAATCTTGGGAGCAAATAACAAACAATGCGTGGACTTTAAACATTGTAAGGGAAGGTTACAAAATAGAGTTACTCTCTCCCCCTTCTCAGAATTTTGTTATTACTACCCTCCCTACACGTCAAATTGGTACCCTAAAAAACTACATCAAAAATTTACTAGGCTTGGCCGCAATAGAACCTGTCCCAGAAGAGCAGATAGGACAAGAATTCTATTCCCGTCTCTTTATAGTAAAAAAGCCGAACGGAAAATCCAGAGTTATAATAAATGTGAAATACTTAAACAAATTTGTCAAGTACCAAAAATTCAAAATGGAAACTTTAAAGTCTGCAGTAAAGCCTTTAAAAAAGGACGCGGTAATGGCCACAATAAACTTAAGGGATGCCCATTATCATGTCCCGATACACAGGTCATCAAGAAAATTCCTGGGATTTGCAATTCAGATAAAGGGACACATTCGACATTTTCAATTCAGGTGTCTCCCCTTTGGAATCTCCTCAGCTCCAAGAACTTTTACAAAGGTGATGGCAGAGGCCATAGCGAGTCTAAGAGAGAGGGCAATCTGTGCAATCCCTTATCTGGACGACCTGTTAGTAGTTGCAGACAACAAAACTCTTCTGGAAGTCCACCTCCAGACAGTCCTGAACCATCTCCAGGGCCTAGGTCGGATAATCAACTGGGAAAAGTCAGATTTAATCCCGAACAGGCAAAAGATATTCTTAGGCATAACTCTAAATACAATATCCCAAAAATCCTTTCTTCTACCTCAAAAAGTAAAAAAAACTTCAAACCACACTGAAGAATTTCAAGAAAGTAAAATTCTGCTCCATCCGACAGGCAATGAGAGTGTTAGGAAGCCTTTCCGCATGTATCCCAGCAGTAGCCTAGGCACAATTTCGCCTAAGACCACTTCAAAGGTTAATTCTAAACAAGTGGAACAGATCTCAAACGACTCTAGAAAAACGAATATTCGTAGATCAAAAAGTGAAGAATTCCCTGAATTGGTGGCAAAAAAAAAATTAACCTAGAAAATGGGGTATTTTGGGCCCAGGAACAACCCTTAGTGATTGCAACAGATGCGAGCCTCCAGGGTTGGGGAGCATTAGTCCAAGGGAACTCCTACCAGGGGAGATGGCCAAGTCATGTGAAACATCAATCCTCAAACTTCAGGGAACTGCGAGCAATTTGGGAAGCATTGAAACACACAAGTCTTCTCTCAGTAGAACGGCATGTCCGAGTATATTCAGACAATGCAACAGCAGTGTCCTTCATCCAACACCAGGGAGGCACAAGACACCGTCTACTACAGGGCAAATAAAACAAAATTTTCTCCTGGACAGGGGAAAATATACAGTTACTATCAGCAGTCCACCTGAAAGGATCTCTAAACGCCACACGTTAGACCCGGGAGAATGGAAGTTATCCCCGGAGGTTTTTCAACTAATCATAGGGAAATGGGGCAGACCGACAGTAGACCTTTTTGCGTCCAGGAAAAATCATCAGTTGAGTCAATTCTTCTCCCTCCGCCCAAGGGATTGTCCTCTGGCTGTGGATGCTTTCAACCAAAACTGGACGACGAATCTAGTCTGTGCATTCCCGCCATTTCCTCTGATCCCCAGAGTCCTCCAGGAATTTCAGAAGGAGAGATGTACGTTAATTCTGATAACCCCCCTTTGGCCCAAGAGGAGTTGGCTTGCGCTATTAAAAGCCCTCAGCTTAGAAGCCCCTCTCCTTCTACCTCTGAGGCCAGACCTTCTAAGTCAGGGACCCATCAATCACCCAGATCTTCGGATGTTAAAATTGTCAGCCTGGATTCTGAAGAATCCATTCTGTTAAACCTAGGGTTATCCAAAAGGTAGTGAACACTTTACTCCTAAGCAGGAAACAAAGCACGAACGAAAAATATGGGAGAAATTTGCTGAATGGTCAGGAAGATCCTTTGACCAGTTCAAACCTAATATCTCACTAATCTTGGATTTTCTTCGGGAAGGCTTAGATTTAGGACTGTCCCCTAATACACTTAGGGTCCAGGTGTCGGCGCTGGGAGCCTTATATAACACCAGCCTCACGGAACATGCCTGGGTATCCAGATTTCTCAAGGCAGCAGATAGGAAAAGACCCACAATTAAAAACATGGTAGCTCCCTGGAACCTCAATACATTGCTGGCCGGCCTGACTTCTGGTCCGTTTGAGCCTATAGACTCAATCCCCATCAAGTGGCTTACTATCAAAACTATTTTCTTAGTGGCAATAACTTCGGCCAGAAGAGTCTGTGAGCTGCAAGCCTTGTCAATTCAAGAACCTTTTTTCTCGGTGTTCCATGACAAACTAGTACTTAAATTAGATCCTACCTTTCTCCCAAAGGTAGTCTCTGCCTTCCATAGGTCTCAAGACATTGTGCTTCCCTTATTCTGCAACAGTCCTAATAATGAACAAGAAATCTCCTACTACACCTTAGATGTTAGAAGAGCAGCCTTTCCTAAAATATCTGGAAGCAACCAGACAGTGGAGGTCAGACAAAAAGCTTTTTGTCCAGTTTTCAGGTCCCAATAAGGGGGAAAAAAAAGCAGTAAAAAGCTTTATCTCCAGATGGATAAGATTAGCTATCTCTGAAGCTTATAAAGTCAAAGGAAAAGAAGCCCCTGCTTCCCTGAAAGCACATTCCACCAGGGGCATGGCCGCCTCCTGGGCGGAAAAAGCTTCGGCCTCATTACAGCAAATTTGCAGAGCAGCAACTTGGAAAAGGATTCATACCTTTACCAAGCATTACAAACTAGATATCTTTGCCAACGACGACTTATGGTTTGGACGGAAAGTCCTCTCTGCAGTTGTTGTCCCCCCTAATAATTTTCTTTGATATTTTTCTCAGGATGTGGTGTCATGGAGACGACTGGGGAAAAGAGTATTACACTCACCGGTAATCCGGTTTCCTGGAAGTCTCCATGACACCACATGCATCCCACCCTTTAGAGACTTAATTCAGTTTGTGTTCTTTTCGGTTATAATATCCTTTCATCCTGGGGTTCTTTGTTAAAATACACTGGCGATGGAGGAAGGGGGTGGTGTTTTTAAACCTCTCTGTGTTTTTCCTGTCCAATCAAAAGGAAGTCAATCTCCAAGAACTCAGGATGTGTTGTCATGGAGACTTCCAGGAAACCAGATTACCGATGAGTGTAATACTCTTTTTACACTCTTCCGGCGGAGGCTGATGAATAGATCTGGCCTTGCTAATTGTGCTCCATGTTGTCACTGTTGCTGTCTGCCTGCCTTCTTGCCTACCATCATGTTCTGTATGGCTTATGCAGCCTCCATCATGTTCCATAATGCTGCTGCAGCTTGTGTCATGCTGTCACCATATGGCTGCTGCCGCCACCACCTCAGCTGCTACTCCTCGCTGCTAATTCTCTACTGTCAAGTTACTCATTTGCCACTGCTACCACTAGTACTACTACCACTCATAGAAAAATGATCTATTGCCTTGTATGTTACATGCTATGCTGCTTCTGCTGCTGCTACTATTGCGGCCATGTCCACATCCACTCTGTACTGCTGCTCTCAATTAATAGGGAAAATGTTGTCTGTGTGTGCCCCATGATTTACCATTTGTTTGCTTTCAATAGGGGGAAGGGAGAATAGAAAAAGCAAAAATTAATTAAACATTAATGAAAAAGATAGCGTTTTCCTAAAAATTTTGAGTCCTAGGAGACTCCAAGATATTATATACTAATTTTCAGGCTGATTGGAATCAATTTGGTTTGGCCTGAATTAATTCAGGCAAACTTTAAAAAAAATTTCAACAGGTACCCGAGCAAGTAAGTCTTGACCTAGCCATTACGTAGGTCTCAACCCTCAGAATTGTTAGAGGTTGTCAGCAGGAAGTAGAAGCCAAGATGGCGTGACCAACCTCCCTGACAAATTTATCCTCACTTATGCCAGTTTTCTAGCATAAATGAAGTCAGAAATCCACAGCAGCTTTGACCTGTTGTAGATATCTAGTTAGGTGCATGGACTGCAGGAGAATGCGTCTACTTTATCACAAGATATTCACCTTGTCATAAATTAGGTGCATCCTCTGACAGCGTAGGGCACTGGCGTTCATGCAGGGGTCGCAGTTGCGACCGGGCCCGGCACTCCAGGGGGCCCGGCCGCCTGTGGACCCCTGCAGTGGCACACCGACGGGGGGGGTTTAGGGGTCTGGACTCAACCCCCCTCCCTCCCTAGAACCATCCATATTTTGTTTTATCCCTCAGGGCCACACCGCCGATCGCCACAGGCGCCCCCGCAGTCCTGGTTCTAATTGCGCGTGGCGGTGGGGAGGCAGTAGGAGATGAGTGCTTCCATTCATACAGATTAATGTGCTGCGGCAGGGCAGGGGAGGGAGAGGTGTCTCCCTTCCCTGTTCTTCTGATAGGCTGCAGGCAGCACACAGCGTGGGACACAGGCCGGAAGAGGTCTGCATCGCATTGCTGCTAGCCTTATGAAGGTAAGTATTAGTGTTTTTTTTTTTTTTTTTTTTATAGATGGTAACACTAAGGCATATCTTACTGGCCAATTTTTTTTTTTTTTTGGGGGGGCACTATGAGGGCATTTATTTCTAGTCCATTTTGAGGGTGCACTATGGGGGAATCTGGGGGAATTTTTTTACTGCCCAATTTTTTTTTTTTTGGGGGGGGGGCATTATGGGGCATCTGGTTGCACTATAGAGGCGTGGAGCATTATGGGGGCATTTATTTCTAGCCCATTTTGGGGGAGCACTATGGGGGAATCTGGGGACATTTTTTACTGCCCCATTTTTGGGGGAGCACTATGGGGCATCTGGTGGCACTATAGGGGCATTATTTGGGGGCACTATGGGGGAGTGGAGCACTATGGGGGCATCTGGGGGCTCTAAAGAGCTTTTTTATTGGCATATTATGGGGGGCACTAAGGGGGTATTTTTTTACTGCCACATTATGGGAGGCACTATAGGGGAGAGCAGCACTATGGGGCATCTGGTTGCACTATAGAGGCGTGGAGCATTATGGGGGCATTTATTTCTAGCCCATTATGGGGGAGCACTATGGCGGAATCTGGGGACATTTTTTTTTTTACTGCCCCATTTTTGGGGGAGCACTATGGGGCATATGGTGGCACTATAGGGGCATTATTTGGGGGCACTATGGGGGAGTGGAGCACTATGGGGGCTCTAAAGAGCTTTTTTATTGGCATATTATGGGGGGCACTAAGGGGGTATTTTTTTACTGGCACATTATGGGAGGCACTATAGGGGAGAGCAGCACTATGGGGCATCTGGTGGCACTATAGGGGCATTATTTGGGGTCACTATGGCATTTTTTTTTACTAGCACAATATAGGGGGCACTATGGCATCTGGCACTAAGGTGTATTTTTTACTGTCACATGGGAGGCACTATAGGGTAGAGCATCACTATGGGGCATCTGGTGGCACTAACAAGGGGCATTTTTAACTGGCACTTTATGGGGGCACTCTGGGGGAGAGGAGCACTATGGGGGGAATATGGTGGCACTAAGAAGGGGCATTTTTTACTAGCACATTATGGGGAAGAGGAGCACTATGGTGCATCTGTTGGCACTAAGAAGAGGCATTTTTAATTAGCACATTATGGGGACACTATGGGAGAAAGAACTATGGGAGAATCTGGTGGCACTAAGAAGGGACATTTTTTACTGGCACATTATGGGGGAGAGGAGCACTATAGGGACATCTGCTGGGGGCACTATGAAGGGGCATTTTTTTAATGGCATATTATGGAGGGCACTATGGGGAAGGGGGAGAGAAGCACAATGGAGGCATGTGCTGGGGGCACTAAGATGGGGTATTTTATACTGGCAAATTATAGGGGCACTAGAGAGGAGCACTACAGTGGCATTTACTGGGGCACTATATAGGCGTATTTTATACTGGCATACATTATGGGGACATTAGCTCCACTGCGGGCACTAAGCAGGGGTATTTCTTGTACTGTCATATTATAAGGAGAATTATTACTACTAGGGGGCATTATGGTGAGCTTTACTAGTATGGGCACTATGGGGCATTATTACTAAGTGTGCTCAGGCAGATAATTATTTCTATTGGTGGGAATTTGGGGAGCACTGTTACTTTGGTGTGCACCCTGACACAGTATCATCTTAGCACAATTATTTTTGGGTACAATATGTTTATACTATTAGTGTCAGGGATACTATTTACTGGGCACAGTTATATATATTTTTTAAGTTATAAGTGGGAAACTAATGTCTGTTTGTCAATCTCTGCCGCGACAGGAGATGGCTGAAAAATCATCATGGCGGTCTGGTCTGAATGGAGAAGATGAGAAAAGAGAACTTCTACATCAAAGTGGATGTAAAAGGTATGTGGCGCTATGTAGGAGAGGAGATGCTCCAGATCCTTCCTCTGCCATTTGCAGAAGGAGGATTCAGAGCTAGGTGAGGACGGCCAAGGGGGCGGCAGGCCATGGGTGGGTGGCGGATAGTGGGGGGGACCACAGGCCTTAAGCAGGATCTGGGGATGGAGAAGAGTGGAGGAACATCCTGGCTGTAGCCTGCTGTTGTCTATTGTATAATGTAAAGCAGGCAGTGCAGCCAGGACAGGCCCTCCCCTCTGTATGATGTGTAGAGCCAGGCTCCTCCATCCGGACCTACACACCTTTAATATCGTATAGCTCCTCTTACACTCCTCTTTTCATGCCTTCAGGACTAGGAGGGAGGCAGTGAAACTGCAACAGCTTCTGCCACTAAGGTATGTGGGAGGCAGTGTGAGTACAGGAGCTTTATATTGGGGCCCTGTATGGTGGAGTCTTGGGTACAGTGTGTCTATGTAGGATGAGGGTGAGACTCTTACCTTCATCCTCGAAAATATAATTTCAGTGGTACAGGGTTTGTTGGGAGTGGCCTATTTTGTGTAGGGTGGGCTTAGAAAAATGGGCAGGGCACATTTTTTTTGCGCCACACACTTTTCCTTTTCGGACCCCCCCCCATCCCTAGACAAAATTTTGGGGTGCTCTTCTGGCCCCTGCCGTAGTGCTCAGAGACGGTTCTTTGATTAGGCCACTTATGCCGCTGCCTAAGGCCTCGCACTGGTGGGGATTTCGCTGATTCTGTCACTTCGGCGCGCAATCCTGCGAGACCCGTAACCTCCCTCGGTGGGTCTTGCGGGATCACGCTCGCAGGAAAATGCTGAACTTAACTCAGTTTTGCACCGGGGCCCTATGGATTGTGTGTATGCCACTGGCGTAGGGGGATATCAAGACTCGTTCAGTAAGCTTCAGTCTTGATAGATCTCCCACAAAGGGCTCATGCACAGGACAGTATGTATTTTGCGGTCCGCAACAAAGGGATCCACAAAAAATGTAGATGATGTCCATGTGCATTACATATTTAGTGGAATGGAACAGCTGGCCCCTAAAAGCACAGTACTATCCTTGTCCGTAATGCGGACAATAATAGGGCATGTTCTATTTTTAGTGAAACAGACATACGGATATATGGAAACGTAATGCACGCAGAGTAACTTCATTTTTTTTGTGGACCCATTGAAATGAATGGTTCCGCATACGGTCCACAAAAAAAAGGAACGGACACGGAAAGAAAGTACGTTTGTGTGCATGGACCCTAAATATTAGCTGAAATGTTACTGCAGGATTAAAGTTGTTGACTGCTTGCTTCCTCTTTCATACTATGGATTGTGTTTGTGCAGGGGCACTGTCATGAGCTGGGTGCAACGATCCTGAATGAGTGAGAGTTCAGGTCAAGAGTCAAAAGCAGGAAATACTGTACAAGGAAGAGTGGCAAGGGCAAGGTAATAGGCAAAATCTAGGAAAAGTAAAAACTGACATTCAATATAGATATATGATAGGCTAGAGGCAGTGTCTGGGTGGGTTTAAATCGTAGGTCTTTATGACCACATTGAAAGCTGAACCAAAAGCATTTTGTTGTATATCAACTTAGCATGACCATAAAAAAAGCTATAGGGTGTGGTCATGCATCAGAAACAGAGCGATTTGCAGTAAGATTTTGGTTAGTGACAGGTGAGTGACATTTTGTATCTAAATGTGAGTACTGTAGATGTATAGCACCTGATATATTAAAAAAAAAAAATCACTGTACAATTATTTCTTATTTGTATTTTGAGTTAGTTGCTATGGAAAATGTATAATGTACTGATGACTGCTCTTTCTGAAGGTTTTAGAATCTTTTGGGAAATAAGTTAATCAAAATAATCAACATATTTTATTTAAAACTTTTGAAGAACAAGCTATGCCTGTGGCAACACATAAAAAATTAAAAAGACGTTTAATTGTCAACAACTTGTGAACTACATTTGGTCTGGCAGTGTAGTTAATTCTTTAATTATGGAAATAATGGCTCATGCCATTTAAATATATGCAGATGTGAATGAACCTCACTAAAAATAAAAATAAATAAAAATCTAGGCCCAGGGAGTGACAATTATATTGTCCTAGCTATGGCTTTGCACACTGCTTCCTGGTCTTCTTCTCTGGGTGCCTGTGCTACACTACACTCAGACAGTATACAGCTTCTGGAAGTAGTGAGCGCAGACCTGCACTATGACTTGACATTATGTGACGTCAGGTCACAGTGTAGAGTGGGCGCCTCTAGGATGAGAAGAGTGGACCACGAGTGGTGGCTGCATAAGAGGAGAGGTGACTTGAGTAATTTATTTTTTATTTTTTACATTTATCTCTGGTCTGCATTTAGTGGACAGTGGGATGGGAGTTATAGGCGTGACAGGGGTTTTATACTAATTTGAGGCCGGATCTGGGGTTTGAATTAATTTATATTGATGAGCGGCAGGTGCAATATTTGAATTCGCGATATTTCGAATATTTGGGCGAATATTCGCCATATATTAGAAAATTCGCGAATTCGGAATCTCCAGTCATTATTTTCTGATTGCGAAAATTCGCATATAAAAATTCGCAAAGAATTAGCATAAAAATTAGCATAAACTGGTATTTAAAAGGGTATCTTTTAAATACCAGTTTATGCGAATTTTTATGCAAATTTTAAGAGAATATAGTTTTTGCGATATTCTAAATATTCGCGAATTCTCGAAGTGCCATTATTCGCGATTAAAATTCGCAATTCGAAAATTCGTGATCAACACTATTAATTTAGTGCTCTGATCTGGGGTCTGTATCAATTTGGGGTCTGATTTGACGTTTGACTTGGGTTCTGTATGAATTTGAGGGCTGATCTGGGGTCTGAATAAAGTTGGGGTCTAATCCCCGATTTGTAAGAAATTGGGGAGTGATTTGGGGTCTGTATGAATTTGGGGTTTAATCAAGGCTCTGCATGAATTTAGGGGCTGATTTGGAGTCTTCATGGATCTGATGGTTTATTTGTGGTCTGAATGAATTTTGGGCTGATTTGGGGTGTAGTCTATGCTTTTTATGAATTTCTTTTTGAGTCTGTCTAGAGGTCTGTATTCATTTTGGTATTCAGTCTGGGAATCCATTCCAGGGACTGGAGGTCTGTTAATGTTGGGGTCTAGGGGTCTGTATTAATTTTGAGGTCTGTCTTGTATCACTTTGAGGTTGGGGGTCTGTATTTATTTTGGGGTTTGTCTGGATGTCTTTATTAATTCTAGGGTCTGATCTTGGGGTCTGTATTAATTTTGAAGTCTAGTCTAGGACACTGTAATAGGTTGAGGTTTGTCTGGGGATCTGTATTAATTTTGGGGTCTCATCTAGGGTCTGTATTAAGAAGGGGTTGTACAGCCATTTTTAATGTGTTTTTAAAAATTTATTAAAATCTCATAAAATAAAAGTGATACCCCTTTGATCCTCCATCATTCTAATTCTGCTGCTGCTTCCTGTATCCTTGCTGGTCTTTGTACTTACAAGTCTCTCTCCACCCATGACCAATGATTGGGAAGCGAGCAGCAGAAGATCAGTAAGGTATGACTGCCCAACTTTCCTGGGCCCTAATGCAAAATTTGTAACAGGCCCGCATCTATCAGGTGTCATTTGTTAATACTGGTGTTTTCTCATATATAGCAAAAGAGGCTCAACACTCTGGCCAAAGATGTCTGTGCAGTATTCAGCAGAAATTGTCATGATGGTCTGGACCAAACAGAGAAGAAAAAGTAAAGTGAAAAACTTAAATCGGTGGAAATTTCACCTGTGAGTTACTATATTTACATGTGTTATTTCCACAGCTGCTTCTTTCAAAATATGTTTACGGGTACGGTTACACAGCAACACTTGTTGCGTGACAGCCAGTGGCCAGGCTCATAGGATCATGACAGTGTAGCAATGATCCCATAGAAATGAATGGGGTTGCAGCACAAGTCACATGAATCGAGAAAAATCCAACTCAGTTAAATCTCTATAATAGAAAGCAAGGTCACTTTAAATTGATTTCCAGAGGGGGTTGGAGTACTGTTTCATACTCTGCCTAAAATACTTAGAGGGTCATTTATTAGGACTGATGTTTTAGATGCTGGTCTTAATAAGCCCCTGAGCTGGTGGTGGATCCGCCGAAGTTATGCTTCTACATAACTTTGGCAGATCCACCGCCGCTTCAGAATCTACTCCAGCTACCTTGATGGCATAATTGAGTCCATTTTCTACGCCTAAAATGGGTAGAAAATGATAAATGAGAGGGGCCTGCCAGCCCATCCCCTTTCCCCACACACGCCGCATCTACTTTTCTAGACCTTGGGGGAAAGTTGCAGATGGCAGTGCCAAGAACCATTGCGCCTCAATCTGCACCAGAAATACATCTAATATAGATGTATTTCTATTAGTAAATAACCCCCTTTTTCTTAGCCCTGCTTAATGTCATAGTGACCTTCTTTTCTAATATATCATGGATATTATACAGCACTATTGTTCTTTCTGAATGCAAGTCCAATAACAATAATGCTTTAGTATTGTAACATTGTGTAAATGAGTTGAGAGCTTTTATTAATTGACTAAAATAAATAAGCTGTGATAATTATTTCCATTTGGAACAACCACTTTATCATACAATAACATTTCTTTATAAATTGCTTATACCCTAAATGTGACTGAACTGTCGGGATACAGGTAACCTGTCAAATAAAACTGAGTACCTACTGCCAGGCTTGATATTAGCTGAGTGATTCAACAAGAACTAGTGAAATTGCCATGCAAACATTCTGTAACTACTAGACCCCTGCCTACAGTGGACTAGCTGTCTCAATAAGGGTGATCTCACTTAGAAACCCGTTAATAATGAGTAGTCCCTACGGGAGATATGGAATCCTGCCTCCCACTCATGGGGTAGCTGTTAGTATTCGGAGCAGACAGGCTGATTAGTCGTACTAGCTGTGTTTAAAAATAAAGACAAAACAGCAGCAACATAACAACAACAATAGCAATAAAAGAAACCGGCCAAAACAGATCCAAGAGAGACAAAAGGTACAGAGATGCAAAGGCAGGAGAATAGTCACTAAACAGACCAAGGTCAAATATAGTAACAAGCAAGAAGGCAAATAATAATTGTTTAAACAAGCCAGGCCAAAAACACAAGAAGATTCGCAATATGTATACAGCAATCTAACACACAGGAAGCAGGTGGAAAATACAATAACTGTCATAGAGCAGACCTACTGCAGGATAAAAGTAGATCAAAGATCTCATTGTTTGATTCTCAAGCCAAGCCTCCTTGTTTTTCCAGAACAGGTGAACTTGTCATGCTATGCCCTCTCCTGCTTGGCATCTGCAGCAGAGACTGTTACACTGAAGACATTTAACTTTTTACACTGAAATTTGATTGTGATATAAAAGAATGTTTTATTGTCTAACATCCACATAAAAAGTTAAACTCTTCAGTTACCTAAAGTTACCTATTTTTTTTTTTTTTTCATTGCATAAAAAGGTTAAAAACAGTAACACTTTCCTGATCCTCCTCCATTCCCTTTCCAACTCTTCTTGAGATTGGCTGAGCAGTCACATTTATGTGTAGATTGTGAGCTCAATTGAGGACAGGCAGGGACGTTATATCTCTAAACAGAACACTGGGTAAATGCAGTGGTGGCTGGGCCTGAGGAGCATAGCATTTTTGCAAATGTCCTTCCGCCATTCTTAACTTAAGGCCAGTGACATCCAAGTGGCTCGGAGGGTGGGTTCTTGCGCCAACATAGGCCCTGGCCTGGAACACAATTGTCCAGCCAGGGCACAGTTCTGGAGGATGAGGAGGAGGAGTATGAGGAACGCAGACGATACACCTCCCTCAAAGAGAACAGCTTGTCCTTGCCTCTGGGCAGCCTGGCACACATGAGCGACTACATGCTGCAGTGCATGTGCTGATTACTGGATGGCCACCCTGCTGAATTCCCGTTACAAGGACAATGTGCCATGCTTAATTCCCTCACTGGAGTGTGATAGGAAGATGCGCCCGCCAGTAGACATGCTGCTGATGGCATTCACACCTGACACCGGGGGCTCAGTGGAAGCACAAGGTGAAGGCAGAGGAGAAGGAGGAAGAAGTCACCAACGCAGCTGGGTCACCACCAACACCTCAGAAGGCAGGGTTATTATGGGTGAAATGTGGAAAAGCTTTTTCATCACGCCACAACAATCTGCACCACCAGCAGATCTGGAACGTCTTAGCAGGAGGCAGCATTTCAGCAACATGGTGGAACAGTACACGTACTGACTGATGGGTCTGCCCAGGGGCATAGCTACAGGGGAAGCTACTGCTTTGGGGCCCTGACCTAGAAGGGGCCCATCCAGGAGGAGGAGGACTAAAAGACTTTGTCAGGGCCCCCTCAACAGTATTATTCAATTAAATTATAGACAGTGTAGAAAGCGGATGGAACAGCTGCTGAGCATAGTCTGAGAGAGCGATCTTTAGTAGCCACAGGAATGGCGGCATGAATGGAAGGGGTTGCGCAAAAATTACTGTCGGAGGGGCCCCCCCCCCCCCCTCAAGTCAAATATTTGCTGTGGTGCCCAATTATTTCTAGCTACGCCACTGGGTCTGCCCTATTGAACTTCTGGGTCTTCAAATTGGGCACATGTCCTGAGGTTGCCCTTCACACCTTGGAGGTGCTGGCCTACCCTGCAGCCACTGTATTGTCTGAACGTGTGTTTAGCATGGCTGGGGGCATTATCACAGACAAGCGCAGCCGCCTGTCGGCAGCCAATGTGGGCAAGCTTTTGTTTATTAAAAAGAACCAGGCATGGATCCCACAGGACTTGTTTGTACCGTATGCAGAATAGACATGTATACCGGCCTCACCAAACCATTGTTATACTACCGTGCACATACACTTTTTTTTTTTTTTATATTTTCCTAATTTTTTGGGGTCTACAGCCATTTATTAAAAAAATAAAAACGTGTTGTTGGCGACTACCTTTGGCTTCACAGCCCAAAAAGTCTTTATGTTATGCAAGAATGTAACTGCCAATTGTAAGTTCCCTGACAGTTAGGCAGTGCTGTGGTTTGTACCTGGCAAAAATGGTAATATTGCACCCAACAATTTAAGAGAGGATTATTCACATTTTCGGTCACTGTTACCTATGCAGTGCTGGGTTACTTGACAGCAAATAATTGGAATATGCCAACCCCTGAACTCCCAGACGGATTAACTATATTATTGTCCCAGGCACATATGCAACGCAGGATGCAAAGGTAATTCCTGGCCTAAAAAAATATGACTTTATCACCACCCATGGAAAACATGGATTTCAGTGGTATATTTTGGGGTGTAGGACCTCATTGTTCTCAACATCATCTTCCACCCAGTCTTCACCCCTGCCCTCTTTGTTGGTCTGCACACCGCAGAAAGTCGCAGTGGTTTGCACCTGTGTGTCGTCATCAGAGACGTGCTGCCGTGGTCTTCCCCTGTCCCCATCCTCAAACCCAAGTTCTTGGGCATCCGTGCACTCAATCTCTTCCACTTCTGGGGCAGGACTATGGTTATGGCCCTGGGAAACCCTGCCAGCAGAGTCATCAAAAAGCATAAGAGACTGCTGCATTTAACTGACAATTGTCAACAATTAAGTTCACTATACAGTAAGGCAGTGCCCATGTCGTAAACAGAATACATTTCTTTAGGTCACATTACTTCACTAATCGCCAAAAATGTAATTTTTCAAACCAACAATGTAAACAGAAGTTAACGGTTTTATTTGACTGTGTAACAACACGGGGTCATTTAGCTCTTCCAGATCGCCGTCTTATCACCTTATACGGTTGGCCCACATCAAGAAGCCACTCCATCACTGTAGATTCGGGTGCAAACTGGCCACGACCAGCTTTAGTCACAACAGCAGTACAACAAAATCATAAAAATAAATCCTCGGCCGTCTGGCCACTGACTAAACAGTCTTTCCCTCTCTATCAGGATCTGGGTCTACCACCCAGCTCCCCAAGACACATCACCAGTGCTTACCCTACACACAGCCTGCTCCTTTCCCAGACTGGGAGCCCTGATTGAGGAGCTCAACCCACATTAATCCAAGCTCCTCAGCTGGCTGATAATTATCCCCATTACCAGCCTGACTGCTGCAGACAGTGGGAAAAACTATTTCCCCAACCTTTCTTGTTCTCACCCAGCTTTCTCTGGGTGAGATACGCCACTTGAATGGCCTTCCTATGGCCTTCTGGCAGCTCCACTGCCACATATCCTCCCCTCCTGATAAAGGCTGTAGGACTTTTCACCTTAAGCCCCCTCCAGGGTCAAAGCTCCTACGTTGGTAAACATCTGAGGTTTTTCCCCACTCTAACTCAACGGCCTTAGCTTCTTCAGCCTTTGAGACTCCTTTGGAGTCTTCATCCACTTTGTTAGCCTTCTCAGACACGGAATCATATACTTGCATTCTTAACTCCTCCTCCTCCTCCTCTTTCTCATCAAGGTTGGAGGTACTGGGGACATCAGGGTCTTCAGACTCGTCGTCTTCTGGCAATCCCTGCAGAGGTTCACCTAGGACAGTGATGGGCAAAGTGCGGCTCTCCAGCTGTTACAGAACTACAACTCCCAGCATGCAAAGACTGTCTACAGCTATCAGCCTACTGCAGGGCATGGTGGGAGTTGTAGTTTTGCAACAGCTGGAGAGCCGCGCTTTGCCCATCACTGACCTAGGATATGGTTCTCCTTTCGGGGCGGATTAAGGAGAGCCAGCCCATCTGAGTAGACGGGACCCTCATACTGGTCGTCGGTCCCCCCGTATTTCTTCCCCAGCAGACTGCTGGCTTTCTGGAACACATTGACAGCAGAGGGAATGTCTTTCATGACCAGGTCCTGGCCACACTGCCACGAGTCTCTGGGCTTCTGCATCCACCTCAGCACCATCATCTGGTTCAGCAGATACATCTTCCATCTTCTTCTCTGCCTCGGCTGGCACCACCACCTCCAGACCCATTCTTAACGGGCTCCGACTTCTTGGCATCTTTTAGAGGATCTTCCTCTTCAGGTATCTCATTTTCTTCCATCTGCTGCGCAGGAGCACACTTAGGCCTCTCTAACTCATAGACTTTATCTTTTGAGCTCCTGAGATCCTCCATCTCTGCTCTAAGTTGCGTGTTCAGCCTCTCCAATTCATCTCGCTCCTTAAGCACTTTTTCAAGGGCTCTAGCCAAGCAGTGGGCCTTGGTCTTCTTTTTAGTTTTTCGCACCAGCTTGTTAGTAGCGCCCCACTCTTGAGCCTTCTGTTCTAGCTGCTCTTCACTCTGGTGTAACAGCAGTTGTAGGAGTACCACCATTCTTCCTTAGACACTCTGTGGGATTTCCACCCAGGGACTCTTCAAGCCCATTGTTGAGGTCTACTATAGACTTTTGTGTCTTTCTGGAGTCTTTTCCCTTCCCCAGGACACCAGGCAGTAGACCCTTCAGTTCACTCATCTTTTCTGGGGTCTCCTCTTTTGACCCTTCTGCAGCCTTCTTTAGTGACTCCGTGACGACAGCTAGTCCCTTCTCTATCGTATCTAGGGACCGTGTGGCGAGAGTGAGATCAGCCTCCTGTTTGCAGCTGTACGGTCCGGTCAGGTCATCCAAGACTGACTGGATATGAGCTTCAGACACTAGGCTGAGGTCACCCGACTGAACTCTCGTCTGGTCAGATATAACTGTCATCTGGTCGCTACTAGTAACCACTTTAGTTTGGCAAGACTTCGACATGGAAGCCTCTCTCTCTGAGTTGCTATCGGTCACAGAACATGCGTTATCTATACCGCTCGTGTCATTCTCAATCCTGTCCTCTAGGGGCACGAATGAGCTAATCCCCACCTGGGACATTTTATTAATCATAGAAACCTGTGGAGACTGCATATCCACTTCTAGTACGTGTGGTACACCCTCTAGGACTGCCCCATGTACTTGCACATTTTGTCACAGTGGTTGCCCTAAGTTGTGAGCTCTCAACATCAATTAGCATTTTTATACCATCCACATTTTTACCAACAGGGGGAGCTTCTTCCCCAATCACAGCCTGCAAAGGAAAAGGACTGTCATCATCCTCATCACTTCTTGCACATAGATCCACATCATCATTATACATTTCAACAAACTCTGCACCTTCACTTGGCACCGTGTCTGCACCATTGTTTCCAATGGTCATTTCACTTAAACCATTGCTTTCTATCTGCATTTCCCTTACACCTTCATTTAAAGGGACGGGTACAGGTTCTGTAGGAGCGTCATTACTTTCTAAAGAAGTGTCTCCATTGCCCCACATTATGTCATGCATGAGCCTATTTGCAACACCCAGTCCATCAGTCTCTGTTCCCACCATGGTCTCACCCTCCGTGAGGACCACCGGATAGTCCACAGTATTCACATAATTGTCCCGAACATTCATCATTATACCTCTTTCCCGGGCTAGTATGGGATCTCTGATTTTCGCCATCCCAAATCTAGCCTTGGTCACAGGCACTTTAGACAACACAGTGAGCTTCTCCCCTGCAGATTCCTGCGAGAGAGCAACTGCAACAGGCTTACCATTTTTCCCATAGTCACTCATTTTTGAGACATTTTCTCGCCGCAGCACTGTATTACTCACCAGCCCGGCAGGTAGCAACTGCGGCCAGCTCACTGCCATAAAATTATCAACAGGAACAGCCTTACCGATTGTCGTCACTGACTCAGCACTCCCGGAAGATAAGGGTAGTCCAGGAATATCTCCAGCATGGTCACCTCCCTTCTCCTCAATGAAGTAGTTGCCACGGGAGATGCCTTGGACTTGTCTCCTGTCTTTTTTCAGACGGTCACTCCATCCGCACCTTTTTGTGCTCCGTGCACAGTTGCAGGGGATATGGGAACTCCTGAGAATTGCACCATTCGTCTTCTCTTTATCTTCCCGATGGTTGCCCATGGCAACGGCACTCCTTTGCTTCTCCTTGGGAACTCCGGCCACACGTTCGTCCTCGGGGAACTTTGTGCAGGGTCCATACAGTGTCGAGGACCCCATTTTTAGGGCCAGCTGCACCTCCAGAGCCTCTCGCTCTACATCAAATTTTGCCAGTTCATTTTTACTATAGCCAATTGCTATGGCCATCTCTTCTCCCTGCTGTATGCGCCACAAGCGCCAGGCGTAGTCCTCCATGAGACTTATGGCAGCAGAGTTGTCAGCAAACAGTCCCCTTTGCTGGGCTACTGGCCCTTTAATTCTCTGCAGTTTTACTCACACCACAGCAAAATAGTCCACACTCTTATGAGCAGCACCTGCTCCACTGGACAAACAAAGCTTACGGCCCTTTAACTTCACACACAGCAAAAAACAACTTTCAGCAGCAGCTGCTTTCTCGTCGTTGCCCCTAGCAACCAACAGTTTGTTTGTTTTTTACTTTTCAGCACGGACACTTTCCGTCCAGCAATCCCGCAGCATTCAGCACAGACAACGCTTCCTGGTGCCTTTAGCAACCTGATGTCTTTGCTCTTTTAACTCTGCAGCACCCAGCTTCGTGTGCCATTTTCATGCCATAGCATACCTCCACCATATGTAACAACACGGGGTCATTTAGCTCTTCCAGATCGCCGTCTTATCAAGAAGCCACTTCACCACTGTAGATTCGGGTGCAAACTGGCCACGACCAGCTTTATTGTCACAACAGCAGTACAACAAAATCATAAAAATAAATCCTCGGCCGTCTGGCCACTGACTAAACAGTCTTTCCCGCTCTATCAGGATCTGAGTCTACCACCCAGCTCCCCAAGACACATCACCAGTGCTTACCCTACACACAGGGTTAGAGGGTCCCGGCTCCCACAGGCCTTGACACAGCCTGCTCCTTTCCCAGACTGGGAGCCCTGATTGAGGAGCTCAGCCCAGATTTATCCAAGCTCCTCAGCTGGCTGATAATTATCCCCATTACCAGCCTGACTGCTGCAGACAGTGGGAAAAACTATTTTCCCAACCTTTTTTTGTTCTCACCCAGCTTTCTCTGGGTGAGATATGCCACTTGAATGGCCTTCCTATGGCCTTCTGGCAGCTCCACTGCCCCAACTGTCAGAAATGCAGTGTACACCGCAAATGTGCTCTCTACCACAAAACCAGTGTGTTTGCAACCAACTATGTAAATGTGGAGTTAAAAAGGTTATTTTAAATGACTGAAATACAGGGTAGGCCTCAGATCTGCTATGTATCACAAAACCAGTGTTTATTGCAACAAACTACAGAAATGCAGTATGTCACTGCTAAATTTTAAAATATGTCTTTTGCGTTGTATGCAAACTACAACAATACGGGTTTATTTCCCACAAAATACACTAATGCAGTATTTCACTGCTGAAATTTAAACATGAGTATTTGTGTGGTTTATTGAAAACTGCTCTGTGGACCAAGAATACGACATTTTTCCCAAAAATGCACTGATGCACTATTTCACTGCAGAAATGTAAAATATGTATTTGTACGTTGTATGCACAACAGCTTTGTGGACCAAGAACACTGCTTTTTCCCCCAAAATTCACAAATGCACTATTTAACGGCTGGAAATTAAACGTAGGTATTTGAATGCTGTATGCACAACTGCTTTGTGAACCAAGAACACGGCTTTTTTTTCTCTAAAACACACTAATGCACTATTTCAGTGCTGAAATTTAAAATGGGTATTAGTACGCTGTATGCACAACTGCTTTGTGGACCACGAATTCCGCTATTTTTTTCTCAAAAAATACACTGATGCACTATTTCACTGCTGAAATTGAAAATACGTTTTGGTGCGTTGTATGCACAAGTACTCTATAGCACCACAATAGAGATTTTTGCCCCAGACTACAGAAATGGACTATGTCACCCCTAAATTATACAAAAAGTAATGTAGGGGACTTGACCTGCCAGAAAACATGATTTTTTGGTTCACTGAGCTACCAAAAAGGATTAGAATGATGTCCCTGGCAGGCTGGCACACATACAGGTCACATACAGTTCCAAGGACACTGCAGTGGCTAATATGGCTGCCGACCTCCGCCTCGGTAACAGATGGATAAAAAAAAAACACTTTGCAGTGTCACTGGGCTCAGGGCTGGGTACAAAAATGTAGGATTGCAGTAGCATCCTCCCTCAATAATTGCTGTAGCTTGAAGATTTCACACCACCAGGTTCAACAGATTTCTTTTCTAATCTCTCCCTGAGAGCACTGGCAGCAACCTTTCCCTATACTAACAGCAGCAGAGTGACGTGCGGCACTACGTGACTCCAGCTTATAAAGAGGCTGGGTCATATGCTGCCCTCAGCCAATCACAGCCATGCCATTAGTAGGCATGCCTGTGATGGCTTCTTAGGGCAAAGATGTAAAATGCTTGTTGATTGGCTGCTCTGCAGCCTTTCAAAAAGCAGGAAGAACCGCCGAACAACGGACACAAACTTTTATGAAAATCTTTAGGTTCGGGTCCGTGTCCCGAACATCCTAAAATTCCGGATTAACCCGAACTATACAGTTCGGGTTCAGTCAACTCTAATCAGTACTTTCATTGATACATTTTGGAGTATGTAGGAATTTTTGATCACCTTTATAAAGTTTTTTGTGAGGGGGAGGTGAAGTAACCAAACAATGGCGAACTGGTCATTTAGATTTTTTTTTTTCTGTTTCACTGTTTTCTGCATGGGATACATATTTTTTATTTTAATAGAATCGGCATTTTCACACATGGTGATGCTAATGATGTTTTTTTTCTTATCTATTTTTATTTTCATTCTGGGCAAGGTTGATGACTAGAATAGAAGTATAGCGGAAGACAATTCTTGGAATGCAAGATTACCCATAATGCGGTGCAGCCAGCCAATCAGTAGTGATGAGCGGCAGGGACTATATTCGAATTTGTGATATTTTGCGAATATTCGCGAATTCGCGGTTATTTTCTTGATTGCGAAAAATCGGCAATGTAATATTCACGTATTGCGCACGCAATGTAGGTGTGGGTAACTTTGGGTACATTTTTGGACTGGAAATAATGGTTGGCACAGCAGAACATTAAAATAGCTTTATATGCAGACAGAGTGCTCCAATATATCACAGCACTATGTTTGTAGTATGTATATGAACAGTAGAACCTATCACACTATTGAACACCCTACACTAATCTAAACTACACTGCCTATCTCCCCGTAACTATCTAAAATATATATATATATATATATATATATATATATATACATATTTAACTGTCTAATGTATATACAACAAAGCACAGAGCACAGCAATGACACTGCTGTCTCTCTCTCAGACCTCCATTACACTACAAAAAATGGCTGCTGGGGAGGTTCTTAGTAAGGGGTAGGCAACTTTACTATTGGTTGCTAGGGATGTTGCTAAGCTCAGTGAAAGACATTGCAGCCTTCTCATTGGCCCACATGCAAGAGGGAGGTTACAGATGGCAAAAAAATCTAGAATATTCGAAATTACGAATATATAGCACTATATTTTAAATTTTCGCAAATTCTCGAAGTGCCGATATTTGCGATTAGTATTCGCGATTTGTATATTTGCGCTCAACACTAGCAATCAGCATATAGCCATTCCCTGTGATGTCACAGCCCTATAAAACCCTCATCCTGTTCGGTCTCCGCCATTGTCCTGTGAGCTGAACATAGGGCAAGATGTGTTAAGCGCTCATGCGCTAGGGAAAGTGTTGTTGAAAATTATTAATAGAAGAATATTGGCGAGGGAAAGTGCGGGGAGACTTATTCTGCATCAGTTTTATTTAATTATTCCTACATTTACTTATTCCTACATCAGCCATAAATGTAATTCAATATTAATAAGATGGAAGCCTTTATTATTCCAGTGCCACTGTGCCAACCAATACCATTCAGTCTGCAGCCCTTTCACATGGGCGAGTATTCCGCGTGGGTGCAATGCGTGACTTGAAAGCATTGCACCCGCACTGAATACGGACTCATTCACTTCAATGAACGGTGATTTTTCACGCATCACTTGTGCATTGCGTGAAAATCTCAGCATGTTCTATATTCTGTGTTTTTCCCACAACTCAAGCCCCATAGATATGAATGGGGCTTCGTGAAAATTTTCAAGCATGGTTGCTAGAAGATGATAGGGATGAGCAACCCCGGACCCCATTAAAGTCTATTTCTTCTATCTTCATTCAGCAGGACCTGCACGGACATCACCTCTTTCACCACGTGGTGACGCGATTATGTCCTCAAAGGTCCTTTTGCAGGTCCTGAAAGAAGAAGAAAGAAGACGATGCCGGCTGCGAGATCAAGTGGATGAGATGAGTTAATTTTTTTTATTTTTTAACCCCTCAAGGCACATTTAAGTAAGCATTCTGTGCTAAGAATGCTATTATTTTTCCTTATAACCATGTTATAAGGGAAAATAATAAAATCTACTCCACACCGAACCTAAACCCCGAACTTCAGTGAATAAGTTTGGGTCTGGGTACCACATTCAGTTTTTTATCACACGCATGCAAAATGCATTGCACTTGCGCGAAAAAAACATAACAACACAGTCGCAGTCAAAACTGGCTGAAATCGCTTGCGCACTCGCGCAGTTTTCCCGCAATGCACCCGGGACGCATCCATAGCAAATCCGGGATGCCTGTCTGAAAGAAGCCTTAGGGTAGCAGGTCCAATCCATATCTTTTTCTGGTCTTACTTCTTCCAAATCAACCTTCAAAGTCTCCATGGCCTAGAAAAGTCAGCAAGATGCAGAGAGAGGAGGAGCTGGATGTTCCTGATAAAATATTCTCATTGATATTAAATGATGAGGAAAAGGAGGAAAAGCAGATGGCAGAAGAAAGGCTCCCATCTGTAGGGTGAGAAAGTGTTAGGGTTGGAGAAGTGGGTGTGCCAGAGCTGATTAATATTCAGTGTTTACTGTCAAATATTTCAGGCAAGAACAGCAATAATATGGATATTGTCCCCCCACCCAACCTGCCAAGCCCCATACCAGCAACAGCCCCTGTTTAAAAGGTTCTGCACGTCCATTAACAATGAAGACTGACTATACAGTGCAGTCTGCATTATTAAATGAAAGGCAGCATGCCCGCAACCTGCCCGAGGCACATCCGTTCCATGTGGCCATACCCTAATGCAGAGTGACCTGGGTATATCTGATAGCAATTCGTGACAAATTAATTCGTAACAAATTAAATTTTGTGTGATTTCGGCAATGCTGCTGAATCAAGTTTTTCAAAACTTAACTCGTCTCTAGTTAATATGTCAGCCCCAGTTGCAAAACAAATCCCCTAAAGGTCTTGCATAAAAAATTTAAAATATTACTGGTATATTAAAAAATAACACACTGCACAACAGCTGCTAGCCCCATACAGCCATGATCAATACAGACTATTTTTCCTCTTTTCTTTATTTTCTGAGTCATAAAAATATAATAAATATATAATATATAATAAAAAATGCTAAAATAAAAGTAATAAAAATAAAGCCCCATGTATTAATGAGAAAAGGCTTACAAATTATTTACATAACCAAATGGAAAAAAGATATGGCTTTCAAAGATGCATGTACTAAGCAAAAGGAAAATGCATCTGGTCAGTCATAAATGTAAATGGTGCCATCTTAAACTAGTTAACATTTTTTTTTGTTTTTTACAAGAGATCGGAAAACCACTATTGTTTTATTCTCTATTATAATGTACAGTATGTGGTTCTTACTTAGCACCATATCTCTATATTATATATAAAATAGGGTTTAATTTTTATTTAATTTTTTGTGTGGAATGGAAAAAAAATGATTTTTGGTCTTTGTGTTTTATTTTATGCACCATGCCCATGTACTGAAAGTGCTATATTATGTATATTACCCTGAGGAGTCATGGTCAGTAATGATTGTAGCAGTTTAGGGGTTAAATAGTTATCTCTGATAGTGTTAATCATGAATATTCGAATTGCGAATTTTTATCGCGAATATTAGCAGAATTTGCGAATATTTAGAATATAATGATATATATGCGTACTTTCGAATATTTGAGATTTTTTTTTAAACAGTACACTTGACCCCTCCCTGCTTCTAGCTTGTGGGTCAATGAGAAGGCTGCAATATCTTTGATTTTAGGAATAGTGTTGAATGCGAATTTTCGTAATGCGAATTTTTAAATTGCCGATTTCCGCAATCAAGAAAATAATGACTGGAGATAACTAATTTTCGAATTCGCGAATATATGGAGAATATTCGCACAAATATTTGCGAAATATCACAAATTCGAATATTGCCCTTGCCGCTCATCACTAATCTGTGATCCTAACTGTAAAGATTTTGTCCCATGTAGCAGCTGCCACACGTCTAAACCGTATCCAAAAGTCTGAAGTTCACAAAGTTCTCATATGAATTAAGGGTTTTTCTACTTAATTAAGGGTTTACTACTTGCTCATTGTTAATTTGTATACTGTACAAACTAGATTTTTTGTTATGGCAGCTATGTAGGACACCTCATTTCAGAATATCAGCTGTATAGAACAGCTGACAACAGCAAATTATGGTATGGATACGACACTTGTGACCACATCATTGATGATTTTTACAGTAAGGAAAACTACAACTCTTAGCAGGTCCTTAAAATCTGGGTCTGATAGGACATGCTAGGAGCTGTCATTTCCAGTGAGGAAACAGAAACAATATGGAACTTGCAGTTTTTTTCCCCATAGTAAATACTTATTTTACTTTTGGGGACTGGCCCAGGACAAATATGGTGACTATCCTGCCACCATGCTCTACAAAGACTCCATAAGTGGAGATGCTGTCTTTCAGAGTTCAGGAGGTGAGGGCCATATTCTTCCACTGTGGGCCTCCTGATATGTGACCTATGCTTCTACAGGATGCAAGTGGCGAGATGTCTTATAATCTCATCTCTATGCCACTTTCTGCACTACCTCCTCCACAAATCTAATTCAATTCCAGTAAGTGAACTGCCTGCTGGTCATTCGGGTGCTGCTCTGCTGATGTATATACATCCTCGGGTAGGGGCACTGGTCGACAGGCAGCTGGGCAGTGAGAGAGAGTATTGGGGCAATGCAGGTTGGGTCCCACTGGGGAATTCACTGGCTCTATGGTGAGCCAATCCTGACCTGAACTGAGGCACCATCATACCTAAGGTCCCTTTCACACGGGCAAGTTTTCCACGCGGGTGCAATGCGTGAGGTGAACGCATTGCACCCGCACTGAATCCGGAGCAATTCATTTCATTGGGGCTGGGTACATGAGCGGTGATTTTCCTGCATCACTTTTGCGCTGCGTGAAAATCGCAGCATGCTCTATATTCAGTGTTTTTCACGCAACGCAGGCCCTATAGAAGTGAATGGGGCTGCGGGAAAATCGCAAGCATCCACAAGCAAGTGCGGATGCGGTGCGATTTTCCCACATGGTTGTTAGGAGATTATCGGGATGGGGACCGGATCTTTATTATTTTCCCTTGTAACATAGTTATAAAGGAAAATAATAGCATTCTCAATAGAGAATGCAAAGTAAAAAAAAAGCAAGTGAGGGTTAAAAATAATAAAAAAAACTAACTCACCCCCTCCATTTGATCGCGTAGCTGCCGGTGTTCTGTATTCAGCTGGGCAGGGGGTGAAGGACCTTCAGTGACGTCACTGGGTCACATGGTCCAATCACCTGCTTCCATCATGGAAGCAGGTGATTGGACCATGTGACCCAGTGACGTCACTAAAGGTCCTTCACCCCCTTCCCGGCTGAATACAGAACAAGAGCCTGGTAACCGACAGCTACGCGATCAAATGGAGGGGGTGAGTTATTTTTTAAAATTATTTTTAACCCTCTCTTGCTCTTATTACTTTGCATTCTCTATTGAGAATGCTATTATTTTCATTTATAACTTTGTTATAAGGGAAAATAATAAAATATACAGAATACTCAACCCGAAACCGGACTTCAGTGATGAAGTCCGGCTTCGGGTCTGGGTACCAAACATGCCGATTTTTCACACGCGCGTGCGCATTACAAGAGTTTGCACACACGCGGAAAAATCGTGCATTTTCCCGCAACGCTCCAGCCTCTTATCCGGGCGTCAAACGTGACGCCCGTGTGAAAGAGGCCTAAGGGAGTTACCAGGTATGCTGACTAAAACTTTCACAGTACTTTCTCATGTATAGCCAAGTTTTAGTTTTGGGCTGGAGAGTCATTTTGAAACCTTAATACAAGCCATTTACTGTACTAATGTATTGTGATTGTCCACATTGTCTCCTTTGCTGGCTTGATTCATCCCTCCATCACATTATACACGGCTCATATCCAGGGGTTATCACCACCCTGCAGTCCATCAGCAATGGTGGAGCTTGTACACTATAGGAAAAAGTGGTCCTGGCAATGTCACCATTGGCGCAGTGACGTCATTACATCAGCACGCTTCCCAAATGACGTCTTTTCCTAAATGAAGACGTCTGCGACAGCCTCTTCGCAATCAAATGGATGATAGGCTGAATGTGACTTTCAGATGCCCTGATCAGCGTTGAACGTGGCATCTGAGGGGTTTTATAAAAGGGGGTGAGGGTTTAAGGTGCAATCGCCGTTCCCTGTCATTGCACCTGCTCTATACAATGGAATGTGATTTGTTGAGAAGTAATTCATAACAAATCGAGTTTCTTGATGAACTTCGGCAAAGCAGCTTAATCGAATTTTTGAAAACTTTGCTCATATTTAGTCATAACCCCTTGATACAACCTATGGAAATTGTGATGGATAAATGAATGAAGCCAGCAAAGGAAGCAATATGGACAATCACAATACATTAGTAAGTGCCTCGTATTTACTTTCTCTACATGATAAATTTCATTTTCTGAATTGAGACAATCCCTATAAAGGTTATATAACCCATACTGTCATTAAAAATATCAATAAGGCCTCATGCACACGACCGCTGTTTGTTTCCGCGTCCGTTTCGTTTTTTTTCACGGATAGAATGCTTCCCCATTCGATTCAATGGGTCCATCAAAAAATGCGGATGTTTAACCGTTTTTGTTCCGCATCCGTGTTCCGTGTTTACCTTCCGTCAAAAAAATAGAGCATGTCCTATTTTTTTCACGTTTGTGGACAAGGATAGGCATTATTACAATGGATCTTCCAAAAGAACGGATCCGTCAAAAAAAAGGTCCGTCATCCGTTTTTTTTGACGGACGCAAAATTTGCAGACGGAGCGGACGCAGAGGCAGGCAACGGTCGTGTGCATGTAGCCTAAAGCTGAGATATGGGGAATGTTCACTGGAGGTTCTCTATAGAATACCATACAACAGAATTAGCTGTCTGTGTGATTCAGTGACACGGTAGGAAGATTTTAACCATTCACTAACAAAAAAACAACTATTTACTGCTATTTTGTTACACAGGCAGGCACTGGGGAGGCTAAAGGAATGTTTGGATCCTACTGAACTTGGAAGACTGAGTTTAAATGTAGTTACCCATAATATTTAAAGGAGTTATCCCATGATGTAAAAAATGAAAATTAAACATCATATAGTACATGACAATCTCTTTCTAACAAAGCTAGAACCAGCCGTGTACCTCACATGGATCCAGAGATTTCCACATTCATTGCTCTGCTAGATTTATAACAAACTGACCGCTCAGGGGGAGTGTCTTTTCTGCTAAAGCTCAGGGGGGCGTGCCCTTTCTGCTGGAGCTCTCTCCCTATCAAAGCTTAGGAGGCAGTTGAAGGATGAAATGGAGCATGTGCGGCCTTCTCAGTGAGCAGGACAAAGAAATAAGAAAAAAAATAAACAGCAGGTGGCACTATACAGATACATTTTATTGAATAACTCAGTGGCTATGCTAAATGTTTAATTACATGCAATTACAAAAGTGTTCAGATCCAGGGGTTGGTTTGAAATATGTAGAATATCTTTTGTGGGACAGCCCCTTTAAGGCCTCATGCACACGAACGTGTGCACCCCGTGCCCGTATTGCGGACCGCATTTGCGGATCCGCAATACACGGGCACCATTCCGTGGCCATTCCGCATCACGGATGCGGACCCATTAATTTCAATGGGTCCGAAAATCCGGAGATGGGGAACGGTGCGGAATGGAATGACGGAACGGAGTGCTTCCATGGGGTTCCGTTCCGTACTTCCATCCCGCAAAAAGATAGAACATGTCCTATCTTTTTGCGGAACGGGCAGATCGCTGACCCATTCAAGTGAATGGGTCCGCGATCTGCTGCGGCTGCCCCATGGCCGGTGCCCGAGCATTGCGGGCCGCAATTTGTGGCCCGCAGCACGGGCACGGGGTGCACACGTTCATGTGCATGAGGCCTAAAGGTTTTCAGTGGAAGTAGGTGACAACATTCAAGGTTTAAGACACAGCTGAATGCATTAATGTGGAGTAACAGTCCACAACTCATCCTACATGGGATGGCAAGAAACAAGCAAATGTTCCCCTTATTTTTGTAAGAGAGTGCAAAGCAAGGCAGGTTACATGGCTGCATGTAAAATAAAGGGAGTTTTCTTTTAATACTATTATTTATCATTATCATTGGGAGCCATATTTTTGTTCCTCAACAGGTGCCTATATAAAGCTGTACAGCCCTAATATAAAAATAATGTCAAATGCTCCTTTGTATGATGAGATAGTTCTGTATAGCTTTATTACATCACAATCATCTTGATGTCATCATTCTTCCATATTATTGGGGCTATGGAACACTCCCAGGTGGCAACGGTTACTTTGGCACCCATAAAGTCATGCCAATTTTGAGGTTATCCAGTTTTCTGACGATTTATGCAAGTGCTAAGTTTCCTAGCCAGTTCACATGATGAGCTCTGAGAATATTACCATAGGGGAAATTATATAGGTGTATCAGCCCTTCACACCACAGATTTTTACTGGAATAAAATGGCTGCTTGTAATCAGTGCTAAAAAGCTAATTTTGAGGGTAGTAAATTTTGAGGGGAGGCAGCGTGAGAGATATTGGCAACATGCTAGAGACAATTCTTTATTTTAAAATAATGTTTCTCCCTTTAAGATTCATCTTTATCATCACTGAGCTATTTTCTGCAGCACGCTATAAAAGCGAAATAAAATATGTACTTGAATAACATTGCTGGAATCAGAAGTAATTAGAAACCTATAAACATTTTAATCAGATAAATCTTTTTTTTATATAATGTATTATAAATTCCCACATCTTTGGCAGCAACAAGACTTTTCACAGTAGGGAAACAGTAACAAAGAGGCAATATTGCATTCTATAAAGCACACAAAAATGAAAACACTGTCTCGTTTGACATATGTATTTCATTGTGAAAATACATATAATTTTTTTTGTATAATTCTGCTACAATTAATTTTACGCACACTGTTGCTTGAACCTCACAGCACGAAGTTGTTGGAGACTAATTAGAAATATTTTCTTTAACTAAAAATGATGCTATAGAAAATATTTTTATCAGCTCCTTCCAGGAACGCAAAACGATGCAAATGCAAAGCCAGGCAAGCATGCAGACATTTTTGTATTTTGTTCCTTGAAACAGACACAGAATATTACCCACTTCACATGTAGAATGCGTTGCTTGTATTTTATACTTTCATTATGTTGCTGTGTCTGACATAAAGATTAACATTCATTATACACATGCTGCCTGCTACAACAAATTTGACCTTTGATTCAGTTGAAAAAGATCTCCAGGAGATTACAAAAGAAAATGTGATGAAAAATTAGAGGACAAAGCCATAGTCTTATGCCTCATTTACACGTGTTTTGGTCAGTGATTTCCATCAGTGATTTTGAGCCAAAACCAGGAATGGAGCCTCCACAGACATAAGGTATAAGGAAAAGATCTGCACCTGCTCTGTGTTTAGAGCTGCATCAGATTTTGTCTCACAATCACTGATATATGCACAAGACCTTGACATACTGTATTTTTCTCCCTATAAGACGCACCGGCCGATAAGACGCACCTAGGTTTTTGGGAAGGAAAATAAGAAAAAAATATTTTTAACAAAAAAGTGTGTTTTTGGTGGGTTTGGAACTAATGGTGGTCTGTGCATGACACTATTACTGGGGATCGGTGACAGACACTGTTATGGGGGATCTGGGGATGGCACTGTTATGGGGGGGCACTGTTATGGGGGGATCTGGGGATGGCGCCATTACGGGGATCTGTGGATGGCACCGTTATGGGGGATCTGTGGATGGCACCGTTATGGGGGGATCTGTGGATGGCACCGTTATGGGGGGATCTGTGGATAGCACTGTTATGGGGGATCTGTGGATGGTACTGTTGTGTCATCCACAGAGCCCCCACCCCATAACAATGCAATTCACAGATCCCCCACCCCATAACAGTGCCATCCACAGATCCCCCATAACAGTGCCATCCACAGATCCCCCCCATAACAGTGCCATCCACAGACCCCTCCCCCAGCCCTTAACCGTGACATCCACCGATGTCCCTCATAAACCTGTCAGCCACAGATCCCCCCCCTGCCGCTCCAGTGCTGCACTATATATTTATAAAATGTCCCCTCATTTAATTAAACAAGATTAAATATGCCCCCTCACTTATTACGGTACCTTACATCCTAACAGCTTATGAATAATGCAGGCAGGTGGCAGAGTGACTTACTGACGTCACGTGCCTGCTAGAGATGTTGCGAACATAAAATTTTCCGTTTGCGAACGCCGAACGCGAACTTCCGCAAATGTTCGTAAATTCGGACAAACCGGGACTGCGAATTTTAAAACCCACAGGGACTCTTTCTGGCCACAATAGTGATGGAAAGGTGGTTTCAAGGGCACTAACACCTGGACTGTGGCATGCCGGAGAGGGATCCATGGCAAAACTCCCATGGAAAATTACGTAGTTGACGCAGAGTCTGGTTTTAATCCATAAAGGGCATAAATCACCTAACATTCCTGAATTGTTTGGAATAACGTGCTTTAAAACATCCAGTGTGTTTATACGATCAGATATGATGTTGTATCGATCAGGTAGTGTAAGGGTTACGCCCGCTTCACAGTGACAGACCAAACTCTGACAGACCAAACTCACCGTTTAACGCACCGCAAACAACCGCAAACAGTCCATTTGCACAACTGCAAACTCCCCATTTTCACAAGGTTGGATACCAAGCTAGCCATGTCCCATTCCTTGTCCTCACTGACGTCATTGAAGGTCTCTTCCTCCACCCAGCCACGTACAACACCAAGGGTCCCCGAAAGGTGACAACAAGCCCCCTGGGATGCCTGCTGTGTTTGGTCCTCCACCTCCTTAAATCAGCTTCCTCCTCTGACTCCTCTTCTTCAGACTCCTCTCTCTGCGTTGCCGCAGGTCCATCAATCGACAGCGACAAGGCTGCTTCTGATGGTGATGGTGACCACAACTCTTCCTCTTCATGCTCATCTATGGCCTGATCCAGCACACTTCGCAGGGCACGCTCCAGAAAAAACGCATATGGGATGAAGTCGATGATGTTGCCTTGGGTTTGACTGACCAGGTTTGTCACCTCCGCAAAAGGACACATGAGCCTACAGGCATTGTACATAAGTGTTCAGTAACGCGGCCAAAAAATACCCAGCTCAGCAGAGGCTGTCCTATGAGGGGACGTGTATCGAATAGATTTTAGGAACTGAGAGATGGAAAAAGATGATTGGTCGGTCCTCTTACTTCCAACTTGGGGCACTGCGCAATGTACTGTGCCACCAATACAAATAGTGTGAACTACTATTCTTACCCTTTTTATCTTTGTTAAGTCCCCTATCACGGGACATGTATTGAATTGAATCCTTGCATGGGGAGATATAGAAAAACACTTGCTCCTTCTAATTTTGGGCACTTGCAATAGAATTTGCCACCAATGCAACTAGTGTTAACAAAGTACTATTCCTATCAGTTTAATCTCTGTTTTGTCCCTTATCAGGGCCAGGGCCGGTGTGGTGAATAGATTTTTGGAACCGGGAGATGTAAAAAGACCCATGCTCGGTCTGTTTGAATTTTAGGTCACTGCGCGTGCGCCTTGCAATGTACTGTGAAACCCTATATGAGTGGTGGGCAGTGGGCATAGTACAATCTGTGGGCCTGACACACACTGGCAGGCAACTGCAATTATATTAAAGGATAAAAATGAAATGACTTTTTTATCTGCAAGGTACTGTGCCACCCAATATGAGTGGTGGGCACTGGCAGGCAACTGCAATTATATTAAAGGGTAAAAATTAACCCCTTAAGAACCCCTATTTCACCCTAAGGAACATTTTTTGCAAATCTGACCAGTGTCACTTTATGTGGTAATAACTTTAAAACGCTTTATCTTATCCAGGCCATTCTGATATTGTTTTTTCGTCACATATTGTACTTCATAACAGTGGTAAAATAAAGTCGAAAAATTTCATTTTTATTTATAAAAAAATACATTTACCAAAAATTTTGAAAAATTTACAATTTTCCAAGTTTCAATTTCTCTACTTCTATAATACATAGTAATACCACCAACAAAACTTATTGATTTACATTCCCCATATGTCTACTTCATGTATCGATCATTTTGGTAATGCTATTTCATTTTTGGGGACGTTACAAGGCTTAGAAGTTTGGAAGCAAATCTTGAAATTTTTCAGAAATTTTCAAAAACCCACTTTTTAGGGACCAGTTCAGGTCTGAAGTCACTTTGTGAGGCTTACATAATAGAAACCACCCAAAAATTACCCCATTCTAGAAACTACACCCCTCAAGGTATTCAAACTTTGTTAACCCTTTAGGTGTTTCTCAAGAGTTATTGGCAAATGGAGATGAAATTTCAGAATTTCTATTTTTTGTTACCTTGTCTCCAAAAAAGTGTAATATAGAGCAACCAAAAATCATATTTACCCTAAAATAGTACCAACAAAACTGACACCTTATCCCGTAGTTTCCAAAATGGGGTCACTTTTTTGGAGTTTCTACTGTAGGGGTACATCAAGGGGGCTTCAAATGGGACATAGTGTCAGAAAACCAGTCCAGCAAAATCTGCCTTCCAAAAACCATATGGCGTTCCCTTCCTTCTGTGCTCTGCCGTTTGGCCATACAGCAGTTTACGAACACATATGGTGTGTTTGTGCAAACAAGAGAATCAGGGCAATAAATATTGAGTTTTGTTTGGCTGTTAACCCTTGCTTTGTTACTGGAAAAATGGATTAAAATGGAAAATTTGCAAAAAAATTGCTTTTGGGACCGTTTTTATTTTCTGCTTTTTACATTGTTAAACTGACAGGTTAGATTGTGTGCTATTTCTATAGAGCAGATTGTTACGGATGCGACAATACCAAATATGACAACTTTTTTTATTTCAGTTTTACATAATAAAGCATTTTTGAAAAAAAAGATTTTTTAGTGTCTCCACATTCTGAAAGCCATAGTTTATTTTTTATTTTTTGGGCGACTGTCTTATGTAGGGGCTCATTTTTTGCGGGATGAGATGGCGGTTTGATTTACACTATCTTGGGGTGCATATGACATTTTGGTCGCTTGCTATTACACTTTTTGTGATGTAAGGTGACAAAAATGGCTTTTGACACCGTATTTATTATAATTTTTTTGATGTGTTCAGCTGAGGGGTTAGGTCATGTGTTATTTTTATAGAGCAGGTTGCGACGGACGCGGCAATACCTAATATGTATACTTTTTATTTATTTATATAAGTTTTACACAATAATATCTTTTTTTAAAACAAAAATAAATCATGTTTTAGTGTCTCCATAGTTTGAGAGCCATATTTTTTTTTTGGGCGATTGTCCTATGTAGGGGCTCATTTATTGCGGGATGAGGTGATGGTTAGATTGGCACTATTTGGGGGGTCATATGACTTTTTGATCGCTTGCTATTACACTTTTTGTGATGTAAGGTGATAAAAAATTGCTTTTTGACAAAGTTTTTATTTAATTTTTTTTACAGTTTTTACTTGAGGGGTTAGGTCAGGTGATATTTTTATAGAGCAGATTCTTGCGTGGAGATACCCAATATGTCTACTTTTTAGTTTTTGTTTTACATTTAACACTAAAAAGCATTTTTGAAACAAAAAAAATCATGTTTTTGTCTGAGAAGCATAGTTTTTTTATTTTTTGGCCAATTTTTTTAGGTAGGGGCTCATTTTTTGCGGGATGAGATGGCGGTTTGATTGGTACTATTTTGGGAGGCATACGCTTTTTTGATCGCTTTGTATTACACTTTTAGTGTTGTAAGTTGCCAAAAAATTGCTTATTTACACCATTTTTGGGTTTTCTTTTTATGGCGTTCACCTGACGAGTTCAGTCATGTGATATTTTTATAGAGCAGATTTTTACGGACGTAGATCCAGTGGATCTGGTGTCCGTATAATACAGTACAGTACTTTATATAGTGCACTGTGCTGTATTTTGTACTTTACAAAGTCTGAATAGACCTTTAGCAGGTCTATTCAGACTTTCAGCACCATGGAGAGCAGGACGCTTCTGAAAGTGTCCTGTCTCCATGGCAACCATCACCCGCTGCCAGAACTGAGCAGGGGGTGATGGGGAGGGAGTGGAGCCCCCTCCCTCTGTGATCCCATCCTGTTGGGGGGCTGCAAAGGCACAGCAGCCCCCCGATGGGAGAGGGAGCTCCCTCCCTGTTAACCCTTCCATACCGCGGTCCGTATGGACCGCGGTATAGAAGAGGTTAAACGGCTGGCTGATCAAGCACAGATGCCAGCCGTTTCTAACAGAGTGTCCGCAATGTGCTGACACTCTGATAGATCCACTAGACACCAGGGAAACATTACAGAGGAGGCGGGCGGGGGATCGCAATCGCGATCCCGCCTGCCGCACCGCCTGCCTCCCACGCCGCCTCCCGCCGCCCGCAACCACCACTCCTGCACCCCCGCAGCCACAATATGATTGGGGGATGCAGGGGGGATTAAAAATAAACACTTTGAGGGCATTAACCCTCTGATCCCCGCGGTCACAGGGATCAGAGATCGCACAAAGCGCTGCAAACCGCAGGTCTGAATTGACCTGCGGTTTGAAGCGATCGCCGATATGGGGGGGTCACAGGACCCCCCTGGGCATTGTAACAAGGTACCTGCTGAATGATTTCAGCAGGTACCTTGTTCCGATTACTGCCGGCTGAGCAGCAGTGATCGGAACTACTCATGAGGTACCTGTACGTCATGGGTCCTTAAGGACTTGGACACCATGACGTACAGGTACGTCATGCGTCCTTAAGGGGTTAAATGACTTTTTATCTGCAAGATACTGTGCCACCCTGTATGAGTGGTGTGCACACAGTACAGTCTTTGGGCCTGCGGCCTCTCATACACAGGCAGGCAACTGCAATATATATATATAATAAAAGCAGACTGATGTACCAGCCCTAAAAAGGGCTTTTTGGGGTGCTGTCAGGACACTGTCCTTACAGCAGATGGCCCCTTTCACACCAGCAAGTTTTCCCGCGCGGGTCCAATGCGTGATGTGAACGCATAGCATCCGCACTGAATCCTGACCCATTCATTTCAATTGGTCTGTGTACATGAGCGTTTTTCTTCACGCATCACTTTTGCGTTGCGTGAAAATCGCAGCATGTTCTATATTCTGCGTTTTTCACGCATTGTTTCCGCAAGCAAGTGCGTGTGCGTTGCTTTTTTCACTGATGGTTGCTAGGAGATGTTGTTTGTAGACCTGCAGTTTTTTTATCACGCGTGTGAAAAACGCATCAAAACGCATTGCACCCGCGCTGATAAAACTGAACAACTGAACACAATCGCAGGCAAAACTGAATGGCTTTGCCTGCGAAATCGCAGTTTTCACTGAACGCATCCGCAACTCATCCGGACCTAATCCGGACACGCTCGTGTAAAAGAGGCCGATGAGTCTTTGAGGACTGGAGTGGACACAGAACACTGGCCTAGCTAGCGCTTTCCCTAGTAATTCAGCAGCATTAGCAGTTTCCCTGCTCTAACTAACACTGCAGCTTCAGAATGAATCTAAGATGGATGTTGTCCTTGCTTTTTGATAGGAGGTGAAAGGGTCTGGGAGGGAGGGTATGCTGATTGGCTGGAATGTGTCTGCTGAGCTATAGTTCGAGGCATATCTAGTGCCTGCGCCGCCTGCTTCATTCATAAAGTAGGCGGCGCAGGCAGGCGGCCTGCCCACATTATTTATAAGCTGTTAGGATGTAAGGTACTGTAATAAGTGAGGGGGCTTGTTTAATCATGTTTAATTGAATGAGGGGACATTTTATAACTATATACTGCAGCACTGTGAGCTCCTCCTTCCAGTCCCTCCTCCCCGCTCATGCATCGCAGGCTGCGATGTAAAAATGTCAGCATTCGCCCCATAAAACGCAGGGGCATTTTCCCCAATTACTTTGGGGGAAAAAGTGCACCTTATGGGGCAAAAAATACGGTAAGCAAAGTACTGTAGCACCGTAAAAAAAACATAGTAGTAGAATGCCCATTAGTGTAGTGCCTGAGTATCAGTCTATGGCTAGCATACTATTAGTGGTAATACTGTAGGTAGCTGGCATACTGTTACGTAACATCTATGATTTACAAATGCTGTTATAAAGACATCTGTCCAGGGCAAAAGCTTTTATAATGGCACATGTGGCTGGTGTGCTATGGGGAGGGGGGTTCTGTGGCTAGTGTAAACTGTAGTATCCACTTTGGATACTTCAATTTGCTCAACACTAATTATGAATAATTGTGATTTAAAAAAGCAATTTATTTACAATGTAAAACAAATTAATAAAATCTAGTACTTAATTATCTACTATACAAATACATATAAAATAACAATAATCAAATTATATACTAGCAATATTCCATAATGTTCTCCATACTGAACTCATCTATATATATATATATATATATATATATATATATATATCTTATCTCTTATATATATAAAAATAAATTTCTGTCTAGACGTCTAGACGTTCTTTATGCGCGACCAAACGACTGGACCGATCTTCACCAAATCAGGTATCCGGGAAGGTTTTAGGCCAGGTCTCAGCTCTCTAGAAATTACCGTTCCTGAGATATTCCCAAAAAATGGCCTGCATTATAGCCAATACAAGCCAGCCAGCCTTTTACTTAAATCCAAACTGTCATTTACTGCTCCCTGGCAGTTCATCTTCACACACACAGTTCTACTACTCCAGGTAACCATAACAACCCAGCCATGTTTCTTCATTGCTCTAGATGACGTTTAAAGGAAATCTGTCACCAGGATAATCACTATAGAAGTAAAGCCACGGCCTAATAGCACTTAGTACCTTATTTCCTGAGGTTTCCATAACAACTCAGCCATTTCTCTCCACTGCTGCAGGTTAGCGTTAAAGGGGCAGGGCGCAGTGGATGACACTGTTAAGGGAGCGGAGTGCTATGGAGGTCACAGTTCAGGGGGAACGGAGGGTGGCCATTCATGTCACCCTTAAAACCCCGCCCCCAGGTCCAGATAAGCCACACCTCTGATTCGGTTAGGTCATGCCCCCTCCCCTTCTGAGGTGGGAAGGACAGTGATTTTCTCCCTGCAGCTCACATTCAGACAGAACAGTGCTGCAGTCTTAGAATGAGCTGTTTAAAAAGACACGCCCCAATCCTGTTAGGCCACACCCCCTCCCACTAAGCGAACAGGGATTGAAAAAATAAAGTTAAAAATCAACTTTTAGATCCACTAAGCCACACCCCGATATGTTTAGGACACACCCCCTCCCCCCTGCAGCCAATGAGTATTGACAAAATAAAGTTAAAAATCAACTTCTGTCAGCTGCAGAGGTGGGAGGGACAGTGAATTTCTCTTTGCAGCTCACACTCAGAGAGGACAGTGCTGCTGTCTTAGATTGAGATGTTCAAAAGAACACACCCCAATCCAGTTAGGCCACGCCCCCTCCCATTCAGCCAACAGGGATTGAAAAAATAAAGTTAAAAATCAACTACTAGGTACACAGCTCAGCAGAAAGGATATGATTAGATACACAGCTCAGCAGACAGTATCACACAGGATAGAATATTAGATACACGCTCAGCAGACAGTATCACACAGGATAGAATACTAGATACACAGCCCAGAAGATAGTATCACACAGGCTAGGATTAGATACACAGCTCAGCAGACAGTATCACACAGGATAGGATTAGATACACAGCTCAGAATATAATATCACCCAGGACAGGATTAGACACACAGTAACAAAGAGGCAATATTGCATTCTATAAAGCACACAAAAATGAAAACACTGTCTCGTTTGACATAAGTATTTCATTGTGAAAATACATATAATTTTTTTTGTATAATTCTGCTACAATTAATTTTACGCACACTGTTGCTTGAACCTCACAGCACGAAGTTGTTGGAGACTACAGTAATTAGAAATATTTTCTTTAACTAAAAATAATGCTATAGAAAATATTTTTATCAGCTCCCTCCAGGAACGCAAAACGATGCAAATGCAAAGCCAGGCAAGCACGCAGACATTTTTGTATTTTGTTCCTTTAAACAGACACAGAATATTACCCACTTCACATGTAGAATGCGTTGCTTGTATTTTACACTTTCATTATGTTGCTGTGTCTGACATAAAGATTAACATTCATTATACACATGCTGCCTGCTACAACAAATTTGACCTTTGATTCAGTTGAAAAAGATCTCCAGGAGATTACAAAAGAAAATGTGATGAAAAATTAGAGGACAAAGCCATAGTCTTATGCCTCATTTACACGTGTTTTGGTCAGTGATTTCCATCAGTGATTTTGAGTCCCATTCCTTGTCCTCACTGACGTCATTGAAGGTCTCTTCCTCCACCCAGCCACGTACAACACCAAGGGTCCCCACAAGGTGACAATAAGCCCCCTGGGATGCCTGCTGTGTTTGGTCTTCCACCTCCTCAAATAACCTTCCTCCTCTGACTCCTCTTCTTCAGACTCCTCTCTCTGCGTTGCCACAGGTCCATCAATCGACGTCGACAAGGCTGCTTCTGATGGTGATGGTGACCACAACTCTTCCTCCTCATGCTCATCTACGGCCTGATCCAGGACTCTTCGCAGGGCACGCTCCAGAAAAAACGCATATGGGATGAGGTCGATGATGTTGCCTTGGGTTTGACTGACTAGGTTTGTCACCTCCGCAAAAGGACGCATGAGCCTACAGCCATTGTGCATAAGTATTCAGTAACGCGGCCAAAAAATACCCAGCTCAGCAGAGGCTGTCCTATGAGGGGACGTGTATCGAATAGATTTTAGGAACTGAGAGATGGAAAAAGATGATTGGTCGGTCCTCTTACTTCCAACTTGGGGCACTGCGCAATGTACTGTGCCACCAATACAAATAGTGTGAACTACTATTCTTACCCTTTTTATCTTTGTTAAGTCCCCTATCAGGGGACATGTATTGAATTGAATCCTTGCATGGGGAGATATAGAAAAACGCTTGCTCCTTCTAATTTTGGGCACTTGCAATAGAATTTGCCACCAATGCAACTAGTGTTAACAAAGTACTATTCCTCAGTTTAATCTCTGTTTTGTCCCTTATCAGGGGCAGGGCCGGTATGGTGAATAGATTTTTGGAACCGGGAGATGTAAAAAGACCCATGCTCGGTCTGTTTGAATTTTAGGTCACTGCGCGTGCGCCTTGCAATGTACTGTGAAACCCTATATGAGTGGTGGGCAGTGGGCATAGTACAGTCTGTAGGCCTGACGCACACTGGCAGGCAACTGCAATTATATTAAAGGATAAAAATGAAATTACTTTTTTATCTGCAAGGTACTGTGCCACCCAATATGAGTGGTGGGCACTGGCAGGCAACTGCAATTATATTAACCCCTTAAGGACTCGGCCCTATTTCACCTTAAGGACCAGGCCATTTTTTCAAAATCTGACCACTGTCACTTTAAGTGTGAATAACTTTAAAACGGTTTTAGTTACCCAGGCCGTTCTGAGATTGTTTTTTCGTCACATCTTGTACTTCATGACACTACTAAAATCGGGTCAAAAAGTAAAAATTTTTGCATAAAAAAATACCAAATTTAACAAAAATTTAGAAAAATTTGAAAATTTCAAAGTTTCAATTTCTCTACTTTTCTAATACATAGTAATACCCCCAAAAATAGTTATTACTTTACATTCCCCATATGTCTGCTTCATGTTTCCATCATTTTGGGAATGCCATTTTATTTTTTGGGGATGTTACATAGCTTTGAAGTATAGGAGCAAATTTTGAAATTTTTCAGAAATTTTCCAAATCCCACTTTTTATGGACCAGTACAGGTCTGAAGTCACTTTGTGAGGCTTAAAGAATAGAAACCACCCAAAAATGACACCATTCTAGAAAGAACACCCCTCAGGGTATTCAAAACTGATTGTACAAACTTTGTTAACCCTTTAGGTCTTCCACAAGAATTCATTGAAAATGGAGATGAAATTTCAGAATTTCGATTTTTTGAAAATTTTCAATTATAATCAATTTTTTCCAGGAACAAAGCAAGGGTTAAGTGTCAAACAAAACTCCATGTGGGTTGCCCTGATTCTCTTGTTTGCAAAAAAACCCCATATGTGGTCCTAAACTACTGTTTGGCCAAACCACAGGGCATAGAAGGAGGGGAGCGCCATATGGGTTTTGAATGGCAGATTTTGCAGGACTGTTTTTTTTTACACCATGTCCTATTGCAAGCCTCCCTGATGCATTCTAGCTTAGAAATTCCAAAAAAGTGACTCCATCTAAGAAAGTACACCCCTCAAGGTATTCAAAACTGGGTTAACAATCTTTGTTAACGCTTTAGGTGCTCCACAAGAGTTAATGGCAGATGGAGAAACAATTTTGAAATTTAAATTTTTTGGAAAAGTTTCCAATAAAAACATTTTTTCCAGTAATAAAGTAAGGGTTTACTGCCAAACAACACTCAGTATGGGTTGCCCTGATTCTCTAGTTTGCAAAAACACCCCATATGTGGTCCTAAACTACTGTTTGGACAAACCACAGGGCATAGAAGGAGGGGAGCGCCATATGGGTTTTGGAAGGAAGATTTTGCTGGAATAGTTTATTTACACCATGTACCCTTTCAAGCCCCCTGCTGCACCCCTTGAGTAGAAACTCCATAAAAGTGACCCCATCTAGGAAACTACAGGATATGGTGGTTGTTGTTTTGGGACTATTTTAGGGTAGATATGATTTTTGGTTGCTCTATATTACACTTTTTTGAGGGAAGCTAACAAAAAATAAAAAATCTAAAATTGTTTCTACATTTGCCATTCATTTTTGTGGATCACCTAAAGGGTTAATAAACTTTGTAAAGTAATTTTTGAATACCTTGAGGGGTGTAGTTTCTTAGATGGGGTCACTTTTTGGAGTTTCTAGTCTAGGCTACATCAGGGGGCTTCTAATGGGACATGGTGCAAAAATAAAAATCTGCCTTCCAGAAGCCATGTGGCGTCCCTTTGTTCTATGTCCTGCCGTGTGGCCATATAGCCATTTACGACCACATATGGGGTGTTTCTGCAAACTACGGAATGAGGGCAATAAATATTTAGTTTTGTTTGACTGTTAACCCTTGCTTTATTAACGGAAAAAATTGATTAAAACGGAAATTATGCCAAAAATGGGTGTTTTAGCACCATTTTTATTCCATATTTTTAACGCTGTAGATCTGAGGGGTTGGGTCAAATGTTAATTTGATAGGGAAGATTCTTACGGACGTGGCGATACCTAATATTTCTAAGTTTTTTTTATTTTTTAAGAGTTTACACTAGGTTATCATTTTGGGAACAAAAAATAAATAATTTACTATCTCTAGACTGGGAGCTACAGTTTTTTTTTTTAGTTGGGCGACTATCTAATGTGGGGGCTCATTTTGTGCGGGACGAGATGGCGGTTTTATTGGCACTATTTGGGGGCGCATATGGCTTTTGGATTGCTAGCTATTACACTTTTTGGGATTCAAGGTGACAATAAAAATGGCTTTTTTATATAGTTTTTAATTTTATTTTTTTACAGAGTTTGTCAGAGGGGCCAGTTTATGGGGTATTTGTAAAGAGAAGATTTTTACGGATGCGGCGATGCCCAATAAGTGTGCCTCTCAGAATTTGGAAACACTAAAACAGGCATCCTCAAACTGTGCCCTCCAGATCTTGAAAACTACAATTCCCACCATGCCCTGTAGGTTGTCTGGGCATGCTGGGAGTTGTAGTTTTACAACATCTGGAAGATCGCAGTTTGAGGATGCCTGCACTAAAGCTAATATTTTTGGAAAAAAAATTGTTTATGTGACTCCAAAGTCTGAGAGCCATACTTTTTTATATATTTTCTAGGGGCCTGTCGGGAATTATAAAAATTTAGAACTCCATGGAAGTGTGATACTCCCTGAAGCAACCATCAATGCAGAGGCCCGGATGATCGGGGCAAGTGTCACATTGAGTAGTGGTGTCCTTCCGTATCCCCCTCTTGCGACACACTCTGCACTTTTTTTGGGTTCGTCCCCTCTTTCCAGTATGGGGGACCACACCTGGAAAGTGTTGGCCAGGGACGACCCGGGCTCCTCCAATTCCCGAGGTACTCCGACCTGCTCTTTCCCGGTCAGAAAAGATCAGGTCCCTGAGGACTGCCTCATAGAAATGGAACACAACAATAGCTGATCTCAGGGAGACCAGCTACAAAAAACACCGCGGAGCCTCACTTAAGAGTCTCAACACAGCAATCCGAAGTGCAAAGTTCCCTGGGAAACAGGAATATGCAAAACAAATGTGGAGCCCCAGTTATGGGTCTACAACACAATGAAAGCTAGATATCCCTCAAAGGAAGGAAAACCAAGCAAAGGGGTGTCTCCATTACAGAGATCACCAAATCCACCATATTAAGTGGCCCCTATGTCAAGATCCCACTTTTTTACAAGCTTTAAGGATGTGACAGGGAAAACCTAAGCTAGGTATCCATCCACAGACAGCTGTTTCAGGGTGTTGCCCCTCATCAGTGTGGAGTAGGATTCTGGCTAACCGGGAGCAATGCCTCGGAGACTACTCAAACACAACAATAGCTGATCTCAGGGAGACCAGCTACAAAAAACACAGCGGAGCCTCACTTAAGAGTCTCAACACAGCAATCCGAAGTGCAAAGTTCCCTGGGAAACAGGAATATGCAAAACAAATGTGGAGCCCCAGTTATGGGTCTACAACACAATGAAAGCCAGATATCCCTCAAAGGAAGGAAAACCAAGCAAAGGGGTGTCTCCATTACAGAGATCACCAAATCCACCATATTAAGTGGCCCCTATGTCAAGATCCCACTTTTTTACAAGCTTTAAGGATGTGACAGGGAAAACCTAAGCTAGGTATCCATCCACAGACAGCTGTTTCAGGGTGTTGCCCCTCATCAGTGTGGAGTAGGATTCTGGCTAATAGAAATGGAGGAAAGTCCCTGTGCTGCCAGCGCTTCGGAACAGTACAAAAGCATTGTACATGGCAACCTGCACCATGTAGACCGCAACTTTTTTGTAACATGCCCGGGTTTTCCGCATGGCATTATATAGTTGGAGAACTTGATCAGATAGATCAACTCCACCCATATACCGATTGTAGTCGACGATACAATCGGGTTTGAGGACCGTTGCCGTGGTACCTCGCACAGAGACTGGGGTGGTGCCGTTACCATGGATTGTGGTCAGTACAAGGACATCCCTCTTGTCCTTATACCTGACCAACAGCAGGTTTCCACAAGTAAGAGCACGAGTCTCACCCCTGGGGAGATAGGTACCTGGAGGGGGTAGGTAGGGAGGCCACGTTGATTTTTCCGCACGGTCCCACAAGCGAACGTGGATCTGGCGGCAAGGGACCTGAACAAGGGGATGCTGGTATAAAAGTTATCCACGTACAGGTGGTAACCCTTATCCAGCAGTGGGTGCAAAAGGTCCCACACGATTTTCCCGCTAACACCCAGAGTGGGGGGACATTCTGGGGTTCAATACGGTAATCTCGCCCTCAGTAACACGAAATTTGTAAGTGTACCCTGAGGTACTCTCACAAATTTTGTAGAGCTTCACGCCATACCTCGCTCGCTTGCTGGGAATGTATTGACGGAAAACGAGTCTCCCTTGAAAGCAACGAGAGACTCATCAATCGCGACCTCCCTTCCAGGCACGTAGGCCTGTGCAAACTTGGCCCCGAAATGATCGATGATCGGCCGTATCTTATACAGCCGGTCATAGGCGGGATCAGTTCAGGGGACATGCTGCATTATCTGCATAATGCAGGCATTTCCGGATGGCCTCGAATCTGGGACGTGTCATGGCTGAACTGTACAGTGGGGTCTGGTAGAGGACGTCCCCACTCCAGTACAGCCTGACACTGGGTTTTTGACCAGGCCCATATGCAGCACGAGGCCCCAAAACGCCCTCATCTCGGCTGCACTGACTGGCGTCCAGCCACCGGGCCTGGCCAAAAAAGAGCCTGGGTGCTGAGCGACAAACTGTTGGGCATACAGGTTCGTCTGCTCCACCATCAGATTCACCAGCGGGTCACTGAAAAAAAAACTAAAGAAGTCCATTTCAGTGAACCCCACTGTGGGAATCTGGATTCCAGGATTGCCAGCAAAATCCGGAATCGCAGGCTCAAAGTCCACTGGGGGACACCAGCTAAGGTCACCGGTGGGGGGCTCCGGTGCACTTGTTTGGTGGGCCAGGAAACCAGTACGAACCCCAGGGCTGCTCGTACTGGGATGAGCCACGGGGTCCCTAGCGCGTGAGGGCCCTGGCTCCGCCTGGCGGCGTCTCTGCCGCCTTGGGGGCTCATCATCAGATGATGATGATGATGAGGACGACAGGAGGAAGGTGGGGTCATCCTCATCCTCACTGGCCCTCTCGGTGTCGGAGAGCATCTGGGCGTATGCCTCCTCCACCGTGAACAGCCGGCGGTCCATGGGTGTGTGTGTTGTGCGTGTGTGTGTGTGCGTGTGTGTAAAATAAACTTTATTTAGTGTGCGTGTGTGTGGGGCCGGGTATTCACGTACAAATGTACCACTAAAGAAAAAAAAAAAAAAAACTAACTAAAAAAAGGGAGGTGTGAAAAAAAAGTCAAACTCGCTGATCAGTAGAAAACTGATCAGCGGTCAGTTGTGCGATGCACTAATAGTGGCCAGACACTAAAGAGCGCCGACCAAAATCAGTACACACAAAAAAAAACAAAAAAAAAAAAACTTGCACAACTAAATGGGGGGGCTCAAGCTACAGCAGGGTCGAGGGTCTCACAGCTGAGTGTGCTGTGGACCCCAGACACCAACTAACTGCAAAAAAAAAATAAATGAATGAAATGAAATGGAAAAAAAAAAAAAGCTCTGTCCCTGAACTAACCCTGCCTGACCAAACCCTGTCCCTGACTTACCCTGAGGATCGGGGCTGCTGGGGCTGCGGGGGGCTGCGGGGGGCTGCACGGCACGTCTCCTCTCTCCAAGAGCAGGAACCGAAAGGAAGCTGCTGGAAGAGAGAAGGAGATTTGAATTTGCCGCCGCAGCAGCCACCTCCCTCCCGGCAGCCAATCACAGGGGCCGCCAATCACAGGGCCCCCTCTCCTCCACCGCCTCCAGACATGCATGACGGTGATTGGATGGTGTCCTCACGCCATCCGATCACCGTCATTTCCGGGTAATCGGGTCACAGGTGACGCGATGTACCCGGAAACGCAACAAACCGCAGGTCTGAATTGACCTGCGGTTTGTTGCGATCGCCGACACGGGGGGGGTCACATGACCCCCCTCGGCATTGTCACAGCATTGTCACAAGATGCCTGCTGAATGATTTCAGCAGGCATCCTGTTCCGATCACCACCCGCAGCGCTGCGGTGATCGGAACTTCTCAGGGCGTACATGTAAAAACGCATCAAAACGCATTGCACCCGTGATCAGAATCTACAAAGTGCTAATGAGTGGATCACAGTTCTGCCAAACCCCAGAAAGTTCCTTTCCATAATTAAACTTTAACACACCTTAGAAACTAGAAGCAGTAAGTTGGACCTCTGCAGGAAGTAAATGTAGTGAGTCAAGACAAAACTTTGACTTCTGCATCGGCCAATCACGTATCTACTAGCCCTTTATATGGTTTAGAACTTCTTCTAGAGGAAGGAAGGCAAAGAGAAACAACTACAGAAGCAAGTACAGATCTTTACTACTAAAGAACAGGAGTAATCGGGGCACAGTACAAGCCAAGATGCTCTTGAAAAAAAAAGACTGATACAATACTGAGTATTAGTCTATGGCTAGCATTCTATTAGTGGTAATACTGTAGGTAGCTGGCATACTGTTACGTAACATCTATGATTTACACATGCTGTTATAAAGACATCTGTCCATGGCAAAAGCTTTTATAATGGCACGTGTGGCTGGTGTGCTATGGGGAGGGGAGGGGGGGGGTTCTGTGGCTAGTGTAAACTGTTATGTAGAAATCTATGATTAAAATGCATGCACCTAATGCTAACACACTGCGATCCATGGTTTTCTAAAAAATTGCACAAATAATTAAATAAAATGAAAAATCTGTGTGTTCTACATTATGTCATGCCTACCAATTTACTGTAGGTTATTACTTTTTTTTTTTTATTATTATTGTTCATCAGTGGCAGGGCAAATGTGACAGTTGTTAAAAAATCTATTGGCTGGAAACAACAACAAAAAATCTCTTTCTAGATATGTGTGTGTTCTAGTCTTACTGATAGCCCAGTATCAGATAATTAAATATTCAATATAATATAATACAGTACATATGCCTATATACATACAAATAATAAACTTATGTAATACAGTTAGACATTATGAATAGAGATGAGCAAAGTTTAGAAAAATTCTATTGGCAGCTTTGTCGAATTTTGACAAGAAAATTGATTTGCTACAAATTACTTGGTAACGAATCAACTACCATTGTATGGAGTGGTCAACGCTGATCGCTTCCTGTGTGACTCACATTTAGCTCCTCAGGGGTTAAAAAAAAACATGTATACTCACCTCATCTACATTATGACGTCACCGCATGCACCAGGCATGATCACATGGTGAGATCATACTGCTTGCCCTAGGTCCTTTGGCGAGTTTTCTTTAATCAAGACTGGAGCTATCAGTCTTTTCACGATCAAGTGGATGAGGTGAGTATAATTTTTTTTTATTTTATTTTTTTACTTTGAGCCACCATTTTAGGAAAATATTCTTCATTATGACGAAGCGCGAGGAAATTCAGCTTCTTGGCAAATCAAATTTTTCCTGAAATTCAGATCAAAGTCCACTTTGGATACTTCAATTTGCTCAACACTAATTATGAATAATTGTGATTTAAAAATGCAATTTATTTACAATGTAAAACAAATTAATAAAATCTAGTACTTAATTATCTATTATACAAATACATATAAAATAACAATAATCAATTGATATACTAGCAATATTCCATAATGTTCTCCATACTGAACTCACCTATATATATAAATAAATTTCTGTCTAGACGTCTAGACGTTCTTTATGCGCGACCAAACGACTGGACCGATCTTCACCAAATTTGGCACACGGGTACATCAGGTATCCGGTAAGGTTTTAGGCCAGGTCTCAGCTCTCTAGGACTTACCGTTCCTGAGATATTCCCAAAAAATGGCCTGCATTATAGCCAATACAAGTCAGCCAGCCTTTCACTTAAATCCAAACTATCATTTACTGCTCCCTGGCAGTTCATCTCCACACACACAGTTCTACTCCAGGTAACCTTAACAACCCAGCCATGTTTCCTCATTGCTCTAGATCAGTGATGCTCAACCTGCGGCCCTCCAGCTGTTGTAAAACTACGACTCCCACAATCCCCTGCTGTAGGTTGATAGCAGTAGGCTGTTCGAGAATGCTGGGAGTTGTAGTCTTAAAACAGCTGGAGGGCCACAGGTTGAGCATGCCTGCTCTAGATGAAGTTTAAAGGAAATCTGTCACCAGGATAACCACTATAGAAGTAAAACCATGGCCTAATAGCGCTTAGTACCTTATTTCCTGAGGCTTCCATAACAACTCAGCCATTTCTCTTCACTGCTGCAGGTCAGCTTTAAAGGGGCAGGGCGCTGTGGATGACACTGTTAAGGGAGCTTAGGAGGTCACAGTTCAGGGGGAAAGTAGGATGGCCATTCAAGTCACCCTTAAAACCCCGCCCCCAGGTCCAGATAAGCCACACCTCTGATTCGGTTAGGTCATGCCCCCTCCCCTTCTGAGGTGGGAGGGACAGTGATTTTCTCCCTGCAGCTCACATTCAGACAGAACAGTGCTGCTGTCTTAGAGTGAGCTGTTTAAAAAGACACGCCCCCAATTCTGTTAGGCCACACCCCCTCCCACTAAGCGAACAGGGATTGAAAAAATAAAGTTAAAAATCAACTTTTAGATCCGCTAAGCCACACCCCGATATGTTTAGGGCACACCCCTCCCTCCTGCAGCGAATGAGTATTGACAAAATGAAGTTAAAAATCAACTTCTGTCAGCTGCAGAGGTGGGAGGGACGGTGACTTTCTCTTTGCAGCTCACACTCAGAGAGGACAGTGCTGCTGTCTTAGATTGATATGTTCAAAAGAACACACCCCAATCCAGTTAGGCCATGCCCCCTCCCACTCAGCCAACAGGGATTGAAAAAATAAAGTTAAAAATCAACTACTAGGTACACAGCTCAGCAGACAGGATAGGATTAGATACACAGCTCAGCAGACAGTATCACACAGGACAGAATATTAGATACACGCTCAGCAGACAGTATCATACAGGATAGAATATTAGATACACAGCTTAGAAGATAGTATCACACAGGCTAGGATTAGATACACAGCTCAGCAGACAGTATCACACAGGATAGGATTAGATACACAGGTCAGAAGGTTATATCACCCAGGACAGGATTAGACACACAGCTCAGCAGGCAGTATCACACAACATAAGATTAGATACACAGCTCAGCAGATGGTATCACCCAGGATAGAATATTAGATACACGCTCAGCAGACAGTATCACACAGGATAGGATTAGATACACATCTCAGCAGACATTATCACACAGGATAGAATATTAGATACACGCTCAGCAGATAGTATCGCACATGATAAGATTAGATACACAGTTTAGCAGACAGTATCATACAACATAAGATTAGATACACAGCTCAGCAGATAGTATCACACAGGTTAGGATTAGATGCACAGTTCAGCAAATAGTATCACACAGGATAGGATTAGATACACATCTCAGCAGACAGTATCATACAACACACAATTAGATACACAGCTCAGCAGACAGTATCACACAACATAAGATTAGATACACAGCTCAGCAGATGGTATCACCCAGGACAGGATTAGATACACAGCTCAGCAAACAGTGGGGCGGGGCAATGTAGAGGTCACTGTTATGGGGGATACTGTTGATATCTTTTTACGACACATGGAAACATGAAACGAAATAGATGAAATATACCAGTGCGAAGCCGGGTCCTTCTGCTAGTGTATATGTATGTGTGTGTGTATATGTATGTGTATATATATACATACACACACAAAAGTTTGGAATATTTGGCTAGTGGGTGAAATCTCAGGATGAACCTAAAATACACTCTAACCTTTACAGGCAAACTTAACGTGACCTTCCCTAAACTTTTGAATGCAACTGTCCAACTGTTTAAAGTTTAGTACTTTTTGCACAACATGCTATTCTCTAACAAGGAGCTTAACAGCAAAATTCACAACAGGTGTTTAATCCATGAACCGCCCAATAAATTTCCTGGTTCAATTAGAATTAAAATGTAAACCATCCTCCTCATGCTGTTCACATTTTGACATCATGGAACCAAGATGACACCTAACAATTGATCACCCGTACCTCGCCATTGCAAGGCTTTAAGCAGGATGTTCTCAGACGAAAGGGGCCACTGAGCTTAGAGTGTCACAGAGTGCCATCAGCAGGTTGCAACAGAGATACAGAGAGACTGAAAGAGTCACAGAAAGGCATAGAAGCGGACGTCCTTTGGCCACATCCCACACTGATGACCGTAACCAGATGATGAATGCCACACAACTCCAGGCACATTTAAAGGAGGTGAGAGGCCCCCAGGTGTCATGTCAGACCATTCAAAACTGTTTACATCAGTGTGGTCTGCATGCTAGATGACCTGCAAAGGTACCTGACCACCTGCATCATCTTGCATGGGCCAGGGAGCATCTACGCTGGACAAGGGACCAGTGGGCCTTAGTGCTGTTCACTGCTAAAATTCAATTCACGCTGAGCAGAAATGATGGCCACCAACGATGTTGGAGACGTCAAGGAGAAAGCTATACATCAGCCACTGTTGTCATTAGACAAACCTTTGGTGGTGGTGGTGTTACAGTTACAGAACTAGCCTACACTTTTTGAATGGTCCAGTGACAAGCCCATACTACTTGAATAACATCATTAATTCAGTCATTGTGCCTCTGCACGAACAACACAGGCCGAATTTCATCTTCATGGACTACAATGAGCCAGCTTATCGAGGAAGCGTCATAAGGGAATGGCTGCTGGAGACTGGGGTCCCTGATTTGAAGTGGCCTGCACTTTCTCCAGCCCTGAATCCTATTGAAAACCCATGGGATCAGCTGATTGGCCAAGTAGAGGCTTGTAACTATGTACCCTTAGAACCCTAATGACCTGAGGGCTGCCCTTCAAAAAAAGTGGGATGCCATGCCTCAGAAGACAATATGCTCAAGCCCATATGACAAGCTTCTGAGACAATGGAATTTTAGTGGGGGTATACCCAGCACTGTTGTTGGCTTTTGTTTCAATAACTTGTTTGAGATGAAGAAATCTTCATGGCATGCTTATATTTAAATGCCCTACTTTCATTATATAACATCACTGTAGCGTGAACTTTTTCCGTTTTCCATAGTTTTCACCCGAAAGGCAAATATCCCTAACTTTCTGTGAAGCTCGCACTATGTAAAATGGTTGTTTACCTTCAGGAGCATGTTCTTTTATATATAATAAGTAGCATTAATTGCATTATAAAGGCCTCAGATGGTGTAACTCCTTGGAATGGATCCCTCCAGTTAGATGTCTTCCAATTTAAAAAACAGAATAAGAAATTGTAAAATAAAAGTGTAAATGTATGTAAAAAATAAAAAAAAAAAATGGAAAAAGTATAACTAAATGATTCTATGTTTACATGCTACTGTGTTTGGTTAGTTGGTTAGTTCATTGAGTCTGTGCTGTATTTTAATAATATTGAGTGAGGGAATTGATAATCTCTGGGACTAAATCCATATTATGGCCAATACAACAAAAAGTTGTATGCAGGGGCATATCTACCATAGCGGCAGACCATGCAACTGTTATGGGGCTCTTCTACTGGAGGTGAAAATGTGGTCAGGATTCTACCCTCTAAGGCCCCATTCACACGTTCGTAGTGTTTTGCCGATGCGCAACACACCTTGCCGCCAGCCCCATAGAGATGCCTATACTTGTCCGCAATTGCGGGCAAGAATAGGACATGCTCCATATTTTGTGGAGCCGCCGGCCGGAAAATCGGCGGCGTACTCCACAAATGCGGATGCGGAGAGCACAGTGTGTGCTCTCCGCATCCATCACGTCCCCATTCAAAATGAATGGGTCCGCACCCGTTCCGCAGATCTGCGGAATGGGTGCGGACGAACATTGCGGATGTGTGAATGGGAACAAGGAACAACTTTTAGCATATGAATCAGTGGAAAAAATGGCCCAGCGGTCATTGAAAAGGGTTTAGGCAGAGACCCTTCTGTCCTGTGGGGGGGCTGGTTTGATCCTTTCTATGGGGCCCTTACTTCTCTATGTATGCCACTGGTTGGATGGTACCAATTCTGCAATTTTAACATCTCACAAGCAACCACCAATGACTACTTATTTAAGTCTATCTACTGATGTATCTATCAGTGTAGATGCTACTTTTACATAATTAGAAAAGTTTTATTGATTTATTTTAAGCACTACTATTTTGCAGCACTTTACAGACATTGGCAATTGTCCCCAATGGGGATCACAATCTAAGTTCCCTATTAGTGTGTCTTTGGAGTGTGGGAGGAAACCTATGCAAACACAGGGAGAACATACAAACTCCATGCAGATGTTGTTCTTGGTCAGATTCAAACCTAGGACCCCAGCGCTGCAAAGCAGCAGTGTTAACCACTGAGCCAGTCTCTCTTAGTCTCTCTAATGATCTCCAGTAGGCATATTGACTTTTTTCTGCTTAACCAGTAGCTATCTCGATATCATCACCATCCGGGATTATAAGTAATATATTATAATGTCACATCTCACTATAGTTTATGAAAGAACAAAATTCACATATAGTTTCTGTATTTTATATTACAGTTACGAGCAGGTGTATATGAGTTATTGTTTCCACAGAGATATCCACAGTGCATCTTACCACCTCCTGGTGTTCTGAATGCATGATCTCCATACAGTACATATGTTGGAGCATTTTTTGCTTCACCTCTTGGTGCTCGGCATTCCTCACCAGCTTCAGAATGTGAGTGTCTTTTCTTTGCTGATTGGCTCCTATTCATCAAGACGGCTGCTCGTGATGATGCAATACTGTAAATTCTGCTTCTAGAATGTGGAGTAGTTAGATTAAAAACCAGTGTGGTTAATGTTGCAGCCAGATGCATTTCAGGACCCTCGGAGTCCTTTCCTCAGTCTCTATTTTATATTATTAACATTTTTCAGTTGTATGTATATATCCTTATTTCACAATTGCTGGGATAGATATTTAATTTTTTGATTTATAAGACACCATTTGTTCCTCCAAAAAGTTGAGAATACTAGTGAGCACTTTTATTATGGAAGAACTCACCAGTATACAGTAGGTAAGGGTGGATTTGAGTGAAACGCTGCTAATGCTGGCTGTACTCTCCTCTTCCTGGTCTTCTCCCGGACGTAGTGTATGCATTATGACCTGACGCTGTGCTACATCAGGTTGCAGTGTGGGTCCAGAGAAGACCAGGGAGATGCAGCACACCAACCAGAGAGGTAAATCTATTTCGTTATTTTTCATCTGATCTGAGGTCTAATATTGGGGGTCTGATATGGGATTTGATATGGGGGTCTGACTGTAGGTCTGATATGGAAGTCTGATCCGGGGTCTAATATGGGGGTCTGATATTGGGGTCTGATCAGAGCTCTGATATGGGGGTCTGATCTGAAGTTTTATATGGGGATCTAATCTGAGGTCTAATTTTCTGATTTCCCTCCTCTTAAACCTGGGTGCATCTAATAATCTGGTGTGTTTTATAAAGCGGGGGGGGGGGGGGGGATTGGATGGATCACAGTCGGACCCCATTGCATTACATCTGGCAGTGGAATAGAGGATCAGGCAATGCTGGATCTGTCAGATCTGGCAGGTTGCCCTGTGCCAGAACAGCCAGCCGGATCTCAAAACGGAGATGTGAACAAGGCCTTAAATCAATGGGACCATGGTCTGCATTTGTGGTCAAGAACAGGACATGTTCTGTGTTTTGCGTAATAGACATATTGATGCAGAAAGTTCATGGAGGCCATCCTTGTGTTTTCCGCATCCGTATGTCCATTCTGCAAAAGATAGAGCATGTCCTATTCTTTAACACAAATGCATACCATGGACCCGCTGAAGTCAATGTGTCCTCAAAAAAACATGGATGCAACACGAACATCACACTGGCATTATTTGTATTTTGTGATCCGTGTTTTTGCAGAACACAAAATACATACGGTCGTGTGAATACACCCTTAGTGTGACCATATGTCCCCTTTTTTCCAGACATGTCCTCTTCCTAAAATAATTGTACATCCTTGATTTATAAGTTACCAAAAATGTCTGGGATTCTCAAGGGCGATTGGGTGGCCGCTGGGTGGGCTTCCATTGTGGACTGCTCATAAGTATAGTCTAAGAGGACAGGAGACTGAGCCTCCCTGCTCTGTGAACCTCTTCTGCACGTGCCAGTAGTGCCTATATCCTCACTGCATGCAGCATCAGGATGTAGTACAGTTTTGGCACCAGGGCATAGTTTGCTAGCCTGAGCTACAGGAAGAGCCGAAGTGGCAGTGCCCAGCGGTTTGAAGGAGAGGTGATATTTTTTCTGCCACCTTCAAAAAAAAGTGCAGCTGTCCCATGCCACATCTTGCCTCATGTCCTCATTTTTGAAAACCAAAATATAATCACCCTAGTTTAATTAATATCACAAAAGTCAGATACTGTATATGGTCATCCCAGGTATATGGCTGCATTCACATCTGTGCTTATTATTTCTGTTCTGATCCATTAAAGGAACAGAAGAACAAAAATAATTAAAGTGCCGGATTCAGCACATAACAGACATGAATGGAGCCTAACAGACCTCCTTGACTACAATGGTCTATCAGGTTTCCTTTCAAGAGAATGTGTTTTTTTTTTTTTTTTTATTAGTGGAGAAACAAGTCTCTCTGCTTTTTTTGACTAATTCTATTACAGAACCTGCAATCGGATCTTCTAACGGATATGGAAAAGCAGCCTAGGGGTTACTTCATGCTTTAGTTATTTGACCAGCTATTTCCATCAGTTATTGTGAGCCAAAACCTATAGTGACACCTACTCAGAGATAAGGTATAATGGAAAGATTTCCTCCTGTTCTGTGTTAAAGATGTAGCAGGGTTAACACAAACTCTTAACTCAAATTTCTTAACTCATCGTGTTATCTTGAAACAAAACTGGCATAGCTATAGGGGTCGCAGCAGTCGCAGTTGCGACCGGGCCCACCTTGCCAGTGGCGCTGTACTTTTCCCTTTATAAGATGCAGTGCATCTTATAAAGGGAATACTAGTGAGTGCTTCCATAATGGAAGTGGTCACTAGTATGCAGGAGGAGGAGGCGGGGATGAAGCGCTGTGAGCGCTGTACTTACCCATCCTCCTGCTTGTTCTTCTCAGGGCCCGCGCTGCTGTGTCCTGGCTGCCTGCAGTGTCAGGATGTATAGAGCGCACTCTGACCTGAGGCTGAGAAGGCATCCAGGACAGAGAGAGTGGCGGCAGGAGAGGTAAGTGACTTTAATATTTTACAGTCTGATCTGAAGTCTGATATGGAGGTCTTATTGGGGGTCTGGAGAGGTCTAATGGGGAGTATAGAGGTCTTACTGGGGTCTGAAATTGTCTAGAGAGGTCTCACAGGGGTCTGGAGGTCTCACTGGAGGTCTGGAGAGATCTAATTGGGGGTCTGGAGCTCTCAATGGGGGTGTTGAGTGGTCTCACGGGGGGGACTGGAGTGGTCTCACTGGGGGGCTGGAGTGGTCTGACTGGGGGGTCTGGAGAGGTCTGACAGTGGTCTGGAGAAGTCTAATGGGGGTCTGGAGGTCTGACTGGGGGTCTGGATAGGTCTAATAGGGGGTCTGGAGGTCTGACTGGGGGACTGGAGTGGTCTAATGGGGGGTCTGGAGGTCTGGATGGGGGTCTAGACATCTGATTGGGGGTATGGAGGTCTAATGGGGGGTCTTGAGAGGTCTAATGGGGGGCCTGGGGGTCTGACTGGGGGTCTGGAGAGGTTAATAAGGGGTCTGGACATCGGACGGGGGTCTGGAGAGGTCTAATGGGGGTCTGGAGAGGTATAATGGGGGTGTGGACTGATCTGATTGGGGGTCTGGAGGTCTAATGAGGGTCTGATTGGGGGTCTGGAGGTCTAATGGGGGTCTTATCTGAGGTCTGATGTTGGGTCGGGGTCTTACATGGAGGTTTAATGGGGGTCTGATCTGAGGTCTAAAACTGGGTCTGACATAGAGGTCTAAAGGGGGTTTGGTCTGAGATGGGGGGGTCTCATTTAGGGTTTTTCTGATCTGAAAGGAGTATTTTTTTGTACTGGCGCACAATATAAAGGGGTGTTTTTGTACTGACGCTCTGTGTGGTACTTTCAGGGGGACTGTTTCTGCAGGATAACATTGGGGAGCACAGTGGACACAGTATTGGGGATGGCAAGATGAGGTGTTGTGAAGGTGTGAGGATGATGGAAAAGTAGGAAAGTAAGAGGTCTGTTTGTTAAACTGTGCAGAGACTAGGCGCAGCTTAAAGAAGTCACCATAGCGGTCTGGTCTGACAGAAGAAGAAGAGGAAAGAGAATGTCTACATCAGAGAAGAGAAGTTACTGGATGTAAGAGGTATATATGTAGGGCTGTATTACCCTGTATGTTCTGTAGGCTGTATGTAATGTTTTCCAAGTATGTCTTTAAAGGGCTTGTCTGCTTTTTCCATACGATCGCTGCCTTCTCTGCTCTGTTTACCTGCTCATGACTGCAAATGCTACGGCGAGCAGGTGAACAGAGCAGAGAAAGCAGCTCTCATATGAGCACTGCCCTCTCTTCAAACAGCTGATCGTCGGTAGTGCCAGTCATCAGTAGTAAAAATAGGACAACCCCTTTAACAGTAGGACTGGATGGAAGGGGTTAGGTTGAGAATTTGGCATGGGGTGGGGTGGGGTGGGGGGGCGTTTACATTTTTGCCTCGGGCAGTAGAAAAGCTAGGTGCACCAGAGCTTAGTGAAGGAGGAGGGGGCCCAAGCTAAACGCTTGCACCAGGGCCCATGAGCCATTAGCTACGCCCCTGAACAAAAGCCATTGAAAAGCAATTGAAGGTGTTTGCTTAATTCATTTAGTTTAGATAACACGTCCCATGGAGCATGTGTGTTAACTCCACTGGCGTACCGCCCATAGAGGCAGACTACGCAGCTGCTATGGGGCCCGTGAGTTGAAAGGGCCTGACCAGGCTGATTGGCCCTGCCCCTTTTCTGACCTGAGTACACTGCTCCCTTTTTCCCTGCCTGTGCAGCTGCCTGCCAAATCGTTTAGTCTGACTTACTCTGCTGCTGAGGGCCGGTGTGGGGGGTGGTGGTGGGTTGTTGTAAGGTCCCCTTCGTCACATATAAATCATTACTGAAAGAGCCTGCAATAATATCAGATGCAGCAGGAAGAATTCCGCAGAGGGGATGAAGGACCTGCGATGACCTCACCACCATGTGACCAAAACAGGAGGCGGAGCTCAGCAGGGCAGTGAAGTAATGAAGACCAGCCATCCATGTGAAGAAGTATGAATTCAATGTAAGTGCCAGGGAAATGATGGGAGTTGTAGCCCACTTATACCTCCTGTTAGGTACATTACAAGAAGAGGTATGAGGAGAGGACTACAACTCCCTGCATATCCAGCTCGTTATGTAATCAGAGTACATTACAAGAGAAGGTATAAGAGGATAGAACTACAACTCTCAGCATGTCCAGGCCATTATTATTTAATATCAGGGTACATTACAAGACCTTGGATATGCTTGGAGTTGTATATCTCCTCTTACATTGTACTCTGAGATTACATAATAACGGCTTGGGCATGCTGGGAGTTGTAGTCCCATCCTCTTATATGTCCCCCTGTAATGTGCTCTGATATTTAATAATAATGGCTTAGACATGTTGGGAGTTATAGTCCTCTCCTGTTATACCTCCTGCAGTAATGTGCTCTGAATTAGGGCTGGGACGATGGATAGGGGAGTGTAGTCATCCGCCTAGGGCACCACCATAAAGGGGGGCGCACTCATGGCCATCCAACTTCACAAGCCTCAGGCTCTTAGAACTGAGCAAGAAGCCGCAATGATATCATTGCGTGTGTGTTTGTGTGTATATATATTGTATGTTTAGAGTATTTATCACGTGATTTTAATGATACACATGTGTAATCAATAATGAATTTTGTATAAATATACTATGTTGATATGTACAGTACTATTCACTTGGCTTGAAAATGGCTCTGTGAGAGAGCTGAAACGCTGCTGTGTTAACATGTGTGAATAAACACTATTTTGTTCACTTTACCTAAGGAGTGCTGCGCCAATTTGTTGGTATTGTGTGTATATATATACAGTATATATATATATATATATATATATATATATATATATATATATATATACATATATATATATATGTGTGTGTGTGTGTTATACACACACATATATTATGTATTGTAAGACCTCTTCTTGCTCTGCTACATAGATGTGAAGAGCAGTGTTGACACAGGCTCAAAGGTTGAACCTGTGCCATCAGCTGTTGGTGTCGGCTATACATTGATAAATCTAGCAGGACTGGAGTTAGCACCAGTTCTGCCATCTTAACCTGTTAGATGCTTCATTTGAACCTAAACACAACGCACATAATAAGTACCCATATTGTTCTTATAAGGGCTCATGCACATGGCCATAGCCGTTTTTGTGGTCCGTAAAACACGGACACTGTCTGTCTACATTCCGTATCCGGCCCGCAAACAATGTTGATTGGATGTGGACAAAAAGACGTTCGTGTGCATGAGCCCTTAGGTTACTGCAATCATTGTGCTTTTTTTTAAGGGGGGGCCCAATTCTGAGTTTTGCTATGGGGCCCCATGATTTTTATGTACGCCCCTGGTTAACTCTACTACATCTGTAGTTTTGGCAACAATAATAATAATGGAAATAAATGACCAAACAACTGAAGTGTGAACTCAGCCTAACATTGTTTTCCTCAGCTACAGTATGACAAAACACATCTGACAAAAAATGATTTCAGATACAAATGGCCAAAACTTATAAAAACTGAGTCAAAATTTTGTATCCGGATTTGATCATTATTTGGAAGCCAAAAGCAGGAGTGGGTCCCAAACACAGAACAGATGGAAATATTTCCATCACATTTTATCTCTGTTTTGGACCGACTCCTGTTTTTGCCTTACAAATAATGATCAAATGCTGACCAAATACTGATGATTTGGAGGCAGCTGCTCAACATACAGGATCTGCTTTTTTGGGCTTTTCTTCTGATGGATCAGAAGAACAGAAAAATAAACAGTGATGTGAACGCAGCCTTACTGCTGACACCCATGCCACTGTCATGGGGGCACTACTTGAATCTGGGCCATAGCATGGTTAAGTCCATGTCGATAAATTAGAGCTGACTCTAAAATTGACCTAACATAGTAACATAGTATAAGACCGAAAAAAGACATTTGTCCATCCAGTGTGAGGCAGAAGCCAATTTTCCCCACTTAAAGGGATCAGAATAACTCCCTGTATTAACGACCCCTCTCTAGTAGCTATAACCTGTAATATTATTCCACTCCAGAAATACATCCAGTCCCCTCTTGAATTCATTAATTGTACTCACCATCACCACCTTCTCAGGCAGAGAGTTCCATAGTCTCACTGCTCTTACCGTGAAGAATCCTCTTCTATGTTTATGTACAAACCTTTTTTCCTACAGACGCAGAGGATGTCCCCTCGTCTCGGTCACAGTCCTGGGGATCAATAGATGATGGGAGAGATCTCTGTACTGACCCCTGATATATTTATACATAGGTATTAGATCTCCCCTCAGTCGTCTTTTTTCTAAAGTGAATAACCCCAATTTTGATAACCTTTCAGGGTACTGTAGTTGCCCGATTCCAGTTATTACTTTAGTTGCCCTCCTCTGAACCATCTCCAGCTCTGCTATATCTGCCTTGTTCACAGGAGCCCAGAACTGTACACAGTACTCCATGGGTGGTCTGACTAGTGATTTGAAAAGTGGTAGGACTATGTTCTCATCACGGGCATCTATGCCCCTTTTGATGCAACCCATTATCTTACTGGCCTTGGCAGTAGCTGCCTGACACTGATTTTTACATCTGCCAAAATTGAAATTTTACTATGCAAGCCTTCTACAAGATCATTAATAAATATATTGAAGAGAATAGGGCCCAATACTGACCCCTGAGGTACCCCACTAGTGACAGTGACCCAATCTGAGTGTGTACCGTTAATAACCACCCTCTGTTTTCTGTCACTCAGCCAGTTACTTACCCACTTACAGACATTTCCTCCCAGTCCGAGCATCCTCATTTTATATACTAGCCTTTTATGAGGTACATTGTCAAATACTTTGGAGAAGTCCAGATATACGACATCCTGTAAGGCTGAGTTCACAATTCAGTTATTTGGTCAGTTATTTTCATCAATTATTGTGAGCCAAATTCAAGAGCCAAGCCCTCAGATTAGATATCATAAATAGATCTGCACTTGTTCTGTGGTTTTGACCCACACATTCTTTGGGCTGAGAATAACTGATGAGACTAACTGACCAAATAAGTGAAGGATCTACTAAGCCTAATAGGGATGCACAGTGATTCTAAACCTAACAGAAGGGATTCTAATGCATGTGTTTGCACTGCCACAACATGGATTAAAATAACTTTTTTTTTCTCTACTAGTTTATTGGTGCTGCCTCCATGTCCTTATTTGGTTCCACTAAAGAATCATCGGGACTCAGCTCCTGAAGGGGCATGCAGGAGACTTTTGATTTAGCTAGGAGTCAGCTAGGACTTTTGGTGGCCTACACAATGATGAGCACATCCATGTATGTGACCTATCATTCTGCAAAGAAAAAGGGGTCAGTCAGCAAATCTCAATCCACAGGTTACTATTATTTTATATGTAATTGTATAGTAGATAATTAAGTACTGGATTTTATTCATTTGTTTTTGCCTTATTACTGTAAATTGCATTTTTCAATTACAATTTTTCATAGTATCTAACTGTATTACATGCTATTATTAAACTACTAATCTGTGAGAGTGCCAGTCTAAATATTCAAAATGAATATTTCATTTTTTGAAAAAAAAAATAAGGCTAGAGCACCCACCTATATCTTCTGGAAGTGGGAATGGCAGGCAATGTTTGGCATCATTGTGCTTTAGAGCAGAGGGATGTGCATTGGGAGATTTTACAGCCCTTCTGTGTATAGCTAAGGGGAGGGAAGATGTCACATGTCGGGTCTGTACTCAATCATACCTCAGGTTTTAACAAGAGAAGATACATCAGTTCTGACACTTGCTGGCCCTGCCTGAAACTGAAGACTAATAAACAGGGAGGAGCCTCAAGTTCTCTCATGTAAAAGGCTAAGGGGCCAGCCTTTGGGAAGTTGGGCTAAGCTGATTTAAATTGTGCTTGACAGTAGAGTCTTGACCCAATAATGGATTTCTTGTGCAACATTGACCTGGGCAGTCAACTCAGAATCATTGTACAGCTTCACTATAGTTAAAGTGGCCCTGCTGGGTACTGTATTTATTATGGGGATCATGAGGAGGAATTTATCACGTACTGGACTCCAAAATTCTAGCATTAAAATGTCACAAAATGGGAGCTTAGCTACTTTTTTGGTTTACTTGAGATAAAATATTGTGACTCTTTGCATTTTTACACTGCTCACTTTAGTTTTGAAAAGTGAGTGGGAAAGTGGGCTTTCCTAACCATGTTAACTGGTTTTTCTCCAGATTTATCATTGCAACTTTTTATAACGTTGCAAAAAAAGTTGCAAACTCACTCCAGCAGGGGAGTGGCATAGGAAAACTGGAGCGGCATTCGTAGACAAAAGTGTTAGAAGTTTAACAAACGTGTGACAAAAAGTATTAGAACACAGACTCCAGCAAAACTAGCTTAAAATATTAGCCTCATGATAAATCTCCCACCATATATTTTCTGCGGTATGGTTTAATTCTTTATTTGTTTTGCGGGTCTGGGATTTTTTAGAGTTACTGTAATTCCAGGGTTATTCTGGTTCTGTTTTTATTTTGGAAACTGTACACATTTTCTGGGTTATTCTGGGGTTTGGTCTTGATTCTTTATTTTGGATTTGGTAAAGGATACATGCAATACTTATGCTTGAAATTCAGAAAGTTAGCATTGCTTTTTTTTTTTTTAAATGTTGGACAAAACGTATTGCACTTCTCTGAATCTGATACTGCTGCTTGAAACTGGCTGTCTGTATGGCAACATTAATCATGAACTCTCAGACCCTGCCAGCCTAGTTGCAGACCAGTGATTGGGGCACTAGAAAGCACTGGAGCCTGCGGAGGTGAGTAAACTACTGAATACCAGGTACTTGATTTTAGAAATGTGCCTATTAATCTATTCACTGCCATAAACCACCAGTGGTCCTCTTCTCTATCAATCATGTAATCACCAATCATTTTGAATTTTCCATATTTGCCTAGGGCAGGAAAATAACCTTCCCTAGTCTTGTACAGTATATACGTTGAAATCCATAGAAAGAACTAATTTAGAAATCATCTGGAAAGTTGTAATGTGCACTGTCATATTGGAACAACTTTTCTTTAAGTTATAGTTTCCCTGTACTGCAATGACTTAGTAGTTTCATTCCTCTCTAATCACTTGATCATGTCCCTGTGTTTTATCTATAATTGTGCTGTATGCTTCTTTGCAGCCTTCAATTTCTTAAAAAACACCATGTTATAATTCACTGTGTCATTGACATCTCAAAGTTCTAATGCATGTTTGCTTGAAGCACAAATGATTAACTGACTTGTTTTTGTCTTGCTGTAAAATGTTGATACTTGCCATCCTCTGTAGACTTAACTGTAAATGTCCTGGCTGCTTTTTCTTCCTTCTGCCATACTAGTACTAAGTACTGTAATAGTAACCTTGGAGCTAAAAACTGATTACATTCCTATAATATTCGTTATGAAGCTAGTGAAAGTGAGGCAGTTTACAAAAGAAAGTGTTATAAGGGCAATGGAACATGCAAGTCATTTGTAGATAAATCGTCCTTCTGACCCAGGAAAGATGAACTTAGCCACAAGGGAGATGGTTATTTGTTTCACACAGGTTACAGTTATGAATTGCTCTTAATTTTTGAGAAATGAGCCCTTGCGTAAAGGCATCTATGGGTTTTCCTGTTTGCTAACATAAATATGTGCTCCTCCATATTGTTTTATATTTTAAAAATATTATAGAAAATGTATCTATTTATGGTATTTTTAAAGAGAATTTCCATTTAAGAGGATCTATCAAAAGATTTCACAATTCGTACTGCATACATGCAAGTAGATATATTAGACCAGATGAGGCAGATGTGCTTCCTTTGTAAATCCATCCTAATTTGAAAGTTTTCCCATCTGATTTTTAAAATGAGCATTTTATGAGTCTAACTCTAGCAGACAGTCTGGTCCAAGGTCTTTACATTTTATGTGGTATCTGTGTTTTTAGGGGGTCAGGGGTTCTTATTGAAGCAGTGCAGTGTAATTACAATGGCTCGTCTTATTCAACTGAACGGGATGAGCAGTTGTAGTTACACTCCACTGCCATGATCTAGATGGCATGCAGTTAATCTGTGAAGAGGCTGCAACACTCTTCCGCCCATCTGATATTGATGACCTACTCTTTAGATAGTGTACCTCTGCAGATGTTTTTACACACGGCATTGTCAGAAATGGCATTGGCCTGTACTGAAGAAGAAGTTTAAAAATGATTTTTCAGGAGCAGCAGCAGTACAGTATGGATCTGATGGACAGGGCAGGAGATGTGTGGCTGTGCATGAGCTGTAGTAGCAGCACTAGTTGCCTTGGCTGCAACAGTGCACTATAGAACTTGACAAATAGGGGATGTGCAGCTGTGTAGTAGTAGTAGTAGTGTCAGTAAGGGTAGTAGTAGCTGTAACAGCAGCAGTAGTACAGTTTGGAACATAATATAGATACAACAGCACTGGGATCATTGGGGTGGTGATAAATAGCCACTGTCAGCAATCTTTCCCTATCAGTTATTTCCATCAGTTATTGTGAGCCAAACCCGGTAGAGAAGCCTACTCACAGATCAGGTATAATGTAAAGATCTGCACCTGTTATGTGGTTTTGACCCATACCTGGTTTTGGCTCACAATAACTGATCGAAATAACTGAGCACAAAACTGAACTGTGAACTTAGCCTTAAACACTGAATTCACTGTATTGTTTGGAAGATGAGTTCTTGGGAAACACATATGATTAGTTTAGAGATGATTTGATCATTTTTGCTACTTTCTTTCTTTCTTTCTTTCTTTCTTTCTTTCTTTCTTTGTTTCTTTGTTTCTTTCTTTCTTTCTTTCGTGAAAATAGTTATACTATGATCTGTATCTTTTAAACAAGTTGGAGATAAAGTTTTATGTGTGTACATGTCTAGTTTCCCATACAGCTCAGCGCATTCAACTGACCATAGCTAACAGAGAAAATAATGAAAGAAATTCATTATAGGCTGATAATGGAATGCCTGGTGACAGAATGGACACTGATGGTCAATAATTAATTGGATCCCAGAGAATTGCTAACCTCCTCATTTAATTAAATGGAAGAAATGTGTTTTCTTAATTAAAATGCGACTTTCTTAAATACAGCATTTTAATATGTAGAAACTATCAAAAGTGTCATGGGTCCCAAACAAGCATTTTATTTTCATATTAAATTAAGACTGCAATAGAACAATCAGCTGAATATTTAATTTCCTTTTGTATTTTCAGTCAGATTTTACATAATTATTTTGATAATTGCTGTTCATGTGTCTCAATCTTGTGTGTGTTTTAAAGTTAACTAAAATGTGACCACTTCAATAGTATAATGTATTTGCTGTCAAATGTAATTATTGCAATGCATTTAAATACATTTTCCATGTTATTGCCTATTTTTTTGTGCGCAACAACGAGTTGTTATGTCAATAAAGGAGTCCTTTGCTGTGGACTACTGCTACATATTAAAAGGGTCCCTTAACAATAAGAAAATTGAGCATTACACAGTGTCCATTCAAATCAATCAATTCTTTGTGTAATGTCGGACATGAGACATCCACATCCGTTCCTCAATTTTGTGCAAGTGTAGATCCATTCATTTCAATAGGGCTGCAAAAGATGCGGACAGCACACTGTGTGCTGTCCGCATCCGTAGTCCCATTCTGCAGCCCTGCAAAAAATATAGAGCATGTCCTCAATCACGGACATGGATATTTATTTCTTTATAGGGCTGGCCCTGTGCGTGCTGCAAAATGCGAAATGCACATGACCTGTATTCATGTTTTGTGAATTCGCAAATTGCTGACTGCAAAACACTTACAGTCATCAGAATGTATCCCATCACAGAGGATGCTATCAGTCATTGATAACACCTCCCCCATGTACAGCTATCAGTGACTGACAGCTCTCTCTGTATACACGCTTACACAGAGAATGCTATCACTGATAACACCTCCCCGTGTACAACTATCAGTGACTGGCATCTATCTATGTATACACACTTACACAGAGAATGCTATTAATCACTGGTAACACCTCCCCTATGTACAGCTATCAGTGACTGACAGCTATCTATGTGTACACACATATAGAGAATGTTATAAATAACTGATAACAACTTCCTGTGTATAAAAAAGAGCAGAGATATACACTAAATACATAGCTCCCAACCGTCCCAGATTCAGCGGGACAGTCCCGGATTTCAGTGGCTGTCCTGCTGCCCCGGTAGGGGGGAGCTATGTCCCGCTTTCTGGCAGCAGTGTCTGCTTCCATAGGAAGTAGAGACAGTAGCCTGTATTATGATGAAGCAGAGAGCCAGCATTGGCTCCCTGGTTCATCATACCTCCCACCCGCCACCTCTCCACACCTCTTCTCTGTGTGGGGCAGGGCTGTCCATTAGTCAGCCTTGGCTCCGCCTCCTCCACAGACCAGAGCAGCCAATGTCCTGCTGCTAGAAACAAGGTAAGTATGTGGTGTTTATTTTTTTTACTTTCTGTGAGGGGGCACATAATAGAGCATATTACTGGGGGCACAGCTGGACATATTACTGGGGGCAAGGCTGGACATATTACTGGGGACACATAACAGGGCATATTACTAGGGGCAAGGCTGGACATATTACTGGGGACACATAACAGGGCATATTACTAGGGGCACATCTGGGCATATTAATGGGGGCACATAACAGGGCATATTACTGTGGGAACAGCTGGGTATAATTCAGTGAGGGGGCACAATGTGGGCTTAAATACTGTTCAGTGGCATGAAGGCGGAATAATTACTATGTTGGGGCATTAAGGACACCGGTTTAGATTAGGTACATAGTTATGTTTAGGGCATAGTTAGGGGTGTGGCCTGGTGCCACTTTGTCCCTCTTTGTTCATTTAGAAAGTTGGGTGTTATGTCGATATATAATTTGCAATTTTCACTGAATCTTTTCCTATAAACCTATATATAAATCTGTTCAGCTTCTCTTGCCCTATAACATGAATAGTTACAATTTTCCACATAGTTTGTTACCTAGTGCTAAAATAAATGACAGAAAGTGCTACCCTACACACATATAAGGTTTTAATTTGGGTGTGGCTAAGAGGAGTTGTAAATTGCACCAAATATATTATTAATATGCACTTTTAGGCACAAATTAATAGTCTAAAGTAAGCCAACTAAGAGGCACAGACCTCTCCATAACTTCGGGCATCCAGCACCAGTTCTAAATGTAAGACTTCTTCCGAGCCTGAAACATGCATAGAACATGGTAGATGGTAGATTTGGTGCATATTGTGATAGCCTGATCTGAAAGCATTAGCAAATGAATGCAATAGTATTTAGAAGTGTTTTGCTCAAACTTTGTGGTGTCTTTTTTCTAGGCTAAGGTACATCTAGATGCTAGTTGAAAGTCCATAGTGAATTATAAGGTCTACACACACCATTTTGGTTTGGAGTGTTTTATTGCATTTTTATGGTGTGTGGTGGTGTTTTCACAATGTAGCATGCTTAAAGTGTGTCTCTCTAGTTTACTAGAGTAAGGAAGTAAACGCTAAAGATGGACTCTCCTTTGCAACACATGTGGAACATACAGAGGCATGCTTCTCAGCCTGCCTCCTTTCTTACTACCCTGGTTGTTTATATGTGCCCTAATGATCTCTGCCTCTGTTTCTTCTTATCTGACTTGATGCCAGTGCTGACCACTCGCACCTCTGCTCCTATATCTGTTTTCCCTGTGCTTCTCTGACTGAGTGAAGTAATCCCTGTAATGCCCTCTGGCTCTGATATCACCTAATAACAGCTTGGACATGCTGGGAGTTGTAGTTTTCTCCTTTTTACCTTCTCTCTGTAATGACTTCTTCTATCATATAACAGTATGGGCATGCTGGGAGTTGTAGTTCTTTCCTCTTAAACTCCCTGTATACTCTAATATGACATCATAACCACCTGGACAGAGGTAAAGCTAGGCTTTCCAGCAACTGGGGGAAGGATTTAGCATTGCGATCCCAGCTCCCCCGCATTTGCCACCCAAGTTTACATAACGAAGGAAAACATCAGTGACACTCGTAGCATTTTTTTTTTTACAATAAGCCAGTCCTCTAACTCCACTCAGTGTATAACTATACTCACCCAGTCCCACTTAACAAATAAAATTTATCATAGGGTACACAGTGGAACTAATACACCTGCAGTAAATGAAATAACCAACTGGTCCGACCGCATCCAGGGTCTCACTGGCATGTCTGGAGTGATGTCTGCTGAAACCGGAACGAGATCTCTGTGGTGATAGAGAAAAAAGACTAATCACATAAGGAAGAGATGGTAACTGTCCTTGTGAAATCCCTAGCAGGGGGAGCTGTGCTGGTCCTTTAAAACCCACCCATCCCAATGTATAACAGGGTAATCTAGACCATTGCTTTCCCCTTAGTGCTACCGCACAGTACTAATGCCCACATTGTGCCTCCTTCACAGTAGTTATGCCCACGTTGTGCCCCTCACAGTAGTTATCTCTTTTTTGTTCCCCCAATCCCCTCCCTCACAGCAGTATTTCCCACCTTTGGCAAACAAAATAAACACTGAATATTCACCTATTTTCCTGATAATCGGGCACATCTGGTGTTCCTAGCTGCAGCAGACATGCTCACACATGCACATCACGCAGCTGGTTGTGCAGGAGGCTGATTCCAGGGTTCTCACCACTCCTTCTATACCTCTTTCTTGCAATGTCCTCTTACACTATATCAGTGTCATTAAAATACACAGGACCAAAAAAAAAAAACACAATAATCAGACCAGGCCAATTTATACATAGACAAGACAACAAACCAAGGGCCAAACCGGAGGTAGATAAATAGGTGAGGACAGAGTACAGGTAGGGAGGGAATCTATTCTTAGAAAAGTCTGTGTATACCCCTGACCACAGGGACCCTACCCCTGGGTATACCCTGTTATAACCTGAAGACTCTCTGGCCTGGCCTGATTATTGTGTTTTGTGTTTTTTTTTCTTTTTTTTCCAAGTGTTGTGGATTGTAATGACACTTTTAAAAGGTACGTTATATTACATGCCCTCTGTGATAAGTCTTTACAAGCATGGTCCTTGATCATGTTTCATACCAAATTATCTGTGAGTGTCCTTTTATGGCACCTTAATAACAGCCTGGACATTCTGGTAATTGTAGTCCCCTCCTCTTATACCTTCTCTCTGTAATGGCCTCTGATATCACATAATTATAGCCATTAATTATGACAAGCTAGAAGATATAGTTCTCCCCTATTATACCTCTTCTCTGTAATGTCCAATAGCAAACTCTTGGAAGCTGCAAGGAAAGTTAAATCTCACGTAGTCACCAAGTTTGGTGAGTAAAGCAATGATTTATGTTGCAACTTGCATTAATAATTTAATTTGATTGATTCTATTCTATAGATTATGGTTTTCATCTGTGTGTTATAGCATCATGCCCTATTGTCCTGGGTATGATCTTACTTTTTGGGGGTTATGAAAATGGTCACCCTGACTGAAGTTCTAAAGTCCCCATTCACACAACCATACTTTTGTCATTCATGAAAAATTTCCAGCTCACCCATATGAAGATTCCAGCGTGCACAGTGATTAAGAGAAGCTTCTGAGTGGTAACTTCAGGTGCATAAAAAGGATATCTGGCACTGCTTGGGTATTTAGTGCAATATCTTCCTTTTATTTATGTGGCAACAAGAATTTTACAAACACACTGTACAGCGGTAAAATTGACGTGTTTCGGACCCTGGGGTTCTTAGTCGTAACAGTAGGTGAAGCGACCCTGCAGGTGTATATGTACACCTTACACTGGTCAGGAACCACCCCTCTCCAATCCGGTCAGGGAGGAACCCAACACAATTTGTAACTGCCTACACTTGAACGCCTCACCTACTAGTCGTACTACAGGTACATAACCAACACAGTGATTTAAACATAAAAAATAGTTGTGTGACAGGACATCAAGTAAAATCACATTTTTTTACCTGTCAGACTTACAACAATCAATATTAAAACCAAGTATTGAACAGTAATAAAACTAATAGTACTACAAGAACATGGCTGAAGTATCGCATTGTACAAACTGTTGTCTACACATACAGATACATGAATTCCTTGCGTAAGTTTAGTCCATTAAGTACTCTGGTATTGAGTTTTAGGATCCAGTATGCTTCCCGCAATAAGATTTGTTTTTTATGATTATGATTATGATGAATATTAAAAATGTATCTCTGTCACATATGGAAGCATCCTCGGAACCAATGTCAATTGCACTTCTGATGGAATACAATTGTGACTGTCCATTTGGGAGCTTAAAATCTATTAATTATTTTCCTCGGATCCTGCTATGTGGATGTTTTTTAATTGTGATCCATTAGGAGAGAGCAGTAATCTGTAACTACAGTGGTTATAAAAAGTCTACACACCCCTGTTTAAATGTCAGGTTTCTGTGCTGTAAAAAATTGAGACAAAGATAAATCATTTCAGAACTTTTTCCACCTTTAATGTGTCCTATAAACTGTATAACTCAATTGAAAAACAAACTGAAATCTTTTTGGTAGAGGGAAGAAAAAATATAAAAATAAAATATGGTTGCATAAGTGTGCACACCTTTAAACTAATACTTTGTTGAAGCACCTTTTGATTTTATTACAGCACTCAGTCTTTTTGGGTATGAGTCTATCAGTATAGCACATTTTGACTTGACAAGATTTGCCCACTCTTCTTTGCAAAAACACTCCAAATCTGTCAGATTGCGAGGGCATCTCCTGTGCACAGCCCTCTTAAGATCACCACACAGATGTTCAATCGGATTCAGGTCTGGGCTCTGGCTGAGCCATTCCAAAACTTTAATCTTCTTCTGGTAAAGCCATTCCTTTATGGATTTGAATGTATGCTTTGGGTCGTTGTCATGTTAAAAGATGAAGTTCCTCTTCATGTTCAGCTTTCTAGCAGAAGCGTGAAAGATTTTGTGCTAATATTGACTGGTATTCAGAACTGTTCATAATTCCCTCTATCTTAACTAAGGCCACAGTTCCAGCTGAAGAAAAACAGCCCCAAAGCATGATGCTGCCACCACCATGCTTCACTGTGGATATGGTGTTCTTCTGGTAATGTGCAGTGTTGTTTTTGCGGAAAACATATTTTTTGGAATTATGGCCAAAAAGTTCAACCTTGGTTTCATCAGACCATAACACGATTTACCACATGCTTTTGGGAGACTTCAGATGTGTTTTTGAAAAATGTAGCCTAGCTTGGGTGTTTTTCCTCATAAGAAAAGGCTTTCGTCTTGCCACTCTACCCCATAGCCCAGACATATGAAGAATATGGGAGATTGTTGTCACATGCACCACACAGCCAGTACTTGTCAGATATGCCTGCAGCTCCTTTAATGTTGCTGTAGGCCTCTTGGTAACCTCCCAGACCAGTTTTCTTCTCGTATTTTCATCAATTTTGGAGGAATGTCCAGTTCTTGGTAATGTCACTGTTGTACCATATTTTCTCCACTTGATGATGACTGTCTTTACTGTGTTCCATGGCATATCTAATGCCTTGTGAATTCTTTTGTACCCTTCCCCTGACTGATACCTTTTAACAATGAGATCTCTCTGATGCTTTGGAAGCTCTCTGTGGACCATGGCTTTTGCAGTGGGAAAATTTCAGGAAAGACCTACTAGAGCAGCTGAACTTTATTTGGGGTTAATCAGAGGCACTTTAAGTAATGTCAGCTGTATGCTGACTCCAATTTGTCATGATTTTGAATGTGATAGCTTAATTCTGAAAAAAGCTATATCCCCATTTATAAGAGGGTGTGCACAATTATGAAACCACATTATTTTAGGTTTTTTTTTGTTGTTTTCTTCCCTCCACCTAAAAGATTTCAGTTTGTTTTTCAATTGAGTGGTACAGTTTATAGGTCACATTAAAGGTGGAAAAAGTTCTGAAATTATTTATCTGTGTCTCATTTTTTACAGCACAGAAACCTGCCATTTTAACAGGGGTGTGTAGACTTTTTATATCCATTGTAAGTATAGTTCCCATGCCTACAAGGAGTCTAAAGTAGTCTTAAAAGCAACTCCTGTCTCGTCATTGGTTCACACTGATGCTGTCCCCTCCCCACTGCAGATTTTCATACTCAGATTAGCTTCTATGTATTCAAACAAGTATATTAAATGTTCTCCAGGAAGTCAATGCATGAAGGGCTAATTTTTATTTTAAGAATAAGTTCACTTACCTTGTAATAACACATACGATTCAATAAATTTCTTTTTTTTCTGCACGAGTTACACCAAACCCACTTTAGACACAGCCCATTTCCTCAAAAAATGCAGGTCCACAAGTCAAAGCAGCATAATATAGTGAGTGAAATAATTGGGACTCACAGTTCCTTTGGCTCAAATGATACCTTTAATTCTCTATTAACATTTTACCATTAGAATAAATCACAGTATATTTTCAGATCAGCCATTTTCTCCTCAGCTATTTTCTCCGCTGTCCTTTTCTGACATGATGTTTTGGAGGACACACCCCCTACATCATGCATGACCAATGAAGCCAGTTATTGGCTGCAGAAGAGCATGTCACCATGCTCATGCTGCACAGGATAACACTGGGGACCGGAACATGAACACAGCCGAGGCAACACGGAGGATCATAGCAGCAGAAAGCAGGTAAGTATGAATCTTCTGTTTAGATAGGCAGACTGCTGGCACTTGCCAAAATCTCATTATTCCCGGAGAACCCCTTTAATTGTTCTGTAATACCTTGGTATTCAGGCTCTAGCAATACAAATTAACATTGTCACCAAACACGTTGTGAAACCACATATTTTAAGTAGTCATCACACAGCAAGATCTGGCAGATTGAAAGTAAAGCAGATTTTTAATTATTCACTTTTCTCCATTACACTGTATGATATTGTAGAATCATATGTAATGCTAGCAGGACATATATTTATTGCGTTCATCTGTTACAGAATACTGAGTGTATTAAACATAGACCCAAGAGGAAGAGTTCCCTATTCGGTTGTAAATAGAGAGCATATGCCTCTGGTAGTGAGCATACATTCTTAGGGCTATAAGCAACTGTATGTAAGGGAGACATTTATTGCAGCTCTGTATTATTTAAGAGATGAGATTGTGGGCTTCTCTAGAGAAGACTACCAGAACTTTTTTCCCTTTTTTCTGCTTTATGAAGAAACTAGTAGAAAGAAGTTGGAATTACAGTAGTAATAAAAATCTTTAATAAGCGAAAAGAAGAAACAATATTTATAGGACAGGAAATATTGCCGCTCATTATAGAGCAGACATTTCTCTGTTCCTTCATTACCCATTTTCCCTTTTCATTTCCCCCCGATGCATTGTATATGTTTCCATCCTGTAAATTGTTTATCTGTTTTCACAAATAACAGGAACACTTTGGTAAAGTGTTAAAGTCCTTCTTTTTTATCCATTTGTAATGTAAAGTAAATAGAATACAGTATAAAAATACCTGTTTTAATAGGATGATATCCTTTTACGATTTTAGTCTGGTTACCGTTATTCGTTTTAGAGAGTATCACGGCTTTAATTCGTCCTGAAATCTCTGAACTAAAAAAATTCTCTTGTTTCTTATGATTTTGCAATTGAAAATAACATGGATTCCTCACAGCTGTATAAAATGTTAAGGCATATAGTGGTTTTCAATAATGAATTATGTTTCCTAACTTATTAGTGTTTCTTGGAGGCACCTTGTCTGCTTTCACCATACATTTGCTTATCAGAAAATAAGTTTTATTTGGTATGATTTACGATGGTGGAAAACAACTCACCAGGAACTTTCTATTTATAAATATGATTTATTGATTTTACAATATAGTTTGATGATTGAATTTTTACTATTGTTCGAACTATTGTCTTCAGTCCTGTGACAAGATTGTCTTTCAGGATCCATAAAGAAGTCTAACATTACATAACTCACCACTGATAACATTTACTGCTTACTATATATTGAATTATTTTTTTAATTCTGTTGTTTTATTAAAGTGTTTGGGAATAAAGATACAATAAACATGCAAAGCATATTTCCAAATATAAAATCTAATATGAGCATGAATAGATGGCAGGATGGAATAGGCATAGCACACAAAGTTAATATTGCAGTAAAGGAAGGTTATAGTGTACAGTCGTGACCAAAAGTTTTGAGAATTACATAAATATTAAATTGGAAAAGTTGCTGCTTAAGTTTTTATAATAGCAATTTGCATATACTCCAGAATCTTATGACGAGTGATCAGATGAATCGCATAGTCCTTCTTTGCCATGAAAATTAACTTAATACCAAAAAAACCTTTCCACTGCATTTCATTGCTGTCATTAAAGGACCTGCTGAGATCATTTCAGTAATGACGAGCACAAGGCTGGAGATCATTATGTCAGGCTGATTGGATTAAAATAGCAGACTTGACATGTTAAAAGGAGGGTGATGCTTGAAATCATTGTTCTTCCATTGTTAACCATGGTGACCTGCAAAGAAACGCATGCAGCCATCATTGCGTTGCATAAAAATGGCTTCACAGGCAAGGATATTGTGGCTACTAAGATTTCACCTCAATCAACAATTTATAGCATCATCAAGAACTTCAAGGAAAGAGGTTCTTGTTAAGAAGGCTTCAGGGCGTCCAAGAAAGTCCAGCAATCGCCAGGATCGTCTCCTAAAGAGGGTTCAACTGTGGGATCAGAGTGCCATCAGTGTAGAGCTTGCTCAGGAATGGCAGCAAGCGGGTGTGAGCGCATCTGCACGCACAGTGAGGCGAAGACTTTTGGAAGATGGCCTGGTGTCAAGAAGGGCAGCAAAAAAGCCACTTCTCTCCAAAAAAAACATCAGGGACAGATTGATCTTCTGCATAAAGTATGGTAAATGGACTGCTGAGGACTGGGGCAAAGTCATATTCTCCGATGAAGCCTCTTTCCGATTGTTTGGAGCATCTGGAAAAAGGCTTGTCTGGTGAAAAAAAGGTGAGCGCTACCATCAGTCCTGTGTCATGCCAATAGTAAAGCATCCTGAGACCATTCATGTGTGAGGTTGCCTCTCATCCAAAGGAGTGGACTCACTCACAATTTTGCCATGAAAAAAAACACAGCCATGAATAAAGAATGGTACCTAAACACCCTCCAACAGCAACTTCTTCCAACAATCTTCTTCCAACAATGCAACAACAGTTTGGTGAAGAACAATGCATTTTCCAGCACGATGGAGCACTGTGCCATAAGGCAAAAGTGATAACTAAGTGGTTTAGGGACCCAAACGTTGACATTTTGGTTCCATGGCCTGGAAACTCCCCAGATCTTAATCCCATTGAGAACTTGTGGTCAATCCTCAAGAGGCGGCTGGACAAACAAAAAAACACACTAATTCTGACAAACTCCAAGAAGTGATTATGAATGGGTTGCTATCAGTCAGGAATTGGCCCAGAAGTTTATTGAGAGCATGCCTCGAATTGCTGAGGTCCTGAAAAGGAAGGGCCAACACTGCCTCCTGCCTCCCTCCCACATGACGCTGTCAGGTGGCACGCAATTCTGTAATTTGGGTGCTGCTTGTTCAGTGTAGATGGTTGCTAGCTGATGGCATGGCTCCATCTCCCTTCCTCCGTGACGCTATTAAGAGGCGCGCAATCTTTTTAAATTTGTGTAACAGCCGGAGGAAGCGGGACGCCGCGAAACGGCCGTCGCTGTTACCTGTGTATTCATGTGAGTCTCCCTCTCCCTCAATTTTGAGATTTTTTTCGCCCAAGCCCTGAAGATTTGAAAATAAAGGGACACTCTTTTCACGAATGGTGAGTGCGGCTCCTCTTTACTCTTTGTCTACTAGTTTGCCCTGTTGGAGCCTTGGACCCCGTGTTTCCGTTGGATCGTTGAGGCCAATCCGGACATTGGGAGCTGTTGGGTGAGAGGATCGGTGCCGTCAGTTTCTCTTTATCCAGACCAACACTGCAAATACTGACTCTTTGCATAAATGTCATGTAATTGTCAATAAAAGCCTTTGAAACGTATGAAGTGCGTGTAATTATATTTCAGTACATCACAGAAACAACTGAAACAAAGATCTAAAAGCCATTTTGCAGCAAACTTTGTGAAAACTAATATTTGTGTCATTCTCAAAACTTTTGGCCACGACTGTACATCATATTATAAACATCAGCAATAAATTAATGCATCAGGTATTTGTAAGGTAGTTGCTAAGTATAAATCTTATCATTTGTGCTGTACAATAAAGCTGGCCACGAATTTTATGTAAATGTTATTGTTATTGGGTAATGATCTCATATGTGGAGGCCTCCAAACTAAGCTCCATCAGCTAATTTCAGGAGAAAGATAGATATACAATGTTTGATTTTGAAGGTTTCTGGTAAAAGTTTATATCTTTTCTCATTAGAAAGTGCATGTTTATGGAGGATTCAGGAGAAATACCTGTCAGATACATGAGCATTGGGCCCTCTTGTATAGCCAGACAACAATCCCAAAATGTTAGTGACAAAACAGTAACAGCTTGTGAGAGTTTTATATCACTAGAACTTAAGCCTTAAGGTCATCTATGACAAAATTCAGATGAAGGAGTGGCTTATAGTGGGTCACTCATTAGCAAGGCAAAGAGATAGGAAAGAACCAACAAAATCCATAACCCAGGCCAACATAGGTCTATAGCACTTCATTCCAGGACAGTTTCCTGAGGGAGTTTTTAAAGCAAGATTGCTGATAGAGTTTTGTTGGGGAATCATAGAATGATTGTTTACCATTGTGTGGCATGAGAAATGAGAATGGAATCCTAACTTCAAAAATATTATTTTATGTCAGACTAAAAATTCCTAAGAGAAAAATAAAAAGGAAATTATAAAAGCTCAGACTAAATGGATTGTGTGCTCTAGTTCTTCCACCATAATTCGATGAGAAAGAACAGTGAAGATCTTAAATATGAGCAAGTTGAAACAAAGACTAGGTGTCAAAGCATTGAGTGGAATTGATGCTTCCTATCTTTGTGTTGTGGAGAGAAGTTTCTTTTGGAAATCCTCCAGCCTGTGATTTTGGGACTTTCTGTATGTGGTTTTGTACCAACTCCAGGCCTAGACAGACATTGGGCTTATGTGTCTAAGTTTTTATAAAAATGAAACATATTCATATTCTTATAAGTGTGGTAAACAGAGGCCTACCTTGTAGTCACTAATATATGTATATGATTTTATACAAATGTTGTGAGAAATTGTCTATATTATCTGTTGTGCCTTTTATGAATATGCTGCATGATTCTATATCTTTTCTATACCTTAATGTGTGATACTGATCTGACCATACTAGTCCTTAAAGTTTCCAAAAAGTCTGCCATGGGATACAAAATCTCCTTTGGTAATCCATTTAGACTCAAGGGTAAAATCTAAGCCTCCCGGAAATTAAAGATTACAGTTAAAATCAAATTAGCAATAAGTTTGGCATGATGAGTAGAGATGAGCCAATCGAAGCTGACGAAGTAGAATTCGTTTAGAATTTCAGGAAAAATTTGACTTGCAATTAATGCGAATTTCCTCACGCGTCGTTGCAACATATTGTAATTTTTCCTAACATGGCGGCTAACCGTGTGAGGACATAGGGCAAGGAACTCAGGGCAAGTGGGATGACCCATAATGCCATGCATGCCACCAATTACGTCACCAAATACGTCAGCCATCTTAGATTCTGCCATTCACAATCGTACTTTGTTCAGGAATAGGGATGAGCGAACCCGAACTGTATAGTTCGGGTTCGTACAGAATTTTGGGGTGTTAGTGACACGGACCCGAACATTTACGTAAAAGTTTGTGTTCGGGTTTATTGTTCGGTGATTTCTTCACGCTTTCTGAAGGGCTAGCGTTTTACTTCTTGCCCTAAGAAGCCATCACAGCCATGCCTGCTAATGGCATGGCTGTGATTGGCCAAGTACAGCATGTGACCCAGCCTCTATTTAAGCTGGAGTCACGTCGCGCCGCATGTCACTCTGCTCTGATTAGTGTAGGGATAGGATGCAGCTGCTGTTAGGGTGAGATTAGGCAGGGATTAACTCAGCAAAAACACTTAATAAAGTGATCGATCTACAGCTGTGAATCAATCAACTTCTGCTAGTTAATTGCTCACTATTTTAAGGCTGCCCAGAGAGTTTTTCTGTCACTTTTTTCCGGGGTGATCAGCGGCCATCTTGTGTCTTGTGGTGCGCCAGCACAAGCTGCCGCCAAGTCCATTAATCCATCAATAGTAGGTTTTTTTTTTTTTTTTTTGCTATATCCTACATCAGGGGTTTGTCTGTACCCCTAGAAACTCAGAATAGAATTTTCTATATTTTATGGAGAAGTTATATTTACTTAAAAAAATAGCAATCCCCAAAATCTGGTCTTCCAGCTGTGGCTAGCCAAGTGTAATACTGTCTGGCAAAGAATATATTTTTTTTTTCTAGGGTGAAATTCAATTTCCAAAATAGCAAAACAGTTTTATAGTGTCCGTCAAAGGATAGCTTTTGTTCGTGGGTGAAATTCAATTGCCAAAATAGCAACACCGTAAATCAGGTGTTCCAGCTGTGACTGGACAAGTTTCATAGTGTCCGTCAAAGGATATATTATTTTCTGGGGTGAAATTCAGTTGCAAAAATAGCAATACCGTAAATCTGGTGTTCCAGCTTTGACTGGAAGAGTTTCATAGTGTCCGTCAAAGGATATATTATTTTCTGGGGTGAAATTCAGTTGCAAAAATAGCAATACCGTAAATCTGGTGTTCCAGCTGTGACTGGACAAGTTTCATAGTGTCCATCAAAGGATATATTATTTTCTGGGGTGAAATTCAGTTGCAAAAATAGCAATACCGTATACCTGGTGTTCCAGCTGTGTCTGGATAAGTTTCATAGTGTCCGTCAAAGGATATATTATTTTCTGGGGTGAAATTCAGTTGCAAAAATAGCAATACTGTAAATCTGGTGTTCCAGCTGTGACTGGACAAGTTTAATAGTGACTGGCAAAGGATAGATTTTGTTCTGGGGTGAAATTCAATTGCCAAAATAGCAATACCGTAAATCAGTGGTTTCAGCTGTGGCTGGCCAAGTTTAATAGTGTCCAGCAAATGATAGATTTTGTTCTGGGGTTAAATTCAATAACCAAAATAGCTATCCCCTAAATCTGGTATCCAGCAGTGGCTGGCCAAGTTTAATAGTGTCCGGCAAAAGATATATTTTTTTTTTCTGGGGTGAAATTCAATTGCCAAAATAGCAATACCATAAATCAGTAGTTTCAGCAGTGGGTGGCCAAGTTTAATAGTGTCCGACAAAGGATATATTTTGTTCTGAGGTGAAATTCAATTGCCAAAATAGCAATCCCCTAAATCTGGTGTCCCAGCAGTGGCTGGCCAAGTATTATAGTGTCTGGCAAAGGATAGATAATATTCTGGGGTGAAATTCAGTTGCAAAAATAGAAATACCGTAAATATGCTGTTCCAGCTGTGGCTGGAAAAGTTTCATAGTGTCCGTCAAAGGATATATTATTTTCTGGGGTGAAATTCAGTTGCAAAAATAGAAATATCGTAAATCTAGTGTTCCAGCTGTGACTGAACAAGTTTCATAGAGTCCGTCAAAGGATATATTATTTTCTGGGGTGAAATTCAATTGGCAAAATAGCAATACTCAAAATCTGGTGTTCCAGCTGTTGCAGGCCAAGTGTAAATCTGTTCCGTAAAAGGGTATATATTACACGCAGCGTGCATCTCAAAGTGTATTTCTTTCCGTTAAAGGGTATATTACAGTAAGTGTTAAAATACAGCATAATCCTATACATTCGCACATACTGTTTTGCATCTTTAAGTGTATTTCATTCAGTTAAAGGGTATATTACACAAAGTGTTAAAATACAAGTGCTGAAAGCATAATACTATACATTTTTTCACACGCTACTGTGCATCTCAAAGTGTAAATCTATCCGCAATAGGATACCTTCCATCCAGGGCCTAAATACTAGGCCTACAATTGATATTCCCCTAAATCTGTTGGTACTGCTGTGCCTGGATTATTGTAATACGGTACATATCAGATAGTGTTAGGTGCCTGTAAAAAAAAAGGCCTGAATTTGAATTCAATACATTGGACCAAATAATTTTTCCCACAGCCACAAGTCCGAGTGAACCAATTACCTCAGGTTCCGGTACCCGTCAGAATTTACAGCGATATTTGGTGGGGCCAATGCCGTTCTAATGATGGTAAGGCCTGAGCAAGTACAGGCGCTAGTCAATTGGATGAACGACAGTGGATCCAGCATGTTCACAACAGTATCTCCCACCCAGTCTTCTGCAGAAAGCGCACAGGTGGCCCCTGAAAACCAAGCCCATCAGTCTGTCACATCACCCCCATGCATATCAGGGAAACTGTCTGAGCCTCAAGTTATGCAGCAGTCTCTTATGCTGTTTGAAGACTCTGCTGGCAGGGTTTCCCAAGGGAATCCACCTAGCCCTTCCCCAGTGTGGGAAGACATAGAATGCACTGACGCACAGTGTGCAGACCGAACAGGAGGTCAGGGAGGAAGACTGTGTGGAAGACGATGCAGGGGATGATGAGGTCCTAGACCCCACATGGAATGAAGGTCGTGCCACTGACTTTCATAGTTCGGAGGAAGAGGCAGTGGTGAGACCGAGCCAACAGCGTAGCAAAAGAGGGAGCAGGGGGCAAAAGCAGAACAGCCACTGCCAAGAGAGTTCACCTGCTACTTGCCACCGCCACCAGGGACCGAGCACCCCAAAGGCAACTTCAAGGAGTTCCCTGGCAGGGCACTTCTTCAAACAATGTGCTGACGACAAGACCCGAGTGGTTTACACGCTGTGCCATCAGAGCCTGAAGCGAGGCATTAACGTTCTGAACCTTAGCACAACCTGCATGACCAGGCATCTACATGCAAAGCATGAACTTCAGTGGAGTAAACACCTTAAAAACAAGGAACTCACTCAGGCTTCCCCTGCTCCCTCTTCTGCTGCTGCCTCGGCCTCGTCCTCCGCCTCGGGAGGAATGTTGGCATGTGCCGCCCACCAAACAGAGGATGTGCCACCAACACCACCACCTCCGTCACCAAGCATCTCCACTATGTCAAACGGCAGCGTTCAGCTCTCCATCTCACAAACATTGGAGAGAAAGCGTAAATTCCCACCTAGCCACCCTCGAGCCTTGGGCCTGAATGCCAGAATTTCTAAACTACTGGCCTTTGAAATGCTGTCATTCAGGCTGGTGGACACAGACAGCTTCAAACAGCTGATGGCGATGGCAGTCCCACAGTATGTTGTTCCCAGCCGCCACTACTTCTCCAAGACAGCCGTGCCTTCCCTGCACAACCAAGTATCCAATAAAATTAAGTGTGCACTGCGCAACGCCATCTGTGGCAAGGTCCACCTAACCACAGATACGTGGACCTGTAAGCACGGCCAGGGACGCTATATCTCCCTAACTGCACACTGGGTAAATGTAGTGGCGGCTTGGTCCCAGGCGGAAAGTTCAAGGATTGCAGGGCATCATTCTTTGCCTCCTGTAGCCTCCTCCTCCTACCTCGGCTTCCTCCTCCTCTGCTTCCACCAGCTCATCCAGTCAGCCACACACCTTCACCACCAACTTCAGCACAGCCCGGGGTAAACGTCAGCAGGCCATTCTGAAACTCATATGTTTGGGGGAAAGGCCCCACACCACGCAGGAGTTGTGGCGGGGTATTGAACAATAGACCAACGAGTGCTTTCTGCCGGTGGGGCTCAAGCCCGGCCTGGTGGTGTGCGATAATGGGTGAAATCTCGTCGCAGCTCTGGGACTAGCCGGTTTGACGCACATCCCTTGCCTGGCGCATGTGCTGAATTTGGTGGTGCAGAAGTTCATTCACAACTACCCCGACGTGTCAGAGCTGCTGCATAAAGTGCGGGCCGTCTGTGCGCTCTTCCGGTGTTCACATCCTGCCGCTGCTCGCCTGTCTGCGCTACAGCGTAACTTCGGCCTTCCCGCTCACCGCCTCATATGCCACGTGCCCACCATGTGGAACTCCACCTTGTACATGCTGGAGAGACTGTGTGAGCAGCAGCAGCCCATAGTAGAGTTTCAGCTGCAGCAGGCACGTGTCAGTCGCACTGCGGAACAGCACCACTTCACCACCAATGACTGGGCCTCCATGCGAGACCTGTGTGCCCTGTTGCGCTGTTTTGAGTACTCCATCAACATGGCCAGTGGCAATGACGCCGTTATCAGCGTTACAATGCCAGTTCTATGCCTCCTTGAGAATACACTTAGGGTGATGATGGAAGAGGAGGTGGCCCAGGAGGAGGAGGAGGAGGAGGAGTGGTAATTTTTAGAACTTTCAGGCCAGTCTCTTAGAAGTGGCTCAGAGGGAGTTTTTTTGCAAAAGCAGAGGCCAGGTACAAATGTGGCCAGCCAGGGCCCACTACTGGAGGTCGACGAGGACGAGGATGAGGAGGTAGAGGAGGATGAGGATGAAGCATTTTCACAGCGGGGTGGCACCCAACGCAGTTCGGGCCCATCACTGGTGCGTGGCTGAGGAGAAACGGGTTGCCACCCTTCTGGATCCCCGGTACAAAGAGACAATGTGCCCACCTTACTTCCTGCACTGGAGCGTGATAGGAAGATGCGCAAGTACAAGTGAACGTTGGTAGACACGCTACTGAGATCATTCCCAAATGTCACAGGGGAACAAGTGGAAGCCCAAGGCGAAGACAGAGGAGGAGCGAGAGGTCGCCAACGCAGCAGTGTCACGGCCAGCTCCTCTGAGGGCAGGTTTAGCATGGCAAAGAGATGTGGAAAACTTTTGTCACCACGCCACAGCTTACTGCACCACCACCTGATACGGAACGTGTTAGCAGGAGGCAGCATTTCACTAAAATGGTGGAACAGTACGTGTGCACACCCCTCCACGTACTAACTGATGGTTCAGCCGCATTCAACTTCTGGGTCTCCAGATTGTCCACATGGCCAGAGCTAGCCTTTTATGCCTTGGAGGTGCTGGCCACAGTTTTGTCTGAACGTGTATTCAGCACGGCAGGTGGCGTCATTCCTGACAAACGCAGCCGCCTGTCCACATCCAAAGTGGACAAGCTGACGTTTATAAAAATGAACCAGGTATGGATCCCACAGGACCTGTCTAACCCTTCAACAGAATAGATATTTATAACTACCTCCCCTTAACCATATTTTCTTGTACTCCAGGGCACTTCTTTATTGAATCCTCTTTTTCTTAATTTTACCATTATTTTGTGGGGCAACCCAAAGTTGAATGAACCTCTCCTCCGTCTGGGTGCCAGGGGCCTAAATATCTGAAAGTGGCCTTTTCCATTGGGGGGTGACATGAAGCCTGATTCTCTGCTTTGGGACCTCTCTCCTCTGTCTGGGTGCTGGGGACTAAATAACTAAAAGTGGCCTTCTCCGTTGGTGGGTGACATGATGCCTCTTTTGCTGCTATGGGACCTCTCTTCCCTGTCTGGGTGTCAGTGGCCTAACTTTCACGTACTTGCTTGCTGTCTTGGTGGCAGACATTTAACACTTTTTACTATCTAATGACCGCCCCATTGTCTGGTTGTCAGGGGCCTATATGTCGTTTAATTATTTGTTGTCTTGGTGGGAGATATTAAACTCTTTTTACTGTCATGCCCGCCCCATTGTCTGGGTGTCAGTGGCCTAAATTTTACATACTTGCTTGCTGTCTTGGTGGCAGACATTTAACACTTTTTACTGTCTAATGACCACCCCATCGTCTGGGTGTCAGGGGCCTATATGTTGTTTAATCATTTGTTGTCTTGGTGGGAGATATTAAACTCTTTTTACTGTTTAATGATCGCCCCATTGTCTGGGTGTCAGTGGTCTATATTTCATTTAATTGCTTGCTGTCTGGGTGAGAGACATTAAACTCTTTTTACTGTTAGATTGCCTCTCCTCTGTCTGGGTGTCAGGGGCCTACATAAATGATAATGGCCTGTTCCATTGCAGGTTGACCTGAGGCCTGTGTTGCTGTTACGGGACCGCTCTCCTCTTTGCGTGTGCCATGGCCCTGAGTCTGTGAATAAGGCCTGTGGCACTGCAGGCAGACATGAATCCTTTTTGGCTGTGATGAGAACATCAACTCCCATAGCATTCCCACCTGATGCCACCCCAACCTCCTATTCCACCTCCTCCTCCTCCAAGTTGCCAATTGATATTGGTTAATTTTTATTTATTTTATTGTATTTTAAGTCATTTCCCTATCCACATTTGTTTGCAGGGGATTTACCTACATTTTGCTGCCTTTTGCAGCCCTCTAGCCCTTTCCTGGGCTATTTTACAGCCTTTTTAGTGCCCAAAAGTTCGGGTCCCCATTGACTTCAATGGGGTTCGGGTTCTGGGTGAAGTTCGGATCGAGTTCAGATCCCGAACCCAAACATTTTCGGGAAGTTCGGCCGAACTTCTCGAACCCGAACATCCAGGTGTTCGCTCAACTCTATTCAGGAACAGACGTGGGAGAGTGAAAGAAAAATTAATTGTTAAAAAAAAAAAAAAGGAAAAAAGCGATTTACTAGTGCAGGGAAAGGATAGTGAGAGGAATCATTTCACAGGCAGGGAGAGATTTGTGCAGATGCTAGGGAGAGTCATAGGAAAATCCTCATTGTGGAAAAAAAGCGATTTACAAGTGCAGGGAAACATTACTTGGGTATACAGACAGTCTCATAATACAGCTCTGTCATTACAGCAATTAGATACTGGAGCCAAGTGCTATGTTGAAAAGCCTTACGTGGCTTTTATATGTGGAAAAAGATAAATATATACGCAGGTCACTTTTGTTATATACGCTAAAATAATTTGCAGTCATTTCTGGTGAAAGATTATAGGGCGGTATTTCAGTAATACATGAAAAATTTTAATGCACTGCAAGTTTGCAGTCATTTCTGGAGAAAGAGTATAGGGTGGTATTTCAGTAATACACGAAACATTTAAACGTACTGCATGCTTGCAGTCATTTCTGTAGAAAGAGTATAAGGTGGTATTTCAGTAATACACGAAAAATATAAACGCACTGCACGTTTGCAGTAATTTCTGGTGAAAGAGTATAAGCTGGTATTTCAGTAATACATGAAAAATATAAATGCACTGCACATTTTCAGTCATTTCTAGAGAAAGAGTATAGGGCGGTATTTTAATAATGCAAAAAACATTTAAAGGCACTGCACATTTCCATTCATTTCTGGTGAAAGAGTTTAGGGCAGTATTTCAGTAATACATGAAAAATATAAATGCACTGCACGTTTAGAGTCAATTCCAGTGAAAAAGAATAGGGGCTTATTTCATTTAAAAAAAGAAAAATATATATGCACTGCTCTGTTGCAGTTTTTTCTGGTGAAAGCGTATAGAGTCGTATTTCAGTACTACAAGAAAAATATATAAGCACTTCAATCTTTAATTGTTTTCTGGTTAAAGTGTATAGTGGCCTTTTTTCATCCAACAAGAAATATATATTCTTGGGTCACTTCTGCAGTGATTTCTGTTGAAAGCGTATAGGGGCGTATTTTATTAAAAAAAAGGAAAATATAGACGCACTGCACTGTTGCAGTTATTTCTGTTGAAAGCTTATAGGAGCGTATTTCAGTACTTTAAGAAATACAGTATATATACGCACTTCACTCTTTAATTATTTTTCTGGTCAAAGCGTATAGTGGCCAATTTCAATGCAACAATAAATATATATTCTAAGTGCAGTGCTGCAGTGATTTCTGTTGAAAGCGTATAGGGGATTATTTCAGTACCTGAACAAAAATATATATACGCAGTTCACACTTTAATTTTTTTCTCGTCATGGTGTATAGGGTCGTATTTTAGTACAACAAGAAAACTATATTCTCAGTGCATTTCCGCAGTTAAAGAGGACCTTTCATGATAAGTATCTGGACATGTAGAGCGGCGCCCAGGGATCTCAGTGCACTTACTTTTATCCCAGGGCGCCACTCCATTTGCCCGCTGTGGCCCCATTACCTTCTTACCTGTATGGTAATTGCTACTGACTTCGCAACAGGGAGGAGACATCAACTTCTCTCCCTGTGCGTTCCTTCTCCCGGGCTGCAGCACTGTCCAATCGCAAAGCAGAGCTCACAGCCTGGGAGAAGCAACTGCGTCAACATATGCAGTGTCACCATCAAGTGGCCTGGGAGAACCGTGGCTCCGATGTGGTGCAGCCTGCGACAGCTACTGATACATCACCCAGCCAGTCAAGGCTCCACCACCTCAGCCGAAAGGAGCTTTTTGTCAATCCCATCTTCTGCTGGTCCAGATGCCCCTACTACTCAGTTATTCCATCAGCAAACGATCACCGAAGCAATTGCCAAGAGACAACAGTATGCTTACAGGCATCCAACGGTGCAGAAGCAGAACATGACCTGTCCAAGTTGCTGGTGCTTCAGTCCCTCCCTTTAAAAGTGGTGAACTCTGCACTTTCAGAGAACTATTGGCTTTTGCCAAGCCGAGGTGGAGAGTTTCAAGCAGTCCTTTCTTTGCAAAAAAAAGCAGTGCTGATGTGTGGAGCTGTAACTACGGTCAGGGACAATACATATCATTTACGACCCACTGGGTGAATGTAGTTACTGCACAGCCACACCAGTAACTTGGACATGGTCACACCTCTTCCGCCTCTACGTTGTCACGCCATTGGTCCAGTGACAATGTCTGCCTCTGCCTCCTCATCCTCCACCATGTCCTCAGCCTCCACTGCAGGGACAAGTCCCAGTGCCCCTCCAGCATAGCACATGTGCAGGGCTCGGTGGTGCCACGCTGTTCTGCACCTTGTTTGCCTTGGCGAACTGAGTCACACAGGGGAGTAACTGCTCCGTGAGATGCATCAAGAAATCGAATCCTGGCTTTGTCTGCGACGACTCAAAATCGGAACCATGGTGACCAACAATGGGAAGAACATGGTGTCAGCGCTGCGTCAAGGAAGGCGGAGCTATGCGCCCTGCGTGGCACAAGTGTTCAACCTGGTTGTCAAGCGGTTCCTGAAGTCTTCCACCCATCTGCAAGACATCCTAAAAATGGCCAGGAACTTAATGCACTTCAGCCACTAGTACACCGCAAAGCACACCCTCCTTCAGCTGCAGCTGCATCCCACAACATAGGCTGATATGGGACGTTTCCACCAGTTGGAATTCCACCCTCCATATGTTGTGCCGACTATGCGGACAGAGAAACACCATCAACGATTTCTTGATGCAAGCATATAGGAGTACTCCCCTGTGTAACTTCGATGTCAGCCAGTGGCAGCTCATGCATGACACCTGCCATTTGCACAGGCCCTTTGAGGACGCCACGTTTTTTCTCAGTCGCCAGAAGTATGGTATGTACGATGTCATTCCACTGCTTCATGTCCTAGAACAGATGGTGGTACCGGCTTCCTCCTCCTCTGCTTCCACCAGCTCATCCAGTTAGCCACACACCTTCACCACCAACTTCAGCACAGCCCGGGGTAAACATCAGCAGGCCATTCTGAAACTCATATGTTTGGGGGACAGGCCCCACACCGCGCAGGAGTTGTGGCGGGGTATTGAACAATAGACCGACGAGTGGTTTCTGCCGGTGGGCCTCAAGCCCGGCCTGGTGGTGTGCGATAATGTGCGAAATCTCGTTGCAGCTCTGGGACTAGCCGGTTTGACGCACATCCCTTGCCTGGCGCATGTGCTGAATTTGGTGGTGCAGAAGTTCATTCACAACTACCCCGACATGTCAGAGCTGCTGCATAAAGTGAGGGCCATCTGTGCGCGCTTCAGGCGTTCACATCCTGCCGCTGCTCGCCTGTCTGCGCTACAGCGCAACTTCGGCCTTCCCGCTCACCGCCCCATATGCGACGTGCACATGCTGGAGAGACTGTGCGAGCAGCAGAAGGCCATAGTGGAGTTTAAGTTGCAGCACGCACGCGTCAGTGGCACTGCGGGACAGCACCACTTCACCACCAATGATTGGGCCTCCATGCGAGACCTGTGTGCCCTGTTGCGCTGTTTCGAGTACTCCACCAACATGGCCAGTGGCGATGACACCGTTATCAGTGTTACAATACCACTTCTATGTCTCCTTGAGAAAACGCTTAGGGCGATGATGGAAGAGGAGGTGGCCGAGGAGGAGGAGGAGGATGAGGGGTAATTTTTAGCACTTTCAGGCCCGTCTGTTAGAAGTGGCTCAGAGGGAGGTTTTTTGCAACAGCAGAGGCCGGGTACAAATGTGGCCAGCCAGGGCCCACTACTGGAGGACGAGGAGGATGAAGATGAGGTGGAGGAGGATGAGGATGAAGCAGGTTCACAGCGGGGTGGCACCCGACACAGCTCAGGCCCATCATTGGTGCATGGCTGGGGGGATACGGAGGACGATGACGATACGCCTCCCACAGAGGACAGCTTGTCCTTACCTCTGGGGAGCCTGGCACACATGAGCGACTACATGCTGCAGTGCCTGCTCAACGACAGCAGAGTTGCCCACATTTTAACGTGTGCGGACTACTGGGTTGCCACCCTGCTGGATCCCCGGTAAAAAGACAATGTGCCCACCTTACTTCCTGCACTGGAGCGTGATAGGAAGATGCGCGAGTACAAGCGCACGCTGGTAGAGGCGCTCCTGAGAGCATTCCCAAATGTCACAGGGGAACAGGTGGAAGCCCAAGGCAAAGGCAGAGGAGGAGCAAGAGATCGCCAACGCAGCTGTGTCACGGCCAGCTCATCTGAGGGCAGGGTTAGCATGGCAGAAATGTGGAAAGGTTTTGTCTCCACGCCACAGCTATCTGCACCGACACCTGATACGGAACGTGTTAGCAGGAGGCAGCATTTCACTAACATGGTTGAACAGTATGTCTGCACACCCCTCCACGTACTGACTGATGGTTGGGCACCATTCAACTTCTGGGTCTCCAAATTGTCCACGTGGCCAGAGTTAGCATTTTATGCCTTGGAGGTGCTGGCCTGCCCGGCGGCCAGCGTTTTGTCTGAACGTGTATTCAGCACGGCAGGGGGCGTCATTACTGACAAACGCAGCCGCCTGTCCACAGCCAACATGGACAAGCTGACGTTCATAAAAATGAACCAGGTATGAATCCCACAGGACCTGTGCCTCCCTTGTGCAGAATAGACATTTACAAATGCCTCCCCCTCAACCATGTATTCTTGTACTCCGGGGCACTTCTTTATTGAATCATCATTTTTTTAACTTTACCATGATCTTGCGGTGCAACCCAAAGTTGAATGAACCTCTCCCCTGTCTGGGTGGTGGGGCCGAAATAACTGAAAGTGGCCTTCTCCGGTGGTGGGTGATATGACGCATGATTCCTTGCTGTGGGACCTCTCTCCTCTGTCTGGGTGCTGGGCCGAAATAACTGAAAGTGGCCTTCTCCAGTGGTGGGTGATATGACGCATGATTCCTTGCTGTGGGACCTCTCTCCTCTGTCTGGGTGCTGGGCCGAAATAACTGAAAGTGGCCTTCTCCAGTGGTGGGTGATATGACGCATGATTCCTTGCTGTGGGACCTCTCTCTCTGTCTGGGTGCTGGGCAGAAATAACTGAAAGTGGCCTTCTCCAGTGGTGGGTGATATGACGCATGATTCCTTGCTGTGGGACCTCTCTCCTCTGTCTGGGTGCTGGGTCCAAAATAACTTATAGTGGCCTTCTCCAGTGGTGGGTGATATGACGCATAATTCCTAGCTGTGGGACCTCTCTCCTCTGTTTGGGTGCTGGGTCCGAAATAACTGAAAGTGGCCTTCTCCAGTGGTGGGTGATATGACGCATGATTCCTTGCTGTGGGGCCTCTCTCCTCTGTCTGGGTGCTGGGGCCAAAATAACTGAAAGTGGCCTTCTCCAGTGTTGGGTGATATGACGCATGATTCCTTGCAGTGGGACCTCTCTCCAATTGATATTGGTTAAATTTAATTTATTTTATTTTATTTTAATTCATTTCCCTATCCACATTTGTTTGCAGGGGATTTACCTACATTTTGCTGCCTTTGGCAGCCCTCTAGCCCGTTCCTGGACTCTTTTACAGCCTTTTTAGTGCCTAAAAGTTCGGATCCCCATTGACTTCAATGGGGTTCGGGTTCGGGATAAAGTTCGGGTCGAGTTCGGATCCCGAACCCGAACATTTTCGGGAAGTTCGGCCGAACTTCCCGAACCCGAACTTCCAGGTGTTCTCTCATCTCTAGTAGTTTTCTTCACCCAGAAGAGTGAAGAAACTACTCACCAGAAGCAACAGCAGGTAGACCTGGAGCAGGACCTGAACCAGCATGTGGTGGAATACTTGGACCGCACCCTGCCACTCCAAATTGAAGATCCACTGGACTACTGGGTAGCCAAACTGCATTTGTGGCCGCAACAAGCCGAGTTTGCCCTGGAAAAGCTGTCCTGCCTGGCCAGTAGTGTGGCATCAGAGCGTGTGTTCAGTGCGGCGGAGACCATAGTTACCCCAAGAGGGACTCGCCTGTCCACCCAAAGTGTGGAGAGATTGAACTTTGTCAAGATGAATCAGGCGTGGATCAGCCAGGATTTCCAACCACCAATTCCTGATACGTCAGACTAGATCATCCATGGTGCCACAACAACACTTTGATACAAGAGACCAGTTTCTTCAGACTACCTGCCTCAACTACTACTTTGATATTGCAACCCGCCTGATGCCACACATCTGATGCCAAGTGCTCCTTATTTCACCCACCTTTGTCAGCGGGTACTGGGATTGCCACCCACCGCCCCACTCTGTTACAGGGTCACTTTGTGGTCTCCTGATGCAGCTGCTGTGGCCTTCTTCAAACTATGTCACCTTGCCACTCTGTGGTATCTTGCTGCTGCCACCTCCAGATTATGTCACCTTACCACTCTGCGGTCTCCTCGTGGTGCTGCCATATCCACACTATGTCACCTTTCCACTCTGTGGTATCCTGCTGCTGCTGCTGCTGCAATCTCCACACTATTTAACATTGCCACTCCGTGGTCTCCTCATGCAGCTGCCACCTCCAGACTCTTTCATTGTGCCACTCTGTGGCCTATTAATGCTACTGCCACCTCCAAACTCTGTCATTGTGCCACTCTGTGGCCTACTCATGCTGCTGCCACCCCCAGACTTGGTCATTGTGCCACTCTGTCGCCTACTCATTACTTAAAGCTTATTACATTAAAGCTACATCTTTAGTGGTTTTGCCTTGTGGTCTTGAACAAGCCCATTAAATTCCATTTTAAGTGTATAAGTACCGTGTGTCTGCTATAAGTGTGGCTAATGCGACTGTATGCCTGCTGGTAAGTGGGGCACTGTGTGTTTTTCTATGAGCCCCTCATTATACTATTTTAAATATCACAGATGATGGCAGGTTTGCGGTGCATGAAATAGAATTAATAGTAGAGATGAACAAATTTCTCAAAAATTCGATTCGGTCAGTTTGCCTAATTTTCCAAAAAGATTTGATTTGATCCGAATTTATTTGTGGCGAATCGTATTAAAAAAAAGCTGCATATGGTGTATATACAGTAGCCTGTATTGTGGTATAGAACACTGTGCCTTGCAGTAAAATGCATAGTGAGTCTGCTGTGGTAGTAAAAGAATACTGTGAGTTATTATATCTGTAAAGAATAAATCAAGGCAACTGGACTTGCTGTAGATTTATTGAAAACGTTTCACTCGTTCTTCCAACGAGCTTTCTCAATTCTGAGTGACTTGTACAAGAATTCTCTGGGAATAAATATGTAACTGTGAGTTATTATGACAAGAAGATGACAGTCGTCGCTCTTAGAATGACTGCACACATCGCTATATCGTGAAAGAGCGCACTCCTTTTACACCATCATCAGCTGATTCCACATAGATTTCTACAGAACCTGTTCTATTAAATGTTTATAGAAGTAGAGCCTCCCTAACAGAGTTGAGAGGGTGTCAGCAGTAAGTTTGTGTTGACGTCACTGAATATTTTGCCCTTCCTCTGATCCATAAAAACAATAACCCCCAAAGAAAGGATCCTGTCTGTTGAGCAATCCACCTTCACTCGGTCTGCTTTTGGCTACCAAATCATAAGCCAATTCTGATGCAAAATAGGGACCATGTCATACAGGCCTTACAGCTGCTACATAGACAGGATCCGTTGTGCGTTTCATTTTTCCTTCCTTCTGACAGATCAGAAGAAGGGTCAAATAAATGATGATGTCAACCAGGCCAAAAAGGCAAAAAAGTTGCCCACTCATGGAGTGGGGAGGGTGGGAACAGCATGAGAAGACCATAGAGTAACCCAATGACATAGTGTTGAGGTGGCAGCAGCATGAGGAGACCACATAGTGGCCCAGTGACAGAGTGGGGAGGTGGCAGCAGCATGAGGATGACACGCAAATTCGTGATGCGCTCCATATTTTTGCACAATCATGCAGCTTTCAATGTACGAATAAAATCTACTAACAATAAGGAATTCTTCTGCTGTGATTTTTTATTTCATTGATTACGGGGCTGAGAACAATATCCACAGCACAAAGAGGCAGGTAGCCACAAAGTCTGGTCAAATAAGCAGCATGAGGAGAACACAGAGTGACCCAGTGACATAGTGGTGAGGTAGCAGCAGCATGAGGAGAACACAGAGTGGCCCAGTGACATAGTGGTGGCCCAGTGACATAGTGTGGAGGTGGAATCAGCATGAGGAGACCACAGAGTGACCCAGTGACATACTGGTGAGGTAGCAGCAGCATGAGGAAACCACAGAGTGGTGAGGTGGCAGCAGCAAGAGGAGACCACAGAGAGGCCCAGTGACAGAGTGGGGAGGTCAGGAACAATAACAGTACCAGCTGAAAACGGTGGGTGGCAGTAAGAGCACCTGGCATCAGGTGTGGCATCAGGCGGGTGGCAGCATCAGAAAAGTAGCTGAAGCAGGTAGCCAGAAGAAACAGGTCTCTTTTGACAAAGTTTAGGTGTAGCACCATAAATTATCTATTCTGATGCATCAGGCACTGGTGTTTGAAAATCCTGGCTGATCCACGCCTGATTCATAATCACAAAGGTCAGTTTCTCCACATTTTGAGTGGACAGGCAAGTTCTCCTTTGGGTAACTATAGTTCCCGTTGCACTAAACACCCGCTCTGATGCCCCACTTCTGCCTGGCAGGAAAGCTTGTCCAGGGCAAACTCGGACAGTTGCGGCCACAAATTGAGTTTGGATGCCCAGTAGTCCTGGGGTTCTTCGGTGTGGGGTGGCAGAGTACACTCCAAGTATGCCATCACCTGCTGGTTCAGGTTCTGCTCTATGTCTAGCTGCTGCTGCTGGTTAGTAGTTTCTTCAGTAGGCGGATAAAAAGAACTGCTCATAAGCGACTCTAGACTTCAGTTGCTGCTGATGGAGCTGGTACTGGTGACTGACAAATAAAGTGGCCTCCTCAAAGGGCCCGAGCAAACGGCAGGTGTCACACATGAGCTGCCACTTGAAAACATCAAATTTACACAGGGTAGTACCTCTGTCCACCAGTATTATCAAGAATTAGTTTATGGCCTTTCTCTGTTCATATAATCGGTTCAACATATGGTATGGAGGGTGGAATTCCAATCGGTGGAAATGTCGCATATCCGCCTATGTTGGGAGACGCTGTTCTGCTGCTGCAGCTCAAGGAGGATGTGTTTTGCGGTGTACGAGTGGCTGAAGTGCATGCGCAGCGCCGACACCATGTTCTTTTCATTGTTGGTCACCATGGTTCTGATTTTGAGTAGTCGAGGAGAAAGCCAGGATTCGATTTCTTGATGAAGGACATGGAGCAGTTCTTCCCCTGTGTGCCCAGGCAAACTAGTTGCAGAACAGTGTGACACCACCGTGCCATGCACATATGGTATGCTGTAGGAGCACTGTGAATTGTCCCTGCAGAGGAGGCTGAGAACAAGGTGAAGGATGAAGAGGCAGAGACGACATTGTGGCAGGACCAATGGCGTGAGAAAGTAGAGGCGAAAGTGGCGTCATCTGACCAAGTTGCTGTTATGGCTGGGCAGGAACCACATTTACCCAGTGGGCCTTAAAGGATATATATTGCCCTTGACCGTAGTTAAAGCTCCACACGTCGGCACTACCGTGCACTTTGACAGACACCGACAGGTTCAAGGACTGGCCCACCTACTATTGTACATATGTGTGCAGGGCTGGTACTGCCTTTTACGCAGAGTCCACCACATGGAAAGGGAGGGACTGTAGCACCAGCAACTTGACCAGGAGCACGTTCAGCTTCTGCGCTGTTGAATGAGTGAACGCATACTGTTGTCTCTTGGCAATCGCTTTGCTAAACGATTGCTGACGGAATGACTGACGAAGAAAGGGAGGATGAGGAGCAGGAGCATTAGAACAAGCAGATGATGGGAAGGACAGACAGCTCCCTTCAGCTCAGGTGGTGAGCCTTGACTGCATGAAATTAGATGCATGCAACTGCGTAATGCAGCAGTTGCTGCGGCAGGCTGGACCACCACATCGGAGCCACACTTTTCTCAAGCCACTTTATGGTGACGCTGCATGTTTTGAAGCAGGTCCAAGGTACCAACATTGGCACCTTGGCCACACTTCACCTTCTGACCACAAATTCGGCAAATGGCCATGTTCACCTTCACCGGCAGCTTAACAAAAAATTCCCACTGCCAATTATTGCATTTTACCCCCGACACTCTGTGCTGACTGACTGCTACAGAGAAGATTATTTTTACAGAGAAGATTATTACGGACGCAGCGATGCCTAATAAGTCTACTTTTTTACAATTATTTAGGTTTTAGACTATATTATCTTTTTTGATACAAAAAAATAAATTTTTTGTATCTCTATAGTCTAAGAGTCATTTTATTTTAGTTTTTTATCCGATTGTATTAGTTAGGGGCTCATTTTTTGCGGGATGAAGGGACAGTTTTAATGCCACTATTTCGGGGGCTATATGACTTTTTGATCGCTTGCTATGACACTTTTTTATGTAAGGTGACAAAAAAAATTTTTTTTTTTTGCACTTTATTTATTTATTTATATTTTACTGTGTTAATCTGGGGGTTAGGTCATGTGGAATTTTTCCAGAGGAGATTATTACGGACGCAGCAATACCTAATATAGTCTAAAACCTAAATAATTGTAAAAAACTAGACTTATTAGGTATCGCCGCGTCCGTAATCATTTTTGGAATAACATTTTTTTGTTTGGTGTCTCAAGTCTAAGAACCATAGTTTTTTTTTGATAGTCAGTGGCTTAATTGGGAAAGGGGGTTATAAATTTAGTACTCCATGGAAGTGTGGTACTCCCTGAAGCAACCGTCAATGCAGAGGCCAGGATGATCGGGGCACATATCACACTGAGTGGTGGTGTCCTTCCGAATCCCCCTCCTGTGACACACTCTGCATTTTTTTGGGACCGTCCCTTCTTTCCAGTATGGGGGACCACACCTGGAAAGTGTTGGCCAGGGATGATCCGGGCACCTCCAGTTCCCGAGGTACTCCCCCCTGCTCTTTTCCGGTCAGAAAAGATCAGGGTCTTGAGGACTTATAGAACTGATGGAATGTCCCTGTGTTACCAGCGCTCTGGAACAGTACAAAAGAGTTGTACATGGCAACCTGCACCAAGTAGAGCGCAACTTTTTTATACCATGTCCGGGTTTTGCACATGGCGTTATATGGCTTGAGAACTTGATCAGAAAGATCAACTCCTCCCATATACCGATTGTAGTCGAAGATACAATCAGGCTAGAGGACCGTTGCCTTGGTACCTGACACAGGGACAGGGGAGATGCCTTTACCGTGAATTATGGTCAGCATAAGGACATCCCTCTTGTCCTTATATCTGACCAGCAACAGTTTTCCACTGGTAAGGGCACGGGTCTCACCCCTGGGGATAGGTACCTGGAAGGGGTAGGCAGGGAGGCCGCGCTGATTTTTCTACACGGCCCCACAAGCGGACGTGGATCTGGCGGCGAGGGACTTGACCAAGGGAATGCTAGTATAAAAGTTATCCACGTACAGGTGTTAACCCTTATGTAGCAGTGGGTACATAAGGTCCCACACAAGTTTTCCGCTAACACCCAGAGTGGGGGGACATTCTGGGGGTTCAACACGGGAATCTCGTCCCTCGTACACACAAAACTTGTAAGTGTACCCTGAGGTACTCTTACAAATTTTGTACAGCTTCACGCCATACCTCGCCTGCTTAGAGGGAACATACTGGCGGAAAATGAGTCTCCCCTTCGAAAGCAATGAGAGAATTATCAACCGCGACCTCCCTTCCAGGTTCATAGGCCTCCATAAATTTGGCCCTGACGTGATCGATGACTGGCCTGATTTTGTACAGGCGGTCATAGGCAGGATCACCCTGGGGTGGGGTGGGGTGGGGGGACATGCTGCATTATCTGCATAATGCAGGCATTGCCGGATGGCCTCAAATCTGGGACGTGTCATTGCCATACTGTAGAGTGGGGTCTGGTACAGCCTGGCACTGGGTTTCTTGACTAGGCCTCAAAACGTCTTCACCTCAGCTGCACTGACCGGCGTCCAGCCACCGGGCCTAGCCAAAAAAGAGCCCGGGTGTTGAGCAACGAACTGTTGGGCGTACAGATTTGTTTGCTCCACCATTAGATTTACCAGTTGGTCACTTAAAAAAAGACTAAAAAAGTCATATTCAGTGAAGCCCACTGTGTAAATCTGGATTCCTTATTCACCAACAAAATCAGGATTTGCGGGCTCAAAGTTCTCTGGGGTACACCATCCAAGTTCACCTGCAGGGGGCTCAGGTGAACTGATTTGGTGGGCCGGAAAACTAGTACGAGCCCCAGAGCTGCCCGTACTAGGGTGGGCCACAGGATCCCTAGCATGTGGGTCCCCTCGATCCGCCTGGTGGCGTCTCTGCCTTCTTGGAGGCTCATCATCACTTGATGATGAGGAGGACGCGGATGACAAAAAGAACATAGGGTCAGCCTCGTCCTCACTGGGGCTCTCCGACTTGGAGGCAAGCTGAGCGTATTCCATAGGGGAGTGTGTGTGTGTGTGCGTGAGAGCGTGGAAATCTTTATTAGGTGTGTGTGGGGGCACGGGTGTTCGCGTACTTTTCCCTAACTAAAAAAAGACCACTAACTAAAAAAAAAAAAAAAAAGGTCAGAAAAATGTAAAAAAAACTGATTCAAACACGCTGATCAACGGTACAAAGCTGATCAGCGGTGGGGTGGGCGATACGCTAAGAGTGCCTGCCACGGTCATCGTACGCAAAAAAAAATAAAAAAATCTAAACTTCAACTTTCCATAAACTGACCCTCACTATCGCTGCCTATACACTTCTAACTAAATATCCCTAACTGTCCCTAAAGTAAAGTCAAGTGCCTGGGGGCACAAAAAAAAACTTAATAACTGCAGCAGCTCCTGCTCTCCCAACTCCACGGACGATTGTGAGCCAGCAGAGCAGGGTCGGCAATTCAGAGCAGGATCGGCTCCGCCCACATGCCAACTCTCATCCAATCTGAGGCGATCCTGAGAGGTGGCATGGCCGGCACCCGTCAGGATCGCAGGACGGTGATTGGTGGTGTATTACCGATCACTGTCCTTTCCGGGTTATCGGGTCATCAGAGACCCGAATAACCTGGAAACACAGCAAACTGCAGGTCTGAATTGACCTGCGGTTTGCTGCGATCATTGACATGGGGGGGGGGGGGGTCACAGGAACCCCCTGGGCATTGTGCCAAGGTGCCTGCTGATTGATTTCAGCAGGCATCTTGTTCCGATCACGGCCACCTGCGCAGCAGTGATCGGAAATTCTCAGGGCGTACAGGTACGCCCTGGGTCCTTAAGTACCAGGACACCAGGGCATACCTGTACGCCCTGCGTCCTTAAGGGGTTAATACACTCCCCCAAAAAAAAGCAAACAATGTAAATTCACTGCAGAACAGCTACAGCTAATAGGACTTTACATATATTTTCTATTAATACACCCCATAAATAGCTGTAGTACAATGTAAATTCACAGCAGAATGGCAATTAAGACATATTCTTTTAACTATTTATAAACCTCCCCAAAAAAGTATAACAAACAAAATTCACTGCAGAACGGCTAATAGGACGTACATATCTTTCCTATTAATTCACCCCATAAATGGCTGTAGTACAATGTAACTTCCCCACTGAACGGCAATTATGACACATATTTTTTCCTTTTTTTTCCTATTAATACACCCCCCAAAAAAATGTTAAACAATGTAAAATCAACGCAGAACGGCTAATAGGACGTACGTATATTTCCTATTATTACACCCCGTAAATGGCTGCAGTACAATGTAACTCCATTGCTGAATGACAATTATGACATATATTTTTTCCTTTTTTTCCCCCTATTAATACACTCCACCAAAAAAATAAAACTATCAAAATTCACCACAGAATTGCTACTAGGACGGCGTTATATTTCCTATTAATACACCCCGTAAATGGCTGTAGTACAATGTAACTTCACCGCAGAACGGCAATCACAGTAAGACGTATTAGTTTTACTAATAATAAAATCCCCCAAAAAGTATAACAATCAAAGTTCACTGCAACGGCTGATAGGACGTATGTATCTTTTCTATTAATACACCCCGTAAATGGCTGTGGTACAATGTAACTTCACCGCTGAACGGCAATTAAGACGTATTCTTTTAACTATTAATAAACCTCCCCAAAAAAGTATAACAATCAAAATTCACTGCAGAACGGCTAATAGGGTGTACGTATCTTTCCTATTAATTCACCCCATAAATGGCTGTAGTACAATGTAACTTCACCGCTGAACGGCAATTATGATATATATTTTCACAACACTCTGCAGAATCCATGTTGCAAAAAAACAACTACAGAAATGCACTATGTCACCGCAAAATTTTAAAATAGGTTTTTCAGCGGTGTATGCAAACATGCTCTGTGGTACGACAGTACGGGTTTATTCCCCCAACTACAGAAATGCACTATGTCAGCCCAAAATTATAAAATAGGTAATGTAGGGGGACTTGACCTGCCAGAAAAAAATTATTTTTTCTCCACTGAGCTACCAAAAAATAATTAGACTGATGTCCCTGGCAGGCTGGCACACATGCAGGTCACATGCAGTTCCAAGAACACTGCAGTTGCTAAAATGGCCGCCGACCCTCACCTCTGTAACAGATGGATTAGAAGTGATTTTGAAGTATCACAGGGCTCAGGGCTGGGTACAAATATGTAGCATAGCACCCTCAATAATTGCTGTAATTTGTCGAGTTAACACCACAAAATTCAACAGATTTCTTCCCTAATCTGTCCCTCACAGAAGCGGCAGCATCCTGTCCCTACACTGAGAAGAGCAGAGTGACAGCGGCACTACATGACTCCAGCCTAAATAGAGGCTGAGTCACATGTTGCACTTAGAAAATCACAGCCATGCCAATAGTAGGCATGGCTGTGATGGCTTCTTAGGGCAAAGTAGTGAAACGCTTGTTGATTGGCTGCCCTGCAGCCTTTCAAAAAGCGGGAGGAAATCGCCGAACAACGAACCCGACCTTTCCGGAAATTTTTGGGTCCAGGTGCAAAAAACCATAATGTTCGGTACGAACCCGAACTTTGCAGTTCGGGTTCGCTCAACCCTAATTGTGAGCACATATGTCAACAGCATTTCTAAATGATATTATTATTATTAAGTTTAGGAACATTAATACATATCAACAAAAATTGAGCCCGAAATAAGCTAAAAATACAATGCAAAGAATACTGCCTCCCAAAGCATATACATACTTGTTTGATCCATATCATAAAAGCCTTTCATATTAATGATAGATTGATTCAGTTAATTCTTCTTGACTATATATGCACAGTCTTTAATATGGAATTAATATTTTATCCACAACTAAGGATGAGTGAATCGACTTCGAATGAAACATCCGAAGTCGATTCGCATAAAACTTTTTTACCGAACTCTGGTTCGGTTCCAAGGTACCAGTTGGAAACTAAACTGAGTTTGGTAAAAGGTTTTTAACAGTAGAAATTAATTTCTGAAATTATTACCCGAAGTCCCGCTAAACTTCACAAAGTAATAACTTCGGCTCATAGAAGTCAATACATTCTAATACTGTAAGGATGCGCTCGCTCCATACAGTGTTCTAACAAAGTTTTTTGCGAATAGACTTCTGATGTTTCATCCGAAGTCGATTCTCTTATCCCTATCCACAAGATATAACCACCTTTTTTGACAGTCTAAGAAAAGAATTGAAAAAATAAAAAAATAAAAATAATAGCACATTGAAGGAAAATCTGGATTCATTTAAAATTTATATGTACTGACATGTTAAAATGAATTGGCTTGGCAGTTTCTGTGTATTAGAAACTTGACAGAGCACCTGCATGAAACGTGCACACAGATTTCTCTGCAGTTATGCCCAAGCTAGTCTGTGTGCCTACATTATCATATAAAAAAAATCTTATCGTATGATTTTTATCAGGTTCCAGGATTCCTTTCCTTTATTGTGCACTTTGTGGGTGCTGCATTGCACTATGTGGCCACTGTATAGCAGTATCTGTACCAATTATCTGATTAATATATTCCATTCTGGTAGCACACTGTTTATCTAAGCAATACAGTATAACTGCAAATTGTAATACACTGGTTATAATCTGACAATATTCGGGAGTCTGCACTGTATAAGATGACGCTACATATATAGTAGTGTCTTGAAGTCAGAATTTGTCAAGACATATTAAACACTATTAGGGATGAGCGAACCCGGACCTCCACATTTGGGTGTCCGTGTACCGAATACAGATTTTGGCGCCAAAGTCCGTGTCTGGGTTCGTTGTTCGTTCTTTAAATAATGCTTGTTGACAGGCTGTGGCCATGCATTAATAAATGCTGGATCACATGGTGCGCTGCCATTCTGCTCTGACTAGTGTAGGGAGGACAGGACGCTGCTGCAGGCAGGGAGAGTGTTAGGTCTTTTTTTTTTTTTTTATAAGTATGAGGGTGACCTGTGGGCATTAATGAGGGGTGCAATATAGCTCCTTTGCACCAGTGAGACATAAATGCCATACTTAATTGTGCTGTTCATTCTCAGGGTGACATGTTGACTTTTTTTTCGGTGCAATCCAACTCGTTTTCAACAGTGACAGGGAGATATAATAGTTAAATGTGTTAAATGTGTGGGAGAGACATACCTATTTTTTTGGTGAAAAAAACTTTACTTTCCACTGTCAAAGGGATATATAATAGTTATTCAGCTGGTTAATTGGGTTGGTGTCCTACTTTTTTTATTTTAAAATACACTGTTCTTGCCACCGTCAGAGGAAATATATAACAGTTAATCAGCTGGTTATTTGGGTCGGGGTAACCTACCTATATTTGGGGTTGAAAGTACACTGTACTTGCCATTGTCAAAGGGAATATATAATTGTTATTCAGCCGGTTAATTGGGTCAATGTAACCTACCTAAATTTGGAGTTGAAAATATACTGTACTTGCCATCGTCAAAGGGAATATATAATAGTTATTAGTGATGAATAGCATAAGCAATATTCGTTTTTGCGATATTTTGCAAATTTTTGGCCTAATTTTCTCCATAAATTTGTACATTATTTTCTTGATTGCGAAAATCGGCAATGTAATATACACGTATTGCATGCGCAATACAGGCGGGGCTCACATTTGCTACATTTTCAAGCTGATTGAAGTTTCCTAAGACTAGAGAAAATGGTTGACAGCAATTTTCGTGACTGTGAGGAAGAACTCCTGATCACTGTAAGTAATTTTACCTTACAGCACTGTTTTTGATTACATTTCATATGCATGGCAGAACAATAGCTTTATATGCAGATAGAGTGCTCCAATATATTCGCTATCACAGCACAGTAATTCATATCACACTACCTATCAACTACACTATATCACTATCTAACCTACACTTACTATCTCCCACTAACTATCTGTATTATATATATATATATGCTAACTAACTATCTAATGTAATTGAATAAGGATCCAGATGACTCAGCAAAGCACAGAGCACAGCAATGATACTGCTCTCTCTCTCCGAACTGCAAAAAACAGCAGAAAATGGCTGCTGGGGAGTTTCCTATATAGTAAAGGGTAAGCAACTTTCCTATTGGTTGCTAGGGATGTTGCTAAGCTCAGACAAAGATATTGCAGCCTTCTCATTGGCCCACAAGCAAGAAGCAGTGAGGGTACTGATGAAAAAAAATCTAGAATATTCATAATAACGAAGATATAGCACTATATTCTAGACCTTTGCGAATTCTCGAAGTGCTGATATTCGCGATAAAAATCTGTGATTAGAATATTCATATTCACATATATCAATATTCACATATTCAGCTGGTAAATTGGGTCGGTGTGACCTACCTATATATTTTTTTGTTTAAAATACACTGTACTTGCCACCGTCAAAGGGAATGTATAACAGTTATTCAGCCGGTTAATTAGGTCGGTGTGACCTACCTATATATTTTTGGTTTAAAATACACGGTACTTGCCACCATCAAAGGGAATATATAACAGTTATTCAGCTGGTTAATTGGGCGCTCCTAGCCATTGTTGTTCTCTGGTGCAGTTTGTGCATTCTCTTTGCTATTCCCCTATGTTTTGGGGCTTCCACAAACCAAAAAACAAAACAAAAAACATTAAATATAAAAAATAAAAGCCAAATAAAAAAAAATAAAAAAATATGAGGTTGGTAACCTCCTCCAGCTGCACCGCCATGTCTGCCTCCTCCGCCACCGGGACCTATGCCTCCAGGCTCAATATTGTTATGTCTTATATTGGCAGAATAGAGACATGTACCGGGCGCACCTAGCCATTGTTGTACTACGGTGCAGTTTGTGTGTTCTCTTTGCTATTTTCCAATGTTTCGGGGCTTGCACAACCCGGTGTCTGCACCGCGATGTCCGCCTCCTCCTCCACTGTGACCTCCAGGCTCAAGATTATTATGTCTTATATTGGCAGAGTAGAGAAGTGTCCCGGGCGCACCTTGCGCATTATTCTGTGTTGCGTGTCTATGAAAGTCATGATTTTTTTTTAAATTTGGGAACACCCCCTTCATCCATCTTAACTGTTAGGAAATTCTTCTGTGGAGTATGTCTGTTAAAGTCATGAATTTTTTTCAAAAAATTAGGAACACCCCCTTTATCTGTCTTTACTGTTGTAGGAGAGGAAATTCATCTTTGGAGTGTGTGTGTGTGTGTGAAAGATATGAATTATAAAAAAAATAGGAACACCCCCTTCATCCGTCTAACTGTTGTAGGAGAGGAAATTCCTCTGTGGAGCATGTCTGTCACACTGACAATTTTTTTTAAAAATTTAGAAAACCCCTTTGGCATCTGTCTGACTAATGATATATATTATTGTCAGTTTGACCCAGGGAGTGGCAAATATTTATAACAGTAGTCTTGGACCTCCTTATGCTAAGTAATATAAAACTTAACTTTTACTAAATTATTTAAAAAGTCTAACATTGATACAAAAAGTCGTCAAAATATTCAGTAGTCCAGGTACAGTAGAGGTTCAGATATCTTTGGCTGGGTATAGCCAATTGTGTCTCAAATAATGGAACTACAGCTTATATCACTATTGACCTAGGTACTCTGACCCTATACAGTTGTGTTCAAAATTATTCAACCCCCAATGCTTTAAAGGGTTTTAGGGAATTTAGTGTACATTTTTAATTGTGTTCAGAATGAAATCTTACAAGGACTTTTTAAAGAACCAAATGCAACTAAAATGACATCAATTGTTTTTGTAATACAGTATTAAATGTTTTTTTTGTGATTTCTTCATTGACACAATTATTCAACCCCTTAAAAACTACCACTCTTAAGAACAGAGGTTCATTCAAGTGTTTTCGATCAGGTATTATAAACACCTGTGGATGTCAAGGAGCAGCAATCAAGCATAATAAGCACCAATTAGGCAGATGTATAATGACTGTGATACTCAGCTCCTTCTAGACATTTAGGCCCCTTTCACACGGGCGAGTTTTCCGCGCGGGTGCAATGCGTGAGGAGGACGCATTGCACCCGCACTGAATCCTGACCCATTCAGTTCTATGGGGCTGTGCACATGAGCGGTGATTTTCACGCATCACTTTTGCGTTGCGTGAAAATCGCAGCATGTTCTATATTCTGCGATTTTCACGCAACGCAGGCCCCATAGAAGTGAATGGGGATGCGGGAAAATCGCAAGCATCCGCAATCATGTGCGGATGCGTTGCGATTTTCCCGCATGGTTGCTAGGATACGATCGGGATGGGGACCCGATCGTTATTATTTTCCTTTATAACATAGTTATAAGGGAAAATAATCGCATTCGCACAGATGTTCGATGAAGGACCTGCCGTGATGTCACAGGATCACATGGGTCACATGGTCCACTCAAATGCTTCTATGATTGGACCATGTGACCCTGTGACGTCACCACAGGTCCTCAAGCAGCCAAACTATCAAGAGAGACGACGTTCTGGGGCTCTGCGCGTACAATGGGAGAAGGTAAGTTAACTCTTTATTATTTTTAACCCTTTAAAGCCCGGGGAACATTGAATTCTGTAATTAGAATGCGATTATTTTCCCTTATAACTATGTTATAAAGGAAAATAATTACACATACAGAATACTCATCCCGAAACCAGACTTCAGTGATGAAGTCTGACTTCGGGTCTCGGTACCAAGCATGCGGATTTTTTCACGCGCGTGCTCAACACACTACAAACGTTAGCACACGCGCGGAAAAATCACGGCGATTCCCGCAACGCACCCGCATCTTATCCGGGCGTCAAACATGACGCCCGTGTGCAAGAGGCCTTACTGGTGTGTTTACAAACATTGTGAAGTCAAGAGAATGGTCCAGGAAGACAAGAGAAGAGGTGATTTCTCTTCACAGGAAGGGCAATGGCTATAAGAAGATTGCAAAGATGTTAAACATACCAAGAGACACCATAGGAAGCATCATTCGCAAATTCAAGGCAAAGGGCACTGTTGAAACGCTACCTGGTCATGGCAGAAAGAAGATGCTGACTTCGACTGCTGTGCGCTACCTGAAGCGCAAAGTGGAGAAAAGTCCCCATGTGATTGCTGAGAAACTGAAAATAGATTTGTCAGATGCAAGTACTGAAGTTTAATAAGGCGCACACTGCGTAATGAAGGAATCCATGCCAGAACTCCCAGGCGCACTCCCTTGCTGTCTCCAAAGAATAAGAAGAGTCGACTGCAGTATGCCAAAAGTCATTTGGACAAACGACAAAAGTTTTGGGATAGTGTTCTGTGGACTGATGAAACAAAATTAGAACTGTTTTAGCCCATGGATCAACGCTATGTTTGGAGGAGGAAGAACAAAGCCTATGAAGAAAAGAACACCTTGCCTACTGTGAAGCATGGCGGGGGGTCAATCATGCTTTGGGGCTGTTTTGCTTCTACAGGTACAGGGAAGCTTCAGCGTGTGCAAGGTACCATGAATTCTCTTCAGTACCAGGAGATATTGGATGAAAATGTGATGCATTCCGTCACAAACCTGAGGCTTGGGAGATGTTGGACCTTTCAATAGGACAATGATCCCAAGCATACCTCCAAGTCCACTAGAGCATGGTTGCAGATTAAAGGCTGGAACATTTTGAAGTGGCCATCGCAGTCACCAGACTTAAATTTGATTGAGAACCTCTGGTGGGACTTAAAGAAAGCAATTGCAGCGCTCAAGCCTAAGAATGTGACTGAACTGGAGGCTTTTGCCCATGAAGAATGGGTGAAAATACCCGTAGATCGCTGCAAGACACTTGTGTCAAGCTATGGTTCACATTTAAAAGCTGTTATAACTGGAAAAGGATGTTGTACTAAGTACTAAGATTGAATGTCACTTGGGGGTTAAATAAAACTGATAATGATGTGAGCACAGAAAAGACATTTGTGGTTATTTCATTATAAATGTTATGTTATATTTGTCTGACTTACAAGTGCCTCTTTGATTTAATTGTAAACAAGATGACTGAAATGATCAAAATCAATGTCAAACAGGCCAAAACACTCAATTTCAGTGGGGGTTGAATAATTTTGAACACAACTGTAGATACTAGTCTATAGGGTCACTGACATTCTATACTGCAACTACCTCTGACACTGCTCCCTGATGAGCTGGAGGACCCGACCAAACACGTTGGGGCTATGAGGGTCTAGTAAGCAACAATCTAGCCGAGGTCCAAGGTTCCTGAAGGCTGGGGGACGTTCTTCTCAGGGCGGGTGCTCCGACAACAGCCACTTGAGGCGCTCCCCGCTGATAAGACTAGTATCTATAGGGTCAGAGTACCAAGGTCAATTTTTTGGAATATATATATATATATATATATATATATACATACATAGGTATATATATATATATATATATATATATATATATATATATATAGGTATATATATATATATATATATAATTTATATTTATCAGTATTTATAAATAACTCTATATATACATATATATATATATACACACACACACTATATATAATATATATATATATATATATATATATATATATATATATATATGTATATAGGTAATTACACATTTATTTTGTGCCATACATTTTTTTTTAGAATTACTAAAAACATATAAAATATATACATTTAATTTAGTCTCTATTTCTGAAATGTATCTGCCAGGATTTGAACTCACAACCTTTTGCATTAGAGGCTTGCCTCTAATGCAGAAGGCCGTGAGTTTAAATCCTGGCAGAAACTTTTCTGAAATACAGACTTAATTAGATTTAAATACACTGGGTGTTCCCAAACACTGACTCTCTCTGTATATATATATATATATATATATATATATATATATATTTATATATATACATCACTGGGCTACAAAAACCAATGACAAACTGAAAAAACCTCATACTAGTTTCTATATCAGTAAGTATTCCTTCTGTATAGGAATACTCAGTACTTTAGAAACTACTATGAGGTTTTTACAGCACAGTTTGTCATTGGTTTTTGTAGGCCAGTGGTAAGATTCTTGCCTCTAATGCAAAAGGTTGTGAGTTCAAATCCTGGCAGCTACATTTCAGAAATAGAGACTAAATTAGATTTATATGTTTTTTAGTAATTGTAAAAAATGTATGGCACAAAATAAATGTGTAATTACTAATATATTTAGTAATTACCAGGATTTGAACTCACAACCTTTTGCATCAGAGGCTTGCCTCTAATGCAGAAGGTCATGAGTTTAAATCCTGGCAGAAACTTTTCTGAAATACAGACTAAATTAGATTTAAATACACTGGGTGTTCCCAAACACTGACTCTCTGTGTATATATATCTATCTATAGTCAGAGCAGGGACCCCTAAGCCGTGGAGTCACACTTGGGGATTCACCACTGTACAGCGATCTTCTGCACAGACATAGACATAGAGGCTAAATTAGATTTAAATACACTGACTTGAGCACACGTGGTGTTCGGCTGAGCATGTTAGCGCAACACTACCTCCTATAACAAAGTGAATAAGCTCATGGCCCAGAGAGTGAAAGAATTTCGTACTAATGCGAGAATAGTAGCCCTTTGGTGAGGAGAGGCCCAGATGGATATAACAAATCCACATGATATAGCAGATGAATTCTGTAAATACTACCACAACCTAAACAACTTTCAGGAAGACTTGTCAACCCCCCAACCCACAACAGAATCTATTAACTTCTTCTTAAACTCAATCCACCTAATCTCTCTAACGCCTAGTTAACTCTCAGGATTAAATGAAGAGTTTACCCAACAGGAGATAGCTGAGGCCATTAAAAACCTGAAATCTGGTCAAGCGCCTGGACCTTGGACCTCGTTTCCTTGGTAGTACTTAAAACATTTTCAGGAGACTTTGCTACTAGAGTTGAGTGAACCAGAACTGTATAGTTCGGCTTTATACCAAACATTACGGTTTTCCACACCCGGAACGGAATCCCAACATTTCCGTAAAAGTTTGGGTCCATTGTTTTGCGATTTCTTCCCGCTTTTTGAAAGGCTGCAGGGCAGCCAATCAACAAGCATTTCACTACTTTGCCCTATGAAGCCATCACAGCCATGCCTACTATTGGCATGGCTGTGATTGGCTAAGTGCAGCATGTGACCCAGCCTCTATTTAAGCTGGAGTCACGTAGCGCCACACGTAACTCTGCTGCTCTTAGTGTAGGGACAGGTTGCTGCTGGTGCTCTTGGAGAGATTTGGGCAGAAAACTCCTGAATTTGGTGGTGTTAACTCTTCAAACTACAGCCATTATTGAGGGTGCTATGCTACATATTTGTACCCAGCCCTGAGCCCAGTGATACTGCAAAATAATTTTTAATCCATCTGTTACTGAGGTGGGGGTCGGCGGCCATTTTAGCAACTGCAGTGTCCTTGGAACTTAGAGCACGTTTGCATGCAACTCTGAAAAACCTGTTTTATAATTTTTGGGGTGACATACAGCATTTCTGAAGTTTGTTGCAATAAACACTGGTTTTGTGCTACATAGCAGATCTGAGGCCTACCCTGTATTTCAGTCATTTTAAGTAACCTGTGGAACTCCGCATTTACTTAGTTGGTTGCAAAAACACTGGTTTTGTGGTAGATAGCAGATTTGCGGTGTATGCTGCATTTCTGACAGTCAAATTAATCCGTTAACTGCTACAGGACCGCCGCACGCAGGATTGCGTCCTGGCGGCGGCCCTGTAGCTCTGATCGGACGCATCTAGGCGTCATCTCGCGAGACGCGAGATGACGCGAGGACGCGCACGCACATGCGCAATGCGCGCCATCGGCGAGCTCGCATGTAGTTATACTACAGCCTGCCAGCGCCGATCGTGCGCTGGCAGGCTGTATATGGCAGAAAAAATCGCAAATCAGACGCTGCTTGCTGCCCGCTTCTCTGGTGGTCCCTTTGCTTGGGACCACCAGAGAAAAAATATCAAAGTGCACCAATCACCACACAACCCCCCCCACCGCCACCCACCCACCACCCCCCCTGTCACTGATTAACCCCTGATCTCCCATGTCACCCCCTTGATCACCCCGTCACCCCCCCTGTCACTGATCACCCCCTGTAAGGCTCATTCAGATGTCCGCATGTGTTTTGCGGATCCATGGATCCGCAAATCCGCGGATCCGCAAAACACGGACACCAGCAATGTGCTTTCCGCATTTTGCGGATCCGCACATTGCCAGAACTATATAGAAAATGCCTTTTCTTGTCCGCAATTGCGGACAAGAATAGGACATGTTCTATACTTTTGCGGATCTTCAACTACGGATCCGCAATTACGGATCCGAGCGGGACAAAGTCTGTCCCCATAGAATTGAATGTATCCACAATTCTGTTCCGCAAAATTTTGCGGAACAGAATTGCGGACGCTTGAATGAGGCCTTAGGGTCCCTTAGCGATCGCAGCTTTATAGCTTTTCCCTCTTTTTTTTGCACATTTTTTAGAGATTTTTTCATCCACATTGATCAATGTGAATGGAAAAATCTGTGACGTTCATTTTTTCTTTCAGCGCAGAGGCTGAACGGAAAAAATTCTCATTACCCGTATGGTCAATATATGGAGAATCGCAAAACTCCAAATTCTGGCCATACGTGTAATGATTGCGGAGACCCCTAAAATGCCAGGGCAGTACAAAAACCTCACAAGTGACCCCATTTTAGAAAGAAGACACCCCAAGGTATTCCGTGAGGGGTATGGTGAGTTCATGTAAAATTTTATTTTTGTCACAAGTTAGTGGAATGTGAGACTGTAAAAAAAAAAAAAAAATACCATTTCCGCTAACTTGTGCCAAATTTTTTTTCTGTAAACTCGCCATGCCCCTCACGGAATACCTAGGGGTGTCTTCTTTCCACAATGGGGTCACATGTGGGGTATTTATACTGCCCTGGCATTTTAGGGTCCTAAAGCGTGAGAATCCAAATGTGTAAAAATGTCCTGTGAAATCCTAAAGGTACTCATTGGTTTTAGGGCCTTTAGCATCTTGGCTGCAAAAAGTGTCACTCATGTGTATCGTCGTACTCAGGAGAAGTAGGGCAATGTGTTTTGGGTGTATTTTACATATACCCATATTTGTGTGAGAAATATCGCTGTAAACGACAACTTTTTAATTTTTTTATTCAAAGTTGTCAATTTACAGAGATATTTCTCTCACCCAGCATGGGTATATGTAAAAATACACCCCAAAACACATTTCCTACTTCTCCTGAGTACGGCGATACCACATGAGTGACACTTTTTGCAGCCAAGATGCCAAAGGGCCCAAATTCCAATTAGTACCTTTTAGGATGGCATTTTTACGCATTTTTCTTCTCACGCTTTAGGGCCCCTAAAATGCCAGGGCAGTATAAATACCCACATGTGACCCCATTTTGGAAAGAAGACACCTCAAGGTATTCGCTGAGGGGCATAATGAGTCCATGAAAAATTAAACTTTTGTCAAAAGTTAGCGGAAAGGGAGACTTTGTGAGAAAAAACAATAAAAAATCAATTTCCACTAACTTGTGCCAAAAAAAAATCTTCTATGAACTCGCCATGCCCCTCACGGATTACCTTGGGGTGTCTTCTTTCCAAAATGGGGTCACATGTGGGGTATTTATACTGCTCTGGCATTTTAGGGGCTCTAAAGCGTGAGAAGAAAAATGCGTAAAAATGCCCTTCTAAAAGGCACTCATTGGAATTTGGGCCCCTTTGCGCATCTTGGCTGCAAAAAAGTGTCACTCATGTGGTATCGCCGTACTCAGGAGAAGTAGGGCAATGTGTTTTGGGGTGTATTTTTACATATACCCATGCTGGGTGAGAGAAATATCTCTGTAAATTGACAACTTTGAATAAAAAAAAGTAAAAAGTTGTCGTTTTCAGCGATATTTCTCACACACAGTATGGGTATATGTAAAAATACACCACAAAACTTATTGCCCTACTTCTCCCGGGTACGGCGATACCACATGTGTGACAATTTTTGCAGCCAAGATGCGCAAAGGCCCTAAAACCAATGAGTACCTTTAGGATTTCACAGGCCATTTTTACGCATTTGGATTCTCACGCTTTAGGGGCCCCTAAAATGCCAGGGCAGTATAAATACCCCACAAGTGACCCCATTTTGGAAAGAAGACACCCCAAGGTATTCTGTGAGGGGCATGACGAGTTCACAGAATTTTTATTTTTTGGCACAAGTTAGCGGAAATTGATTTTTTTTTTTGTTTTTACAAAGTCTCATATTCCACTAACTTGTGACAAAAAATAAAATTTTACATGAACTCACCATACCCCTCACGGAATACCTTGGGGTGTCTTCTTTCCAAAATGGGGTCACTTGTGAGGTGTTTATACTGTCCTGGCATTTTAGGGGCCCCTAAAGCGTGAGAAGAAGTCTGGAATCCAAATGTGTAAAAATGCCCTGTGAAATCCTAAAGGTACTCATTGGTTTTAGGGCCTTTGCACCCAGGCTGCAAAAAGTGGCACACATGTGGTATCGCCGTACTCAGGAGAAGTAGGACAATGTGTTTTGGGGTGTATTTTTATATATACCCATACTTTGTGTGAGAAATATCTCTGTAAACGACAACTTTTAAAAAATTTTATACAAAGTTGACAATTTACAGAGATATTTCTCTCACCCAACATGGATATATGTAAAAATACACCCCAAAACACATTGCCCTACTTCTCCTGAGTACGGAGATACCACATAAGTGACACTTTTTTGCAGCCTGGGTGCGCAAAGGGGTCCAAATTCCAACGAGTACCTTTAGCTTTTACATGGCGGCTCACAATTTAGCCCCGCCCAAAATGCCAGAACAGTAAACACACCCCACAAATGACCCTATTTCGGAAAGTAGACACCCCAAGGTATTCACTGAGGGGCATAGTGAGTCTGTCTGAGATTTTTTTTTTTTTTTGCCAGAAGTTAGCAGAAATTGAAACTTTTTTTTTTTTCTCAGAAAGTGTCATTTTCCGCTAACTTGTGAAAAAAAATGAAATGATACATGAACTCACCAAGCCCCTCCGTGAATACTTTGGGGTGTCTTCTTTCTAAAATGGTGTCATTTGGGGGGTATTTATACTTTTCTGACATTCTAGCACCTGAAGAAACATGACAGGCGCTCAGAAAGTCAGAGCTGCTTCAAAATGCCGAAATTCACTTTTTTGCACCATAGTTTGTAAACGCTATAACTTTTACCCAAACCAATAAATATACACTTATTGGAGATTTTTTTATCAAAGACATGTAGAACAATAAATTTAGAGAAAAATTTATATAGAAATGTAGTTTTTTTAAAAAAAATTTACAACAGAAAGTGAAAAATGTCATTTTTTTGCAAAAATTTCGGTAATTTTTGATTAATAGCAAAAAAAGTAAAAATGTCAGCAGCAATGAAATACCACCAAATGAAAGCTCTATTAGTGAGAAGAAAAGGAGGTAAAATTCATTTGGGTGGTAAGTTGCATGACGGAGCAATAAACGGGTAAAGTAGTGTAGTGCAGAATTGTAAAAAGTGGCCTGGTCATTAAGGGTGTTTAAGCTTAGGGGGGCTGAAGTGGTTAACCTCTGCTGTTACATTGTTGGTTTGAAAAATCAAATTTTTGTTGATAGTGAAGTAATTGTATTGAAATGCTCTGTTACACTGTTGTGTGACCTAAAGAAATGTATTCTGTTTATGACACGGGCATTGCCTTACTGCTAGTGAACTTAATTGTTGACTTTTGGCAGTTATATTGATAACTGAGAGAAACCATCTGTTAGTTTGGTGGGTGAACACAAATAATGAGGACAATATCAAATAAGGGACGTGGACACGGTCGTGGTGGTGTTGTTGGAGCTCCTGTTGCTGGGAGAGGAGAGGCATTCTGCGCCAGCTACAGGTCCAAGTGAAACACCTTCCGCAGGTGTGAGTAGGCGACAGGACCTGCAGCATTATTTGGTAGACCCGAATGCCGCTCTATGGATGGTGAGGCCAGAACAAGTACAGGCAATAGTAGATTGGGTGGCTGACAGTGGCACCAGTTCCTTCACAGTATCTCCAACCCAGTCCTCTGCAGAAAGCTCAGAGTTGGCACCTGCAGCCCATGACCATCAGTCTTCCACCTCACCCCCTTGCAAAGCAGCCAAGCAGTCTGAGCTCCAAGTCATGCAACAGACTCTTATGTGTTTTGATGACTCTGCTGACAGGGTTTCCCCTGGCCATCCACATAGCCCTGCCCCAGAAGTGGAAGACATTGAATGCACTGATGCCCAACCACTTATGTTTCAGGATGAGGAGATGGGAATACCCCTGCAGCACGTCTCTGATGATAACGAAACACAGGTGCCAACCAACTGCTGCGGCTTTCTGCAGTGTGCAGACCGACTAGGAGGGCAGGGGTCAAGAATGGGTGGAAAATGATGTGGAGGATGATGAGGTCCTAGACCCCGACTGGACTCAAGTTCATGCTAGTGACGTGTGCAGTTCTGAGGAAGAGGCGGTGGTCGCAGAGAGGCAACAGTACAACAAAAGAAGGAGCAGGGTGTAAAAGCGGAGCGGCCGTCCCAGAGACAGTACACCTGCTACTGCCCACCGCACCCAGGGACCTAGCACACCAAAGCCAACTCCAAAAAGTTAATTGGTGTGGCAGTTCTCCAGACAATGTCCTGACGACAAGACATGAGTGGTTTGCACGTAAGGGAACTAGTGCAGCCATGCATAACTCCCCTGTACATTAATTGGTTTTATTTTTAATTGTGTGGTAATAATTTATATTTTTATATTTTGATGCATGCTATATGACATGCAGATGTTTATTTTTATTGGGATATGTTATTTTAGGTATTTAAAATAATTTTATTTATTTTTTTCAAATTGGAAGCTCACCTAACAGAAGTAATACAGAGATTCACCACGTGTGACCAGGGATTAGAGCTTTTTTAGTAGTGTCGATTGGAGAGAAGAGGAACGCCCCAAAAGAAGTGGACAATGAAACGCAGGTCGGGCAAATAGATTTTATATGCAATGTGAACAAGTGTCGATCTTGTAAATAAAATAAAATACATAGTGTTTCAATAACCCGTGGATATTTGCACTATGTTGTATTCCCTTTAAAGGATAAAATAGCTGTGAACTGCTGGTTGATATTGAAACCGAGACCGTCATCATCACCATGCATCTCCACCATGTCACACGCAAGCTTTCATCTGTCCATCTCCCAAACACTGGAGAGAAAGAGGAAATCCCCACCTACCCACCCTCGACCACAGAGTTGCCCACATTTTAAGTTGTGCTGACTACTGGGTTGCCATCCTGTTGGATCCCCATTACAAAGACAATGTGCCGTCCTTAATTCCCTCACTGGAGTGTGATAGGAAGATGTGTGACTACAAGCGCGCGCTGGTAGACGCCATCCTGAGGGCATTCCCAACTGACATCGAGGGACAAGTGGAAGCACAAGGCGAAGGCAGAGGCAGAGGAGGAAGAGGTCTCCAATGCAGCTGGGTCATGGCCAGCACCTTAGAAGGCAGGGTAAGCATTGCCGACATGTGGAAAAGCTTTGTCACCACGCCTTAATGTCTTAGCAGGAGGCAGCATTTGAGCAACATGGTGGAACAGTACATGTGCACACGCCTACATGTACATACTGATGGTTCTGCCTCATTCAACTTCTGGGTTTCCAAATTGTCCACATGGCCTGAGCTTGCCCTTTATGTCTTGGAGGTGCTGGCCTGCCCTGCAGCCAGTGTATTGTCTGAATGTGTATTTAGCATGGCAGGGGGCGTTATTACAGACAATGCAGCCGCCTGTCCACAGCCAACGTGGACAAGCTCACGTTCATTAGAATGAACCAGGCTTGGATCCCTCAAGACTTGTCTGTACCTTTTGCAGAATAGACATTTATACACGCCTCAACCATACATTCTTGTACTCAAGTGCACATATTCTGAATCACTATTGACTCTACCCAGCACAAGATTAACCTCTTTGTAGATGATGTCATTCAAATTAAGCCTCTCTCCTCAATAATGGCAGCGTAAAAAGATAACTGACCAATATAGCTCAGTTTCATTTTATAAAATAAATGTGTCTAAATCACAAATGCTTAGCTTGAACATTCCATCTACCGTCAAAAGCGAAATGTCGTCTAAGACTCATTTCCCCTGGGCTGAACATTCCTTCACATATTTAGGGATTCAACTTACTAATACTCCTAAGGGCCGGTTCACTTTAGCGTTATGTATTTTATTATGGTTTTCTGTTATAACATGGTTATAATGGAAAATAACAGAATCCATAAGACGGAGGTCAAAACGGAAGCATTTAAGAGGCATTCCGTTTTGATCTGCGTCTGAAAGAAAGAAGGTTTGTACACAAACATAGAAAAGGATTCTTTACGGTTAGAGCAGTGAGACTATGGAACTCTCTGCCTGAGGAGGTGGTAATGGTGAGTACAATAAAGGAATTCAAGAGGGGCCTGGATGTATTTCTGGAGTGTAATAATATTACAGGCTATAGCTACTAGAGATGGGTCGTTGATCCAGGGAGTTATTCTGATTGCCTGATTGGAGTCGGGAAGGAATTTTTTCCCCTTAAGTGGGGAAAATTGGCTTCTGCCTCACAAGGTTTTTTTGCTTTCCTCTAGATCAACTTGTAGGAAACAGGCCGAACTGGATGGACAAATGTCTTTTTTCGGTCTTATATACTATGTTACTATGTAATAGAAGTCTATAGGAATCATAACGTATCTGTCTGGTTCCCGTTATGCAAGACAGAAAACAAAGTCACAGGACTTCTTTGTCCGTTCTGTATAACAGGAAACAGATGGATCCGTTATGATTCCCCTAGACTTCTATTATGACGGAAAGCAAAACGGAGTGCCTTTTAAAAGCTTCCATTTTGTATTCCCTCATAATGCAAGTCTATGGGCACCATAACGGATCCATCCTGGTTTCCGTTATGGAGGATTGGAAGCCTGCATAATGGATCCGTTATGCTGCCCATAGACTTGTATTATGAAGGATCAAAACGGAACAACTCTTAAAGGCTTCCGTTTTGACTTCCGTCTTATGGATTCCGTTATATCCATAACGCTGATGTGAACCCACCCTAAACAGTTGGTACAGGCTAACTTTCCCCCGCTTGTTATATCCCTGCAAAAAGAAATAGACAGAGTAGCAAAATACGAGATGAGCTGGATGGGCAGCATAGTCCTCTACAAGCTGTTATTCCTACCCTGCATTCTATATACCTTACGCACGCTACCCATTCCTATTCCAACAGCAATTTTCCATTCACTAAGATCTTAAATGTCTTCCTTTATATGGAAACAAATTAAGCCTCAAATATCCATTACTGTCTTGACAAAACATATGTCGGTAGGAGGTATGGGAGTGCCGGACCTCAGTCAATACCATAATGCTTTCCTTATTGCCCAATCATACCATTGGTCCCATCCCAAAGCAGACAAACTATGGCCAGATATGGAGGTCTCTATGTCATCCCTGAAAAAACTGGACCTGGTACACTACATACCTAACAATATGTCCACAATTTCTCCAGAGACCCTGCCAACAGTTCTAGAGACTTTAAAAGCATGTAATGCAGGTATAACTGCTAAGGTCAGCCCTTCCTGTATTACAACTATCCAGATCCCTATACAAGCATTAGAAAACCATTTACAGGACTTAGACCTAAGGGAATGGACAAATCGGGGCTTTCCGGATGTTTCCCAATTAATCCACCAGAATGGGTTCCGAACCTTTAGCCACTTGCAAGAGCATTTCCCCATACCTGACACGGAGCAATTTAGTTATAACCAGATGGTGTTCTTCCTTGATAAACTGAATCTACATAACATGGCAATTTCTGAATTATTAAACAATGGTTCTCCAAGGGGGAATTAGACCATATTATACCCTATTAACACAAAGCTTGACCTTTCATAAGCAACCTCGAATGATTCAATGGGAGAGGGACCTAGCAGAATCATTTTCCCAGATGGAATGGTCATCTGCATTTAAATTGACTCGTATAGCAACGAATTGTGCATCGCATTGGGAGCAATATTATAAACTGCTGCTGCGCTGGTATTATACACCACTACGGTTAGCTAAGATATATCCAACCTCTTCTCCATATTGCTGGAGGGGATGTGGAGATGTGCGCTCTCTTTTTCACATTATTAGCTCTTGTCCTAGACTACGGTCATTCTGGGGATCCGTTAGGGCTCTCATCCAGACGCTATTCCCAGGGCTGGATAAGCTTACCCCCGGCTTTGGCACTATTATTAATAGGTATTGACACAGTACCACCCCAGTGCAGTGTTATAATATGTCATTTCTTACATTCTGCCAAACTTTTAATTGCTAGGAACTGGAGGGGGGCGGCCATACCCAATTGAGGTGAAATACACTACATGGTGTCCATTGATTATCTCCATGAACGTACTTTAGATCTCCAGAGAGGTAAACTACAGTCATTTACTCACCTCTGGTCTCAAGGGGGGTTCTTATTTCCAAATGTATTGAATTGACAGTATATTGACGTAGATCCTGAAAATGCATGCCCTTAGAAGGTATCGTATTTTTCACTTTATAAGAAGCACTTTTTTCACCCATAAAGCGAATGCTGCCATTTTTACTCTAAAGACGTTGATACATCGCCGGCCGCTATGCTGCCATGTATCAGCATGGAGGGGCTGGAGGCCGACAACTGGTGTTGGAATCGCGGCGGGGCTAGAATCACGGCGGGGCACTGCACTCTTTTACACTGGGCCCCGCTCACAGCAGTCTTTATATGTAAAGTGTAGTCATGGGAGCTTTGTTAAAGTATCACAATCCTCTGCCGTAGCGCAATCCTCTGTAGTACTCACTATCAAACAGCCATAGACGCACGCCGGCCTGCAGTGTAACGTCACTCACTCCGTCACGCGCCTGCTCCACCTGCTTTATTAATACTTTACATATAAAGACTGCTGTGAGCGGGGCACGTTGTAATAGAGTACAGTGACAGCACCAGGCCCTGCCGCAATTCCAACAGCAGTTGCCGGCCTCCACCCCCTGTATTGGGGGTCACTATTTACACAGGGACACTGTTATGGGGGATCTGTGGATTACACATATATAGAATCCACAGATCCCCCCATAGCAGTGTCATTCACAGATCCCCCAAAGCAGTGTCATCCACAGATCCCCCATAACAGTGCATCATCCACAGATGCCCCCATAACAGTGCATTATCCACAGATGCCCCCATAACAGTGCATCACCCACAGATCCCAAAAACAGTGTCATCCACAGATCCCTGTAACAGTGTCTTCCACAGATCCCCATAACAGTGTCATCCACAGATCCCCATAACAGTGTGTCATGCACAGATCCCCATAACAGTGTCATCCACAGATCCCCATAACAGTGTCATCCACAGATCCCCATAACAGTGTCATCCACAGATCCCCATAACAGTGTCATCCACAGATCCCCATAACAGTGTCATCCACAGATCCCCATAACAGTGCGTCATCCACAGATGCCCGCATAACAGTGCGTCATCCACAGATGCCCCCATAACAGTGCGTCGACCACAGATGCCCCCATAACAGTGTGTCATCCACAGATGCCCCCATAACAGTGTGTCATCCACAGATCCCCTCCATTACAGTGTCATCCACAGATCCCCCATAATAGCATCATCCACAGACCACCTTTAGTTCAAAACCCACCAAAAGCACACCTTTTGGTTCAAAATATATATTTTTTTATTTTCTTCCTCAAAAACCTAGGTGCGTCTTATCAGGTGTGTCTTATAAAACTAAAAATACGGTAACTAAGTTGATTACTAGAGTGTAAAAAGAAGCCCATGTGGGCAATATTTCTAGATGAAAATGCTTGCTTTCTCTATTTTTTATGGCTGTTATGAACATGTAACTTCATGGTTTTATGTTCTTTTAGTTTTTTTCTTCTATTTGGAGTTTATGTTATAACTATGTTGGTTTATTACATGCTAATCTAATCTAATCTTTCACTAAGCAACAGAAGAAACTCTGGAAAATGGACCAACATAGAGTTCTTTATTCGACTTTCATCGCATAGAGGGACTCAACGGTCTGTCGCTGAAGACCAGTCCATCAAAGTCTGACTATAACAAAGTGATTCAAGGATATGTCCCTGGTTCATATATAATAACTAGAGATGAGCGAAAATTTCAAAAATTCCATTTGCAGGTTCGCCAAATATGTGAAAAAGTCGGTTCGATCCTAATTTATTTGCGGCAAATTTAGTTTAAAACGGCTATTTCCTGGCTGAAGCTTTATAGTGGTGTAGAACACAGTGCCTTGCAGTAACATGCATAGGGAGTCTGCCCTGGTAGTGAAATAATACCGTGGGTCCATATGACATGCAGATGACAGGCGTCGCTCTTAGAATCACTGCACACTTCACTTATTGAACTCAGCATTACAGGTTGATGTTAGCACCAAGTAGAAGCGCACTCCTTTTACACCGTCATCAGCTGATTCCACATAGATGTCAACAGAACCTGTTCTATTAAACGCTTATACAAGTAGAGCTCCCCGACAGAGTGAGGAGGCTGTCAGCAGAAAGTTTGTGTTAACGTCACTGATTATTTTGCCCTTCCTCTGATCTGTCAGACAATGACTCTCGGTGGATTCCATGCGGAGTCCTCCTTGTCTGGCTGTGTCTGCTTGCTGCCCCGTTCACAGACGGGGCTGTCGCCCTCCTTCTGAAGTTTCGGTCTCTGCTTCGGTGTTGGCTGGGACCTGGTTACAGGTTTGAAGTTTGTAGTATCAGATATATATTGATTTGTGTCCTCCTCTGCTTCCATGTTTTATCCCTCCTCCCACATGCCCTGTGTAATCGTTTTCTCGATCTCCCCGCTTCATCTATTCATTTATAGGGAATAAGGGACAGAAGTTTCAAATTTCCCAACTTTATAAAGTGTTGTTTAAAACGATTTAATAATATACGTTCTCAAAGATTGGGATAATATATTGGCGAATTTAAGCTTAATATAATTCTTAATCAAATATAATTCCATATACTTATCACATTGACAGGGGGAGTCAACTAGACAAGAGCACATCATCTATAGCAACAGGGGGGCGAGCCCCTATCTTTTTTCTTTATTTCAAAGTTAAGCTTAGTTTCTTAAAATTTAAATCAAGTTTTGGTTCAATTTAATATTTTAAATTTAATTTAACAGATTGAAGAATGGGGACAATTCGATCTGATAATTGCCGACAGTCCTGTATCTGTGGTTAACCCACACCGGAAAGGCCTTTATTGGGGAAGTGGACAACTGTTTTTTGACTTTCCGCAATTATTCAATAAAGTGTTGACTAATACAGGAGAGAATTGCGATTACAATTTCTCTCCACCTGGAGACAAATCCTGCCAAGATTGATGCAAATGCGGTATCAGCTGCTCATCGAGCCAGATACTTGTGGGAGAACCTGCCTGGCATTAACAGGCCTCTAGTAGCTACAGACAATGAGAAGACAAAGCTTCAAGATTGCTGGGAAACTGGAAGAGTCGCAAAGTTCATCAAGATTCAAACCATAACTACTAGCCCCTGGTCTCTTCATCAGGGAAAAAAATCAGCAGTTCCCAGTCCTCATGGATAAGAAGGAGGACATCCTGTGGTGCATGGGGATGGAGAGGGTCTTCAGATTCCCCCCGCACTATACGGATGTCTCAGAAATGAACTGCTGCTCCCAACAGAAGCTCCTGGGAAGGTCATGAAGCGTCCCGATGATCCGGCATTTATTCGCCCCACTGAAGGATTATTTTGAAAGTGTGTAGAAGCCACACGAGGCCCCCACGCTGCAGATTTATCATGAAGACACCAGATTTTATAATATTACATTATTATATAAAGACAGCAAAAATGCATAAATAAATAGAGCCCCTTCGTCACACGGCTCCTAAGTGCTATCAGCTACATCATCATCATCAAGTACTGTCTGCACATCACTGATGTACTCCTCAACCGTCTATGGGTCAGGAGCCTGGCCGCTCGCAACACCAGCTCCCATGCCACTCTCCTCATCACTACTTGCCCGCCTAGGGGAGGAAGGGGCAGATATCTCCTCCACATCTTGGCTGTTCAGTAGCTGCTGACTGTCTTCTAGTAGCTCGTCCTCATTGTATAGTGGAGCTGAGCCCACAGCATACAATAATTCTCTTGCTGAGGGAACAGAAAAGCCAGAGGCAGGTTGAGGACAGGTGAGGGCACAGGGCCTGCTCCCGGGCCATGCCAACTAAGGGTTGTGTCTGACAAACCAACTGACTCTTGGCTGGGGGTGTCTGATGTCACTTGCGACGAAGTCGAAGTTCGAGTCAACCATTCAAGAACCGCTGTGTTGCTGGTCACGACACGACCGCTAAATGACACTGGGAGCTCAGGCCTCTCGAAGTGACACCAGCTGCCATGGCCCCTTACTCTGCTGTGACCTCTGCCTGCGCCAGAAACATTTCGGCCTCTGCCACTCCCCTGTGCAGGGCCCAGCACTTCTCTGTCTGACATATTGTTAGATCAAATAATCAAATGTTAGATCAAATATTTTTATTTTGCCACTAATACACGGTATACTGGGCTTTAGAATATATCACTGTACCTCAGAACATCAATTAGACCCTTTTTTCACTTTTACACAACACAAAAGGCTTTTCAACAGATAAGTGCAATGATGAACAGCAAATATATTTTTTATTTTGCCACTAATACACAGCAAACTGAGCATTAGAATATATCACTGCACCGCAGAATGGAAATTAGGCCTTCATTTTCTTCCACTTTTCCCCCAAAAAAAGTAGGGATGAGCGAACCTGAACTGTATAGTTGGGGTTCGTAGCGAATTTTGGGGTGTTCGGGAACCCGGACCCGGACCCGAATATTTTCAAAAAAGTTTGCATTCAGGTTTGTTCAGCGATTTCTTCCCACTTTCTGAAGGGCTGCACAGCAATCAATCAGCTAGCATATTACTTCTTGCCCTAAGAAGCCATCACAGCCATGCCTACTAATGGCATGGCTGTGATTGGACAAGTGCAGCATGTGACCCAGCCTCTATTTAAGCTGGAGTCACGTAGCGCCGCACGTCACTCTGCTCTGATTAGTGTAGGGTAGGACGCAGCTGCTGTGAGGGCGAGATTAGGCAGGGAAAACTCAGCAAAAACACCTAATGAAGGGATCGATTTACAGTTGTGAATCATTCAACTTCTGCTAGTTAATTGCTCTCTGGTTTTTAGGCTGCATAGAGCGTTTATCTGTAAATTTTTTCTGGGGTGATCGGCTGCCATTTTGTGTCTTGTGGTGCACCAGCACAAGCTCCCACCAAGCCCATCAATCCATCAATACTAGTTTTTTTTCCTATATTCTACATCAGGGGCTTGGCTGTGCTTATTATCAACCCTAGAAACTCAGGATAGAAATTTCTATTTTATATTGAGGGGTTAAATTCAATTGCCAAAATAGCAATCCCCTAAATCAGGTGTCCCAGCAGTGGCTGGCCAAGTTTAATAGTGTCTGGCAAAGGATAGATTTTTTTCTGAGGTGAAATTCAATTGCCAACATAGCAATACCATAAATCATTGGTTTCAGCTGTGGCTGGTCAAGTTTAATAGTGTCCGTCAAAGGATATATTATTTTCTAGGGTGAAATTCTGTCGCAAAAATAGAAATACCGTAAATCTGGTGTTCCAGCTGTGACTGGACAAGTTTCATAGTGTCCATCAAAGGATAGATTTTTTTTTCTGGGGTGAAATTCAATTGCCAACATAGCAATACCATAAATCATTGGTTTAAGCTGTGGCTGGCCAAGTTTAATGGTGTCCGTCAAAGGATATATTATTTTCTAGGGTGAAATTCTGTCGCAAAAACAGAAATACCGTAAATCTGGTGTTCCAGCTGTGACTGGACAAGTTTCATAGTGTCCGTCAAAGGATATATTATTTTCTGGGGTGAAATTAAATTGCCAAAATAGCAATACCCTAAATCAGTGATTTCTGCTGTGGCAGGACAAGTTTCATAGTGTCCGTCAAAGGACAGCTTTTGTTCTGGTGTGAAATTCAATTACCAAACTAGCAATACCGTAAATCTGGTGTTCCAGCTGTGACTGGACAAGTTTTATTGTGTCCGTCAAAGGATATATAATTTTCTGGGGTGAAATTCAATTGCCAAAATAGCAATCCCCTAAATCTGGTGTCCCTGCAGTGGCTGGCCAAGTTTAATAATGTCCAGAAAAGGATATATTTTGTTCTGGAGTGAAATTCAATTGCCAAAATAGCAATCCCCTATATCTAGTATCCCAGAATTGGCTGGCCAAGTTTTATAGTGTCTGGCAAAGGATAGATTTTATTTGGTTGTGAAATTCAATTGCCAAAATAGCAATACCATAAATCAGTGGTTTTAGCTGTGGCTGGCCAAGTTTAATAGTGTCCGTCAAAGGATATATTATTTTCTGGGGTGAAATTCTGTTGCAAAAATAGAAATACCATAAATCAGTGGTTTCAGCTGTGGCTGGCCAAGTTTAATAGTGTCCGGCAAAGGATATATTTTGTTCTGGGGTGAAATTCAACAGCCAAAATAGCAATCCCCTAAATCTGTTGTCCCAGCAGTGGCTGGACACGTTTAAGAGTGTCCGGCAAAGGATATTTTTTTCTGGGGTGAAATTCAGTTGCAAAAATAGAAATACAGTAAATCTGGTGTTCCAGCTGTGACTGGACAAGTTTCATAGTGTCCGTCAAAGGATATATTATTTTCTGGAGTGAAATCCAGTTGCAAAAATAGAAATACCATAAATCAGTGGTTGCAGCTGTGGCTGGCCTTGTTTAATAGTGTCCGTCAAAGGATATATTTTTTTCTGGGGTGAAATTCAGTTTCAAAAATATAAATGCCGTAAATCTGGTGTTCCAACTGTGACTGGACAAGTTTCATAGTGTCCGTCAAGGGATATTTTATTTTCTGGGGTGAAATTCAGTTGCAAAAATATAAATACCATAAATCTGGTGTTCCAACTGTGGCTGGCCAAGTTTAATAGTGTCCGGCAAAGGATAGATTTTTTTCTGGGGTGAAATTCAATTGCCAACATAGCAATACCATAAATCATTGGTTTCAGCTGTGGCTGGCCAAGGTTAATAGTGTCCTTCAAAGGATATATTATTTTCTAGGGTGAAATTCAGTCGCAAAAATAGAAATACCGTAAATCTGGTGTTCCAGCTTTAACTGGACAAGTTTTATAGTGTCCGTCAAAGGATATATTATTTTCTGGGGTGAAATTCAGTTGCAAAAATAGAAATAAAGTAAATCTGGTGTTCCAGCTGTGACTGGACAAGTTTCATAGTGTCTGTCAAAGGATATATTATTTTCTGGGGTGAAATTCAGTTGCAAAAATATAAATACCGTAAATCTGGTGTTCCAACTGTGGCTGGCCAAGTTTAATAGTGTCCGGCAAAGGATAGATTTTTTTCTGGGGTGAAATTCAATTGCCAACATAGCAATACCATAAATCATTGGTTTCAGCTGTGGCTGGCCAAGGTTAATAGTGTCCTTCAAAGGATATATTATTTTCTAGGGTGAAATTCAGTCGCAAAAATAGAAATACCATAAATCTGGTGTTCCAGCTTTAACTGGACAAGTTTTATAGTGTCCGTCAAAGGATATATTATTTTCTGGGGTGAAATTCAGTTGCAAAAATAGAAATAAAGTAAATCTGGTGTTCCAGCTGTGACTGGACAAGTTTCATAGTGTCTGTCAAAGGATATATTATTTTCTGGGGTGAAATTCAATTGCCAAAATAGCAATACCCTAAATCAGTGGTTTCTGCTGTGGCAGGACAAGTTTTATAGTGTCTGTTAAAGGATAGCTTTTGTTCTGGGGTGAATTTCAATTTCCAAAATAGCAATACCGTAAATAGGTGGTTTCAGCTATGGCTGGCCAAGTTTAATAGTGTCCGGCAAAGGGTAGATTTTGTTCTGGGGTGAAATTATATTGCCAAAATAGCAATCCCCTAAATCTGGTGTCCCAGCAGTGGCTGGCCAAGTTTAATAGTGTCCGGCAAAGGATAGGTTTTGTTCTGGCATGAAATTCAATTGCCAAAATAGAAATACCGTTAATCAGTGGTTCCAGCTGTGGCTGGCCAAGTTTATTACTGTCCGGCAAAGGATAAATTTTAAATTGTTGGGTGAAATATTACCATTTTTGCCAGGTACAAACCCCTGCACTGCATAACTGACAAGTAACTTACAATTGGCGGTTACATTCTTGCATGAAATAAAGCATTTTTGAAGCCAAAAGTAGTCGCCAATAACTGTTTTTTTATTTTTATTTTTTTTAAATAAATTAGTGTAGACCCTAAAACATTGGGAAAATATAAAAAAAAAAAAAAAGTGTAAGTTCACGGTAGTATAACAGTGGTTGGGTGAGGCCGGTATATATGTCTATTCTACCTATGGTACAAAGAAGTCCTGTGGGATCCATGCCTGGTTCTTTTTAATAAACGAAAGCTTGCCCACATTGTCTGCAGACAAGCTGCTGCGCTTGTCTGTGATAATGTCACCAGCCATGCTAAACACACGTTCAGACAATACTGTGGCTGCAGGGTAGGCCAGCACCTCCAAGGCGTAAAGGGCAACCTCAGGACATGTGCCCATTTTGATTACCCAGAAGTTGAATGGGGCAGACCCAGTGGCGTAGCTAGAAATGATTGGGCACCACAGAAAATTTTTGAATGGGGCCCCCCTCCCCCAGTAATTCTTACGCAAACCCCTTCCTTTCATGCCACTATGCCTGTGGCTACTAAAGATCGCTCTCTCAGATCAGGCCCAGCAGCTGTTCCATTCGCTTTCTACACTGTCTATACTGCCACTGTATATAATTTCATTGTATAATACTGTTAGTCCTCCTCCTCCTCCTGGATGGGCCCTTTCTAGGTCACGGCCCCAAAGCAGTTGCTTCCCCTGTAGCTATTCCCTTGGCAGACCCATCAGTCAGTATGTGTACTGTTCCACCATGTTGATGAAATGCTGCCTCCTGCTAAGATGTTCCAGATCTGCTGGTGGTGCAGGTTGTTGTGGCGTGATGACAAAGCTTTCCCACATTTCGCCAATGCTAACCCAGCCTTCTGAGGTGCTGATGGTGACCCAGCTGCACATGAGCTGGCTTGGGTGCCACCCTGCAGAGAACGCGGTACCTCCTCATCCTACTCATCCTACTTATCCTCCTCATCCTCTAGAACTGTTCCCTAGCTGGACAATTGTGTTCCAGGCCAGGGACTATGTTGGTGCAGGAACTCACACTTCGAACCACTTGGATGTCACTGGCCTTAAGTTAAGGATAAGGCGTGTATATAGTTTTGTTTGTTTATATATTAAGTTTAGCTGCATTATAGTTATTTTAATATGTTTTTAAGAAAATTTGTAAATAGTTTGTTAATGGTTTGAGTGAAAGGGGGGGGTGGGGGTTTTGTCTGTGTTCGATTAACTGAATTGATTTTCACTGTCTGGTGTTTAGGAATTTCTGCACCCCAAATTTAGCACATGTGGCACGCAGGGGATGTGTGTCAAATCGGCTCGGCCCAGACCTGCTAGTATATTTCGCCCATTAGCGCACAACACCAGGCCAGGCTGGTGGCTCAGTGGTACCAACCAATGGTCGGTCTGTTGTTCCATACCTGTCCACAGCTCCTGCGCGGTGCGGGGTTTGTCCCACAAACATACACGTTTTAAAACAACCTGCTGTCGTTTCCCCCTGGCTGTGCTGCTGTGGGTGGTGAAGGTGTTACGCTGAGTGGATGAGGAGGAGGTAGAGGAGGAGGAAACCGAGTAAACTGAGGAGGTAAAAGGATACAAAGAGAAATGCCCAGCAATCCTCGGGGATGGAAGGACATTCGCAAAAATGCTATCCGCCTTTGGGCCAGCCGCTACATTTACCCACTGTGTTGTTGGTTATGTGGACGTTGCCACAGATAGCGTTGCGCAGTGCACACTTGATTTTGTCTGCCACTGTGCAGGGAAGGGATGGCTCGCCTGAAAAGTAGCGGCGGCTGGGATACACGTACCGTGGGATAGCCACCGCCATAAGGTTTTTAAAACTGTCCACCAGACAGAATGACAGAATTTCAAAGGACCAGGAAGTTTGAAATAAGGCATTCAGAGCCATGGGTAGGGGGGTACTTCCTCTTTCTGTTTCTTTTTCTCTCCAGTGTTTGGGAGATGGACAGCTGATAGCTTAACACTTCCATGGCATTTGGTGGAGATGCTTGGTGACAATGACAGATGTGGTGACGTTGCTGCCACATCCTCTGTTTGCTGGGTGACAGGTGCCACTGTCACTCACTTGTGCTCAAGTTTAGAATGTTTATTTATTATTGTTCTGTATTTTATTTTATTTTAAGTCATTTCCCTATTCACATATGTTTGCAGGGCATTTGCCTACATTTTGCTGCCTTTTTCAGCCCTCTAGCCCTTTCCAGGGATATTTTACAGCCATTTAAGTGCCCAAAAGTTTGGGTCCCCATTGAGTTCAATGGGGTTCGGGTTCGGGGTGAAGTTTGTATATTACATCCTTGGATTAACTTGTTGTAGACGTCAGAGGTAGTAGCCGGAAGAAGCACGGGGTCGTGCGAAACGACCGTCGCTACGTGGCGTGCCAGGCTTGCTTGAAGGCATCCGCCCAACCGCCCACTCTGTATGTCTGCTTCCACTGTGATATAAGCATGCTGTTTAGAATAAACTGAATCACTGCGCAATGGTGAGTGCTGCCCTCTCTTTTCTACATTGAAGCTAGAAAAGGCTTTTCAACAGATAAGTGCAACGATGAACAGCGAATATATTTTTATTTTGCCACTAATACATGGCAAACTGGGCTTTAGAATATATCACTGCAACGCACAAGGTCAAATATATTTTTCTTTTGCCACTAATACACGGCAAAAAGGGCTTTACAAAATATAACTGCACCGCACAAGGGCAAATAAAACATACTGCAGAAATATTTCCTTGTTATCAACCCTGTTAATGGCTGTATCAAAGAGCACTTGCACTCCAATAACAAGAGCGGTTTGCTAGAATGACAGAGCTCCATCATGCCAATTTGGATCCCCAGTCAGTGCACCAAGGTGTAATAGGATTGTTCCTATTACCCAGTTTGTAACCTCCTCTACTGAACCCTGTTCTACATAAATGCTGTGGAACGACTCCTCCCTATCCTTTCCCTTCACTTATAAATCGTTTTTTCACCACAATCCAGTCTTTCCTATCACTGTCCCTAGTGCCTGCAGACACGTCTCTCCCTGCACTAAGTATGCTGATAAATGGCAGAATCTAAGATGGCTGCCGCTATTTATAGGGATGTGACATCACAGGGCTGGCTGGCTGCTGATTGGCTGCATGCATGTCAGTATGGGTGATCCCACCTTCCCAGAATTCCTTTCTCCATGTCCTCACACGTACAGCAGCCATTTTAGATAAAAATGCGATTTGTTACCACAAAGCATGAGGAAATTTGGCTTCAGTGCCAATCGAATTTTTCCTGAAATTCAGATAGAATTCCACTTCTTCAACTTCGATTTGCTCATCTCTAATAATAACTATTGCTGTTTCTTATACTGAAAATCTCAATAAAAAATATAATAAAAAAAAATTACATTGTAAAAACTCTGTGGCATTTTTTTTTACCAGCGCTATTTTTTACTGGAGGGTGACTATGAAAATGACGAAGATGACCATGACAGACCGTGGCAGTATGCAGTGGAGATGGAGGCAGGGAAGCCCTCCAATTCCCTAGTACAAATGGCCAGATGCTTGCTTTCTTGTTTGCATAGTCACATTGTCAGGATTCGGCAGAGGGATGACTACTGGCTATCCACATTGTTGTGACCATCGCTACTGGTCAAAAATTGAGACATTTTTTAGACCTTCTGAGAGGGATACAAAATTGGACTACTACAGAGACATGTTGAATAGTCAGGGCTCCTAGGCAGCAACCAACTATCTCCTGTCTCCTGGAAGGTCTGACCGGGGGGGGGGGGGGGGACCCTCTGTGCTCACGCTCCACTGCCATGACTGGAATTGGCAAATAAACTTTTTTAATTTTCATACAAATTGGCCACAGAAGGTTACAGTGGGAAAACTTGAGTCATCTACTCTAGTACTGAATATGTGCACTCCACAAGGATACATCCTTAGTCCAGCTCTTTTTACCTTATTTACTTATGACTGTGTATTTATTTATCCATTTAATACTATAATGCAGTTCGCTGTTGACACCACGGTAGTAGGATTAGTATTTTAGGAGAACAAGGACAGCACTTTCTCATCACTCTATATAAATGGAGAGGAAGTCAAAAGGATAGATGATCAAAGGTTTCTGGGGCTTTATATTACATTATTATTATTATTATATTATTATATTAAGGATTTGACATGGAATGTTAATTAAATATGCTTTTCTTTTTGAGGAAATTGAAGAAAGACAGTCTTCCATTTGAGATTTAATGTGATTTTTCTTTTTGTGATGTAATAGAAAGCATTCTGTCCATTGGTGTAACTAGAACTGCTGGGCCACAGAAAATTTTTTAATGCCCCGCCCCCGAACATACTCCTCCTGTGAAACCCTCACTCCTGTGGCTAGTCAATGTAGATCTCTCAGACCAGGCCAGGCAGCTGCTCCTTCCATTTCCTACACATATATACAGTATGTCATGTCACTGTATATTACATCCTTGGATTAACTTGCAGGATAACAGGCTAAACTAGATGGATGGATGTCTTTTTTCAGCCTTACAAACTACAGCATGTTACTATGTATGTATTATACTGTTGAGGGCACCATGACAATACAATCTTTAAGTCTTCCTCCCAGATGAGCTCCTTCGGTGTCCAGGCCCTGTAGCAGCTGCTTCCCATGCTTTCACTATAGCTACACCCCTGATTTTATCCTATTGTATCACAGTTTGGTATGGAAATACTTCTGTGGAAAATATATGGCTAGAATAATTTAGACTGCAGAGAGAATTGTGGGGGTTGATTTCCCAAGTTTGAATTTGGTTTACGTTAGCCATATGTATAAAAGAGCTGGCAATATAACTAGGGATTCAACCCACCAAGATTATTATACCCATGTTATTAAACGTATTGAACATTACTGAAAGATAAGAGGTGATTATAGGAAAATAATTTTGTGGCAGCAACACCATTTTTTTTTACCAGTTTTTTGTGAACGTGTTTATTACTGCAACATAACTTTCAGTTACAGCAAAAGCAATAATTAAATGATGCCACCTTTATACCCTTATTATGAAACACATTTTATTTTTACTGCAAAAAATGTGTTGCATTATTGCAAGAGATTTTAGTTCAAAGACATTTATTGCAAAAATTGTATTTGTCTACCAGCATTAGTGAACTCATTACTACAACAGACTGGGAAGTTCAAAGACATTTTACAGCAAAAATTGCAGTAGTGTAGTTCAAAATTTCCAAAATTGCATTCTTATACCCATAGATTGTGTATTCAAAGTCATCTACTGTAAAAATTGCATTTATGCCTGTGTTAGTGAACAAATTACTATAAAAGACTGTGCAGTTCAAAGGCATTTTTATACCAAAATTGCATTGTTATACCGATGTTAGGGAATGCATTGCTATAACAGACCATGTAGTTCAAAGATATTTTACTACAATAATTGCATTGAAGGAGGCCAGTGGCTGTGGTGGTAATAGTACCTTATGGCCAAAACCTCACAATTAACGTTCAGGGTCAGATTTGCTTTTATTGTTGTCTGCTAGGGAACTAGTGCAAATGACCGTGAACACCTGGAGCAGATGTTACAGGTAGGGACAGCACATGTCTTTCAGAGCCCACTGAGTCAATATTTTTCATGGCAGTAGTAAGACAACACTGCAGCAACAAGGCAAGATCCTATTGACACCTCCACATTTGTGTTAGCATTCCAGATCCTCCTTCATGGTCATCCTCTTGTCCCCAACAGAAGCAGAGCATACCATCACTCCCACATCTCCTGCATCCTATTATGTGTAGGGTGAAGCATTTCTATGGTGTGTTAGAGCTGATCTGTCTGGGTGAGAGATGCCATACACCCGATCATTTGGTAAAGTACATCAAGCAGCTAACATCCCTCTTGCTGTCTCTCTGACAATTCTAACTGGCAAAGGTGGTCTGCAACAATGGCATAAACACCCTGGCTACACTGTTTTTGGGTGAAATGACAAATGCTTTATAGAGATGAGTGAACACCTGGAAGTTCGGGTTGGGGAAGTTCGGCCGAACTTCCCGAAAATGTTCGAGTTCGGAATCCGAACTTGACCCGAACTTTATACCGAACCCGAACCCCATTGAAGTCAATGGGGACCCAAACTTTTAGGCACTAAAAAAGGCTGTAAAATAGTCCAGGAAAGGGCTAAAGGGCTGCAAAAGGAAGCAAAATGTAGGAAAATCCCCAGCAAACAAATGTGGATAGGGAAATGAATTAAAATAAAATAAATAAAAATTAACCAATATCAATTGAAGAGAGGTCCCACAGCAAGGAATCATGCGTCACATCACCCACCACTGGAGAAGGCCACTTTCAGTTATTTCGGCCCAGCACCCAGACCAAGGATACAGGTCCCACTGCAAGGAATCATGCGTCATATCACCCACCACTGGAGAAGGCCACTTTCAGTTATTTCGGCCCAGCACTCAGACCGAGGATACAGGTCCCACTGCAAGGAATCATGCGTCATATCACCCACCACTGGAGAAGGCCACTTTCAGTTATTTCGGCCCAGCACCCAGACCGAGGATACAGGTCCCACTGCAAGGAATCATGCGTCATATCACCCACCACTGGAGAAGGCCACTTTCAGTTATTTCGGACCAGCACCCAGACCGAGGATACAGGTCCCACTGTAAGGAATCATGCGTTATATCACCCACCACTGGAGAAGGCCACTTTCAGTTATTTCGGCCCCAGCACCCAGACAGAGGAGAGTTTCATTCAACTTTGGGTTGCACCGCAAGATCATTGTAAAGTTATGTGTGCCAGGCTCCCCAGAGGTAAGGATAAGCTGTCCTCTGTGGGAGGCGTATCGTCATCGTCCTCTGTATCCCCCCAGCCACGCACCAGTGATGGGCCTGAGCTGTGTCGGGTGCCACCCCGCTGTGAACCTGCTTCATCCTCATCCTCCTCCACCTCCTCCTCATCCTTCTCGTCCTCCAGTAGTGGGCCCTGGCTGGCCACATTTGTACCTGGCCTCTGCTGTTGCAAAAAACCTCCCTCTGAACCACTTCTAACAGACTGGCCTGAAAGTGATAAAAATGACCCCTCATCCTCCTCCTCCTCCTCCTTCTGGGCCACCTCCTCTTCCATCATCGCCCTAAGCGTTTTCTCAAGGAGACATAGAAGTGGTATTGTAACGCTGATAATGGTGTCATCGCCACTGGCCATGTTGGTGGAGTACTCGAAACAGCGCAACAGGGCACACAGGTCTCGCATGGAGGCCCAATCATTGGTGGTGAAGTGGTGCTGTTCCGCTGTGCGACAGACGCGTGCGTGCTGCAGCTGAGACTCCACTATGGGCTGCTGCTGCTCGCACAGTCTCTCCAGCATGTGCTAGGTGGAGTTCCACCTGGTGGGCACGTCGCATATGAGGCGGTGAGCGGGAAGGCCGAAGTTCCGCTGTAGCGCAGACAGGTGAGCAGCGGCAGGATGTGAACGCTGGAAGCACGCACAGACGGCCCGCACTTTATGCAGCAGCTCAGACATGTCGGGGTAGTTGTGAATGAACTTCTGCACCACCAAATTCAGCACATGAGCCAGGCAAGGGATGTGCGTCAAACCGGCTAGTCCCAGAGCTGCGACGAGATTTCGCCCATTATCGCACACCACCAGGCCGGGCTTGAGGCCCACCGGCAGAAACCACTCGTCGGTCTGTTGTTCAATACCCCGCCACAACTCCTGCGCGGTGTGGGGCCTGTCCCCCAAACATATGAGTTTCAGAATGGCCTGCTGATGTTTACCCCGGGCTGTGCTGAAGTTGGTGGTGAAGGTGTGTGGCTGACTGGGGAGGAGGAAGCCGAGTAGGAGCAGGAGGCTACAGGAGGCAAAGAATGATGCCCTGCGATCCTTGGCGGTGGAAGGACGTGCGCCAAGGAACTCTCCACCTGGGGCCCAGCCGCCTCTATAGTTACCCAGTGTGCAGTTAGGGAGATATAGCGTCCCTGGCCTTGCTTACTGGTCCACGTATCTGTGGTTAGGTGGACCTTGCCACAGATGGCGTTGCGCAGTGCACACTTGATTTTATCGGATACTTGGTTGTGCAGGGAAGGCACGGCTGTCTTGGAGAAGTAGTGGCGGCTGGGAACAACATACTGTGGGACAGCCATGGACATCAGCTGTTTGAAGCTGTCTGTGTCCACCAGCCTGAATGACAGCATTTCAAAGGCCAGTAGTTTAGAAATGCTGGCATTCAGGCCCAGGGCTCGAGGGTGGCTAGGTGGGAATTTACGCTTTCTCTCTAAGGTTTGTGAGATGGAGAGCTGAACGCTGCCGTGCGACATGGTGGAGGTGCTTGGTGACGCAGGTGGTGTTGTCGGTGGCACATCCTCTGTTTGGTGGGCAGCAGGTGCCAACATTTCTCCCGAGGCGGAGGAAGAGGCCGAGGCAGCAGCAGAAGAGGGAGCAGGGGGAGCCAGAGTGAGTTCCTTGCTTTTAAGGTGTTTACTCTACTGCAATTCATGCATTGCATGTAGATGCCTGGTCATGCAGGTTGTGCTAAGGTTCAGAACGTTAATGCCTCGCTTCAGGCTCTGATGGCACAGCGTGCAAACCACTCGGGTCTTGTCGTCAGCACATTGTTTAAAGAAGTGCCATGCCAGGGAACTCCTTGAAGCTGCCTTTGGGGTGCTCGGTCCCTGGTGGCGGTGGCCAGTAGCAGGCGAACTCTCTTGGCGGCAGCTGTTCTGCTTTTGCCCCCTGCTCTCTCTTTTGCTACGCTGTTGGCTCGGTCTCACCACTGCCTCTTTCTCTGAACTATGAAAGTCAGTGGCACAACCTTCATACCATGAGGGGTCTAGGACCTCATCGTCCCCTGCATCGTCTTCCACACAGTCTTCCTACCTGACCTCCTGTTCGGTCTGCACACTGCAGAAAGACGCAGCAGTTGGCACCTGTGTTTCGTCATCATCAGAGATGTGCGGACTCCGATGAGGTGGTATTCCCATGTCCTCATCATCAGGAAACATCAGTGGTTGTGCATCAGTGCATTCTATGTCTTCCACCACTGGGGAAGGGCTAGGTGGATTCCCTTGGGAAACCCTGCCAGCAGAGTCTTCAAACAGCATAAGAGACTGCTGCATAACTTGAGGCTCAGACAGTTTCCCTGATATGCATGGGGGTGATGTGACAGACTGATGGGCTTGGTTTTCAGGTGCCACCTGTGCGCTTTCTGCAGAAGACTGGGTGGGAGATAATGTTGTGAACATGCTGGATCCACTGTCGGCCACCCAATTGACTAGTGCCTGTACCTGCTCAGGCCTTACCATCCTTAGAACGGCATTGGGCCCCACCAAATATCGCTGTAAATTCTGGCGGGTACTGGAAGCTCAGGTAGTTGGTTCACTAGGACGTCTGGCTGTGGCAGAATGGCCACGTCCTCTCCCAGCACAAGAGGGTAAACTAACACCACCACGACCGCGTCCCTTACTAGATGTTTTCCTCATTGTTTCCGTTCACCAAGCACCACAATAAGAAAAAAAATATTTGGCCCAATGTATTGATTTCAAATTCAGGCCTTTTTTTTACAGGCACCTAACATTATCTGCCTATTTATTTATGTAGCGTGTTACACTAATCCAGGCACAGCAGTAACCACTGATTTAGGGGAATATCTCTTTTAGGGCTAGTATTTAGGCCCTGGATGAAAGGTATCCTTTTATGGACAAATTTACACTTGGCCTGCAACATCTCGAACACCAGATTCAGGGTATTGCTATTTTGGCAATTGAATTTCACCCCAGAACAAATATACCCTTTTACTGACAGATTATCACTTGGCCTGCAACAGCTGGAACACCAGATTCAGGGTATTGCTATTTTGGCAATTGAATTTTACCCCACAACAAAATATATGTTTTTGCAGACACTATGAAACTTGGCCAGCCACAGCTGAAACCACTGATTTATGGTATTGCTATTTTGGCAATTGAATTTCACCGCAGAACAAAATATACCCTTTTACGGACAGATTAACACTTGGCCTGCATCAGCTGGGACACCAGATTCAGGGTATTGCTATTTTGGCAATTGAATTTCACCCCACAAAAAAATATATGTTTTTGCGGACACTATGAAACTTGGCCAGCCACAGCTGAAACCACTGATTTATGGTATTGTTATTTTGGCAATTTAATTTCACCCCAGAATAAAATATACCATGTTACGGACAGATTTAAACTAGGCCTGCAACAGCTGGAACACCAGATTCAGGGTATTGCTATTTTGTCAATTGAATTTCACCCCAGAACAAAATATATGATTTGCAGGACACTATGAAACTTGGCCAGCCACAGCTGAAACCACTGATTTATGGCATTGCTATTTTGGCAATTGAATTTCACCCCAGAACAAAATATATGTTTTGGCGTACACTATTATAGTTTGCCAGCAAGAGCTGAAACCACTGATTTATGGTATTGCTATTTTGGCAATTGAATTTCACCCTAGAACAAAATATATCCTTTGCAGTACACTATGAAACTTGGCCAGCCACAGCTGAAACCACTGATTTTTGGTATTGCTATTTTGGCAATTGAATTTCAACCCAGAACAAAATATATAATTTGCAGGACACTATGAAACTTGGCCAGCCACAGCTGAAACCACTGATTTATGGTATTGCTATTTTGGCAATTGAATTTCAGCCTAGAACAAAATATATGTTTTGGCGGACACTATTATAGTTTGCCAGCCACAGCTGTGACACCAGATTTATGGTATTGCTATTTTGCCAATTGAATTTCACCCCAGAACAAAATATATGTTTTGGCGGACACTATTATAGTTTGCCAGCCACAGCTGTGACACCAGATTTAGGGGATTGCTATTTTGACAATTGAATTTCACCACAGAAAATAATCTATCCTTTGCCAAACAGCAGACAGTATTATACTTGGCTAGCCAAAGCTGGAACACCAGATTTAGGGGATCGGTATTTTGGCAATTGTATTTGACCCCTTAATAAAATATAGAAATTGCTATCCTGAGTTTCTAGGGGTGACAATTAGCATAGCCAAGTCCCTGATGTAGGATAGAGCAAAAAATAAAACTAGTATTGATGGACTTGGTGGTAGCTTGTTCTGGTGCACCACAAGTCACAAAATGGCCGCCGGTCACCCCAGGAAATAAGTGACAGAAAAACACTCTGTGCAGCCTAAAAACCAGTGAGCAAGTAACTAGCAGAAGTTCAATCATTCACAGCTGTAGATCGATCAGTTCATTAGGTGCTGTTGCTGACTTTTCCCTGCCTAATCTCGCCCTCACAGAAGCTGTGTCCTCTCCCTACACTAATCAGAGCAGTGTGACGTGCAGCGCTACGTGACTCCAGCTTAAATAGAGGCTGGGTCACATGCTGCACTTGGCCAATCACAGCCATGCCATTAGTAGGCATGGCTGTGATGGGCTCTTAGGGCAAGAAGTAAAACGCTAGCTGATTGGCTGCTGTGCAACCCTTCAGAAAGCGGGAAGTAATCGACAAAACAACGAACCCGAACTTTTTTGAAAAAGTTCTGGTTTGGGTCCGTGTCCCGGACACCCCAAAATTCGGTATGAACCCGAACTGTACACTCAACACTAATGCTTTACTTTGGCAAGGAACTGTAGCAGGGTGCCGAAGGTTTCAGTCTCCCATCAGCCACAGACCTGCTGCTTAGCTTCAGGAGCGAGGATCTGTGCCCAGCCTCGTTCCCAGGGCAGCTTTGCTAGCTGGGAGGCTTCCTGCTCCTAGGTCTGCCTTGAGCGCCGAGCTGATCACTCGGCGCTCGACTCGTCTGTCTGTCGGTCATGTGACGCTGGCCACGTCACATGACACTCACTTGCCACTATAAATACAGGCAATCTGCTGGCCACAGGTTGCCTGTGATTATTTACTGTCAAGGGCCAACTGCTGCTCTTCTTCCTGTGTGTGTTTGGTTTTGACCGGTATTTGACTCCCCGTTTTGCTGCTGCCTGCTCCTTTGGATTTGACGTGACTTCTTGGTTTGACCCGGCTTGTATCCCGACTTCTCTGTTTCCCCTTGGATTTGACGTGACCTCCTGGTTTTGAACTCCGGCTTGTTATCTGACTCCGTTTTGTGAGACCCCTACTGTTACTAGGCTAGCTCCCGGCTTGAACCCTTGGCTTGTTTTGGTTGTGTTCACTATTCCTGCAGTGTCTGTTAACTTCTTCCTTCTGTCCGCTTGTCCATGTCCCCCCTGTCCTCCGCACTTATCCAGGTCAGGACCGTCGCCCAGTTGCGCTCCGTTACCTAGAACGGGCAAGTGCAAGTAGGTAGGAACAGAGGCGTGGGTGGCAGACAGTGGGTGCACGCTTTCCCCCCCTTTTCGTGACAGGAACGCTGTTCTGCACCTCTTTATCCCAGATGTTGCAAGTTGCTGGAATTCCACCTTGCATATGCTAGAGCATCTGTACGAGCAGCATAAAGTGGTGAATAATTTTGTCATGCACCAGACCACCTCCGCAGTAAATGTGTTGCTTTTAGGTCAGGAAGTGGCAGCTCATTACATATATCTGTCAGGTACGCATGCTGTTTGAAGAGGCCGTCAGATTTGTCAGTAGAGACAACTACGGCATTAATAATATCACCTCCCTGATATTTAAGTTAAAACAGATGCTAACACTGATGCAAATAGGGAAGGCATAAGAAAGACATCTTCTGCATCTTGTTGGCCTCCCTGTAGCAGTAGCCTCCCACATGGAGGAAGTGGAGAATGAGAAGCTGCCATTGGAAGAGGAGAAGAAGCAGAAGGAGGAGGAGCCATAATGACCAATAATCTCAGTAGGAGGCAGAACTGGAAAGCATCAGACTCCTAGAAGATGTCCAGAGTGTCATATACCAATTTTCAGGCCAATCAGTGGAATCATGGAGAATTGATTTCGACACAAATAGATTATTTTTTTTTTTATTCAATGAATTGGACATGAAACAAAGTTCAAGAAATTCGCTCTATAAACTGCTGCATGCACATTGCACTGCATTTCTTGGTGTCAAGTTCCCTTCAAAAAAGCTTTCCACTACTTAAGAAAAAACAAAGAGTGATGGGCACAAATCTATCTATCTGTATATCTATCTATAAATCCAGAAAAAGAGGCAGCATCCCAAATCAAGTGAAAAAGGTGGCGGACCCGCCTAATTCACCCATGCAATGTTTCATCCCTACACAATGAGGCCTTTGTCAACCAATGTGGTCAAATGCCATGGTGAAGCATATACAGTGCCTTGCAAAAGTATACACCCCCCTTGACTATTTTTTTGTATTTTGGTGTCTCACAACCTGGAATTGACAGGGATTGTTTAAGGATTTGCATAATTTTATCTACAGAACATGCCCACAACTTTGAAGATGTTCCTTTTTTTTCTTTTTTTTTTTGATGTGACGCAAAAAACAAATAGGACAAAATAACAGAAAAAGTCAATGTGCATAACTATTCACCCCCCTAAGTCAATACTTTGTAGAGCCACCTTTTGCAGCTATCACAGCTCCAAGTCGCTTTGGATAAGTCTCTATGAGCTTGCCATATCTTACCATTGGGATTTTTGCCCATTCCTCCTTGTAAAACTGCTCCAGCTCCTTCAAGTTGGATGGTTTGCGCTTGTGAACAGCAATCTTTAACCACTTGAAGACCACAGGTTTATACCCCCCTAGTGACCAGGCCCTTTTTTACAAATCCGCACTACACTACTTTCACCGTTTATTGCTCCGTCATGCAACTTACCACCCAAATGAATTTTACCTCCTTTTCTTCTCACTAATAGAGCTTTCATTTGGTGGTATTTCATTGTTGCTGACATTTTTACTTTTTTTGCTATTAATAAAAATTTAACGACATTTTTGCAAAAAAATGACATTTTTCACTTTCTGTTGTAAATTTTTTTTTAAAAAACTACATTTCTATATAAATTTTTCTCTAAATGTATTGTTCTACATGTCTTTGATAAAAAAGTCCAATAAGTGTATATTTATTGGTTTGGGTAAAAGTTATAGCGTTTACAAACTATGGTGCAAAAGTGAATTTCGGCATTTTGAAGCAGCTCTGACTTTCTGAGCGCCTGTCGTGTTTCTTCAGGTGCTAGAATGCCAGGAAAGTATAAATACCCCAAATCACACCATTTTAGAAAGAAGACACCCCAAAGTATTCGCGGAGGGGCTTGGTGAGTTCATGTATCATTTCATTTTTTTCACAAGTTAGCGGAAAATGACACTTTCTGAGGAAAAAAATAATAATAAAGTTTCCATTTCTGCTAACTTCTGGCAAAAAAAAAATCTCATACGGGCTCATTATGCCCTCAGTGAATACCTTGGGGTGTCTACTTTCCGAAATGGGGTCATTTGTGGGTGTTTGTACTGTTCTGGCATTTTGGGCGGGCTAATTGTGAGCCGCCATGAAAGCTAAAGGTACTCATTGGTTTAGGGCCTTTCGCACTCAGGCTGCAAAAGTGTCACTCATGTGTATCGCCGTACTCAGGAGAGTAGGGCAATGTGTTTTGGGGTGTATTTTACATATACCTATGTTAGGTGAGAGAAATATCTCTGTAAACTGACAACTTTGTATAAAAAATTTAAAAATTGTCATTTACAGAGATATTTCTCACACCCAGCAGGGGTATATATAAAATACACCCCAAAACACATTGCCCCACTTCTCCTGAGTACGGCGATACCACATGTGTGACACTTTTTGCAGCCTGGTGCGCAAAGGCCCTAATTCCAATGAGTACCTTTAGGATTTCACAGGGCATTTTTACGCATTTGGATTCCAGACTTCTTCTCACGCTTTAGGGCCCCTAAAATGCCAGGGCAGTATAAATACCCCACATGTGACCCCATTTTAGAACGAAGACACCTCAAGGTATTCCGTGAGGGGTATGGTGAGTTCATGTAAAATTTTATTTTTGTCACAAGTTAGTGGAATATGAGACTTTGTAAAAACAAAATAAAAAATAAAAATATATCAATTTCCGCTAACTTGTGCCAAAAAAAAAATTCTGTGAACTCGCCATGCCTCTCACGGAATACCTTGGGGTGTGTTCTTTCCAAAATGGGGTCACATGTGGGTATTTATACTCACCTGGCATTTTAGGGAACCTAAGCGTGAGAATCAAATGCGTAAAAATGCCCTGTGAAATCTAAAGGTACTCATTGGTTTTAGGCCTTTGCGCATCTTGGCTGCAAAGTGTCACTCATGTGGTATCGCCGTACTCAGGAGAGTAGGGCAATGTGTTTGGGGTGTATTTACATATACCCATGCTGGGTGTGAGAAATATCGCTGTAAACGACAACTTTTAAATTTTTTATACAAAGTTGTCAGTTTACAGAGATATTTCTCTCACCCAGCATGGGTATGTAAAAATACACCCCAAAACACATTGCCCTACTTCTCTTGAGTACGGCGATACCACATGAGTGACACTTTTGCAGCCAAGATGCGCAAAGGGGCCCAAATTCCATGAGTACCTTTTAGGAGGGCATTTTTACGCATTTTCTTCTCATGCTTTAGGGCCCCTAAAATGCCAGGGCAGTATAAATACCCCACATGTGACCCCATTTTGAAAGAAGACACCCCAAGATATTCCATGAGGGGCATGGCGAGTTCATAGAAAAAAATTTTTGGCACAAGTTAGTGGAAATTGATTTTTATTGTTTTTCTCACAAAGTCTCCTTTCCGCTAACTTTTGACAAAAAGTTTAATTTTTCATGGACTCACTATGCCCTCAGCGAATACCTTGGGGTGTCTTCTTTCCAAAATGGGGTCACATGTGGGTATTTATACTGCCCTGGCATTTTAGGGGCCCTAAAGCGTGAGAAGAAATGCGTAAATGCCCTCTAAAAGTACTCATTGAGGCCTTCTACGCATCTTGGCTGCAAAAAGTGTCACTCATGTGTATCGCCGTACTCAGAGAAGTAGGCAATGTGTTTGGGTGTATTTTACATATACCCATGCTGGGTGAGAGAAATATCTCTGTAAATTGCCAACTTTGAATAAAAATTTTTAAAAAGTTGTCATTTACAGAGATGTTTCTCACACCCAGTATGGGTATATGTAAAATACACCCAAAACACATTGCCTACTTCTCCTGAGTACGGCGATACCACATGTGTGCCACTTTTTGCAGCCAAGATGCGAAGGCCCTAAACCAATGAGTACCTTTAGGATTTCACAGGGCATTTTTACGCATTTGGATTCTCACGCTTTAGGTTCCTAAAATGCCAGGTGAGTATAAATACCTCACATGTGACCCCATTTTGGAAAGAAGACACCCCAAGGTATTCCGTGAGGGCATGGCGAGTTCACAGAATTTTTTTTGGCACAAGTTAGCGGAAATTGATATATTTTATATTTTTTTATTTTGTTTTTACAAAGTCTCATATTCCACTAACTTGTGACAAAAATAAAATTTTACATGAACTCACCATACCCTCACGGAATACCTTAGGTGTCTTCTTTCTAAAATGGGGTCACATGTGGGGTATTTATACTGTCCTGGCATTTTAGGGGTCTCCGCAATCATTACACGTATGGCCAGCATTAGGAGTTTCTGCGATTCTCCTTATATTGAGCATACGGGTAATGAGATTTTTTCCGTTCAGCCGCTGCGCTGAAAAAAAATAAAAATGAACGGCACAGATTTTTCATTCGCATCGGTCAATGTGGATGAAAAAATCTCTGCCAAAATCAGTGATTACGGTGCGGTGGGCGCTAGCTAACTAACAAGTAGCTAACTAACTGGCGGTGATAACGGGACCCTTATGCCCCATTCACACGTCCGAAATTCTGTTTGCGGGACGGAATTGCGTACCCATTCATTTCTATGGGGACAGACTTTGTCCCGCTCGGATCCGAATTACGGATCGCGCTTCGGTCTGCACTTCCGTTCCGCAAAAATATAGAACATGTCCTATTCTTGTCCGCAATTGCGGACAAGAAAAAGCATTTTCTATATAGTTCTGTGCGGATCTGCAAAATGCGGAAAGCGCAATGCCGGTGTCCGTATTTTGCGGATCCGCAGATCCATGGATCCGCAGATCCATGGATCCATAAACACATACTGGACGTCTGAATGAGCCTGTAGGGGGTGATTAGTGACAGGGGGTGACAGGGGTGATCAGGGGGTGACATGGGTGATCAGGGGTTAATCAGTGATGGGGGTGGGGGTGTGTGTAGTGATTGGTGCACTTTTCCTATGTTTCCTCTGGTGGTCCCAAACAAAGGGACCACCAGGCTAGACAGACAGAGCATATCAGACGCTGTTTAAAAACAGCGTCTGATATCGCGATTTAAATGCGTTTTTCGCATCTACAGCCTGCCAGCGCATGATCAGCGCTGGCAGGCTGTAGTTTCAGTTGTCCCGGCTCCGATCACATGAACGCGCACGCACGACGCGCGCGCGTTCATGTGAAATCTCGGGTCTCACGAGATGACGCCGATAGGCGGCAGTGAGACCTGAGAGAGCTGCCGCGCTGACGCCCATCGGCGTTAGCGTGGCTGCAAGTGGTTAAGTCTGACCACAGATTTTCTATTTGATTGAGATCTGGGCTTTGACTAGACCAGGCATCAGCAACCTTTAGCTCCCAGCTGTTGTGAAACTACAATTCCCAGCATGCTCCATTCATTTCTATGTAAGTTCTTAGAAGAGCAGAGCAACTATGCATGCTGGGAGTTGTAGTTTCACAACAGCTGGGAGCCAAAGGTTGCCTACCCCTGGACTAGACCATTCCAACACATTTACATGTTTCCCACTTAAGTGTTGATTTAGCAGTATGTTTAGGGTCATTGTCCTGCTGGAAGGTCAATCTCTGTCCTAGACTCAAATGACACACAGAATGGTACAGGTTTTGCTCAAGAATATCCCTGAATTTAGTACCATCCATCTTTCCCTCAACTCTGACCAGTTTCCCAGTCCCCGTTGCTGAAAAACATCCCCACTGCATGATGCTGCCACCACCATGTTTCACTGTTGGGATGGTGTTCTTTGGGTGATGTGATATGTTGGGTTTGCGCCAGACATAGCGTTCTCTTTATGGCCGAAAAGTTATATTTTATGTCTCATCAGACCAGAGCACCTTCCTCCAAACATTTTGGGAGTCTCCCACATGCCATTTTGCAAACTCACAATATGCCTTTTTGTTTTTTGCTGAAAGTAATGGCTTTCTTCTGGCCGCTCTGCCAAAACCCCCAACTCTATGGAGCATATGGCTTATTGTCATCCTATGTACAGATACTCCAGTCTCTGCTGTTGAACTCTGCAGCTCCTCCAGGGTTACCTTAGGTCTCTGTACTGCCTCTCTGATTAATGCCCTCCTTGCACGGTCCATGAGTTTTGGTGGGCAGCCATCTCTTAGCAGGTTTGCTGTTGTGCCATGTTCTTTCCATTTGGTTATGATAGATTTGTTGGTGCTCCTGGGGATCATCAAAGATTTAGATATTTTTTTATAACCTAACCCTGACTTAAACTTCTTAACAACATTGTCCCTTACTTGTTTGGAGAGTTCCTTGGTCTTCATGGCAGTGTTTGGTTAGTGATGGCTCTTGCTTAGGTGTTGCAGCCTCTGGGGCCTTTCAAAAAAGGTGTGTATATGTAATGACAGATGATGTGACACTTAGATTGCACACAAGTGGACATCATTTCACTAATTATGTGACCTCTGAAGGTAATTGGTTGCACCAGAGCTTTTTATGGGATTACTAACAAAGGGGATGAATACATATGTACATGCCAATTTTCTGTCTTCTCTTTCTAAACAGTAGTTTTATTTATATATTTTTCTCATTTTACTTCACCAACTTAGACTATTGTGTTCTGATCCATCACATAAAATTCAGATTAACAAAACATTAAACTTAAGGCTGTAATGAAACAAAACACGAAAGAAGGTAAGGGAGTGCATACTTTTGCAAGGCACTGTATACACATGATTTTTAATTTATATAATTAGCATAATATCTATCTATGTCTGTCTATCCCTTCATCCATCCGTCTGTCTCTTGGTCTGTCAGTCTGTCGGTTGGTCTGTCTGTATAACATTTTGATCTTTACTTAAATAACCTTTAAACCAGGTCGTCGTTTCCTTTTTTTTTTTTTTTTTTTTTAGCATTTTAGCATTTTATCAAACATTCAGGTTCAAATTCAGGTTTATATTATTTTGGTACTAGTGCTGTACTTCCACTGTCACATGTATGTGAAAATGCAAGTACTGTACATTGCTGTGTCCAAAGAAGTTAAAAGTGCAGAGGGTTGATCTGTTTGATTGTCAATAAGATGGCAATAACACATTTTTCCATGCAATGACAAATTGGCATATTCTTCTAGATTAACTTATGTTAGAAATTTTTCTTCAGAAACACAATATCTACACACCCCTGTTAAAATGTCAGGTTTCTGTGCTGTAAAAAAATGAGACAATGATAAATGATTTTAGAACTTTTTCCACCTTTAGTTTGATCTATAAACTGTACAACTCAATTGAAAAACAAACTGAAATCTTTTAGGTAGAGGGAAGAAAATATATAAAAATAAAATAATATGGTTGCATAAGTGTGCACACCCTTCAACTAATACTTTGTTGAAGCACCTTTTGATTTTATTACAGCACTCAGTCTTTTTGGGTATGAGTCTATCAGCATGGCACATTTTGACTTGGCAAGATTTGCCCCCTCTTCTTTGCAAAAACACTCCAAATCTGTCAGATTGCGAGGGCATCTTCTGTGCACAGCCCTCTTCAGATCACCCACAGATTTTCAATCGGATTCAGGTCTGGGCTCTGGCTGGGCCATTCCAAAACCTTAATCTTCTTCTGGGGAAGCCATTCCTTTCTTGATTTGGATGAATGCCTTGGGTCGTTGTTATGCTGAAAGATGAATTTCCTCTTCATGTTCAGCTTTCTAGCAGAAGCCTGAAGGTTTTGTGCCAATATTGATTGGTATTTGGAACTTTTCATACTTCCCTCTATCTTAACTAAACCCCCAGTTCCAGCTGAAGAAAAACAGCCCCAAAGCATGATGCTGCCACCACCATGCTTCACTGTGGGTATGGTGTTCTTCTAGTGATGTGCAGTGTTGTTTTTGCGCCAAACATATCTTTTGGAATTATGGCCAAAAAGTTCAACCTTGGTTTCATCAGATAAATCACTGAAAAAAAGTGCACCACAAGGATAAGCACCTGACAACACTGGCTAATCCCTCAAGCTGATGTTAAAAGCTGAGCCATTCACCAATATCTCCCAGTCAGGAACGCTGCAAACCACATGCGGAGGAGCTGCTGCCCCAGTTAGAAACACGCAACAGTGTTTGGGGTTTGAGCAGTTACACCCATTTAGGCCACGTTTATTTCTGTGAATTTTGCTTGCTTTCATCAGACCATAACACCTTTTCCCACATGCTTTTGGAAGACTTCAGATGTGTTTTTTCTAAATGTAGCCTGGCTTGGATGTTTTAATTCGTAAGAAAAGGCTCTCATCTTGCGACTCTACCCCATAGCCCAGACATATGAATAATACGGGAGATTGTTGTCACATGTACCAGACAGCCAGTACTTGCCATCTATTCCTACAGCTCCTTTAATGTTGCTGTAGGCCTCTTGGTAACCTCCCAGACCAGTTTTCAGCTCGTCTTTTCATCAATTTTGGAGGGACGTCCAGTTCTTGGTAATGTCACTGTTGTGCCATATTTTCTCCACTTGATGATGACTGTCTTCAATGTGTTCCATGGTATATCTAATGCCTTAGAAATTCTTTTGTACCCTTCTCCTGACTGATACCTTTTAACAATGAGATCCCTCTGATGCTTTGGAAGCTCTCTGTGGACCATGGCTTTTGCTGTGGGATGCGACTAAGAAAATTTCAGGAAAGACCAACTAGAGCAGCTGAACTTTATTTGGGGTTAATCAGAGGCACTGTAAATGATGGCAGGTGTATGCCGACTCCTATTTAACATGATTTTGAATGTGATTGCTTAATTCTGAACAAAGCTACATCCCCAGTTATTTTATTTCTTTTTGTTTTCTTCCCTCCACCTAAAAGATTTCAGTTTGTTTTTCAATTGAGTTGTTCAGTTTATAGGTCACATTAAAGGTGGAAAAAGTTCTGAAATGATTTATCTTTGTCTGTTTTACAGCACAAAAACCTGACATTTTAACAGGGATGTGTAGACTTTTTATATCCACTGTAAAATGTTACTGATAATAGAGATAGAATGTTGATCCAAGGATTTGTGCGATTTACAGTAGGATTTTTCCCCACTTTACAACAAATTATTGTATACAGTCTAAGTGTATGTGTTTCCTTCCACTGGATGAACTGGAGTTTGTAAGAATGAAAGGTTAAACTCAATGGACGGACGTCTTTTTTCAAACCACTAACTATGTAACTCTATAGTGTCAAACAGCTTTAGTATATTGTATTGTCCTATTTTTGAACTTTATTGAAAAGCTAAGAGATCAGAATATCTAGGTCTCTAACCTGCCCACATGATGGAAAGTGATTTAGCAGACAAATGAAACGTCTATTTTGGATATATTTTCACGGCATCTAAATTTGTATGTGAAATCAGAAACTGGAACTTTAGGTATAAAGCCAAACCCAAAAGACAAATCCTAAGCAATGTATATAGCCAGAAAAAAAAAAAAAACTTTTAGCCAATTTTGAAAATAATTATAATAAAATAAAAATTGTGATATGAATATAAACACAATATGAACACATTTCTTTGCTCTACAAACATTAGTTTAATTATGGTATATAATTTTATCCCACTTAAAGTACACCTGTTCTTACAGATAACATTTTAGGGTAAGCCATAATGTGTGTGTTCCTATGGAATAACACTCTATGGCGGTAATTTAGCAATCTGAAATACACCTTAATTAGGCGTATTTCAGGCGCAGATTGTGGCGCAATGGTTAGTTGCGGAGCAATCTCCCCACTCACAACAGGTCTAAAATTGTGGCCGTGACATGGGTGGGGAAGTAGACGTCTTCATGCCTATTTCAGAAGTAGAAAAAGGTCTAAATGTAAGACAGCTAGGAAGCTGTCTTAGATTTAAAACTGGCAGAGGATCCGACAAAGAGGCCAGCTCTTCTTCATAACTCCGGCGGATCCACCACCAGGTATAAGGCTTATATTCCCAGTTTTCCCTCTGCAGACTCCATCTGTAAGTTTTTCCTAATTGATGGAGCCATGATGTCTCAGGTGTACAGGACAAACAGAGGAGATCCTGCTTCCCTATCTTTATGTAGCATACTCTTAGAAGCAGCAGCACAGAGAATATTATACAGCAGCACTGAACAATGTTGTTGTGAATCCAGCACTGGGATTAGAGTGACTGCTTACTAGAGCCCTCAGCAGCCTCTGTGTATCTGTAGCTTTGTCTCCTTCCAGTAGCTCACTCTCCATCTATCTCTATAGACTTCGATATTCAGAATATAAAGTGATTCCTCAGTAAGATGATAGTCTGCCTTGTCTCTCAAGATGGATTTTGGCATTGAATTCAGTGTGAGTGATCGGTTCAGGAGGCAAGGATGGAATGTCAAAAGAAGTGGCTCATAAGTAGTGTTGAGCGCGAATATTCGAATAGCGAATTTTTTTAGCGAATATCGGCACCTCGCTAATTCGCGAATATTTCGAATATAGCGCTATAAATTCGCTATTTCGAATATTAATTTTTTTTTTTTTTTTTTTTTAGTTAGATTTTTTTCTTTCCCACTTCCCAAAAGTAGTTCTTACCTGTCCTGAGGATTCCTGGCTTCCTGGCTGCTCTAGTCAGTGCCCGTTGCAGCTTCTGCCGACTTCCGTGCTCATGGAGCGTCCCCATCACCATGGGAACGTCTCCATATACTAAAATGTACTGTCGGATTTGAGGAATTACGTTAAAATCGCAATGCGATTAATTCAAGTTATATTAATCGCATTGCGATTACAACTTAGCACTGCTATCTTACATAGGCTAGAATTAACGAATATGGAATATAGCCGTAGCAGTGCTAAGTTGAAATCGCAATGCGATTACTTCAAGTTAAATTTATCGCATTGCGAATTCAACTTAGCACTGCTGCTATATTCCATATCCGTTAACTTCGTTCATTCTAGCAAGCTGACCCATTATAAACCCAGCTCTAAGTTGAAATCGCAATGCGATTAATATAACTTGAATTAATCGCATTGCGATTTCAACGTAAGATAACGAAGTATTCTACATCTTCGTTTTAGCTACCTATTCGTCAACTTCGATAATTCTAGCAATCAAATAGGAAGGTTGACTATAGAGACAGCTGTGTTAAATTCGCTATGCGATTTTTTTATTTTTTTTTAATAGAATAATTATATTACTTGATATAATTTATTATAATTATTCTATTTATTAAAAAAATTATATAATCACATAGCGAATTAAACACAGTTGTCTCTATAGTCAACCTTCCTATTTGATTGCTAGAATTAGCGAAGTTGACGAATAGGTTGCTAAAACGAAGATGTAGAATACTTCGTTATCTTCGTTTTGAGGAATATGACGAATACATTCGTCATATTCGTCATCTTCGCTATAATTCTAGATATGAAACCAATTGGAAAGTAGCCCTAAGTTAAAATCGCAATACGCGATTATTTAAATCGCAAATTAATCGCGATAACTAGAATAATGACGAATATTCGATTTCGACGAATATGAAACGAATATTCTTTCGAATATTCGCGAATTTCGTCGAAATCGAATATGGCACTTGCCGCTCATCACTACTCATAAGTGTGAAAGCAGGCATTTTTCAACTTATAACCCACTTCTTAAAATCTCCCGACCCTATACCTTGCCTCCTGAATTGATCATTCAACTCAGTTCAGTGATAAAATCCATTTTAGGAAAAGACAGACTATCAAGTCACTGAGAGACCAGGCTACATGGTATATAGAGCATTTGTTTTTAAAAGGACACTGCTATCAAAATATTTTTTGCATATATTAACTGCCTATGTATGCACAGTATATCAACTGTTTTCTCCTGAGTTTTTACCATAAAGAATGCAGCACGCCAGAAATGAGTTATAAATGTAATAGTGGGCGGGGCTATCAAATTGCCGCATATTATGTCTTATTTATCATCAGAAATGGCTCAAATTGTTGTGGACAATTATGTCAGCTGTTGTGGTGGTGTTTTGTGTAAAAAGTCACATTTAAGACAGAAAGAAGCAATTTTTTGTCAAAAAGTCGCATTTATGAAAAGAAAACTCGTTGTAGGATCAAGTGACAGGTAAGTAAACTAAGTATTAAAACAGGATGCATTTATTTTTTTCTAATATAAAGGAGCAAACAACATTCAACAAAAACAAAACAATAACAAAAACATCCCGAGTCTGAGATAAAAGTCACAATTTACCACTGTAAATGTTGCAAATATGCTTCAAATGTCCCAAATATGTTTCAAAAATGTCAAGTGTGGTCTGGCAGGGGTGGCTGACATAGCACATTTCAGTTTAAAAAAAGTTTTGTGCCATTGGTGTTGAAATGTCGCAAATCAAGAAAAATAGGTGTATAATCGTGTTTATATTTTAAAAAGTCACATTTTAAAAGTGGCGTGTGAGCTCCGATCCACTTCTATGGGAGCAGCGCTTGGTGGTAGACAGACCCCGGGAAATCCTGGGTCCTCCAGCCACAGCGCTCCCTGCTTCGTTCTCGTTGTAGATGCGCATTGTAGCGATATGCCCCCATTGTCTGAGATGGGAATACCTCTTTAATTAAACTTGATACATTTCTAAACCTAATATAATGCATTAGCTAAGCCTTTCAAACATGTTTAATATGGGAGCTTAATTACTCCATTATTATGGACTGAACACCTTAACCTCCTGTAGGTCATCGGAAAATGACTTAAACCTTAGAGGACCCAGAGATTTTCCATTTTTGCATGCTCGTTTTTCACTTCCCACCTTCCCATAGTCCTAACTTTTGTATTTTTGCATTCACATAGCCTTATGAGGACTTATTTTTTGCGGGACAAGTTGTACTTTATAATAGCACCATTTACAGTTGCATACCATGTAGTAGGAAGTAGAAAAAAAAGTTATTTTCATTTTTTTTTACTCTACACTATGCGGTAAAATTGGCTTGTTATCTTCATTCTCAAGGCCAGTACGGTTACAACGATACCACACTTGCATAATTTTATTTGCGTTTTAATACTGAAAAAAAAATTAAAACTTTGAGAAAAAAAGGAAAGGCGGGTGATTTGCACTTTAAAAAAATGTTTTATTTTTTATTTGTAAAAACTGTTAACTTTTTTTTACTTTTTTTTTTAAGTCACCATGGGTGACTATAACTGGCAATCATTAGATTGTCCATTGTGTTCATTAATGGCTATATAGCCATCATTGAACACTACATTTTCAATATAACAATACAGTGCTGCCACCTAGTGGCCTGTATTGGTATATTCATCCAACAGAATCTGACACCTGCTTAGGGCTTCAGTCTATTAGAATACTGTAACAGGTTCCCCAATGTCAGCCGGGGAACGCTGTTACCAGAGCGGAAGTGCGCGGCCTCCGCTTCTGGAGTGCTCTAATGCCGTGGTCACATTTGACCACGGCATCTGAAAGGGAAAACGTATGCAATGTCTTATGAATGATCGCATACATGTGCCGCAGGTGTTTGCTATTTAAAATAGCAGAAACCCGGCGGTTATGGCGCCCGCTGCACATGTGAGCGGGCGCCATGCTTAGAGAATGGACTTCTGCCATACATGTACTGGTTCTGATAAGTTGCGGGTCTGGAAGGTCTGTTGCATCCATAATATGGGCACAAAATGTAAACTTTATTGTTGTTTGTGGATATCTTCGACTGTGTAACAGCTTGAGATTCAACATAAGCTGACAATCTCAGCTTTAAAACAAGACCAAGAATGTGCTAGCCATAATATATCATGAATAAAAGCACTATGAAGCTATACAGGTATTTTCAGTATTCACTGAGACCCATTTCCAAGGGCTCCAATTCGCGATTTATAGAGGCTAGTGCCATAATCCAGATCTTGTTTTAAAACTATGATTATTTAGTTTAAGACAGGATACAGGTTACACAAGACATATCACACAGCCTAAGATCCAGCCATCAGTAGCAAGGATGCAAATATATGTCTAAATTGCCACTCTGTTCATGGGGGCATTCGAAAGCAAGGAGGATCTTCTAGATCATGAGGACATCGTCTTCTATAAGGCCTTATTCACACGTCCGCATATATGTCCGCATGTATTCTGCAATTCTGCGGAATGCATGCGGACCCATTGACTGTGAATGGGGCACGGAACGATGCGGAGAGCACACACTGTGCTCTCCGCATCAGTTTTTGAGGAGCGCGCCGCCGATCTTACGGCTGCAGCTCCGCAAAAAAGTAGAGCATGTCCTTGCTCCATTCGGCCTGAACGAAATCCTGGAATACATCATTACTAATAATAGTTATGAAGTACACACCAGACAAAGAACTAACAATTCCTGTCCTGACCAGACATGCATCCATCCATCTAAAAAAAATGCTTTGTTTCTTTCTATTTTCATTTCCACTATCATTATTATTCCTAGGCAAATCCAGGGGAATGAACATGCCATAGGGCACTCTTCAATAATCTTTCAATCTAATAATCTAACACGTAAATGTAATTCAATCCATCCATCTAATTATTTATTTATTTATTTACCATTCCCCTGATGGTTTTATCCATCGAAGTTTACAGTTATTTATATATCCATCTATTTACTTATTTATTTATTGATTGAGGGGGCTATATTCTTTAATATTAATTCTGAAAAAAAAAAAATCTTTTAACTTATTGTGTGCTCTTTTATATCTGTGGATGTGCCTCCCCTTCCCCCCCGTTTTGTTTTATACGTATTTGTGTTTATGTAAAATATATACACCTCTGTACATACATATACATTTCTTAAAAGTATATGTATGTCTTTGGGGAAAGTCCTTTGTTTATACCATTTCTCTCTTCCATCTCTCTCCCCCTTCAACAGGCCAATTGATCAAGTGAACTATAGGATATGTACATCTACATATTTTCATTTTATTTTTGGTTGGACGTTCCCACTTCTCCTGGTGCCGCTGTGCTCCCATATCTGTGGAACGCATCTCTGCCTGCAATGTGTTCCACAGGCCTACATTTTGTGGTGCGTCCCATTGTGGTGACTAACATCCGGTCGCGATGCGTTCCATGTATGGAACGCACTTGTGGTCTACGTCAGTATGGAATGGAAGTCATAGGCTTCAGTAGCTGCAATGTTCCCAGAGCCACTCCAGCCCCCAAACGAATTCACCCCCAGGGATCCGAGACCGGAAGTGAACCCTCTACCGCCCAAAACAAAATCTTTATGTACTCTTATAGTACTTTTAAACTTGTTATTTTTATGCCATACATTTTATATTTGCCACATGTACTATATATCTCATCATCACAGCCATATACAGGCTAATTTTAAATGTGTTATAGGGAATGTATTCCACTGAACGGAGTTCACTTCTGGTTCCGGGTCTTGGGACAGGAAGTGAATCACTCCACCATGTGGGACAAACTTATCCATATCTTCTTTGACTATAAAATACTGCAATTCTGTATGTACTCTTTGATGCTCCTGAGGAAGGGGTTCTCATTGCCCCGAAACACATCGAGCTGTTTGAAATAAAAAAGTACCTCGTACCTTGGAAGTTCATTGGGTAATCTATCAATAGGAGAATGAAGAAACTTCAAACTTATAGGCGACTTCGGCGGGGGAGGGTTTGGTGTCAAGTGTTATGTGCTGATCTTGCACCACCCTCTTTGGTGATGTGAGTACTAAACAAGATTGTTTGTACTTTCTTTTATTAATGACTCCAGTAGTCGCCACGACTGATTTTTAGGCTACAACCTCATCTCATTTTTCTTTATATTGTTTTATCTTACCTCACCCTCTGGATATATGGGGTCACGATCATAGTGCTCCTTTAACCTCTTAAGGACATAGGGCATACAGGTATGCCCTGATGTCCGAGTCCTGAAATCATTCAGCAGGCACTCTAAAACAATGCCGAGGGGGTACTGTGACCCCCCCCCCCTCCTGTATCGGCGAACGCAGCAAACCGCAGGTCAATTCAGACATGCGGTTTATTTTCGGGTCTCCGGTGACCCAGAATAGGAGGGTGACATTAATCGCCATCCATAGATCCCATGAGGTGGGCGAGCGAGTGGGTGGGCTGGCGGGCTCGCGAATACCCTGTCTGCGATCCTCCCCCCCCTCTCATTTTCAGGATGGCCGAGCAGTGTAAGTAGAGTGTCAGCACATTGCTGACACTCTGCTTGAAAAGGCGGACATCTGTGCTGGCACAGATGTCACCGGTTTAACCCCTTCCATGCGGAAATTGAAATTTTGACCACCTCACATCCCAAAAAAGGTAATAAAAGTGATAAAAAAAAGTTGTATGTATGCCAAAATAGTACTAATCAAACAGTCACCTCATCCCGCAAAAAATGAGCCCCTACATGAGACAATCACTAAAAAAATAAAATATGGCTCTCAGACTATGTAGACACTAACATTTTAATTTTTTGTTTCCTAAAATGCTTTTATTGTGTTAAAGTAAAATAAATAGAAAGAGTACACATATTAGGTATCACCACGTCCGTAAGAACCTGCTGTATAAAAATATCATATGACCTAACCCCTCAGGTGAACACCATAAAAAATAAAAACTGTGCCAAAGTAATTTTTTGTCACCTTACATCACAAAAAGTGTAATACCAAGCGATCAAAAAGTCATATGCACCCTAAAATAGTACCAATCAAACCATCCTCTCATATCCAAAAAAATTAGTCCGTACATAAGACAGTTGCCCAAAAAAATAAAAATAAAATTATGGCTTTCAGAATAAGGAAAAAGAAAAAAATCATATAAAATAAAGAAATGCTTTATAATGTCAAACTGAAACAAACAACAAAAATTGTCATATTTGGTATTGTCGCATCAGTAACAACCTGCTCTATAAAAATACCACATGATCTAACCTGTCAGATGAACACTGTAAATAACAAAAAATAAAAACGGTGCCAAAACAGCTATATTTTGTTGCCTTGCCTCACATATAGAGCAACCAAAAATCATTTGTACCCTAAAAGAGTACCAACAAAACTGCCTACTTATCCTGTCGTTTCCAAAATGGGGTAACTTTTCTGGGGTTTCTACTCTAGGGGTGCATCAGGGGGGCTTCAAATGGGACATGGCAGCTTAAAATTATCACAGTGAAATCTGCCTTCCAAAAACCACATGGCGCTCCTTTCCTTCTGAGCCCTGCCGTGTGCCCTTACAGCAGTTTACGACCACATATAGGGTGTTTCTATAAACCAGAGAATCAGGGCAATAAATATTATGTTTTGTTTGGCTGTTAACCCTTGATTTGTTACTGGAAAAAATAGATTAAAATGGAAAATTTTCCAAAAAATTGAAATTCTGAAATTTCATCTCCATTTGCCAATAACTCTTGTGGTCCACCTAAAGGGTTATTTTTTTGTAAAATCAGTTTTGAATACCTTGAGGGGTGTCGTTTTTGGGTGGTTTCTATTATGTAAGCCTCAGAAAGTGACTTCAGACCTGAACTGGTCCTTAAAAAGTGGGTTTTGGAAATTTTTTGAAAAAAATTCAAGATTTGCTTCTAAACTTCTAAGCCTTGTAACGTCCTAAAAAATAAAATGGCATTTCCAAAATGATCCAAACATGAAGTAGACATATGGAGAATGTAAAGTAATAACTATTTTTGGAGGTATTACTATGTATTAAAGAAGTAGAAAAATTGAGACTTGGAAATGTGCAAATTTTTCTGAATATTTGGTAAATTTGATATTTTTTTATTAATAAAAATTATTTTTTTTTTACTCCATTTTACCAGTGTCATGAAGTACAATATGTAATGATAAAACCATCTCAGAATTGCCTGGATAAGTAAAAGCGTTTTAAAGTTATTCACACATAAAGTGACACTGGTTAGATTTGCAAAAAATGGCCTGGTCCTTAAGGTGAAAATGAGCCCGGTCCTTAAGGGGTTAAGGTATATAGGGTGGCTCATTAAAGTTACAAGAGGTGTTCATCTCCTCCTCATTCTCTTCTTGCTACCCTTTTTTCTTGTATATAATTGCCACCCGGCATGGACGTATTAGATACATCTTTGACAGGGAAATGGTTAAACTAGCAGATAACATCTCACAGGAGCAATAAACTGACCATTGATTCACTATCTATATAGGAGTCTTATCTCTCTGTGCTGACAGCTACATAAATTTTTTATAGTATTGCGAAATCAAAAAGAAAAGCAGCCAACAATTCTAAAAAATATCTTCTATGAATATTAAGTTAAAAAATATCCCTTTTTGATTAAAGTTTCCCCATAGATCCTTTTTTGTACATGCTAGTATTTACCTGGGTCATTTCTACCATAGGTGCTGGCTCATTGAAGAGGAGGGGGGATGCATAAAAAAACAATGGAAGTTAAGTTCATAACTGCTGCTTAGAAGCAACCCTCCAAGCAGATATTTTCTTGGACAGCAAGGAGCAGAGTGTGGCCTCCTCTGAGCAGCAGCTGATTGCAGAGTTAGAGCTGAATCAGCTGTTCTGGGAGCCCCAAACCTGGCTGAGACCTTTTAAGACACTGTCCCACCTTGCTGAATAGCATAGGCACCTTACAGGACAGGGTCCACCCCACCTCTTCTCCTCCTAGTCTTCTTTTGCATGCACTGAAAACATTATAATGCATAGAGCATGCTCCACAGCTCGAGACTATTCTCAGCAACCCCCTGTAACTTGTTAGGTCGCCAGGCCCAGGCTTATGCCAGGTGCAAAAATCTGTCAGCCCCAGAGCAGAGTTGTTATCTTATGGATCATGCATCCCTTTCTCTGTGGGGCTAGGATAACCGCTAAGGTGTATGTCAAGAGGTTCTACAACAGCTGAGGTTTGTTATGAGGTAATGTATGAAGTAGGTGTTTGGGGGATAGTCATTTTGAATGTCATCCTGCTGGTCAAATTCACTAGAAACTACACTGGCTGTTACCTTAAAGGGGTTTTCTGAGATTTTTATACTGATGAACTATCCTGAGAATCGATCATCAGTATCTGATCGGAGGGGGTTTGACAACTGAGACACACGCAGTTTAGGCTACTTTTACATTCTCGTTTGGTGCGGATCAGTCATGGACCTGCACAAACGCATCTGTTCAGATAATACAACCACATGCATCCATTCAGAACTGATCGTATGATAGACTGTATTATCTTTAACATAGCCAAGACGATTGACTTATAATGGGTGTCAGGACGGATCCGTTTGGCTCAGTTTCGTCTGACGGACACCAAAACGCTGCAAGCAGCGGTTTGGTGTCCGTCTCCAAAGCGGAATGGAGGCGGAACGGAGCCAAACTGATGCATTCTGAGCATATCCTCAGCCATTCAGAATGCATTAATGGCAAAAATGATCCGTTGTGGACCGCTTGCTTGTAACATCTTACAAACTGAAGCCAAAATGCCAGTGTAAAAGTAGCCTTAGCTGTTTAAAAATGCATAGGTATTCCTGTTAGTTCCTCTGCCTTATCTCTGCCTTTCCAAGGCCATGTGATGACACATTCCTGAGTAGCAGCTCAGGCCTATTCAAGTGAATGGAGCTGATCATGATAGCAAAGACCGCTGCTATACAATGTACGGCACTGTGATTGGTGCTGTGAGAAGGAAAAAAACTGATAGGTGGGGGTCCCGGGTGTCGTATATGAGCATGATACACCAGCGTGGTCATCATATGACTAGGACATATTTTATTCACTGGTATCAGTGAGGGTTCCTATTAAAGCAGTGTTTCCCAACCAGTGTGCCTCCAGCTGTTGCAAAACTACAACTCCCAGCATGACCGCACAGCCAAAGGCTGTCTGGGCATGCTGGGAATTGTAGTTTTACAACAGCTGGAGGCACACTGGTTGGGAAATACTGTATTAAAGGACAGCCAGCAGAAATGTTGAAAACCATGAGGAATATATACAGGACATATATCAAAAACCTGTATAATATTTCATAATAAATAGAATTACCATTATTTGCTGAAACTATGAAATATCAATGTGTAAACAGATTCAGAAACCAGGATATTAATTTAACATACTGTATGACAGCTGTGGGGAGTCGCTCTGGTAGACAGCGGTGCGGGTGCAGTTTAGAGGCAAAACCAGGAGTCCAGATTGTGCATCAAACAGTGTTTTATTCACACTTGCACACCAGAAATGAAAACAGTCTCTTGGTGACAGTTCACACACAACAGAAATCATGTGGCAAAACCAAAAACAGGCCAACACAGGGTCCAGTCACCTTGGGTGGTTTAAGTGCGGTTCACACCTAGCAGTCGGTTCAGCCGCAGGCGATTCCTCCTTCAGTTTGCAGGGAAACACCACCTTGCTGAGCTCCGTCCTCCAGCACAGAGAACTCCTCAGTCCTGTTAGCAGGCTCCAGGATAATCACACTCAGACACAGCTGATGGCTGTGTTTTATACCCAGCCCAAAACTCGGACTGGACCGTGGGGAGCAGCCACCCACCCTACTCTTTAGCTGCTCCCAGTAAGAGCCGGCCCGGATCGGCTTTGCAGCCATGCTATTTAAAAGAGTCAAACAGCACTAGCTGCTGCAGACAAAAACCCGGCTCTCACCTCACCGAGGCCAGCAACCTCGGTGACACGTACCTGCCATCGCAAATGACACCTTGCACCTTACCACATACCTCCCTTTGTTCAACCCTGAGGGGTGAACACACGTGAGGCAGTGGACGCGGGACAGGGCATCTGCGTTGCCCTGCAAGCGGCCTGCCCTGTGTTCCACGGAAAACTTGAAATTTTGAAGAGATAGGAACCACCTGGTGACCCGAGCATTCCTCTCCTTGGCCTGACTCATCCATTTGAGGGGGAATGGTCGGTCACCAGACGGAACCTCCTCCCTAACAGGTAGTAGCGGAGAGATTCGAGTGCCCACTTGATAGCCAGGCACTCCTCTCCACTATACTATATCTGGACTCGGCGGGACTGAGCTTACGGCTCAGGAAGACAACGGGATGTTCTTCCCCGTTGACCTCCTGCGACAGTACCGCACCGAGGCCTACCTCCGAGGCGCCGGTTTGTACGACAAACTCCTTGTTGAAGTCGGGTGTCACCAAAACCGGGGACCCACACAGGGCCGACTTCAACGCGGAGAAAGCCTCCTCCGCCTTCTCACTCCAGCTAACCCTCCCAGACTTTCGCCCCTTCAACAGGTCTGTCAATGGCGCTGCTATTGTGGCAAAGTGGGGCACAAACCTCATGTAGTAACCTACAATCCCCAGGAACGACTTTACCTGCCTGGTGGTGACCGGTCGGGGCCAGTTACGTAATGGCCTCTACCTTAGTTACCTGAGGTTTGATGACTCCCGCCCAATTACATATCCCAGATATTTTGTCTCCTCTAACCCTATGGAGCACTTCTTTGGGTTAGCGGTCAGTCCGGCTTTCCTCAGGGCATCCACTACCGCCTGCACCTTGGGTAAATGGCTTTCCCAGTCGGTGCTGTGGATGACTACATCATCTAAGTAGGCCGAGGCGCACCGACGATGTGGTCGCAGCACTATGTCCATTAACCTTGGAAAGTGGCGGGGGCGCCATGCAGGCCAAAGGGTAACACCTTGTAGTGATACAGGCCCTGCGGGGTAACAAATGCGGTTTTTTCCTTAGCCGACTCGCTATGGGTACCTGCCAGTACCCTTTAGTGAGGTCCAGCACAGAAAAATAACGGGCTTGTCCTAAACTTTCAACCAGCTCGCCTACTCGGGCATGGGATACGCGCACAAACTTGGATACTTCATTTAACTTGCGAAAGTCGTTGCAGAACCGCAACGTCCCATCCGGCTTGGGTATTAGGACTATGGGACTGGCCCACTCACTTTTCGACTCCTCAATGACCTCGAGCTTCAACATTAACTGTACTTCCTCCGCGATGGCCCGTCGCCGAGCCTCGGGTACCCGGTATGGTTTTAACCGGATCTTGGCCTGAGGCTCAGTGACGATGTCATGTTGGATGAGAGACGTGCGGCCAGGGAGGTCCGAGAACACATCCGTGTTCCGACTGATGAACTCCTGACTTCCTGAACTTGTTTGGAAGACAGGCTGTCTGCAATTTTTACCGTGGTTACTGCTTCACAGGCCTCGAACTGTGGGGCTGGACCCTTTTCACTCTGTAAGCCCTGGCCGGGGGCTGTGGTCGCCGGCCGTGTCCCTATCTTTCCACGGCTTTAGTAAATTCACGTGGTACACCTGCTCCGGCTTGCGCCGCCCTGGCTGGTGTACTTTGTAATTTACTTCCCTACTTTCTCGATCACCTCATAGGGGCCCTGCCACCTAGCTAGGAACTTGCTGTCAAGGGTGGGTACCAGAACCAACACCCGATCTCCCGGCTTGAAGCCCCGCACTCCGAGCCTGACGATTGTACACCCTACTCTGGGCTTGTTGCGCTGCCTCCATATGCTCCCGGACCAGCGGCAACACCTTTTCCATCCGTTCCTGCATCTGGGTGACATACTCAATGACACTTTTGTGGGGGACAGGCTGTTGTTCCCACGCTTCCTTGGCGATATCCAACAGGCCCCGAGGGTGTCTGCCATAAAGCAGTTCGAAGGGCGAGAACCCAGTAGAGGCCTGGGGCACCTCTCGCACTGCGAACATGAGATAGGGCAGAAGCAGGTCCCAGTCCTTCCCATCTCTAGACACCACCCTCTTTAACATATTTTTTAAAGTTTGGTTAAACCTCTCGACAAGACCGTCCGTTTGTGGATGGTAAACGGACGTCCGTAACTGCTTTATACGCAATAATTTACACAGTTCCCTCATTACTTTGGACATAAAGGGGTCCCTTGGTCTGTCAGAACCTCTTTTGGCAGGCCCACACGGGAAAACATTTCCATTAACTCTTTGGCAATGAGTTTAGCTGAGGTATGTCGCAGAGGCACCGCCTCCGGATACCGAGTGGCATAGTCGAGAACTACCAGAATGTGTTGGTGGCCCCTGGCAGATTTTGGTACAGGCCCAACTAGATCCATAGCGATTCGCTCAAACGGGACCTCAATAACTGGAAGCGGTACCAGAGGACTACGGAAATGTGGCTGGGGGCTAGTTATCTGACAGGTGGGACAGGACTTACAATAATTCTCTACCTCCTTGAACACACTGGGCCAATAAAACCGCTGCAGTATGCGGTCCTGGGTTTTCTGCCACCCCAGGTGTCCCCCAAGAACATGTTGGTGGGCAAGCTCCATGACAAGCCTGCGATACGCTGTGGGCACCACCAACTGTTCAACAGGCTCACCTCGGATTTGGTTCACCCGATACAACATATCCTGAAGGACAAAGAATCGCGGAAACATTAATTCAGCCCCAATTTTCTGGGGTTTACCATCAATTATTATGACACTTTCCCAGGCTCTGGTTAGGGTTTGGTCCCGGTGTTGTGCGGTCCCAAAATTTTCCCCGGAGACATTGAGGTCTGCCAACTCAGGTCCCGGTGGCAAGTCCTCCGTGTCTCCCACCATTACACTCAGTGGGGGTGTCTCCCCCTCTGTCACAGAAGTGGTGGTCACCCCTACCGCAGGCCCTTCGGACTCGGGCTCCCAGGGCTCTGGCCTCCCACAGGAACCAGGCCACTCTGCTAGGGTTACCCCTGTCTCAGGGCTATTAGCCACTTTCACCTCAGGCCATAGTGACGGAAAACCAGGGAAGTCTCTTCCAATTATTAGTTCATACGGTAGCTTGGCGGAGATCGCCACTTCACAAGTCCATGTGCCGGCCGCCGTGGACAGAGACATTACAGCCGTGGGATAGTCTTTTAAGTCTCCGTGTATGCACACCACCCCAACTTTCCGGCCCGTATACTGGGAGGGCTGTACCAGGGCAGCACTTACCAGGGTTACTAGGCTCCCTGAGTCCAGCAGCGCCACTGCAAGATTATCACCGACTTGCACCTGGCACAGATGACGATTGTCTAGGGTCTCGGGGTGCCGGTCGCACACAGTCTCCGGGCATACATGGAAGCCCGGTACCCATAATTGGTCTCCATGGGTTCTCCCCACTGTGGACAGTCGGCCCTCACATGGCCAGGCTCGTGACACCGCCAGCAGACTATCGGGCCGGGCTACAGGGGTACACCCGAGCAGGTTTCTCGGGTACCAGTCGCCGGGACTGGATGGGAGACCTCCGGGGTTTGACCGGCCCCTCCCAACAACACCTCCTTTCAAGGTTTTTGTGGCCTCATAGCGCTCGACCAGGTCGACCATGTCCAAGGCATTAGTGGGTGACACCTGGCCGATCCAGTGCTGCAGGGGGTACGGCAAGGCCCTCCAGAAGATGTCAGCCAGCAGACGGTCCAGCATAGCAGCCGGACTTAGAACCTCAGGCTGCAGCCACTTTTGCAACCTGTGCAGCAACTCATAATACTGCGGCCTGGCGGGTTCAGCCGTATTAAAGTTCCACTGGTGGACCCGCTGAGCCCGGACTAACACGTTCACCCCCAGTCTTGCCAGGATCTCACCTTTCACGGTCGGGTAGTCAGCGGCTTGGTCATCTGGGAGGTCAAAAATACTTGCTGGGGTCCAGACGCCAGGAACGGAGCGACCACCTCAGCCCACTGGTCACGGGTAACTTTTTCCTCACGGCGACCTTCTCAAAACCGCCAGGTACGTCTCAACGTCGTCTGCGGGGTCATTTTTGGGATCGCCGCATCGGACCGCTTCCGGGCATCATGGACGTGGTGGGACGCTCCTGCCGCCTGTAACGCCATCACATGTTGTAGCAATAGTTGGTTGGTCTCCCGCTGCTGCACGTTAGCCTCTATGAGAGCCTTCACAGCAGCCTCCATGTTGTCAGAAACTCCTGCTTGCAGCTTTGCTGGCTTAATATATTCCATACACTTTAGAAAAACAAAACTTCGGCGTTCACGCCAGCCTCACTGCGCATGCCCGCATCCGACACCAAATGTGGGGAGTCGCTCTGGTAGACAGCGGTGCGGGTGCAGTTTAGAGGCAAAACCAGGAGTCCAGATTGTGCATCAAACAGTGTTTTATTCACACTTGCACACCAGAAATGAAAACAGTCTCTTGGTGACAGTTCACACACAACAGAAATCATGTGGCAAAACCAAAAACAGGCCAACACAGGGTCCAGTCACCTTGGGTGGTTTAAGTGCGGTCCACACCTAGCAGTCGGTTCAGCCGCAGGCGATTCCTCCTTCAGTTTGCAGGGAAACACCACCTTGCTGAGCTCCGTCCTCCAGCACAGAGAACTCCTCAGTCCTGTTAGCAGGCTCCAGGATAATCACACTCAGACACAGCTGATGGCTGTGTTTTATACCCAGCCCAAAACTCGGACTGGACCGTGGGGAGCAGCCACCCACCCTACTCTTTAGCTGCTCCCAGTAAGAGCCGGCCCGGATCGGCTTTGCAGCCATGCTATTTAAAAGAGTCAAACAGCACTAGCTGCTGCAGACAAAAACCCGGCTCTCACCTCACCGAGGCCAGCAACCTCGGTGACACGTACCTGCCATCGCAAATGACACCTTGCACTTTACCACACAGCTTAGACTTTTATGATCTAGGATATACTAATGCAAATACAGCGGAACTCTGGCTAAGATTGAGCCCAAATTCGGGCGCACATGCCTTACATCTGATTTTTTTAAGAGTTTTGGACACTTTTTTTGTTCATGCCCAATAAGAGGTGTGTCTGAGCAGAAAATTTGTTTGATCTACTAGGTAAAGATGCAAACTGTCAAAAATGATTACAGAATAGTGTTGAGCGAACAGTTCGAAAATCGTTCGGGTCCGTACCGAATTTTGGGGTGTCCGTGACACGGACCCGAACCCGGACATTTTCAAAAAAGTTCGGTCCGGTGTTCGTCGATTACTTCCCGCTTTCTGAAGGGCTGCACAGCAGCCAATCAGCTAGCGTTTTACTTCTTGCCCTAAGAGCCCATCACAGCCATGCCTACTAATGGCATGGCTGTGATTGGCCAAGTGCAGCATGTGACCCAGCCTCTATTTAAGCTGGAGTCACGTAGCGCCACACGTCACACTGCTCTGACTAGTGTAGGGAGAGGATGCAGCTTCTGTGAGGGCGAGATAGGCAGGGATAAAGAAGTGATTGAATGATCTACCTTTCTACACCTGTGCATCAGAACAACTCAGCTGAGCTGTTCACTGAAAGTCACTATTTTGTTGAGACTGGCCAGAGCGATTTTTACTGGCACATGTAACTGGGCTGACCGGCGGTGGCCATTTTGGGACTTGTGGTGCTACAGCAAAAGCTGCCACAACGTCCATTAATCTCATGTAATAGTCGAATTTTTCATAGATATACTACATCAGGGGTTTGGCTGTGCTTGTGTCACCCATACTAACTGCAAAGATATTTAATATATCAGTGGTGAAACTGAAAGTAACCCACTTGGATAGCAAATCCCATGAATGTGCTGTTCCAGCTAGGCTAGCCAGTGCCACTACAGCCAAGTCCAATACTGTCAGCCAGAAATATTATTTTTTTTTTTATGTGCCAGAAATATAAATTAGAAAAAGCTTTCACCGTAATAATAAAATTATTCTGGTGTTAGACCAGAAGAAGCACTCCTGTTGTAATTAATACTGTAAAAGGCTTAGGCAATATTTCTCCCAGTGTGGGAAATTTATCTAGCAAAACTAGCATTTTAAAAATTCCGGTGTTCTGAAATACCAGCAGTCCTCTTGTAATTAATACCGCAAAAAGGCATTTTATCGTCCAGTGTTGTAATTTCGGTGAAAAAAAGGCCAATTTAATCAATCTGGTGTTAGTTAGACCAGAAACAGTAGGCCTCACGTTTTTACTCCTGTAAAAAGGAATTATATCTCCCCGTGTGGGAATCTATGTACCAAAACTAGCATATTAAAAATTCTGGTGTCCAATTTGCAGCAGTTTTCTTGTAATTAATACCGAAAACGGAATTATATCTTCCAGTGTAGGAATTTATGTACACAAACTAGCATTTTAAAAATTCTGGTGTCCAATTAGCAGCAGTCTTCTTGTAATTAATACCGCAAAAGGCATTACATTGTCCAGTGTTGTAATTTTGGTGAAAAAAAGGCCAATTTAATCAATCTGGTGTTAGTTAGACCAGAAACAGTAGGCCTCACGTTTTTACTCCTGTAAAAAGGAATTAATACCGCAATAAGGCATTACATTGTCCAGTGTTGTAATTTTGGTGAAAAAAAGGCCAATTTAATCAATCTGGTGTTTGTTAGACCAGAAACAGTAGGCCTCACGTTTTTACTCCTGTAAAAAGGAATTATATCTCCCCGTGTGGGAATCTATGTACCAAAACTAGCATATTAAAAATTCTGGTGTCCAATTTGCAGCAGTTTTCTTGTAATTAATACCGGAAAACGGAATTATATCTTCCAGTGTAGGAATTTATGTACACAAACTAGCATTTTAAAAATTCTGGTGTCCAATTAGCAGCAGTCTTCTTGTAATTAATACCGCAAAAAGGCATTACATTGTCCAGTGTTGTAATTTTGGTGAAAAAAGGCCAATTTAATCAATCTGGTGTTAGTTAGACCAGAAACAGTAGGCCTCACGTTTTTACTCCTGTAAAAGGAATTAATACCGCAATAAGGCATTACATTGTCCAGTGTTGTAATTTTGGTGAAAAAAAGGCCAATTTAATCAATCTGGTGTTTGTTAGACCAGAAACAGTAGGCCTCACGTTTTTACTCCTGTAAAAGGAATTATATCTCCCGTGTGGGAATCTATGTACCAAAACTAGCATATTAAAAATTCTGGTGTCCAATTTGCAGCAGTTTTCTTGTAATTAATACCGGAAAACGGAATTATATCTTCCAGTGTAGGAATTTATGTACACAAACTAGCATTTTAAAAATTCTGGTGTCCAATTAGCAGCAGTCTTCTTGTAATTAATACCGCAAAAAGGCATTACATTGTCCAGTGTTGTAATTTTGGTGAAAAAAAGGCCAATTTAATCAATCTGGTGTTTGTTAGACCAGAAACAGTAGGCCTCACGTTTTTACTCCTGTAAAAAGGAATTATATCTCCCCGTGTGGGAATCTATGTACCAAAACTAGCATTTTAAAAATTCTGGTGTCCAATTTGCAGCAATTTTCTTGTAATTAATACCGCAAAAAGGCATTTTATCGTCCAGTGTTGTAATTTTGGTGAAAAAAAGGCCAATTTAATCAATCTGGTGTTAGTTAGACCAGAAACAGTAGGCCTCACGTTTTTACTCCTGTAAAAAGGAATTATATCTCCCCGTGTGGGAATCTATGTACCAAAACTAGCATATTAAAAATTCTGGTGTCCAATTTGCAGCAGTTTTCTTGCAATTAATACCGGAAAACGGAATTATATCTTCCAGTGTGGGGATTTATGTACACAAACTAGCATTTTAAAAATTCTGGTGTCCAATTAGCAGCAGTCTTCTTGTAATTAATACCGCAAAAAGGCATTACATTGTCCAGTGTTGTAATTTTGGTGAAAAAAAGGCCAATTTAATCAATCTGGTGTTAGTTAGACCAGAAACAGTAGGCCTCACGTTTTTACTCCTGTAAAAAGGAATTAATACCGCAAAAAGGCATTACATTGTCCAGTGTTGTAATTTTGGTGACAAAAAGGCCAATTTAATCAATCTGGTGTTTGTTAGACCAGAAACAGTAGGCAGCACGTTTTTACTCCTGTAACAAGGAATTATATCTCCCCGTGTGGGAATCTATGTACCAAAACTAGCATTTTAAAAATTCTGGTGTCCAATTTGCAGCAGTTTTCTTGTAATTAATACCGGAAAAAGGAATTATATCTTCCAGTGTGGGAATTTTGGGGCTAAAAAATAATATATTTTATTGTGGTGCGAGTTGAATCGCAACAATGAGGAAATATTCTATTAAGGACGCGGTCGTGGTGGTGTCCGTGGAGCCTCTGTTGCTGGCAGAGGACGTGGCCGTTCGGCCTCAGGCGCACAAAGTAGTGAACCAACTCCCTCAAGTAGCCGGCAGAATTTACACCGATATTTGATGGGGCCCAATGCCGTTATGAGGATGGTAAGGCCTGAGCAGGTACAGGCATTAGTCGATTGGGTGGCCGACAGTGCTTCCAGCACATTCACCACATTGTCTTCCGCCCAGTCTTCTGTGGAAAGCGCACAGGTGGCACCTGAAAACCAAGCCCATCAGTCTGTCACATCACCCCCATGCATATCAGGGAAACTGGCTGAGCCTCAAGTTATGCAGCAGTCTCTTATTCTGTTTGAAGACTCTGCTCCCACGGTTTTCCAGGGGCGTCCACCTAGCCCTTCCCCAGTGGTGGAAGACATTCCATGCACTGACGCACAACCACTTATGTATCCAGATGATGAGGACATGGGAATATTACCTCAGCAGAGTGACCGAGTCTCTGATGATGACGAAACACTGGTGCCCACTGCCGCGTCTTATTGCAGTGTGCAGACTGAACAGGAGGAGGTCAGGGAGGAAGACTGGGTGGAAGACGATGCAGAGGACGATGAGGTCTTAGACCCCACATGGACTGAAGGTCGTGCCGCTGACTTAAATAGTTCAGAGGAAGAGGCAGTGGTGAGACAACAGCGAAGCCAAAGAGGGAGCAGGGGGCAAAAGCAGAACAGCCGCCGTCCAGAGAGTTCGCCTGCTATTGGCCAGCGCCAACAGGGACCCAGCACCCCAAAGGCATCTTCAAGGAGTTCCCTGGCATGGCACTTCTTCAAACAATGTGCTGACGACAAGACCAGAGTGGTTTGCACGCTGTGCCATCAGAACCTGAGGCGAGGCATTAACGTTCTTAACCTGAGCACCACCTGCATGATCAGGCATCTACATGCAAAGCATGAACTGCAGTGGAGTACACACCTTAAAAACAAGGAACCCGCTCAGGCTCCCCCTGCTCCCTCTAGCGCTGCTGCCTCGGCTTCCGCCTCGAGAGGAATGTTGCCACCTGCCGAGCAGCAAACAGAGGATGTGCCACCGACACCACCACCACCACCGCCACCGTCACCTAGCGTCTCCACTATTTCACACAGCAGCGTTCAGCTCTCCATCTCTCAAACCTTTGAGAGGAAGCGTAAATTCCCACCTAGTCACCCTCGAGCCCTTGGCCTGAATGCCAGCATTTCTAAACTACTGGCCTTTGAAATGCTGTCATTCCGGCTGGTGGACACAGACAGCTTCAAACAGCTGATGGCCATGGCTGTCCCCCAGTATGTGGTTCCCAGCCGCCACTACTTCTCCAAGACAGCCGTGCCTTCCCTTCACATGCAAGTGTCCGATAAAATCAAGTGTGCACTGCGCAACACCATTTGTGGCAAGGTCCACCTAACCACAGATACGTGGACCAGTAAGCACGACCAGGGACGCTATATCTCCCTAACTGCACACTGGGTAAATGTAGTGGCGGCTGGGCCCCAGGCGGAGAGTTCCTTGGCGCACGTCCTTCCGCCACCAAGGATCACAGGGCATCATTCTTTGCCTCCTGTAGCCTCCTCCTCCTACTCGGCTTCCTCCTCCTCCTCCTCTGCTTCCACCAGCTCATCCAGTCAGCCACACACCTTCACCACCAACTTCAGCACAGCCCGGGGTAAACGTCAGCAGGCCATTCTGAAACTCATATGTTTGGGGGACATGCCCCACACCGCGCAGGAGTTGTGGCGGGGTATTGAACAACAGACCGACCAGTGGTTGCTGCCGGTGGGCCTCGAGCCCAGCCTGGTGGTGTGCGATAATGGGCGAAATCTCGTGTCAGCTCTGGGACTAGCCGGTTTGACGCACATCCCTTGCCTGGCGCATGTGCTGAATTTGGTGGTGCAAAAGTTCATTCACAACTACCCAGACATGTCATAGCTGCTGCATAAAGTGCGGGCCGTCTGTGCGCGCTTCCGGCGTTCACATCCTGCCGCTGCTCGCCTGTCAGCGCTACAGCGGAACTTCGGCCTTCCCGCTCACCGCCTAATATGCGATGTGCCCACCCGGTGGAACTCCACCTTGCACATGCTGGAGAAACTGTGCGAGCAGCAGCAGGCTATAGTGGAGTTTCAGCTGCAGCACGCACGGGTCAGTCGCACTGCGGAACAGCACCACTTCACCACCAATGATTGGGCCTCCATGCGAGACCTGTGTGCCCTGTTGCGCTGTTTAGAGTACGCCACCAACATGGCCAGTGGCGATGCCACTGTTATCAGTGTGACGATACCAATTCTATGTCTCCTAGAGAAAACGCTTAGGGCGATGATGGAAGAGGAGGTGGGCCAGGACCAGGAGGAGGAGGAGGAGGATGACTGGTCGTTTTTAGCACTTTCAGGCCAGTCTGTTAGAAGTGGCTCAGAGGGAGGTTTTTTGCAACAGCAGAGGGCAGGTACAAATGTGGCCAGCCAGGGACCACTACTGGAGGACGAGGAGGAGGTGGAGGAGGATGAGGATGAAGCAGGTTCACAGCGGGGTGGCACCCAGCACAGCGCAGGCACATCCCTGGTGCGTGGCTGGCGGGATACAGAGGATGATGACGATACGCCTCCCTCTGAGGGCAGGGTTAGCATGGCAGAAATGTGGAAAAGTTTTGTCTCCACGCCACAGCTAACTGCCCCACCACCTGATACGGAACGTGTTAGCAGGAGGCAACATTTCACTAACATGGTTGAACAGTACGTCTTCACACAACTCCACGTACTGACGGATGGTTCGGCCCCATTCAACTTCTGGGTTTTTAAATTGTCCACGTGGCCAGAATTAGCATGTTATGCCTTTGAGGTGCTGGCCTGCCCGGCGGTCAGCGTTTTATCTGAACGTGTATTCAGCACGGCAGGGGGCGTCATTACTGACAAACGCAGCCGCCTGTCCGCAGCCAACGTGGACAAGCTGACGTTTATAAAAATGAACCAGGCATGGATCCCACAAGACCTGACCCTCCCTTGTGCAGAGTAGTCCTTAATAACTGCCTTAAACCATGTTGTCTTGTACTCCTGGCCACTTCTTCATTGAAAAATCAATTTTTGAAAATAAGTAGGATCTTGGTGTGCAACCCAGAGTTGAATGAACCTTCCCTCTGTCTGGGTGCCGGGGTCAAAGTACATGAAAGTGTCCTTCTCCTGTGCTGGGTGATATGAATGTTATACTTGTGCTGTCTGACATGTCTCCTTTGTGTGGGTGCAGGGGGCCAAAGTCACTGAAAGCGGCCTTCTCCTGTGCTGGCTGATATAAATGCCTGAATCTCTGCTGTGGGACCTCTCTCCTCTTTCTGGGTGCAGGGGTCAAAGAAACAAAAGGTGGCCTACTCCTGTGGTGGTTGACATGATGCCTGATTCTCTGCTGTGGGACCTCTCTCCTCCGTGTGGCTGCAGGGGTCAAAGTCTCTAAAAGTGCCCTTCTCCTGTGGTGGTTGATGTAAAACTGATGCTTGTGCTATCTGACCTGTCTCCTCTGTGTCGGTGCTAAGGCCTAAGTCACTGAAAGCGGCCTTCTCCTGTGCTGGCTGATATAAATGCCTGAATCTCTGCTGTGGGACCTCTCTCCTCCGTGTGGCTGCAGGGGTCAAAGTCTCTAAAAGTGCCCTTCTCCTGTGTTGGTTGATCTAAAACTGATGCTTGTGCTATCTGACCTGTCTCCTCTGTGTCGGTGCTAAGGCCTAACTCACTGAAAGTGGCCTTGTCATGTGCTGGGTGATAAAAATGTGATACAAGTGCCATCTGACATGGTTGAAGCTATCAAATTAACTAAAGGTGGCCGACTCCTGTAGTGGGTGATCAGTAAAACTGATGCTTGTGCTATCTGACCTGTCTCCTCTGTCTCGTTGCTAAGGCTTAACTCACTGAAAATGGCCTTGTCATGTGCTGGGTGATATAAATGTGATACAAGTGCCATCTGACATGGTTGCCGGGGTCCCATTAAATGATGGCCTACTCCTGTGGTGGGTGATCTAAATGCCTGATTCTCTGCTGTGAAAACCTCTCTCCTCCGTCTGGGTGCAGGGGTCAAAGTCTCTAAAAGTGGCCTTCTCTTGTGCTGGGTGATGTAAAACTGATGCTTGTACCAGCTGACATGGGTGCAGGGGTCAAATTAACTAAATGGTGGCCTACTCCTGTGGTGGGTGATATGATGCCTGAATATGTGCTGTGGGGCCTCTCTCTTCTTTCTGGGTGCAGGGGTCAAAGTAACTAAAAGTGGCCTTCTCCTGTGCTGGATGGTATAAATCAGGGATGCTCAACCTGCGGCCCTCCAGATGTTGCAAAACTACAACTCCCAGCATGCCCGGACAGCCTACAGCTATCAGCTTACAGCAGGGCATGGTGGGAGTTGTAGTTTTACAACAGCTGGAGGGCCGCAGGTTGAGCATCACTGGTATAAATGTAATGCTTGTGCTATCTGACATGTCTCCTCTGTCTGGGTGCTAAGGCCTTATTCACTGAAAGTGGCCTCCTCCTGTGGTGGTTGATATGATGCCAGATTCTCTGCTATGGGACCTCTCTCTTTTGTCTGGATGCTGGGGTCGAAATAATAGTAAGCGACCTTCTCCATTGGTGGGTGATTTGAAGCCTGATTCTGTGCTATGGGACCTAACTCCAATTAATATTGGTTAATTTTATTTTATGTTAAGTCATCATTTCCCTATCTACATTTGTTTGCAGGGGATTTACTTACATTTTGCTGCCTTTTGCAGCCCTCTAGCCCTTTCCGGGAGTCTTTTACAGCCTTTTTAGTGCCCAAAAGTTCGGGTCCCCATTGACTTCTATAGGGTTCGGGTTCGGGATGAAGTTCGGGTTGAGTTCGGATCACGAACCCGGACATTTTCCGGAAGTTCGGCCGAACCTCTCGAACCCGAACATCCAGTTGTTCGCTCATCTCTATTACAGAATTTTGGTGCAAAAATTTTTAAACATTATGGCCCAAAGTAAGCCATGTAATGGGTAGTATAAACTTAGGAGGTTATGTATTAAATACACTATCAGAAAAGTGGAGTGATTTTGTCCGTTTTGTCATTGAAGTGGAGATTTGTGCCAAATTTCATTTTATGTAGTGTGCACAATTTTCCAAAATTCCAAAGACCATATTAATGGAGCAGCACTTCACATTCTTTACCTCCCGCTCTGTTGATTTTGGGAGGCCCCAAAGGATTCCCATTCTAGTGATCATTGGGGGTCAAAGTGGTAGGATCCCGATCAGTCGAATAGTTATATTCTACTGCAAGCAGAAACCTGACTGTGTAGCCATAACCTAAGGCGTAGATCATGGCACTTGGATTAACAACTATAGAAATGAACAAAACTGTTGCATCACATTCTTAACTGTTTGAAGAGAGATCTCTATTTTAGTCTCCATGACTTTTTTTGGGGAGAAATATGACTCTATAATATGATATTCACTGAAACAGAAAAAATGACTAGTAAGCAGGACACAGTACTATTATTCAAATTAGAATGCACTGTGGGTGATTTACAAAGACTGGCTTTTTACGCCGCTTCTACATTTCCCCCTCCTACTGTTCTAGTATAGTTACATATAGATACTTCAAAATTATATTTCAAAATTTTATTATAAAAAATGTTACAAAAAAGGAAAATTTGAAAATGTGAAATAAAAACTAGTACATATACTTAGAATTCATAAGTAGGGCCCTAATTAAGTACATATTAGTTCATCATCATAGTAAAAACAATCAATAAAAAAATGATCAATTCATAAATAAAGATGTCCAGAACTATTCGCGGGCAAACAGTTCCCGGGGAACATTGCTTGTTTGCACATATGTGATGTTCGGTCCACCCCCTATACGTCATCATTGAGCAAACTTTGACCCTGTACCTCAGTCTGTAGACATATTCCCGCCAATCAGCATACCCTCCCTCCCAAACCCTCTCACCTCCTATTAAAAAGAATTCTGAAGCTGCAGTGTTAGTTAGAGCAGGGAGAGTGCTGCTGCTGCTGAATTAATAGGGAAAGTGTTAGCTAGGCCAGTGTTCTATGTCCACTCCAGTCCTCAAAGACTCGGCGTCCTGACAGCACCCCTAAAAGCCCTTTATAGGGCTGTTATATCAGTCTGCTTTTATTTATTTTTTCTATATATATATATATTGCAGTTGCCTGCCCATGTGTGAGAGGCCGCAGGCCCACAGACTGTACTGTGTGCACACCACTCATATAGGGTGGCACAGTACCTTGCAGATAAAAAAGTCATTGAATTTTTACCCTTATAATTGCAGTTGCCTGCCAGTAAGTTTCAGTCCCACAGACTGTACTGTGCCCACTGCCAGTGCCCACCACTCATATCGGGTGGCACAGTACCTTGCAGATAAAAGTAATTTCATTTTTACCCTTTAATATAATTGCAGTTGCCTGCCAGTGTGTGTCAGTCCCACAGACTGTACTGTGCCCACTGCCCACCGGATGGCACAGTACAATGCACGGCGCATGCGCAGTGACCTAAAATTCAAACGAAGCGGACTGAGCATGGGTCTTTTTCCATCTCCTGGTTCCAAAAATCCATTCACTACACCGGCCCTGGCCCTGATAAGGGACAAATCAGAGTTTAAACTGATAGGAATAGTACTTAGTTACCACTAGTTGCATGGGTGGCAAATTCCATTGCAAGTGCCCAAAATTAGAAGGAAGCTGACAAAGCAAGCTTTTCTCTCTATCTCCCCATGTAAGGATTCAATTCGATAAACGTCCCCTGATAGGGAACTTAAGAAAGATTAAAATGGTAAGAATAGTAGTTCACACTAATTGTATTGGTGGCACAGTACATTGCGCGGCGCACGTGCAGTGCCCCAGATTGGAAGTAAGCGGACCGACCAATCATCTTTTTCTATCTCTCGGTTCCTAAAATCTATTCGATGCACGTCCCCTGATAAGGGACGTAACAGGGATTAAACTGATAGGAATAGTTCTACTTAACATACCACTCATATAGGGTGGCACAGTACATTGCAAGGCGCACGCGCAGTGCCCCAAATTGGAAGGAAGAGGACCGACCAACCATCTTTTCCCATCTCCCGGTTCCAAAAATCTATTCCGTACACCGGCCCCTGATAGAGGACAAAGAATAAACTGTTAAGAACAGATTTTTTTAATTTTAAAAAAAGAGGACAGCCTCTGTGGAGCTGGGTATTTTTTGGCCACGTTAATGAATGCTCATGCACAATGACTGTAGGCTCATGCGTCCTTTTGCAGAGGTCACAAACCTGGTCAGTTAAACTCATGGCAACATCATCGACCTCATCCCATATGCGTTTTTTCTGGAGCGTGCCCTGCGAAGAGTGCTGGATCAGGCCATAGATGAGCATGAAGGGGAAGAGTTGTGGTCACCATCACCACCAGAAGCAGCCTTGTTGTCATTGATTGCTGGACCTGCGGCAACGCAGAGAGAGGAGTCTGAAGAAGAGGAGTCAGAGGAGTAAGGTGGCTTTGAGAAGGTGGAAGACCAACCACAGCAGGCGTCCCAGGGGGCTTGTTGTCACCTTTCGGGGACCCTTGTTGTTGTACGTGGCTGGGTCGAGGAAGAGACCTTCAATGACGTCAGTGAGAACAAGGAACAGGACATGGCTAGCTTGGTATCCAACCTTGTGCAAATGGGAAGTTTGCGGTTGTGCAAATGGACTGTTTGCGGGTTGTTTGCGGTGCGTTAAACAGGGAGTTTGGTCTGTCACTGTGAAGCGGGCGTAACCCTTACACTACCTGATCGATACAATATCATACCTGATTGTATACACACACTGGATGTTTTAAAGCACGTTATTCCAAAAATTTTGGAATGTTAGGTGATTTATGCCCTTTATGGATTAAAACCCGACTCTGCGTCAACTACGTAATTTTCCATGGGAGTTTTGCCATGGATCCCCCTCCAGCATGCCACAGTCTAGGTGTTAGTCCCCTTGAAACAACTTTCCCATCACTATTGCGGCCAGAAAGAGTCCCTGTGGGTTTTAAAATTCGCCTGCCTATTGAAGTCTATGGCGGTTTGCCCGTTCGCGAACATTTGCGGAAATTTGCCGTTTGCGAACGGAAAATTTTATGTTCGCGACATCTCTATTCATAAACCAATAATACAATCTATGAATATGCCAGAAGAGTTTAGGAGTAGCGTACTCCTTCCTTATGGCTACTGAGGAAGGAGTATGCTACTCCGAAACACATCTGGCATATTCATAGATTTACATTTACATTTGCGGGAGATTAGGGTGGTTAACAAGTGGCTGAAGAACTGGTGTAGGGGGGGTTTGGGTTCCTGCAGAACTGGGCCGACTTCTCTGTCGGCTACAGGCTCTATCGTAGGGACAGGCTGTACCTAAATGGGAAAGGGGCAACTGTGTTGGGGAGAAAGATGGCTAGAAGGTTGGAGGAGTGTTTAAACTAGGGACTGGGGGGAGGGTAATTACATTATAGGAGGGGAAGATAGTGCAGATAGAGTCCAGGGGCGAGGTAGTGTCACTGGGGCAGGAATGGAAGGGTGGACTAGAACAATTCAGAATGAAAGGTGTAGGGTAAAAAATACACATACACCTCTCAAATGTATGTATACTAATGCCCGAAGCCTGACTAACAAGACTGGTGAACTGGAATTAGTAATGTGTGAGGAAGACTATGACATAGTGGGAATAACTGAGACATGGCTGGATGATAGCTATGACTGGGCAGTTAATATAAAAGGTTACAATTTGTTTAGAAAGGATCGTCAAAACCGGAGAGGGGGAGGGATCTGCCTCTATGTGAAGTCCTGTCTAAAGCCCATAATTCGAGAATACATCTGTGAGGGACATGAACATGTGGAGTCACTGTGGGTAGAAATACATGGAGCAAAAAACAATAATTTACTAATAGGAGTTTATCATAAACCACCTAATATACCAGAGTCCACAGAAAATCTATTACTAAACGATATAGACAAGGCGACAAATCATAATGAAGTTGTTATTATGGGGGACTTTAACTGATATAGACTGGGAAACTGAAAGCTGTACATCCCATAAAGGAAACAGGTTCTTGGCAATAGCCAAAGACAATTACCTTTCCCAACTGGTTCAGGACCCCACTAGAGGGACGGCCATACTGGACTTAGTATTAATCAATAGACCTGACAGAACAACAGATGTGCAGGTTTGGGGACACCTAGGAAATAGTGACCATAAAGTTATAACCTTCCAATTATCCTTCAAACGAGAGTTTCTAAAGGGAGGAACAAAAATACCAAACTTCAAAAAAGCTAAATTTAGCCAACTTAGCGAGGCCATAGGCCTAACTAACTGGGATAAAGTCCTTAAAAATAAAAATACAACCACAAAATGGGAGATTTTTAAAAGCATTGTGACATCTAATTGTGAGAGGTACATACCTTATAGGAATAGAAGGCTAAGGAACAATAAGAAACCAATGTGGATAAATAGAACCGTAAAGAAAGCAATAAATGACAAAAAGCATATAAATCACAAAAACAGGAGGGGAGCCAAGAAGCACTGAAAAACTATAAGGAAAAAAATAGAATATTTAAAAAACGAATAACATTTGCCAAACTAGAGACCGAGAGATTAATTGCCAAAGAGAGTAAAACTAACCCTAAAATGTTCTTCAATTATATAAATGGTAAAAAATATAAATCTGAGGGAGTCGGCCCTCTACATAGCAATGAGGGGGGTGTTGCAGAGAGCGACGAGGACAAAGCAAAACTATTAAATATCTTTTTTCTCCACTATATTCACTGAGGAAAATAAACTGTCAGATGAAATGCAGAATGTAAAAGTAAATTCCCCATTAAAAGTGCCCTGTCTGACCCAGGAAGAAGTACAACAGCGACTTAAAAAGATTAAAATAGACAAATCCCCAGGATCGGGTGGCATACACCCCCGTATCCTAAGGGAATTTAGTGATGTCATAGCCAGACCTTTATTTCTGATATTTACGGACTCTATACTGACAGGGAATGTTCCACAGGATTGGCGCATAGCAAATGTGGTGCCAATATTCAAAACGGGTCCAAAAACAGAGCCTGGAAATTATAGGCTGGTAAGTTTAACATCTATTGTTGGTAAACTGCTTGAAGGGTTTCTAAGAGATGCTATCTTGGAGTGTCTCAATGAAAATAAGAAAATAATGCCATATCAGCATGGCTTCATGAGGGATCGGTCATGCCAAACTAATTTAATCAGTTTCTATGAGGAGGTAAGTTCTAGACTATACAGCGAATCAATGGATGTCGTATATCTGGACTTCTCCAAAGCATTTGACACTGTACCTCATAAAAGGTTAGTATATAAAATCAGGATGCTTGGAGTGGGAGAAAATGTCTAAGAGGGTAAGTAACTGGCTGAGTGACAGAAAACAGAGGGTGGTTATTAACGGTACAAACTCAGGTTGGGTCACTGCCACTAGTGGGGTACCTCAGGGGTCAGTATTGGGCCCTATTCTCTTCAATATATTTATTAATAATCTTGTAGAAGGTTTGCACAGTAAAATATCAATTTTTGCAGATGACACTAAACTGTGTAAAGTAATTAACACTGAAGAGGACAGTTTTCTGCTACAGGGGGATCTGGATAGATTGGAGGCTTGGGCAGAGAAATGGCAGATGAGGTTTAACACTGATAAATGTAAAGTTATGCACATGGGAAGGAATAATGCAAGTCACCCGTACATACTAAATGGTAAAACACTCAGTAACACTGACATTGAAAAGGATTTAGGAATTTTAATAAACTGCAAACTAAGCTGTAAAAACCAGTGTCAGGCAGCTACTGCTAAGGCCAATAAGATATTGGGTTGCATCAAAAGGGGCATAGATGCCCGTGATAAGAACATATTCCTACCACTTTACAAATCACTAGTCAGACCACCCATGGAGTACTATGCATAGTTCTGGGCTCCTGTGAACAAAGCAGACATAGCAGAGCTGAAGCGGGTTCAGAGGAGGGCAACTAAAGTAATAACTGGAATGAGGCAACTACAGTACCCTGAAAGGTTATCAAAATTAGGGTTATTCACTTTAGAAAAAAAGATGACTGAGGGGAGATCTAATAACTATGTATAAATATATCAGGGGCAGTACAGAGATCTCTCCCATCATCTATTTATCCCCAGGACTGTGACGAGGGGACATCCTCTGCGTCTGGAGGAAAGAAGTTTTGTACACAAACTTAAAAAAGGATTCTTCACGGTAAGACCAGTGAGACTATGGAACTCTCTGCCTGAGGAGGTGGTGATGGTGAGTACAATAAAGGAATTCAAGAGGGGCCTGGATGTATTTCTGGAGTGTAATAATATTACAGGCTACAGCTACTAGAGATGGGTCGTTGATCCAGGGAGTTATTCTGATTGCCTGATTGGAGTCAGGAAGGAATTTTTTTCCCTTAAGTGGGGAAAATTGGCTTCTGCCTCAGAGTTTTTTGCCTTCCTCTGGATCAATTTGTAGGAAACAGGCCTAACTGGATGGACAAATGTCTTTTTTTTGGTCTTATATACTATGTTACTATGTTACTATTCAAAGATTATCCCAATGTGGAAAGGATATCAGAGGAATTATTGTGACCTTCAGCTCTAGCAGCCAACGAGAATCAAGGATTCGATATTAACGAACAGCCTACCACTGATCGACTGATAGCTGGTGAGTGTTACATCTTATGCATGAGGTCTGCTGATTGTCAAGTAAGTGCTAGAGTGGACACAATAACCACATAGCTCATTAGTAACTTTATGTAGCAGGATGTTGTAGACACGTGCTTGCCGATGCTGTTTTACTAATAGCACACTGAAGTGATCACAAAAGGTAGAACGCCAGGAGCACGGGGCTGTTCAAACTCTTTCCCAATACAGAGTATATGTTTATAAGGCTGGCCTTCAATCATGAGTGACTTAAATGGGATTTCATTATATAACCAAAGAGTAAATACATTTGTGTACATCAGGATCCTTTTTCCACAACAATTTAGTACCCAGAAAGTGAAGACACCATTGAGAACAATACTATACCATTATTGAAGAGGCTCTGTCACCTGGTGCAAGCATACCCTACTTGGCATATTGCCAGGTTTGGCTGATAACACTAGCAAAAAGCATACCTTCTTCTTCTTCTATTAGGTCCGGTTTGGCAGGAAAATCAAAATTTGAAAATATGCAAATGAGCAAAAGGAGCACTCAGAGGCGGGCTTATGCCTTCCGAGCACTGCTACTGCGACCCCCATGTAATCATACTGCAGCCCTTATTCTAAAAATCACCACCCCAATCCCTTTGACTGACATCCCTTTGACGGTCTAGCACTGAGATCCTGCGCCTGCGCACTCGCATCTATGATGGCTCATGCGCACTAGAGGAATACACTAGGCACGAGGAACATGAAAAGTCCAGTGTGCACGTGCCGTCATAGATGCGATTGAGCAGGCGCGGGATCTCATCGCTAGACCGGTGGGTGTTATCAGCCCTACCTGGCTATATGACAAGTAGGGTATGCTTGCACCAGGTGACAGAGCCTCTTTAAATAACAGTATTGAATAAATAACTCTCATAATAGCATTTTCCTGGGAATATCGTATTATTGGTCTATGAATTGATTATTTTTATTTTTATTGATTGTTTTTGCTATGATGATATACTAATATGTACCTAACTAGGGCCCTATTTATGAATTCTAAGTATATGTACTAGTTTTTATTTTGTAAAAAAAAATTATAATAAAATTTTGGAATATAATTTTGATGTATCTATATGTAACTATACTATTACAGTAGGAGGTGTTCCTATCATTTAATAGATCTGTATTGTTACAGTACATTAATATTGGCTTGGGTATGACAGTTGATAGTGCACCTTCCATTGATTCATAGTGAAAGTGTGGTGACTTGAGCCATTTCATTATTATATTATAATTTATGACAAGGCTTGCGCCTTATCATAAATTAAGTGAATCCAGGACTGGAGTAGTTTTTCTACAAAATTTATGCCAGGCATAAAAGTTGGCATATTTGCCAGGACCGGAGTCCCAGCGCGACCACACACATGGCCCCATTCCTCCAACATCCTGCCCAACTGCTAAGCATGGCGTAAAACATATTGGCCATGCGACTAAATATTGTCGTGCAACTGTTTAAAAGAGTGACTTGCAACAATTTCTTGACTAAAATGGTCACGTCTCTTAATAAATGACCACCACTATATCAATATGAATTGACATTCAAACAAAGAGAAATCCCACTCCAGATATTTATTAGGCAAAAAAAGTAGGTCAGATCTTTACTGATGCTTCCAACACACAAGCAGTAACATTTCCCCCTGTACAGGGGTGTTTGTCAATGCTTAATACAGTGCTAAGTCATATGGCAAAATCATAGTCAGCTGCAGCAAGTCAAGCAAGGCAATGTTTAACCAAGTGGATAAACAGGCTGACACTAATTTAAATAGAAACCAAGCAAAAGACAACGAGAAGATAAGTCCAGGTGTCTGCAGTTTGTCAGGATCAGGAATAGCACATCTTTAATAGCAGGGAGGGACGAAACTTTTGGAGGGTTTAAATAGTGATAAAAACCCTAAGAATCAGCTTCTCGTGATGCTGTCTACGTATAGCTACACTTAAATATTTCAGTTAATTTCCTCAACCCTCTCAAACACTATTTATCTAGCAAATGAATGAATAGAAAAACACCAATTGATCAATTGTATTCTAGAATTTCTGCCACCGTTTATTGTATTGGCCTAGATCAGATTTCCTGCTCTGTACACAGCCAGGATAAGAGGTTGTTAGATAAAAAATGTTCCTGTATAAGGCCTCTTTCACATAAATAACATGGAATGTGTCAGGGTCTGTTCAATGAAAAAACAAAGGTTTTGAAGTTGAATCGATTTTATTTGTGACTGCATTGAATGTTTCTGTTTTTTCATCAGAATTACATCTGTATTACATGCACATGGGAAAAAAAAATACTTAAAAATCACACACAGCATCTCCTAGCAACCATCAGTGAAAAACGGTCTGCACCCCGATGCCATATATGCAGTGGTGGATTGGCCATAGACCTTACAGGGAAGTTTCCCAGTGGGCCGATGCCCAGGGGACCGCCTGGGCCCTCCTCATAGTGGAAGTTTTTTGGGATGTATTTTGTGCTTGTGGCATTATTTTGTGATGAACTGTGGTGTTTGTCTCTGTTAGGGTGGTATAATGTGGCACAATATGGTATTTCTGGCTCTGCCTTCCATTAATTTGGACCCAACCACAAAACGTGGCCACTTTTAGTATTTTTTCCATGGCCACTTTAAGTCCCCAGTCCACCCCTGCATATATGTGCTGGTAGTTTTTTTTTTTTTTTTTAAATGACCCATTGACTTGAATGGACCAGTCCTGCATGGAAGACGGATGAAGACAGAATATGCTGCTACTATTCCTGAATGGATATTATTCATTTTAATGAATGGGTCAGGGTTCAGTCCGGATGCTGTACATTTGCAAAAATGAACACATCTGGACAGAAAACTCACTTGTGTGAAATTAGCGTAAAAGTAATTCAGTATAAATACGCAGCTATGCTTTTCTACATCATAGCTAAATTAGGGTGTTAGGCATCCATCTGTAATATTAAACTTCTAACTAACACTTAAACTTCTAACTAACACTCTTTGACATACTGTGCACTACTCACAAAAAGTTAGGGGTATTTGGCTTGTGGGTGAAAATCAGGATGAACCTAAAATGTACTCTAACCTTTACAGGTAAACTTAATGTGACCTTCTCTAGACTTTTGAATGCACATGTCCAACTGTTCAATGTTTCAGTACTTGTTCCACAACTTGCTGTTCTCTAGCAAGGAGCTTAATGGCAAAACTCTTAACAGGTATTTGATCTATGAATCGCCCAATAAATGTCCTGGTTAAAAAAGAATTGTTATATAAACAGTCCTCCTCACATCATGCTGTTCACATTGTGACATCAAGAGACCAAGATGACACCTAACAATTGATAAAAAGTATCTCGCCATTGCGAAGCTTCAAGCAGGATTTTCTCAGGCGGAAGTGGCCACTGAGCTTAGAGTGTCCCAGAGTGTCATCAGCAGGTTTCAACAGAGATACAGAGACACTGAAAGAGTCACAGAAAGGCATAGAAGTGGACACCTTTTGACAACATCCCACACTGATGACCGTTTAATTGTGAATGCCCTGCAGAACTGGCTAAGGAATGCCACACAACTCCAGGCACATTAAAGGAAGATGAGAGGCACCCAAGTGTCATGTCAGACAATTCAAAACCATTTACATCAGCATTGTCTGCGTGCTAGACAACCTGCAAGGATACCTGACCACACCACCAGGCCCAGGTTTCATCGTCTTGCATGTGCCAGGGAACATCTATGATGAGCAACCAGTGGGCCTCAGTGCTGTTCACTGAGCAGAAATGATGGCCGCCACCGATGTTGGAGACGTCAAAGAGAGCGCTATGTATCAGCCATTGTTTTCACCAGATGAGCCTTTGGTGGTGGTGGTTTATACAGTGTGGGCAGGTGTGTCTAGTCAATACATTGTCTAAGTGCACCCCTCGTTATTCATAGTATCCCTGATGGTGGGAATAGGCTTTACTGAGAGGAACACCAGGTCGCTACCTCTTGAGGAGGATTGTCACACAAGGCAGCTGTTCCAGGTGAACCAGGAGGTACCTGAGCAAGGTACCAGAGGTACAGACATAGTCAGCAGGTCGCAACCAGGAGCAACAGTGAAGGACCGAAGGATGAGGCAGAGGAAAAGTCAAACAAGCAATAGGTCAGGGAAGGTGGCACAGGTATAGGTCAGACAGTCCGCGTCGGCAACAGGAGAGTCAAGGCAAGCAGGAAGGAATCAGGTAGCAGAGTCCAGGAACACAAGCATGGGTCAGGTATACAAAAACACAAGCAGAGTAATCAGCAACCTTTGCAGGACCTTGACTCTTGGCATCTGAGAGGGTTTGAGCCACTTATATACAGTACATGCAGGAGGGCTAGGATTGGTCAGCGAGGTCACATGATCTAACCCAGGGATGCCCAACATGCGGCCCTCCAGCTGTTGCTAAACTACAACTCCCAGCATGCTTGGACAGCCTATAGCCATCAACCTACAACAGGGCATGATGGGAGTTGTAGTTTTACAACAGCTGGAGGGCTGCATGTTGGGCATCCCTGATCTAACCCATAAAATACAGGAAGTGACACACATCAGCTTTTAAGGAAGTGCTGCAGGGAAGAAGCAGCAAGCATGTTTTGGCCAGGGCTGAAAGGAAACTGTGCAGATCCCAGAACAAACAGTACCTACAAGGACAGAGCCCAGGACTGCAGCAGTGAAAGGGGAAGCACAAGCAGCAGATCACTGCTGAACACGGTGCCCACGACCGCGGCGGTATACAGGAGAACAGAGGCGCACAGGAGCCGCTGCTACACCATACTACCTAAATAACCTAATTACCCCAGTCATTGTGCCTCTGCACAAACAACACAGGCATAATTTCATCTTCATGGATGAAAATGGCCTGCTCATCGAGGTTGCATCATTAAGAAACGGTTGCTGGAGTGCCTCAAATGGAGTGGTCTGACCTGAATCCCCTTGAAAACCTATGGGATCAGCTGAGTCGCCGTGTAGAGACTCGTAATTTTGTACCTCAGAACCTCAATGACCTGAGGGCCACCCTTCAAGAAGAGTGGGATGCCATGCCTCAGAATACAATAAGTCAATATGTGAACAGCATGAGCATCGTGGTCAAGTTGTAATTGATGCCACATCACAAGTTTTTCAGACACTGCAATTTTTGTGGTGGTATACCCATTACTGTTGTTTGCTTTTGTTTCAATAAATTGTTTGAGATGAGGATCAAAGATACACCATTGTATGCGTCTACTTAAATGCCCTACTTTCATGATATATTATCACTGTAGCGTGAGCATTTTACATTTTCCATAAACTAGTCATGGAGCACTGCTACTTAGTGTTCCATGACGAATATACTTGTTATGACACTAAACTGTCACTATGTCTACATACATGGTGACATTGCGACCCAAGTCAGTGATCACTCTGATTGGCTAGTCTGTACAATCTAACCAATCAGAGGATAGTAATGTGGCCACAGGTTATGGTCCCCACAGTTCATGACTGTTGGGATCAGAACCTGGTTAGATGCCCACATGGCCCCTCCGCTGTCTGCTGTAGCCCCTGTCGAGCCTATGCAGCCCCCAACGTGGCCCTTATTTCACAAAATATAAAACAAAGCAAAGTTAAAATACATATTTTCCCCTCCCCCATGACGGCACCCATTCGAGTAGGACCGCCCATCCAGGACAGGAAACCTGAGGATATAAAAATGTACACCCCCCCACCACACCTCAGTTCAGGTTTCCTGTCTTCCAGTGACTTCAGAACCAGGAACTCCGGGAATAGGCGACAAATTCAAAATTACATGCACAGGAGGAGGTCGAGGCGCGCTAGAAACATGGCAGCAGAGGGAGACAGCCAGCCCAGCTTCCAGAATCCATACAGACAATGTCTGAGCCGGTGGATCCAGGTCGCGCCGACCCCAATGAACCCTTGAGGCCTTCTAGTCCGGTACTGGTCCTGAGGAGTGGGGCACCGCCGTTGTGGGTCAGATCCATCTAACTTTAACCCTAATTTATTGGCAGTTGTGTTATGTTTTTGCTGCAGGTTCCCAAGGTACCAAAAAAGCATCGGGAAAGTCTAAGCATAAGGAGTGTGGGGGTTGCAGGGTCCCGTTATCTTCCTCCTATGCCAAACCTCGTTGTCAGGCCTGTATTGAGAAGTTAGTTATGCAGGAATCCCAAAGCCTGTCAAAATCTATCAGGGCTTTGGTCAAGTCTGAGGTCAGATCATCCCTTAAAGCATTTAAACAGCCACACCACAAAACCTCTGCAAAAAATCCTGGGGTATGGTAATCTGACGCAGACTTGTCCAACGCGGAGGAAGTAATTGAATTGGGGGAGCTCTCATCCGACGTCTCTTCATCTGACGAAGATGCACCAGGAAAATCTTTCTTCCCCATAGAAGATGTGGAACCCCTATTAACTACTACAGGACCGCCTAACGCAGGGGTGCGTCCTGCGGGCTGTCCTGTAGCTCTGAAATGACGCGTCGGCGCGTCATCTCGTGAAAGCCGAGATTTCCTGTGAACGCGAGAAGCGCGGCATGGCAGTTAGGCTACAGCCTGCCAGCGATGATCCATCGCTGGCAGGTTGTAGATGCTGTGAGGCAGTGACAGGCCTCATGGCTGATAGAAGAGAGGAGTGGCAGGATTATCCATCTCTTTCCCATCAGTGGGCAGGCCTGAGGCAGCAACAGGTGCCACAATCAACAGAGCATAAAGCTGTCCTCACAGTGAGATGGGTGTGTCTTGTGTGGTACAGAAGCCTGGAGTGGTTCTGTGTGTGGTCTGAGCTGGGAGCGCTGGGAGACCACGACGCTGGGAGTAGCCTGAAGTTTGTGGGGTCCCGCGACGCCTAGGGATAAGGGTCGCATGGTCAGCGTCGGACGGACGACTGGACCACAACCCCCCAAAAGACACCGGTGAGGTAACAGCCACCCAGCCTGATGGACATTGGGCTGGAAAAGCCGCATGGGTGCCGTGTGTGTGAACAGTGACTTAGGTGAGTCAGGGATACACTGTGTTGAGTTAGAGCCCAGCCGGGCAGGTGTTTGTTTTGATTTATTTATGTTGATGCTGGGACAATAAAGCGATGTTTGGCCCCTAAAGCTGCGGTGGACGACAATCTGTGTGTGAACGATCCTCGAGACCAGAGCTAACCCCCCACAATGCGAATAAAATCGCATCAAACAGCTATATCAGACGCTGTTTTATGAACAGCGTCTGATATAGCTGCTACCTGGTCCTCTGGTGGTCCCATTTGCTGGGATCGACCACCAGAGGACCAGGTAACACAGTAAAGTTGCACCAAACACTACACTAACCCCCCCCCACCCCCCCTCACCTATTAACCCCTTGATCACCCCATCTAGACCCCCTGATCACCCCCCTGTCATTGATCACACCCCTTGTAAGGCTCCATTCAGACGCCCATATGTGTTTTGCGGATCCGTGGATTCACGGATCCGTGGATTCACGGATCCGCTGATCCGATCCACGGATCCGATCCCCAGATCCGATCCGCAGATCCTCAAAACACGGACACCGGCAATGTGCTTTCCGCATTTTGCAGATCCGCACATTGCCAGAACTATATAGAAAATGCTTTTTTGTCCGCAATTGCGGACAAGAATAGGACATGTTCTATATTTTTGTGGAACGGAAGTGCAGACTCGAAGCGCGGATCCGTAATTCGGATCCGAGCGGGACAAAGTCTGTCCCCATAGAAATGAATGGGTCCGCAATTCCGCTCCGCAAACAGAATTTCGGACGTGTGAATGGGGCATAAGGGTCCCTTATCACCGCCAGTTAGTTAGCTACTTGTTAGGTAGCTAGCGCCCAGCCCACCGCACCGCAGTCACTGATTGGCAGAGATTTTTTCATCCACATTGACCGATGCGAATGAAAAATCTGTGCCGCTCATTTTTTTTTTTTTTTCAGCGCAGAGGCTGAACGGAAAAATCTCATTACCCGTATGCTCAATATACGGAGAATCGCAGAAACTCCTAATGCTGGCCATACGTGTAATGATTATGGAGACCCTCAAATGCCAGGGCAGTACAAAAACCCCACATGTGACCCCATTTTAGAAAGAAGACACCCCAAGGTATTCCGTGAGGGGTATGGTGAGTTCATGCAAAATTTTATTTTTTGTCACAAGTTAGTGGAATATGAGACTGTAAAAAACAAAAAAATCAACTTCCGCTAACTTGTGCCAATTTTTTTTTTCTGTGAACTCGCCATACCCCTCACAGAATACCTTGGGGTGTCTTTCCACAATGGGGTCACTTGTGGGGTATTTATACTGCCCTGGCATTTTAGGGGTCCTAAAGCGTGAGAATCCAAATGCGTAAAAATGGCCTGTGAAATCCTAAAGGTACTCATTGGTTTAGGTCCCTTTGCATCTTGGCTGCAAAAAGTGTCACTCATGTGGTATCGCCGTACTCAGGAGAGTAGGGCAATGTGTTTGTGGTGTATTTTACATATACCATGCTGGGTGTGAGAAATATTGCTGTAAACGACAACTTTTAAAAAAATTTTATTCAAAGTTGTCAATTTACAGAGATATTTCTCTCACCCACCATGGGTATATGTAAAAATACACCCCAAAACACATTGCCCTACTTCTCCTGATACCACATAAGTGAGACTTTTTTGCAGCCTGGGTGCGCAAAGGGGCCCAAATTCCAACGAGTACCTTTAGGTTTTACATGGCGGCTCACAATTTAGCCCCGCCCAAAATGCCAGAACAGTAAACATACCCCACAAATGACCCCATTTCGGAAAGTAGACACCCCAAGGTATTCACTGAGGGGCATAGTGAGTCCGTCTGAGATTTTTTATTTTTTTTTTGCCAGAAGTTATCAGAAATTGAAACTTTTTTTTTTTTTTTTTTTTCTCAGAAAGTGTCATTTTCCGCTAACTTGTGAAAAAAAATGAAATGATACATGAACTCACCATGCCCCTCAGCGAATACTTTGGGGTGTCTTCTTTCTAAAATGGTAGGGTGACAGGTGCTCAGAAAGTCAGAGCTGCTTCAAAATGCCGAAATTCACTTTTTTGCACCATAGTTTGTAAACGCTATAACTTTTACCCAAACCAATAAATATACACTTATTAGACTTTTTTTTTATCAAAGACATGTAGAACAATACATTTAGAGAAAAATTTATATAGAAATGTCGTTTTTTTTAAAAAATTTTGCAACAGAAAGTGAAAAATGTCATTTTTTTGCAAAAGTGTCGTTAAATTTGTATTAATGGCAAAAAAAGTAAAAATGTCAGCAACAATGAAATACCACCAAATGAAAGCTCTATTAGTGAGAAGAAAAGGAGGTAAAATTCATTTGGGTGGTAAGTTGCATGACGGAGCAATAAACGGTGAAAGTAGTGTAGTGCGGAATTGTAAAAAGTGGCCTGGTCATTAAGGGTGTTTAAGCTAGGGGGGCTGATGTGGTTAAAAGCTGTAAAAACGACAATGCAGTTAGAGGACGTAAAGGAGCCTAGATCCATCGCCGACCAACCATTTGAAGGAGAATATTGAGGCCCTAATAAACAAAGAATGGAAAAACCCCGATAGGAAATTCTTTGTACCCAATTCAGTTAAACAGAAGTATCCATTCGAGGATTCTATCACCAATATCTCGGATAAAGCGCCCTTGGTAGACGCCCCTGTAGCTAATATAGTTAAAAGAACCTTTCTCTTGTTTGAGGAGTTAGGCGGCCTGAATGACCCATTAGACAAAAAGGCAGATGTATATCTTAGGAGGTCATGGGAAAGCGCTTCTACCAGCCTATAGTGGCCTCATGGGTTTCCAGATCCTTAAAGATCTGGTTAAGTCACCTGGAATCCCATATTAAGGATAAGACCCCCAGGGAGGATCTGCTAGCATCCCTCCTGACCTTCCACAAAGCCGCAGATTTTATGGCAGCTGCTTCCATGGATGTTGTCTGTTTCTCAGCAAGGGCGGCCGCCCTTTCCAATGCGGCAAGGTACACGGTACTGTTGAGATCCTGGAAGGGAGATCAGGGATCTAAAGCTCACCTTTGCTCTCTCCCTTGTGAGGGCCATAGGCTATTTGGATCTTCTCTAGATGATATCGTGGAGAAGGAGTCGGAAAATAAAAAGAAATTTCCCACCCCTCAAAAAAGAACCCCTTTTCGAGGCCGTCAATCAGGTTTCAAAAGCCAGAAGAATAAACAGCGGCCCAGGGGGAGAGGGATAGATTTCCTACGAAATCCGGGGGCTTCCTATTTAGATCCAGTGACAAACAATGGAAAGATAAAACCCAATGACGCCAGAAGCCAGGTAGGAGGAAGACTTTCTTACTTTCAGGTAAGCTGGAATACATTTACAGAGAATGCCTGGATTTTAAACGTAATCAAAAACAGATTCCGGTTAGAATTCCTATCAATTCCCGGGGACTTTTTTACTCAAACACCTCGTCCCCTAAACAAAGAAAAGAAGGAAGCCTTAGAAAAGGAAGTCCTCACCCTCTTAGAGAAAGGTGTAGAAGGCGTGGTACCCTGTTCAGAAAGAGGCAAGGGATTTTACTCTTCCTTATCTCTTGTCAAAATGCCCAACGGCTCCTTCAGGGTCATCCTGAATCTCAAATCTCTGAGATACAAGAGATTCAAGATGGAAACGTTGAAGTCCACGGTGAACCTCCTTTCTCAAGGATGTTGGATGGCGACCTTAAATTTGGAGGACGCCTATTATCACGTCCCGATTCATGCTAACTCCCAGAAATTTCTCCGGACAGCTGTCTATGTAAAGGGAAAGTGGCTTCACCTACAATAGAAAGCTCTCCCCTTTAGAATTTCTCAGGCCCCAAGGGTAATTACCAAGCGGCTTTTCAGAGGATGAACAATATCTCTCTAGTGCCTTACTTGGACAACTTTCTGATTTTTTTTTCCCAGTCCAAAAGCCAACTCAAAAAGGACATTTAATTTGTATGCGACACCTTACAGACCCTGGGGTGGAAAAAATTTCCCTCCCAACAAAAAATAAATAAAAATCTCCTTTTCTGCTGTGTTTTTCTTGGTGGTATTTGGAACATCCTGAACTGGTAATCACATTCACTGAGGTGTGGTGGGGGTGTGTACATTTTTATATCCTCAGGTTTCCTGTCCTGGATAGGAGGTCCGTCATGGGTATCGAGAAAAACAATTACCGGTAAGCAATTATTGTTTTCTTACATGATTATGAACAACTGCTACATAATCAGCTAACCTAAATCTTTCCCCCTGACTAGTGGAGCAAGGCCGGAGCAAGAAAGAAAAAAAAATTTTACCCCTTAAACCTCTCTATCATAAGTACTATGTTTTTGACCAAACTTACAACTTATTCTGAGGATTTTCCATAAGCCTTAACTTTGTTTACAAGTTTAATCCAGTTGTGTATATTAGATGATTCTCTAGCCATCCACAGTCGTGTTACAATCACACAAGCCAAGAGAAGCACCTTCGTGATACATTTAAACTTGTAAACAGAGCAGAAAGAACTCTCACGATCATTAACCACTTGAAGACCACAGGTTTATACCCCCCTAGTGACCAGGCCCTTTTTTACAAATCCGCACTACACTAATTTCACCGTTTATTGCTCGGTCATACAACTTACCACCCAAATGAATTTTACCTCCTTTTCTTCTCACTAATAGAGCTTTCATTTGGTGGTATTTCATTGTTGCTGACATTTTAACTTTTTTTGCTATTAATAAAAATGTAATGACATTTTTGCAAAAAAATGGCATTTTTCACTTTCTGTTGTAAAATTTTAAAAAAAAAACTACATTTCTATATAAATTTTTCACAAAATTTATTGTTCTACATGTCTTTGATAAAAAAAAAATCCAATAAGTGTATATTTATTGGTTTGGGTAAAAGTTATAGCGTTTACAAACTATGGTGCAAAAAAGTGAATTTACGCATTTTGAAGCAGCTCTGACTTTCTGAGCACCTGTCATGTTACTTCACGTGCTAAAATGTCAGGATAGTATAAATACCCCCCAAATAACACTATTTTAGATAGAAGATACCCCAAAGTATTCGCGGAGGGGCATGGTGAATTCATGTATCATTTCATTTTTTTTCACAAGTTAGCGGAAAATGACACTTTCTGAGGAAAAAATAATAATAATAAAGTTTCCATTTCTGCTAACTTCTGGCAAAAAAAATATAAAATCTCAGACGGACTCACTATGCCCCTCAGTGAATACCTTGGGGTGTCTACTTTCCGAAATGGGGTCATTTGTGGGGTGTGTTTACTGTTCTGGCATTTTAGGCGGGGCTAACTTGTGAGCAGCCATATAAAACCTAGAGGTACTCGTTGAATTTGGGCTCTTTGTACCAGGCTGCAAAAGTGTCACACACGTGGTATCGCTGTACTCAGGAGAAGTAGGGCAATGTTTTGGGGTGTATTTTTACATATACCCATGCTGGGTGAGAGAAATATCTCTGTAAATTGTCAACTTTGTATAAAAAAATTTAAAAAGTTGTCGTTTACAGAGATATTTCTCACACAAAGTATGGGTATATATAAAAATACACCCCAAACCACATTGCCCTACTTCTCCTGAGTACGGCGATACCACATGAGTGACACTTTTTTGCAGCCTGGGTGCGCAAAGGGGCCCTAATTCCAATGAGTACCTTTAGGATTTCACAGGGCATTTTTACGCATTTGGATTCCAGATTTCTTCTCAGGCTTTAGAGACCGCTAAAATGCCAGGACAGTATAAATACCCCACAAGTGACCCCATTTTAGAAAGAAGACACCCCAAGCTATTCTGTGAGGGGTATGGTGAGTTCATGTAAAATTTTATTTTTTGTCACAAGTTAGTGGAATATGAGACTTTGTAGAAAAAAAAAAATATATCAATTTCTGCTAACTTGTGCCAAAAAAAAAAAAAATTCTGTAAACTCACCATGCCCCTCACGGAATACCTTGGGGTGTCTTCTTTCCAAAATGGTGTCACATGTGGGGTATTTATACTGTCCTGGCATTTTAGGGGCCCTAACGTGTTAGAATACAAATGCGTAAAAATGCCCTGTGAAATCCTAAAGGTACTCATTGGTTTTAGGGCCCCTTTGCGCATCTTGGCTGCAAAAAAGTGTCACACATGTGGTATTGCCGTACTTAGGAGAAGTAGGGCAATGTGTTTTGGGGTGTATTTTTACATATACCCATACTGTGTGTGAGAAATATCTCTGTAAATGACAACTTTTTAAAAATATTTATACAAAGTTGTCAATGTACAGAGATATTTCTCTCACCCAGCATGGGTATATGTAAAAATACACCCCAAAACTCATTGCCATACTTCTCCTGAGTATGCAGATACCACATGTGTGACACTTTTTTGCAGCCAAGATGCGCAAAGGGGCCCAAATTCCAATGAGTACCTTTTAGGAGGGCATTTTTACGCATTTTTCTTCTCACGCTTTAGGACCCCTAAAATGCCAGGACAGTATAAATACCCCACATGTGACCCCATTTTGGAAAGAAGACACCCCAAGGTATTCCGTGAGGGTCATGGCGAGTTTACAGAAGATTTATTTTTTGGCACAAATTAGCGGAAATTGATTTTTTATTGTTTTTTCTCACAAAGTCTCCCTTTCCGCTAACTTTTGACAAAAAGTTCAATTTTTCATGGACTCACTATGCCCCTCAGCGAATACCTTGGGGTGTCTTCTTTCCAAAATGGGGTCATTTGTGGGGTGTTTGTACTGTTCTGGCATTTTGGGCGGGGCTAAATTGTGAGCAGCCATGTAAAATCTAAAGGTACTCGTTGGAATTCGGGCCCCTTTGCGCACCCAGGCTGCAAAAAAGTGGCACACATGTGGTATCGCTGTACTCAGGAGAAGTAGGACAATGAGTTTTGGGGTGTATTTTTACATATACCCATGTTGGGTGAGAGAAATATCTCTGTAAATTGACAACTTTGTATAAAAAAATTTAAAAAGTTGTCGTTTACAGCGATATTTCTCACACAAAGTATGGGCATATATAAAAATACACGCCAAAACACATTTCCCTACTTCTCCTGAGTATGGCGATACCACATGTGTGACACTTTTTTGCAGCTAAGATGCGCAAAGGGGCCCAAATTCCAATGAGTACCTTTAGGATTTCACAGGGCATTTTTATGTATTTGGATTCTCACGCTTTAGGACCCCTAAAATGCCAGAGCAGTATAAATACCCCACAAGTGACCCCATTTTGGAAAGAAAACACCCCAAGGTATTCCGTGAGGGGCATGACGATTTCACAGAAAAAATACCTTTTTGGCACAAGTTAGCGGAAATTGATATAAATTTTTTTTTTACAAAGTCTCATATTCCACTAACTTGTGACAAAAAATAAAATTTTGCATGAACTCACCATACCCCTCACGGAATACCTTGGGGTGTCTTCTTTCTAAAATGGGGTCACATGTGAGGTGTTTGTACTGCCCTGGCATTTGATGGTCTCCGCAATCATTACACGTATGGCCAGCATTAGGAGTTTCTGCTATTCTCCTTATATTGAGCATACGGGTAATGAGATTTTTTTTCCGTTCAGCCGCTGGGCTGAAAAAAAAAAAAATGAACGGCACAGATTTTTTCATTCGCATCGATCAATGTGGATGAAAAAATCTCTGCCAAAATCAGTGACTGCGGTGCGGTGGGCTGGGCGCTAACTACCTAACAAGTTGCTAGCTAACTGGCGGTGATAAGGGACCCTTATGCCCCATTCACACGTCCGAAATTCTGTTTGCGGAACGGAATTGTGGACCCATTCATTTCTATGGGGACAGACTTTGTCCCGCTCGGATCCGGAATTACGGATCCGCGCTTCCGGGTCTGCACTTCCGTTCCGCAAAAATATAGAACATGTCCTATTCTTGTCCGCAATTGCGGACAAGAAAAAGCATTTTCTATATAGTTCTGGCAATGTGCGGATCTGCAAAATGCGGAAAGCACATTGCCGGTGTCCGGAATTTTGTGGATCCGTAGATCCATGGATCCGCAGATCCATTGATCCGCAGATCAATGGATCCGCAAAACACATACGGACGTCTGAATGAGCCTTACAAGGGGGTGATTAGTGACAGGGGGGGTGACAGGGGGTGATCAGGGGGGGGGTGACATGGGTGATCAGGGGTTAATCAGTGATGGGGGGTGGGGGGGTGTGTAGTGATTGGTGCACTTTACCTATGTTTCCCCTGGTGGTCCCAGACAAAGGGACCACCAGACGAACAGACAGCAGGAATATCAAACGCTGTTTACAAAACAGCGTCTGATATGCGATTTAAATGCATTTTTTTCCGCATCTACAGCCTGCCAGCGCATGATCAGCGCTGGCAGGCTTTAGTTTCAGTTGTCCCGGCTCTGATCGCATGAACGCGCGCGCACGACGCGCGCGCGTTCATGCGAAATCTCGGGTCTCACAAGATGACGCCGATAGGCGGCAGTGAGACCTGAGAGAGCCGCCGCGCTGACGCCCATCGGCGTTAGCGTGGCGGCAAGTGGTTAAGGTTTGCAACCTGTATATTAAAGGGCAGTGAGACACCAAGCCTGTTTTGATAGTTTCATATACCCCCTGCCAGAATTCTTGTACTTATCTACAAGACCAACAAAGATGCAAAAAAATCTGCAGAATCATAATCCTCACGAGGGTAACCTGAATTTGCCATCACACGGCCATATTTCACTACTGTGTGGATGTAGATTAAATAACATCACACCCCTGACTTTGGCTCCACTGACATATAGTGCCATGTAAATAACATAACTCCCTCCTTCAGCCTCCTCTGACATACAGTGCCATGTAAATAACATCACTACCTCCACCAGCTGCCTCCAATATACACTCATGTAAATAACACCCCCCTCCAACATATAGTCCCATGTAAATGACCAAATGACATCACTCCCTCCCCCATCCGCCTCCAATATACAGGCCCATGTAAATAACATCCCTCTGTCCAGGTAGGGTGGGGGTATGAGAGGTGAGAACTACAACGTCCAGCATTTCTCTGACTCTTACATTGAATCCATCTTTTTTTCAATTACCTCTCATATGACATGACGTTATCACAGGTTCTTCACCAACATTTCTGCTCTTCACTGATGAGCTCCAGCCCCTTCTGCAGTCATCATATAATGGTGACATCATTGCAGGTCCTTCATCACACTTAGCTCTGCCGCCAACTGCACTGATCAAATGACAGTGACATCATCACAGGTCCTTCAGCCCCTGGAGTGAAAGTTCTGGTCTATAGTCATTCCTTTTGCTGGTGCAGAATGTCACAGCTCCCCCCCTATGAACATATTACATTGTTTGCATGGAGGGTATGGAATAGCAAAAAAAAAAATCTCTGCTGTCTCTTGGGCTCCTGGGAGATAAGGCCTTGCCCACACCATCGCTTGAGAGTGCAGCCTTTACTATACAGCAGGTACCTGGTTTTCACTGTCGACATTTGAGATAACCTCTCAGATGCTACAGTCAATAGTAACCGCAGCATCTGAGTGGTTAGACAGAGAGAGAGAGCTCATGTAACCCATGAATGCAATTGAGTGGGGCCAACAGCTCTGTCAGCAAAAAAGGTAAAAATGTGAGTGTCAGAATATGGTGACACACATCAATCTGTTTTAAAAAGTAGTAAGACATAACAAAAACTTTATATATTACAGTTTCCACAGCTGCTCTGTGCGACAACTGGTTGTGTAACTCCTTCTGAGAAGATCCTCCAACAGTTATCAGTACAATAGTATACAGTAGTGTTGAGCGAATCGAAGTATCTGAAGTGGACTTCAGGAAAAATTTGATTTGTCACAAAGCCGAATTTCCTCGTGCTTCCTGGAAATTAATACATTTTCCCTGAAATGGTGGTAAAAAATTGAGTTTATGTATTTTTTTTTTAATAGTGGATATTGTGCAATATAGTGGCATTAATATTATGGCCCTATCAGTGGTTTTGGTGGCAATTGTTTTGGATCCCATTTATAATTAGTTTGTCTATTTTTAAATTAATTTAATAAAATCATGGTTTTAATTGTGAACTATAAGGACTCATTACTTCTTTTCGTATATGGTTAATTAAGTAGTTCTGTTACCATTACAGGAATATTGCAAAGTGGACATTTTCATGGTATGATCTTATTGAGCTCAGTAGGTCAAATATTATCAGCGACTGGTAGCTATGTATACTAACTTACACAGGGAAGTGAAAACAATGCCCCTGTATATAACTGAGCTCAGAAAGAACAAAGATTTATGTGAATAAGTTACAAAGTATTTTGGATGCTATGCATCAATATTCTCAGCTTCTCTTATTCTCCCACACATGCTATACAGATTGCACTGCATTCAATGGTTCTCTTTAATCCCTTTCTAACCCGGACATTTTACTACCTGGAACTCATGACTTTTTTTTTTTTTTTTTCTGTTCCTATAGCCTTATAAGGGCTTATTTTTTTGTTAGACAAGTTGTACTTTTTAATGACACCATTTAATGTTGCATACGATATAGTGAGCAACTGGAGAAAAATACAAATGGAAGACATTGGAAAAATGCAATGCTGCCAGAGTTTATGGGTTTTGTTTTCACAGAGCTCCCTACATGGTAAAACCAGGAGCTGATTGGCCATAGACCTTACAGGGAAATTTCCCGATGGGTTGATGTCCAGGGGGTCAACCAAGCCCTCCTCTCTGCCGCTGGCTGGATACATAATAAGCTCTCAGTGGTAATTAACTCTGTGAGATCAGAATCAGATACTCATGTACCCAGCCAGTGATATGCCCTCCTGAATTCAATTATGTTCTGCATCTCACCTCGTAAGCACCCTACTCCATATCTTAATCAGACAACTAGAGGAGGAGGACATCAACCACTATTGATAGCCAACACAGAGGGAAAGCTTTTGGGGAAATATATTGTGCCTCACTGTGGCAGATGATATTCTATGCTATGATATTGCTGATGTAATGATGTGATGTAGTGGTCTTGTACCCTGTCTGTTAGTGAGATATGTGTGGCACTTGCCTGTACTATACTGTTGACTGTATTTATTACTAAACGTCTATACTCTGCATGCGGGCTCACCCTCCTTGTCCTTTGTGTCATCTGTACCTAATGTGGCTTAGGCTACATTTACACAACCGTAGTGTATTACGGATCCGCAAATTGTGCTCTCCGCACCTCATCCGGCCCCATAGAGAGTGAATGGGTCAGCACCCGTTCCGCCGAATTGAGGAACGGATGCGGACACATTCACGGTCATGTGAATGTAGCCAAAATTGTATTTTAACATTTATTTTCGATAAATATGGTAGTTTTATCTTGGAAATTTGGTCTTAGTGCCTTCTTCACTTTGGTGATGTGGTTTAGTGTGGTATAAATTAACTGTGTAATTAAAAAAAAATTGGCTTATTTTTTGTTTATGATTTTTTTAAGCTGATACTAAGTTCCCTTAGGGGACTTGAACATTTAATTATCTGATTACTTCTTTCATAGACTGCAATGATTTAATATTGGAGTCTATGGAAGTTTCACTATGTTTCTATGGAGCCCTGCCACAGGCAGAGCTCTATAGGAACATTGCTGTTTCAGTCTTTGTGTCCTAGCCTAACTGAGCGGCTCAATCTGGGTCAGGCGGAGGGGTTTAGGCCCTGGGACCACGGTGCTCCTGGAGTTTCACAGCTCAGAGGATCTGTTCGCAAGGGAACACGGCATCTAAATTTTAAATATTTATGATTAGTGTTATCCCCGATCACGGACATTGCCTCCGGGTGTCTGTTGTGACTTTCTGCAGTACACGTATGGAGGAGGCCAGAAAGGGGTTAATTAGTCTGTGTGCTTAACTAACCTGCTGCCCTCAAAGAGAGAGTGTAAAGACTGGGCCTGCACCTATGCTTTTTGTAGGACTTGATTTGATTTTAAATAAGATAGCTGCAATTCACAAAAATGCATATAACTAAATGTACTGCTTTGGACTATAGCTGCCACTACATTAAAGTTAAAATCAATCAAAAGTATTACAAATAGTCTAGAACCTATTAACTGCATAAATAATATATGAATGCAGTATGTATGGCTATAGATATAATATTTGTATATGCTATATTTCATTTAAATCCTTACATTCCTTCATTCTTTGTATGTCTTTATTTCGGTTTTAGCTTGTATATGTGTACTCTTTGTGAAAATAAATCCTTTACTTGCACTGTAATTTTCTAGTTTTGTGCTGGAGCCTTACACATTATAATAAAATGGCAAGGTTTATAAATTAGGTGGGAAAAGCGTAAAAGGCAAATGTTTCAATTAGTTTATGATAATGAAGGCAAATTGTTTTTTTTACTCAGCGGTTTCCATTACTACATATGGGATACCACTGGTACACTTTAACCTCACAACATGTTCCAACAGCATCAGTTAAACTAGAACATATAAATTAATAGTAAATTGTAGCCATCTCACTGGATTTCAGTAGGGGATTTCTTTAGAGAGCCTGATGCAGTCAAGTAGATAATGTATGTTAACATCTCATCTTAGAGAACCTGACCTTAGTTTAGTTCAAATATTCAAGAGAGGTATTAATTCCTTCTCTATTTCAAAGCTGTTTATCTGGCTTACAAATTCATTGCTTTATGCTGGAACCTTTACATGTCTGGATAAATTCTGTTCCAATTGTTGTTTTGGCCACAAGTCAAAGCTAGCAGCTGTACACTTGTGGGTTCACTGAACTTTACGTGCTTGTTGGCTGCCTCTCTGACTATAGGGATTAACCAATAATTAGAACATTTCAGGTCATCTTGAGAAGAACTGAGTTTTCTCATATTTGCAAAGGTCAGATGACCCCTCTTTCTGATTTTCCCAAATGTGAAGCTGTCAAGCAGAGAGTATAGTGCTGCATAAACAAAGTAGGCAGCCAAAACAGTGGAATCAGAACAAGAAATGTGATTTAAAGAAAGGAGATGCATAAAAAAAAGTTTGCATTTCCGTATATTAATGTTAGAACACTCTAAATGCATTTTCATCACATGAACCGTTTACCCTAAGTTCACACCTGAGCGTTTTACAGCGCGTTCAAACGCACTGTAAAACGCTCAACACATGAAAACCAATGCTTTCCTATGGCCCTGGTTCTCACTTGAGAATTTTACAGCGCGTTTGAACGCGCTGTAAAACACCCGACGCATAAACAAGTACTTGAGCTTTTTTGGGGGCGTTTGTCGCGCGTTTTGTGATTGAAACCACAGTAGTTAATCACAAGAACGCGCGTACGAACGCGCGTTTCCTATTTGCAAAAACGCGCTGAAATACACGCGACAAAAACGCTCGTAAAACGCACGTTTTTAGAACGCTCAAGTCTGAACCCAGGGTTAAACGGTTTGTCCGGGTTCAGAACTTAACCCGGCCATAACCACTTTTTCCCTTAGTCAGTCCCTCTGTAGCATCCCCACTGAGAAGATAGCAGGAGATGTCAGTGATGGAGAGGCAAACACGTGGGTCCTCTGGGGCACACTCTTGTTGTAGGGACACAGGCTAGATGTTGGGTGAGGTGCCCTTGGTGTTGTGATTTAACGTGCCTATAGCCAGGTCCCTTAAGGTTCGTGACGCCAGTACCGGTAACAGTGGCACACCGATTGACAGTGGGAATAATGGAGGTGCAGACAATTGAAGTAAAACAGAACTCTTCTTTACTGAACAATTGAAACAGCATACACACTCCTTGTAGTTCCACAGAAGACAATTGCTACACAGCAGGCTTTACAGTACATAGGCAGGTATCTTTTGGCAAGGTATACAGAGGGTTAATCAGAACTCACAGTACAGGCTGAACTCCACAGATTCCTGACTGGTGAAACATCCAAGGCCCGTATGCCCTATTGCTGGCTTTATCCTTGGGGAATATTATAGTACCTCCTCTGGTTTTCTATAGTACCTCTGGCACTGACTTTTCCTTCCTCCGCCTCTCAGCTTTGCTTCTAGCTGGTTTCTGGTGATGGCACTGCTGGTTCTCCCTCTGCTACCAGAGCAGGGTCCTCCTCAGACTCCCAGGTCTGGACTGACTTTCACAGGATAGTGGCCTGGACTCAACTTCCCAGGCTCATGGCCTGGGTTTCTCTTCACAGGCTCATGGCCTGGGCTCCACTAACTTTTCCCTGACTGGGCCTGAATATATAAACTAGGGCTCTCTATCTCCATCTACTGACCTAGAGCAGGAATGATATCCCTAGCAGGCCTGTACATAGCAATACATTCACAGTAACAGGGTTTCTCAGTGGGCAATAAAAGGACATACCAATCTCCCCACCGGTGGGGGGGGAACAATGAGACCTGAGTGACCCTTCTGTAGTGCCCACCATCACGGAGTGGGACACTACACCTCTTGCTCTGATACTCTTCCTTGCCCTGCCCTACTTTGCGCAGAGCAAGGAATATTTGTTTAGCTTTTTACACTGCTAGGAGAAGGTTTTCATCTAGCAGTGATCCCAATGATGTCACCAACACAAATGGGCAGTCTTTACAGCTGCCCTAGCCTGCCCGATATGTCACTATAAAGCACAGAGCAAGGGAGTGCATCAGAGCATGAAATTCTCTGATGCTCAACTCAGAGGGGCTGAATGGGGGAAGAAGGGGTTATGTCCGGGTTCAGTTCTGAATTCAGTCAACCTCTTTAATCCACATTCCTTCAATTACTAAAATGCATTTATATATTTAACCTCTTATGGACATGGCCATATTTCACCTTAAGGACCCGACCATTTTTTGCAAATCTGACCACTATCACTTTATGTGTGAATAACTTTAAAACGCTTCTACTTATCCAGGCCATTCTGAGAAGATTTTCTCGTCACATATTGTACTTCATAACACTGGTAAAATGGAGTTTGAAAAATCATTTTAATTAAAAAAAAATACCAAATTTACCAAAAAGTTAGAAAAATTTGCACATTTCCAAGTCTCAATTTTTCTACTTCTATAATAGTAATACCTCCAAAATAGTTATTACTTTACATTCCCCATATGTCTAATTCATGTTTGGATCATTTTGGAATGAAATTTTCCCAAACCCACTTTTTAAGGACCAGTTCAGGTGTGAAGTCACTTTATGAGGCTTACATAATAGAAACCACCCAAAATGACCCCATTCTAGAAAATACACCCCTCAAGGTATTCAAAACTGATTTTACAAACTTTCTTAACCCTTTAGGTGTTCCACAAGAGTTATTGGCAAATAGAGATGAAATTTCAGAATTTCGATTTTTTTTATTTTTTTGGGCAAATTTTCAATTTGATCAGTTTTTTCCAGTAACAAAGCAAGGGTTAACAGCCAAAAAAAATCAATATTTATTGCCCTGATACTGTAGTTTTTATAAACACCCCATATGTGGTTGTAAACTACTGTACGGGCACACGGCAGGGCGTAGAAGGAAAAGAGGCCCTTTGGTTTTTGGAAGGCGGATTTTGTTGGGCTGGTTTATTTATACCATGTCCCATTTGAAGCCCCCCTGATGCACCCCTAGAGTAAAAACTCCATAAAAGTAACCCCATTTTGGCAACCTATGGGATTAGGAGGCAGTTTTATTGGGACTATTTTTAGGGTACATGTGATTTTTGAGTGCTCTATATTACATTTTTGTGAGACAAGATTACCAAAAATAGAAATTCTGTAATCTCATCTCCATTTGCCATAAACTCTTGAGGAACACTTAAAGGGTTAATAAAGTTTGTAAAATCAGTTTTGAATACCTTGAGGGGTGTAGTTTCTTAGAAGGGGTCACTTTTATGGAGTTTCTACTCTAGGGGTACATCAGGGGTTCTTCAAATGGGACATGGTGTCAAAATAAAGGCCATCAAAATCTGCCTTCCAGAAACCATATGGCGTTCCTTTCTGCGCCCTGACGTTTGGTCATACAGCAGTTTATGACAACATATGGGTTGTTTCTGCAAACTGCAGAATCAGGGCAATAAATATTAAGTTTTGTTTGGTTGTTAACCCTTGCTTTGTTACTGGTAAAAATGGATTAAACTGGAAAATTTTCCAAAAAATAGCACTGTTTTGTCACTGCTTTTATTTTATTTTTTTTAACCGTGTTCATTTGAGGGGTTAGGTCATGTGTTATTTTTATAGAGAAGATTTTTACGGACGCGGTGATACCTAATATGTCTACTTTTTTAAACTTATTTAGGTTTTACACTATAATATCCTTTTTTAAACAAAAAAAACCCACATTTATTATTAGGGCCTCACTTTTTGCGGGATGAGAGGACGGTTTTATTGGCACTATTTTGGGGGGCATATTACTTTTTGATCGCTTGCTATTACACTTTTTGTGATGTAAGGTGATAGAAAATACCTTTTTTTGCACCGTTTTTGTTTTATTTTTTTGACTGTGTTCATCTGAGGGGTTAGGTCAAGGGGTATTTTTATAGTGCGGATTCTTACGGACACGGCGATACAAAACATTTCTACTTTTTTATTTATTTTAGTTTTACAAAATAATATCATTTTTGAAAAAAAAAGTTTGTTTTAGTGTCTCAAGTCTGAGAACCATAGTTTTTTTTTTTTTTTTTTTGTCTCAGCGATTGTCAGTGGCTAAATAGATTTAAATTTGGGAAGGGGATTATAAATTTAGTACTCCATGGAAGTGTGGTACTTCCTGAAGCAACCATCATTGCAGAGGCCTGGATGAACGGGGCAAGTGTCACGCTGAGTGCTGGTGTCTACCGTATCCCCCTCCTGTGACACACTCTGCACTTTTTTTGGGGTCCGTCCCATCTTTCCAGTATGGGGGACCACACTTGGAAAGTGTTGGCCAGGGACAATCCAGGAGCCTCCAGTTCCCGAGGTATTCCGGCCTGCTCTTTACCGGTCAGAAAAGTTCAGGTCCTTGAGGACTGCCTCATAGAACTGGAGGAATCTCCCTGTGTTGCCAGCGCTTCGGGACAGTACAAAAGAGTTGTACAAGGCAACCTGTACCAAGTAGACCGCAACTTATTTGCACCATGTCCGGGTTTTGCGCATGGCGTTGTATGGCTTGAGGACTTGATCAGAGAGATCAACTCATTCCATATACCAATTGTAGTCGATGATACAATCGGGCTTGAGGATCGTTGCCGCGGTGCCTCGCACAGGCACAGGGGTGATGCCGTTTCTGTGAATTGTGGACAGTACGAGGACATCCCTGTTGTCCTTATATCTCACCAGCAACAGGTTTCCACTTGTAAGGGCACAGGTCTCACCCCTGGGGATAGGTTCCTGGAGGGCTAAGGTAGAGAGGCAGCTTTGATCTTTCCACATGGTCCCACGTGGATCTAGCTGCGAGGGACTGGAACAAGGGGATGCTAGTATAAAAGTTATCCACGTACAGGTGGTAACCCTTATCTAGCAGTGGGTGAATAAGGTCCCACACAAGTTTCCCGCTAACAACCAGAGTGGGGGACATTCTGGGGCTTCAATACAGGAATCTCGCCCCTCCAACACAAGAAACTTGTCATTGTACCCTGAGGTACTCTCACAAAGTTTGTACAGCTTCACGCCATACCTCGCCAGCTTAGAGGGAATTTACTGGCGGAAAATGAGTCTCCCCTTGAAAGCAATGAGAGACTAATGAACCACGACCTCCCTTCCAGGTACATAGGCCTCCAAAAATTTGGCCCCGAAGTGATCGATGACCGGCCTGATTTTGTGCATAATGCAGGCATTTCCAGGTGGCCTCAAACCGGGAACGTGTCATGGCCATACAGTAAAGTGGGGTCTGGTAGAGGAAGTCCCCACTCCAGTACTGCCGGACACTGGGTTTTTTGAATAGGCCCATGTGCAGCACGGGGCCCCAAAACGTCCTCATCTCGGCTGCACTGACCAGAGTCCAGCCACCGGCCCTAGCCAGAAAGGAGCCCGAGTGTTGAGCAATGAACTGTTGGGCATACAAGTTAGTTTGCTCCACCATCAGATTCACAAAGTGGTCACTGAAAAAAATAAAATAAATTTGTCATATTTAGAGTTGAGCGAACCCGAAATGTAAGGTTCGGGTTTGTACTGAATTTTGGGATTTTTGGCACCCGAAACCAAACATTTTCATAATTGTTCGGGTTCGGGTTCATTGTTCGGCGGATTTTATGGCGCTTGTTGAAAAGCTGCTGGGCAGCCAATCAACAAGTGTCTACCTACTTTTCCCTTAGAAGCCATCACAGCCATGCCTACTAATGGCATGGCTGTGATTGGCTAAGTGCAGCATGTGACCCAGCCTCTATATAAGCTGGAGTCACGTAGCACCGCATGTCACTCTGCTGCTCTTAGTGTAGGGATAGGTTGCTGCTGGTGCTCTCAGGGAGAGAATAGGAAACAAGCTTAGCTGATAATATCTGATATCAGAGTTGTGTTCACTCAGCGATCTACAACCTTTTTTTATTATTGTGGGTGCAATGGCAGTGTTTTTTTTATGAGGCCAGTGACAAAGACTTTTTTTTTTTCTTTGAGTGGTTGGTGTCGGCGGCTATTGTGTGCAAGTGACGTGCACTTGCAGCTGCATATTTGCCAGGGACAGTAATTGAATCCAGTCTTTTTACTTCATTTGGCAAAAGTGCACACATTTTTAAGTGCACCTGCACTGCATATCTGGCTGGGGAAGGCAAAAATAATACTGTTACTCTGATTGTGATATTAGGGACCTAGGGGGTGACAATTTTGTTCTGTAAAGTACCCCTGTGCTGCATAAATCCTTGTCATTAATTCAATAAATCCATCAGATTTTGGGCTAAAAATAAATTTTCTCTGTGCACTACATTTGTGATAGAGAAAAAAATAATCTGTAAATCTGTGGGTGATTTTTTTTTTTTTTTTATCATTAAGTGCCTTGTCTGCCTGCTCAGCAAATCTGATACTGAAAAATAATCAGTAAATCCATCTGTTTCACTGGGGTTGAAAAAAATCCTCTTTTTTCTCCTTTAAAGTACCTTATTGCCTTGTACTGCAAATTAAAAAAAATCAGTAAATTCCACATTGTGAGTGGAAAAAACACGTAATGTTTGGCACAAAGTAAATTTGTAGCCTGCTTGGTCCTAGTGCTAGTGAAAGAATTCCATTTGTCAGTTTCACTGGGGTTGAAGAAATCATATATTTGGTTAAAATAAATTCCATCCTCTGCCTGCACAGGCAATCTGATAGTGAAAATTAATCTGTTTATTCATCTGTTTCACTGGGGTTGAAAAAATCCTATTTTTCTCCTATAAAGTACCTTTTTGCCTTGTACTGCAAATCAAATAAAATCAGTAAATTACACTAGGACATTGTGGTTGAAAAAAACACATAATTTTAGCCCACAAAGTACCCCTGCGGCATGCGTTGGTGTTCCTGCTGCACTGCATACCTGACTTGCCAAAATTTATTCTGTAAATTAGGTGGCGTACTACCGATTGTTCGGGGATCTGTGCCCCTCATATCTTTCAAAGTAACTTGTGACCTTAACCAATCTATTGGGCAGGCCACACAGTGTAATAAATGTGTTTCTCATATTGTGTTGTGACCCAGAAATATCTTTTAGCTTTATCACACTGCCAGGGCATATTAGGCAGGGCACAAAGTGTAATAAATTCATCTGACACATAGAGGTGTGACCAAAACCAATCTTTTCTGTTTATGACACAGGCACGGCATACCTGACAGGGAACTAGTTTTATTAAATCTGTCTGTTACTTCGTTGGGTTAACAAAAAGAATGAGGAGAGCGTCAAATAAGGGAGGTGGCCATGGTCGTGGTGCTGGTGTTGGTGGGGCTCCTGTTGCAGGGAAAGGATGTGGTGGATCTGTGCCAGCTACACGCCCAAATGAAACCCCTTCCTCAGGTTTGCGTAGATGACAGGGCCTTGCACCGTTTTTAGTAGGCCCAAATGCTGCTCTATGAATGGTGAGGCCAGAGCACGTACAGGCGCTAGTAGATTGGATGGCTGATAGTGCCTCCAGTACCTTCACATTGTCTCCCACCCGGTCCACTGCTCAAAGCTCAGAGTAGCACCTGCAGGCCATGATCAGCTATCTAGAACCTCACCAGCTTGCAAATCAACCAAGCAGTCTGAGCTCTAAGTCATGCAGCAGACTCTTATGCTTTTTGATGACTCTCCTGGCAGGGTTTCCCCAGCCCATCCACCTAGTCCTGGTCCAGAAGTGGAAGAGATTGAGTGCACCGATGTCCGTCCACTTATGTTTGAGGATGAGGACATGGGAAGAGAACACATCTCTGATGATGACGAAACACAGGTGCCAACTGCTGCAGCTTTCTGCAGTGTGCAAACCGACAAGGAGGGCAGGGGTGCAGAAGACTTTGTGGAAGATGATGTGGAGGACGATGAGGTCCTAGACCCTACATGGGATGAAGGTCATGCTAGTGATCTGTGCAGTTCGGAGAAAGAGGCGGTGGTCGAACAGAGACACCAGCACAGCAAAAGAGGGATCAGGGTGCAGAAGCAGAGCGTCCGTTCCCTAGACACTACAACTGCTACTGCCCACCGCACCCAGGGAACGAACACACTAAAGACAGCTCCAAGGAGATTCCCGGCGTGGCAGTTCTTCGCAAAATGTGCAGACGACAAAACTCGAGTGGTTTGCATGCTATGTAATCAGAGCCTAAAGCGAGGCATAGATGTTCTAAACCTGAGCACAACCTGCATGACCAGTCATCTAGGTGCAAGACATGAACTACAGTGGAGTAAACACCTCCAAAACCAAGAAAAGTCTCTGGCTCCTCCTGCTCCCATTTCTGCTGCAATCTCAGTCTCTTCCTCCACCTCTGGAGTAACAGTGGCAATAGACACCCCGCAAATGGAGGATGTGACACCAACGCCACCACGTCCGTCACCTTCAACAAGCACCACCACATTGTCCCATGTAAGCGTTCAGCTGTCCATCTCACACTGGATCGAAAGAGGAAGTACCTCCCTACCCACCTGCAATCCCTGGCCCTGAATGTCAGAATTTCAAAATTGCTGGCCTTTGAAATGCTGTCATTCCGTCTGGTGGAGACGGAGAGTTTTAAAAACTTTATGGCGGTGGCTGTCCCACAGTTCGTCGTTCCAAGCCGCCAGTACTTTTCCAAGCGAGCCATCCCTTACCTGCACAAGCAAGTGGCAGACAAAATAAGGTGTGCACTGCGCAACGCCATCTGTGGCAAGGTCCACATAACTACCGATACATGAACCAGTAAGCACAGCCAGGGCCGTTATATCCTTCTAACAGCACACTGGGTAAATGCAGTGGCGGCTGGGACTCAAGCGGATAGCTGTTTGGCGCATGTCCTTCCGCCCCCGAGGATTTCAGGGCATTTCTCTTTGACTCCTGTTGCCTCCTCCTCCTACTCCTCTTCTTCCTTTACCACCTCCTCATCCTCTCAGGATAACACCTTCACCACCAACTTCAGCACAGCCAGGGGGAAATGACAGCAGGCAGTTTTTATACACATCTGTTTGACGGACAAACCCCACACAGCGCAGGAGCTTTGGACGGGCCTGGAACAACAGACCGATGAGTGGTTGGTGCCACTGAGCCTCAAGCCCGGCCTAGTGGTGTGCGATAATGGGTGAAATCTCGTAGCAGCTCTGGGCCTAGCTGGTTTGACGCACATCCCTTGCCTGGTGCATGTGCTGAATTTGGTGGTGCAGAGATTCCTGAAAAACGACCCCGATATGTCAGAGCTGCTGCAAAGTGCGGGCCGTCTGTGCGCACTTTCGGCATTCTCACCCTGTTGGTGCTCGTCTGTCTTCCCTGCAGCGTAACTTTGGCCTTGCCTCTCACCGCCTCATATGCGATGTGCCCACAAGGTGGAACTCCACCTTGCATATGATAGTAGAGATAGTGGAGTTTCACCTGCAGCACGCACGGGTCAGTCGCTCTGTGGAACAGCAACACTTCACTGCCACTGAGTGGGCCACCATGCGAGATCTGTGTGCATTCTTGCGCTGTTTCGACTACTCCACCAACATGACCAGTGAGGATGACGCCGTTCTCAGCGTTACTATCCTACTTCTATGTCTCCTTGAAAAAACGCTTCAGGCGATGATGGAAGAAGATTTGTCACAGCAGGAAGAGGAGGAGGAAGAGGGATCATTTCAACGGTTATCAGACCAGTCATTTACCGGTGGGTTCCTGCAACATAGGCCAGGTACACAATTGTCCAGCCAGGGTACAGTTCTGCAGTATGAAGAAGAGGAGGAACCGTGTTCACAGCAGGGTGGTACCCAAAGCAGCTCATGGGCATCACTTGTGTGTGGCTGGGGGAATACAGAGGACACAGACGATACACCTCCCACAGAGGAAAGCTTGTCCTTTCCTCTGGGAAGCCTGGCACACATGAGCAACTACAGTTGATATAAAAAGTCTATACACCCCTGTTAAAATGTCAGGTTTCTGTGCTGTTAAAAAATGAGACAAATAAGTCATTTCATAACTTTTTACACCTTTAATGTGACCTATAAACTGTACAACTCAATTGAAAAACAAACTGAAATCTTTTAGGTGGAGGGAAGAAAAAATATTAAAATAAAATAATATGGTTGGATAAGTGTGCACACCACACCATTAAACTAATACTTTGTTGAAGCACCTTTTGATTTTATTACAGCACTCAGTCTTTTTGGGTATGAGGCTATCAGCATGGCACATTTTGACTTTGACTCTTCTTTGCAAAAACACTCAAAATCTGTCAGATTGCAATGGCATCTCCTGTGCACAGCCCTCTTCAGATCACCCCACAGATTTTCAATCGGATTCAGGTCTGGGCTCTGGCTGGGCCATTCCAGAACTTTAATCTTCTTCTGGGGAAGCCATTCCTTTCTTAATTTGGATGAATGCTTTGGGTCGTTGTTATGCTGAAAGATGAATTTCCTCTTCATGTTCAGCTTTCTAGCAGAAGCCTGAAGGTTTTGTGCCGATATGGACTGGTATTTGGAACTTTTCATAATTCCCTCTATCTTAACTAAAGCCCCAGTTCCAGCTGAAGAAAAACAGCCCCAAAGCATGATGCTGCCACCACCATGCTTCACTGTGGGTATGGTGTTCTTTTGGAGATGTGCAGTGTTGTTTTTGCGCCAAACATATCTTTTGGAATTATGGCAAAAAAGTTCAACCTTGGTTTCATCACACCATAACACCTTTTCCCACATGCTGTTGGGAGACTTCAGATGTGTTTTGCCTGGCTTGGATGTTTTTATTGGTAAGAAAAGGCTTTCATCTTGCCATTCTACCCCATAGCCCAGACATATGTAGAATACGGGAGATTGTTGTCACATGTACCACACAGCCAGTACTTGCCAGATATTCCTGCAGCTCCTTTAATGTTGCTGTAGGCCTCTTGGTAGCCTCCCAGACCAGTTTTCTTCTCGTCTATTCATCAATTTTGGAGGGATTTCAAGTTCTTGGTAATGTCACTGTTGTGCAATATTTTCTCCACTTGATAATGACTGTCTTCACTTTGTTCCATGGTATATTTAATGCCTTGGAAATTCTTTTGTACCCTTCTCCTGACTGATACCTTTTAACAATGAGATCTCTCTGATGCTTTGGAAGCTCTCTGTGGACCATGGCTTTTGCTATGGGATGCAACTAAGAAAATTTCAGGATAGACCAACTAGAGCAGCTGAACTTATTTTGGGGTTAATCAGAGGCACTTTAAATGATGGCAGGTGTATGCTGACTCCTATTTAACATGATTTTGAATGTGATTGCTTAATTCTGAACACAGCTACATCCCCAGTTATAAGAGGGTGTGCACAGTTATGCTACAACATTATTTTAGGCTTTTATGTTTTCTTCTCTCCGCCTAAAAGATTTCAGTTTGTTTTTCAATTGAGTGGTACAGTTTATAGGTCACATTAAAGGTGGAAAAAGCTGGTAGACTCGCTGCTGATGGCATTCCCAACACCGGGGGCTCAGTGGAAGCACAAGGTGAAGGCAGAGGAGGAGGAAGAGGCTGCCAACACAGCCAGGGAACTGCCAGCACCTCAGAAGGCAGGGTTAGCATGACCGAAATGTGGAGTAGCTTTGTCACCACGCCACAACAACCAGCACCACCACCTCTTACGCAATGTCTTAGCAGGAGGCAGCATTTCAACAACATGGTGGAGCAGTATATGTGCACACGCCTACACGTACTGACTGATGGGTCTGCCCCATTCAACTTCTGGGTCTCCAAATTGGGCACATGGCCTGAGCTTGCCCTTTATGCCTTGGAGGTACTGGCCTGCCCTGCAGCCAGTGTATTGTCTGAACGTGTGTTTTGCACGGCAGGGAGTGTTATCACAGACAAGAGCAGCCGCCTGTCCACAGCCAATGTGGACAAGCTCACGTTTATTAAAATGAACCAGGCATGGATACCACAAGACTTGTCTCTACGTTGTGCAGAATAGACATTGTTATACTCCAGCGCACTTTCTCTTTGTGGTATTTTATATAATCCACAATATTTTGTAGTGTACCCAAATTAAATGTAAAAAAAAAAAAAAAAGAGAGAAAAAACAAAAACAAATGTGTTTTCTGCCTCTACCTCATCCACTGCCGCTTCCACCTACACCGCCAAATCCACCTACACCACCACGCCCACCTACAACGCCACGTTCACCACCTCCTAAACTTCCTAGTCCATATGAACCTCCTGCTCTTAGTTCAGGATTAAAATTTGTAATTTTCATTTAGTTTATTTTATTTTACGTCATTTCCCTATCCACATTTGTTTGCAGGGCACTTACCCACATTTTGCTGCCTTTTGCAGCCCTCTAGCCCTTTTCTGGACTTTTTAGAACCATTTTAGTGCCCCAAAGTTCGGGTCCCCATTGACTTCTATGGGGTTCGGGGTCAAGTTCGGATCTCGAACCCAAACTTTTTTATGAAGTTTGGCCGAACCTTGCGAACTTCCAGATGTTCGCTCAACTCTATACATATTCAGTGAAGCCCACTGTGCAAATCTGGATTCCTGGTTGGGAATCACGGGCTCAAAATTCAGGAATCACGGGCTCAAAATCCTCTGTGGTACACCAGACAATTTCACCAATAGGGGGCTCAGGTGGAGTTATTTTGTGGGCCGGAAAACTAGTACGAGCCCCAGAGCTACTCATACTAGTGTGGGCCACAGGGTACCTGGAATGAGGGTCCCCTTGCTCCGCCTGGTGGTGTCTCCACCGCCTTGGGGGCTCATCATCATCGCTAGATGATGAGGAGGACGCAGATGACTAGAGGAAAGTGGGGTCATCCTCATCCTTACTGGGGCTCTCAGATTCGGAAACAAGCTGGGTGTATGCCTCCTCAGCCGAGAACGTCCGGCGGGCCATAGGGGAGTGTGTGTGTGTGGAAAGCTCTATTTAGTGTGCGTATGTGTGAGGGCACGGGTGTTGGCCTACTTTGCCCTAAACCTAACAGAAAAAAAAAAAAAGTGGGGAAAAAAAAAAAAGGTTCAAACTCTTATCAGCGGTCCGAAGCTGATCAGCGATGGGGTTGGCGATGCGCTAACATTGGACGGACACTAAGAGTGCCAGCCACAGTCAGCGTACACAGAAAAAAAAAAGCTTGAGCCCCAAAGAATGTGTGTGTGTGTGTGGGGGGAAGGGGAGGTTCAGGGGGGCAAGCTGCAGCACCCCTGGGAGGTCTGTGGACCCCAGACACCCGATCAGGGTGATGCAACAATCAAACTTTTTTTTCTTAACCCTAAACTTTCCCTGAGTATCCCTGCCTAATCTAGGCTCTCCCTAACCTGTCCCTAAAGTACCTTTTAGTGCCAGATGGCACTGTGGAGGTAGTGATCTAGGGTGCTGGGAACATACGGAGGGTGCTGGGTCAGGAACGACGGCAGGCTGCTCTCTGCTCCCTCCATCGACGCAGAATGGAGGAGAAGAGGAGAGCAGGGGGGGAGTTAACCCCTGCCCACCCGTGCAGCCAATCAGATGTGATCATGTGAGGTGATATCACCATCACCTCACAGGATCTAAGGATGGTGATTGGTGGTCTATTACCACACCACCGATCACCATCCTATTGCCGGTTATCGGGTCACCAGAGACCCGAATAACCTGGAAATGCAGCAAACCGCAAGTCTGAATTGACCTGCAATCGCCGACACAGGGGGTGGGGTGGGTTTTCAGGACCCCCCTCAGCATTCTCCCATGGCGCCTGCTGAATGATTTCAGCAGGCACCGCGTCCCGATCCCCGCCACCCTTAAGGAGTCGGAAATCAGGGCGTATCTGTACGCCCTATGTTTTGCAAGAGATTGACCCCTTAATGACTACCAATATGCCTTTTTATGACATTAATAGGCTTTATACTAGGCCATGTCCTTTTTATGGTGGCCTAGAATAAGAGCTGCATGGTTTTCCAGTGCAGCAGAGAGCGGGGCTCAGCTCTCACATGAGACCTGGGCCTCTGCTCTAATGGCCTGGAGCATCAATCCGGGTTGTTTAACCCCTTTGCATCTAAGTGATTTAGAGGGAAGGAACTCCCTCTGCCTCTCATCGACACCACACAAATGCAATGAGGGTGAGATGCTTATATCTTTGCATGGTAGGCCTGGAGCTAGGGAAGCCCGAGGCCAGCCAGCAGTATATTCCTAGCAGGCTGCACCTCTCTGACATATAACACTGACAGAATAATATATTGCATTGCATTAGCATACAAATGTTATGGGAATAATTGGTTAAAAAAAGGCAAAAGAGGAAAGAGTAACTGGCTGATGGTCTACCCTTTTATGGTGCATGTATTCTTGTTCAGTACTGATAAACACAATTTGTGATTTCACTGAATAATTTTAGTATCTATTTAAGGGTACGGCCGAATAGACTATTTGTGCTGCAGATGGCCACCCATTTTTCATGTGTTCAATGCAGATGAGCTTGGCCTGCAGCATGTGGCCAGATACACTGCAGACTTTCCAACTGCCCCTACTTTAAAGAGTTTGTTTACTTTGGAGAATCCCTTTTTGTTAGGAGGGTCCTAGATAATATAATCACACTGCTTGGGCCTTTAGAAATAAGCTCTATTTTGTTGTGCTTAATTCTCTCATTCTGTGCATTGGCTTATTCAGTAGACTGCTGAAATGAGACCCTATGGAAATTTAACCCAGCTACAGTGGTGTTGTAACTATAGTCAAAGAGAGATTTCCTGGTAAGAACCAGGAATTCAAGTTGTACTTTAAATAGAATGTAAATGTTGGAATTTAACTAGCCGGGCTTGTACTGTACATATACATTTTATATCTTGTATTACTTGTAGCAGCATAAATACTGGTTGGAAATATACAGATGTAGCCTAAATAAACTTGACTCTGACAACACATGGCATAGCTTTATCTTGGTTATCTCATAACAAAAGCAATTGGAATCCATTGAAAAGTTAGTTATCTTTTTCTTGCAATTCTTTTTTTTTAATGCGTTAACCATCAAGTCTTGCTTGGGTGCATCTGTACCTAGCAGACATGAGCAAAATTCCCACAATTCATTTCTGCCATCAGATTGAATTTTGGTCCAAATAATGTTAACCCTGCGTTACTTCCTGCCTATGTTTCTGTTGTGCTCCAACTTCTGTTTCCATCCTGCCTGTGTGCTATTACACTTTCTAGTCTATGTTGCTTTTAGTTCGTGTTTAAGTTAACCCAGTCTGTCTTCTCTGTCTGTGCTGTAGTCAAGTTCTCAGCCTACCTGCCTTCTGTGGGACTCACCATTATTCTTCGCGCAAGGCTGTCCTGTTTCTACATTAGCTGTGAGCCGCCTGGATCTGTAGTCCAGCATTTAAACCTAGTTTCTTGTTCATAATGTACCTGTGTTTTTCGTTCATTTTCTATATCTTGAACTGCTGGTACATGAACCAGAGTCCCTGACCCCAGTAGATCAGCTTCCAACTACACCAGGATGATCACAGGAGGTAGCAGTCTGGTTGCTAACCAACAGCAACTTCCAGATTCCAGTATAGTTACCTGTTACCAGGGAAGCGCCGGAATAATGCCCTTCGGGTTAGCCCTAAGCCAAACTGGTTAATTGACACAGAGGGTTTACACTTGCTGTTCCGTAAAAAGTGTGTTAATTTTGGTATATTAAAATGGAGACTGATTCTGCCATCTTTTATGTTTGAACTCAACCCACCATGATGTACCCATACGTTATAAGCACTAAAAGAATTTATGGAGTGGGCTCACACACTGACTGACGAGTTCTGGCTGTATAATAGAACTGCCACCAGTAGTGACAGGTGGTTGGAGAATACTCTGATCCTGGTCATTTAACCCCTCTAGTGCTGCTGCCAATAGCAACTGTGGCATCTGTGAGGTTAATTGGAGGGAGGAAGCACCTTCTGTCCTCCCATTGGAGCCCTCTTTGTGAGATTTCAGGACTCACATGAGCCTTGGGCCTTTTAAAGGCTCCCAGACCTGTCTCTAGCTATTTTCACATGTTCTAGTTTTATTCCGGCCGCCTCTCGGCATGTTTGCCATGCTGGGGCCGGACCTCCGGCCCACCCCCTTTATAGTCAATGGGGCTGGAACAGACTTCTGGCAGCACATTGCACTAGTGCAGCACGGATCCGGCAGGCTGTTCCCCCTTTGCAACAGCCTGCCGTAAAAGGCTGCCACTAGTATGAAAATAGCCATAGTTAGGCTGAGTTCATATCACCGTTTAGCTTTCCATTCTTCTGATCTGTCAGAAGAAGAGGAAAAAACACTGTATCCTGCAAAAAAACGGATCAGTTATGCATAGGATTGCATAGGATCCTTTTTATTTTACAGGATCCTGTAAAAAATGGATCCTGTTGCATTAGTTATCATCAGTTTGAGCCATTTTCATGTGAGAAAAATAGTACTGCATGCAAGCACTTTTTTCTCTGTCTAAAAAAATGGATCTCAGACAGAAATGGCTCAAACGGATGACAACGGATGCTACAGGATCGGTTTTTTTAAAAGGATCCTGCTTTTTTTTTTCTCTCTCTTCTTATGATGGCTTTGAAGAATGGAAAGCTACGTGTTGCCTTCGAAGCTTGACAGGCAGCCAGTGTAAATCCTATAGACTGCAATAGTATTCTACTGCAGTCTATGGGGCAAGTGATCAGAAGATCGAATGTACAAATACCCTTAGATTAAAATCTTCAGTAAACAATTTCTAATTACTCCCTTTTCCAATTTTACATATAAAACAAAAAAACGAATAAAAATAATGAATATTCCTGTGTCAAAAAATGTCATACGCCATAATAGCAAAACAGATTTGATGTTTTTTGGTCATGTTGCTTCCTCCCCACAAAAAAAATGAAGAAAAAGTGATCAAAAAGTTGTATGTATCTCAAAATGCTTCCAATGAAAACTAAAGCTCAACCCTCATAAAATAAGCCCGACACAGTTTAGTAGAATAATACTTAAAAAAAGTTATGACTGTGTGAATATGATAATAAAAAGTAGAAAACCATAATTAAAACTACATACCGTATTTTTTGCTTTATAAGACGCACTTTTTCCCCCCAAAAGTGCGGGGGAAATGGCAGTACGTCTTATAAAACGATAGTTGACTTTTTTACAGGGCTGACACTGATATCTCACTGGCCGCTTTGCTGGACAGCGCGGCCGGCGATACATCAGTTACAGTTATGCGAGAAGGGGCTGGAGGCAACTCACAGCAGGACCCAATGCAGTGACTGTATTACACCGGGCCCTGCGCACAGAAGTCTCTTTGTATGTAAAGTCTTTCTTTAATCCTGAAGAAATCGTTCTCCTTTTAATAAACTAGCCTAATCGCCTGCATCAGTACTCACTATGATTGCCAACGTCCGGTCCGGCCAGCGTATGACTTCAGTCAGTCGTGCTCCTGCTTCATTAATGAAGTGGGAAGAGAGTGACTGACTGAGTGACGTCAGTCATGCACTGGCCGGACCGCACCGCTGCTTTAATAGTGAGTACTGATCCAGGCGATTAGGCTAGTTTATCAAAGGAGAGCGATTGCTTCAGGATTAAAGAAAGACTTTACATACAAAGAATAAAGTACTGTAATGATGTGACACATAGGGCCATGAGGGGGACCAGCATAAGATGCTATATGTGTGTCATCCACACATATAGCATCTTATGCTAGCCCCTCATGGCACTATGTGTCACAGCACACATCCCCCCATAACAGTGCATGATTTACAGATCCCCCCCATAACAGTGCATCATCCACAGATCCCCCCATAACAGTGCATCATCCACAGATCCCCCCCATAACAGTGCATCATCCACAGATACCCCCCATACCAGTGTGTCATCCACAGATCCCCATAACAGTGTGTCATCCATAGATCCCCCATAACAGTGTGTCATCCATAGATCCCCCATAACAGTGTGTCATCCACAGATCCCCCATAACAGTCTGTCATCCACAGATCCCCCATAACAGTGTGTCATCCACAGATCCCTGATAACAGTGTGTCATCCACAGATCCTCCATAACAGTGCGTCATTCACAGACCCCCATAACAGTGGAATCCACAGATCTCCATAACAGTGTCATCCAAAGATCCCCCGTAACAGTGCTTAATCCACAGAGCCCCCATATCAGTGTGTCATCCACAGAGCCCCATAACAGTGTCATCCACAGATTCCCCATAACAGTGCATCATCCACAGATCCCCCATAACAGTGTGTCATCCACAGATCCCCCATAACAGTGTGTCATACAAAGAATAAAGTACTGTAGTAATGTGACTCATAGGGCCATGAGGGGGACCAGCATAAGATGCTATATGTGTGTCATCCACACATATAGCATCTTATGCTGGCCCCCCTCGTGGCCCTATGTGTAACAGCACACATCCCCCATAACAGTGCATAATCCACAGATCCCCCCCATAACAGTGCATGATCCACAGATCCCCCCATAACAGTGTGTCATCCACAGATCCCCCCATAACAGTGTGTCATCCATAGATCCCCCATAACAGTGTCATCCACAGATCCCCCATAACAGTGTGTCATCCACAGATCCCCCATAACAGAGCGTCATTCACAGACCCCCCATACCAGTGCATCATCCACAGAGCCCCATAACAGTGTCATCCACAGATCCCCCATGACACTGCGTCATCCACAGATCCCCATAATAGTGTCATCCACAGATACCCCATAATAGTGTCATCCACAGATCTCCATAACAGTGTCATCCACAGGTCCCCCATAATAGTGCGTCATCCACAGAGCTCCATAACAATGTCATCCCCAGACCACCATTAGTTTAAAATCCACCAAAGGCACACCTTTTTGTTCAAAATATTTTTTTTTCCTCCTCAAAAACCTTATCTTATAATCAGTTGCATCTTATAAAGCGAAAAATATGGAAAATTCCACCCACAAATAATTTGTTCCCATTTTCCAACACAAGCTATGGTAAATTAATTGGTGACAGTAAAAAATACAACTTGTCCCACAAAAAATGAGCCCTCATTTGGCTATGCCAGGGGGTTAGCTATAGGGGTAGCAGGGGAAGCTGCTGTTTTGCGACCTAAACTCACATGAGGCCCCCTCAGGAGGAGGACTAAAATATTTTATTGTCAGTGCCCCCTCAGCAGAATTATACAATGACATTATATGCAGTGATGCTGTAGGAAAAGGACAGAGTGGCTGCCGGGCCCTTGTTTGAGAGCTCGACTAGCCACAGGAGTGGGGGTTGCACGCAAGTTGGGGGTTTCGAAGAAGTTGCTGGGGAGGGGGGGTTAGGGTCCTCGTTCAAAATTTGCTGTCGGGCCCGGTCAGTTGTGGTTATGCGACTGGGCTATACGAATGGAAAATTTGAAAATAAATTTTCAGCTCTTGGAAGGTGGGGAATAAAAGATGAAAATACAAAAAAGAAAATTGTCCCGGTCTTTAAGGCCCCTTTCACACATGCGAGTATTCCGCGTGGGTGCAATGCATGACGTGAACGCATTGCACCCGCATTCCGGACCCGTTCACTTCAATGGGGCTGTGCAGATGAGCGGTAATTATCACGCATCACTTGTGCGTTGTGTGAAAATCGCAGCATGTTCTATATTCTGCGTTGTTCATGCAACGCAGGCCCCATGGGCTGCGTGGAAATCGCCGCATCTGCAAGAAATTGCGGATGTGGTGTGATTTTCATGCATGGTTGCTAGGAGACAATAGGGATGAGCAGCCCCATTGAAGTCTATTTACTGTATTATTTTCCCTTATCACATGGTTATAAGGGAAAATAATAGCATTTTTAATACAGAATGCTTACTAAAAGGTGACTTGAGGGATTAAAATAAATATATTAACTTGTCTCATCCACTTGATCTCTCTTCTTTCTTCTTCTTACAGAACCTGCAAAAGGACCTTTGATGACGTAATCGCGCGATGATAGTAACATAGTAACATAGTATATAAGATCAAAAAAAGACATTTGTCCATCCAGTTCGGCCTGTTTCACATAAGAAGTTATAAGGGAAAATAATAACATCTACACAACACTGAACCCAAACCAGAACTTCATTGAAGATGTTCGGGTCTGGGTACCACATTTCGTTTTCTCTCACGCGCGTGCAAAATTCATTGCAGTCGCGCGGAAAGAACTGAACAACGCAATCGCATTCAAAACTGACTGAAATTGCGTGCGCACTCGCGCTTGTTTCCCGGAATGCACCCGGGATGCATCCGGAGCAAATCCGGAATGCCTGTGTGAAAGAGGCCTAAGGGTTTAAAAGGTTTGTAAACCATGACAATTTTTTAGCAGCTGTGTCTGGTATTGCAGCTGATTTCCATTTCAGTAAATTGGGCTGAGCCACAAAGCCAGTTGTTACCCATATAGGAGAGTAATGCATTTGTTTTATACTGTAAATATTGACCCTGATTAATAAAATAAAATATATTCATATTTATGACTAATAAAAACATCTAAACAGTTATGTGAAAATGAGTTATATATATATATATATATATATATATATATATATATATATATATATATATAATTTTTTTTTTTACATTAAACTAGAAGACAAGGTATAAAGTACCACCAAGTGTTTCACAGCAAATTGCAGAGAACACAGAATAGCACCACCACAAATTTTCTTTCTGATTGTCTGTTCCAGTGCTTTAACTGTCAGACTATAAGGATGTAATTTCCTTAGCAAAGGAAATCAAAGCAAGTCTCAGAGAAAAACTGGTAGGAAATGAAAACACCTTATCTGCTCACATTGTGTGATAAGTATTTAGACAGGATTTTGCAAAATAATAACATTATATCACACAGAATAATGTTTGTTTTACACAATAATTAATCAATCACTCTCTCAAGATTAAAGGAACCTTATGGTAAAATTGTAGAGTTTACTTTAACATGGGTATTATATCATACACTGTAAGTTTCATGTAATGATGTTTCTTATTAGAGATGAGAGAATTTCATATTTTGAAATTCGTACACACTTCGTTTTGTGGTTAAAGGAGAATTGCGTTATGGATTTCCGTTTTCTATTACGGAATGCATAACAAAATGCTTTTAGAGGCATTTCGTTATTCATTCTGTTATAATAGAAGTCTATGGGCTGCAAAACAGAACCGTCCCGTTTTTGTTATGCAAGGGTATCCTCCCCTGCATAACGGAAACGGGATGGATCTCCATCTATTATGATGGAGTGAATAATGGGATGCATTCCATCATAGAATAACACAATTCACCTTTTACTACCAAATGAAGTGTGAGCAAATTTCATAAGCAGAAATTCGCTCATCTCATGTTGGTGAACACCTCTGTATGTGCCTTCAGATGCACATCTAAATGACAAAATTAAGGCTTCACTTTTGAGTTAGATGAAACTTGTAATTTGCATTTCAATAACAGAAAGCTTTTGTAGGAATCATTTCCTTTAAAGTAACACTAAAAGTTCAAAATATATAAAAACTTAAAATTATATATATATATATATATATATATATATATTAAGGCTGACTAGTCAGCCTGCATTTGTGGGAGGGGCGGAGGCTCTTCTTAAACAAGCCACTGCCTCACTCCTGGGCGTGTGTTCTTCAGGTGCACAGGTGCTGCTGGGTGTCATTAGTGAACTAGCTTCTCTAGTGGCAGGATCTCTTTCTTTGCAGCATGGAGCCAGAACGGAGGTTTTGTTTTCTCTGCTATCGTAGCAATGCACGCGGGGTAATACGTAAGTAAGTTGGGCCGTGGCCATCCCTCCTGGCTGGTCAGAACCCGACTTTTCTAGCGAACGGGAGGCTTCGCCTCAGAATCTTCTGCCTCAGGTTTGTTTTGTTGGGGCTAAAAAATTTCTATTTCTTTTTCAACCTCGTTTGTTTGATAATAAGAATTAGTTCCAATATATCTTGCAAATTTACGTTGCTTGTTTGTCGCATGGAAAATTACTTCAGCTTATACGCAGTTAGGGAACAGTCACCAGGGCTGCATGTGACGTCATGATTGAACATCAGACTCAGCTGTTGTTTGACCTATTGCTGTAGCTGTTCCTTGCCATGTGACTCCCCCTCTCCCAGCCGCCACCATCTTTAGACTTCATGTATTTTCCCTGCTTTATGTACTAAAACCCTGATGCACTTTATGCTCTGCTCTTATTCTGAGCGGCATTTCCACGTTCGGCTCTACTTCTGTCTTATACCTGCTTGCACCTCGCTTTATACGCCTCACACCCTCAGATGTATCCGCACGTCTTTTATTGTCCATCACTTTCATGCTGCTCGTTCCAGACGGCCTTTACATTTTGCTTTACACATGTCTTACTCTCTGCTCACTGGAGCTGTGTCCACATGTCTGCTATTTTCATCATGCTTCATACTTCAATCACATTCGAGTTGCATTCACCCGTTGGCTGTTCACACTTGGCTGTTGCATCATGTTGTGTGTGGTTAGAGCTGCGTTTATGCGTCGGCTAGTATACCATGTTTGCTCTGCTCACAGTCAGAGCTGCGTTCACATGTCTGCTGTTACAACAGGTCATACGAGGCTTGTTTTCAGAGGTGCATTCACGTTCGCTGTCACATCATGTTCATGCTCCACTCACATTTAGAGCTTCTGTTATACTTATTTTCGTTCTCGGCTCTCTTACAAAGGAGCCTTCACACTTACGCAGTCAAATTCACGACCAGGGCTGCGTCCATACGTCTATTGGCATATCATGTTTGCTCTACTCACACCCAGAGCTGCGTTCACACGTCCATTGTTACTACAGGTTCTTTCCAGGCCCATTTCTAGAGCTGCGTTCATGTCATTTTCACAGCATGTGTCACGCTCCATTCACAACCAGAGCTGCCGTTATACCAATTGTTTGCTCTGCCTATACCCAGAGTTGTGTTAACACTTCTACTGCTACAACAGGTTTTATACCCCACCCGCCAGAGCTGCTTTCCATGTCGGCTGTCACTTCGAGTTAATATTCATTCACATCCAAAGCTGCGTCCGCATGTCTACTTTTACATCCTGTCCTCTACTCCATTCACTACTAAAGCTGTGTTCATGTGTCCACAGATGCATCACGTTAATAGTCCGCTCACGTTCAGTTTGCATTCTTACGTCGGCGTTATACCATGTTTTCATGCTCTAGCCATACTCAGAGCAGCGCTCATACATTATTACTCACATCCTGAGCGGCATTCACCCATCTGCTGTTACACCATATGTTACATTTGGCTCCCACTCAAAGCTGCATTCTCATGTTACTTGCTACTCTCAGTAATCTCAACGGGGCACTCCGCACCCACTGCTTAGTACTCTCCCGGTAAACATGGCTGCTTTCTTTTCAGGCGTACGTTTTTCCTCGGTGGTGTGAAAAAATAAATAAAAATAAATAAAAAATCCTTTTAAATCCTGATTCGTGTTCACTCAGATTGGTCTCCTTTACTCCTGGTTTGCGTTCACTCAGATTGGTCTCCTGCCTAGTTCAACAAACAGCTTCTCAGAGGAGGCCAGTGGGCCTGCCATGTTTTACAAGTTGTTCTTTTGTTCGTTGGGAAGGTACTGTACCTTCCCTATGGCTTTGGGGGTCCACCGACTGCTTCGGCCCTATGGCTTCGGGGGTCCGACGACTGCTTCGGCCCCATGGCTTCGGGGGTCCGACGACTGCTTCGGCCCTATGGCTTCGGGGGTCCGACGACTGCTTCGGCCCTATGGCTTCGGGGGTCCGACGACTGCTTCGGCCCTATGGCTTCGGGGGTCCGACGACTGCTTCGGCCCTATGGCTTCGGGGGTCCGACGACTGCTACGGCCCTATGGCTTTGGGGGTCTGACGACTGCTTCGGCTCTATGGCTTCGGGGGTCCGACGACTGCTACGGCCCTATGGCTTCGGGGGTCCGACGACTGCTACAGCCCTATGGCTTCGGGGGTCCGACGACTGCTACGGCCCTATGGCTTCGGGGGTCCGACGACTGCTACGGCCCTATGGCTTCGGGGGTCCGACGACTGCTACGGCCCCATGGCTTCGGGGGTCCGACGACTGCTACGGCCCTATGGCTTCGGGGGTCCGACGACTGCTACGGCCCTATGGCTTCGGGGGTCCGACGACTGCTACGGCCCCATGGCTGCAGGGGTCCGACGACTGCTTCGGCCCCATGGCTGCGGGGGTCCGATTACCTGTTTTCAGTCCTGCCTGGTTGGTTGTCCATCCATGGTTCCAGGCTGATTGGGCCCAAATGTCTCACATTCATATCTGCTTCCCTGATCACCTGCATACGGCCCATGATTTAAACTAAAGTCTGTCACCTGCGGGGTTCAGTCAGGTTTACTTGTTACTCAACTAAGTTTCCTGCTCCTTTAGTTCTTTAGGTGTTACACCTTATTAATGTCCAGTGTCTGCCATGCTCCAGGATCACACTTCAATTACTGGAGCTCAAATCTTTAGGGTCACTTGCCATGTTCGTCAGGTCACATTTTTCAACGATATTCGCCTGCCACGGTATTCGGGCCACGTAGGTTAATGGTAGACTCAGATACCAGGTCGGTTTTCCCGGTTCAGGATTAAACCATTCTCAGGGGTTCACAGAAGAATGCAGGGGCCATGGCAAGCAGATAGATGATGTCTGGGGAACTATTCAAAGATTCCCTTCCTACTTTCATGGTTTCTTTTGCCCCTCACTTCTTGCATAGTCTAGGCAGGCAGGTTTCTCTTCCGGTTCCACAAACTCCGGAGGCCAGGTCTATTGTCAGTACTAGAACCACAGGTCACCAGATTCAGTTAATATTTCATGCTCCATTTCACAGCGTATTTCCAGTCCTTCGTTCCGCTTCGGGGCACTATCTGCAACATCGAGCATCATGTCTCCGGTTTCGTCATTTGCAAGCTGTGATGTACGTCTCCTTATGGTTTTGCCGCATACTTCCTGAATGTGCGGTCAAGATTGCCGATGCCTTACAGTTGGTCACTGATTTGTTTGCACTTTCATTGTGTTTCTTTATAACCTACTTGGCTTGGCTTTTGCCCCCTTTTAGGCCTACCCACGGCTATGGCTAAGGGCACAATTCAAGCCATTAAGTTAGGTTTAGCTAGCACACGGCTAGCCGGGTTAGGTTTTTCTTGATGTTTATCTCCCTAGGGTTCATCAAGCATCGTTGGCCGTAGCCATGACCACAAGTATTAAGGCTGACTAGTCAGCCTGCATTTGTGGGAGGGGCGGAGGCTCTTCTTAAACAAGCCAAACTATGGAAAAATTATGTCTATGTTCCACCCCCAGGAGACCGGTAAGTCTAAGGTCCACACATTTGTAGGTCATACCTGGTCAGCAGGCTACAGAAAATGGAATGGATCATGAAGAAACAATCAACTGTGTTCTCTGCATGAGTTCTACAAGACGTTTCAAGGTCATGCATACTGACAAGCAGTCAGTCATTAATTTCTAAGTTTAATGGTCCTTCAAATATGGAGATATGGAGAAGAATTTCACAACTGAAATGGCGGCTCTAAACTAATGAACAACACACACTTATAATATGGGATATTTTACTGCTATATGTTGGTAAGTCGAAACACAATAATTTAGATCTACACAATGCATATGTTTGCATATATGTGCATATTAGGCATATTACAATGAAGAAACAGCATTGTCCACACGTACAGTTTCTGTTTGATGTATTGTAAGTCTTCATTTCTTTAGATCTGCAGTCAGATGTTTACTGTAGTTATTAAGGTAATATGACATTTTTACTATGTTTTGATTTCTTGAGTTTCTATGATGTTTTGAGATGAATTTTGCGCATACTTTTCCAGCTCACCTCCCTGGTCTTTGTTTCTCCCGTGTTCTGATGCCTTGGGTGAGTCCCAGGTACAGCAATGCAAAACGAAGAAAAACGGCTTCAGAATAAGATGAAAATCCTCTTAAAACTTCTCCTTTATTGCAATATATAACAGCAGACACATCCACATTGTATGCAGTGATCGTTAACGCGTTTCAGACATTTCATCCTTAGCTCATCGTAACAATGTATCATGTTGGAGTGCTGTATTTAAGTGTGTACTAACCCTTCCTCTCAAGAACGGGGGAAGGGAAGAGACTACTTCATTGGTCACTCCATCATGATAACACCTGTTACTTAAACGCACATTAGATTTCAGGTGCTCATCACACTTAGCCCAGGTTTCCTGCCAGATTAACTCTTGCTTTCAGTTTAATCTCTGAAACATGCCCTGCAGTCTCCACAATCAAGTTGCAGCTCCTTGGCTGGAAAAATCGCATAGTGTGAACAGCAACATACAATACTATAATAAAAACAGAGTAACAAACCATTCAATGGCCTCTTCTACACCACATAAGATCACAGATGGATCTATATGACCACTTTGAAACTAATTTTCTTGCATTTATTTTAGATCATTGATATACATACATAAGTTCTTTTTTCAAATTCAAGCCTGAAGGAACTCTGGTATTAAGCCTAAAAATCCAATACGCCTCACGAATGAGTAGTTTTTTTCGGTGATCTCCACCTCGCAATGGCGCAGAAACTTTTTCAACTGCAAAGGCGCAAAAAGCCTTCGTCTTACGCACATGAACCTGAATAAAATGTCTGGCCACATTGGAAATATTTAAAGCAGTGGGATTGCTAATGAAATTTAAATGTTCTAGTATCCTATTTTTAAGTTTCCTTATAGTGCTTCCCACATACATTAAGTCGCATTCCACACAACGGATAACGTACACCACGCCAGTTGTGTTGCAGTTAATATAGCTTTTGATGGGGAATGTGGAAGAATGGTCAGAATTCTGGAAATTTTTGGTTGGAATAACATAATTGCACGTTTTGCAGGGACTGCTGCCACATTTAGTGAATCCCCTATAGCTTAACCAGTTGCTTCCCATATTTTTGGTATTTTTTCTGGATGAAAATAAGTAAGGCGACAAGGTGCTGGACAGGGTAGGAGCCCTCCTTGGAACTATATGGTATCCCGATTTTAGTGCATCGTATAATATCTGATCGTCATACAAAATTGGCAAACAGTTATTAACCACTTGAAGACCACAGGTTTATACCCCCCTAGTGACCAGGCCCTTTTTTACAATTCCGCACTACACTACTTTCACCGTTTATTGCTCCGTCATGCAACTTACCACCCAAATGAATTTTACCTCCTTTTCTTCTCACTAATAGAGCTTTCATTTGGTGGTATTTCATTGTTGCTGACATTTTTACTTTTTTTGCTATTAATAAAAATTTAACGACATTTTTGCAAAAAAATGACATTTTTCACTTTCTGTTGTAAATTTTTTTAAAAAAAACTAAATTTCTATATAAATTTTTCTCTAAATGTATTGTTCTACATGTCTTTGATAAAAAAAAGTCCAATAAGTGTATATTTATTGGTTTGGGTAAAAGTTATAGCGTTTACAAACTATGGTGCAAAAAGTGAATTTCGGCATTTTGAAGCAGCTCTGACTTTCTGAGCGCCTGTCGTGTTTCTTCAGGTGCTAGAATGCCAGGAAAGTATAAATACCCCCAAATCACACCATTTTAGAAAGAAGACACCCCAAAGTATTCGCGGAGGGGCTTGGTGAGTTCATGTATCATTTCATTTTTTTCACAAGTTAGCGGAAAATGACACTTTCTGAGGAAAAAAATAATAATAAAGTTTCCATTTCTGCTAACTTCTGGCAAAAAAAAAAATCTCATACGGGCTCATTATGCCCCTCAGTGAATACCTTGGGGTGTCTACTTTCCGAAATGGGGTCATTTGTGGGGTGTTTGTACTGTTCTGGCATTTTGGGCGGGCTAAATTGTGAGCCGCCATGTAAAAGCTAAAGGTACTCATTGGTTTTAGGGCCCCTTTGCACCCAGGCTGCAAAAAGTGTCACTCATGTGGTATCGCCGTACTCAGGAGAAGTAGGGCAATGTGTTTTGGGGTGTATTTTTACATATACCTATGTTGGGTGAGAGAAATATCTCTGTAAACTGACAACTTTGTATAAAAAATGTAAAAATTGTCATTTACAGAGATATTTCTCACACCCAGCAGGGGTATATATAAAAATACACCCCAAAACACATTGCCCCACTTCTCCTGAGTACGGCGATACCACATATGTGACACTTTTTGCAGCCTGGGTGCGCAAGGGCCCTAATTCCAATGAGTACCTTTAGGATTTCACAGGGCATTTTTACGCATTTGGATTCCAGACTTCTTCTCACGCTTTAGGGGCCTCTAAAATGCCAGGACAGTATAAATACCTCACATGTGACCCCATTTTAGAAGAAGACACCCCAAGGTATTCCGTGAGGGGTATGGTGAGTTCATGTAAAATTTTATTTTTGTCACAAGTTAGTGGAATATGAGACTTTGTAAAAAACAAAATAAAAAAATAAAAATATATCAATTTCCGCTAACTTGTGCCAAAAAAAAATTCTGTGAACTCGCCATGCCCCTCACGGAATACCTTGGGGTGTCTTCTTTCCAAAATGGGGTCACATGTGGGGTATTTATACTCACCTGGCATTTTAGGGAACCTAAAGCGTGAGAATCCAAATGCGTAAAAATGCCCTGTGAAATCCTAAAGGTACTCATTGGTTTTAGGGCCTTTAGCATCTTGGCTGCAAAGAAGTGTCACTCATGTGGTATCGCCGTACTCAGGAGAAGTAGGGCAATGTGTTTTGGGGTGTATTTTACATATACCCATGCTGGGTGTGAGAAATATCGCTGTAAACGACAACTTTTTAAATTTTTTATACAAAGTTGTCAGTTTACAGAGATATTTCTCTCACCCAGCATGGGTATATGTAAAAATACACCCTAAAACACATTGCCCTACTTCTCCTGAGTACGGCGATACCACATGAGTGACACTTTTGCAGCCAAGATGCGCAAAGGCCCAAATTCCCATGAGTACCTTTTAGGAGGGCATTTTTACGCATTTTCTTCTCATGCTTTAGGGCTCCTAAATGCCAGGGCAGTATAAATACCCACATGTGACCCCATTTTGGAAAGAAGACACCCCAAGATATTCCATGAGGGGCATGGCGAGTTCATAGAAAAAAATTTTTGGCACAAGTTAGTGGAAATTGATTTTTATTGTTTTTCTCACAAAGTCTCCCTTTCCGCTAACTTTTGACAAAAGTTTAATTTTTCATGGACTCACTATGCCCCTCAGCGAATACCTTGGGGTGTCTTCTTTCCAAAATGGGGTCACATGTGGGGTATTTATACTGCCCTGGCATTTTAGGGCCCTAAAGCGTGAGAAGAAAATGCGTAAAAATGCTCCTCCTAAAAGGTACTCATGGGAATTTGGCCTTTGCATCTTGGCTGCAAAGTGTCACCATGTGTATCGCCGTACTCAGGAGAAGTAGGGCAATGTGTTTTGGGGTGTATTTACATATACCCATGCTGGGTGAGAGAAATATCTCTGTAAACTGACAACTTTGTATAAAAAAATTTAAAAAGTTGTCGTTTACAGCGATATTTCTCACACCCAGCATGGGTATATGTAAAAATACACCCTAAAACACATTGCCCTACTCTCCTGAGTACGGCGATACCACATGAGTGACACTTTTTGCAGCCAAGATGCGCAAAGGGCCCTAAAACCAATGAGTACCTTTAGGATTTCACAGGCCATTTTTACGCATTTGGATTCTCACGCTTTAGCACCCTAAAATGCCAGGGCAGTATAAATACCCCACATGTGACCCCATTGTGGAAAGAAGACACCCCAAGGTATTCTGTGAGGGGTATGGCGAGTTCACAGAAAAAAAATTTTTGACACAAGTTAGCGGAAATTGATATATATATATATTTTTTACAAAGTCTCATATTCCACTAACTTGTGACAAAAATAAAATTTTACATGAACTCACCATACCCCTCACGGAATACCTTGGGGTGTCTTCTTTCTAAAATGGGGTCACATGTGGGGTTTTTGTACTGCCCTGGCATTTGAGGGTCTCCGCAATCATTACACGTATGGCCAGCATTAGGAGTTTCTGCGATTCTCCTTATATTGAGCATACGGGTAATGAGATTTTTTTCCGTTCAGCCGCTGCGCTGAAAGAAAAAAAATGAACGGCACAGATTTTTCATTCGCATCGGTCAATGTGGATGAAAAATCTCTGCCAAAATCAGTGATTGCGGTGCGGTGGGCGCTAGCTAACTAACAAGTAGCTAACTAACTGGCGGTGATAACGGGACCCTTATGCCCCATTCACACGTCCGAAATTCTGTTTGCGGAACGGAATTGCGGACCCATTCATTTCTATGGGGACAGACTTTGTCCCGCTCGGATCCGGAATTACGGATCCGCGTTCCGAGTCTGCACTTCCGTTCGCAAAAATATAGAATATGTCCTATTCTTGTCCGCAATTGCGGACAAGAAAAAGCATTTTCTATATAGTTCTGTGCGGATCTGCAAAATGCGGAAAGCGCATTGCCGGTGTCCGTATTTTGCGGATCCGCAGATCCATGGATCCGCAAAACACATACGGACGTCTGAATGAGCCTGTAGGGGGTGATTAGTGACAGGGGGGTGACAGGGGGTGATCAGGGGGTGACATGGGTGATCAGGGGTTAATCAGTGATGGGGGTGGGGGGGTGTGTGTAGTGATTGGTGCACTTTTCCTATAGTTTCCTCTGGTGGTCCCAAACAAAGGGACCACCAGACGAGCAGACAGCAGGCATATCAGACGCTGTTTAAAAAACAGCGTCTGATATGCGATTTAAATGCGGTTTTTTCCGCATCTACAGCCTGCCAGCGCATGATCAGCGCTGGCAGGCTGTAGTTTCAGTTGTCCCGGCTCCGATCACATGAACGCGCACGCACGACGCGCGCGCGTTCATGTGAAATCTCGGGTCTCACGAGATGACGCCGATAGGCGGCAGTGAGACCTGAGAGAGCCGCCGCGCTGACGCCCATCGGCGTTAGCGTGGCGGCAAGTGGTTAACAATGTTGCGTATTCTTCCAAATTGCTTACTGAATGTTAATACCAGGGTGGGCACATTGTCCCGCTCCCTGTCGCCTTGGTAAATTTTACCATCCCCCCTGTCTCCACCCTGTTTTTGACTGTCAGTAAGTCCAAAAAGCATGTCAAATCTCGATCTCTGTAATGCTATGTTTCTGCCTCTCTGGAGCATCCAATCTGGGTAATTTCTATTGTTTAATCTATTTTCAATCATAGAGCATTCCTTCTCAAAAGATGGTATGGAGCTACAGTTCCTCAGTGCCCGAATATATTCTACTACAGGGATCGCTTTATTGACATGTAATGGGTGATGACTAGAGATGAGCGAACTTTAAAAAAAAAGTTTGGCGTTCAGCGTTCGGGTTGTGGTAAGTCGCGCATCCCGTTGATTTGATCCCGTGCTGAGCCACGCCCCCTGCACTGATCACATGACAGTGACGTCACCCCAGGTCCTTCGGCTGTTCAACAGTTCGGGTTGGTGGAAGCCGCCCCTTATGGATTCCATATGCCGCTATAGTGGAATCCATAACGGGATGCGCGACTTACCACAACCCGAACGCCGAACTTTTTTTTAAAGTTCGCTCATCTCTAGTGATGACTCCTTGCGTTAAAGTATGGAATTACCAGCTACCTCCTTCCTGAAGGTTTGCGTGTGCACTATCTCACCTGGAAGACCAGTCAGTGTCAAATCCAGAAAATGAATGCTTGTATTTTCGACAGTACACGTGAAGCGCAAATTATATTCATTATCGTTCAAGTAGCCCTGGAGGTCCGGTATGGCAGACACATCGCCCGCCCATATAAGGAGCAGGTTATCGATGAATTTGCCCTACCAGACCAATCCAGAGCCAAACGGATTATTTGGATTGTAAATATATTTTTCTTCCCAGTAGGCCATAATTAAATTTGCCAGTGAGGGCAAAAATCTCGCCCCCATTGACACTCCACGTGTCTGAAGATAATACACTCCGTCAAACAAATTAGTTGTGCACCAACAAAAATTCTGTAATTTCACATACATAATCAATAAAGTCATCATTATGTCCAGTGTATTTATGGAGATGAAACTCCATTGTTTTGAGATGTGTGAGTGTGTGTGTGTGTATGCGTGTGTTTAATCAAAATGGATTTTGGTATTTTTTTATCGCATTTTTTCCAGAAAGACTAGTTTATAACAAAAATAAGAAAGACAATACTGCCTGCTCAGGGGGTCCTCGGGCAGATTGCATTTTTTAACTTGTTTTTGTGGTACAAGATTCACTTAATTTCTGTTATAGTTAATCAGGTTCTCAAGCGCTGCAGATCTTCAAGTGACATGGGTAAATGGCACTCAGGGTACAATGTTGCAAATCAGATCGCACTGCTAGAGATACTCTTCTATCCTCATACCAGACCACACAAAAGGATTGCTCTCCTCCTACACGTACTTAAATGTCTCATATATATATATATATATATATATATATATATATATATATATATATATATATATATATATATATATATATATATTATATATATATATATATATAAGTTTAGCGAGCTGTCTTGTTATCTTGAAGTGTCTACATAAAGATGAGGACAAAAGAGCATTACATTGATTAGTGTAATATGTGAGTAACCAACCCCCCGACAATCCCTTTAAGTGAAACTGCCTGCCATGGTAAAAATCCAAACAAAAGGGGAAGAGCCAGGGCAGGAATTAGAATACATGGAGTGTTTTCAAACAATTGCATCCAGAAAGCCATCAACCATTTTTTAAAATAAAAATAGAATAGTCATATATCGATTGTTAATATATTATGGTAATGTGTACAGTAAAGTGCACAGTAGTGCTATGGTGGGGGGATCTCACCCGGTTTTGCAGTTTAGCTGGGTGAGAACTGAAATCCAGAAATGGTATGGCTTCAGCAAGGCATAGTTGCTGGAGTTGTTTTTTATTTAAAGTTGTATGGGCTGGATTTCTTTGGACTGGGAGTCTTCCAGTCCACACCCCTAATCCATTACAGGTTCCCTGGCCCCAGGTGAGGGCAGCTGGATTAATCAAGCTGGGATAAATCAACCCTCTGTGTATGAGTCTGGGGGGAGAGGAAGTGACCGTACAGAAAGAATTTGGAAACGGAAACCTGCAAAGGCTCTGTGTAGTCTCAGGCAGGAGGGTGGAGAAACCATGAGGCTGTGTGAAAGACTGAAGTTTGGGGGGCCTAGCGATGCCTGCGGAAAGAAGGTTGCACGGTAAGAGTTGGGAGAACTCCAGGACCATAATCACCCAAAGCTACTGGTGTGATCACAGCCTGGAGGCTGCTGGGCCATTCGGCTGAGAAAAGCCAGATCTAATACCATGTGTGTGAGCTGTGCTCTATAGGTGAGGTATAGACAAGCTATGTATTAGATAGTGGCTTGACGGGCAGGTGCTTATTTCATTATACTTATGTTTGTGCTGGTGCTGAAGTGCCAAAATAAAGCACCATTTGGTCTTGTACCCCGTTGTCAGAGGAGAAGTCTCTGATTGCGACCCCCTGAGAGACAGTGTTCCCTTACAATATGAAAAAAAAATTATGGAAGTGCCATGGTTCTAGGACAGGGGATTGCATCCTCTGGCTCACCAGTTTGTTGGTTCAATTAAAAATATTGACCTACCAAATTAATCTGATAGTTCTTCTGTGCACAAAGATGCCAAGTATGTGCATGTTGTCTAATGTGACAAACACAAAGCCTTCTCTAGGAGATGAGTGCTCTGTAGCAGGCGTTTGACAGAGAAGAACATTATATTTCAGTTTACTGTCATAGATTTTTTATATTTTTCATTACATTGTAGACAGAAATAAGTAGTATCTTCAACCAGTGTGTGAAGAACTTCCCAGCAACCATTTGGTTATTTTACCTCCCTGCTACTTAATCCCCGTTGATACCGACTCCCAACAATGGACGTAGACATATTGATACCCCGTTGATACCTACTCCCAAGAATGGACGTAGACATATCAAGGACATATGTGTACACACACACCCGAGACATTTAGTCTGCTTCTAACCTAACCACCAGAATGATCTACCTAATTAAAATACGCAAGATAACACTTTAGGACATTGTCTTGGAAATTACACAGTGATTTCTTGTAAGCTATATGACCAAGCCTGTTTTGTAAATTGAGTTTAGTAGGTTTCCAAAACTTCATTGTCTCGCTGGCTCAGAGGAGGAGTTTGATGCTGTTTGAATTGAGTGCCCTGGCTTTCCATTAAAGTGTGTTGTTCCAGTATTAAGCTTTTCAGTATTTATAATGCAACCTGCAGTGCCCCCTGTAGTTATATTCCTCCCTCCACCATACAGTCCCATGTAAATAACGTCACACCATCTCTCCTGCCCCCTCTAAAATACAGTCCTATGTAAATGACATCACTCCCCTCTCTTCAGCCCCTCCAATATATAGTCCCATGTAAATAACACTATTTCCCTCCGCCATAGAGTCCCATGTAAATAACATCAGACCATCTCTCCAGCCCCCTCCAATATATAGTCCCATGTAAATAACTTCCCTCTCTATCTACAGCCCCCTCCAAAATACAGTCCCATGTAAATAACATAAACTCCTCCCCAGCCACCTTCAACATGCAGTCCCAAGTAAATAATATCACCTCCTCCCCAGCCGCCTCCAACATGCAATCCCATGTAAACATCACCCCCTCAACATTCAGTCCCATGCAAATAATATCACCCCCCCCATCAGCCACCTTCAACATACAGTCCCATGTAAATAACATTGCCCCCCTCAATATTCCGGCGCATGAAAATAACATCACTCCCTCCCTCAGACCCCTGTAACATTCAGTCCCATGTAAACAACATTGCTCCCTTCCACAGCCGCCATCAACATACAGTCCTATGTAAATAACATCACTGCCTCCCCCAGCCCCTTCTGACATACAGTCCCATTTAAATAACATCACCCTGCCCCAGCCCCCCCTAACATACAGTCCCATGTAAATAACATCACTCCCTCCCCCAGCCTTCTACAACACTCAGGTCCATGTCAATAGCATCCCTCCCTTCAGCCCTAACATAGAGTCCCAGTTAAATAACCAGAACTCCCAGCATTCCTCTGCTTCTCTCTTCACCTACCTCTCCTCATGTAGCAGACATCACCACAGCTTCTTTCCCCAGGACTTCTCATCTTTACTGCCATCCTCTCCTGCACTGGTCTCATGATGGTGACATCATCGCACGTCCTTCTGAACCACTGCCTGTTTTATTGGTCACATGACCTGTGATGTCATCATAGGCCCTTCAACTCTTCCAGTGCATTAGATTCAATTGTATTCCCGTCCTGAGGATATCAGGGGCCCAGGCCCAGAATATTTTAACCTAGGAACGCCCCTGGGGGAGATGGAGCTGTACTCGCACTTTACACCGCCAAAGCCTTTGACAGTGTGAAGTGGAGGTATTTATTGTGTACACTGCAATTCTTGGGCTTTGGACAACGGTTTATAAAGTGGGTACAGGTGCTAATGCATCAGGGCTAATAGGGGAGTGTCCTCTGTTTTCTGACTAGTTAGGGGAACCTATCAGGGATGTCTGCTGTCCCCCCCTGTTGTTTGCAATAGCAATAGAGCCTTGGCAGCAGTGGTGCATAGCTCCTCCATAATACGAGGTTTCCAATATGTACAGGTTCATAATAAAGTTTCTATGTATGTGGATGATACACTATTATTTCTGGGGGACACATCGACATCCCTGTCGGAAACCATGTCACTTATAGACCGTTTTTGTAAAATGCCAGGATTGACCATAAATTGGCAAAAATCTGCCTTGATGTTTCTAGATAGTAAGACCTCCTCGGTGACTGCCACAGCTGATAATATGCCATGTCTGGAAAATACCAATTATTTGGAGATCCATATCTCACCTCGATTGTTGGAATTTGAAGAGCTAAACTTAATGCCATTACTCGTGAAGTTTCGACAGAAGGTCAAGGCATGGTGCAAGTTGTTTCTGTCGGTGATGGGCAGAGTCAACCTCTTAAAAATGGTTATGATGCCCCAACTTCTATATGTCCTCCTTAATGCTACGGTCTGGTTAACGCTAGACAGATTTCATAGTATCAACTCTATCTTTAGGGACTTAGTATGGCGAAGGGGTCATCCTAGAATAAAGTTAGAGACACTATAATATGCGAAAGCGGCTGGGGGTCTTGCGCTACCTAATCCGTGGATACACTGTTTAGGGGCTCAAAGCCAACACTTTAAAGGTTGGCTGGATTAAAACACAGGAGATATGATGGATCAGATACTAAAACAAAAACTGGGCGGGGGAGAATTTCTGATTCTGGAGGGATCAGGAGTTCCTATAGTGGATGTGTGTAACCCACTAATAAGGCTCATGAGGAAGGTTTTGGGGAAAGTCAAACAACTGAGAGGTAACATAGGCATCATAGAATCTGCTCCTTTATAGAATAACTCCCTGTTGCCAGAGTTTCTCTCCTTGACAGGGTTCACTGAGTGTAGGGATAACAGAGTGATTAGGATGGGTAATCTGTTAGATAACGGGGTGTTTCGAACATTCACTAGCCTACAGGAAGTTTACCATATACCAAGATGACGTTTTTACCAATATCTGCACATAAGACATGGATACAACACTATGGTTAAAAAAAGGTGAAGAGGTGGCCTCTAAGAATGCTACTCTACATTTAATGCTATCAGGAGGAGATAAGAAGGGAATAATCTCCACAATTTACCAAATGTTGTTTAGATACATTTCTAGATTCACATCCACTGTCCAAAATGCGAGCATGGGAGAGGGTACCGCAGACGTCGCTGAGTGAAAAAGGGAAATTGTCCCAACTATTCATTATACATAGGGTGTACAAAACACCAATATTTTTATATTGTATTGGTGTCAGATCAGATGCAAAATGTCCACAGTGCCAGATGGAACTGGTGGATTTACTGCACATGATATGGCGATGTCAAAGGCTGGATTGATATTGGATGGGATACTAGAGATAATCCAGATAGTCCTATCAGTACGGGTTACTCGAGACCCTAAAATATGTATTTTAGGATATGTTGAGGAGATGGCAGCAGGTGAGGCCATCAGGGTAGCAATAGGGAGACTGGTGTATGCAGCCAGGAAACTGATAGCATCACATTGGATCCAAACGAGCCCCCAGTGGTTGAGGAATTCTGAGCTAAGGTTAACACGATGTTGATGTATGAAAAAGCATTGTTTCTGAACCGAGGGTGTCCCCAAAAGTTTGAAAAGCTCAATGGATAGCCAGTAGTATTCTTAATGTATGAGCGCCTACGGACATTATCAATGCTGGAGGGGGGTGGGGAGGGTAAGGGGGAGGGGTTAAGGGAGGTGGGTGCTAGGGAATTCAATATGTTTGTATATGTACTAGTGGCGTAGCGTGGGGGTGGGGGCGTTGCCACAGGTGCAAAATTGCAGGGGGTGTCAGCAGGGCCGCACCGCCAATTAGGCGAGGAGAGGTGATCGCCTCAGACTGCGCGGCCCTGGTGACAAGTGGGGGACAGCGGCAGGGCACAGGGAGGTGAGCGCTTCCATTGTGGAAGCTCTCATCTCCATAGTCATCTGTATCGCCGTCCTCAGGACAGCTATACAGATGGATGCTGTGGGGCAGGGGAGAGGCGCCTCCCTTCCCTGTTCCTCTGATAGGCTGCAGGCATTAGGCATGACATCATTGCGCCGTCTGAGCCGTACAGTGCGGGACACAGGCCGGAAGAGGCCTGTATCGCATTGCTGCCAGCCTGATGGAGGTAAGTATATGTGTTTATTTTTTTATATGGTACAATACAGGAGAGGAGCGCTGTGTGTGGGAGCACTTGTTACTGGCACATGATTGGGGGGGAGGCACTTGTTACAGGCACATAATTGGGGGGGAATCCATGGGGGGCACTTTTTACTGGCACATGATTGCAGTAGCACCTATGGGGGGCACTTCTTACTGGCACATTATTAGGGGGCACTATGGGGGCATTACAAGGGGGTAATGTTTGCACTGTCACATTATAAGGAGAATTATTACTACTGGAGGTATTATGGTGGGCTTTATTACTACTGGGGGTCTATGTGGAACATGATTACTAGTATGGGCACTATGTGAACATTATTACTACCATGTGTGCTCTAGCAGAGAATTATTAATATTGGTGGGACTTTTGGGAGCACTATTACTGTGGGGGCACCTTGGCAAAGTATCAGCTTACCACAATTATTTTTAGGGGATGTTATGTTTACACTTTTAGTGTCAGGGGAACTATTTGTTGGGTGCAGTTATTTTAGTGCACTGCGTTCCAATAATTATTTAAGGGGGCATTATCTGTGTGGTGATAATATTATCATGGGGTTTATCTGTTTCTGCAGTATAGTATTGGGGAGCACAGAGGCACAGTATTGAGGGTGGTAGGTTGGTTGTCCTGAAGATGGGAGGATGATGGAAAAGTAGTAAACTAAGATTTTTTTTTTTTGTCACACTGCAGAGACGAGTAGTGTAGTGATGGGAGGGTGGATATAGAATTTGGCCCACACTGTAGCAGCCTGGCCCCAGACTTCAGGTCACACTGTGCGTGTTCTGAATTCTGGGGGCTCACACCCATCTACTACATTATCTGTACTGATAGAGTTATCACTGTGTTATTTGTGATGTTACATATGACTGCAAGTGATATCTACTACATTATCTTTAAAAAGGGGTGTGACCACAGGTTGGGGGGGGCACAATACTTGGCTTTCATCGGGTGTTGGCAACCCACGCTACGCCACTGATGTACCCTGGCATATTATTTGACAGATGTCTTTGCATTGGAATACTTTGAAGATCATATTTTGTACTTGTTTCTAAAAAAGTGATTACAAATAAAAATTATCTGATTTAAAAAAAAAAAAAAGTGAGCACTGACTGTAACATTAACCCAATAAATGGAACCTGTCATCTCAGATAGTGTCGAGCGAATTTAAGTATCTAAAGTAGACTTCCATACGAATTTCAGGGAAATCTCGATTTTGCCACAAAGGCGAATTCCCTTGTGCTTCATAGTAACGAGTCAATTTTCACTGAAATGGCAATAAAGATAAAATTCATACTCATCCATTTGAGCGCGAAGAGTCTGCTGTGGCCATCTAGAATAAAGCTCCCATGCGAAATATCATGCTTGGTGACGTATAACATCACCATGCCAGCCAGAGTGATGATGTCATCACATACCGCACAAGATTTTGCATGGAATCTTCTATCAAGATTCCCACAGTGGCCTCTTCATGCTCAAGGTGAGTATTATTATATATTTTTTTTTTAACTGATTATCCTCTGGAACCCCTAATTTTTCATCTCAGATGCCTGGATCAGTGATGAACGCGGCATCTGAGGGGTTCAATGATGGTGGGCAGTGCCGTTCCTCGTCATTGTTCCCGCTAATTACAAAGAAATGTGCTTTTTGACGAAGTAATCCATCACTAAGCTAATTTCTTTGTGGGAAAGCAGCCAAATTGAATTTTTGTAAACTTCTCTCATCTCTAATCTCAAAGGCAGGGGGTCACAGGTAGTGTGCATAACAAGCACATCATCAGACTGATCCCTCTCTCAGTGCTAGCATACTGCACTACTTCACCAGTAAGTTCTCTTTACTGATTTACATTATCATGGGCGTCACAGACCACTGAAATCTATCGCTACCCTATGCATCCCTCAGAGATTGCAGCATAGAGGAGCTGACATGTTCCTTTTAGCATAACTGGATACAGGAAGGGGTTAAAGAGGGCCTGCAACATGTCTACTTTGGCCTGCAATATGTTTACTTTAATTTCCCATGTAGTAACAATTCTGGAGCATCTTTCCATACTACTTTCTATGTTGTGCAATTCCTTTATTATTCCTGCAAGAAGTTATGAATGAATTACTAGAAGTTTAAGATGAAGGTCCAGATGTGTGTTACCAGTTTTGGGTGTGACCTGTCACAGTCTGACTTTATCCAATCAGTGCAGCCAGTTGCAGACTGTGCAGGGACACACCATCAACTGGTAGCACCCATCTGGACCTTCATCGCAAACTGCTAATAATTCATTCATAACTTCTATCCTGTATAATACTGGAATGGCACAACACAGGGAGTTGTATGAATTGTTATTACATGGGAAAAGTAGGTAGTTACTAAACTGACATGTCATTGGAGGTACAATTTTCAATAGCTAATTAATTTCAGATATGTAGGTCTGTTCTGTGTAACGATTTGACTCTGCGCTCTCTCTGATACAAGACAAGAGGAGAAAGAGGATTTTATACAGCTCAGATCCAGAGGAAATTGTGAATGTTGTTCTCTGTGATCATATCATTAGGGCAATTTCACTAAGACCAGAGGCTGTTACTGACATTCTAATCTGGGTGTTGTTGTATATTGGGTGGTCCTGCATGGGTTAAACATGTCTTGAGAAAAGCACAAAAGTATTCAGTCAGAGAAAGCTCTTTGTAGCATATAATTGATACTTACCAATGTTTAGGTTGGTAAGATCGGGGCATGCAAAACTTCGACCTCTAAAACATCCACCTATGGGTGGGGTTTTCCTTAACCTTACCCATTTGTGACCTGGGACAGCCCAAATTAGCCAGGACTGTCTCTGGCAGTCCCTGTAAACTTGGGACAGTTGGCAACTATGAAATTGCCTCTGTCAATACTGACTTTCCAAAGGCCCACCTCAAAGGGAATCTTTCACCAGACACCTAGAATATCTGTAGGATCACAAATGGTCATGTATGTTTTCAAGATTACTTGACCATGTGTAACACCCCGGAGTGGTGTTAGCATTCCTGCACCCTGCTACGGTCTCTAATAAGCTAACATAAATGCCATCCCACGCCTCCCAAGTGTCCCTGTTTTGGAGGGACATCCCTCTTTTGATCCAAGTCCCTCTTTGATCCTAAAAAGTCCCTCTTTTTGACATCAGAAATTAATGTATAAATGTGAATTAATACATTTTCTAAATTGCTCCTTACTAAAGTGTCTGTATGGTTTCTACCTACATATTAGACCATAACTTCATTATTTTGTGCAATTTGGACCTTTAAAATATCTATAATCTGATGATTTATGTGCTATTATTTAAATGGTTATTGAAGCACAAGAAAAAAATTGTCCCAGATGCTCCATATGCAGTAAAAAAAAATAAGGGAATTTGTGCTCATCTAACCGATCCCCAGCTGCTGCAGTGGTGACGGAGTCAGTAATTATGCTTTGGGCACAGTTAGAGGTGTGCTCTAGTATGAAAACAACTTGTGATGTGATGTGTGCCGGCATATAATGTCCCTCTTTGTGATTTTCAAAAATTGAGAGGTATGCCATCCTGTGTATTTCTTTCCAGGTCCTTTACATTGTGCAATGATTAGAGATGGCCCGAACTATCCGCCGGCGAACAGTTCCCGGCGAACATCGCTTGTTCGCGTTCGCCTCTGCCGGGCGAACATATGCGATGTTCGGTCCGCCCCCTATACATCATCATTGAGCAAACTTTGACCCTGTACCTCACAGTCAGCAGACACATTCCAGCCAATCAGCAGCATACCCTCCCTCCCAGACCCTCCCACCTCCTGCACAGCATCCATTTTAGATTCATTCTGAAGCTGCAGTCTTAGTGAGAGGAAGGAGAGTGTAGTAGCTGCTGATTTAATTGGGAAATTGATAGCTAGGCTAGTGAATTCAGTGTCCACTCCAGTCCTGAAAGACTCATCTGATCTCTGCTGTAAGGACAGCGTCCTGACAGCACCCCAAAAGCCCTTTTAGGGCTGCAACATTAGTCTGCTTTTTTTTTCCTTTATATACATATTGCAGTTGCCTGGCCTGCCTGTGTGTGAGGAGCTGCAGGCCCACAGACTGTAGTGTGCCCACTGCCAGTGCCCACCCCTGTCATTCCGTGTGGTACAGGACTTTGCATCAAAAAAGGCATTTAATTTTTACACTTTAATCTAAGGTTAGTTGCCTGCCAGTGTGTGTCAGGCTGACTTCCACTGACTGTAGTGTGCCCACTGCCAGTGCCCACCACTCATACCGGCTGGCACAGGACTTTGCATAAAAAGGCATTTAATTTTTACACTTTAGTGTAATTTCAGCTGCTTGCCTGCTGCTAGTGTGTGTCAGGCCGACTTCAACTGACTGTAGTGTGCCCACTGCCAGTGCTCCACCCCTGTCGTCCCGTGTGGCACAGGACTTTGCTTAAAAAAAGGCACTTAATTTTTACACTTTAATCTAAGGTTAGTTGCCTGCCAGTGTGTGTCAGGCTGACTTCCACTGACTGTAGTGTGCCCACTGCCAGTGTCCACCACTCATACCGGCTGGCACAGGACTTTGCATAAAAAGGCATTTAATTTTTACACTTTAGTGTAATTTCAGCTGCTTGCCTGCTGCTAGTGTGTGTCAGGCCGACTTCAACTGACTGTAGTGTGCCCACTGCCAGTGCCCACCCCTGTCATCCCGTGTGGCACAGGACTTTGCTTAAAAAAAGGCACTTAATTTTTACACTTTAATCTAAGGTTAGTTGCCTGCCAGTGTGTGTCAGGCTGACTTCCACTGACTGTAGTGTGCCCACTGCCAGTGCCCACCACTCATACCGGCTGGCACAGGACTTTGCATAAAAAGGCATTTAATTTTTACACTTTAGTGTAATTTCAGCTGCTTGCCTGCTGCTAGTGTGTGTCAGGCCGACTTCAACTGACTGTAGTGTGCCCACTGCCAGTGCCCACCCCTGTCATCCCGTGTGGCACAGGACTTTGCTTAAAAAAAGGCACTTAATTTTTACACTTTAATCTAAGGTTAGTTGCCTGCCAGTGTGTGTCAGGCTGACTTCCACTGACTGTAGTGTGCCCACTGCCAGTGTCCACCACTCATACCGGCTGGCACAGGACTTTGCATAAAAAGGCATTTAATTTTTACACTTTAGTGTAATTTCAGCTGCTTGCCTGCTGCTAGTGTGTGTCAGGCCGACTTCCACTGACTGTAGTGTGCCCACTGCCAGTGTCCACCACTCATACCGGCTGGCACAGGACTTTGCATAAAAAGGCATTTAATTTTTACACTTTAGTGTAATTTCAGCTGCTTGCCTGCTGCTAGTGTGTGTCAGGCCGACTTCAACTGACTGTAGTGTGCCCACTGCCAGTGCCCACCCCTGTCATCCCGTGTGGCATAGGACTTTGCTTAAAAAAAAGGCACTTAATTTTTACACTTTAATCTAAGGTTAGTTGACTGCCAGTGTGTGTCAGGCTGACTTTCACTGACTGTAGTGTGCCCACTGCCAGTGTCCACCACTCATACCGGCTGGCACAGGACTTTGCATAAAAAGGCATTTAATTTTTACACTTTAGTGTAATTTCAGCTGCTCACCTGCTGCTAGTGTGTGTCAGGCCGACTTCAACTGACTGTAGTGTGCCCACTGCCAGTGCCCACCCCTGTCATCCCGTGTGGCATAGGACTTTGCTTAAAAAAAAGGCACTTAATTTTTACACTTTAATCTAAGGTTAGTTGCCTGCCAGTGTGTGTCAGGCTGACTTCCACTGACTGTAGTGTGCCCACTGCCAGTGTCCACCACTCATACCGGCTGGCACAGGACTTTGCATAAAAAAGGCATTTAATTTTTACACTTTAGGGTAATTTCAGCTGCTCACCTGCTGCTAGTGTGTGTCAGGCCGACTTCAACTGACTGTAGTGTGCCCACCTCCAGTGCCCACCCCTGTCATCCCGTGTGGCACAGTACTTTGCATCAAAAAAAGGCATTTAATTTTTACACTTTAGTTTAATTTCAGTTGCTTGCCTGCTGCTAGTGTGTGTCAGGCTGACTTCCACTGACTGTAGTGTGCCCACTGCCAGTACCAACCACTGATACCGGGTGGCACAGTAGCTTGCCGATAAATAAGGCATTTAATTTTTAGACAGTAGTCTAAATTCAGTTGCTTGCCTGCTGCCAGTGTGTGTCAGGCCCTCTTCCACTGACTTTAGTGTGCCCACTGCCAGTGCCAACCACTGATACCGGGTGGCACAGTAGCTTGCCGATAAATTAGGCATTTAATTTTTAGACAGTAGTCTAAATTCAGTTGCTTGCCTGCTGCCAGTGTGTGTCAGGCCCACCTCCACAGACTGTAGTGTGCCCACTGCCAGTGCCAACCACTGATACCGGGTGGCACAGTAGCTTGCCGATAAATAAGGCATTTAATTTTTAGACAGTAGTCTAAATTCAGTTGCTTGCCTGCTGCCAGTGTGTGTCAGGCCCGCTTCCACTGACTGTAGTGTGCCCACTGCCAGTGCCAACCACTGATACCGGGTGGCACAGTAGCTTGCCGATAAATAAGGCATTTAATTTTTAGACAGTAGTCTAAATTCAGTTGCTTGCCTGCTGCCAGTGTGTGTCAGGCCCTCTTCCACTGACTGTAGTGTGCCCACTGCCAGTGCCAACCACTGATACCGGGTGGCACAGTAGCTTGCCGATAAATAAGGCATTTAATTTTTAGACAGTAGTCTAAATTCAGTTGCTTGCCTGCTGCCAGTGTGTGTCAGGCCCACTTCCACAGACTGTAGTGTGCCCACTGCCAGTGCCAACCACTGATACCGGGTGGCACAGTAGCTTGCCGATAAATAAGGCATTTAATTTTTAGACAGTAGTCTAAATTCAGTTGCTTGCCTGCTGCCAGTGTGTGTCAGGCCCTCTTCCACTGACTGTAGTGTGCCCACTGCCAGTGCCAACCACTGATACCGGGTGGCACAGTAGCTTGCCGATAAATAAGGCATTTAATTTTTAGACAGTAGTCTAAATTCAGTTGCTTGCCTGCTGCCAGTGTGTGTCAGGCCCACTTCCACAGACTGTAGTGTGCCCACTGCCAGTGCCAACCACTCATACCGGGTGGCACAGTACCTAGCACGTGTAGTACCATTTATCTAAAAAAAATGACAGGCAGAGGCAGGCCAGACTCCGCAGGGGCCGTCGTGGTCGTGGTGCTGTGATTTCCACTGTCCCTGGAATAATGCCCAGTTTTCAGAGGCCACGTACCCTGAACCCGAAAAATTCAGAGGACGTAGTTGACTGGCTTAGACAGGACACCCAATCTTCAACAGCTTCCGCTAAGAACCTTGACGCACCATCCTCCTCCAGCTCAGCTTCGGTCACCTGCTCTCAAGTTACCACGCACCCGCCCGTCGCCACCACCACCACTACCACCACAGCCACCACAGCCGCTTCACTTGATCCGTCAGAGGAGTTATTTACACATCAGTTGGATGCAATTAGTGATGCGCAACCATTATTGCCAGATGATGTAGATTACGGGATATGTCTCAGTCAGGCAGGATTACACACATGGACGTACAGTGTGATGATGATGATGATGATGTTGTACCCGCTGCTGCTTCCTTTGCTGAGGTGTCAGATACAAGTGAAGCGGTTGATGATGACGATGTGTCCACGGATGCCACGTGGGTGCCTGCTCGAAGAGAAGAAGAGGGGAAAGTTCTGAAGGGGAGACAGAGAGAATGAGGAGACGAGTTGGAAGCAGGGGAGGTCGTCGCAAGGAGTTAGTGGCACAGTCAGACAGCATGTATCGGCACCTGGGGTCAGCCAGACAGCACGCCAGTCAACGCATGCTGTTGCCACCACTAGAATGCCGTCATTGCAAAGCTCAGCAGTGTGGCATTTTTTTGTGTGTCTGCCTCTGATAAAAGCAATGCCATTTGCAACCTGTGCCAAAAGAAACTGAGTCGTGGGAAGTCCAACACCCACCTTGGTACAACTGCTTTGCGAAGGCACATGATCTCACATCACAAACGCCTATGGGATCAACACATGAGTACAAGCAGCACACAAACTCAAAGCCACCATGCTCCTCCTGGTCCAGCATCTTCAGCCACGTCAACCACTGCTGTCCTCCCTGCCCCCTCTCAACCACCCGCCACTCCATCTCTCACCTTCAGCAGTTCCTGCTCATCTGCCCACAGTCAGGTGTCTGTCAAGGACATGTTTGAGCATAAGAAGCCAATGTCACAAAGTCACCCCTTGCCCGGCGACTGACAGCTGGCTTGACGGAACTCTTAGCCCACCAGCTTTTACCATACCAGCTGGTAGAGTCTCGAGGCCTTCAAAAATTTGTCGCTATTGGGACACCACAGTGGAAGGTACCCGGACGAAATTTTTTTCAAAAAGGCAATCTCAAACCTCTACCATGTCATTGAAAAGGAAGTCATGGCATCTCTGGCATACAGTGTTGGGGCAAGGGTCCATCTGACCACTGATACCTGGGCAGGTATATCACGTATACTGCGCATTGGGTCAACCTGCTGACGGCTGACAAGCATGGAATGCGTGGCTCCGCAGCGGAGTTGGTGACACCACCACGACTTGCAGGCAGACCTACTGCCACCTCCTCTACTCCTGCTCGATCCTCTTCAATATCCTCCTCGGCTGAGTCCTCTTCTGCTGCGGCGTCTGGCTGCACATCAACTGATTCCCCCCAGCTCCCCAGGGGCTATTCCACATCCCGGATACGACAGTGTCACGCTATCTTGGGGTTGACTTGCCTGAAAGCAGAGAGCCACACAGGACCAGCACTCCTGTCCGCCCTGAACGCACAGGTGGATCAGTGGCTGACCCCGCACCAACTGGAGATCGGCAAAGTGGTGTGTGACAATGGAAGCAATCTGTTGGCGGCATTAAATTTGGGCAAGTTGTCACATGTGCCGTGCATGGCACATGTGTTGAATCTCATCGTACAACGTTTTGTGTCTAAGTACCCAGGCTTACAGGACGTCCTCAAGCAGGCCAGGAAGGTGTGTGGCCATTTCAGGCGTTCCTACACGGCCATGGCGCACTTTTCCGATATTCAGCGGCGAAACAACATGCCAGTGAGGCGCTTGATATGCGACAGCCCGACACGTTGGAATTCAACACTCCTAATGTTCGACCGCCTGCTCCAACAAGAAAAAGCCGTCAACGAGTATTTGTATGACCGGGGTGCTAGGACAGCCTCTGCGGAGCTGGGAATATTTTTGCCACGTTACTGGACACTCATGCGCAATGCCTGTAGGCTTATGCGTCCTTTTGAGGAGGTGACAAACCTAGTCAGTCGCACCGAAGGCACCATCAGCGACCTCATCCCATTTGTTTTCTTCCTGGAGCGTGCCCTGCGAAGAGTTCTGGATCAGGCTGTAGATGAGCGTGAAGAGGAAGAGGAAGAGTTGTGGTCACCATCACCACCAGAAACAGCCTTGTCATCATCACTTGCCGGACCTGCAGCAACGCTGGAAGAGGAGTATGAGGAAGAGGAGTCAGAGGAGGAATGTGGTGGCTTTGAGGAGGAGGAAGACCAATCACAGCAGGCACCCCAGGGTGCTTGTTGTTGTCACCTATCTGGGACCCATGGTGTTGTACGTGGCTGGGGGGAAGAACAGACCGTCAATGACATCAGTGAGGACGAGGAACGGGAAATGAGTAGCTCTGCATCCAACCTTGTTCAAATGGGGTCTTTCATGCTGTCATGTCTGTTGAGGGACCCACGTATATAAAAAGGATAAAGGAGAACGATCTGTACTGGGTGGCCACGCTACTAGACCCCCGGTATAAGCAGAAAGTGGCAGAAATGTTACCAAATTACCGAAAGTCGGAAAGGATGCAACAGTTCAAAACCAAACTAAAAAATATGCTTTACACAGCTTATAAGGGGGATGTCACAGCACAACGGGAATCTAACAGGGGAAGAGGTGAGTGTAATCCTCCTCCTACCACGGCGGCAAGGACTGGACGATTTACAGATGTGTTGTTGATGGAGGACATGCGGAGCTTTTTCAGTCCTACTCATCGCCACAGCCCTTCGGGATCCAGCCTTAGAGAACGACTCGACCGACAGGTAGCAGACTACCTCGCCTTAACAGCAGATATCGACACTCTGAGGAGCAATGAACCCTTCACTACTGGGTGTGCAGGCTTGACCTGTGGCCTGAGCTATCCCAGTTTGCGATAGAACTTCTGGCCTGCCCTGCTTCAAGTGTCCTGTCAGAAAGGACCTTCAGTGCAGCAGGAGGCATTGTCACTGACAAGAGAAGTCGCCTCGGTCAAAAAGTGTTGATTACCTCACCTTCATAAAGATGAATGAGGCATGGATCCCGAAGGGACTGACAGTGGGGGATACGTTTGACTAACAAAAGGCCTGATTACATGCCATGGCCTTAAAATGGTCCCCATGCTGCTGTATTTAATGTCTGCATACCGGATGACTTTCGTGAATTCTCCACCACCAACTAGGGTTCAAGCCGCAATGTTTTAGTCACTTTTCTGCCTGGAAAACATAAATTTTTCCGGCCGCTGCTACAATAGCGGCTGCAACAGTGCCATTATTTTTCAGGCATGTGTACATGCCTAATTTTTCTGGTGCAGCACTGTGGCTGCAAAAACAAACCAAAAAAAAGGCACATACAAGTGTCAATTCCCTTCGTGATCGTTACCTTGTTGTGGTGAAGGGGCTTGCGTATCACAATGAAGCAATCATCATCACCTCTATAAGTGTGTTGGCAATGTTGCCACACCCCAGATGATAAGACCGTTGCTTCATTATGATCAGACCAAAAGCGATCGGGTGGCCACGCTACTAGACCCCCGGTATAAGCAGAAAGTGGCAGAAATGTTACCAAATTTCCGAAAGTCGGAAAGGATGCAGCAGTTCAAAACCAAACTAAAAATATGCTTTACACAGCTTATAAGGGGATGTCAATGGGGATTCGACAATGGTTAATCAATTCGACCGGATAGGGTCCGTAACAGGAATTAAACTGATAGCAATAGTACTAGTTAAGACACCACTCATATAGGGTGTCACAGCACATTGCTCTGTGCACGCGCAGTGCCCCAATTTGGGAGTAAGAGGACCGACCAAGCTGCTTTTTCCATCTCCCGGTTCCTGAAATCAATTCAGTTTAGTGTACGAGAGTTTGGTCTGTCACTGTGAAGGCAGTCGAAGGTACCCGGCCTAAATTTTTTTCACAAAAGGCAATCCCTGATATGGGACGTAACAGGGATTAAACTGATGAGAATAATACTACAGAAAATACCACTCATATCAGTGGAGGGAGCCAGCGTTTTTTTAACCATCTCCCCGTTCAAAAAATCTATTTAATAAATGGCCCCCAGATTGGGGAGTCGGGGACGTTAGAGGGATTAAACTGATGAGAATAGTACTACAGAAAATACCACTCATATCGGGTGTGACAGTAAATTGCACGGCGCAGACGCAGTGACCGTGGTTTAAAACAGAGTGGAGGGAGCCAGCGTTTTTTTAACCATCTCCCCGTTCAAAAATCTATTCAATAAATGGCCCCCAGATTAGGGACGTTAGAGGGATTAAACTGATGAGAATTGTACTACAGAAAATACCACTGATATTGGGTGTGACAGTAAATTGCACGGCGCAGACGCAGTCACCGTGGTTTAAAACAGAGTGGAGGGAGCCAGCGTTTTTAACCATCTCCCGTTCGAAAAATCTATTCAATAAATGGCCCCCAGATTGGGGACGTTAGAGGGATTAAACTGATGAGAATAGTACTACAGAAAATACCACTCATATCGGGTGTGACAGTAAATTGCACGGCGCAGACGCAGTGACCGTGGATTAAAACAGAGTGGAGGGAGCCAGCGTTTTTAACCATCTCCCCGTTCGAAAAATCTATTCAATAAATGGCCCCCAGATTGGGGACGTTAGAGGGATTAAACTGATGAGAATAGTACTACAGAAAATACCACTGATATCGGGTGTGACAGTAAATTGCACGGCGCAGACGCAGTGACCGTGGTTTAAAACAGAGTGGAGGGAGCCAGCGTTTTTAACCATCTCCCCGTTCGAAAAATCTATTCAATAAATGGCCCCCAGATTGGGGACGTTAGAGGGATTAAACTGATGAGAATAGTACTACAGAAAATACCACTCATATCGGGTGTGACAGTAAATTGCACTGCGCAGACGCATTGACCGTGGTTTAAAACAGAGTGGAGGGAGCCAGCGTTTTTTTAACCATCTCACCGTTCGAAAAATCTATTCAATTCATCTTTTGGGGACCCTTGGTGTTGTACGTGGCTGGGTGGAGGAAGAAACCTTCAATGACATCACCGGGACGTGGCTAGCTTGGTATCCAACCTTGTGCAAATGGGGAGTTTGCGGTTGTGCAAATGAACTGTTTGCGGTGCATTAAAAGGGAGTTTGGTCTGTCAATGTCAGTGAAGCGGGCGTAACCCTTACACTACCTGATCGATACAACATCATACCTGATCGTATACACAAACTGGATGTTTTAAAGCACGTTATTCCAAACAATTTAGGAATGTTAGTTGATTTATGCCGTTTATGGATTAAAACCCGACTCTGCGTCCACTACGTAATTTTCCATGGGAGTTTTGCCATAGATCCCCCTCCGGCATGCCACAGTCCAGGTGTTAGACCCCTTGAAACAACTTTCTCATCACTATTGTGGCCAGAAAGAGTCCCTGTGGGTTTTAAAATTCGCCTGCCAATTGAAGTCTATGGCGGTTCGCCCGGTTCGCCCGTTCGCGAACATTTGCAGAAGTTCGCGTTCGCTGTTCGCGAACTGAAAATTTTATGTTCGCGACATCACTAGCAATGATATAATTGTTATGAAACTGTTATTCTATGTAATATGCCTGGTTCACCAGCAGGTGGCAGTGTTAATGGCAGAGCTATACTTAGAGAGAATGGAACTCACCATTCCCCCCCACCCCTCCCCTTTGGGCAGAAGTGGGCCAATCCTGATTCCTATAGAAGGGAGGGGCAGCAGTTTCAGTTAGAGTTGAAGTTGGAGATCTAGTCTGGATAGGAGTAAGATGGGGCACACTCAGGTGTGCTTATTTCAGCCAGAGCAGCCTAAGCTTTGCTCACCATGGAAGATGTCTGGAAGCCATAGGGACCAGAGAAAAGCGTTCTTTGGTCACCAGAAGAGAAATCAGCAAGAGGAATAATTATTCAGCTGGAAGTTAAGTTATTTACTGCCTGGAAGGGAATAACAGCCCAAGGCATCGCATCCAAGGATACCAGAACAGGCCTAAAGTACAGAAACCAGACTTAAGCAGAGTTTAGCGCAGCAGAAAGAAAGAAAGCCAAGTATTTAAGCAAGCCTGTCAGTATAGCAGAGAAAGAGAGAAAGCAGAGTTATTGAGTTTGCCTGCCTGTTTATGCTAAAGCCGTTTGGATGAAAGTTTATTCAAATAAAGCTGCCGTTGAATATAATATCAAGGTTATTTTTCCTTCATCCCTCAATTATTCCCCTTTTTAATGCTACAGAGCCAAAGCTTGGGGTCCCAGGTAGGAACACCGCGACTCATAAAGAGACATATAGACTGCACTGCACCACTTGGCATTCCACTAAACCCGGGATGCGACAGGGCCCTTGGGGCAGCGTATTGCACATGTGTTTGTCGTTTTGAAGAACTCCTAGCGCTCACAATATGCTTCATAATTCTGCACTGCTGTCCACAAAAGGTATTATATAAACAGTTATCCAGGTTTTAGAGGGTCATGTGTGTGTGTGTGTACAGGAACATTTTTAAGCATCCCAGTAAGGCCCCTTTCACATGGGCGAGTTTTCCGCGCAGGTGCAATGCGTCATGTGAACGCATTGCACCCGCACTCAATCTAGACCCATTCATTTCTATGGGGCTGTGCACATGAGCGGTGATTTTCACGCATTACTTTTGCGTTGCGTGAAAATCGCAGCATGTATTTTGCGTTTTTCACACAACTCAGGCCCCGCAAACATGTGCGGATGCAGTGCGATTTTCCCGCAAGGTTGCTAAGAGACAATCGGGATGGGGACCCAATCTTTATTATTTTCCCTTATAACATGGTTATTAGATTCATTCTGAAGCAGCAGTGATAGTTAGAGCAGGTAGAGTGCTGCTGCTGCTGAATTAAGAGGGAAAATATTAGCTAGGCCAGTGTTCTGTGTCCACTCCAGTCCTCAAAGACTCATCTGCTGTAAGGACAGCGTCCTGACAGCACCCCAAAAAGCCCTTTTTAGGGCTGGTACATCAGTCTCATTTTTTTTTTTATATATCTATATATTGCAGTTGCCTGCCCGTGTGTGGGAGGCCACAGGCCCACAGACGGTACTGTGTGCACACCACTCATGTAGGGTGGCACAGTACCTTGCAGATGAAAAAGTAATTAAATTATTCCTCTGTAATATAATTGCAGTTGCTTGCCAGTGAGTGTCAAGCCCACAGACTGTACTGTGCCCACTGCCCACCACTCATATAGGGTGGCACAGTACCTTGCAGATAAAAAAGTAATTAAATTATTTCTCTGTAATATAATTGTAGTTGCCTGCCAGTGAGTGTCAGACCCACTGACTGTTCTGTTCTCACTGCCAGTGCCCACCACTCATATAGGGTGGCACAGTACCTTGCAGATAAAAAAGTAATTTAATTTATTCTCTGTAATATAATTGCAGTTGCCTGCCAGTGAGTGTCAGGCCCACTGATTGTTCTGTGCCCACTGCCAGTGCCCACCACTCATATAGGTTGGCACAGTACCTTGCAAATAAAGTCATTACATTTTTCCTCTGTAATATAATTGCAGTTTCCTGCCAGTGAGTGTCAGGCCCACAGACTGCACTGTGACCACTGCCCACCACTCATATAGGGTGGCACAGTAACATGCAGATAAAAAAGTAATTTTATTTTTTCTCTGTAATATAATTGCAGTTGCCTGCCAGTGTGTGTCAGGCCCACTGACTGTACTGTGCCCACTGCCCACCACTCAGATAGGGTGGCACAGTACCTTTCACGCATAGTACCACTAATCTAAAAAATATGACAGGCAGAGACAGGCCACCCCGCAGGGGCTGTCGTGCTAATAGTGCTGTGATTTACTTTGGCCCTACAATAATGCCCAGTGTTCAGAGGCCACATACCCTGAACTCGAAAAATTCTGAGGACAAAGTTGACTGGCTTACACAAGACACCCAATCTTCTACAGCTTCCGCTCCTCCTCCAGCTCTGCTTCGGGCACCTCTCAAGTTACCACTCACCCGCCTGCCGCCACCACCAACACTAGCACCAAAGCCGCTTCACTTGATCTGTCAGAGGAGTTATTTACACATCAGTTTCATGAAATGAGTGATACGCAGCAATTATTGCCAGAGCATGTAGATAACAGGGATATGTCTCAGTCAGGCAGCATTACACACATGGACGTACGGTGGGATGATGATGATGTTGTACCCGCTGCTGCTTACTTTGATGAGTTGTCAGATACAAGTAAAGCGTTTGATGATGACGATGTGTCCGTGGATGTCACGTGGGTGCCCGCTCGAAGAGAAGAAGAAGAGGGGGAAAGTTCCTAATGGGAGACAGAGAGGAGGAGGAGACGAGTTGGAAGCAGGGGGAGGTCATCGCAAGGAGCTAGTGGCACAGTCAGACAGCATGTATCGGCACCTGGGGTCAGCCAGACAGCACGCCAATCAATGCATGCTGTTGCCACCACCAGAATGCCGTCATTGCAAAGCTCAGCAGTGTGGCATTTTTTTTGTATGTCTGCCTCTGATAACAGCGATGCCATTTGCAACCTGTGCCAAAAGAAACTGAGTCGTGGGAAGTCCAACACCCACCTAGGTACAACTGCTTTGCGAAGGCAAATGATCTCACATCACAAACGCCTATGGGATCAACACATGAGTACAAGCAGCACACAAACTCAAAGCCACCATCCTCCTCCTGGTCCAGCATCTTCAGCCACGTCAACCACTGCTGTCCTCCTTGCCCTCTTTCAACCACCCACCACTCCGCCTCTCACCTTCAGCAGTTCCTGCTCATCTGCCCACAGTCGGGTGTCTGTCAAGGAAAGTTTGAGCGTAAGAAGCCAATGTCACAGAGTCACCCCCTTGCCCGGCGTCTGTCAGCTGGCTTGTCTTAGCCCGCCAGCTTTTATCATACAAGCTGGTGGAGTCTGAGGCCTCAAAAAATTTGTAGCTATTGGGACACCGCAGTGGAAGGTACCCAGCCGAAATTTTTTTTCACAAAAGGCAATCCACAACCTGTACTCTATTGTGAAAAAGGAAGTCATGGCATGTCTGGCATACAGTGTTGGGGCAAGGGTCCATCTGACCACTGATACCTGGTCTGCAAAGCACGGTCAGGGCAGGTATATCATGTACACTGCGCATTGGGTAAACCTGCTGACGGCTGCCAAGCATGGAATGCGTGGCTCTGCAGCGGAGTTGGTGACACCGCCACGACTTGCAGGCAGGCCTGCTGCCATTTTCTCTACTCCTCCTACTCCATCCTCTTCGCTAACCTCCTCGGCTGCTGCTGCGTCTTGCTCCACATCAACTGCACCCCCCCAGCTCCCCAGGGGCTATTCCACATCCCGGATACAACAGTGTCACGCCGTCCTGGGGTTGACTTGTCTGAAAGTAGAGAGTCACACCGAACCAGCACTCCTGTCCAACGCACAGGTGGATCAGTGGCTGACCCGGCACCAACTGGAGATCGGCAAAGTGGTGTGTGACAACAGAAGCAATCTGTTGGCGGCATTGAATTTTGGCAAGTTGAATCTAATCGTACAACGCTTTGTGTATAAGTACCCAGGCTTACAGGACGTGTGTGTGTGGCCATTTCAGGCGTTCCTACATGGCCATGGCGCACTTTTCCGATATTCAGTCGTGAAACAACATGCCAGTGAGGCGCTTGATTTGCGACAGCCCGACACGTTGAAATTCAACACTCCTAATTTTCGACCGCTTGCTCCAACAAGAAAAAGCTGTCCACGAGTATTTGTATGACCGGGGTGCTAGGACAGCCTCTGTGGAGCTGGCTATTTTTTTTTGCCACGTTACTGGATGCTCATGTGAAATGCCTGTAGGCTCATGTGTCCTTTTGAGGAGGTGACAAGGCACCATCAGCGACCTCATCCCATTTGTTTTCTTCCTGGAGCGTGCCCTGCGAAGAGTGCTGGATCAGGCCATAGATGAGCGTGAAGAGGAAGAGTTGTGGTTACCATCACCACCAGAAACAGCCTTATCATCATCGCTTGCTGGACCTGCGGCAACGCTGGAAGAGGAGTCTGAGGAAGAGGAGTCAAAGGAGGAATGTGGCTTTGAGGAGGAGGAAGACCAACCACAGCAGGCATCCCAGGGTGCTCGTTGTCACCTATCTGGGACCCGTGGTGTTGTACGTGGCTGAGCGGAGATCAGACCTTCAATGAGATCAGTGAGGACGAGGAACGGGACATGAGTAGCTCGGCATTCAACCTTCTGCAAATGGGGTCTTTCATGCTGTCATGTCTGTTGAGGGACCCACGTATAAAAAGGCTGAAGGAGAACGACCTGTACTGTGTGGCCACGCTACTAGACCCCCAGTATAAGCAGAAAGTGGCTGAAATGTTACCGAATTACCAGAAGTCAGAAAGGATGCAGCAGTTCCAAAACAAGTTAAAAACTATGCTTTACATAGCGTATAAGGGTGATGTCACAGCACAACAGGAATCTAACAGGGGAAGTGGTAAAGGTAATTCTCCTCCTACCACGACCATGCCGGCAAGGAAAGGATACTTTACAGACGTGTTGTTGATAGAGGACACGTGGAGCTTTTTAAGTCCTACGCATCGCAACAGACTTGACCTGTGGCCTGAGCTATCCCAATTTGCGGTAGAACTTCTGGCCTGCCCCGCTTCAAGTGTCCTGTCAGAAAGGACCTTCAGCGCAGTAGGAGGTATTGTCACTGAGAACAGAAGTCGCCTAGGTCAAAAAAGTCTAGATTACCTCACTTTTATTAAGATGAATGAGGCATGGATCCCGACGGGACTGACAGTGGGGGATGCATTTGACTAAAAAAGGCCTGATGAGATGCCTTGGGCTAAAAATGATCCCCACGCTGCTATATTTAATCTCTGCATGCCGGATGACTTGCGTGACTTCTCCGCCACCAACTAGGGTTCAAGCCGCAATGTTTTAGTAAACTTTCTGCCTGGAAAATTTTTTGGGCCTCTGGTGCGGCACTGTGGCTGCAAAAACAGAACAAAAAAAAAGGCACATACATGTGTCAATTCCCTTTGGTGATCTTTACCTTGTTGTGGTGAAGGGGCTTGCGTATCACAATAAAGCGATCACCTCTATGAGTGTGTTGGCAATGTTGGCACACCCCAGATGTTAAGGTCGTTGCTTCATTGTGAACAGACCAAAAGCGATCGGCTGGATAATTTTTCATAGAAAAAACATTAATTTTCTTTGTGATTATCTAAGGGCTCTTTCACACTTGCATATTTCTTTTCCGGCATAGAGTTCCATCCTCGGGGCTCTATGCCGGAAAAATCCTGATCAGGATTATCCCAATGCATTCTGAATGGAGAGAAATCCGTTCAGGATGCATCAGGATGTCTTCAGTTCAGGACCGGAACGTTTTTTGGCCGGAGAAAATACCGCAGCATGCTGCGCTTTTTGCTCCGGGCCAAAAATCCTGAACACCTGCCGCAAGGCCGGATCCGGAATTAATGCCCATTGAAAGGCATTAATCCGGATCCGACGTTTAGCTTTTTCTGAATGGTTACCATGGCAGCCAGGATGCTAAAGTCCTGGTTGCCATGGTAAAGTGTAGTGGGGAGCGGGGGAGCAGTATAATTACCGCCCGTGCGGCTCCCTGGGCGCTCCAGAGTGACGTCAGGGCGCCCCACGCGCATGGATCACGTGATCGCATGGATGGGGCGCTCTGACGTCATTCTGGAGTGCCCCGGGAGCCGCACGGGTGGTAAGTATACTGCTCCCCCGCTCCCCACTATTACTATGGCAACCAGGAACTTAAAAGCGTCATGGCTGCCATAGTAACACTGAAAGCATTTTAAAGACTGATCAGTCTTCAAATGCTTTCAGTTCACTTGCTTTGTTACGGATCCGGCGGGCACTTCCGGCGACAGAAGTGCACGCTGGATCCAAACAACGCAAGTGTGACAGAGGCCTAAGGTGATCATTAAAGCCTACTAGGCCAACAATGGGCCCACACTGCAGAATCATTGTTTTCTGGGTCACTTAACTGTCACTGAACTACCTCAGCACGACCATACGCTTTGAAAAACCGCCATCGCCTGCAATCTCCCGAACGTGTGCACGAGCACAATCATCACTACACCAAGATTGACGCATAGAGGAATAAAATTTATGTCATGAGTGTGTCAACTATTGACAACTCTTTGCGGTTGGTTGCGGAGTGTTAAAAGGGGAGTTTAGTCTGTCAGAGTTTGGTCTATCACTTTGAAGAAGGCATAACCCTTACACTACCTGATCGATTCAACATCATACCTGATCGTATACACACACTGGATGTTTTAAAGCATGTTAATCAAACAATTTAGGAATGTTAGGTGATTTATGCCCTTTATGGATTAAAACCCGACTCTGCGTCAACTACGTAATTTTACATGGGAGTTTTACCATGGATCCCCTTCCGGCATGCCACAGTCCAAGTGTTAGTCCCCTTGAAACAACTTTTCCATCAGTATTGTGGCCAGAAAGAGTCCCTGTGGGTTTTTAAATTCGCCTGCCTATTGAAGTCTATGGCGGTTCGCCCGTTCGCAAACATTTGTGGAAATTCGCGTTCGTCGTTTGCGAACGGAAAATTTTATGTTTGCGATATCTCTACATATATGCTGTATGATTGCCGTGTGTGAGCTTGCTGAGCTACAAAGTTGCCAATGAGTTATCAGGATTATCAGACACAGCCAACCTGGTCCCTTATACCCTGCCATAGCTCTGCGGCGGTGTGCTGTTTGTCACCCAAGCAAATGAATTTCAGCAAGGCCTGTTGCCGCTCACCCATGAGAATTCAGAGTTTGCAGAGGAGGTGGAGGCGGAGGAGAAGAAGGGGTGTTGCAGCCACTAATGTAACCTTGCCCTCGGTGGCACCTGTGCCATCCCAGGGTACGACTCTCTAAAGGCCTGTACAAGTTTCACCCAGTGTGCCATCACGGAAATGTAGCATCCCTGGCCAAAAGAACTTGTCCTTGTGTCCGTCGTTAAGTGAACCTTCCTAATAACATCGTTGGTCAGGGCACGGGTGATGTTACGGGACACAATGTAATGCGGGATGGCACACCGAGAAAAATAGTGATGGCTCGGGACTGAGTGACGAAGGACAGCCGCCGCCATGAGGCTGAGGAAAGCCTCAGTGACCACAGGCCTAAATGGCAACATTCCCATGGATCAAAATTTTGAAAGGTGCGCATTTAGTGCTATGGCCTGTGGGTGGGTGGCAGGGTATTGGTGCTTACGTTCAAAGGCCTGGGGACATCTGTACACTGTGCTTAGATACAGCAAGTGGGTGTGCTAGCAGATGGTGCTTGTGAAGGCCCAGATGCAGGGCGGGAGTAATCGATGCATGCGTCTAGGACAGAGGATTGGCCAGCACGTAACACAGGGGAGGAAGAGGAGGCAGTGGTGTGATCCACAGACACTGATTGTGGACCCAGGGGTTCGGCCCACCTATTAGGGTGCTGTGATGCCATGTGGCGGATGGTGTTGAGGTTGTTGGTGTTCTCACCCCTACTCATTAAGCCTCCAGTGTACAGTCTTCCCCCATTATGTTCCCATGTTTGAGTTTTTATTGGTATGGTTTGAGTTAGTTTATTAATAGAATGTAAAATATGTTATGGTTATTTATGAAATGTTGAGTTCTTATTTAGGTATAGCACAGTTACAGTTAGTAAATTATAACCCTCACTATCCTCAAAAAAAGACCCAGACTGCGGAACACCTACCCCTTGACAAGGGAGATTTGCAGTTACAGTTGCGGGCCTGTTTATTGTGGCCCGCCTTCTCCCTTTTTCCACCACACAGCCTCTTCCAGCCTGTTGTGGTGCTGTGGATCCCTCCTCCTCTGTCCTGCTGTCCTCGCTTGGCTTTCCACCTTCCCAGGTTGGGTCAGTGATGTCATTGTCTCCCATCTCCTCTTCCACTTACTCACTCTGGTCATCCTCCTCACTTGTGTTGACCTAACAAGACCCTCACATATTGACAACTGTGTCTCATCCGCATCATCCACCAAGTGAAACACTAATTGCCATTCCCCATCGTCATCTTCTTCTGACTGTGGATGCTGAAGAGTTTGTGGATCAGTGCATAAGATATCCTCATATCCCTCTTCAGGGAGGGTCAGCTCACCTGCAGGCCCTCACCTACAATGTTTTTGGGGGTCAGCTCCGGGGTAAATATTTCAATTATTATTATTTTTTTAATATGTCAGACTTGACTCCATTTTCTCCTCTCTCCTTTGTAGACGCCTTTTCAGGAGATATTAGACCCTTTTGCATTTCAGGCCTTGAGTAATTACAATTATCAGCAGACACTTGAAAGCATGTCCATTTCCAGGGGAATGACCATTCGGGAATTCTCTTTTATCCCGGTTTTGTCTTTTTAAGGATTGACCATCTTTCTTTATATTGTGGAGAATATTACAGGTAATACAGTCAAATGTTGATATCCCTGGTTTCAAATCTAAAGGTCTAAAGGTTTTATAAAATCTATTCCTTTTTTTCACAGTCAGAAGAAGATGACGATGGGGAATGGCAATGCCCTCCTTTATGTGTAATAAAAGGTTTATTGGAGTGCTGGTTCCTTGTTATTTTTGGCAGCCCTTTCACTTAGTGCATACGCCTTATGAGTGTAGCAGTGTACCTGAACAATTGTAGCACCATGTGAATGAGGCCCTCCTTTATGTGATATGCAGGCTGTATTGGAGTGCTTCTTCCTTGTAATTTTTGGCAGCGCTTACACTGTATATACAATTGAATCTACAGGAAAGAATGTTTCCTAACAATTTTTCCGTTAAAAATGTTTATTTTAATTTTTAATTTTTATTTTTTTGGGGTGGGGGGTTGTTTTGGGCATTTTTTGTCAGTCTGTAAACGTGGCATACAACTCAGACAAGATGGTTCCCAGCAGTGACATTGGAGTCCAAGATGCATCCAGAGATGGTCCCCCTGCTGTTCCTGATCGATTTCAGAGGTGTTTCCATCACTTTCAGAACTTTTCCTATGGCCCGGGTGCTCGGCCGAGCGAACGAATTTCGCTATGTGTTCGGACCGAGTACCCGAAGACCCGAACACTTTGGTGCTCGCTCATCACTAGTGAAAACATTCCTATTTCAAAATAGAAAAGAATATTGGATAATTAAAGCTCAAACCAGAAATCAGAGAGTGAAGCTATTTGTGGATTGTTATTATATTATTGTATAAAGTTTTTATTTTTTATGGTATCACATTGCTTTGGGAATATTTGTTAATAAATGTTTGTGAAAGTAGCGGAGTAGTTGGCTCACTGCCTAGTGACTATGTAGGGTGCTAACAGCTCTGTAAAGGGGTGCCCTTCCCCAAAAAGGAAAAAGTATCTATTGCTTCAAGGTGAGCGAGCACTCTCAACACCGGCACAATATAAGAATATTCCCAGGTTATACATAATCAATATTCCAAGGGTATATGTGATCAATAGTAAATGTATAGTCAATACTAATGGGCATGTCCCATTAAAAGTCCATCTACATACGGCATGTTTTCATTAATGGTTATAAAAACAATATATCCTCAGTTCTTATATATTTTGCTCCAATCACTCAATCAAATCGGAGTCCACAATGTTGAATCAATAGTGTCACAGTACACCACAAATTTAAATAAAAGATTGTTACATCAATAGTAGTTCACAGATTACTTCGTATCCAATGTACTATTTGGGAAGTATCCAATAATGTTACGGCTCAAAATCGGCAATGTTGTTTACGGTCTTTCTCTTTGTATTTCACCAATGATCAAGTGTCACGTAAATAAATTAATCACTTGCTCCTCAACGTCCTCCTTTATACATTACTATATGCCACTAGACCAACAGCCGATTGATTGAAAGTTCACTGTAATAAGTTATATGGTAATCTTACCTGACTTTTCATAGGATGCCCGTAGTCTTGTTCAGCGAGGGGCAAGCGGCGCGGGAGTACACTTCGGCGTCTCGCGTCGCACACCTCAGACCTGAGGAGTCACAATATCGCGAGACTTCGCGGTCAGGTATAACCTTATTGATTCGAGATGCGCGTTCCTTAAACTGATTATAGTAATCCTGTAGCTTGCTTAAGAATTGTTAGACTTGATGGATCAAAGCATGGCCATGCGTAGTGTCAATAGTGGAGGTCTTTAGTGATTGATGGGCGCTTCTCGTTACCAGACACGTTTTCAGGATGTTCTCCACCCCTTGTCTCAGATGGAGTAGCCCCCCCAATGCACGCTCCAGAAAGAAGGCGTAAGGTACGATGTCACTGATGACGCCCCGGCTGCGACTGACCAGTTTGGTGATCTCCCCAGAACCTGTCCTGCTGCAGAGTTCGTACAGGTAGTTGTTAACAGCATGTTGCTGCTGGAGCAGCCTATCAAGCATATACAAGGAGGAGTTCCAACACGTCAGGCTTTCACAACTTAGATGTCTGACGGGCAGGTGGTGTCGTCACTGAACGTCAGCAAGGCGAGCCATGGCCGTGTAAGATCTTCTAAAATGGCCAGAGATTTTGTGCATGGTGGATGGCTCACTCCAGATACATTTGCAGTCTGCTTTTTGCCTCCTGTGCCCTTCAAGTTCAACCTGCTTCTCCTCCTTCTTCTCCCTCTCTGCTGCTCTGCCTCCCTCTGAACTCCCCTCCTCTTCCTCTGTTGTGGGCACCCATGTGACGTCCATCGACACGTCATCATCGTCACCTTCACCACAACTGACATTAAAGATCTCGGAGTAGGCAGCAACAGTGGTGGCCACCCTCCTTGGGCTGATCTGGGTACTGTCATCAGACCGCTGGGTGGCAGCCGTTGCTACCTCCTCTTACTCATCCGATGCCAAGAATGGCTGGAGGGGCTATGGTGGTGGTGGTGTCTTTGGGGGTGCAAACAGCAGAGATTGAGAAGGGTACAAATACAGAGGATGAGGAGGGTGCAAAAGCGGAAGGCTGAGTGAGCTACTCAACCAACTCTGGTGCGTCCTTTGAAGTAATTTAACGCACCTTCTCTAACTTCCCACTTAGGCTCTGGCCTGCCCAACCCTTACCACCCCTGCGGAACGGCCTGAATCTTCCTCTGCCTGTCATTTCCAAGGTATATCACAGCCCTCAATCAGTATTTTGTAGAAGCAGGTATGTCAAACCCCTTAATCAGTATTTGGTGGAAGCAGGTATATTAAACCCCTTAATCAGTATTTTGTGGAAGCAGGTGTATTGTAGGCCTCAATCAGTATTTGGTGGAAGCAGGTATATCAATCCCCTTAATCAGAATTTTGTGGAAGCTGGTATATCGAAGGCGTCAATCAGGATATGATGGAAGCAGGTCTATCAAATCCCTCAATCAATATTTGGTAGAAGCAGGTATATCAATCCCCTTAATCAGTATTTTTTGGAAGCAGGTACATCACACCCCTCAATTATTATTTTTGCCACAACAGTTATATTACACTACCCTGTTTATTTGGGGCAACAGGTTACAGGTATATCACAGCTGTGAATCAGTATTTTGTGGAATCAGGTGTATCGCAGGCCTCAATCAATATTTGGTGGAAGCAGGAATATCAATCCCCTCAATCAGTATTTGGTGGAAGCAGGTATATCAAACCCCTTAATCGGTATTTTGCGGAAGCAGGTGTATCTCAGGCGTCAATCAGTATTTGGTGGAAGCAGGTATATCAATCCCCTTAGTTAGTATTTTCTGGAAGAAGGCGTATCATAGGTCTCTATCAATATTTGGTGAAAGCAGGTATATCAATCCCCTTTATCAGTATTTTGTGGAAGCAGGTGTATCGCAGGCCTCAATCGGTATTTGATTGAAGCAAGTATATTCAACCCCTTAATCAGTATTTTGTGGAATCAGGTGTATAGTAGGCCTCAATCAATATTTTGTAGAAGAAGGTATATCAATCCCCTTAATCAGTATTTTGTGCAAGCAAGTGTATTGCAGGCCTCAATCAGTAAATGGCTGAAACAAGTATATCAAACCACTTAATCAGTATTTTGTGGAAGCAGGTGTATCGTAGGCTTCAATCAATATTTGGTGGAAGCAGCTATATCTATCCCCTTAATCAGTATTTTGTGGAAGCAGATATCTAGAAGGCCTCAATCAATATATGGTGGAAGCATGTATATCAATACCCTTAATCAGTATTTTGTGGAAGATGGTATATCACAGGAGTCAATCAGTATTTGATGGAAGCAGGTCTATCAAACCCCTCAATCAATATTTGGTGGAAACAGGTATATCAATCCCCTTAATCAGTATTTTGTGGAATCAGGTATATCACAGGACTCAATCAATATTAGGTGGTAGCAGGTATATCAATCCCATTAATCAGTATTTTGTGGAAGCTGGTATATCAGAGGCGTCAATCAGTATTTGGTGGAAGCAGGTCTATTATACCCCTTAATCAGTATTTTGTGGAAGCAGGTGTATCGCAGGCCTTAATCAATATTTGGTGGAAGCAGGTATATCAATCTCCTTAACCAGTATTTTTTGGAAGCCCCTCAATTATCACACCCCTCAATTATTTTTTTTGCAACAACAGTTATATCACACCACCCTGTTTATTTGGGGAAACAAATTACAGGCATATCGCAGGCATCAATCAGTATTTTGTGGAAGCAGGTATATCACACCCCTCAATCTTTTTTTTTTTTTTTTGGGGGGGTGGGGCAACAGATATTTCACACCCGTTGCAAATAGTTGTTCCAATAGCGCTTGTCCCTCTATATACCTGCGGTATCGCAGCAGAACCGTACACAACTGCTGCACAATACAAATGCACTGTAAGATACTTTCTATGTTAGAAAGTATATTATAAGTATATCACACCCCTCAGTACGTCACACCTATCGATAGCACACCTATACCAGTCCTTAAAAGGGCTTTTGTGACCCTATTAGCTAGCGTTTGGTGTCCCTAACAGTCTTTCCCTGCTCCACAAAACAACCTCTCTCTACACTGGCAAAACACAGAATGCTAAATGTCTGCCAGATCTGGTTCATTCATAGGGTGGGGGTGTGTCCATGTGCTGAAACATCTCAATTGGCTGTCCTGTCCCACCTGATGGATGTGTCATGGGTCAAAGTTCAGAGCAATGCAAAAGAATCCGGCGCATTCGAATATATGTTCGCATGTTAGGCGAATCGCGAACGCGCAAAGTTCGCCGCGAAACCACAGCCAAGGGAACTGCAAGGCCATCTCTAGTGTTGAATAGTGTTTAGTCGGGGAGGGGACAAACTGGGCAATAGGAACAATCCGATGACACCTTGTTGCACTTACAGGGGATCCAAATTGCCATTATACAGCTCTGTAATTCCAGCAAACCGGTCTTATTAGGGTGCAAGTGCTGTTTGATACAGCGATTAACAGGGTTTATCACAAGGATATATTTCTACATTTTTTGTGCCCTTGTGCGGTGCAGATATATTCTAATGCATTTTTGGCTTGTATTGGTGGAAAAAGGTGTTCTGTGCTCCTTATGTGTGAAGGTACATAGCTTGACAGGCAGCTAAACCTTTCCTAGCAATGGATTGACAACGGAGCAACATCCAACTTGTCTTTATTGCAATGATATATAAGTGAGGTGAAACTGTGGAATAGAAAAACAATGCACTTACTAATGGGGTCTGTCATATAGCAATGCATATAATACATTTCTATGCATAGCAATGCACATACAAACACAGATTCAAAAGATACAGATAGACACCCATGAGGGTATACAGATATAAACAGGAGCATGCTATCCTAACATGCATGGTCCCTAGCTGCTAACTGTAAGCTGCTATAAAAGAGAGGAAAAAGATAGGCTGTAATGTGACATACCAACAATGCTACCGTGAGCTTAGATGTAGAGGAAGGCTCCAGAGACTTTCAAACCATGTGCTAACCTCTGGAAAGATGGATGTAAATGGGGATAATGGCTGCTATGTGCAGGGATGATGAAGTCACTAAGTTCATGGGTCACGAGTTATGGAAGCTGAAGTAGACCAAACTTCTAGTATGAATAGATGCAATTGTATGTAAAACGCCCACTAGAGGGTACTGTTACATAATCAACAGAGAATTATACATAAAGCATATTAACTATACATGAAAAACTATGAATAAATTAACAATAAACTTGCTGAAGGCATGACAAAGAGCTTATTAGCTGTTCTGTGGTAAACTGCGAAAATTATAGCCCTTTTTGTCGTGTTTTAGTGGCAAAAGTAAAATATATTTGACGCTCAGCGGTGCAGTGATATATTTTGAAGCCCTGTTTGCCGTGTATTAGTGGCGAAATAAAAATACATTTTGCCGTTCCATCATTGCATATATCTGTTAAAAGGCCTGTTGTGTAAAAGTAGAAAAAAATGTGTGCCTAATTGACATTCTGCGGTGCAGTGATATATTGTGAAGCCCTGTTGGCAGTGTATTAGTCGTGAAATAAAAATAAATTAGCCGTCCAGCATTGTACTTCTCTGTTGAAAAGCCTGTTGTGTAAGGGTAGAACAAAATTTGGGCCTGATTGACGTTCTGCGGTGCAGTGATATATTCTGAAGCCCTGTTTGCCATGTATTAGTTGACGAAATAAAAAATATTTAATCTAACATTGTATTATTTGATCTAATAGTATGTCATACAGAGAAATGAAAAGAGACAGTGACTGTCCCACATAAGGTTGCCCGGTGCGTGGGCACCTCTCCCTAAAGCTGCTCAGAGACTAGAAAGGCAAAAATGCAAATGGGGCAGCAACATACTAAAAGATAACTTTTAATAATGTTAGAGGTAAAAAAAATTCATAAAAAGGAACCCCTTACGACAAATAACCGCTGGGTCTGGGGAGATGAGTGCACTTTGAAAGTCAAACTGGTTACATGTGCAGATAAGTCTCTTGTGCAGAGATGCGCTCTAGTCCCAATCAGACAAAAAGACAAAAAGACTAACGCCTTGCTAATAAGTGTGGTAATTAGCTAACCAGGGTAGGCATAAAGCAGGTTGTGTATAAACACAGCCCACTTCACCCATCCATGAGTGGAAAACACACATGTATAGTCTGGAAAGGGGAGGGTAAGTATCAGCCACAATGTACACCAGTGCACAGTCCGGATGACAAACTGTCCCTGTTGATCCCTACTTGCCTGCTTGACCCCCACAGCCTCCGAACACGGGGTCCTAACCCCGCAAGGGGGGGGCCCATCCGGAACCTGACCTTACACTGGAATCCCTAAGTATCCCTACATGGAGTGTCAGTTGGTACTATGATAAGTGCTTACTAGAATGAGGTGAGGTGAAAAGTGGAGTGACCTATATTTATTTACACTTGTCCCTATGATAAGTGTATACTGGGGTCAAGTGAAATAAACAGCTAGTGTATATTCACGTGTCCATACGCGTTTCTTCTACTGAATATACTATATCAGTTGGTCTTTGTCAGAAAAACGGTAAAAGCCTTAAGAGTCGTCAGGGGACACAAAGGCTATCTAGTGAGTTAACTCCTACTAAACATCGGTGGGAAATAAGTTTAGGGAGAGAAAGGTGAGCTCAAACCGCATAATGTGGTGGCGTTGCGCTGTCTGCAGCAAACGTATGGCATTGGATCCGGACCTGGGCATAGAGACCACCCAGACCACCACTGGGGTATTGGTAGGGAGAGGAAAGAGACCTGGATGGAGGTTGGGTTGTCATAGTCATGACTGTATTTTATTCTCCTGAAGAGTAAATATCACATGTATCACATAAATAATGTATAGAAAGTGCAGGTATATAAAATCATGTATATGTAAATACAACATGGAACATGTAGAATCATATGTATATATATGCAACATGAAATATAAATGTATGAGGTCTCTTTCCTCTCCCTACCAATACCCCAACAAAACCTAATGTAAACTCCAATACAGAATCTAATAATTTCTACGACTATGTATATTGATCCCAAGTTCCCAACCTCTATGTTCACCGTTAAAGTATCCATCACAACCAAAAATTATCTACCCTGTTACATATGTCTATCTTTTATACACGTCCATACCCTTATATATTTACTTCTCCTTTTTTAAATAAATTTTTTAAGATTATTTAACATTTTTTATAATATTTTCATATGTGAGTTTTTAAAACATAGAGCAAACACCTATACCAAAAACCCTTATGTCTATATATGAATAATTGTAATCATGGACTTGATATATATAATTGTACATAATCCTCTCGATCCACTCCGGATTTTACCAAAGATCCAGTTAACCTACAGACTCCCCCCCCCTATAAATAGGAGGGAAAAGAAGGATACTGTCTGCCACTGAGAAAGGTGCAAGTGAGCACCGAAACGCGTTTGGTTTGAAAACAGACAGTATTCAAGTCTCAAGTTTCTTTACATCATCACGGCATATCCAAAATTAATTTATTCTTACAGTAAAAGCTGCAACTTGTCACGGTGTAACAACCCAATATAGCAAAATCCTGCCGCAACCTCTGTACGATCCAAGTCAGCTGACCACAGTGACGGGAGAACTCCCCAGGTCACTTGGGACGCAGCCAGAGACGCTGAAGCAGGGGATGACCCCAAGCAAGTAAGGACACGTGTGCAGCGACTCTCAGCAGGACCGAACCACTGCAGCTAACAGGAGCCATTCATCCACTGTGCCCACACCTACAGGAACTACCCAGGACTTATCTTACATCAAGTAAGACAATTCCATTAATATATATAATAGCCAGATTGATCTTTTTTGGGACATGATCTATATGCTCACCATTGGGACAGTGCTGGTGTAAGGAACAGTTAAACCTGCTCCTAAATGGACATTACTCAATTACTGGTGTATATATCACCATTTATTCACTTATATACATGCTCTTATCCATATTACTGCTAATACGGTGAATACTGTACTGAAAAGTGCATACTTACCTGTACACTTGAAATACATTTATCCTTCTTGTGATACACCACGCAGACTGATCACCTGCATCAGTGGCCACTATTACATGATTATAATACTGCAGTGCTGTTTACCCTAATATTTATTTTACATCTGATTTTAATACCATTTGTGACATTTTTCATCATTTGTATCACCTTTTAATAATGAATAATAAATATTAATAATTTTTGATACTTATCAGTGTCAAACTATATCATATCTATATATCCGGACATTCTGAATGCCCTCCAGCTTATACTCTTTAAATTTTTTCCACATTTGGCAGTGGGTGCTGCCTTTTGGAGAGAGCACCTACCCATGAATTAGTGACAGTGGAGCCTCTGTAAACTTTGATCTATCATTTATCCTAAGTAAATAGTATGACCATGGGAAAACAGGTGGTAAAACATATTAAATTTATGACTTTAAAGTGCCCTAAATGTGAATGCAGCCTCTGTTTACATCCCACTGGAACCAAATATCTGCAATCTCCTACATGAGAAAAGAGAAGTAGTTTAGCAGAATATTTATAGTGTTAGCCTTGATATGCGCTATGTATCTTATGCCCATGGGCCTAGTGCTTATGGGAAAAGGATAGTATTTAAGCAAATCCTTGTAAGATACAGTATATCAGCTTTTAATCCTGTCTTACTTCTAAATGCAATTTAACATCTCTGCTGCCATCATTTTTTCACCATTTATTGAAATAACACATTAATTCAAACACTACCAAAAAGCTAAATAAACATGTTGCACAACTTTTAGAGAACATACAGCCAAATGTTGCCCTTGGCAAGATTTAAATGTGTTAAGCACACTTTTATAAATATTCTATATCTGTTTTGTTACTATTCCAGCATTTTAAAATATATGTGGAGTTTATGTCACAATAATTATTAGTTTTGTAGCCTTTTTTTTTTTTTTGCCCATTCTATTTGGGCAGACTATTTAGACTAATTGTTATAGTGTATGAACACTGCAACTCTGCCAGGACTTTATTCCATTCTCTGGCATCTCACTAGCTGCACTATTTCCAATTTGAAAGAACACTACACAGAAGAAAAATGTATGATAATGTTAAGAAAGATCCAACACTTTACAATCTTGTATTAGGGTCTTTTACAGATCCTTGATAAAAGACAAGTGCAACCTGCCTCTCGCCATGTTGGTTCAAGGGTTATAATGAGATTTTGTTAAAGTAACAAGAATGCTGGGAGGCGGAGCTTGCACCTGAAAGAGATGGCTGCATAAACCAGAGCTCTGCTTTCAAGATCCTTCGTAGCACCAGCTTATATTAGCCTACAAACGGAGAAATGGTGAAAATTGGACACCCTAAGTCGGGGGATCACCCCAGCACTGCCAAACCTCCAACACTTAGTGGCAACATGGATACATTTATTTAAAAAGTTCCCCCAGCCATGAGATACTCCAGGTCGGGGATCGGGTAGAGACTAACCAGGCCTCAGTACTGGAACACCAGACGGCCACTACCCTTTCTTTTCAAAAATGCCGTACTTACCTTAATGATCTCCACAAAGCTCTGGAGGACCAAGAAAACAGAGGATGCATGAATAACCTGCGCCTCAGAGGGATCCCTGAATCTGTTCCCCTGGGGGACACTCCATCATCAGTCCTCGCCATCTGTAAATCTCTACTAGTCCCTGAATTCTCAATGGACCTAATTATTGAACGAACTCATTGGGCACTACGCTGTAACCCAAAACCCTCTGAGCGCCTCAGGGATGTAATCTGCAGATTCCTTAATTTTTAAGTTAAGATGGCCATACTGGAAGCTGCTAGAAATCATGCAAAACTGACTTATGAGGGGTCTCCCATTCTAAAATACCAGGACCTGGCTCCTTCAATGCTCAGGAAACGCAGATCCCTGAAACTCCTAACTGACTGGCTCAATGTACTGTGCCACCAATACAAATAGTGTGAACTACTATTCTTACCATTTTAATCTTTGTTAAGTCCCCTATCAGGGGATGTTTATTGAATTAAATCCTTGCATGGGGAGATAGAGAAAAAAGCTGGCTCTGTCCGCTTCCTTCTAATTTTGGGCACTTGCAATGGAATTTGCCACCAATGCAACTAGTGTTAACTAAGTATTATTCCTATCAGTTTAATCTCTGTTTTGTCCCTTATCAGGGCCAGGGAGGGTGTAGTGAATAGATTTTTGGAACCGGGAGATGGTCCGCTCCGTTTGAATTTTAGGTCACTGCGCATGCACCGTGCAATGTACTGTGACACCCTATATGAGTGATGTGTTAAGTAGTACTATTCTTATGAGTTTAATCCCTGTTACGTCCCATATCTATTTAGACAACCGCAAAGAGTTGTCAATAGTTGACACACTCATGACATAAATTTTATTCCTCTATGCGTCAATCTTGGTGTAGTGATGACTGTGCTCGTGCGCACGTTTGAGAGATTGCAGGCGATGGCGGTTTTTCAAAACCTATGGTCGTGCTGAGGTAGTTCAGTGACAGTTAAGTGACCCAGAAAACAATGATTCTGCAGTGTTGGCCCATTGTTGGTCTAGTAGGCTTTAATGATCACCTTAGATGATCACAAAGAAAATTAATGCTTTTTCTATGAAAAATTATCAAGCCGATCGCTTTTGGTCTGTTCACAATGAAGCAACGACCTTATCATCTGGGGTGTGCCAACATTGCCAGCACACTCATAGAGGTGATCGCTTCATTGTTATACCCTTCACCGCAACAAGGTAACGATCACGAAGGGGAATTGACACATGTACATGCCTTTTTTTTTTTTTTTGTAGCCACAGTGCAGAACCAGAGGCCAGAAAAATTAGGTATTGTTGCAGCCGCAACTTCTATACTTTTTTGACCTAGGCGAGTTCTCTTGTCAGTGACAATACCTCCTGCTGCGCTGAAGGTCCTTTCTGACAGGAGACTTGAAGCGGGGCAGGCCAGAAGTTCAATTTCAACTTGGGATAGCTCAGGCCACAGGTCAAGCATGCACACCCAGTAGTCAAAGGGTTCATCGCTCCTCAGAGTGTCGATATCTGCAGTTAAGGCTAGATAGTCTGCTACCTGTCGGTCGAGTTGTTCTCTGAGGGTGGACCCCGAAGGGCTGTGGCGATGCATAGAACTTAAAAAGCTCTGCATGTCCTCTATCAACAACACGTCTGTAAAGTGTCCTTTCCTTGCCGGCGTGGTCGTGGTAGGAGGAAGATTACTTTGACCTATTCCCCTGTTAGATTCCCATTGTGCTGTGACATCACCCTTATACACTGTGTAAATCATACTTCTTATTTTGAAACTGCTGCATCCTTTCCGACTTCCGGTAATTCGGCAACATTTCAGCCACTTTCTGCTTACCGGGGGTCTAGTAGCGTGGCCACCCAGTACAGACTGTTATCCTTCAGCCTTTTTATACGAGGGTCCCTCAACATGCATGACTGCATGAAAGACCCCATTTTCACAAGGTTGGATGCCGAGCTACTCATGTCCCGTTCCTCGTCCTCACTGATCTCATTGAAGGTCTGTCCCCAGCCACGTACAACACCACGGGTCCCAGATAGGTGAAAACGATGCCTGCTGTGGTTGGTCTTCCTCCTCCTCAAAGCAACATTCCTCCTCTGACTCCTTTTCCTCAGACTCCTCTTCCAGCGTTGCCGCAGGTCAAGCAAGCGATGATGATAAGGCTGTTTCTGGTGGTGATAGTGGCTAGAGTTGAGCGAACACCTGGATGTTCCGGTTCGAGAAGTTTGGCCGAACTTCACGAAAATGTTCGGGATGCAAACTCGACCCGAACTTCACCCCAAACACGAACCCCATTGAAGTCAATGGGGACCCAAACTTTTTGGCACTAAAAAGGCTGTAAAATAGCCCAGGAAAGGGCTAGAGGGCTGCAAAAGGCAGCAAAATGTAGGTAAATCCCCTGCAAACAAATGTGGATAGGGAAATGAAATAAAATAAATAAAAATTAACCAATATCAATTGGAAAGAGGTCCCATAGCAGAGAATCAGGCTTCATGTCCCACCAATGGAGAAGGCCACTTTTACTTGTTTAGGCCCCAGCACCCAGACAGAGGAGAGAGATCCCATGGCAGAGAATCAGGCTTCATGTCACCCACCAATGGAAAAGGCCACTTTCAGTTATTTAAGCCCCAGCACCCGGACAGAGGAGATAGGTGGCATAGCAGAGAATCAGGCTTCATGTCGCCCACCAATGGAAAAGGCCACTTTCAGTGATTTAGACCCCAGCAGCCAGACAGAGGAGAGTGGTCCCATAGTAGAGAATCAGGCTTCATGTCACCCACCACAGGAACAGGCCACTTTCAGTGATTTAGGCCCCGGCACCAAGACAGAGGAGAGAGGTCGCATAGCAGAGAATCAGGCTTCATGTCACCCACCAATTTAAGAGGCCACTTTCAGATATTTAGGCCCTGGCACCAAGACAGAGGAGAGAGGTCACATAGCAGAGAATCAGGCTTCATGTCACCCACCAATAGTACAGTCCACTTTCAGATATTTTGGCCCCGGCACCAAGACAGAGGAGAGAGGTAGCATAGCAGAGAATCAGGCTTCATGTTACCCACCATTGGAACAGGCCACTTTACGATATTTAGGCCCCTGGCACCCAGACGGAGTTAGAGATTCATTCAACTTTGGGTTGCCCCGCAATATAATGGTAAAATTAAAAAATGAGGATTGAATGAAGAAGTACCCTGGAGTCCAAGAATATATGGTTAAGGGGAGGTAGTTATAAATGTATAATTTGCACAAGGAATGGACAGGTCCTGTGGGATCCATGCCTGGTTCATTTTTATGAACGTCAGCTTGTCCACGTTGGCTGTGGACAGGCGGCTGCGTTTGTCTGTAATGACGCCCCCTGCCGTGCCGAATACACGTTCAGACAAAACGCTGGCGGCCAGGCAGGCCAGCACCTCCAAGGCATAAAAGGCTATCTCTGGCCACGTGGACAATTTGGAGACCCAGAAGTTGAATGGGGCCGAACCATCAGTCAGTACGTAGAGGGGTGTGCACACGTACTGTTCCACTATGTTATTGAAATGCTGCCTCCTGATAACACGTTCCATATCAGGTGGTGGTGCAGTTAGCTGTGGCGTGGTGACAAAACTTTTCCACATCTCTGCCATGCTAATCCTGCCCTCAGAGGAGCTGGCCATGACACAGCTGCGTTGGCGACCTCTCGCTCCTCCTCTGCCTTCGCCTTGGGCTTCCACTTGTTCCCCTATGACATTTGTGAATGCTCTCAGTAGCACGTCTACCAATGTGTGGTTGTACTTGCGCATCTTCCTATCACGCTCCAGTGCAGGAAGTAAGGTGGACACAATGTCTTTGTACCGGGGATCCAGCCAGGTGGCAACCCAGTAGTCTGCACACGTTAAAATGTGGGCAACTCTGCTGTCATTGCGCAGGCACTGCAGCATGTAGTCGCTCATGTGTGCCAGGCTGCCCAGAGGTAAGGAGAAGCTTTCCTCTGTGGGAGGCGTATCGTCATCGTCCTCCGTTTCCCCCCAGCCACGCACTAGTGATGGGCCCAAGCTGCGTTGGGTGCCATCCCGCTGTGAACATGCTTCATCCTCATCCCCCTCCACCTCCTCCTCATCCTCCTTGTCCTCCAGTAGTGGGCCCTGGCTGGCCACATTTGTACCTGGCCTCTGCTTTTGCAAAAAAACTCCCTCTGAGCCACTTCTTAGAGACTGTCCTGAAAGTGCTAAAAATGACCCCTCTACCTCCACCTCCTCCTCCTGGGCCACCTCCTCTTCCATCATCACCCTAAGTGTTTTCTCAAGGAGACATAGAAGTGGTATTGTAACGCTGATAACGGCGTCATCGCCACTGGCCATGTTGGTGGAGTACGCGAATAAGCACAACAGGGCACACAGGTCTCGCATGGAGGCCCAGTCATTGGTGGTGAAGTGGTGCTGTTCCACAGTGCGACTCACCCGTGTGTGCTGCAGCTGAAACTCCACTATGGCCTGCTGCTGCTCACACCGTCTCTCCAGGATGTGAAAGGTGGAGTTCCACCTGTTGGGCACGTCACTTTATGCAGCAGCTCTGACATGTCAGGGTAGTTGTGAAGGAACTTCCGCACCACCAAATTGCGCCAGGCAAGGAATGTGCGTCAAACCGGCTAGTCCAAGAGGTGCGAGGAGATTTCCACCATTATCTCACACCACCAGGCCGGGCTTGAGGCCCACCGGCAGCAACCAATCGTTGGTCTGTTGTTCAATACCCCGCCACAACTCATGCGCGGTGTGGGGTCTGTCTCCCAAACATATGAGTTTCAGAACGGCCTGCTGACGTTTACCCCGGGCTTTGCTGAAGTTGGTGGTGAAGGTGTGTGGTTGACTGGATGAGCAGGTGGAAGAAGAGGAGGAGGAAGCTGAGTAGGAGGAGGAGGCTACAGGAGGCAAAGAATGATGCCCTACGATCCTTGGCGGCGGAAGGACGTGCGCCAAAGAACTCTCCGCCTGGGGTCCAGCCGCCACTACATTTACCCAGTGTGCAGTTAGGGAGATATAACGTCCCTGGCCGTGCCTACTGGTCCACATATCTGTGGTTAAGTGGACTTTGCCAAAGATGGTGTTGTGCAGTGCACAGTTGATTTTATTGGATACTTGGTTTTGCAGGGAAGGCACGGCTCTCTTGGAGAAGTAGTGGCGGCTGGGAACAACATACTGTGGGACAGCCATCGCCATGAGCTGTTTGAAGCTGTCTGTGTCCATCAGCCTGAATTACAGCATTTCAAAGGCCAGTAGTTTAGAAATGCTGGCATTCAGGCCCAGGGCTCGAGGGTGGGAATTTACGCTTTCTCTCCAAGGTTTGTGAGATGGAGAACTGAACGCTGGCGTGTGACATGGTGGAGATGCTTGGTGACGGAGGTCGTGGTGTTGGTGGCACATCCTCTGTTTGGTTGGCGGCAGGTGCCAACATTCCTCACGAGGTGGAGGTAGAGGCCGAGGCAGCAGCAGAAGAGGGAGCAGGGGGAGCCTGAGTGAGTTCCTTGTTTTTAAGGTGTTTACTCCACTGCAGTTCATGCTTTGCATGTAGATGCCTGGTCATGCAGGTTGTGCTAAGGTTCAGAACGTTAATGCCTCGCTTCAGGCTCTGATGGCACAGCGTGCAAACCACTCGGGTCTTGTCGTCAGCACATTGTTTGAAGAAGTGCCATGCCAGGGAACTCCTTGAAGCTGCCTTTGGGGTGCTCGGTCCCTGGTGGCGGTGGCCAGTAGCAGATGAACTCTCTTGGCGGCGGCTGTTCTGCTTTCGCCCCCTGCTCCCTCTTTTGCTACGATGTTGTCTCGGTCTCAGCACTGCCTCTTCCTCTGAACTATGAAAGTCAGTGGCACGACCTTCATTCTATTTGGGGTTTAGGACCTCATTGTCCCCTACATCGTCTTCCACACAGTCTTTCTCCCTGACCTCCTGTTCGGTCTGCACACTGCAAAAAGACGCAGCAGTTGGCACCTGTGTTTCGTCATCATCAGAGACGTGCGGACTCTGCTGAGGTGATATTCCCATGTCCTCATCATCAGGAAACATAAGTGGTTGTGCGTCAGTGCATTCTATGTCTTCCACCACTGGGAAAGGGCTAGGTGGATTCCCTTGGGAAACCCTGCCAGCAGAGATTCAAACAGCATAAGAGACTGCTGCATAACTTGAGGCTCAGACAGTTTCCCTGATATGCATGGGGGTGATGTGACAGACTGATGGGCTTGGTTTTCAGGCGCCACCTGTGCGCTTTCTGCAGAAGACTGGGTGGGAGATACTGTTGTGAACATGCTGGATCCACTGTCGTTCATCCAATTGACTAGCGCCTGTACTTGCTCAGGCCTTACCATCCTCAGAACGGCAATGGGCCCACAAAAAATCGCTGTAAATTCTGGCGGGTACTGGAGGTAGTTGGTTCACTAGGACGTGTGGCTGTGGCAGAGCGGCCACGTACTCTCCCAGCACTAGAGGGTCCACTAACAACCCCACGACCATGTCCGCGTCCCTTACTAGATGTTTTCTTCATTGTTACCGTTCACAACAATAAGAAAAAAATTATTTGGCCCAATGTATTGAATTCAAATTCAGGCCTTTTTTTACAGGCACCTAACACTATCTGGCTATCTATTTATGTACCGTATTACACTAATCCAGGCACAGCCGTAACCACAGATTTAGGGGAATATGAATTGTAGGCCAAGTATTTAGGCCCTGGATGAAAGGTATCCTTTTAAGGACAGATTTACACTTGGAGATGCACAGTAGCGTGTGAAAAAATATATAGGATTATGCTTTCAGCACTTGTATTTTAACACTTTGTGTAATATACCCTTTAATGGAAAGAAATACATTTAGAGATGCAAAACATTATGTGCAAATGTAGAGGATTATGCTGTATTTTAACACTTTCTGTAATATATCCTTTAACGGAAAGAAATACACTAGGAGATGCACGCTGAGGGTAATATACCCTTTTCCGGACAGATTTACACTTGGCCTGCAACAGCTGGAACATCAGATTTTGAGTATTGCTATTTTGGCAATTGAATTTCACCCCAGAAAATAATTTATCCTTTGACGGACACTATGGAACTTGTCCAGTCACAACTGGAACACCAGATTTACGGTATTTTAATTTTTGCAACTGAATTTCACCCCAGAACAAAATATATCCTTTGCCGGACACTATTAAACTTGGCAAGCCACAGCTGAAACCACTGATTTACGGTATTGCTATTTTGGCAATTGAATTTCACTCAAGAAAATAATATATCCTATGACGGACAATATGAAACTATTCCAGTCATAGCTGGAACACCAGATTTACGGTATTGCTATTCTTGCAACTGAATTTCACCCCAGAAAATAATATATCCTTTGACGGACATTGTGAAACTTGTCCAGTCACAACTGGAACACCAGATTTACGATATTTCTATTTATTTAACTGAATTTTACCCCAGAAAATAAATATATCCTTTGACGGACACTATGAAACTTGTCCAGTAAAAGCTGGAACACCAGATTTACGGTATTGCTATTTTGGTAATTAAATTTCAACCCAGAAAATAATATATCCTTTGACAGACACTATGAAACTTGTCCAGTCACAGCTGGAACACCAGATTTATGGTTTTGCTATTTTGATAATTGAATTTCATCTCAGAACAAAAGCTATCCTTAGACGGACACTATAAAAGTTGTCCTGCCACAGCAGAAATCATTGATTTAGGGTATTGCTATTTTGGAAATTGAATTTCACCCCAGATAAAAAAAATATTCTTTGCCAGTCAGTATTTAGGCGCCACTTGTGCACTTTCTGCAGAAGACTGGGTGGGAGATAATGTTGTGAACGTGCTGGATCCACTGTCGACCACTCAATTGACTGGCGATTGTACTTGTTAAGGCCTTACTATCCTTAGAACGGCATTGGGCCCCACCAAATATCGCTGTAAATTCTGGCGGGTATTGGAACCAGAGGTAGTTGGTTCACTAGGACGTGTGGCTGTGGCAGAACGGCCACGTCCTCTACCAGCACCAGAGGGTCCACTAACATCACCACGACCATGTCGACGTCCGCGTCCCTTACTAGATGTTTTCTTCATTGTTACCGTTCACCACAATAAGAAAAAAATTATTTGGCCCAATGTAATAGAATTTAACCCCTCAATAAAATATAGAAATTTCTATCCTGAGTTTCTAGGGGTGACAATAAGCACAGCCAAGCCCCTGATGTAGGATATAGCAAAAAAAAAAACTAGGATTGATGGACTTGGTGGCAGCTTGTGCTGGTGCACCACAAGACACAAAATGGCCACAAAAAAAGTGACAGAAAAACGCTCTGTGCAGCCTAAAAACCAGTGAGCAATTAACTAGCAGAAGTTGAATGATTCACAGCTGTAGATCGATCACTTCATTAGGTGTTTTTGCTGAGTTTTCCCTGCCTAATCTCGCCCTTACAGCAGCTGCGTCCTATCCCTACACTAATCAGAGCAGAGTGACGTGCGGCACTACGTGACTCCAGCTTAACTAAAGGCTGGGTCACATGCTGCACTTGGCCAATCACAGCCATGCCATTAGTAGGCATGGCTGTGATGACTTTTTAGGGCAAGAAGTAAAACGCTATCTGATTGGCTGCTGTGCAGCCCTTCACAAAGCGGGAAGAAATTGCCGAACAACGAACCCGAACTTTTTTGAAAAGGTCCGGGTCCGTGTCCCGAACACCCCAAAATTCTGTACGAACCCGAACTATACAGTTCGGGTTCGCTCATCCCTACTTATAAATGACAGACTGCTGAAATCGACTCACCTGTCTCTACTTTATTCTGCTTTTAGTATGGGCAGCATACTACACAGCCATTGAGTATCATTGATGTCTAATGTCTATGAGAGACACGAGTTGAAACATTGTAACTGTTTGTGCTGAGTATCTCCACTCCACCCCTCCCACTAGATGGTTCTAGTTCAGCCAGAAACTGTTTATAAGGGAGCATAGTAGTAGAGGGTGACCAGGCACACACTATAGATCCAAGGTTCCAAAATACCAATTTATTCCTGAATAGAATTACACAAATCCACATAAAATAAATACTAAAAACAAATCCTTAAAACATCAAATCATAGAATAGTAAAATAAGTCCAGATATTGGATCACACTAGTGTATATACGTAGTGTTGTACGATGGCGGTAGCGCTATCTGCTTATATTGCAATGGAGAGTTCTAATTAGGATAACAAGTCATTCCCAGAATGATGTAATCAATAAGCATATAGTCCTTCTGATTAGAGATGGCCCGAACTATCCGCCGGCGAACAGTTCCTAATGAACATAGCTTGTTCGCGTTCGCCGCAGCGGGCGAACACATGCGATGTTCGGTCCGCCCCCTATACATCATCATTGAGCAAACTTTGACCCTGTACCTCACAGTCAGCAGACACATTCCAGCCAATCAGCAGCATACCCTCCCTCCCAGACCCTCCCATCTCCTGAACAGCATCCATTTTAGATTCATTCGGAATTTTCAGTCTTAGTGAGAGGAGGGAGAGTGTAGATGCTGCTGATTTAATAGGGAAATCGATAGCTAGGCTAGTGAATTCAGTGTCCACTCCAGTCCTGAAAGACTCATCTGATCTCTGCTGTAAGGACAGAGTCCTGAAAGCACCCCAAAAAGCCCTTTTTAGGGCTGCAACATTAGTCTGCTTTTTTTTTTTCTCCATATATATATTGCAGTTGCCTGGCCTGCCTGTGTGTGAGGAGCTGCAGGCCCACAGACTGTAGTGTCCCCACTGCCAGTGCCCACCCCTGTCATCCCATGTGGCACAGGACTTTGCATCAAAAAAAGGCATTTAATTTTTACACTTTAATCTAAGGTTAGATGCCTGCCAGTGTGTGTCAGGCTGACTTCCACTGACTGTAGTGTGCCCACTGCCAGTGCCCACCCCTGTCATCCCATGTGGCACAGTACTTTGCATAAAAAAAAGGCATTTAATTTTTACACTTTAGTGTAATTTCAGTTGCTTGCCTGCTGCCAGTGTGTGTCAGGCCGACTTCCACTGACTGTAGTGTGCCCACTGCCAGTGCCCACCCCTGTCATCCCATGTGGCACAGTACTTTGCATCAAAAAAAGGCATTTAATTTTTACACTTTAGTGTAATTTCAGATGCTTGCCTGCTGCTAGCGTGTATCAGGCCGACTTCCACTGTTTGCAGTGTGCCCACTGCCAGTGCCAACCACTGATACCTGGTGGCACAGTGGCTTGCCGATAAATAAGGCATTTAATTTTTAGACAGTAGGCTAAATTCAGTTGCTTGCCTGCTGCCAGTGTGTGTCAGGCCGACTTCCACTGACTGTAGTGTGCCCACTGCCAGTGCCAACCATTGATACCGGTTGGCACAGTAGCTTGCCGATAAATAAGGCATTTAATTTTTAGACACTAGTCTAAATTCAGTTGCTTGCCTGCTGCCAGTGTGTGTCAGGCCCACTTCCACTGACTGTAGTGTGCCCACTGCCAGTGCCAACCATTGATACTGGGTGGCACAGTAGCTTGCCGATAAATAAGGCATTTAATTTTTAGACAGTAGTCTAAATTCAGTTGCTTGCCTGCTGCCAGTGTGTGTCAGGCCCACTTCCACAGACTGTAGTGTGCCCACTGCCAGTGCCAACCACTGATACCGGTTGGCACAGTAGCTTGCCTATAAATAAGGCATTTAATTTTTACACAGTCTAATTTCAGTTTCTTGCCTGCTGCCAGTGTGTGTCAGGCCCACTTCCACAGACTGTAGTGTGCCCACTGCCAGTGTCAACCACTGATACCGGTTGGCACAGTAGCTTGCCGATAAATAAGGCATTTAATTTTTACACAGTCTAATTTCAGTTGCTTGCCTGCTGCCAGTGTGTGTCAGGCCCACTTCCACAGACTGTAGTGTGCCCACTGCCAGTGCCAACCACTGATACCGGGTGGCACAGTAGCTTGCCGATAAATAAGGCATTTAATTTTTAGACAGTAGTCTAAATTCAGTTGCTTGCCTGCTGCCAGTGTGTGTCAGGCCGACTTCCACTGACTGTAATGTGCCCACTGCCAGTGCCAACCACTGATACCGGTTGGCACAGTAGCTTGCCGATAAATAAGGCATTTAATTTTTACACATTAGTCTAATTTCAGTTGCTTGCCTGCTGCCAGTGTGTGTCAGGCCCACTTCCACAGACTGTAGTGTGCCCACTGCCAGTGCCCACCACTGATACCGGGTGGCACAGTACCTAGCACGCGTAGTACCACTTATCTAAAAAAAAATGACAGGCAGAGGCAGGCCACCCCGCAGGGGCCGTCGTGGTCGTGGTGCTGTGATTTCCACTGTCCTTGGAATAATGCCCAGTGCCACTTACCCTGAACCCGAAAAATTCTGAGGACATAGTTGACTGGCTTAGACAGGACACCCAATCTTCAACAGCTTCCGCTAAGAACCTTGACGCACCATCCTCCTCCAGCTCAGCTTCGGTCACCTGCTCTCAAGTTACCACGCACCCGCCCGCCGCCACCACCACCACTAACACCACAGCCACCACAGCCGCTTCACTTGATCCGTCAGAGGAGATATTTAGTTGGATGCAATTAGTGATGCGCAACCATTATTGCCAGATGATGTAGATTACAGGGATATGTCTCAGTCAGGCAGGATTACACACATGGACGTACAGTGTGATGATGATGATGATGATGTTGTACCCGCTGCTGCTTCCTTTGCTGAGGTGTCAGATACAAGTGAAGCGGTTGATGATGACGATGTGTCCACGGATGCCACATGGGTGCCTGCTCGAAGAGAAGAAGAGGGGAAAAGTTCAGAAGGGGAGACTGAGAGAATGAGGAGACGAGTTGGAAGCAGGGGGAGGTCGTCGCAAGGAGTTAGTGGCACAGTCAGACAGCATGTATCGGCACCTGGGGTCAGCCAGACAGCACGCCAGTCAACACATACTGTTGCCACCACCAGAATGCCGTCATTACAAAGCTCAGCAGTGTGGCATTTTTTTGTGTGTCTGCCTCTGATAACAGCAATGCCATTTGCAACCTGTGCCAAAAGAAACTGAGTCGTGGGAAGTCCAACACCCACCTCGGTACAACTGCTTTGCGAAGGCACATGATCTCACATCACAAACGCCTATGGGATCAACACATGAGTACAAGCAGCACACAAACTCAAAGTCACCATGCTCCTCCTGGTCCAGCATCTTCAGCCACGTCAACCACTGCTGTCCTCCCTGCCCCCTCTCAACCACCCGCCACTCCTCCTCTCACCTTCAGCAGTTCCTGCTCATCTGCCCACAGTCAGGTGTCTGTCAAGGACATGTTTGAGCGTAAAAAGCCAATGTCACAGAATCACCCCCTTGCCCGGCGACTGACAGCTGGCTTGACGGAACTCTTAGCCCGCCAGCTTTTACCATACCAGCTGGTGGAGTCTGAGGCCTTAAAAAAAATTGTCACTATTGGGACACCACAGTGGAATTTACCCGGATGAAATTTTTTTTCAAAAAAGGCAATCCCAAACCTCTACCATGTCATTGAAAAGGAAGTCATGGCATCTCTGGCATACAGTGTTGGGACAAGGGTCCATCTGACCACTGATACCTGGTCTGCAAAGCACGGTCAAGGCAGGTATATCACGTACACTGCGCATTGGGTCAACCTGCTGACGGCTGACAAGCATGGAATGCGTGGCTCCGCAGCGGAGTTAGTGACACCACCACGACTTGCAGGCAGACCTACTGCCACCTCTTCTACTCCTACTCCATCCTCTTCGATATCCTCCTCGGCTGAGTCCTCTTCTGCTGCGGCGTCTGGCTGCACATCAACTGAATCCCCTCAGCTCCCCAGGGGTTATTCCACATCCCGGATACGACAGTGTCACGCTGTCTTGGGGTTGACTTGCCTGAAAGCAGAGAGCCACACAGGACCAGCACTCCTGTCCGCCCTGAATGCACAGGTGGATCAGTGGCTGACCCCGCACCAACTGGAGATTGGCAAAGTGGTGTGTGACAATGGAACAAATTTGTTGTCGGAATTGAATTTGGGCAAGTTGTCACATGTGCCATGCATGGCACATGTGTTGAATCTCATCGTACAACGTTTTGTGTCTAAGTACACAGGCTTATAGGACGTCCTCAAGCAGGCCAGGAAGGTGTGTGGCCATTTCAGGCGTTCCTACACGGCCATGGCGCACTTTTCCGATATTCAGCAGCGAAACAACATGCCAGTGAGGCGCTTGATATGCGACAGCCAGATACGTTGGAGTTCAACACTCCTAATGTTCGACCGCCTGCTCCAACAAGAAAAAGCTGTCAACGAGTATTTGTATGACCGGGGTGCTAGGACAGCCTCTGCGGAGCTGGGAATTTTTTTGCCATGTTACTGGACACCCATGCGCAATGCCTGTAGGCTCATGCGTCCTTTTGAGGAGGTGACAAACCTAGTCAGTCGCACCGAAGCAACATCAGCGACCTCATCCCATTTGTTTTCTTTCTGGAGCGTGCCCTGCGAAGAGTGCTGGATCAGGCTGTAGATGAGCGTGAAGAGGAAGAGGAAGAGTTGTGGTCACCATCACCACCAGAAACAGCCTTGTCATCATTGCTTGCCGGACCTGCAGCAACGCTGGAAGAGGAGTATGAGGAAGAGGAGTCAGAGGAGGAATGTGGCGGCTTTGAGGAGGAGGAAGACCAACCACAGCAGGCACCCCAGGGTGCTCATTGTTGTCACCAATCTGGGTCCCATGGTGTTGTACGTGGCTGGGGGGAAGAACAGACCGTCAATGACATCAGTGAGGACGAGGAACGGGAAATGAGTAGCTCTGCATCCAACCTTGTTCAAATGGGGTCTTTCATGCTGTCATGTCTGTTGAGGGACCCACATATAAAAAGGATGAAGGAGAACGGCCTGTACTGGGTGGCCACGCTACTAGACCCCCAGTATAAGCAGAAAGTGGCAGAAATGTTACCAAATTGCCGAAAGTCGGAAAGGATGCAGCAGTTCAAAAAAATATGTTTTACACAGCATATAAGGGGGATGTCACAGCACAACGGGAATCTAATAGGGAAAGAGGTGAATGTAATCCTCCTCCTACCACGGCGGCAAGGACTGGACGATTTACAGATGTGTTGTTGATGGAGGACATGCAGAGCTTTTTCAGTCCTACTCATCGCCACAGCCCTTCGGGATCCAGCCTTAGAGAACGACTTGACCGACAGGTAGCAGACTACCTCGCCTTAACAGCAGATATCGACACTCTGAGGAGCAATGAACCCCTTCACTACTTGGTGTGCAGGCTTGACCTGTGGCCTGAGCTATCCCAGTTTGCGATAGAACTTCTGGCCTGCCCTGCTTCAAGTGTTCTGTCAGAAAGGACCTTCAGTGCAGCAGGAGGCATTGTCACTGACAAGAGAAGTCGCCTCGGTCAAAAAAGTGTTAATTACCTCACCTTCATAAAGATGAATGAGGCATGGATCCCGAAGGGACTGACAGTGGGGGATACGTTTGACTAACAAAAGGCCTGATTACATGCCTTGGCCTCAAAATGGTCCCCACGCTGCTGTATTTAATGTCTGCATACCGGATGACTTTCGTGAATTCTCCACCACCAACTAGGGTTCAAGCCACAATGTTTTAGTCACTTTTCTGCCTGGAAAACATCAATTTTTCAGGCCGCTGCTACAATAGCGGCTGCAACATTGCCATTATTTTTCAGGCATGTGTACATGCCTAATTTTTCTGTCCTATGGTGCAGCACTGTGGCTACAAAAACAAACCAAAAAAAAAAGGCACATACAAGTGTCAATTCCCCTTCGTTATCGTTACCTTGTTGTGGTGAAGGGGCTTGCGTATCACAATGAAGCAATCATCACCTCTATGAGTGTGTTGGCAATGTTGCCACACCCCAGATGATAAGACCGTTGCTTCATTATGGTCAGACCAAAAGCGATCGGACGGCTGGATAATATTTCATAGAAAAAACATTAATTTACCTTTTTTTTTATGTTGTATGGGTTTTTAATACATAAAATAAAAAATCATAATAAAGTCTCTTAATAGTTTATTAGAAATGATGCAGACAATTAAAAAAATCCCCATCAATTCCAATACAAAGCAAGTACAGAGCTCAGAACAAAATAATTTCATGATGTCGTAATGGTTCGCTAATTCGACAATGGTTAATCAATTCGACCGGATATTAAACTGATAGGAATAGTACTAGTTAAGACACCACTCATATAGGGCGCAGTGCCCCAATTTGGGAGTATGAGGACCGACCAAGCTGCTTTTTCCATCTCCCGATTCCTGAAATCAATTCAGTTTGGTGTATGAGAGTTTGGTCTGTCACTGTGAAGGCAGTCGAAGGTACCCGGCCTAAATTTTTTTTCACAAAAGGCAATCCCTGATATGGGACGTAACAGAGATTAAACTGATGAGAATAGTACTACAGAAAATACCACTCATATCGGGTGTGACAGTAAATTGCACGGCGCAGACGCAGTGACCGTGGATAAAAACAAAGGGGAGGGAGCCAGCGTTTTTTTAACCATCTCCCCGTTCGAAAAATCTATTCAATAAATGGCCCCCAGATTGGGGACGTTAGAGGGATTAAACTGATGAGAATAGTACTACAGAAAATACCACTCATATCGGGTGTGACAGTAAATTGCACGGCGCAGACGCAGTGACCGTGGATTAAAACAGAGTGGAGGAAGCCAGCGTTTTTTTAACAATCTCCCCAATCGAAAAATCTATTCAATAAATGGCCCCCAGATTGGGGACGTTAGAGGGATTAAACTGATGAGAATAGTACTACAGAAAATACCACTCATATTGGGTGTGACAGTAAATTGCACGGCGCAGACGCAGTGACCGTGGATAAAAGCAAAGGGGAGGGAGCCAGCGTTTTTTTTAACCATCTCCCCGTTCTAAAAATCTATTTAATAAATGGCCCCCAGATTGGGGATGTAACAGGGATTAAACTGATGAGAATAGTACTACAGAAAATACCACTCATATTGGGTGTGACAGTAAATTGCACGGCGCAGACGCAGTGACCGTGGATAAAAACAAAGGGGAGGGAGCCAACGTTTTTTTAACCATCTCCCCGTTCGAAAAATCTATTCAATTCCCCTTTCGGGGACCCTTTGTGTTGTAAGTGGCTGGGTGGAGGAAGAAACCTTAAATGACATCACCGGGACGTGGCTAGCTTGGTATCCAACCTTGTGCAAATGGGGAGTTTGCGGTTGTGCAAATTAACTGTTTGCGGTTGTTTGCGGTGCATTAAAAGGGGAGTTTGGTCTGTCAATGTCTGTAAAGTGGGCGTAACCCTTACACTACCTGATCGATACAACATCATACCTGATCGTATACACACACTGGATGTTTTAAAGCATGTTATTCCAAACAATTTAGGAATGTTAGTTGATTTATGCCCTTTATGGATTAAAACCCGACTCTGCGTCCACTACGTAATTTTCCATGGGAGTTTTGCCATGGATCCCCCTCCGGCATGCCCCAGTCCAGGTGTTAGATCCCTTGAAACGACTTTCCCATCACTATTGTGGCCAGAAAGAGTCCCTGTGGGTTTTAAAATTCGCCTGCCAAGTCTATGGCGGTTCGCCTGGTTCGCCCGTTCGCGAACATCTGCGGAAGTTCACGTTCGCTGTTCGCGAACGGAAAATTTTATGTTCGCGGCATCACTACTTCTGATATCCCTTCAATTTATTCCTGTTAATGTCCGTGAGTAATGTTAGTCCGCAAGTAGAGATATCTTATTGCGATACCTGTAGCAGGCTTTCTTTGTATAATTAACGTGGAAGGCTTACTTACATACCAATCTGTCATCAGCTCATGGTGTCCCACAAGGATAATTCGACAGACTTACCCCGCATCCGTTGGTACTGCGGGTAGGTACCTGAAATCGTAAGCCCCACGTCCCACGTGTTCTGCCGGATAACTTGCTTACCTCGCGGTCATGTGTCCGGGGATTCAGCATGCCAAGCGCTCTTTCGGCGTTCCACGTGTGATGTCGGATGATGATACTTGCTCAGACTTGAATCAATTTTCCGCTGTATTTTTCAGGAGAGCTCCTCTGGAATTCTACAGTTTATTTCTTTGTTTTTTTATTTCTAAAATTTAGGTATACTTTTCCCAAACATGTTTCGGAGCTCAACCTCGCTCCTTCATCAGTGCACAGAGTCAAATTTGGACTGGAGCACCTTTTCCAGAATTACTTGACAGTGAGCCACCTTTTCTGTTTTATATATTTTATAAGGAGAGCAGTCAGTTCCCTTAGTGTTCTCCATTTAGAGATCAGTGTTTGGAGGGAGAGATTCATGCCAGTCTGCAAGGGTGACCAGAAGATGACGCTGAGATGGGGATGCTGAGCCACAGACCATGGGGACACCTGGACTATTTAGCTACAGACCGTGAGCCTCTAGCCTTTTACCAGGGTACTAGCCTTTTGAGAGAGAGAGAGAGGGACAGCTAGCTCAGGCCTTTTCTCAGCATCAACTCTCTGGACTTATTTCCCATTGGGGTGCACCACGACTTACGGAGAGAAGCAACAGGTGGTGACACCTCAATGGTGTCCGGGTGACCCAGGGTAGCGCTGGGGCTTCTCTAAATTTGCCGACTGCATCAAATTCTTTGGCCGACCATGACGACGACTATTCTGAGTGGAACCTATCTTGTTAATTCGCTGGATAGTCTTAGGCCTGAGACCTTGTAACACTAATGCGTCACTTGACAATGGGGAGGGAAAATGGCTAAGGGGGCACAATTTGACCATTTTCACTGAGGGGTGTACTCATTTTTGTTGCCAACGGTTTAGACATTAATGACTGTGTGTTGCGTGTTTTTTTAGAGGGCACACTACATTTATTTCCTATATACAAGCTGTTCTCTAACTAATTAACATTGTGTCTAAGTATCATTTCTTCAATCTTCAGTGTTGGCCCATGAAAATATATAGTAAAATATTTACAAAAATGTGAGGGGTGTACTCACTTTTGAGACACTGTGTGTGTGTGTGTATATATATATATATATATATATATATATATATCCCACTGTCAGTGTTTGGTAAATTGATGATACACACAATTAGGTCAGGATGGGTACTGCAAGGCAGTAATAAAGCATATAAGCATAGAACAGCATTATCAGCATATTTGTGTAGCTAATAAAAGCTTTGCAGTTTTTTGGAATGCATGACCTACATCTGAAAAAAAAATAAAAGATCACAAATGGAAACCAGAAACAACAATTGTTGGATGCAATTTCACAACTTCTCTTAAAATGTGTCTCTCGTACCTATGATTTAGTACTTAAAGTCAGTAGGTGAAAGAAGCCAGTGGGGGAGCAGAACAAAGAACTTACTTTGACATTTTTACTGTCTGCCAAACTCATCTCAGACTGTAAAAGAACACATTTTTGATTGACTGCAAGAAAGAATGAAGCTTAAATATAATCTATTATGTTGAGGGCCAGTATGACTGCTCACTGTCAGATGACTCTATTTTTGATGTGCTTTAACTCCTTCCCACAAAGCAAGAAGGAGAGAAGATAGTTCCATATATTAGGGCACAGTGGTTTTCATAAGCCCCATTTGCAGCAGGTGTGTGCTTAACATACAGATGACACTATGCTGCAGTGGATATCCTAGGACCTGGGTGTTTAACTCCTTAGGTGCCCCAAAGTGATCATGATATCTGACTGGTTTTACAGAGGGCTCCCTCAGTTAGTCCACCAGCATCCCTAACATGATTGGAGGGTGCTAATGGGTTACTACAGTGGCCAAAGTACGTGAATATATTAAAGGGGTTTTCCGAGATTTTTTTTTTTTACTGATGAACTATTCTATGGATCATCAGTATCTGATCGGTGGGGGTATAACACCTGGGAACCCCATTGATCAGCTGCTTTGAGAAGGCACCGGTGTTCCTGTGAGCACCGCTGCCTTCTCTCTGCTCAACAAGCACTGTGCCATACATTATATAGCGGCTGTGCTTGGTATTGCAGCTCAGCCTCATTCACTTGAATGCAGCTGAGCTGCTCCTAGGCCTTGTGACCAATGAACATGTTCTCATTCGGCCTAGGAAAAGCAGAGAGAAGGTCGCAGTGACAACCGCTCCCTTCAAAACAGCTGATTGGTGGGGGTCCCGAGAGATAGACCCCCATCCATCAGATACTAATGACCTATCCTGAGAATAGAGAAAATATAACCAAATGAAAGCAGCACCAATATCCCTCATGATCTCCACAGAAATGCTTAGTTTTTAAACTATCCTGAGAATAGGTCATCAGTAAAAGAATCTTGGAAAACCTTTTTAAGCATAGTATTACTACAATGTACTATCAAAACAATCATGCCCAAGTCCCATAAAGGGATGTAAAAAAATGTAAAAAAAAAATGATAAGGTTTTTTGGGGAAAAATTTGGTTCGATCCGAATATATTCGCGGTGAATTACATTTAAATAAGGCTATTTTTTGGCTGCTGAGAGCCTTTCTAGTGGTGTAGAACACTGCGCCTTGCAGTAACACGCATAGGGAGTCTGCTGTGGTAGTGAAAAAATACTGTGAGTCAGTATGACATGCAGATGACAGGCGTCTCACTTAGAATCACTGCACAATTCACTTATTTGGGCACACAGTCACGGGGCCAAAACTGACCAAATAACTCAAGTATTAACTTAGCCTTACAGGTCGATGTTAGCGTCAAGAAAAGCGCACTCCTTTTACACCCTTGTCAGCTGATTCCACATTGATGTCTATAAAACCAGATATATTAAACGCTTATACAAGTAGAGCCCCTTGACAGAGTGGAGAAAGTGTCAGAAGTAAGTTTGTGTTGACGTCACTGATTAATTTCGCCTTCCTCTGATCCATCAGAACAATAACCCACAAAAAACGGATCCTGTCTGTGGAAAATTTGCCTTCACTCGGTCAGCATTTGCTCAATAATCCATCAGTATTGCTAATGCCAAATAAAACAGGAGTGGATCTAAAACAGAGATGACACGTGAATGGAATATTTGCATGTCTTCTATATTTTGTACCCACTCCTGCTTTTAGCTACCAAATCATAAGCCAAATCTGATGGGACCATACAGGCCTTACAGCTGCTACATAGACATGATCCGTTGTGCGTCTCATTTTTCCTTCCTTCTGACAGATCAGAAGAAGTGTCAAATAAATGATGATGTAAGTCAGACCAAAAGGCAAAATAGTGGCCCAATCATGAAGTTAGGAGGGTCTGAACAGTCTGGAGTTGGCAGCAGTATGAGGAAGCCACCGAGTGGCACAATGACAGAGCTTGAAGCAGCAGTAGCAGCATCAGGAGAAGGCCACCGAGTGGACAATGAGAGAGTCTGAATCAGAAGCAGCAGTAGAAGTATCAGGAGAAGGCCACTGAGTGGAACAATGACAGAGTCAGGAGGTGGCAACACTAGCCTTTCCAGTCAACTGCCACTATTCTCAAGCGAGGAGTGGGCATTGATGTTAGACCTATGTGAGGTTTAAAAAAACTTTGATGAATCCACAAAGATGGTTAGTGGCGATAACACTATTATCAGCGTAACCATCCAACTGCTGTGTCTACTCAAACGATCGCTGCTCACAATTAAGGAGGATGCTTTAAATGTGGCAGATGAGGTAATGGGGGAGCAGATGACACAGGGTGATAGCCAGACCTCCCCCAGTTTGTCTTCTCAGCGTTAAGTGGGCCATGAAGAGGAGGAGGAGCTGGAGATACTTGCCTCTGATACAAAGGCTAGTACCTATGGAACTTTAATTCCATCTGTTCAGCGTGGATGGGCAGAAGAGGAGAAGGAGGGTATGGAGAGTCATCCCGAAGTTGACATCGACGTCTTGCCCGTTGGTACTCTGGCACACATGGCTGACTTTATGTTAGGCTGCCTTTCCGCGACCCTCGCATTATACACATTCTAGGTAACACAGATTACTGGGTGTTCACCATTCTGGACCCCTGCTACAAAGAGAACTTCTCATCTCTGATTCCTGTGGTGGAGAGGACGAGTAAAACCGTGCAATACCAGAAGGTAATTGTTGACAGATTGCTCCAAAATATTCTATCTGATAATGAGGCCGCCAGAGTCCGTACTTCCTCAAGCAACCAAACACAACAATAGCTGATCTCAGGGAGACCAGCTACAAAAAACACCGCGGAGCCTCACTTAAGAGTCTCAACACAGCAATCCGAAGTGCAAAGTTCCCTGGGAAACAGGAATATGCAAAACAAATGTGGAGCCCCAGTTATGGGTCTACAACACAATGAAAGCCAGATATCCCTCAAAGGAAGGAAAACCAAGCAAAGGGGTGTCTCCATTACAGAGATCACCAAATCCACCATATTAAGTGGCCCCTATGTCAAGATCTCACTTTTTTTTACAAGCTTTAAGGATGTGACAGGGAAAACCTAAGCTAGGTATCCATCCACAGACAGCTGTTTCAGGGTGTTGCCCCTCATCAGTGTGGAGTAGGATTCTGGCTAACCGGGAGCAATGCCTCGGAGACTACTCAAACACAACAATAGCTGATCTCAGGGAGACCAGCTACAAAAAACACTGCGGAGCCTCACTTAAGAGTCTCAACACAGCAATCCCTGAAACAGCTGTCTGTGGATGGATACCTAGCTTAGGTTTTCCCTGTCACATCCTTAAAGCTTGTAAAAAAAGTGGGATCTTGACAGTTCCCAGCGAATATAGCTTGTTCGCATTCGCCGCAGCGGGCGAACACATGCGATGTTAGGTCCGCCCCCTATACATCATCATTGAGCAAACTTTGACCCTGTACCTCACAGTCAGCAGAAACATTCCAGCCAATCAGCAGCATACCCTTCCTCCCAGACACTCCCATCTACTGAACAGCATCCATTTTAGATTTATTCGGAAGCTGCAGTCTTAGTGAGAGGTGGGAGAGTGTAGTTGCTGCTGATTTAATAGGGAAATCGATAGCTAGGCTAGTGAATTCAGTGTCCACTCCAGTCCTAAAAGACTCATCTGATCTCTGCTGTAAGGACAGCGTCCTGAAAGCACCCCAAAAAGCCCTTTTTAGGGCTGCAACATTAGTCTGCTTTTTTTTTTTCTCCATATATATATTGCAGTTGCCTGGCCTGCCTGTGTGTGAGGAGCTGCAGGCCCACAGACTGTAGTGTGCCCACTGCCAGTGCCCACCCCTGTCATCCCGTGCGGCACAGGACTTTGCATCAAAAAAAGGCGTTTCATTTTTACACTTTAGTGTAATTTCAGTTGCTTGCCTGCTAGTGTGTGTCAGGCCGACTTCCACTGACTGTAGTGTGCCCACTGCCAGTGCCCACCCCTGTCATCCCATGTGGCACAGGACTTTGCATCAAAAAAAGGCATTTAATTTTTACACTTTAGTGTAATTTCAGATGCTTGCCTGCTAGTGTGTGTCAGGCTGACTTCCACTGACTGTATTGTGCCCACTGCCAGTGCCCACCCTTGTCATACCGTGTGGCACAGGACTTTGCATCAAAAAAAGGCATTTAATTTTTACACTTTAGTGTAATTTCAGTTGCTTGCCTGCTAGTGTGTGTCAGGCTGACTTCCACTGACTGTAGCGTGCCCACTGCCAGTGCCCACCCCTGTCATCCCGTGTGGCACAGGACTTTGCATCAAAAAAAGGCATTTAATTTTTACACTTTAGTGTAATTTCAGTTGCTTGCCTGCTAGTGTGTGTCAGGCCGACTTCAACTGACTGTAGTGTGCCCACTGCCAGTGCCCACCACTGATACCGGGTGGCACAGTAGCTTGCCGATAAATAAGGCATTTCATTTTTACACATTAGTCTAATTTCAGTTGCTTGCCTGCTGCAAGTGTGTGTCAGGCCCACTTCCACTGACTGTAGTGTGCCCACTGCCAGTGCCCAGCACTGATACCGGGTGGCACAGTAGCTTGCCGATAAATAAGGCATTTAATTTTTACACATTAGTCTAATTTCAGTTGCTTGCCTGCTGCTAGTGTGTGTCAGGCCGACTTCAACTGACTGTAGTGTGCCCACTGCCAGTGCCCACCACTGCTACCGGGTGGCACAGTAGCTTGCCGATAAATAAGGCATTTAATTTTTAGACAGTAGTCCAAATTCAGTTGCTTGCCTGCTGCCAGTGTGTGTCAGGCCCACTTCCACAGACCGAATTGTGCCCCTTGCCAGTGCCAACCACTGATATCGGGTGTCACAAAAGCTTGCCGATAAATAAGGCATTTAATTTTTAGACAGTATTCTAATTTCAGTTGCTTGCCTGCGGCCAGGGTGTCTCAGGCCCACGTCCATTGACTGTGTTGTGCCCACTGCCAGTGCTCACCACTGATACCGGGTGGCACAGTAGCTTGCCGATAAATAAGGCATTTAATTTTTAGACAGTAGTCTAAATTCAGTTGCTTGCTTGCTGCCAGTGTGTGTCAGGCCCACTTTCACAGACTGTAGTGTGCCCACTGCCAATGCCCACCACTGATACCGAGTGGCACAGTAGCTTGCCGATAAATAAGGCATTTAATTTTTAGACAGTAGTCTAAATTCAGTTGCTTGCCTTCTGCCAGTGTGTGTCAGGCCCACTTCCACAGACTGTAGTGTGCCCACTGCCAGTGCCAACCACTATTACCGGGTGGCACAAAAGCTTGCCGATAAATAAGGCATTTAATTTTTAGACAGTAGTCTAATTTCAGCTGCTTGCCTGCTGCCAGTGTGTGTCAGGCCCACGTCCACTGACTGTAGTGTGCCCACTGCCAGTGCCCACCACTGATACCGAGTGGCACAGTAGCTTGCCGATAAATAAGGCATTTAATTTTTAGACAGTAGTCTAAATTCAGTTGCTTGCCTGCTGCCAGTGTGTTTCAGGCCCACTTTCACAGACTGTAGTGTGCCCACTGCCAGTGTCAACCACTGATACCGGGTGGCACAGTAGCTTGCCGATAAATAAGGCATTTAATTTTTAGACAGTAGTATAATTTCAGTTGCTTGCCTGCTGCCAGTGTGTGTCAGGCCCACTTCCACAGACTGTAGTGTGCCCACTGCCAGTGCCAACCACTCATACCAGGTGGCACAGTACCTAGCACGCGTAGTACCACTAATCTAAAAAAAAATGACAGGCAGAGGGAGGCCATCCCGCAGGGGCCGTCGTGGTCGTGGTGCTTTGATTTCCACTGTCCCTGGAATAATGCCTAGTGTTCAGAGGCCATGTACCCTCAACCCGAAAAATTCTGAGGACATAGTTGACTGGCTTAGACAGGACACCCAATCTTCAACAGCTTCCGCTAAGAACCTTGACGCACCATCCTCCTCCAGCTCAGCTTCGGTCACCTGCTCTCAAGTTACCACGCACCCGCCCGCCGCCACCACCACCACTAACACCACAGCCACCACAGCCGCTTCACTTGATCCGTCAGAGGAGTTATTTAGTTGGATGCAATTAGTGATGCGCAACCATTATTGCCAGATGATGTAGATTACAGGGATATGTCTCAGTCAGGCAGGATTACACACATGGACGTACAGTGTGATGATGATGATGATGTTGTACCCGCTGCTGCTTCCTTTGCTGAGGTGTCAGATACAAGTGAAGCGGTTGATGATGACGATGTGTCCACGGATGCCACGTGGGTGCCTGCTCGAAGAGAAGAAGAGGGGAAAGTTCAGAAGGGGAGACAGAGAGAATGAGGAGACGAGTTGGAAGCAGGGGGAGGTCATCGCAAGGAGTTAGTGGCACAGTCAGACAGCATGTATCGGCACCTGGGGTCAGCCAGACAGCACGCCAGTCAACGCATGCTGTTGCCACCACCAGAATGCCGTCATTGCAAAGCTCAGCAGTGTGGCATTTTTTTTTGTGTGTCTGCCTCTGATAACAGCAATGCCATTTGCAACCTGTGCCAAAAGAAACTGAGTCGTGGGAAGTCCAACACCCACCTTGGTACAACTGCTTTGCGAAGGCACATGATCTCACATCACAAACGCCTATGGGATCAACACATGAGTACAAGCAGCACACAAACAAACTTGCAGGCAGACCTACTGCCACCCCCTCTACTCCTACTCCATCCTCTTCAATAACCTCCTCGGCTGAGTCCTCTTCTGCTGCGGCGTCTGGCTGCACATCAACTGAATCCCCCCAGCTCCCCAGGGTCTATTCCACATCCCGGATACGTCACGCTGTCTTGGGGTTGACTTGCGGAGCTGGGAATTTTTTTGCCACGTTACTGGACACTCATGTGCAATGCCTGTAGGCTCATGCGTCCTTTTGAGGAGGTGACAAACCTAGTCAGTCGCACCGAAGGCACCATCAGCGACCTCATCCCATTTGTTTTCTTCCTATAGCATGCCCTACGAAGAGTGCTGGATGAGGCTTTAGATGAGCGTGAAGAGGAAGAGGAAGAGTTGTTGTCACCATCACCACCAGAAACAGCCTTGTCTTCATCCCTTGCCGGACCTGCGGCAACGCTGGAAGAGGAGTATGAGGAAGAGGAATCAGAGGAGGAATGTGGCGGCTTTGAGGAGGAGGAAGACCAACCACAGCGGGCACCCCAGGGTGCTCGCTGTTGTCACCTATCTGGGACCCATGGTGTTGTACGTGGCTGGGGGGAAGAACAGACCGTCAATGACATCAGTGAGGACGAGGAACGGGAAATGAGTAGCTCTGCATCCAACCTTGTTTAAATGGGGTCTTTCATGCTGTCATGTCTGTTGAGGGACCCACGTATAAAAAGGATGAAGGAGAACGACCTGTACTGGGTGGCCACGCTACTAGACCCCCGGTATAAGCAGAAAGTGGCAGAAATGTTACCAAATTACCGAAAGTCGGAAAGGATGCAGCAGTTCAAAACCAAACAAAAAAATATGCTTTACACAGCTTATAAGGGGGATGTCACAGTGTAATCCTCCTCCTACCACGGCGGCAAGGACTGGACGATTTACAGATGTGTTGTTGATGGAGGACATGCGGAGCTTTTTCAGTCCTACTCATCGCCACAGCCCTTCGGGATCCAGCCTTAGAGAACTACTCGACCGACAGGTAGCAGACTACCTCGCCTTAACAGCAGATATCGACACTCTGAGGAGCAATGAACCCCTTCACTACTGGGTGTGCAGGGTTGACCTGTGGCCTGAGCTATCCTAGTTTGCGATAGATCTTCTGGCCTGCCCTGCTTCAAGTGTCCTGTCAGAAAGGACCTTCAGTGCAGCAGGAGGCATTGTCACTGACAAGAGAAGTTGCCTCGGTCAAAAAAGTTTGATTACCTCAACTTTATAAAGATGAATGAGGCATGGATCCCGAATGGACTGACAGTGGGGGATACGTTTGACTAACAAAAGGCCTGATTACATGCCTTGGCCTCAAAATGGTCCCCACGCTGCTGTATTTAATGTCTGCATACCGGATGACTTTCGTGGTTCAAGCCGCAATGTTTTAGTCACTTTTCTGCCTGAAAAACATCAATTTTTCCGGCTGCTGCTACAATAGCGGCTGCAACAATGCCATTATTTTTCAGGCATGTGTACATGCCTAATTTTCCTGTCCTATGGTGCAGCACTGTGGCTGCAAAAACAAACCAAAAAAAAAAAGGCACATACAAGTGTTAATTCCCCTCCGTGATCGTTACCTTGTTGTGGTGAAGGGGCTTGTGTATCACAATAAAGCAATCATCACCTCTATGAGTGTGTTGGCAATGTTGCCACACCCCAGATGATAAGGCCGTTGCTTCATTATGGTCAGACCAAAAGCAATTGGACGGCTGGATAATATTTCATAGAAAAAACATTAATTTACCTTTTTTTTTTTTATGTTGTATGGGTTTTTAATACATAAAATAAAAAATCATAATAAAGTCTCTTAATAGTTTATTAGAAATAATGCAGACAATTAAAATAATGATGTCGTAATGGTTCGCTAATTCGCCAATGGTTAATCAATTCGACACACGTCCCCGAATAGGGTACGTAACAGGGATTAAACTGATAGGAATAGTACTAGTTAAGACACCACTCATATAGGGTGTCACAGCACATTGCTCTGTGCACGCGCAGTGCCCCAATTTGGGAGTAAGAGGACCGACCAAGCTGCTTTTTCCATCTCCCGGTTCTTGAAATCAATTCAGTTTGGTGTATGAGAGTTTGGTCTGTCACTGTGAAGGCAGTCGAAGGTACCCGGCCTAAATTTTTTTTCACAAAAGGCAATCCCTGATATGGGATGTAACAGGGATTAAACTGATGAGAATATTACTACAGAAAATACCACTCATATCGGGTGTGACAGTAAATTACACGTCGCAGACGCAGTCACAGTGGATTAAAACAGAGTGGAGGGAGCCAGCGTTTTTTTACCATCTCCCCGTTCGAAAAATCAATTCAATTCACCTTTCGGGGACCCTTGGTGTTGTACGTGGCTGGGTGGAGGAAGAAACCTTCAATGACATCACCGGGACATGGCTAGCTTGGTATCCAACCTTGTGCAAATGGGGAGTTTGCGGTTGTGCAAATGAACTGTTTGCGGTTCTTTGCAGTGCATTAAAAGGGGAGTTTGGTCTGTCAATGTCTATGAAGCAGCCGTAACCCTAATCGATACAACCCCGTAACCCTGATCGATACAACATCATACCTGATCGTATAAACACACTAGATGTTTTAAACCACGTTGTTCAAAAAAATGTAGGATTGTTAGGTGATTTATGCCTTTTATGTATTAAAACCCAACTCTGCGTCAACTATTTAATTTTCCATGGAAGTTTTGCCATGGATCCCCCTCCGGCATGCCACAGTCCAGGTGTTAGTCCCCTTGAAACAACTTTTCCATCACTATTGTGGCCAGAAAGAGTCCCTGTGGGTTTTAAAATTCGCCTGCCTATTGAAGTCTATGGCGGTTTGCCCGGTTCGCCCGTTCGCGAACATTTGCGGAAGTACGACGTTCACGAACGGAAAATTTTATGTTCGCGACATCACTACTTGTTGGTGCTGGCCTGCGCTGCTGCCAGCGTATTGTCTGAGCGTATATATAGTGCTGCTGGTGGCATTATAACAGATAAGCGTATCTGCTTGTCCACTGAAAATGCTGACAGGTTTACTCAGATAAAAATTAACAAGGCCTGGATTGCCCATGACTTCACTCCACCAGAGGAAAGCTGAGCTAATGAGGAACAAAAACACAATTTAAATGTATGCTCTATAATGTACTCAATCCACAAGATTCAGATTTTTTTACCCCTTTCACAGCAAAAAAGGGACTATGTTTGAATCTTGTTTTCTCATCCGCCTTCTCCTCGAACTCCTCTTCCATACAGAATATATATGACCTCACTAAAATCTTTTGTAGGGTTCGCTAGGCTTTAGGCCCTCACCTCCAATGCTTTATACCAATTGCTCACCTATAGGCCATCACTGCAATTAATTATCGGGTTCTCTAGGCTTCAGGCCCTCACCTCCAATGCTTTATAACCATCTGCTCACCTGTAGGCCATCACTGCCATGATTTATGGGGTTCGCTAGGCTTCAGGCCCTCACCTCCAATGCTTTATACCATCCGCTCACCTGTAAGCCATTACTGCAATGTTTTATGGGGTTCTCTAGGATTCAGACCCCATCCTCCAATGCTTTATAACGTCTGCTCACCTGTAGGCAATCACTGCAATGCTTTATGGGGGTTCGCTACGCTTCAGGCCCTCACCTTTTATGGGGTTCTCTAGGCTTCAGGCCCTCACCTCGAATGCTTTACACCGTCTGCTCACATGTACGCCATCACTGCAATGATTTATGGGGTTCTCTAGGCTTCAGGCCTTCACCTCCAATGCTTTATAAGTTCTGCTCACAGGTAGTCCATCACTGCAATATTTTATAGGGTTCACTAGGCTTCAAACCCTCACCTCCAATGCTTTATACCGTCTTCTCACCTGTAGTCCATCACTGCAATGATTTATGAGATTCGCTAGGCTTCAGGCCCTCACCTCCAATGCTTTATATCATCCGCTCACCTGTAGGCCATTACTGCAATGTTTTATGGGGTTCTCTATGCTTCAGACCCTCACCTCCAGTACTTTATACTGTATGCACACCTGCAGGCCATCACTGCAATGATTTAAGGGTTCTCTAGGCTTCAGGCCCTCACCTCTAATGCTTTATACTGTCTGCTCACCTGTAGGCCATTACTGCAATGTTTTATGGGGTTCTCTATGCTTCAGGCCCTCACCTTCAATGCTTTATACCATCTGCTTAGCTGTAGACCATCACTGCAATGATTTATCGGGTTCTCTAGGCTCCAGGCCCTTACCTCCAATGCTTTCTATCGTCTGCTCAACTATAGGCCATCACTGCAATGATTTATGGGGTTCACTAGGCTTCAGGCCCTCACCTCAAATGCTTTATACCATCTGCTCACCTGTAGGCCATTACTACAAAGTTTTATGGAGTTTACTATACTTCAGGCCCTCACCTCCAATGCTTTATACTGTCTGCTCACCTGCAGGCCATCACTGCAATGATTTAAGGGTTCTCTATGCTTCAAGTCCTCACCTCTAATGCTTTATACCGTCTGCTCACCTGTAGGCCATTACTGCAATGTTTTATGGGGTTCCCTATGCTTCAGACTCTCACCTCCAATGCTTTATACGGTCTGCTCACCTGCAAGCCATCACTGCAATGATTTAAGGGTTCTCTAGGCTTCAGGCCCTCACCTCTAATGCTTTATACCGTCCGCTCACCTGTAGGTCGTTACTGCAATGTTTTATGGGGTTCTCTAGGCTTCAGGCCCTCACCTCAAATGCTTTATACCGTCTGCTCACCTGTAGGCAATCACTGCAAGGATTTATGGGGTTCTCTAGGCTTCAGGCCATCACCTCCAATGCTTTATACTGTCCGCTCACCTGTAGGCCATCACTGCAATGATTTATGGGGTTTGCTAAGCTTCAGGCCCTCACTTCTAATGCTTTATACCGTCCGCTCACCTGTAGGCCATTACTGCAATGTTTTATGGGGTTCTCTATGCTTCAGGCCCTCACCTCCAATGCTTTATACCATCTGCTTAGCTGTAGACCATCACTGCAATGATTTATGGGGTTCTTTAGGCTCCAGGCCCTTACCTCCAATGCTTTCTATTGTCTGCTCAACTATAGGCCATCACTGCAATGATTTATGGGGTTCACTAGGCTTCAGGCCCTCACCTCAAATGCTTTATACCATCTGCTCGCCTGTAGGCCATCACTACAAAGTTTTATGGAGTCCACTATGCTTCAGGCCCTCACCTCTAATGCTTTATACCATCTGCTTAGCTGTAGACCATCACTGCAATGATTTATGGGGTTCTCTAGGCTCCAGGCCCTTACCTCCAATGCTTTCTATTGTCTGCTCAACTATAGGCCATCACTGCAATGATTTATGGGGTTCGTTAGGCTTCAGGCCCTCACCTCAAATGCTTTATACCATCTGCTCGCCTGTAGGCCATCACTACAAAGTTTTATGGAGTCCACTATGCTTCAGGCCCTCACCTCCAATGCTTTATACCGTCTGCTCACCTGTATCCCAACACTGCAATATTTTATGGGGTTCTCTAAGCTTCAGGCCCTTACCTCCAGTGCTTTATACCTTCTGCTCAGCTGTAGGCCATCACTGTAAAGATTTAATGGGTTCTCTAGGCTTTAGGCACTCTCCTCCAATGCTTTATACCGTCTGCTCACCTGTAGGCCATTACTGCAATGTTTTATGGGGTTCCCTATGCTTCAGGCCCTTACCTCCAGTGCTTTATACCTTCTGCCCACCTGTAGGCCATCACTGCAAAGATTTAATGGGTTCTCTAGGTATTAAGCCCTCTCCTCCAATGCTTTATACCGTCTGCTCACCTGCAGGCCATCACTGCAATGATTTAAGGGGTTCTCTAGGTTTCAGGCCCTCACCTCCAATGCTTTATACCGTCTGCTCACCTTTAGCCCATCACTGCAATGATTTATAGGGTTTTCTAGGCTTCAGACCCTCACCTCCAATGCTTTATACCGTCTGTTCATCTGTAAGCCATTACTGCAATGTTTTATGGGGTTCACTAGGTTTCATGCCCTCACCTCCAATGCTTTATACTGTCTGCTCACCTGTAGGTCATTACTGCAATGTTATATGGAGTTCGCTAGGCTTCAGGCCCTCACCTCCAATGGTTTATAAGGTCTGCTCACCTGTAGCCCATCACTGCAATATTTTATGGGATTCACTAGGCTTCAGACCCTAACCTCTAATGTTTTATATGGTCTGCTCACCTGTAGGCCATCACTGCAATGTTTTATGGGGTTCGTTCACCTTCAGGCCCTCACTACAATTTTTTATTGGGTCCGCTCACCTTCAGGCCCTCAACTATATTGTTTTAGACGGTAACCAGCATGCCCTGGATCCAAATGTTTTTGAAGGTCACCAGTAGGCCATCAATGATATTTTTTCAAGCGTGTGTAGTATGCCCTCATTTATGTGTAATAAAGTGTGTTTTGGAGTGGCGGTTCCTTGCAGTTTTTGGCAGCCCTTTCACTTAGTGCAGCAGTGTACCTGAACAATTGTAACACTGTGTGAATGAGGCCCTTCTTTAGTTGATATACACGCTGTATCGGAGTGCTTCTTCCTTGTAATTTTTGGCAGCCTTTGCACGGTATATACAATTGAATATCCAGGAAAGAATGTTTCCTAACAATTTTACCTCTAAAAATGTTTTTTTTTTTTGAGGGGGCGGGATTTTGGGCGGGATTTTGTCGCTATGTAAAAGTGGCAGACATCTGGGACAATATGGTTCTCAGCTGCGACATTGGAGTCCAAGATGCACCCAGACATGGTCCCCATGCTGCTTCAGATCCATTTCGGTGATGTTTCTGTCACTTTCTGACCTTTTCCAATGGACCAGGCACCCTCCCCTCATCCGAGCAGGGGGTGCCTGTTTGTCTCCCATTGACTTCCATTATACTCGGGTGCTCGGCCGAGCACACGAATATCGCTATGTGTTCGGACCGAGTACCCGAAGACCCGAACACTTTGGTGCTCGCTCATCACTAGTGCAGAGTCCACCACTTGGAAAGGGAGGGACTGAAGCACCAGCAACTTGGCCAGGAGCACATTCAACTACTCCACCGTTGGATGCGTGCACGCAGACTGCTGTTTCTTGGCAATCGCTTCAGTGATCGATTCCTGATGGAATGGCTGATGAGTAGTGTTGAGTGAACCCGAACTGTAAAGTTCGGGTTCGTACCGGACTGTAGGGTTTTTTGTACACGGACCCGAACTTTTCCGTAAAAGTTTGGCTTCGAGTTCGGTGTTCGCCGTTTAATAATGCTTGCTGAAAGTCTGCAGGGAAGCCAAACAACAAGCGTTTAAGATGTGTGCATTTAGAAGCCATCACAGCCATGCCTAAAATGGCATTGCTTTGATTGGCCAGTGCAGCATGTGACCCAGCCTCTATAAAAGCTGGAGTCACGTAGCGCCGCACGTCACGTCCGCTCTTACTAGTGTAGGGAATGGATGCAGCTGCTGTGAGGGAGAGATTGGGAAAGAATCTGATATCAGAGCTTGGTGTTAAGTCTGCGATCTACAACTATTTTTTTTGTGGTTTCAATGCCTCCCCTGAGGCCAGTGATACAGAAAAATAAGTTTTAATCTGTCTATTAGTTAGGTGGGTGTCGGTGGCCATTTTGTTCAAGTGCAGTGCATTTGCAGCTGCATATGTGCCAGGGACAATAATTTAATCCTGTTCTTGTAGTTCAGTGGGCGACATATACCCATTTTTTAAGTGCACTTGCACTGCATATGTGCCAGGGGAAGGAAAAATAATATAGGTAATCCATCTGTGAGTTCAGGGACCCAGGGGGTGACATATTCACAGTTTTTTTCTGTAAAGTACCCCTTTGCTGCCTATGTGACAGTGTAATCAATTCGGTAAATCCATCTGTTAGATTCTCGGGAGGCAAATTCAATTTTTTTTTTGCTAAAAAGTACGTTTGCGGACGGTGCTGCATTTGTGATAGTGAAAGAAAATCAGCAAATCCATCAGTTTCATTGTTAGTGAAAAAATCATCTTTTTTTTGCCAAAAAGTACCTTTACAGCCTATGCTGCATTTGTGATAGTGAAAGAAAATCAGTAACTCCAGCTCTTAGATTGTGGGTGGACATTTCCATGGTTATCAGGCCAGCCATTCACAAGTGGCTTGGAGGGTGTGTTCCTGCTGCACTGCATACCTGACAGGGAAATATATTCTGTAAATTCGGTGTTTAGATTGCTGGGTGATATGTACCCCTTTTTTCTTTCAAACTACCCCTGCACTGCATACCTGACTGGGAAATATATTCTGTAAATTCGGTGGCGTTTAGATTGCTGGGTGATCTGTACCCTTTTTGTCTTTCAAACTACCCCTGCACTGCATGCCTGACTGGGAAATATATTCTGTAAATTTGGCGGCTTTTGGATAGCTGGGTGATCTGTACCCCTTTTTACTTTCAAAGTACCCCGGCACTGCATACGTGACTGGAAAATAAATGTTGTAAATCCGTCTGTTAGTTTGGTGGGTGAACACAAAGAATGAGGAAAGTATCAAATAAGGGACGTGGCACTGGTCATGGTGCTGCTGGTGGAGCTCCTGTTGCAGGTAGAGAACGTGGTCGATCTGTGCCAGCTACACGCAGAAATGAAACACCTTCCTCAGGTGTGCGTAGGCGACAGAACGTTCAGCGTTATTTTGTAGGCCCGAATGCAGCTCTACAAATAGTGAAGCCAGAACACGTACAGGCGATAGTAGATTGGGTGGCTGACAGTGTCTCCAGTTCCTTCACATTGTCTCGCACCCAGGCCACTGCTGAAAGCTCAGAGTTGGCACCTGCAGACCATGGGCATCTGTCTTTCAGCTCACCCCCTTGCAAATCAGGCAAGCAGTCTGAGCCCCAAGTCATGCAGCAGTCTCTTATGCTTTTTGATGACTATGCAGGCAGGGTTTCCGTGGGCAATCCACATAGCCCTGCCCAAGAAGTGAAAGAGATTGAGTTCACCGATGCCCAAACACTTTCAGGATGAGAACATGGGAAGACCACCGCAGGACATCTCTGATGATGACAAAACACAGGTGCCAACTGCTGTGGCTGTCTGCAGTGTGCAGAGTGACAAGAAGGGCAGGGGTGAAGAGTGGGTGGAAGATGATGTGGAGGATTGAGGTCCTTGACCCCACATGGAATCAAGGTGATGCGAGTGACGTGTGCAGTTCGGAGGAAGAGGTGGAGGTAGCACAGAGCCACCAGCACAGCAAAAGAAGGAGCAGGGTGCAAAAGCCGAGCGGCCGTCCCCTAGAAAGTACGCCGGCTACTGGCCACCGCACCCAGGGACCGAGCACATCAAAGCAAGCTCCAAGGAGTTCCCTGGTGTGGCAGTTCTTCAGACAATGTGCAATGTGCTGACAACAAGACATGAGTGGTTTGCATGCTGTGCAATGAGAGCTTGAAGAAAGGCATAAACATTCTAAACCTGAGCACAACCTGCATGACCAGGCATCTAAATACAAAGCACGAGCTGCAGTGGAGTAAACAGCTCAGAAACCAATAAAGGTCTTAGGCTCCTCCTGCTCCCTCTTCTGCTGCAGTCTCGGCCTCTTCTGCCACCTCTGGAGTGACAGTGGCACCTGGCACCCCGCAAACAGCGGATGTGGCAGCAATGTCACCACCTCCGTCACCAAGCATCTCCACAATGTCCCATGGCAGTGTTCAGCTGTCCATCTCCCAAACACTGGAGAGAACGAGGAAGTATCCCCCTACCCATCCGCGATCCCTGGCCCTGAATGCCAGCATTTCAAAATTGCTGGCCTTTGAAATGCTGTCATTCCGTCTTGTGGATATGGACACTTTTGTAAACCTTATGGCGGTGGCTGTCCCACAGTATGTGGTTTCCAGCCACCACTACTTTTCCAGGTGAGCCCTGCAAAACCAAGTGGTGGACAAAATCAGGTGTGCACTGCGCAACGCCATCTGTGCCAAGGTCCACATAACAACCGATATGTGGACCAGTAAGCACGGGCCAGGACGTTATATCTACCTAACAGCGCACTGGGTAAATGCAGTGACGGCCGGGCCTGAGGCAGATAGCAGTTTGGCGCATGTCCTTCCGCCACCGAGGATTGCAGGGCATTTCTCTTTGCCTCCTGTTGCTGCCTCCTCCTACTCCGATTCATCCTCTACCACCTCCTCATCTGCTCAGTGTAACACCTTCACCACCAACTTCAGCACTGCCCGGGGGAAACTACAGCAGGCTGTTTTGAAACTCATCTGTTTTGGGGAAAAACCACACACTATGCAGAAGCTGTAGACGAGCATGGAACAAAAGACCAATGAGTGGTTGGTGCCACTGAGCCTCAAGCCCGGCCTGGTGGTGTGCGTTAATGGGCGAAATATCATAGCAGCTCTGGGCCTAGCCGGTTTGATGCACATCCCTTGCCTGGCACATGTGCTGAATTTGGTGGTGCAGAAATTCCTGAAAAACGTACCCCGATATGTCAGAACTGCTGCAGAAAGTGCGGGCCGTTTGTGGATGCTTTCGGCATTCTCACCCTGCTGCTGCTCGCCTGTCTGCGCTGCAGTGTAACTTCGGCCGTACCGCTCACCGCCTCTTATGCGATGTGCCCACAAGTTGGAACTCCACCTTGTACATGCTGGAGAGACGAAAGTGGGGTTTCAGCTGCAGCACACACGGGTCAGGAGCTCTGCGGAACAGCACCACTTCACCACCAATGAGTGGGCCTCCATGCGAGACCTGTGTGCCATGTTGTGCTGTTTCGCGTACTCCACCAACATGGCTACTGCCGATAACTTCGTGATGAGCATTACTATCCCACCTCTATGTCTCCTTGAAAAAATGCTTCGGTTGATGATGGAAGAGGATGTGGCACAGGAGGAAGAGGAGGAGGAAGAGGGATCATATCCACTGTTACCAAGCCAGTCATTCACAAGTGGCTCGGAGGGTGGATTCCTGCACCAACATAAGCCAGGTACACAATTGTCAAGCCAGGGCACAGTTCTGGAGGATGAGGAGGAGGAGGATGAGGAACCATGATCACAACAGCGTGTCACGCAAAGCAGCTCAGGGCCATCACTGGAGCATGGCTGGGGGGATACCGAGGACAGAGACGATACACCTCCCACAGAGGACAGCTTGTTGTTGCCTCTGGGCAACCTGACACACATGAGCGACTACATGCTGCAGTGCCTGCGCAATGACCGCCAAGTTTCCCACGATCTAACCAGTGCTGATTACTGGGTGGCCACCCTGCTGGATCCCCGGTACAAAGAAAATGTGCCGTCCTAAATTCCCTCACTGAAGCGTGATCGGAAGATGCTGGTAGACATGCTGCTAACTGCATTCCCACCTGACACTGGGGCCTCAGTGGAAGCACAAGGCGAAGGCAGAGCAGGAGGAAATAGTCGCCAGCCCAGCTGGGGCACCGCCAGCACCTCAGAAGGCAGGGTTAGCATGGCCGAAAAGTGGAAAAGCTTTGTCAGCATGCCACAAGAACTAGCACCATTTCAGCAACATGGTGGAACAGTATGTGTGCACACGACTACAAGTACTGACTGACTGGGTCTGCCCCATTCAACTTCTGAGTCTCCAAATTTGGCCCTTGGCCTGAGCTTGCCCTTTACTCCTTGGAGGTTCTGGCCTGCCCTGCAGCCAGTGTATTGTCTGAACGTGTGTTTAGCACGGCAGGTGGTGTTATCACAGACAAGCACAGCCGCCTGTCCACAGCTAATGTGGACAAGCTCAAGTTCATTAAAATGAACCAGGCGTGGATCCCACAGAACTTGTCCGTACCTTGTGCAGAATAGACATGTATACTGTCCTCACCCAGCCTTTGTTATAGTCCAGCGCACTTTCTCTTTGTTTTCTTTTCTATATTTCCCAATGTTTTGGGGTCTGCCCAAATTTAAAAAAAATAAAATAAACACCACCACATTGGAGCCATGGTTCTCCCAGGCCACTTTATGGTGACGCTGCATATGTTAGCACAGGGCCGTGGTGCCAACATTGGCACCCTGGCCAAGCTTCACCTTCTGCCCACATATTCTTTATATAGCCATGTTCACCTCTTCCGGTGGCTAAACAAAAAACTGCCACACCGCTGTGTAGGTGATTTTACCCCCCAACACTATGCACTGACTGACTACTGGCTACTGCTGCTGCCTCCGTGAACCTGTGCACCACTACTTCCTGGGCAGGTAGGCTGATGCGAAGCAGGTGGTCTACCCCAGGCACATTTGGCTCCCGACCTCCCACTGCTGCCACCCTGCTGACTCCCAGCCATGCTACCACCTTGCTGGCTCAGCTGCTGCCTCACGGGCAAGCTGCCACTCTCTTCTCCTGATGATGATGAAGCCCTTCTGCACCCGGCTTCCAAGTGTGATCGGCTTCATCATCATCGAATAGTGTCTGCATGTCACTGATGTCCTCCTCAACGATCTCTGGGTCAGGAGCCTGACCGCTTGAAAAAGCACCCCCCACGCCACTCTCCTCATCACTTCTTGCCCGCCTAGCGGAGGAAGCGGCAGATGTTTCCTCCAGATCTTGGTTGCCAGTAGCTGCTGACTGTCCTCTAGTAGCTCGTACCTGCTATATAGTGGAGCTGAGCACACAGCATACAATACTTCTGCGGGTGAGGGAACAGCAAAGGACAGAGGCAGGTAGGCCGTGCCAACTAAGGGTTGTGTCTGACGAACCCACTGACTGTTGGCTGTGGGGTGTACAATGTCGCTTGGGATAAAGTGGATGACCGAGTTAACCAATCAAGAACCGCTGGATTGCTGGTCAAGACACGACCGCTGGATGACAACGGGAGCTCAGGCCTCTCGCTGCGAATCTTGCTGCCACTCCCCCTTACTCTGCTGCGACCTCTGCATGCGCCAGAAACATTTAAGCCTCTTCCACTCCTCTGTGCATGGCCTGGCACTTCTCTGTCTGACATATTTTTAGCTGAACTAAATAAATTAAAAGCAAATTAAAACACCCCTAAAAGTGACGAATATATTTTTATTTTTGTAATAAAATAGGCCACTAAACGCTTTCACCACAAATAACTGCAACAGTGAAGTGCGTATATCTTTTTCTTTCTTTCTTTCCGAAATATATTTTTCATTCTTTTTTTCTGAAATAGGTCAAAAAACGCTTTCACCACGAATAACTGCAAAAGTTAAATGCGTGAATATTTTTCTTTTTGTGCTGAAATATGCCACTAAACGCATTTACCACATATAACTGCAAAAGTGAACTGTGTATATATTTCTATTGTAGTACTGAAATACGACACTAAACGCTTTTACCACAAATAACTGCAAAAGTGAACGGCGTATATATTTCTCTTTTTGTACTGAAATATGACACTAAACGCTTTTACCACAAATAACTGCAAAAGTGAACTGCGTATATATTTCTCTTGTAGCACTGAAATAGGCCAGTAAACGCTTTTAACACAAATAACTGCAAAAGTGAACTGAGTGTATATTTCTCTTGTAGTACTGAAATACGATACTATATTCTTTTAGCGCAAATTACTGCAAAAGTGAACTGTGGATATATTTCTCTTGAAGTACAAAAATACCTAGGACAGTAAATGCTTTTAGCGCAAATAACTGCAAAAGTGAACTCCATATATATTTCTCTTGTAGTACTGAAATACGACACTAAACGCTTTTAGCGCAAATAACTGCAAAAATGAACTGCGTATATATTTGTATTTTTGCACTGTAATAGGCCAGTAAACCCTTTTAGCGCAAATAGCTGCAAAAGAGAACTGCGGATATATTTCTCTTTTTGTACTGAAATACGACACTAAACGCTTTTACCACAAATAACTGCATAAGTGAAATGCGTATATATTTCTCTTGTAGCACTGAAATTCGACAGTAAACGCTTTTAGCGCAAATAAATGCAAAAGTGAACTGTGTATATATTTCTCTTGTAGTACTGAAATACGACACTATATTCTTTTAGGGCAAATAACTGCAAAAGTGAACTGTGTATATATGTCTCTTGTAGTACTGAAATACGTAGGCCAGTAAACGCTTTTAGTGCAGATAACTGCAAAAGTGAACTGCGTAAATATTTGTATTTTTGCACTGTAATAGGCAAGTAGACGCTTTTAGCGCAAATAACTGCAAAAGTGAACTGCGGATATATTTCTCTTGAAGTACAGAAATACGTAGGCCAGTAAACGCTTTTAGCGCAAATAACTGCAAAAGTGAACTCCATATATATTTCTCTTGTAGTAATAAAATACGACACTAACGCTTTTAGCACAAATAACTGCAAAAGCGAACTGCGTAAATATTTGTATTTTTGCACTGTAATAGACAAGTAAACGCTTTTAGCGCAAATTACTGCAAAAGTGAACTCCATATATATTTCTCTTGTAGTACTGAAATACGACACTAAACACTTTTAGCGCTAATAACTGCAAAAGCGAACTGCGTATATATTTGTATTTTTGCACTGTAATAGGCCAGTAAACCCTTTTAGCGCAAATAACTGCAAAAGTAAACTGTGTATATATTTCTCTTGTAGTACTGAAATGCCACACTAAACGCCTTTAGCGCCAATAACTGTAAAAGTGAACTGCGTATATATTTCTCTTGCAGCACTTACATTCGACACTAAACGCTTTTAGCGCAATAACTGCAAATAACTGCAAAATTATACTGTGTATATATTTCTCTTGTAGTACTGAAATAGGCCAGTAAACGCTTTTAACACAAATAACTGCAAAAGTGAACTGAGTGTATATTTCTCTTTTTGTACTGAAATAGGACACTAAATGCTTTAAGCACAAATAACTGCAAAAGTGAACTGCGTATATAGTTCTCTTTTTGTACTGAAATAGGCCAGTAAACGTTTTTAGCGCAAATAACTGCAAAAGTGAACTGTGCATATATTTCTCTTTTTGTACTTAAATATGCTACTAAATGCTTTCACCACATATAACTGGAAAAGTGAACTGTGTATATATTTCTCTTGTAGTACTGATATAGGCCAGTAAACGCTTTTAACAAACATAATTGCAAAATTGAACTGAGTGTATATTTCTCTCTTTGTACTGAAATAGGACACTAAAAGCTTTAAGCACAAATAACTGCAAAAGTGAACTGCATATATAGTTCTCTTTTTGTACTGAAACGGGACACTAAATGCTTTTAGCGCAAATAACTGCAAAATTGAACTGCGCACATATTTCTCTTTTTGTTCTGAAATAGGCCAGTAAACATTTTTAGCGCAAATAACTGCAAAAGTGAACTGTGTATATATTTCTCTTTTTGCTAAATTTGCTAAATATGCTACTAAATGCTTTCACCACATATAGCTACAGAACTGAACTGTGTATATATTTTCATTTTTCCACAGATATAAGCCACTAAAGGCTTTTCAATATAGCACTTGCACCCAAGAACAAATTGCTGTAATGACAGTGCTGTATAATGGCTATTTGGATCCCCAAACAATCTTTCCCTGCACTTGTAAATCTTTTTTTTTCACAATGAGGTTTTCTCTATCACTTTCCCTAGAGCCTGTTCTGACCTCTCTCCCTGCACTAAGATGCTGTGAAATGATTCCTCCCTATCCTTTCCCTGCACTTATTAATCATTTTTTCAGTTTTTTTTTTCACAATGAGGTTTTTCCAATTGCTGTCCCTATCACCTTCTCACATCTGTCCCTGCACTCAGCATGCTGGAAAATGTCTGAATCTAAAATGGCTGCCGTATTTTTAGGGTTGAACTTGTGACTAGGGATGAGCGGCAGGGGCAGTATTCAAATTTGCGATATTTTGCAAATATTTCCTAAAATATTCATCAGATATTCGCGAATTCGCTATTATTTTCTAGATTGCGAAAATCAGCAATGTAATATTCGCGTAATGCGCGCGCAATACAGGTGTGTGTCACTATAGCTACATTTTTCAAACTGCTCGAGGTTAAATGAGACTGGAGAAAATGGCTTTATATGCAGATAGAGTGCTGCAATATATTTGCGATTGCACAAATCAGCAATAATGATGCGAATATTTTGGCGCAATACGTGCAACTTCACATTTTAACAGGTCTGACTATATATTAGTGATTGGTGCACTAAGTGTTGTTAACTTGTGACATCACAGCACTATGTATGTATGTAGCATACATACATACAGAACTATGTATGTAGCATGTATTTATGGACAGCAGAACCTAACTACACTATATCACTATCTAACCTACACTGACCATCTCCCACTAACTATCTGTATCATATATAAGCTAACTAACTATCTAATGTAATGTGACACAGTAAAGCACAGAGCACAGCAATCTCTCAGAACTAGAATAAACTGCAGAAAATGGCTGTGGGGAGGTTCTTATATAGTAAGCTCAAACAAAGACATTGCAGCCTTCTCATTGGGCCACAAGCAAAAAGGGAGGTTACTGATGGAAAAAAAAAGTTGAATATTCGAAAATACGAATATATATCACTATATTCTAAATATTCGTGAATTTTTGAAGTTGCGATATTTGTGATTAAAATTCGCAATTTGAATATTCGCGCCCAACACTAGCTGTGACATCACAAGGCTGGCTGGCTGCTGATTGGCTGCATCATGCATGTCAGTCTGGGTAATCCCATTCTTCCTTTCTCTATGTTCTCATATGTGCGGCAGCCATTTTAGGAAAAATGCGATTTGTTACCACGAAGTGCGATAAAATTTTGGATCGAATTCCACTTCGGCAGCTTCGATTTGCTCATCTCTAATAATACCGTATGCTATAAATGAACGTTATTTGTCCCACATGTGAACAAAGTATTAGAATGTATGGGCTCCGATAAACTAAAGTAAGTTATTCACAAAGTCGTCAGTGACTTTGTTGAATAACTTCGGCGGTTGATTTGGAAAGTGGAAAACCAATTTAAGACTTGGAACCGAACTCGGCATCAGTTCCGAGGTACTAATCATGCGCGACTTCGCGAATAATACTGTATGGTGACGGATCACCATACAGTATTATTCTGTATGAATGAAGCACCCTAATGAAGCACCCGTTTTGCTCAACACTAATGAGGATGAAAAAATTAAAAAAACTAACAGCTGTTCCTCAAGTACAAAATTGATAGTGATTGTAAGGGGTTAAATATTGTATTTTTTCAGAAAATACTGAAAAGTTGTTGAAAAGAAGAACTAACAAGTAAAGTCCTTTGTGCAGATTACTGTTTAACCCCTTCCTCACGCAGTGATTTTCCACTTTTTAGTTTTTTTTTTCTCCCAGTCTTCCTGAAGCCATAACATTTTTATTTTTTCCATTCACACACCAAGTTTGTTTTTTTCTTAGACAAGTTGTCCTTTCCAGTGCCATCATCTAGTATTGCATATGAAGTAATGGAAAGTTGGAAAATTGCAATTCCACCCTAGTTTTATTGTTTTTGTTTTTACTGCATTCTTTATGTGATAAAAAGTATTATCTCTTAAGAAAAAGAAAAACTGAAATTTGTTTTACTGCTTATACATAAAAAATGGGAAAAGGGATTGATTTGAATTGCGTCATTTTTATTGGGGGGGTATTTTTAAAAAAATGCTTTTAAACTCATTTTGCTTTTGCATTTATTGTTAGTTCTAGGGGAAATGCAATTGTCTGATCACTGATTTTCCATTGCAGTCTATGGGAGATTAACTATGTCCTAGTAACTTTGCTATGACAGACCTCAAAGCCTTTAGAAAGCATCAGGCTGCCATAGCAATCGAACAGCTCCCACTTTCTCATCCAAAGGGAGTCGTTTGGGTTACCAAGAACTTTTTTATAGTATTTTCCTTTTTTGGAGTGTTTACTAGGTTTGACATTAATTGTGTTGCACCAAATTTATAAAATATCACACACCATTTGTTATATTTGTCACATGAATTACATAGTGTGTAAAGTCTTATCTTATTTATTACAAAATGTTCTGTTACTTTAGGTTCATATTAACGTTATGCCTGTTCTGGTATGCTGTCCATGCATAAATGCTAGCTGTCGGATGGAAAAAAAAAGCTGCATGTAACAGTATTTGTCCTGTTAAAAGCCAGCATTTATTCTGGAAACTGGCCGGGTCACTATCGGATCCAATTATAGTCAATGGGGATCCAGCGGTGCCAAGCTGTGTCCTAAATCTTCAATTTCGGTCAGTGGACCGACAAAGATCCCTGTAGGGGTCCTAAACTAAATATCTTTATTGTTACAGGGATATGTTAAAACTATCAGGAATGAGGAGGGGGTGACGGTTCTTCACTTGCAATTGGTGCCACCTCACACTACATAGACAATTTGTTTATTCCAAGGGCGCAGGGCCTGTCATAAACCTGAGGATAGCTAGGCTACATTAAGGATCAGGTGTAGTTTGCATTTGTGGTACTGCTGTGCAAAACTAGGAGTTCATTGGGGCACAATTAGGTGCAACCTAGGTTGCTACCATTGAGTGTTATCTTGCTGAGAGTGCTGGCAATGTTATTAATTTAATTTGAGCTGACCCAACTATTATTAAGTCTCTGCTGGCCCCTCTGTGGTACAGTTTGGAGTGGGAATTTATCTCTTATTCACACTCTTAATGGTGTCTATTGCCGTTGGAATTATGACACTAGAACTGGTAAGTATCCCTGCGCACATGGAATAAACAAATGGTCCATGTAGTGTGAAGTGGCACCAATTGCAAGTGAGGAACCGTCACCCCCTCCTCATTCCTGATATTTTTAACCTATCCCTGTAGGACTTGTGATTTTAGATTTGTAACAATAAAGATATTTAGTTTAGGACCCCTACAGGGATCTTTGTCGGTCCACTGACCTAAAATTGGGCATATTCTGTTTGTAAAGCTGTGTCTTGTAACTGCATCCACAAAACATTTGTCTGCCCCTTAGTAAATTGCCAAACATGAGATGACCCACACTAAAATTGGTACAAACACTTAAATGTGTTCGAAAATGCTTACTCCATTGATAAAACATGCAAAAATACTCCCCAAGTGAATTTAGTACATTACCTCCTAGGTTTATGCAAGGTATAGGATTAGTATATCTGCTCCAATGTTGTTTACTAGGGTTGAGCGAACCCAAACTATAAAGTTCGGGTTGGTAACGAATTTTATGGTTTTTTGCACCCAGACCCGAACCCGAACAATTCCATAAAAGTTCGGGTTCGTTGTTCGGCGATTCTTCTCGCTTTTGAAAGGCTGCAGGGCAACCAATTTTATGGTTTTTTGCACCCAGACCCGAACCCGAACAATTCCATAAAAGTTCGGGTTCGTTGTTCGGCGATTCTTCTCGCTTTTGAAAGGCTACAGGGCAATTCTACTAATGGCATGGCTGTGATCGGCTAAGTGCAGCATGGGACCCAGCCTCTATTTAAGCTGGCGTCACATAGCAACACACGTCACTCTGCTCTTCTAAGTGTAAGGATAGGATGCTGCTGCTGTGGGGGACAGATTAGGGAACAAATCTGTTGAACTTGGTGGTGTTAAATAATCGGAATACAGCGATTATTGAGGGTGCTATGCTATATCTTTGTACCCAGCCCTGAGCCCAGTGTTACTGCAAAATCATTTTCAATCCACCTGTTAGTGAGGTGGGGGTCGGCGGCCATTTTAGCAACTGCAGTGTCCTTGGAAATGCATGTGAACTGCATGTGTCCCAGGGACATTAGTTATTTTCTGTAAGCTCAGTGCATGAAAAAGTCCTTTTTTTCTGGCAGGTCAAGTCCCCCTACATTACCTAATTTTTAATTTGTTACCTAACTGTTGTTCCACAGAACAGTTTTACATACAACGCTGAAAATCCTATTTTAAAATTTTGCAGTGACATACTGCATTTCTGTAGTTGGGGGAGAAAACCCGTACTGTTGTGCCACAGAGCAGTTTTGCATACAACGCTGAAAAACCAATTTTAAAATTTTGCAGTGACATATTGCATTTCTGTAGTTGGGGGGAAAAAACCTGTACTGTTGTTCCACAGAGCAGTTTTGCATACAACGCTGAAAAAACAATTTTAAAATTTTGCAGTGACTTACAGCATTTCTGTAGTTTGTTGCAATAAACACTGGTTTTGTGATACATGGCAGATCTGAGGCCTACCCTCTATTTCAGTCAATTTAAGTAACTTTTTGAACTCTGCATTTACATAGTTGGATGCAAACACACTGGTTTTGTGGTAGATAGCACATTTGTGGTGTACGCTGCATTTCTGGCAGTCAAATTAAACCGATAACTTCTGCTGTTACATTGTTGGTTTGAAAAATCAAATTTTTGTTGCTAGTGAATAAATTGTTTTGAATTGCTCCGTTACACTGTTACACCCATATCAGACCTCAGACCAGACTTCCAGACCCCCATTAGGACCTCAGATCAAACTAAAATAAATAAATAAAGTAACCTCTCCTGGCACCACTCTCCTGGTCCGGTGGTCTCCCTGCTCTCTTCTCTTATTGCGGCCCGCGCTGTACAGTCACCTGGCAGCGTCAGGTCAGACTGCGCTCTGTATGTCCTGATGCTGCAGGCAGACAGGACACAGCAGTGCAGGCCCCAAGAAGAGCAAATAGGAGGAGAGGTAATTACAGTGCACACAGCGCTTCCCTTTCCCGGCTCCTGCATACTAGTGAGCGCTTTCATAATGGAAGCTCTCACTAGCATTCCATTTATAAGATTCACCGCTGCGAACCCTGTAGCTACGCCAGTCCTGATATGGAAAAGCGATGAGTGATGATGACAATTAGTGTTGAACAAAGTGAAGCAGTCGAAGTGAAATTTGGTCCAAAGATTAGAAAAATTAATATTATTAAAATTTAATTTATTCACAACAAAATCGAATTTCCTACTGCTTCATGGTAACTAATCAGTTTTTCCTAAAATGGTGGCTGCACATGTTACAAAGTGAAAAAAGAAGCCTGGAACTGCAATATTAGAATTTTTAGAGGTAAAATTGTTAAGAAACATTCTTTTCTGTATATTACAAGAAAGAAGCACTCCGATACAGCCTGTAATATCACAAAAAAGAGGGCCTCATTCACACGGTGCTACAATTGTTAAGGTACACTGCTGCACTTATAAAGCCTATGCAAGTGAAAGTGTTGCCAAAAATTACAAGGAAACGGCACTCCAATACACCCTTTTTTTTTTTACACATAAAGGAGGGCATCATACACACCCTTGAAAAATGATCATTGATGGCCTACTGGTGACTCTCAAAAACATTTGGAGCAAGGGCATGCTGGTTACCCACTAAAACATTATAGTTGAGGGCCTGGAGGTGAGTGGACGCAAGAAAATGTTTTAGTGATGGCCTGAAGGTGAGCAAACCCCATTAAACATTGCAATGATGTCCTACAGGTGAGCAGACTGTATAAAACTTTAGAGGTGAGGGCCCAAAGCTTAGTGAACTCCATAAAACATTGCAGTCATGGCCTACAGGTGAGCAATGGTGTAAAGCATTGGAGGTGAAGGCCTAAAGCCTAGAGAACCCCATAAAACATTGCAGTGATGGCCTACAGATGAGTAGACCGTACAAAGCATTGGAGGTGAGGGCCTGAAGCCTAGCGAACCCCATAAAACATTGCAGTAAAATAGTATATAAGACCGAAAAAAGACATTTGTCCATCCAAAGGGTGCATCTGAATCTTGTGCATTGAGTAGATTATAAAGCATTCATTTAAATTGCGTTTTTGTTCCTCATTAGCTCAGCTATCCTCTGGTGGAATGGAGAAGTCAGGGTTAATACAGGCCTTGTTCATTTTTATCTGAGTCAGCCTGTCAGCATTGTCAGTGGACAAGTGGATACGCTTATCTGTTATAATGCCACCAGCAGCACTAAATACACTCTCAGACAATACGCTAGCGGCAGGGCAGACCAGCACCTCCAAGGCGTAGAGCGCAAGTTCGTACCACATGTCCAGCTTGGACACACAGTAGTTGAAAGGCACTAAAGGGATCATTTAGGACGCTGACATGGTCTGCAATGTATTCCTTCACAATCTTCCAAAACTTTTCTCTCCTTGTAGCACTAGGCCGCGATTCAGGGTGAGGTTGCTGGCGGGGTGTCATGAAAGTGTCCCATGCCTTGGAAAGTGTTGCCCTGCCTCTGTTGGACGTACTGTGTGTTCCACTTGTCTCCCTTTCTCGGTTGCCTAAAGAAGTACGGACTCTGGCGGCCACATTGTCAGATGGAAAATTTTGGAGCAATCTGTCAACATGTACCTTCTGGTATTGCACAGTTTTACTCGTCCTCTCCACCACAGGAATCAGAGATGAGAAGTTCTCTTTGTAGCGGGAGACAAGAAGGGTGAACACCCAGTAATCTGTGTTACCTAAAATGCGTATAACGCAAGGGTCGGGGGAAAGGCAGCCTAACATGAAGTCAGCCATGTGTGCCAGAGTACCAACGAGCAAGACGTCGATGTCCACTTCAGGATGACTCTCCATACCCACTTCCTCCTCCTCCTTTTCTGCCCATCCACGCTGAACAGGCTCAATTCGCACTTAGAAGATGAACTGGGGAATGGCTGGCTATCACCCTGTGTCATCTCCTCCCCCATTACCTCTTCTGCCACATTTAAAGCATCCTCCTTAATTGTCAGCACCGATCGTTTGAGTAGACACAGAAGTGGGATGCTGACACTGATAATAGCGTTATCGCCACTAACCATCTGTGTGGATTCATCAAAGCTTTTTAAAACTTCACATAGGTCTGACATCAATGCCCACTCCTCGCTTGTGAATAGTGGCAGTTGACTGGAAAAGCGACGACCATGTTGCAGCTGGTATTCCACAACTGCCCTCTGCTGCTCACAAAGCCTGGCCAACATATAGAACGTAGAGTTCCACCGCGTGTTCAGGTCGCAGAACAGTCGGTAAGCTGAAAGCCGCAAGCGCTGCTGCAGCGTTGACAGACCAGCTAAAGCTGTGGACGACTTTCGGAAATAAGCACACAAGCCTTTCTGCAGGATAGCTATTATAGCTTGGTTGGTTATAAAGGGCTGGTTTAAAGTTGAGGCATTACTAATTTGTACCCCACTATGGCATAACCAAAAACTTCTGAACTTAGAGGACCCTAATTGCAGGCGATACTGGAGGATGAAAAATATTCAATATATACATCAGGTGGTTAGAAATGGTCACATCCTGTCGTATATGGAGCTAAAACAAAAGTTAAATGTAGGTGAGGTGGCTTGGTATGCTTACTTCCAATTGAGGTCGGCATTTCTTAGCACTGCTGTTAGTCACTCATTTAATGTAGACACTCCTGAATTTCTGCACAATTTGATTAGTAAGAAAGGATGTATGAAAGTTAATCTTTCACATTGTTATAGGCACTTGATGAAATTTTTTTTTATGGATTGTCTTTCTCCAAGACAGAGATCCTGGTCTGTTTTATTGTCTGAGGTGGGTTCCCCGGATTGGGAAAATATAGGTGATGGTTATTGGTTTCTCACAATTTCAACCATATTGTTGTTCAGTTTAATATTATACACAAAATATATTTTACACCTTTATGGCTCCACAGGAGAGGATTTAGAACTTCTTCTGACTGCCTTCGATGTGGGGACCCCAGGGCAGACCATATTCATCTGTTCTGGGACTGTCCGATAGTGAACAAGTATTGGAGAATGGTTCAAATAGTTTTGGTTCAGAGGCTTAGTGTGAATATTCCTCTATCCCCAAAGATATGGGTCCTTGGTGATCTATCGGAAGTTGACTGTCAGCCCCCTAAGCGCCAATTGCTGACCAAAGTGATGTTTTTGGCTAGGCTTCTCATAGCCAGAGAATGGTGCTCCCCCTCTGATCCAGAGTGCAACAATTGGCTATGCTTAGTCAAGAAGGTGAAAAGCTATGAGAAGGTGTTGTACAGACAAAGAGGCTCTTATATCAAGTGGAGTATTATTTGGAAGGATTGGGACAATTAAGAGGTTTACCTTTTTTTTTTTTTTTTTCTTCCCTGCGGGGTTGGGAGGGGGGAGGGGGGGGTATTGTGGGGTAGATAGGCATGATTTTTTAATGTTGTAACCTTTTACGGATTGTATGTTCTATGATGCTCAAAATAAAAATTATATAATATAAAAAAAAAGGAAATAAGCACACAATCGGCGGGCCTTCACTAGTAGCTCCTGCAAATTGAAATTTTAGAAAGATCCACAGCACTCCTCCATTATCAAATCCGGTTCTTTATTCAAACAAGCAGCATATTATCTCAGCGACGTTTCATAGTAACATAGTAACATAGTAACATAGTATATAAGACCGAAAAAAGACATTTGTCCATCCAGTTCGGCCTGTTTCCTACAAGTTGATCCAGAGGAAGGCAAAAAACCCCTGTGAGGCAGAAGCCAATTTTCCTCACTTAAGGGGAAAAAAAATTCCTTCCCGACTCCAATCAGGCAATCAGAATAACTCCCTGGATCAACGACCCCTCTCTAGTAGCTATAGCCGTAATATTATTACACTCCAGAAATAAATCCAGTCCCCTCTTGAATTCCTTTATTGTACTCACCATCACCACCTCCTCAGGCAGAGAGTTCCATAGTCTCACTGCTCTTACAGTGAAGAATCCTTTTCTAAATATATTTTACATTCGACTTAAACAAGTCTTTATCAAGTATTAGACAAGTGAATAATAGTGTCGTACCACTTCAGCCCCCCTAGCTTAAACCCCCTAATGACCAGACCACTTTTTACAATTCTGCACTACACTTATTTCGCGGTTTATTCCTCGGTCATACAACTTACCACCCAAATGAATTTTACCTCCTTTTCTTTTCACAAATACAGTTTTCTTTTGGTGGTATTTGATTGCTGCTGAGATTTTTCATTTTTCTGATATTAATCAAAAAAGACCACAATTTTCTCAAAAAAAGTGTATTTTTATATTTTTCAGGTAAAATTGTTCAAATATAAGTACATTTCTATACAAGTTTGTGTCAGAATTTATTGTGCTACATGTCTTTGATAAAAAAAAATGCAATAAGTGTATATTTATTGGTTTGCGCAAAAGTTATAGCGTTTGCAAACTATGGTAGAAAAATGTGAATTTCCGCATTTTGAAGCAGCTCTGACTTTCTGAGCACCTGTCATGTTTCTTGAGGTGCTAGAATGCCAGGATAGTATAAATACCCCCCAAATGACACCATTTTAGACACCCCAAAGTATTTGCGGAGGGGCATGGTGAGTTCATGTATCATTTCATTTTTTTTTCACAAGTTAGCGAAAAATGACACTTTCTGAGGAAAAAAAATAATAATAAAGTATCCATTTCGTCTACCTTCTGGCAAATAAAAAAAAAATCTCCCACGGACTCACTATGCCCCTCAGTGAATACCTTGGGGTGTCTACTTTCTGAAATGGGGTCATTTGTAGGGTGTGTTTACTGTTCTGGCATTTTGGGTGGGGCTAAATTGTGAGCAACCTTGTAAAGCCTAAAGGTACTCGTTGGACTTTCGGCCCCTTTACGCACCTAGGCTGCAAAAAAAATGTCACACATGTGGTATTGCCGTACTCAGGAGAAGTAGGGCAATGTGTTTTGGGGTGTATTTTTACATATACCCATGCTGGGTGAGAGAAATATCTCTGTAAATTGACAACCTTGTATAAAAAAATGTAGGTTGTCATTTACAGAGATATTTCTCACACACAGTATGGGTATATGTAAAAATACACCCCAAAACACATTGCCCTACTTCTCCTGAGTACAGCGATACCACATGAGTGACGCTTTTTTGCAGCCAAGATGCGCAAAGGGGCCCAAATTCCAATGAGTACCTTTAGGATTTCACAGGGCATTTTTAGGCATTAGGATTCCAAACTACTTCTCACGCTTTAGGGCCCCTAAAATGCCAGGGCAGTATAAATACCCCACAAGTGACCCCATTTTAGAAAGAAGACACCCCAAGGTATTCCGTGAGGGGTATGGTGAGTTCATGTAAAATTTTTTTTTTTTGTCACAAGTTAGTGGAATATGAGACTTTGTAAGAAAAAAACAACAACAAAAAAAAATCAATTTCCGCTAACTTGTGCTAAAAAAAAAAAATCTTCTATGAATTTGCCATGCCCCTCACGGAATACCTTGGGGTGTCCCCTTCCAAAATGGGGTCACATGTGGGGTATTTATACTGCCCTGGCATTTTAGGGGCCCTAAAGTGTGAGAAGTAGTTTGGAATCCAATCCTTCTTCTAACACTTTAGTAACATAGTATATAAGATCGAAAAAAGACATTTGTCCATCCAGTTCGGACTGTTTCCTACAAGTTGATCCGGAGGAAGGCAAAAAATCCCCTGTGAGGCAGAAACCAATTTTCCCCACTTAAGGGGAAAAAAATTCCTTCCCGACTCCAATCAGGCAATCAGAATAACTCCGTGGATCAACGACCCCTCTCTAGTAGCTATAGCTTGTAATATTATTACACTCCAGAAATACATCCAGGCCCCTCTGGAATTCCTTTACTGTACTCACCATCACCACCTCCTCAGGCAAAGAGCTCCATAGTCTCACTGCTCTTACCGTGAAGAATCCTTTTCTATGTTCGTGTACAAACTTTCTTTCCTCCAGACGCAGAGGATGTCCCCTCGTCACAGTCACAGTCCTGGGGATAAATAGATGATGGGCGAGATCTCTGTACTGATCCCTGATATATTTATACATAGTTATTAGATCTCTCCTCAGTCGTCTTTTTTCTAAAGTGAATAACCCTAATTTTGATAACCTTTCAGGGTACTGTAGTTGCCCCATTCCAGTTATTACTTTAGTTGCCCTCCTCTGAACCCTCTCCATCTAGGGCCCCTAAAATGCCAGGGAATTATAAACACCCCACATGTGACCCCATTTTGTAATGAAGACACCCCAAGGTATTCTGGGAGGGGCATGGCGAGTTAATAGAAGATTTTTTTTTGGGCACAAGTTAGCGGAAATTGACAATTTTTTTTTTCTCACAAAGTCTCCCTTTCCGCTAACTTTTGACAAAAAGTTCAATCTTTCATGGACTCAATATGCCCCTCAGTGAATACCTTGAGGTGTCTTCTTTCCAAAATGGAGTCACATGTGAGGTGTTTGTACTGCCCTGGCATTTGAGTGTCTCCGCAATCATTACATGTATGGCCAACATTAGGAGTTTCTGCTATTCTCCTTATATTGAGATTTTTTTTTTCCGTTCAGCCTTTGAACGGAATCAATGTGGATGAAAAAATCTCTGCCCAAAAATGTGCAAAACAAAAGAAAAGAGGGGAAAGGATATAGGAGTGCTTGCGAAGTAAAGCTGCGATCGCTAATAAAGATCCAAAAAGCTCAAAAGTGATCTTATAGCGCTGCAAAGATTTTACAGTGTTTTTGCAGTGATCAGAAAAAAAAAATTCTGTCACTGCGGTGGGGCGGACTGAACGCAAGTGTGCGCACAAGATTAGGCCTAATCAGGCGAACACTGCGTTTTTGTGGACCCATTCATTTCTATGAGGACAGAATTGTCCCGCTCGGATCCGAAATTGCGGATCCGCATTTCCGGATCCGCACTTCCGTTCTGCAAAAATATAGAACATGTCCTATTCTTGTCCACAATTGCGGACCCGAAAAGGCATTTTCTATAGTTCTGGCACTGTGCGGATCCGCAAAATGCGGAAAGCACTTTGCCGGTGTCCGTGTTTTGCGGATCCGTGGATCCGTGGATCCGCAAAACACATATGGATGTCTGAATGGAGCCTTACAGGGGGGTGATCAATCACAGGTGGGTGATCAGGGGGAGGGGGGATTAATAAGTGACGGGGGGGTGGGTTGTAGTGTATGTGTGGTGATTGGTGCTACTTACAGAGCTGCCTGTGTCCTCTAGTGGTCGATCCAAGTAAATGGGACCACCAGAGGACCAGGTAGCAGGTATATCAGACGCTGTTAACAAAACAGCGTCTAATATATACCTATTTGATGCAATTTATTTAACATCTACAGCCTGCCAGTGAATGATCATCGCTGGCAGGCTGTAGTATAACTTCACAGCTGCACGGCAATGTGAGCATGCGCGCCTCGCCTGGAGCGGGTCTGGAATATACTGGGGTCTCCTGACGGTGATGCCTGGATATGGGACTCCCAATTGGACGAACAAACACTTGGATCCTCTAAGTTTGGGCCGGTGTCCTATGATTAAGGAGCACCGAACCTCATGTGGGGTCCTCGTGGGTCGGGGATACCCGAGAAGGGGGTTGGGGGTCACCTGAATGTTGATCCCACCCTCAGGGATCCTTTAGTGTGGGTGGCAATTCTGACACCCCGGACTTATGTTTAGGACTTCGTTTTTTGGTGCTTTGTTGGTTTGGTGTAAAATGACCAAGGGACTCCTCACCGTTCAGGCTTATGGTCGATTTATTGGTAATGAGATCTACTTGATAATTTGTGCACTTTATATTGGGCCTATAATTGGCGTTATATATGTGTATGGATCCTGTTGCGAACTATCAGGTTGATTCACGCGAATACACGCATGCGTTGCTGCGCACCATCAGGTAAGATGACCTGGTTCGATATCCTGATCATGTGATGAATGGCGAACGCGTAGCAACTAGTCAGGAAGTCATGAAATTGGCGCATGTGCGGTTGTATGCGCAGTTGCGCAGACGCAATCGCCGTTTAATCGTGTGACATATAGACATGTGACTAGTGCGTAGTCACGTGACAGCGCGTGAAAGAGCTGGCGCATACCCAATAGCACCAGAGACACGCCGGGGACGCTATGGACATAGCCATACCGGGAGAGTACCAAGCATGGCGGGGATCCGGCTGGGGACGCCTGGGGCTCGCATGGATGGCCACCTGATGTAAATACACTATGATGATGATTTATGTGGAGCAAGGGTGTTTTGATTTTATATTAATTGTAGAAACACCCCCCCGACTGGGGGCACCAATTATATTGCATTTTTGGTTATTTAAGGACACTATTATTCACTTGTCTATTGCTTGATAAAGACTTGCTTAAGTTGAAACGTCGCTGAAATAATATGCTGCTTGTTTGAATAAAGAACTGGATTTGATAATGGAGGAGTGCTGTGGATCTTTCTAAAATTCTATTACAACAAGGGACCCAGTCCTGGATCCCAATCTGCGAGCACCGCAACTGGACCACTAACCCTGGTACCGTGAGAAGTGGATGTTTGCCCTATGATAGGGTTTGTAGTGCTGCTGACTGTGTCCATTCCTGCAAATTGGGGTAGGTTTTGGTAAACTGCTGAACCACTAAGTTTAATACGTGGGCTAGGCATGGAATGTGTGTCAGGTTGCCAAGCTCCAAAGCCGCCACCAAGTTAGGGCCATAGCCGAACAACAACCATGCCTGTTTGTAGGTACAGTGACGAGAGCCACAGCTCGTTCTGGTCCCTTATACCCTGCCACAGCTCTGCGGCGGTGTGCTGTTTGTTCCCTAAGCAGATCAGCGTCAGCGCGGCTTGTTGACGCTTACCCACAGCAGTGTTACACTGCTTCCAGCTAGCGACTGATGGCTGTTGGAGGTGGAAGTGGAGGAGGAGGTGGTGGAGAAGGAGAAGTGGGGGTTGGAATCAATAACATACCTGCTGGAGGAGACCCTGATGGACGTAGGGCCTGCAATCCTGGGCGTGGGTAGCACCTGTGCCATCCCAGGGTCAGACTCACTCCCGACCTCCACAACATTCACCCAGTGTGTGGTCAGGGAAATGTAGCGTCCCTGGCCACCAGAACTTGTCCATGTGTCCGTGGTGAGGTGGACCATCCCAGTAAGTGCGTTGGTCAGGGCACGGTTGATGTTCTGGGACACATGCTGGTGTAAGACGGGCACGGCACACCGTGAAAAATAGTGGCAGCTGGGGACTGCGTACCGAGGGACGGCCGCCGATATCAGGCTGCGGAAAGCCTCAGTGTCCACAAGCCTAAATGGCAACAATTCAAAGGCCAATAATTTCAAAAGTTGCGCTTTCAGTGCTATGGCCTGTTGGTGGGTATTTGCGCTTGCGTTCAAATGCCTGTGTTATCGACATTTGGATGCTGCGCTGGGACAGGGAAATGGATGTTGTTACTGACAGTTCATGCGAAGGTCCATGTGCAGGGCGAGGGGCATCAGGGTCTGCACCTTTGACAGGGGATTGGCCAGCAGTGTGTAACACAGGGGAAGTGGAGGCAGTGGTGGGACCCGCAGACGCAGAGGGCAGACCCAGGTGTTTGGCCCACTTATTAGTGTGGTTGGATGCCATGTGGCGGATATTGCTGGTGGTGTTGAGGTTGCTGTGTTCACACCCTGGCTCATTTTGGTACGGCACAGGTTTCAAACTACCATTCTTTTGTCGCCTGCGCTTTCCTAAAAAAAGCGTCATACTGCGAAACACCTACCCCTTGGCAAGGTAGATTTACGTATGGGGGTGCTCGGTGTAACGGTTGTGGGCCTGTTTGCTGTGGGCCGACGTCTCCCTTCTGCCTCCTCCAGACTGTTGTGGTGCTACGGATCCCTCCCCCTCTGTACTCCTGTCCTCACTCGGCTTTTCACCTTCCCATGTTGAGTCAGTGAACTCATCGTTCACCACCTCATCCTCCTGACTTGAGCTAACCACCACCTCAGTGATTGGCAACTGTGTCTCATCATCATCCACCTCGTGAACGAATGATTGCCGTTCACCACCGTCATCTTCTTGAGACTGTGAAGGCTCAAGAGGTTGGGAATCAGGGCACAATATCTCAGGTACCTCTTCAAGCGTGCTTGGTGAGAGAGCCAAACCAAGTACTGGCGATGAAAATAGCTCATGTGAATATCCGAGTGTGGGATCACTTGTTTGGCCAGACATACATGGGGGGAGGAAGGAGGACCAGAGTGAGGATTCGGTTGACCAGACTCTTGGCTACAGAGACTGGACTTAGTGGAAGAGAGGGTGGTGCTTAACCGACTGGAAGCATTATCTTCAGCAATCCAACCGACCACTAGAGATGGCCCGAACAGTTCCCGGCAAACATAGCTTGTTCGCGTTCGCCTCAGCGGGCGAACATATGCGATGTTCGGTCCGCCCCCTATACATCATCATTGAGCAAACTTTGACCCTGTACCTCACAGTCAGCAGACACATTCCAGCCAATCAGCAGCATACCCTCCCTCCCAGACCCTCCCATCTCCTGAACAGCATCCATTTTAGATTCATTTGGAATTTGCAGTCTTAGTGAGAGGAGGGAGAGTATAGTTGCTGCTGATTTAATAGGGAAATCGATAGCTAGGCTAGTGTATTCAGTTTCCACTCCAGTCCTGAAAGACTCATCTGATCTCTGCTGTAAGGACAGCGTCCTGAAAGCACCCCAAAAAGCCCTTTTTAGGGCTGCAACATTAGTCTGCTTTTTTTTCCCTTTATATGCATATTGCAATTGCATGGCCTGCCTGTGTGTGAGGAGCTGCAGGCCCACAGACTGTAGTGTGTGCCCACTGCCAGTGCCCACCCCTGTCATCCCATGTGGCACAGGACTTTGCATCAAAAAAAGGCATTTAATTTTTACACTTTAATCTAAGGTTAGTTGCCTGCCAGTGTGTGTCAGGCTGACTTCCACTGACTGTAGTGTGCCCACTGCCAGTGCCCACCCCTGTCATCCCATGTGGCACAGGACTTTGCATCAAAAAAAGGCATTTAATTTTTACACTGTAATCTAAGGTTAGTTGCCTGCCAGTGTGTGTCAGGCTGACTTCCACTGACTGTAGTGTGCCCACTGCCAGTGCCCACCACTCATACCGGCTGGCACAGGACTTTGCATAAAAAAGGCATTTCATTTTTACACATTAGTCTAATTTCAGTTGCTTGCCTGCTGCCAGTGTGTGTCAGGCCCACTTCCACTGACTGTAGTGTGCCCACTGCCAGTGCCAACCACTGATACCGGGTGGCACAGTAGCTTGCCGATAAATAAGGCATTTAATTTTTACACATTAGTCTAATTTCAGTTGCTTGCCTGCTGCCAGTGTGTGTCAGGCCCACTTCCACTGACTGTAGTGTGCCCACTGCCAGTGCCAACCACTGATACCGGGTGGCACAGTAGCTTGCCGATAAATAAGGCATTTAATTTTTAGACAGTAGTCTAAATTCAGTTGCTTGCCTGCTGCCAGTGTGTGTCAGGCCCACTTCCACTGACTGTAGTGTGCCCACTGCCAGTGCCAACCACTGATACCGGGTGGCACAGTAGCTTGCCGATAAATAAGGCATTTCATTTGTACACATTAGTCTAATTTCAGTTGCTTGCCTGCTGCCAGTGTGTGTCAGGCCCACTTCCACAGACTGTAGTGTGCCCACTGCCAGTGCCCACCACTGATACCGGGTGGCACAGTACCACTTATCGGAAAAAAATGACAGGCAGAGGCAGGCCACCCCGCAGGGGCCGTCATGGTCGTGGTGCTGTGATTTCCACTGTCCCTGGAAAAATGCCTAGTGTTCAGAGGCCATGTACCCTGAACCCGAAAAATTCTGAGGACGTAGTTGACTGGCTTAGACAGGACACCCAATCTTCAACAGCTTCCGCTAAGAACCTTGACGCACCATCCTCCTCCAGCTGAGCTTTGGTCACCTGCTCTCAAGTTACCACGCACCCGCCCGCCGCTGATAGGAATAGTACTAGTTAAGACACCACTCATATAGGGTGTCACAGCACATTGCTCTGTGCACGGCAGTGCCCCAATTTGGGAGTATGAGGACCGACCAAGCTGCTTTTTCCATCTCCCGGTTCCTGAAATCAATTCAATTTGGTGTATGAGAGTTTGTTTCTGTCATTGTGAAGGCAGTCGAAGGTACCCGGCCTAAATTTTTTTTCACAAAAGGCAATCCCTGATATGGGATGTAACAGGGATTAAACTGATGAGAATAGTACTACAGAAAATACCACTCATATCGGGTGTGACAGTAAATTGCACAGCGCAGACGAAGTCAGCGTGGATTAAAACAGAGTGGAGGGAGCCAGCGTTTTTTTAACCATCTCCCCGTTCGAAAAATCTATTCAATAAATGGTCCCCAGATTGGGGACGTTAGAGCGATTAAACTGATGAGAATAGTACTACAGAAAATACCACTCATATTGGGTGTGACAGTAAATTGCGCGGCGCAGACGCAGTCACCGTGAATAAAAACACAGGGGAGGGAGCCAGCGTTTTTTTTAACCATCTCCCCGTTCGAAAAATCAATTCAATTGACCTTTCGGGGACCCTTGGTGTTGTACGTGGCTGGGTGGAGGAAGAAACCTTCAATGACATCACCGGGACGTGGCTAGCTTGGTATCCAACCTTGTGCAAATGGGGAGTTTGCGGTTGTGCAAATGGACTGTTTGCGGTGCATTAAAAGAGGAGTTTGGTATGTCAATGTCTGTGAAGCGGGCGTAACCCTTACACTACCTGATCGATACAACATCATACCTGATCGTATACACACACTGGATGTTTTAAAGCATGTTATTCCAAACAATTTAGGAATGTTAAGTGATTTATGCCCTTTATGGATTAAAACCCGACTCTGCGTCCACTACGTAATTTTCCATGGGAGTTTTGCCATGGATCCCCCTACGGCATGCCACAGTCCAGGTGTTAGTCCCCTTGAAACAACTTTTCCATCACTATTGTGGCCAGAAAGAGTCCCTTTGGTTTTTAAAATTTTCCTGTCTATTGAAGTCTATGACGGTTCGCCCGGTTCGCCTGTTCGCGAACATTTGCGGAAGTTCACGTTCGCTGTTCGCGAACTGAAAATTTTATGTTCGCGACATCACTACCGACCACCTGTTCGCACTGGTCCGACTTGGACAGTGTTGTACTGCGCAGCCCAGCTAAGTTGGACATGAAGCTGGGTAAGGTGGATTTTTTTGCTTTTTCTGGTGCACTGGCAGCAGGCACAGTTTCATTGCGCCCAGGGCCACAGCCTCTGCTTGCACCATCAGCATCACGCCCACTTCCCTGTCCCCTTGTGCTTGCCTTCTTCATATTAATGGTTTTGTCTGTAGATGTGGCACAGATTGCATTACTGTCCGCTAAAGACACCGTTTTCTGATGCAGGACAGTATTGGTTACAGAACACAATAGATTTTGGACACTACACTAGGCCCAGATTAATGGAAGTTGTAATATCCAAAGTGTTTTCACATTCAGGAGAAAAAATGGAGTGGTTCCGGCACCTAATTTTGCAATAAAAACTTCCTTTATTCGGGGTTCGGTATACACTCTTGTTCACACAGTGGCTGGTAGTTTACGCGTTTCGGACAGTCTAGTCCTTAGTCGTAACAAAAATGGTTTGATTGTGACCCATATTTAAATGGTAACCCTGGCGCCGCCCATCAAGAGGCGGAGAGAGACGCCAGGTTTAATCACAAGCAGACTGTCCTGGATGGGTGAGCTGGACTTTTGCACTTGTTACATTTGTTTTCACATTCAGTTCAGCATTGGATACAAAAACCCACAGATTTTGGACACTTTACTAGGTCCAGATTAATGGAAGTTGTAATACACACAGCGTTTTCAGATTCAGTTCAGTATGGGATACAAAAACCCACAGATTGTGGACACTTTACTAGGCCCAGATTAGGGCCACGACCTCTGCTTGCACCAGCAGATTGTTTTACTGTCCGCTAAAGACACCGTTTTCTGATGCAGGACAGTACTGGACATAGAAAAATGCAGATTTTCGGCACTACACTAGCCCAGAGATAATTTAATTTTTACAGTACACACTGTATAGGCTTGCTGTAATGTACTGTAGACAGAGAAATGCAAATTTTCGGCAATATACTAGCCCAGAGATAATGTTATTTTTACAATACACACTGTATAGGCTTGCTATAATGAACAGCAGACAGAGAAATACAAATTTTCGGCACTACTCTAGCCCAGAGATAATACAAATTTTACAGTACATCCTGTATTGGCTTGCTGTAATGTACTGTAGCAGAAAAATAAATATCTTCAGAAGTACACTAGATGAGATAAATTTTACAGAACACACTCTATATGCTTGCTATAATGTATTATAGACAGAGAAATACTCATTTTTGGCACTACACTAGCTCAGAGATAATGACATTTTTACAGTACACACTGTATAGGCTTGCTGTAATGTACTGTAGACAGTCGAATACAAATTTTCTGCACTACACTAGCCCACAGATTTGAAATTTTTACAGTACACACTGTATTGGCTTGCTGTAATCTACTGTAGACAGAAAAATAAATATTTTCAGGAGTAAACTAGACGAGAGATTATGTAATTTTTACAATACACATTGTATAGGCTTGCTATAATGTACTGTAGTGGAGAAATGCAAATTTTTGGCACTACACTAGCCCAGAGAAAATTACATTTTTACAGTGCACACTGTATTGACTTGCTTTAATGTACTGTAGACAGAAAAATAAATATTTTCAGGAGAACACTAGATGAGAGATAATGAAATGTTTACAGTACACACTGTATAGGCTTGCTATAATATACTGTAGACAGCGGAATACAAATTTTCGGCACTACACTAGCCCAGAGATAATGACATTTTTACAATACACACTGTATAGGCTTGCTGTTATGTACTGTAGACAGAGGAATACACATTTTCGGCACTACACTAGCCCAGAGATAATGACATTTTTACAGTACACACTGTAAAGGCTTGCTGTAATGTATTGTAGACAGAGAAATACAAATTTTCGGCACTACACTAGCTCAGAAATATTAAAATTTTTACAGTACACACTGTATAGGCTTGCTATAATGTACTGTAGACAGAGAAATACAAATTTTCGGCACTACACTAGCCCAGAGATAATATTAATAAATATTTTCAGGAGAACACTAGGCGAGAGGTAATGTCATTTTTACAACACACTGTATAGGCTTGCTATAATGTACTGTAAACAGAACAATACAAATTTTCGGCAGTACACTAGGCCACAGATAATGAAATGTTTACAGTACACATTGTATAGGCTTGCTATAATGTACTGTAGACAGAGAAATACAAATTTTTGGCACTAGACTAGCCCAGATATAATAACATTTTTACAGTACACACTGTATAGGCTTGCTGTAATGTACTGTAGAATGAGGAATTTAAATTTTGGGCACTACACTAGGCCACAGATAATGAAATTTTGTACAGTACACATTGTCTTGGCTTACGCTAATGTACTGTACACAGAAAAAAAAATATTTTCAGGAGTACACTAGACGAGAGATAATATAATTTTTACAGTACACTGTATAGGCTTGCTATAATGTACTGTAGAAAGAGAAATACAAATTTTCGGCACTACACTGGCCCAGAGATAATGGCATTTTTACAGTACACACTGTATAGGCTTGCTGTAATGTACTGTAGACAGAGGAATACAAATTTTCGGCACTACACTAGGCCACAGATAATGCATTTTTTACAGTGCACACTGTATTGGCTCTCTGTACTGTACCGTAGACAGAAAAATAAATATTTTCAGGAGTACACTAGACGAGAGATAATGTAATTTTTATAGTACACACTGTATAGGCTTGCTGTATTGTACTGTAGACAGAGAAATACAAATTTTAGGGTACTACACTAGCCCAGAGATAATGACATTTCTACAGTACTCACTGTATTGGCTTGCTGTAATGTACTGTAGGCAGAGGAATACAAATTTTCGGCACTACCCTAGGCCACAGATAATAAAATGTTTACAGTACACACTGTATAGGCTTTCTGTAATGTACTGTTGACAGAGGAATACAAATTTTCGGCACTACACTAGGTCACAGACATTTTTATAGTACACACTTTATTGGCTTGCTGCAATGTACATAGCATACAAATTTGCCCCAAATAAAATGTATTCTCTGGGGGAATACTGTATATACGGTTGTGGCCTAAACGCACACACAGATGTGACCAAAATTATTGCCAAAATATAAATCATTCTCTGCTGGAATAATTAAGATAACGGTTGTGGATTGAACGCACACACAGATGTGGCACAAGTTAGGTTAATTTCCCCAGAAAAGATAATTTCTCTGATCGTGCAGTGTATATCTCAGTACCAGGCAACCTGTTGTGAATAAGCCCCTTTTTATAATGTCTGCCCAACACACTGCTTTATGATGGTGCAGTGTATATCTCAGTACCAAAGAACACTGTAGTGAATAAGCTCCTTTTTAAAATGTCTGCCCAACACACTGCTTTATGATGGTGCATTGTAAATCTCAGTACCAAGGAACACTGTAGTGAATAAGCCCCTTTAGATAATATCTGCCCAACACACTGCTTAATAATGGCGTATTGTAGATGTCACTAATCGTAAATCTTTCTGTCTTTTAGAAGTTATAAAAGCGATTTTCAAGCCCTGTGACTCCTGTCCCTGATAGTGCTGAAGCAAACCCCTTCTTAAAAAATAAATAAAAGGTGCTGCACTGCTGTCAAACACACACTCTAGTCCTTAAAAGGACTGTTATGTCTTTAAATAAGGTTTTTGTAGTGAAATCAGTAAGTTTAGAGCAAAACGCTATGTGTCCCTGCCTACTGTCTGCTCTCCCTGACCCTGAATGAGCCGGACCTCAGCTCCTATATGAAATGGTATCACGTGTTCCGGCCAGCCAATAAGTGTAAGGCTTACAGCTAACATTGCTATGGCCTTACACTGAGCGGAATTACTTACCTGGACCTTCATTGGCTGATTAGAAGGCGGCGGGAGTAGACTCGAGCAATGCCACGAATACACTTTCTGCTTGGCCAAATAAAGCCGAGCGCCGAGCATAGCTATGCTCGAGCCGAACCAATATTCGGCCGAGCATGCTCTCTCATCACTAGTGGCAAGCGCTCATACACTAGGGACAATGTTGCTAAAAACAATTATTAGAAGAATATTGTAGAGGGAGAGTGCAGTGAGACTGCAAGGATAGTGTATCACTGTATGCATCACGTTCTAGTGCACCAACATTAATCTATTTTTTAATCCATTATTTTAGTAATACAGTTAGTGTGCCTCAGTATTAAAGGCAGGTGTAATATATCGCTGTGTGCATCACGTTCTAGTGCACCACCCTTCAGAGTTAATCCGTTATTTTGGTGATACAGTTACTGTGCCTACAGTAATAAAGGCAGGTGTAATATATTGCCGTGTGCATCATGTACTAGTGCACCGACATTCAGAGTTAATCTCTTATTTTACTGATACAGTTAGTGTACACTATGGCCAACATACAGTTGCCTGTGCCCTCAAATGAAATGGGCAGTGGCAAAAATGTTGCCGTAGCTGGCAAAAGTAGCCGCAACAGAATGGTGGGTAGTAGCATCTGCAGTAGCAGGCCACAACTGCCACTGTCATCCGGTGGTCATGTTTTGACTAACAATTCAGCTATACTGGAATGGTAAATCGCTCTTCAACATCATCTCAAGTTATGATTCATACAGGTAGTGATGGACGAACATCATCCGGGACGTTTTGTGAATGCGTAAGCGCTTTCGCGATCAAATGTTTTCGTGAACCGCGCGTTCGTGCTGGGCCCCATTCACTTTAATGGCAGGAAAACCTGAAAAACCTTCAGGTCATATTTGCAGCCACCAAATACTTACTAGAAGTGCACAAATAGTCCCAAAACATGGACAGTGACATGGGAGAGAGGAGTTGGCAACATTACGGTCTTTACCTTCTATGTGAGTGTCCATTAGGTAATTTATATTTGATCCATGTGTCGGGACAACAGTTGTCTATATTTCACAAGCTGGATTTTACTACATTGGACAGCTTATACTGTGTAAAAAATTTCTTTTGTAATGCACATGGGTAGTGGCACTCCATCAGTGTTGTATTAGCCTTTATACTCCTCTAGATGGGCAAATGTTAGCCCAGTATATTTGTTCACCACTGTACCTACTTTTTATAGTTTTAAATCATGTATTTAATAAAGATTTGAATTTGTATCATTATATGAGTGCTCATTTTTGGTTTAATTGCGAAGGGACCAGGTTTTTGTACTAACCGTTTGTCCCACATACTATAGGTGCTAATGGACAGTGACATACCAGAGGGGGATCAATGGCAAAAATTCCTGCAAAAAACATGCATTTTAATAAGGGGCCATTTTTATGCGTCTTAAATAGTGTTGAGCGCGAATATTCGAATAGCAAATTTTTATTGCGAATATCGCAAATTCGATAATTCGCGAATATTGCGAATATAGTGCTATATATTCGGAATTTCGAATATTCGTTTTTTTTTTTATGTTAATCCTTGTTGCTCTCTGGTCTACTTCCCAAAAGCTGTTCTCACCTGTCCGGAGGATTCCTGGCTCCCTGCCCGCTCCAGTCAATGCCCGTTGCCGCTTCTGCCAACTTCCTGTGTGCATGGGAATGCCTCCATGCTAAAATGTACTGTCGGATTTGAGAATCACGATCTCACAAATTTGACTAAGTTGTAATCGCAATGCGATTAATATAACCTGAATTATTCGCATTGCGATATTCGTTATATTCTAGAAATACAACTATTAGGAACCCAGCTTTAAGTTGAAATCGCAATGCGAGCAATACAGGTTATATTAATCGCATTGCGAATTCAACTTAGAGCTGAGTTCCTAATAGTTGTTGCTAGAATATAATGAGGATTGAGAATATAGTGCTATATTCGTGAATTCGTGATATTCGTCATCTTCGTTATACAGGGAGTGCAGAATTATTAGGCAATTTGTATTTTTGAGGATTAATTTTATTATTGAACAACAACCATGTTCTCAATGAACCCAAAAAACTCATTAATATCAAAGCTGAATATTTTTGGAAGTAGTTTTTAGTTTGTTTTTAGTTTTAGCTATTTTAGGGGGATATCTGTGTGTGCAGGTGACTATTACTGTGCATAATTATTAGGCAACTTAACAAAAAACAAATATATACCCATTTTAATTATTTATTTTTACCAGTAAAACCAATATAACATCTCAACATTCACAAATATACATTTTTGACATTCAAAAACAAAACAAAAACAAATCAATGACCAATATAGCCACCTTTCTTTGCAGGACACTCAAAAGCCTGCCATCCATGGATTCTGTAAGTGTTTTGATCTGTTCACCATCAACATTGCGTGCAGCAGCAACCACAGCCTCCCAGACACTGTTCAGAGAGGTGTACTGTTTTCCCTCCTTATAAATCTCACATTTGATGATGGACCACAGGTTCTCAATGGGGTTCAGATCAGGTGAACAAGGAGGCCATGTCATTAGATTTTCTTCTTTTATACCCTTTCTTGCCAGCCACGCTGTCGAGTACTTGGATGCGTGTGATGGAGCATTGTCCTGCATGAAAATCATGTTTTTCTTGAAGAATGTAGACTTCTTCCTGTACCACTGCTTGAAGAAGGTGTCTTCCAGAAACTGGCAGTAGGACTGGGAGTTGAGCTTGACTCCATCCTCAACCCGAAAAGGCCCCACAAGCTCATCTTTGATGATACCAGCCCAAACCAGTACTCCACCTCCACCTTGCTGGCGTCTGAGTCGGACTGGAGCTCTCTGCCCTTTACCAATCCAGCCACGGGCCCATCCATCTGGCCCATCAAGACTCACTCTCATTTCATCGGTCCATAAAACCTTAGAAAAATCAGTCTTGAGATATTTCTTGGCCCAGTCTTGACGTTTCAGCTTGTGTGTCTTGTTCAGTGGTGGTCATCTTTCAGCCTTTCTTACCTTGGCCATGTCTCTGAGTATTGCACACCTTGTGCTTTTGGGCACTCCAGTGATGTTGCAGCTCTGAAATATGGCCAAACTGGTGGCAAGTGGCATCTTGGCAGCTGCACGCTTGACTTTTCTCAGTTCATGGGGAGTTATTTTGCGCCTTGGTTTTTCCACACGCTTCTTGCGACCCTGTTGACTATTTTGAATGAAACGCTTGATTGTTCGATGATCACACTTCAGAAGCTTTGCAATTTTAAGAGTGCTGCATCCCTCTGCAAGATATCTCACTATTTTTGACTTTTCTGAGCCTGTCAAGTCCTTCTTTTGACCCATTTTGCCAAAGGAAAGTTGCCTAATAATTATGCACACCTGATATAGGGTGTTGATGTCATTAGACCACACCCCTTCTCATTACAGAGATGCACATCACCTAATATGCTTAATTGGTAGTAGGCTTTCGAGCCTATACAGTTTGGAGTAAGACAAGATGCATAAAGAGGATGATGTAGTCAAAATACTCATTTGCCTAATAATTCTGCACTCCCTGTATTCTAGCAATACAACCATTATGAACTTAGCTCTAAGATCAATTCGCAATGCGAGTATATGTTCACATCGCGAATAAAACTAAGAGCTGAGTTGCTAATGGCTGTATTGCTAGAATATAACGAAGATTGAGAATATAGTGCTATATTCGGGAATTTGTGATATTCGTCATCTTCGTTATATTCTAGCAATACAACCATTAGAAACTTAGCTCTAAGATGAATTCGCAATGCCAGTATATGTTCGCTTCGCGAATTAAACTTTGAGCTGAGTTCCTAATGGTCGTTGCTAGAATATAACGAACATTGAGAATATAGTGCTATATTCGTGATATTCGTTATATTCTAGCAATACAGCCATTAGGAACCCAGCTCTAAGTTGAATTCGCAATGCGAGTAATACAGGTTATATTAATCGCATGGCGAATTTAACTTAGAGCTGAGTTCCTAATGGTTGACAACCATTAGGAACCCAGCTCTAAGTTTAATTCGCGATGCGAATATAAATTCGCGTAACATTCGCAATATATAGAATAATGACGAATATTCGATTTCGACGAATATATGACGAATATGGCTCCTCCCGCTCATTACTAGTCTTAAAGGGAAACTATCAAAAATGCTCCTTGTGAATGCCTTATGTTTGGGAACTGTACTCCTGTGGCCTAAAATAAAAGATTTCTAGGCTCCAGGCAGGACAGAAAAGAATAAGTGATTATGTGGCTGGAGGTATATCAGGCGGTCAGTGGATAACAATTTTACTGTAGGCCAGTGGAGTACAGGTTCCAAACATTAGGCATTCACCGGACAAAAAAGAACAAGTGATTATGTGGCTGCAGGAATGTTAGGCGGTCACTGAATAACTATTTTACTGTAGGCCAGTAGAGTACAGGCCCCAAACATTAGGCATTCACCGGACAGAAAAGAACAAGTGATTATGTGCTGGAGGTATAGTGGCCAATCAGGGGATAGCAATTTTACTGTAGGCCAGTGGAGTAAAGGCCTCAAACATTAGGCATTCACCGAACAGAAAAGAACAAGTGATTATCTGGCTGGAGGTATATTAGGCGGTCAGTGGATAACAATTTTACTGTAGGCCAGTGGAGTACAGGACCCAAAAATGATGCATTCACCAGACAGAAAAGAACAAGTGATTATGTGTCTGGAGGTATATTAGGCAGTCAGTGGATAACAATTTTACTGTAGGCCAGATGAGTACAGGCCCCAAACATTAGGCATTCATCTGACAGAAAAGGCCTTTTATGCTGCTGTATATACAGTTGAAATAAAAAGTATGTGAACCCTTTGGAATGATATGGATTTCTACACAAATTGGTCATAAAATGTGATCTGATCTTCATCTAAGTCACAACAATAGACAATCACAGTCTGCTTAAACTAATAACACACAAATAATTAAATATTACCATGTTTTTATTGAACACACCATGTAAATATTCACAGTGCAGGTGGAAAAAGTATGTGAACCCCTAGACTACTGACATCTCCAAGAGCTGATTGGAGTGAGGTGTCAGCCAACTGGGGTCCAATCAATGAGATGAGATTAGAGGTGTTTGTTACAGCTGCTCTATAAAAAACACACGCCAGTTGTGTGTTTGCTTTTCTCAATAAGCATTGCCTGATGTGAATGATGCCTCGCACAATGCCTATGATTAAGAATTGTTGACTTCCATAAAGCTGGAAAGGGTTATAAAAGTATCTCCAAAAGCCTTGCTGTTCATCAGTCCACGGTAAGACAAATTGTCTATAAATGGAGAAAGTTCAGCACTGCTGCTACTCTCCCTAGCAGTGGCCGTCCTGTAAAGATGACTGCAAGAGCACAGCGCAGACTGCTCAATGAGGTGAAGAAGATTCCTAGAGTGTCAGCTAAAGACTTACAAAAGTCTCTGGCATATGCTAACATCTCTGTCAGCGAATCTATGATACGTAAAACACTAAACAAGAATGGATTTATTGGCAGGATACCACAGCGGAAGCCACTGCTGTAAAGAAAAAAAACATTGCTGCACGTTTACAGTTTGCGCAAGAGCACCTGGATGTTCCACAGCAGTACTGGCAAAATATTCTGTGGACAGATGAAACCAAAGTCGAGTTGTTTGGAAGAAACACACAACACTATGTGTGGAGAAAAAGAGGCACAGCACACCAACATCAAAACCTCATCCCAACTGTGAAGTATGGTGGTGGGGGCATCATGGTTTGGGGCTGCTTTGCTGCGAAAGGGCCTGGACGGATTGCTATCATAGAAGGAAAAATGAATTCACAAGTTTAACAAGACATTTTTCAGGAGAATTTAAGGCCATCTGTCCACCAGCTGAAGCTCAACAGAAGATGGGTGTTGCAACAGGACAACGACCCAAAGCATAGAATGGCTTAAAAAGGAGAAAATATGCCTTCTGGAGTGGCCCAGTCAGAGTCCTGACCTCAGCCTGATTGAGATGCTGTGGCATGACCTAAAGAAAGCGATTCACACCAGACATCCCAAGAATATTTCTGAACTGAAACAATTCTGTAAAGAGGGATGGTCAAGAATTACTCCTGACCGTTGTGCACGTCTGATCTGCACCTACAGGAAATGTTTGGTTGAAGTTATTGCTGCCAAAAGAGGTTCAACCAGTTATTAAATCCAAGGTTTCACATGTGTTTTCCACCTGCACTGTGAATGTTTACATGGTGTTTTCAATAAAAACATGGTAACATTTAATTCTTTGTGTGTTATTAGTTTAAACAGACTGTGATTGTCTATTGTTGTGACTTAGATGAAGATCAGATCACATTTTATGACCAATTTGTGCAGAGATCCATATCATTCCAAAGGGTTCCCATATTTATTCTTGCAACTGTACATAAGACAAGGACCATTCTGTGTTCTGGGTGGTGGCGGATATGTGTGGGCTGGCATGAGGAAATTCAATTAAACGTGGTCGTAACAGGTGTTGAATTTCCTCGAGATTCATGCCTCATTCATCTTTAATAATGTGAGGTAGTCCACCCTATTGTGAGCTAGGCGAGTGCGCTTATCAGTCAAATTCCCTCCTGCTCGATGAGGGGCAAGCTTAGAGTTCCATGGCAAATTGTGCTAGCTCTGGCCAAGGGTTAATCTTGCACCCCCAGTAGTCCAGGGGTTCATCGCTCCTCAGAGCATCCACATCGGCCGTTAACCCGATGTAGTCGGATGCCTGTCTGTCTAGGCCAGGGCTGGCCAACCTTCGGCTCTCCTGCTGTTGTAAAACTACAACTCCCACCATGCCCTGCTGTGGGCTGAGAGCTGTAGGCAGACTGGGCATGTTGGGAGTTGTAGTTTTGCAACAGCTGGAGAGCCGCAGGTTGGCCATCCCTGGTCTAGGCATTCCCTGAGGCTGGATCTGGGGGGTGGATGGCTGTCGATGGGTTGGCTGCAAGAATGATCTCATATCCGAAGTGACCAACATATCTTTAAACCGCCCACTTCTTGCAGACGCGGTAGGACTGGTGCCCATTGCTTCTGCAATTGCTTTTTGTTAGGCACACTTCATCAATAAGAGGTAAAGAAGTGCGTCACTCACCCAGGACTATGTGTAAGAATGACACTATTCATTCAGGTAAAATGGAACAATACAAAGGGTACGGGGCGGGCAACCTCTGCGCAGGTGGCAAGCGACAACGGCCGTTTCGCACGTAGACTCGCGCTTTGATGAAGTTTGCGTGATCCTTCTGACTGTTTTGTGCTGAGCACCACCGAGAGGCCTGCTGGTTGTCCCACCGCCTATTGCTGTGTTGTCGACGGACCAGGTGTTGTTTGCTTGATTTGCGGCAGTGCCACATGAGATCCTTTCACAGGCCTAGATGGGAACATAATTGTGTTTCTTATTTCTGAGCTGAAGGACCTGCTTGCATATTGCCCCCTAATTGGCTGATCAGGCTGTCTGTCAGCCTTTGAGCTAGGCAGAAAAAGTCATTTCTCCCACTTCCACCCAGTGTCAAGTGATCATTCATCTTCCTTCCTCCCATTTTGCCCACCAATTTTAACATAACGCCAAAAATATGATGAGGAATCACCCATATTTATCGGATTGTGGAACCCTCAATACTATTAAACACAAAATAGGACCAATCCAAATCAAATTTACAAAAGTTCTTTATTAGTACATCAATAATAAAACATAATTAAATATTAAAAACCAAAGGTGGTGATCATACATAAAGGGCTAAATGCCCTTACAGGAGAACAGACAACTGCTTCAGTAATAATCAATAGCATATCAATAATGTTAGAGGGGAACAAATAAACACTATACTCCAAAGCCCATTATACAACACTTAAATTGCTAGAGCAAACTTAATACCATGATTAGTGGCCATCAAACCTTTAAGAAGAGCCATTAGGAAGTATACAAAAAACCGAATATGCCAATTAAAAATGCCAGTGCAAGAATAATCCCTATATATTTAAAGGCATATACGCCACAACTTTTGTAAATTTGATTCGGATTGGTCCTATATTGTGTTCACCAATTTTAACAGTAAAATGGCAAAGGGTGCAGTTTTTATGTGATTCATCAACATTCAACAACTAATTTAAAAATAAATAAATAAGACGTCAGATTCCTTTGGCAGGTGATTTTTGTTTGGAATTCGTAATGAACCTGATTCATATAGAATTGATTCACTCATCTCTAACAGCAAGTTTTTAAGGGAAGGACTTTACAACTGAACTTCAATTAATATCAGTCTTCTAGGCGAGCTAAGAAAATATAGTTTCATCATGCTTTGAAGAGTATAATAATGTAGGTTCTATTCTCAGTATTTGTGCAGTATTTTGCAATTTGTGCAGACTGTTGTGAAAAATAATAAGTATTTTTCAAATACAAAATGCAAACACACAAACTGAACTGTTGGAGATTTTTTTTTTTTCTTTTTATTGGATGTTTAGAAGATTGCGACAGTGTTCCACCAAGATGAGCTTTGAAGCAGTTGTAAAAATGATGAAATGGTAAATAGAGTTGAGCGAACCTGAACTGTATAGTTCGGGTTCGTACCGAATTTTGGGGTGTTCGGGGCATGGACCCGAACCCCAACATTTTCAAAAAAGTTCGGGTTTGGGTGCGTTGTTTGGTGATTTCTTCCTGCTTTCTGTAGGGCTGCACAGCAGCCAATCAGCAAGCGTTTTACTTTTTGACCTAAGAAGCCATCACAGCCATGCCTACTAATGGTATGACTGTGATTGGCTGAGTGCAGCATGTGACCCAGCCTCTTTATAAGCTGGAGTCACATAGCGCCGCACGTCAGTCTGCTGAATTGAGATTAGAGCAAGGTTGCTGCTGGTGCGATCAGGGACAGAATAGAGCAGAAATCTGAAGAACCTGTGCAACTTTAATCCACAAGATACAGCACATAGAGAGGGAGGGAGCCTCAGCAATCCAACATTTCTGTACCCAGCCACTGCCAGGGAGATTTTTTTTGTAATCATACTATGCACTAAACCGTTTATTCCATGTCAGCTATCAAATAGTGCATCAGTGTATTTTAATTAAAAAAAAAATCATCCTGATCCACCAAGCCTATTTTACACAGCCAAAATATATATTTGACATTTCTGCGGTGAAATAGAGAATCCGTGTAATTTTGGGGTAAAAACCGTATTCCTTGTCCACAAAACAGTTCCGCATACCTGCATACACCCGTCCAACTACATATTTTATATTTCTGCATGGAAATAGTTCTTCTTTGTTTTTATAGAAAAAAAACTTTATTCAAGGTCCACCAAACAGTCTGAAATACCCATTACAACCACCTATTTTACATTGCTGCTGTGAAATACAGCATAAGTGTATTTGTTTGACAAAAGAGTAATCCTGATCCACAGAGCATCTTGAAATACACGGCCTAAATACCGATTTCACATTACAGCTGAGAAATAGTGCATTCCCTTACGTCCTACCATCAGCACAGATAGAGTTAACCACTATGGGCCCCCCCCCCCCCCCGTGGACTGGTGGGACCGGCAGAATGTTCAATGAGCCCAAGACTAATAACTCACCCATTGTGTTTTTTTCTGTCCTCCCGGACAGGTAGACTAGGTGGCTTTCTTATGGAAAGTGCGGGGAGCCTTCTTTTCATTTGGGTAACGGCATTGCCCTTTCCTGGGTACCTTGTCAGTTTGGCCGGCAGTTTGGCCTGGCTGGGGTATTTTGGCGACGTCCTCGGTCCAGGATTCTCGGTCCCTGGGCGCCGCCATCTTCCGGAAGTGACGCGAGGAACCTCCTTTGCGTCACTTCTGGGTATTCCGGACACGATTTTTCACGGATGCAATTTCTTCACATTTTGATGCGAAGATTTTTTTTCTTATGCGTCTTCCTGTGGAGGATTTACAGTGACCTCTGCTTCTGTAGGGATTTTTAATGAAATCTGTAGATTTTTCCTCTGGGGGAGGGTGAATTGGCTATCCCTCCCCTTCCCCTATTTAAGGAAGCAGTGTGCTCCAGTTCGGTCTCTGGCTGCTTATGCTTTTTCAGCTAGCTCCCAGAGTCCTAAAGTTGGTGTTGTTCCACTTGTGGTGTTTTTTTCCTTCGGTTCTCAGCTGCCTCCGGTCTGTTTTTCTACCTTACTTGCGGAGATAGGTGGTTTACAAATGTCTTATTTGTCCCTTTTTTCCTGCAGTGATGTCTTCGGGATTCGGAAGGCAGGAAAGTGGATACCAAGAGGAAGCATCTATCCTGCTACCATTGCAGCGCTCTGCTGGAGGACAGCTGTCCATACTCCAGATGTTACAGCTGCCATTAGAGGGTTCTGCCCTCTAGTGAACCTACGTTGCAGGATATGTATCAATGGCTCTATTAAGGGAGTCATAGGCCTGCTGGATGAAAAGTCTTCCAATGCCTGCCCAGGCCCCTATGGAGACCTCTGTCCCGGTAGAGAGACCTTCTTGGACTCCTTAGTTTCTTCCTCCTCGGATGAGGAGGAGCTGATGTTGTGTTTTTTCCCCCCTGAAAAGACAGAGAAATTGCTCAAGTCCATCAGGTCGGGGGACCATGATGTTGACCGTGGGGAGCCTTCCAATCCCGCTAGTCAGGCACCTCGTGTCTTCAAAGCGGATGAGACCCTCCTCTCTGTCATGTTTATAGAGTGGAAAAAACCTGGAAAGGGTCCAGTTTTAACAAAGAAGTTTAAATCCATGTTCCCGATGGCTAAACCCTTGGTGGATTCATGGGGATCCATTCCCAATGTGGACAATGCTATTGCCAAGTTGTCAAAGCGCACTCTGGTTTCTGCAGACAACGGGTCTAGCCTGCAGGACCCCCTTGACAGGAGAGCAGAGTGCACACTAAGACGGGGTCATATGGCAGCTGTGGCGTCCGCTTCCAAATCCATAGCGGATTCTGAGGTCTCTACGTTCCTCCGGTCTCACCTGAATCAAATTCAAGTTGACATGGACCAGAGTGTTTCCCAGGATGACATACTGGCTGCCTTCAAGACCATCAACCTGGCTGCGCACTTCTTATGCGATACCAGTTGAGGATAGCGGCCAAATCCATGGCCCTGGGGTCGGCGGCCCATAGGCCTTTTTGGATTAAGCCTTGGGTCGCTGACAATTCCTCAAAATACAGCTTATGTGGCCTTCCATTCAAGCCCAACCGTTTGTTCGGTTCGGAGCTGGATAAGATCATGGAGGACTTTTCATACAAGAAGGAGAAGAGCCTTCCCCAGCAGTCCTTTCGAGGGCAGACAAGACCACGGTGGTAGGTCTGGCCAACAAGCAAGGTCTCAAAGTGACTTGAGAGCACAACGCAGGGGTTCGAGGTGCTCTCGTGGAGGAGCCAAAGATGGAAAATCCACCTCCTGACTACGGGCCTCTTTGAGGCTCTTGGATAATTCCAGTTACTCCTGCCGTCCTGCCAGTAAGCTTCACCATTCCTATGCTTCATGTACCTGTCGGGGGTCGTCTCTCCCACTTCTGAGAAGAGTGGATCCGAAAGATCTCGGATCCCTGGGTCCTGAACATCATTTCCGAGGGTTATTTAATCAACCTCACCCTTACTTCTCTGGACAGGTTTGTCAAGACCAACCTTCTACAAGCTGCCAGGCAGGCAATCCTAGAGACCCACATTCAGGACTCCATTTGCAAGGGGGCTCTGGAGGAGGTTCCAGCAGGAAAACGGGACCTAGGGATCTATTCTCCAGTTTTTCTGGTTCCCAAGGCTTCAGGAGATCTCCCGATGATTATCGATCTGAGGTATTTCAATCGGTTTATAGGGAAGGTAAAGTTTCGTATGGAAACCATCAGTTCAGTAGTTCCTGTTTTCAATCCTGGAGACGTGATGGCAACCCTGGACCTCAAGGATGCATATCTGCACATCCCAATCTATCCTGCTTCCAGGAAGTATCTCAGAATCGCGGTCCAGGTGTCCGGTGTCATCAGACATCTTCAGTTTGTTGCCCTTCCCTTTGGCATTTCTTCTGCCCCTCACGCTTTTACTTAGGTGGTGGTTTCTGTGGTGGCGGCTTTGAGACTGACCATTATCATTTATCTGGACAACTGGCTTTTGAAAGCCTCTGCTCTAGCGGTCCTAACCCAACTTCTTCAGGTAACAATCTCCTTTCTGTTCCGCCTAGGTTGGATCATCAGTTGGCAGAAGTCGAACGTGAGCCCGTCGACCTAAGTAAGATATGTAGGCTTCATAGTCGACTCCGCTGGGATGTCGCTCCAGTTGACTCCAGAAAGAAGATCCTGGATTCAGAACACTGCAAAGTTCCTTTCCGTTCCCCGGCGAGTCCCAATCCGGACTCTCTTGAAGATGTTGGGGCTCATGTCAGCGTTTGGGGAAGCAGTCCCTTGGGCTCTATGGCACCTCCGCCCTCTACAGTCGGAGGTCCTCTCCAAATGGAATGGTAGCCCTGCCGGGCTAAACTCCCCGTGCTCCCTGTCTTGGTGAACTCGGTATTCCCTCAGATGGTGGTGCCATCTTTTAGATGGGAAGTCTATGACCCAGCCAATCTGGGTCATATTGACTACGGATGCCCTCCTTCACTTAGCCCCTCAGATCCAGGGCAAAGCGGTGAAAGTCCAGTCAGAAAATATGACTGCGGTACTTTACATTAACAAGCAGGGAGGCACGAGATCACTTCCCCTCCTGTCAGAGATCGGGGTGATTCTGGATTAGGCAGAGTCAAACCTTTCCCACTTATCTGCGATCCACATTCAAGGCTCCCTCAATATGATAGCGGATCGGCTGAGCCACGGACTTCCGTCGGTAAAGTGGTCTTTACATCCGGAGATATTCAAGCAGATAGTCCTAAAGTGGGGTATGCCAGATGAGGATCTCATGGCAACAAGCTTAAATGCCAAGGTGGAGAGGTTTTGCTCTCTTTACAGGGAGGACGATAGATGCTCTGTCAATATCCTGGAGGTTCAGGCTGACTTAGATCTTCCCTCCGTTTTCCATGATTCTGAGGCTATTGATGAAAATCCGTCAGGATCAGGCCTCGGTGATAGCCATCATGCCGTTTTGGCCAAAGAGATCCTGGTTTACCTAGCTCACCCAGTTGAGTCGAAGACAATATTGGAGGCTCCCCCACAGCAGACCTTGGTGTCGTGGGACACGTACCTCTGCTCAGATCTGCACAGATTCAACCTGACAGCGTGGAGGTAGATCAGTCCCTTTCCAGATCTGAAGGGCTTTCAGAGTCGGTCTTGAGAATGCTGTCTCATTCTGGAGCGGACTCTAACAAGAGAGCCTACTCTCGTATTATGAGGATATTCTCATCCTGGTGTACCTCAACGGAGGTGGCGTCTGCAGATCCGCCCCTCTCCGCTATCCTTCAGTTCCTGCAAGACGGCCTTGATAGAGGCCTTGCCCCTTCTACTCTGAAGGTTCAAGTTTCCGCCATTTCAGCTTGCCTTAACAGGCTTTTTTCTCAGGACCCGCTGATCGAACAGTTCCTTAAAAGAGCTGAAAGATTAAAGCTTACAGTACTGAGACCCATTTCTCGATTGGATTTATCAGTAGTTCTCAGGGGGTTAGCATCTCCACCCTTTGAACCGTTAGAGGGGATGGAAATAAAGTTCGTCACTTGGAAGTTTGCGTTTCTCCTTGCAGTGACTTTGGCCAAGAGGGTCTCTGAGCTTCAAGCTCTCTCAGCACTTGAGCCCCATACCATTTTCTTACATGACCGGGTCCTTCTTAGATTACTCCCGTATTTTAGGCCTAAAGTTCCTTCCTTGCAGAACATCAACCAGGTGATATTCCTCCCGGTTCTGTCGACATCTCCCACCTCCTCCGAGGAACCTGCTAGACATCCTCTGGATGTCTCGAGATGTCTCCGGATCTATGTGGATAGATCAAAGGAGTTCAGGAAAGATGAGACTCTGCTAATCCTGTTGCCGGTAAGTTTAAACATAGAAACATAGAATGTGAAGGCAGATAAGAACCATTTGGCCCATCTAGTCTGCCCATCCAAACCTTCCATCAGTCGGTGGATTAAGGAGGCTATTAAGGAATCCTTTGTTTCCCAATCTCTGGACCCTCCGGGATTCGTGAAGGCCCACTCTACTAGAGCTGTGGCTACTTCTTTTTCAGAGAGGAGTCTTCTGCCTCTCGACATGATTTGCAAAGCTGCCTCCTTGAGCTCTGAATCAACATTCATCTCCCATTATAAACTAGATGCCAGACTAGCTGAGTTTTCGGCCTTTGGGCAGACTATTCTTAGTTCTATCAGGCAGGAAGGCCCTCCCTAGGGGTTTCTTTTTGCTATCTTCCCATCTGTGCTACTGGTAGGACATAAGGGAATCGTTAATTTCTAACGATAATTTATTTTCTCTTAGTCCTAACAGCAGCACGCAAATTTCCCACCCTAGTAAGTCTAGTTTTTTTCTTGCTATAAACACAGTGGGCTGGGGGTTGACTCCCTCCTTTTAAGGGAATACTTAATTGTTAAATTGAGTTATTAGTCTTAGGCTCATTAAACATTCCGCCGGTCCTACCAGTCAATGGGGGGTGGTTAACCCGATTTGTGCTGCTGTTAGCACTAAGGGAAATCAAATTATCGTTAGAAATTAACGATTATTCTTTTTTGTGTGAAAAAGCAATATTCTTGCTTTACAAATCAGTTGTACATACACGGAATGCATATCTAATTTAAATTTACAACAGTAAAAAAACTGCATTTTGGGGTTTTATTGAAAAAAGCTGTGTTTTAGGCCGAAAAAACTGTTGTGCATCCGTCGTTTAAATAATTATTTACAATTTATATTGGAATTTATAAATATAATTATAAATATAATTTATAGCAGTTAATACTGCATTTGTGAATTTTGGTGACCAAATCCGTGTTCTGGGTCCCCAAATCTGGTGTCCATACAAAGTATAAATATCTACTTTTAATGTAAAGCAGTTAAAAACTGCATTTTGGGGTTGTATTGAAAAAAAAACGTGTTTTAGGCCGAAAAAACAGTTGTGCATCCGTCATTTAAATAATTATTTCCAATTTATAGCAGCTAAATACTGCATTTGTGAATTTTGGTGACCAAATCTGTGTTCTGGGTCCCCAAATCTAGTGTCCATACATAGTATAAATATCTACTGTTAATGTACAGCAGTTAAAAACTGAATTTTGGGGTTCTATTGAAAAAAGCCGTGTTTTAGGCCGAAAAAACAGTTGTGCATCCGTCGTTAAATAATTATTTACAATTAATAACAGTCTAACACTGCATTTGTTAATTTTGGTGACCAAATCCGTGCTCTGGGTCCCCAAATCTGGTGTCCATACATAGTATAAATATCTATTTTTAATGTACAGCAGTTAAAAACGGCATTTTGGGGTTTTATTGAAAAAAGCTGTGTTTTAGGCCAAAAAAATATTTACAGCAGTGAAATACTAAACTTTCTGTATTTTATTACAAAAATACTTGTTCTTGTTCCGCAAACCACTTGTGCATACAGCTTAAAAAAAATATTTTTTTTACATTTTACATTACATAGAAATTGAGAATCAGTGTATTTTGGGCACAAAAAACATTATTTTGGGTCCACAGAGCATTTTTATGACACGGGCACTGCCTTAGCGAACATAATTGTCGACTAGTGGCAGGTAAATTGACACCGGAGAGAGACCAATCTTTAAGCTTGGTGAGTGAATGCAAATAATTAGGCGAACATCAAATAAGGGAAGTGGGCATGGTCATGGTGGTGTTGGTTGAGCTCCTGTTGCTGGGAGAGGACTTGGCCGTTCAGTGCCAACTACCGCTCCAAGTCACACATTTTCCTCTGGTGCGAGTAGGCGACAGAATCTGCAGAGTTATTTGATAGGCCCAAATGCCGCTCTACGGATGGTGAAGCCAGAACATGTACATGCGATAGTAGATTGGGTGGCTCACAGTGCCTCCAGTTCCTTCACAGTATCTAACACCCAGTCCTCTGCAGAAAGCTCAGATTTGGCACCTGGAGTCCATGCCCATCAGTCTTCCACCTCACCCCCTTGCAAATCAGCCAAGCAGTCAGAGCCCCAAATCATTCTGGAAAGTCTCATGCTTTTTGATGACTCTGTTGGCAGGGTTTCCCCAGCCCATCCACAAAGCCCTGGCCCAGAGGAGGAAGACCTTGAATGCACTGATGCCCCAACCCCTTTTGTTGCAGGATGAGGACATGGGAATACCGCTACAAAACGTCTCTTATGATGACGAAACACAGGTGCCAACTGCTGCGGCTTTCTGCAATGTGCAGTCCGACAAGGAGGGCAGGGGTCATGAATGGATGGAAGATGATGTGGAGGATGATGAAGTCCTAGACCCAGACTGGACTGAAGGTCGTGCTAGTAATGCGTGCAGTTCTAAGGAAGAGGCAGTGGTCGCACAACAGCAACAGCACAGCAAAAGAGGGAGCAGAGTGCAAAAGCGCAGTGGTCGTTCCAGAGACAGTAAGCCTGCTACTGTCCACTGCACCCAGGCACCGAGCACACCAAGGCCTGCTCCAAGGAGTTCATTGGTGTCGCAGTTCTTCACACAATGTCCTGACGACAGGACACAAGTGGTTTGTATGTTGTGCCATCAGAGCCTGAAGCGAGGCATAAACATTCTTAACCTGAGCACAACCTGCACAACCAGGCATCTACATGCAAAGCATGAACTGCAGTGGAGTAAAGACCTTAAAAACAAGGAACTCTCTCATGCTCCTCCTGCTACCTCTTCTGCTGCTGGTTCGGCCTCTCCTTCCACCTCTGGCATCACCATGGCACCTGGCGACCAGTAAAAAGAGGATGTTCCACCAACACCACCACATACTGTACAACACCATCACTAAGCATCTCCACCATGTCACATGACAGCATTCAGCTGTCCATCTCCCAAACATTGGAGAGAAGGAGGAAATGCCGACCTACCCACTCTTGAGCCCTGGCCCTGAATGCCAGCATTTAAAAATTACTGGCCTTTGAAATGCTGTCATTCTGTCTGGTGGAGATGGACTGTTTCAAACAGCTGATGGCGGTGGCTGTCCCCCAGTACGTTGTTCCCAGCCGCCACTACTTTTCCAGGCGAGCCGCCCCTTCCCTGCACAACCAGGTGGAGAATAAAATCAAGTGTGCGCTGCGCAGCTCCATCTGTGGCAAGGTCCACATAACCACAGATACATGGACCAGTAAGCATGGCCAGGGTTGCTATATCTCCCTAACTGCACACTGGGTAAACGTAGTGGCGGCTGGGCCCGAGACGGATAGTGGTTTGTCGCATGTCCTTCCACCAACGAGGATCGCAGAGCATTATTCTTTGCCTCCATTTGCTTCCTCCTCCTACTCCACTTCTATCACCCCCTCACCAACAACTTCAGCACAGCCCGGGGTCAACATCAGCAGGCCATTTTAAAGCTCATGTGTTTGGGTGACAAACCCCACACCGCACAGGAGCTTTGGAGGGGCATAGAACAGCAGACTGAGTGGTTGCTGCCGGTGAGCCTCAAGCCCGGCCTGGTGGTTTGCGATAATTGGCGAAATCTCGTTGCAGCTCTGGGACTAGCCGGTTTGATGCACATCCCTTGCCTGGCGCATGTGCTGAATCTGGTGCAGAAGTTTTTTAAAAACTACCCAGACATGTCAGAGCTGCTGCTGAAAGTGCGGTCCGTATGTGCGCGCTTTCGGCGTTCTCACTCTACTGTTGCTCGCCTGTCAGCACTGCAGCGTAACTTCGGCCTTCCTGCTCACCACCTCATATGTGACATGCCCACTTGGAACTCCACCTTACATATTCTGGAGAGACTGTGCGAGCAGCAGCGGGCGATAGTGGAGTTTCACATGCAGTATGCACGGGTCAGTCGCTCTGCAGATGAGCACCACTTCACCACCAGTGACTGGGTCTGCATGTCGAGACCTGTGTACCTTGTTGCGGTCTTTGGAGTACTCAACATGGCCAGTGCTGATGACGTCGTTGATAGCATTACAATGACCCTTCTATGTCTCCTTGAAAAAAATATTATGGCGATGATGGAAGAGGATGTGGCACAGGAGGAGGAGGAAAAGGAGGCATTTCACAGGGTTTCAGGCAGGTCATACAGAAGTGGCTCAGAGGGTTGGTTCCTGCACCAGCATAGGCCAGGTACACATGTGGACAGCCAGGACACACTTATGGAAAACGAGGAGGAGGAAGAGGAGGAGGAGGAACTGGTTTCACTGCAGGGTGGCACCCTACGCAGCTCAGGGCCATCACTGGAGCATGGCTGGGGGGATACGGAGGACACAGACGATACACCACCTACAGAGGACAGCTTATCGTTACCTCTGGGCAGCCTGGCACACATGAGCGACTACATGCTGCAGTGCCTGCACAACGACAGCAGAGTTGCAAACATTTCAACTTGTGCTGACAACTGGGTTGTCACCGTGCCCACCTTAATTCCTGCACTGGAGCGTGATAAGAAGATGTGCGACTACAAGCACACACTGGTATATGCGCTCCTGAGAGCATTCCCAACTGACACGGGGGGGACAAGTGGAAGCACAAGGCGAAGGCAGAGGAGGACGAAGAGTTCGCCAACGCAGCTGTGTCACGGCCAGCTCATCAGACAGCAGGGTTAGCATTCAAAGAAATGGTCGCGCTGCTGTCTCTCATATGAGGGTCTGGATTCCTCTGAAATTATCAATCAAGGTTGAAAACACGGAGAGTTGATCTCACTTTTGACCACGGTTACTGATGTCCTTCTTCCTATATTTAATAAAAATGAACGGACCTCCGTAGTGAAGTACTGTCAACTCCGTATAGATTTAAAAGGATTTATATATTCACAAACAACTATCTTGTATCACAGCATATTAAGGTAAAAAATGCCCGACCCGGGTTTCGCTTACGCTTCTTCAGGGGCGTCTATCAGATTAACAATCAGTCGCTACTTTTATACGTAACATCCCCATGTGTCATAATTAGAGTTGAGCGAACACCTGGATGTTCGGGTTCGACGAGTTCGGCCGAACTTTCGAAAAATGTTCGGGTTCGGGATCCGAACTCGACCCGAACTTCATCCCGAACCCGAACCCCATAGAAGTCAATGGGGACCCGAACTTTTGGGCACTAAAATGGCTGTAAAACACACCCGGAAAGGGCTAGAGGGCTGCAAAAGGCAGCAAAATGTAGTTAAATCCCCTGCAAACAAATGTAGATAGGGAAATGATGAGTTAACATAAAATAAATAAAAATTAAACAATATTAATTGAAGTGAGGTCCCATAGCACAGAATCAGGCTTCAAGTCACCCACCAATGGAGAAGGTCACTTACTATTATTTTGACCACAGCACTCAGACAAAGGAGAGAGGTCCCACAGCAGAGAACCAGGCATCATATCACCCACCACAGGAGTAGGCCACCATTTAGTTACTTTGACCCCTACACCCAGACGGAGGAGAGAGGTTACACAGCAGAGAATCAGGCATTTAGATCACCCACCACAGGAGTAGGCCACCATTGAATCAGACCCCGGCAACCATGTCAGATGGCACAAGCATAAGCTTTATATCAATCAGCACAGGAGAAGGCGACTTTGACAGACTTTGACCCCTACACCCGGACGGAGGAGAGAGGTTTCAAAGCAGAGAATCAGGCATTTAGATCACCCACCACAGGAGTAGGCCCCAATTTAATGGGACCCCGGCAACCATGTCAGATGGCACAACCATCAGCTTCATATCAATCAGCACAGGAGAAGGCGACTTTGAAAGACTTTGACCCCTACACCCAGACGGAGGAGAGAGGTTTCACAGCAGAGAATCAGGCATTTAGATCACCCACCACAGGAGTAGGCCCCCATTGAATCAGACCCTGGCAACCATGTCAGATGGCACAACCATCAGCTTTATATCCAATCAGCACAGGAGAAGGCAACTTTGAAAGACTTTGACCCTACACCCAGATGGAGGAGAGAGGTTTCACAGCAGAGAATCAGGCATCATATCAACCACCACAGGAGAAGCCACCATTGAGTTACTTTGACCCCTGCACCCAGGAAGAGGAGAGAGGCCCCACAGCACATATTCTGGCATCATATCAGCCACCACAGGAGAAGCCACCATTGAGTTACTTTGACCCCGCACCCAGGAAGAGGAGAGAGGCACCACAGCACATATTCTGGCATCATATCAGCCACCACAGGAGAAGCCACCATTGAGTTACTTTGACCCTGCACCCAGGAAGAGGAGAGAGGCCCCACAGCACATATTCTGGCATCATATCAGCCACCACAGGAGAAGCCACCATTGAGTTACTTTGACCCCTGCACCCAGGAAGAGGAGAGAGGCCCCACAGCACATATTCTGGCATCATATCAGCCACCACAGGAGAAGCCACCATTGAGTTACTTTGACCCCGCACCCAGGAAGAGGAGAGAGGCCCCACAGCACATATTCTGGCATCATATCAGCCACCACAGGAGAAGCCACCATTGAGTTACTTTGACCCCGCACCCAGGAAGAGGAGAGAGGCACCACAGCACATATTCTGGCATCATATCAGCCACCACAGGAGAAGCCACCATTGAGTTACTTTGACCCCGCACCCAGGAAGAGGAGAGAGGCCCCACAGCACATATTCTGGCATCATACTAACCACCACAGGAGAAGCAACTATTGAGTTACTTTGACCCCTGCACCCAGGAAGAGGAGAGAGGCCCCACAGCACATATTCTGGCATCATATCAGCCACCACAGGAGAAGCCACCATTGAGTTACTTTGACCCCTGCACCCAGGAAGAGGAGAGAGGCACCACAGCACATATTCTGGCATCATATCAGCCACCACAGGAGAAGCCACCATTGAGTTACTTTGACCCCGCACCCAGGAAGAGAGAGAGGCACCACAGCACATATTCTGGCATCATATCAGCCACCACAGGAGAAGCCACCATTGAGTTACTTTGACCCCTGCACCCAGGAAGAGGAGAGAGGCCCCACAGCACATATTCTGGCATCATATCAGCCACCACAGGAGAAGCCACCATTGAGTTACTTTGACCCCTGCACCCAGGAAGAGGAGAGAGGCCCCACAGCACATATTCTGGCATCATACTAACCACCACAGGAGAAGCCACCATTGAGTTACTTTGACCCCTGCACCCAGGAAGAGGAGAGAGGCCCACAGCACATATTCTGGCATCATATCAGCCACCACAGGAGAAGCCACCATTGAGTTACTTTGACCCCCGCACCCAGGAAGAGGAGAGAGGCACCACAGCACATATTCTGGCATCATATCAGCCACCACAGGAGAAGCCACCATTGAGTTACTTTGACCCCTGCACCCAGGAAGAGGAGAGAGGCACCACAGCACATATTCTGGCATCATATCAGCCACCACAGGAGAAGCCACTATTGAGTTACTTTGACCCCTGCACCCAGGAAGAGGAGAGAGGCACCACAGCACATATTCTGGCATCATATCAGCCACCACAGGAGAAGCCACCATTGAGTTACTTTGACCCCGCACCCAGGAAGAGGAGAGAGGCACCACAGCACATATTCTGGCATCATATCAGCCACCACAGGAGAAGCCACCATTGAGTTACTTTGACCCCGCACCCAGGAAGAGGAGAGAGGCACCACAGCACATATTCTGGCATCATATCAGCCACCACAGGAGAAGCCACCATTGAGTTACTTTGACCCCTGCACCCAGGAAGAGGAGAGAGGCACCACAGCACATATTCTGGCATCATATCAGCCACCACAGGAGAAGCCACCATTGAGTTACTTTGACCCCTGCACCCAGGAAGAGGAGAGAGGCCCCACAGCACATATTCTGGCATCATATCAGCCACCACAGGAGAAGCCACCATTTAGTTACTTTGACCCCTTCACCCAAACAGAGGAGAGAGGTTCCACATCAGAGAATCAGGCATCATATCAACCACCACAGGAGTAGGCCACAATTTAGTTTATTTGACCCCTGCACCCAGGAAGAGGAGAGAGGCCCCACAGCACATATTCTGGCATCATATCACACACCACAGGAGAAGGCCTCTTTCAGTGATTTAGGCCTTTGGACCCAGACAGAGGAGAGAGGTCAGAGATTAGCTTCATATCCCCCAGCACAGCAGAAGACCGCTTTATTTGACTTAGGCCTCAGCACCCAGACAGAAGACAGAGGTAGCATGGCAGAGGTTATGGCTTCATGTCACCCGTTAGTTTAACCGGCCACTTTCATCTGGTTAGGCCCGGCGCCCAGACAGAGAAGAGTTTCATTCAACTGTGGGTTTCATAAAATTTGTATCAAATAAAGAAGTGGCCCGTAGCACAACAAGACATGTTTTAGGCAGTTAATAAGGACTACTCTGCACAAGGGAGGGACAGGTCCTGTGGGATCCATGCCTGGTTCATCTTTATGAAGGTCAGCTTGTCACGTTGGCTGTGGACAGGCGGCTGCGCTTGTCAGTAATGGCGCCCCCTGCCGTGCTGAATACGCGTTCAGATAAACGCTGGCCGCCGGGCAGGAAAGCACCTCAAGGCATAACATGCTAACTCTGGCCACGTGGACAATTTCGAAACCCAGTAGTTGAATGGGGCCGAACCATCCGTCAGGATGTGGAGGAGTGTGCAGACATACTGTTCAACCATGTTAGTGAAATGCTGCCTCCTGCTAACACGTTCCGTATCAGGTGTCGGTGCAGATAGCTGTGGCGTGGAGACAAAACTTTTCCACATTTCTGCCATGCTAACCCTGCCCTCAGATGAGCTGGCCGTGACACAGCTGCGTTGGCGACCTCTTGCCACTCCTCTGCCTTCACCTTCCACCTGTTCCCCTGTGACATGTGGGAATGCTCTCAAGAGCGCCTCTATCAGCGTGCGCTTGTACTCGCGCATCTTACGGTCGCGCTCCAGTTCAGGAATTAAAGTGGGCACATTGTCTTTATACCGGGGATCCAGCAGGGTGGCCACCCAGTAGTCTGCACACGTTAAAGCGTGGGCAACTCTGCTGATCGTTGCGCAGGCATTGGAGCATATATTCGCTCATGTGGGCCAGGCTACCCATGGGTAAGGACAAGCTGTCCTCTGTGGGAGGCGTATCGTCATCGTCCACCGTATCCCCCAGCCACGCACCAGTGATGGGCCTGGGCTGCCACCCCGCTGTGAACTTGCGTCATCCTCGTCCCCCTCCACCTCCTCCTCCTCATCCTCCTCGTCCTCCAGTACAGTGCCTTGGCTGGCGACTTGTGAACCTGTCCTCTGCTGCTTAAACAAACCTCCCTCTGAGCCACTTCGAACAGACTGGCCCGAAAGTGTTAGAAGCGAGCCCTCATCCTCCTCCTCCTCCTCCACCTGGGCCACCTCCTCTAACATCATTGCCTAAGTGTTTTCTCAAGGAGACATAGAAGTGGTATTGTAACGCTGATAACAGTGTCATCGCCACTGGCCATGTTGGTGGAGTACTCGAAACAGCGCAGCAGGGCACACAGGTCTCGCATGGAGGCCCAATCATTGGTGGTGAAGTGGTGCTGTTCGGCGAGTACGACTGGCGCGAGCGTGCTGCAGCTGAAACTCCACTATGGCCTGCTGCTGCTCGCACAGTCTCTCCAGCATGTGCAAGGTGGAGTTCCACCGGGTGGGCACGTCGCATATGAGGCGGTGGCGGGAAGGCCGAAGTTCCGCTGTAGCGCAGACAGGCGAGCAGCGGCAGGATGTGAGCGGCGGAGCGCGCACAGACGGCCCGCACTTTATGCAGCAGCTCTGACATGTTGGGGTAGTGGTGAATGAACCTCTGCACCACCAAGTTCAGCACATGCGCCAGGCAAGGGATGTGCGTCAAACCGGCTAGTCCCAGAGCTGCCACGAGATTTCGCCCATTATCGCATACCACCAGGCCTGGCTTGAGGCCCACCGGCAGAAACCACTCGTCGGTCTGTTGTTCAATACCCCGCCACAACTCCTGCGCGGTGTGGGGCCTGTCCCCCAAACATATGAGTTTCAGAATGGCCTGCTGACGTTTACCCGGGCTGTGCTGAAGTTGGTGGTGAAGGTGTGTGGCTGACCGGATGAGCTGGTGGAAGCAGTGGAGGAGGAAGCCGAGTAGGAGGAGGAGGCTACAGGAGGCAGAGAATGATGCCCTGCGATCCTAGGGGCGGAAGGACGTGCGCCAAGGAACTGTCCGCCGGGGGCCCAGCCGCCACTACATTCATCCAGTGTGCAGTTAGTGAGATATAGCGTCCCTGGCCGTGCTTACTGGTCCACGTATCTGTGGTTAGGTGGACCTTGCCACAAATGGCGTTGCGCAGTGCACACTTGATTTTATCGGACACTTGCATGTGCAGGGAAGGCACGGCTGTCTTGGAGAAGTAGTGGCGGCTGGGAACCACATACTGCGGGACAGCCATGGCCATCAGCTGTTTGAAGCTGTCTGTGTCCACCAGCCGGAATGACAGCATTTCAAAGGCCAGCAGTTTAGAAATGCTGGCGTTCAGGCCAAGAGGCTCGAGGGTGACTCGGGGAATTTGCGCTTCCTCTCTAAGGTTTGAGATATTGAGAGCTGAACGCTGCTGTGTGATATAGTGGAGGCGCTAGTTGACGGTGGCGGTGGTGGTGGTGTCGGTGGCACATCCTCTGTTTGCTGCTCGGCAGGTGGCAACATTCCTCTCGAGGCGGAAGCCGAGGCAGCAGCGGTAGAGGGAGCAGGGGAGCCTCAGCGAGTGCCTGGTTTTTAAGGTGTGTACCCACTGCAGTTCATGCTTTGCATGTAGATGCCTGGTCATGCAGGTTGTGCTGAGGTTCAGAACGTTAATGCCTCGCCTCAGGCTCTGATGGCAGAGCGTGCAAGTCACTCGGGTCTTGTCGGTAGGACATTGTTTAAAGAAGTGCCATGCCAGGGAACTCTTTGAAGCTGCCTTTGTGGGGCTGGGTCCCTGTTGGCGATGTCCAGTAGCAGGCGAACTCTGGGGCGCGGCTCGTCTGCTTGGCCCCCTGCTCCCTCTTTGGCTTCGCTGTTGTCTCGGTCTCACCACTACCTCTTCCTCTGAACTGTGAAAGTCATCGCCACGACCTTCAGTCCATGTGGGGTCTAAGACCTCATCGTCCTCTGCATCGTCTTCCACCCAGTCTCCCTCCCTGACCTCCTCCTGTTCAGTCTGCACACTGCAAAAAGACGCGGCAGTGGGCACCTGTGTTTCGTCATCATCAGAGAGTCGGTGACTCTGCTGTGGTGGTATTCCCATGTCCTCTTCATCTGGAGACATAAGTGGTTGTGCGTCAGTGCATGGTATGTCTTCCTCCACTGGGGAAGGGCTAGGTGGACGCCCCTGGGAAACCCTGGAAGCAGAGTCTTCAAACAGAAGAAGAGACTGCTGCATAACTTGTGGCTCAGACCGTTTCCCTGATATGCTTGGGGGTGATGTGACAGACTGATGGGCTTGGTTTTCAGGTGCCACCTGTGCGCTTTCCGCAGAAGACTGGGTGGAAGACCATGTGGTGAACGTGCTGGAAGCACTGTCGGCCACCCAATCGATTAATGCCTGTACCTGCTCAGGCCTTACCATCCTAAGAGCGGCATTGGGCCCCACGAGATATTGCGGTACATTCTGCCGGCTAGTTGAGGGAGTTCGTTCCCTACTGTGTGCGCCTGGGGCGAACGGCCACGTCCTCTACCAGCAACAGAGGCTCCACGGACACCACCACGACCGCGTCCTCGTCCCTTAATAGTATTTTTCTTCATTGTTGCGATTCAACTCGCACCACAATGAAATATATTATTTTTATAAGCAAAATCCCCTCACTGGAATACTTTCAGTCTTTTGACTGTATGGATTACAGATGGAATGACTGTTATATGTGAGTACCGCTTTCTTTGACAGATTCTAGTATGGGTACATATATGTTTTCCCAACCCCAGCACATTAGTTTGCTAATTCCAGATGTATGAAGCATGAGGCCTAACTGTATCTAGTATATTGAGCGCCAGATAAACTAACTTGGCCTTTTTAAATAAAAAAAATTCCCTCACTGGAATACTTTCAGTCTTTTGACTGTATGGATTACAGATGGAATGACTGTTATATGTGAGTACCGCTTTCTTTGACAGATTCTAGTATGGGTACATATATGTTTTCCCAACCCCAGCACATTAGTTTGCTAATTCCAGATGTATGAAAGCATGAGGCCTAACTGTATCTAGTATATTGAGCGCCAGATAAACTAACTTGGCCTTTTTAAATAAAAAAATTCCCTCACTGGAATACTTTCAGTCTTTTGACTGTATGGATTACAGATGGAATGACTGTTATATGTGAGTACCGCTTTCTTTGACAGATTCTAGTATGGGTACATATATGTTTTCCCAACCCCAGCACATTAGTTTGCTAATTCCAGATGTATGAAACGCATGGCCTAACTGTATCTAGTATATTGAGCGCCAGATAAACTAACTTGGCCTTTTTAAATAAAAAAATTCCCTCACTGGAATACTTTCAGTCTTTTGACTGTATGGATTACAGATGGAATGACTGTTATATGTGAGTACCGCTTTCTTTGACAGATTCTAGTATGGGTACATATATGTTTTCCCAACCCCAGCACATTAGTTTGCTAATTCCAGATGTATGAAAGCATGAGGCCTAACTGTATCTAGTATATTGAGCATCAGATAAACTAACTTGGCCTTTTTAAATAAAAAAATTCCCTCACTGGAATACTTTCAGTCTTTTGACTGTATGGATTACAGATGGAATGACTGTTATATGTGAGTACCGCTTTCTTTGACAGATTCTAGTATGGGTACATATATGTTTTCCCAACCCCAGCACATTAGTTTGCTAATTCCAGATGTATGAAACGCAGGCCTAACTGTCTAGTATATTGAACGTAGATAAACGGCCTTTTTTAAATAAAAAAAAAAAAATTCCCTCACTGGAATGCTATGGCTTTTCACTGTATGGATTACAGGTGGACTGGTATTAGTAGGGTGACACAAGCACACCCAAGTCCCTGATGTGAAGTTTCTATGGCACAGACCACTATTACAAGTGATTAATGGGCGTTGGGAGAGATTGTGCTGCAGCACTAGTCCCAAGATGGCGCCGCCTATCAGCCCCAGTAACATGTGCTAAAATGGTCTGCAACCTTTAAAAAATAGCCTTGGACTGTGCTGCTAAATCGCTATTGGTCTGAATCCCAGGTGTAGATGTCTGACTTGTTTGGAGCTTTGGAATGCACACACTGTGGCAGCTTCTCTTTTTCTAGCACTGAGAATCGCAAAATGGCGGCTGGCGGTCAGCCCTAGTACATGTGGATGGAAAAATCCTCTGGCCTCTAAAAATAGCCAATCTATCAAAAAAGCAGCTCAGCTGCAGTTGTTCAGATGAATCACAGGTGGAGGAGAAATTTGCTTCGGATTGTTCAATTATCCCTGCCTATTCTCGCTAGCATCCAGCTGCGTCTATCCCTGTTCTATTCACATCGGGGTAGGCACGTCCCGACGTGCGCACAAGCATATAAAGAGGCTGAGTCACATGCTGCACTTGGCCAATCACAGCCTTGCCAATAGTAGGCATGGCTGCGATGGCATCTTAGGGCAAGTAGTATGATGCATGTTGATTGGCTGCTTTGCAGCCTTTCAAAATGCAGCCCAAGAATACATGCCGAACGGCGAACCCGAACCGAACTTTACGAGAAAAGTTCGGGTTCGAATCATGTTAGACACCCCAGGAGTCGGTGCGGACCCCGAACTATGCTCGAACTGTTCGCTCAACACTAGTCATAATTAATAAACATACAAAAAGGCATTTTAAAATCTTCCACATTATGTCAAAAACAATTCATTTATAAAACAATAATATAGTTTCAAAAGGTTGCTGTTTTCCATATTACAAAGCTGTCCATATTGATTTCAAAGCAAATACAAATCAGCGTCAGAGCTAAAACACTCCCTAACGGTCACATGATCTCACTAATCCACCTCCTTAGTCACAGGTCCTTTTCGGTTTTCATTTGTAAATATTACCACCTATTCAATACCTCTTTTTATCCTATAAACATGATTTAATATAGCGTTCACATTTAAACCCGAAGGTTGAACTGTCCCTAATTGGAACATCCACGTGATTTCCCTTTTGTTGATTTTACTGCTGAAGTCACCACCTCTGACCGCACTCTTAACCAGTTCCACGCCGGTGAATCTCAATCCTTTCGGGTTTTGTTGATGGCATCTCTTGTAATGAGCAGACACACTATGCATTAATAGTCACTTTTTTATATTGCGAATATGTTCCTGCAGACGTGTTTTGAGTTTGCGGGTAGTCCTCCCCACGTACTGGAGGCCACAAGGGCACTCCAGTACGTATATCAATAGAGGAGGTTATGGAACAGATATATCTACGTATGGTTACAGACAGAGAGGAGGATATGGGCAAGGAGGGAGATATTACCAACCCAGATATAATCAATACAAATGGGATCAGAATAACAGATACAAGCATGGTTTTGAAAATAGAGAAATGGTGAGAAATGAGGAGACTGTAAATAAAGCACCGATACAGGAAGAAAAAGAGAAAGAACATAAGGTAGGAGAAAAAGAACAGGCAGAGAAGCAAAATTTTCCCCACAAATTTCCCCATAAAAGGAGTACAGAGAACGAAGGATATAGAGGAGGTATTGATACAAAACAAAAGAACCCCCCCAAAAAAAAAATCTAACAGAGGGAGAAGAGGGAAAAGACAAAAGCCCGGACAGGAAAAAGACGAAAGAAAAATAGGAGGGGTGTTTAATTTGAGTAGCAGACAGTTAAATGAACATGAACTCTTGGTATTGGGCAAAGGTTTAAAATTTGCGCCTACACAACAATTAAATAAGTTTGAAGCTTTTTTGGACGTGCATAGATATATTAGAAAGTTAAATCTTACTAAATATCACATGAATAACCAGAAGGCAATAATAAAAAATGATGGTTTGACTGAAAGTAAAGATTTCTTGCATACTGGATTACGGGAGAAATCGCGTTTTTTTTCCCTCTAATGCAAATAATGAATGCATAGACGCATTCAAAAGGAACAATATGGATCTAAAGGTAAAAAATGAAAATTTAACTAGGGTAGAAAGACAGGCGCGGAAAAATCTGGAAAAGGATCTGTCCATAACTATAAAACCCGCCGATAAAGGCGGCGGGGTAGTAGTTATAGACACAGATAAATATGAACAGGAGGTCTATAGACTATTGTCTGATACAATCACATATCAAAAATTAAAGAAAAACCTGACCCAGGAGTTCAAAAAAGAAATGATCATCTTGATAAAGGAAGGACTTAGTTTGGGGATATTAGATAAGAAAGAGAGTGAATTTTTGGATGTAAAAAATCCGGTAATTCCGGTAATTTATCAATTACCAAAAATTCACAAAAGACTAGTAGACCCGCCGGGTAGACCTGTGGTAGCGGGCATAAATTCCTTGACTAGCCATATGTCCCAATATATTGATTAATTTTTACAGAAATATGTGGTCCAAATGCCCTCCTTCTTGAAGGACTCCAATGATGTGATTAATCTGGTTCAAACCTTGGACACTTTAGACTCGGATATCTGGCTGGCCACTGCTGATGTCACCTCTTTATATACTGTAATTCCTATGAATTTGGGATTGCAGGGTGTTGAGGTGGCATTGGCAGAGGACACCCAGATGCCCGAGGACCAGAAAACGTATATCCTGAAATGTGTGAATTTCTGCCTTACACATAATTATTTTATGTTCAAAAGTGAATTCTTCCTACAACGAGTGGGCGTGGCGATGGGGGCGGATTTTGCCCCCAGCCTCGCAAACTTATATATGGCCATGTGGGAGAAAAAATGTATTAATCCACTACTTAACAAAAAGACAGAGTTGGGTGAACCTTTAATATGGCGGCGCTACATAGATGACTGCTTGGTAGTCTGGAGAGGGGAAAAACAAGGCTTGGTACAGTGGTTTTCATGGTTAAATAAAAATGATTGGAATTTGAGCTTCACCAGTGAAATCAGTCAAACATCAATAGTTTTCCTTGATTTGACCATCTTTAGGGAGCAAGATGAATTAAAAACCTGCACATATTTCAAAACCATAGATGTGAATACATACATAGATATCTCGAGTTGTCATCATAAACCCTGGATAAAAAATATCCCTAAGGGACAACTGAAAAGAGTATATAGAAATTGCAGTGATAAAACAGTTTTTAAGGAACAGGCAGAATTTATTAAAAAACGATTTATGGAAAAGGGATATAAAAAAGTGGTATTGGAACAACATTGTATGGAGATAGAAAAGAAAGAAAGTCAAAAAGAACATAATTTAATAGTCCCAAAGAAGGATGATAAAAATAAAATAAGGAGGTGGAAAAAAAACTTTAAATTTGCATTTTTTACGCAATACAGTGCTAATGCAGACAATATAAAAAGTATTGTGAGGAGGAATTGGCAGATATTAAAAGGGGACCCTGTACTGGGCAATTCAATCCCGGATAAACCACAGATAATGTATAAAAAAGCGGAAAATCTACGAACAAAACTAGTTCATACCGAATAATTTTAGGTGGTGTTCTTTTTGTACTGCATGTAAAAATAGTTGTGGAGATCAAAGAAAAATAAAAGTGTCAAGCATTACATCTAATGTGAACAAGCGTGATTTTAAAATTAAAGGAAACATAAGCTGTGAGAGCTTCACTACGGAGATCCGTTCATTTTTATTAAATATAGGAAGAAGGACATAAGTAACCGTGGTCAAAAGTGAGATCAACTCTCTGTGTTTTCAACCTTGATTGATAATTTCAGAGGAATCCAGACCCTCATATGAGAGACAGCAGCGCGACCATTTCTTTGAATACTGACTGTATGGTGTGAACTGAACCCACAGCACACCAGGAAACCGCGAAGCTGACAAAAAGAGGCACAGTATTTTGGGACTTTTTTATTTATTTAGCAGGGTTAGCATGGCCGAGCTGTGGAAAAGTTTTGCCACTGCACCACAGCAAACTGCACCACCAGCTTAAAAGGAACGTGTAGCAGGAGGCAGCATTTCAAAAACATGGTGGAACAGTACGTGTGCACACCCCTCACATACTGACTGATGGTTCTGCCCCATTCAACTTCTGGGTCTCCAAATTGTCCACATGGCCAGAGCTTGCCCTTTATGCCTTGGATGTGCTGGCCTGCCCTGCGGCCAGTGTATTGTCTGAACGTGTATTTAGCACGGCAGGGGGCGTCATTACAGACAAACACAGCCGCCGGTCCACAGCCAACGTGGACAAGCTCACGTTCATTAAAATGAATCAGGCATGGACCCCGCAGGACTTGTCCGTACCTTGTGCATAATAGACATTTATAACTGCTTCACCCTCAACCATACATTATTGTACTCCAGGGAACTTCTTTATTGAATCCACTTTTTTTAATTGTATCATTATTTTGGGGGCAACCCCAAGTTGAATGAACCTCTCCTCTGTCTGGGTGTCAGGGGCCTAAAGTTCTGTTAATCGCCTGAAGCTTTGGTGGGTGACATCACGCTTGATTTTCTACTATGGGACCTCCCTCCTCTGTCTGGCTGCTGGGGCCTAAATAACGGAAAGTGGCCTTTTCCATTGCTAGGTGAAATGAAGACTGATTTTCTGCTATGGGACCTCTCTCCTCTGTCTGGGTGCCAGGGGCCAAATTTCAGATAATCACCTGTTGCTTTGGTGGGTGACATTAACCTCTTTTTACTGTCAAATGACCGCCCCATTGTTTGGTTGTCAGAGGCCTATATTTCGTTTAATCGCTTGCTGCATTGGTGGGAGACATTAACCTCTTTTTACTGTCAAATGACCGCCCCATTGTCTGGTTGTCAGGGGTCTATATTTTGTTTCATCGCTTGCTGCATTGGTGGGAAACATTAAACTCTTTATACTGTCAAATGAGCTCTACATTGTCTGGTTGTCAGGGACCTATATGTTTTTTCATCGCCTGCTGTATTGGTGGGAGATATTAAATTCTTTATACTGTCAAATGACATGTACATTGTCTGGTTGTCAGGGGCCTATATTTTTTTCATCGCCTGCTGTATTGGTGGGAGACATTACCTCTTTTTACTGTCAAATGACCGCCCCATTGTTTGGTTGTCAGGGGCCTATATTTCGTTTCATCGCTTGCTGCCTTGGTGGGAGACATTAAACTCTTTATACTGTCAAATGACCGCCCCATTGTCTTGTTGTCAGGGGCCTATATTTTGTTTCATCGCTTGCTGCATTGGTGGGAGACATTAACCTCTTTTTACTGTAAAATGACCGCCTCATTGTCTGGTTCTCAGGGGCCTATATTTTGTTTCATCGCTTGCTGCATTGGTGGGAGACATTAATTTCTTTATAATGTCAAATGACCTCTACATTGTCTGGTTGTCAGGGGCCTATATTTTGTTTCATCGCTTGCTGCATTAGTGGGAGACATTAAACTCTTTACACTGTCAAATGACCTCTACATTGTCTGGTTGTCAGGGGCCAATATTTCGTTTCATCACTTGCTGCATTGGTGGGAGACATTAAACTTTTTATGCTGTCAAATGACCGCCCCATTGCCCGGTTCTCAGGGGCCTATATTTTTTTTTAATCACTTGCTGCATTGGTTGGAGACATTAACCTCTTTTTACCGTAAATTGACCTCTCCTCTGTCTGGGTGTTAGGGGCCTACATAAATGATAATGTCCTGTTTCATTGCAGGTTGATTTGAGGCCTGTGTTTCTGTTACGGGACCGCTCTCCTCTTTGCGGGTGCCATGGTCCTGAATTAGTAAATGAGGGCCTGTGGCACTACTGGGTGAAATCAATACGGTCTTGGCGTGATTTTACCTCTTCTCTTTGTGGGTCCCGTGGGCCTGAATGTTTGAATGAGGCCTGTGACACTGCAGCCAGACATGATTCCTTCTTGGCTGTGATGACAACTTCAACTCCCATGTATTGTTGCCATTGGCCTGAGTCTGTGAGTGAGGCCTGTGACACTGCTGGCAGACATTAATCCTTCTTGGCTGTGATGTGAAATTCAACTCCCATGTATGGTTGCCATGGCCCTGAGTCTGTGAATGAGGCCTGTGGCACTGCAGGCAGATATGAATCCTTTTTGGCTGTGATGAGAACTTCAACTCCTATAGCATTCCCACCTGACGCCTCCCCAACCTCCTATTCCACCTCCTCCTCCAAGTTGCCAATTGATATTGGTTAATTTTTATTTATTTTATTTTAAGTCATTTCCCTATCCACATTTGTTTGCAGGGGATTTACCTACATTTTGATGCCTTTTGCAGCCCTCTAGCCCTTTCCAGGGCTATTTTACATCCTTTTTAGTGCCCAAAAGTTCGGGTCCCTATTGACTTTAATGGGGTTCGGGGTCAAGTTCGGATCCCGAACCCGAACATTTTCGTGAAGTTCGGCCGAACTTCTCGAACCCAAACATCCAGGTGTTCGCTCAACTCTAATGGTAAAACAATGCCAAAGAATACCAGTGTGAGTAACTGATTCTGGCTAAACCTCAACTTTTTGTAGCATTTTGAAATGGTCTTAACCATTGACCTGTGCATTGTAGCTGTTACTCAACAGTAGTTAATCCCTCCCTGACTAAGCAATTTTCCTTTTTTTTATTTTTAGTTCTTACTCCCTGCCTCTTCTGTTCACATCAGTGCACAAGGGCTAGCTTTTTATGGGACAAGATGCACTTCCTAACGGTATCATTTAATATTGTATACGATTTACTGGGAAGCTGGTAAAAAAATACATTCTGCCACAGAATACAGTGGTACTTTGGAACTGAATTGGCTCATCGGAACAAATACATTCTAAAATGCTCCATACAGTTTTGAAACAAAGTTTTATGCGAAACGACTTTGGATGTTTCATCCGTAGTTGATTCGCTCGTCCCAAATAATAATTCAGGTATTTTAGGGTATTGTAAGGCTCTGATCTTTATATTTTATTGTTTAATTTCTTTTTTTAAATGAGGAAAGGGAAGGTGATTTGAATTTCCATATTTTTTGTTTTTAAAAAACTTTTTTTTTACATGTAACATGCCATCATCTGCAACGATTTAACACTGACTGCAGCCTATGGGAGATTGGCTATGTTCCTATCAAGCCCTGCCACAGGCAGGGCCTGATATGAAGTTCACTATGACAGGCCTCATGTAGGAGAAAGAAGTGGAATACAATTCAATTTCAGTGTTATGGAATAAATGATTGTTCTAGAGGCTTCTGGTGAAACAGGGATGTTTCTGGAATCAACTAGTGTTGAGCGCGAATATTCGAAAAGCGAATTTTTTTAGCGAATATCGGCACTTCGCTAATTCGCGAATATTTCGAATATAGCGCTATAAATTCGCTATTTCGAATATTCGTTTTTTTTTTGTTTTTTTTTAGTTATATTTTTTTCTTTCCTACTTCCCAAAAGTAGTTCTTACCTGTCCTGAGGATTCCTGGCTTCCTGGCTGCTCTAGTCAGTGCCCGTTGCCGCTTCTGCCGACTTCCGTGCTCATGTGGAGCGTCCCCATCCATGGGAGAATCTCCATATACTAAAATGTACTGTCGGATTTGAGGAATTACGTTGAAATCGCAATGCGATTAATTCAAGTTATATTAATCGCATTGCGATTACAACTTAGCACTGCTATCTTACATAGGCTAGAATTAACGAATATGGATTGGAATATAGCTATGCACTAGCAGTGCTAAGTTGAAATCGCAATGCGAATACTTTAAGTTAAATTAATCGCATTGCGATTTCAACTTAGCACTGCTGCTATATTCCATATTCAGTTAACTTCGTTAATTCTAGCAAGCTGACCCATTATAAACCCAGCTCTAAGTTGAAATCGCAATGCGATTAATATAACTTGAATTAATCGCATTGCGATTTCAACGTAATTCCTCAAATCCGACACTACATTTTAGTATATGGAGACGTTCCCATGGTGATGGGGACGCTCCATGAGCACAGAAGTTATGGTTGGCTTGGTAGAATTAGCGAATAGCTGAATATGACGAATGTATTCGTCATATTCCTCAAAACGAAGATAACGAAGTATTCTACATCTTCGCTTTAGCTACCTATTCGTCTCGTCATCGTCAACTTCGCTATTCGCTAATTCTAGCAATCAAATAGGAAGGTTGACTTACCAGACAGCTGTGTTAAATTCGCTATGCGTATTTTTTTTTTAATACAATAATTATATTACTTGATAAAATTATTATAAGTATTCTATTTATTAAAAAAAAAAAAAATTGCATAGCGAATTTAACACAGCTGTCTCTATAGTCAACCTGCCTATTTGATTGCTAGAATTAGCGAGGTTGACGAATAGGTAGCTAAAACGAAGATGTAGAATACTTCGTTATCTTCGTTTTGAGGAATAGACGAATACATTCGTCATATTCGTCATCCTCGCTAATTCTAGATATGAAACCAATAGGAAAGTAGCCTTAAGTACAAATCGCAATATGCTATTATTTAAATCGCATGTTAATCGCGATAACTAGAAAAAATGACGAATATTCGATTTCGACGAATATGAAACGAATATTCATTCGAATATTCGCGAATTTCGTCGAAATCGAATATGGCACCTGCCGCTCATCACTAGAATCAACCTTTCAGGCATTTAGAAGGAATGTACCAGAGATTTCCACTGGCAGGACAGGTGTGTGATTTGGGATAATGATTTAGTGAATTGATCATAAAACATAGATATTGCTATTTAGACAATGGCAGGGGGTTGTGTTATTGTTAATGTAAACAATGGGTATTATGTAAGATGACTATGTGTATATTTGGTTTTAAAATTCATCTAGTTGTACAGTCTCAACATTCTGTCACCTGTGTGTGTATCACAGTAATATTTTGCAAACTAAGCAAGTCCTGTTTGGACCTCTATTGTTTATTGTTGAGGCTTGAGACTCTGCGACTATGGACTTATTCCCTAGTGGGTGAATTGGAACTCACATGGGCCAATATAAATTCTTCAGTTTATATCCACAATTCCAACACATCTGCGCCTTCAAAGGGCCCACAGCTATCATGAAAAACCGCAACAGTTCTGTGCATCTCGGCTCCCGGGATTTCACCACTCAGGTATAGTGGTCCTAATTGACCACGGCATTTGAGGGGTTAAATATCTGTGGTTGGCGTTATTGCTGATCATGGACATTGATTCTCAGTGTCTACGGTGTAAAACAGCAGGCATCGGGTGTCTATGGGGCCTGCTTAGCATCTGAGCGGACTGTACAGTGGAGGTCCTGAAGGGGTTTATGTTTATCTCATTTCAGGTATTTTTTATTTTTTTAAATGTGCTACAAAAAGTCTATAAGTAGTCTCAGCCTTTTTTCTGACCAGAAACAGCACTCATGTTTCCATAACTTCCAAACAATTGTATTGAGTGGAATATATAAATAAAAGGCCCTGGAACTGTGTACACAGACTAAATTTTGCTGGAGCGGTATAGCTGGATACGATGAATATCGATAAATGCAAAAAATACTTGTTCATTGAGTCCTTTAGTGCCTTTAGCATCTAATTCTGTGGATAGCCAAACTGATTAGAAAACGTGGTGTGGTGTTTAACAAGCAGGATATGCTCAACCCATATGCAGTTGTGCATGTATCTAGGGGAGCACATCCTGCACTTGTAGTCTGTTGCTAGTGTCAATCAACAGCAAAAAATGCATACTATGGAAGATGCCAGCAACGGACTACAAGTACCACAATAACCATCCTACATACGATAGCGATAATGTGGATGTGGAGAACAATCATCTACAGGCTACATTCAGGTGCAGCTGTGAGGCTCTGGGCCATATCAGCCGGTCTCGGGTGGGGCTCACAGGCACCTCCCACCTCCCATTGCAAGCATGGTTACATGCTGGAGGTGACTGGTGAGCTGTCTTTGAGTCAGGCCTTATGCTCCCGTAACGCCCAATGGCTCCTGGTATCGCCCATACGGCTCAGGTAGGTTGAGTGGTAGGGCCTCGGGCTACTTGAGGGACCTTGCCGTGGTGTCCGAGCTTAAGACATGTCCTCCTAGTAGGATATGTCGAACTAACCCCTCAATTTTATCAGTGTGAGGGTTTAGTATTGCCGCAGAGTGCACCTGCTTTTGCTATGGTTATGTTTTTGATAGCCAAACTGAGACACCAAAACACTTTAGTGCTGCACTAATAAGATTACAGAGCATAAAAACATGAAAAAAATATCTGCAATATACCAGGTTTTTCACAGGTATTTACTTATATATGGTAGCTATATTTACTATGCTATGCATATAGAAATATTATGGAATCTATAATCTCACTTATTAACTTATTGATTCCTTAGTCTGTTTAAATGAATTTTCTTTTAGCACAAATATAACTGTATATCTAAAGATGTGCTGAAACCATGCGAAAACCATGGCCATGGCAACATATGGTTTAGACCCATTGAATGGGATTAAATCTACATGTAGACGTATGACATGTACTATGCTACAGCAGAAACTGAGGGCAGACTCAGTTTCTGGTGTGGCTTATTAACATACCCTTAACCTTAAAAAATTAAACAGATAATCCTTAAAAGGTCCAAAATATTATTAACCCTTTAAAGATGGAGCCTATTTGGGCCTTCAGGATGCAGCCCCACTTTTCAAATCAAAGACATCACAACTTTGGAATACTTTAACGTATTCAAGCAATGCACTTTTCAAATTATTCAAAATGGCATTTAACAAGTTTGCCAACCCTTTAGGTGTTGCACAGGAATTAATACAATATGAGGTAAAATGTCTTTTTTTTTTCCTTTTTTTTTCAGCTTTCAATTTTCAAGTTTCAATTTGAATCAATTTTTTTGTAACACAGCAGGTAATAATTTAGAACTTGTGAGATAATGAATCTGGTATTGTTATAGATTATGTTGTTATACACGTGGTTACACCAATTATGTGTAGTTTATTTTTAACAGTTTTTACTAATTAATAATGGCTGGAGAAGGTGAAAAAAGTAGTGTTTTTTTGTTTTTAGTAAAAAAAAATTCTACCTTTTTCCCCCAACTTGGGGACTTGAACATGCAATAGTTATCTATTGCAGTTTATAGTACCAGTTTTGCATTGACACTTCACCTATCAGACCCTGTCTCTGACTGCATCTAATTAGCTTCCATAAATGACAGACCTGGAGGCTTTTGTAAGGCCTAATACTGCCATTGCAACCAACGGGGCCCTGTGATCACCGCACAAGGCCCAATGGAGTATAGAGGGAGCATCTTCCTTTGTAAACCACTTAAATCCTGTGATCAGCATCTAAGGGGTTAATGACCAGCATCAGTGTTAGTTCTGATCTTGGCCAATGTAATAGAGTGTCAGATGTATATTACAGCAGACACCTGCTGCTTATGGCAACAGCTCAGTTCCTGAATCAGCACCATCACTATGCCATAAATTTATGGCATGGTGCGGGAACAAGGTACTTGCCATGCCGCAAATTTATGTGTGGTTATAATAATAATATGGGGGTTAATAATAATAATATTTATATAGCACTAACATATTCTGCATCTTTTTACAATTCCTAAACTTGATATAATGGATATCATGATGTCATGATGCCAATATATTAATACAGCAAGACTATTTGATACACTATTTATATTGGTCAGAAGTAAATCCAGCACTCCAAGTTCCTTATTTTATTGTTGTTTAAGACTAATATCACTTTTTTACGTGAACATTACTTCAGCATTCATTACAGAGCTGTATAACTAAAAATAAATGTGCCATAAATATAACAATTTACACTTAAAGGAAATCCCCCAGGAGGAAGAAACCAGATGCTACTAGGATTTTATAGCACAAACCTCTGCTTAATGCACTGCTGACTGGCAACAGAGGGATTTATCATCAATTGCTCCAATGCTTGTTCCAAGACTACAGTATTTTTTACCATACATAAATCTTTGTGTTTTAGGAGAAATAAAATAAAATTTCCTTGAGTGATATGAAATTGCCCATAAAAATATTTACTAAATAATACAAGTTCTGTTGACAAGCTATTATGACATTAAATAGAAGTTAAATTTACTGTGTTTAAAGCTCTAAATATTTATTACCTCCCAACGCTTGGCATTATGCACTCCCTGAACTTAGGAAGGAGTCGTTCATCCATCTCCTTTTTAAATATTAAGCCTTAACAAACAAGGACTTTTATGTCAATAGAACCAAAGGTAGGTGTTTGTTATAGTTGAGATAGAAATATGATGAGACCCTAAAGGTTCCGTAGAAAAATGCTGTTTATTTGCAGAAGCATTAAAAAGATAGCCAAGTCAGGTAAATTAAGACTACAAGCCAGGCTGAGAGACAGGTTCAACCTTTAAGGGCGCAGCTGAAAAACTAACAGCCATTTTTTCCTGTCAGCTTTATCTCATAATCACAAAAAGGTCTTTTTATTCTGAGAAACGTCAATTCAACCCAAAACATTTATCCCACCGACATTCAGCCCCATGATTCAACAAATTCACCAAGTCAAGACAATTTTACTTGATGGACTTTTCATGAGGCTGCCAAGCATGGAAAATAATACTGCAGTGTGTATTGTGTTAGATGTGTTTAAGTAATAGCAGATTCTATTGAAATGATATGCAGTCTTGTTGAAAAGCAAAACTACTTTAATGCTTTTAGATTCTTTTAGATGAAGTCTAGCGGCCTTAGCTAGGCATTCCCCTGCCAACATAGAGCTGGCCTCAAATTCATGTTCGCCTGCCAGAATGAAACAGGATCACTGGTAGATGCCTCTCTGGATGCAATGAGATGATTATTAAGTGAGGTAGAAAGATTAGCTTTAGCTGTAGAAAACCTTCTGGGTTGACAAAATATAGAGCCAAATAATATGAATGTGCATTGCAAGATGTAACTTATCAAAGCAAAATTTGGTCACAGTCTTAGAACAGAAATATTTTATGATATATAACATATGAGAGAAAATTGTCCAATTGCACCAAATCAGATTGACATTTGCTAAAGTAAATCCTCCATAAAATATTTGCTAGTCATGTTATTTGGAACCCATTAGCACAGGAAAGTCTTGAGAAGTAAGTAGATGTTTTACTTTCTCATCTACTGTATATCACATTAGGTTTTGTGAGGTTACCTGATATGTAAATGCATGGTAGGAATCCTGTAAGTGATTTTTGTAGATCAAAAAATGCCAATTCATTACTCATTTCTACTATTGTAAAATATAGGTTGCAAAGACAAGAGAAAGAGTAATTTTTTATTTTCCAGTGGTGACAGCGACACCGTTCCTGAGATATTCCAAAAAAATGACCTGCATTAGTAAATACAAGCCTGCAAGTCTTTCTCTTCATATCCCAACTGCCATACACACAGTCACATGTCCCTTATCAGCCAATAAAAGTCTGCAGGCCCTTAGTCTCCACTTACACACAGTTTTACTCCAGGTTTCCATACCAACCAAGCCATTTTTCTTCACTGCTGTAGGTCAGCTTTAGGCTATTGCTACACGACACATAGGGCACAACTACACTGCTACATGTGTCGCGCGACATTGATGTCACACCAATCTCGCTCCGCAACTTTTATAATGATAGTCTATGGTGTTGCACTGCGACATTTGACATGCTGAGACTGCGACGTGTGACATCATAGCCTATCATTATAAAAATTGTTGAGACAAAATGTTGCGCAACATATATCATCGTGTAGCCCTAGAATTAAAGGGGCAGGGCGCTGTGGGGGTCACTGTTAAAGAGGCATTCACTGTGGATGTTACTGTTAAGGGGGCAGGCTGCTGTGGAGGTCACTGTTAAAGGGGCAGACACTGTGGAGGTCACTGCTAAGGGGGCAGGGGCCACTAGGAAAGGGGCAACTGCTGTGGAGGTCACTGTTAAGGCAGCAGGGTACTGTGAGGTCACTGTTAAGGCAGCAAGGTACTGTGGAGGTCACTGTTAAGGGGGCAGACCCCTGAGGAGGTCACTGTCAAAGGACCTGAGGAGGTCACTGTCAGTGTGAAACTCACTGTTAAAGGGGTGGTCTGCTGTGAAGGTCAAAGTTAAGGGGATTGGCTGATGGAGGTCCCATTTTAAAGTGGCAGGGCACTGTGGGGGGGGGGTAAGTGTTAAGGGGTGAGGGACTGTGAAGTTCAGTGTTAAAAGGGTGGGGTGCTGTAGAGATCACTGTTATGGGGGATACTGTCAATATCTTTTAACGACACACACAAACATTAAATAAAATAGATAAAATATACCCGTGCGAAGCCGGGTCCTTCTGCTAGTAGGTCTATAAAATGTTGGTACAGATCTAACAGCGTTATCTTGACTTCTGGAATGCCGTTATTCACTTTAACACAATGTGTTACTGTAATGTGATTTTGTTGTGTTAACATGTTAAGCCAGACAATATAGTGCTGGCTTCATATATCAGGGGTGTAACAAGTAACTATGGGGGCCCCATAGGAAAATTTGGAATAGGGCTCTATTCCACCATAATGTACAAAGCGATTTAACAATAGTGCAATGATATACACAGTCACAGGGATAGTGCACCCATTGATGTCACAGTACAGAGATAATAAAGACAATGATGTCACAGTACAAGGCTAATCTACTCAGAGGTGTTGCAGCACTGGAATACACCCAGTATCACAAGAAAGTATAATGCACATATATCACAGTCGACATCTCAGAAAAACCACTTAAGGGACATGCATAGTATATTATAAAAGATTCTTTATTGGAAATACAAAAACATATATATTAAAATTAATATAGTACAACACTGACAGCCAACAAGGTGATGACCAACAAAACAGTAGCTCGTGTACCATGGAGATCATACAGCAAGTAATATCAGCTTATGCAGTCTAAACATTTTTATCAATACAAAAAAGTATGGGGTCCAAAAAATACATCTGCAGGAGAGAGTCCTAACCAACAGGTCAAATATACATAAAGTGCGAGAAAATTGGACCTAGAATACCTGAATTAGGGCAGCAGCTGGTCAGAAAAAGTAAGTGAACCTCCAAGTAACACCGAGCTCCCCCGACGTACGTTTCGCGCCTGCTTTCTCAAGGGAAAGAATGTAGTGATGTCATAGCACAAGAAAAATGCAAAAAGTAATGCAGCACAGAAGTGGTAATGCAAACAGAAGAAGTAACTTTAAAGCTTCATCGCACAACTAAGAATGGGGTAGTTATCCATCTTATATACATGCAGTAAAAATAAGACCATAATAGCCTATGTACTGTATTATAGAGCTAAAAAGTACAGCAGTATGTATGAGGCTTTATTATGCTCAGCATTGTGCTAGATGACAAAATCCCAATGGTACAACCACACAGTCAGGTTTCCTGATGCAGTTTTGAAAGACAAAATTGGAAGTGAATTCAAAAAAGAGAAGTTGCATCTGTACTTTGTATCTACTTTCTCTCCTTTTATTTATTTATTGTAACACTTTTATTAAGTAAGTAGTCATTACAGGTAAATAAGAGGCGAAGAAACAAACCTCAATCATATAAAAAAGTAAACAAAGAGAACAGCAAAATCACCAATACAGCAGGTCAGATACATATGGTAAAATAAGGAAGTCATCATGTCAAGACTTAGATGCGTTGAACAGCAAAAGTCATATATTTACATAGTACCTTAAAGCCTATCAATCATTATCATAGATACATTCCCAGGGTGTGTTTGTGTGCAGAGGGTGGATTAGGATATGATATAATTGCTCACAATATAAGCCAATAGAGAAAGCTAAGTGCCCACTCCACTTTGTCTGTATGCCTTCCAAACCTGCCAGGGTTTATCAAATTTATGATCGGCTTGCATCTCGCTTGATGACTCTGAGATCTCCTCAAAAAGAAAAATCTGATCAACTTTCAATTTTCACTGTTCTAGTGTGGGAAAGTGTGCGTAAAGCCACTATTTTTGAACTAAAAATCATGCAGCAATGATAATGTGTTTGAATAAACTGAAATAGTTGCCTGTTGTCGAGGGAGGATATAAACCCAGAAGAGCTGTTTTGGGGGATGCAGTGCCAGAAATCTGTTTTCTAAGTCTGAAAATGTATTCCCACCATTGTAGTATTAAGGGGCAATGCCACCAAACATGTTTGAAGGTTCCCCTATTTTTTAAGCATCGCCAGCAAGTGTTGGAGGTGGATGTGGAATATAGGCATGTTTTATGCAATCTGGTTAGAACTTTGTATACGGTTTTTTGGATTCTAACACATCTTTAAGATGTGTGTCGAAACAATAAGGTATTTAGTTCATCTTTCTCCCATAGTCTAATGAAGGCAGGAGTAACCTTCAGAGCCGGGGAGCTTAGTCTATTATAGAATTGGGAAATCAGCTTGGAAGGGGATGGGATGTTGCTTTTTATTCCCTCAAACCAGACCTATGGACGGATCAGGTCACCCCTCTCAATATGTTGAGGATTGAAGATAGAGCAACAGGGGGAACTGAGATCTCCACATGTCAAACAGTAAACTCCTCCATGTTCAAAGCTCCATTCTCCTGATATAGGTCACCAATATGTAGAGTACAGTTCCTCACAAAAAATAGTAAGCTCTCCTGGAGGACTTTGGAGGCAGAATGGAAAATATCTAGATTTCTCTTCTTTTATGATTCATATAAAACATAGTAACATAGGCTGTAAAAAGATGTACATACATCCAGTCCAGTCTGTTATCCTATGAGATAGAAGTCAAGTTCCCTCATTTTAGAGGAAAAATTCCTTCCCGACTCCAATCAGGCAATCAAAATAACTCACTGGATCAATGACCCTTCACCAGAATTCTAGTAACTGTAACCTGTAATATTATTATAACCAGAAATATATTCAGGTCCTTGAAGTATTTTAGTGAGTTCACCATCAACACCTCCTCAGGCAGAGGATATTACAGTAAAGAAACTTCTTCTATGATTTAGAAATCTTCTTTTCTCTAGTTCTAGTGGATGTCCCTTTGCCATGGTCACAGTCCTGTGTATAAATAGATCATGAGAGAGATCTCTGTAATGACTAGTGGCGTAATTAGAAATGACTGAGCCCCACAGCAAATTTTTGAAGGGGCCTTTCTGAGCAGCAACATCTTTGCGACCCCTGACAATAAAATATTTTAGTCCTCCTCCTTGGTAGGCCCCTTTTGAGTTTGGGCCCCCAAACAGCTACTTCCGCTGCTTCCCCTATACTGACCCTTAATATATTTATATATGGTTAATAGATCTCCCCTTCTTTCTAAACGAAATAAACCTAATTTTGACACCCTTTCAGCATCAGTTCATAGTGCGCACACTACGTTCTTATGCTGTATGCGGTCAGGACAGTGCAGCACAGGACAGAGAAGGTCAGGGAGGGGTAAGTACAGGCATCTCTTGAAGCCCACCACTCACTGCTCCCTCTGTCTGCTGCATAATAGTGAGTGCTTCCATAATGGAGCTCACTAATATTCACTTTATAAGGCATACTGCCTTCCACCCCGCCAAGTTTTAGTGGAAAAAAGTGTCTTATAAAACGAAAATTATGGTAACTTTCTGATGATATTCTAATTTATTGAGATGCACCTGTATAATATAAAGCAATAAAAATGAACATCAGATATTCTGTTGTACACACAGATTAAAGAATGTCACATACTGTACATTGCCTGGCAATTGCTTAGTTCTGTCTATATAGTAAATATTAAACACTTGTGCACTATAAATCAGAGACAGTTGACACAAATGCCTTAAAATAGTTTCTCGGGGACATTTGAATAAATATCATGGGTCCCACTAGCCTTTTTTTATTTATAGTTTTTTCATGGCTTTCTGCTTCAGGATTAATATGCATTCTAGTCTGAAAAGACTCTATAGCACCTCTAAGCTTTCAAGCACGAGATGTTATATCAGCGTTTAAGGTCAACATCGGGTGAAGTCATTGAGAAATCTATATGAAAGATGTTCTGTAAGAAGTGAGCATCCTGGAATTTCAATAGACATGTAGCTCCATTTACATTTTCATAGGTGGATTGAGAGTAATCATGATTCTGCATTAATCATGCTTACCATTTTGGAAAGTGTTTGCCACATTCCTTTTGATATGGGGTGGAAATTATTTCATAATAATTTTCAGATGTGTTTTACAAAATCTGAGTGAAAGCACGCGCTGTTCTGTAGGTCCTATCTGAGTCATGAGGATTTTTTTTCCCACTATTTCCTTAGAAATAAAACTAAGATAATTTTAACATACCAACTAGTGATGAGCGAGCATGCTCAGCCGAATATCTGTTTGGCTCGAGCATCACTGTGCTTGGCACATGGCGGTACTCAGCTGAGTGCCGCATGTGCTCGAGCAAAATGCTCGAGTCTCCGCCCCGCACGTTTTGTGGGTTTTAAGCAGCAAATAAAGGTGCAGGTAAGTACTGCCCTCACTGTAATGCCAGTAGCCATGTTGGCTGCTCGCATTACAGTGATTGGCTGGCCAGAACGCATCATTGGGTGCTATATATCACCCAATGAAGCATGTTCGGCTCAGATGTAGTCAGGGAGAGCATCGGTTAGGAAGGGAAAGACAGAGCAGGGAGCGAATTTCAGCGATTTAAGTGTTTAACGACTTTTAAGGACTAGTGTGTGTGTGTGTTTTAGATCAACAATATATTTAAGATCAGTGTCAGGGACATCCGTGCTAAGGAAGGGACAGATAGTACAGGGAGAGAAATTTGCTGTATTTAATACCAAAAGCTTTTCAAAGAACCCAAAATACTTTTAAGGGCTACTGTGTTTGTTTCACAGCAGCAAGATATTTTTATTTTATAGGTTCTTAGTCATAACCTCCTGAATATGGTTATGACTAAGAAGCATAAGGTTAGAAACATGTAAACCACTGGTGCGGTGAAATAAGGTGTTTGCTTTTTGGAGCTGTTTTTATGGATTGAAATAAAGTTGCGATTGGAAAAGACACCTGCTGCTGGAGTATCTTCGAATTTATCCTGTTTCTGTTGGCATACATGGGCGATCTCCGAATGACTGAGTGAGCTGGATCTCTCTCTTCTATGACTTTTATTTTATAACTATTAGTGACATATACTGTACATCATACGCAGACTGACTCTTTAAAAATCAGGGTCACAGCTAGTGTCCATAATCTGTGGTGTTCTCTGTAACTAATACTGTCCTGCATCATAAAACACTGTCTGTATTACAAATTCCAATAATCTGGGTATAATATAGTCTCCAAAATATGTGGTGTTCTACAACCAATACTGTCCTGCCTCAGAAAACACTGTCAGTATTACAAATTCTAATAATCTGGTCCTAATTTAGTGTCCGTAATCTGTGGTGTTCTATACCCAATACTGAACTCCATCTGAAAACAGTGTCTATATTAAAACTTCCATTAATCTGGGCATAGTAGAGGTCCAAAATCTGTTGTTTTTTGTATCCAATACTGAACTGCATCTAACAACTGTGTGTATATTACAACTTCCATTAATCTGGGCCTAGTGTAGTGTCCAAAATCTGTTGGTTTTTGTATCCAATACTGAACTGCATCTAAAAACACTGTCTCTATTACAACTTCCATTCATCTGGGCCTAGTGTAGTGTCCAAAATCTGTGGGTTTTTGTATCTAGTACTGAACAGCATCTAAAAACACTGTCTCTATTACAACTTCCATTAATCTGAGCCCAGTAGAGTGTCCAAAATCTGTAGTTTTTTGTATCCAATACTGACCTGCATCTAAAAACACTGTCTATATTACAACTTCCATTAACCTGGGCCTAGTATGGTGTCCAAAATCTGTGGTGTTCTGTAACCAATACTGTCCTGCATTAGAAAACGGTGTCTTTAGCGGACAGTAAAACAGGGATCCACAGCACCGCAACAGTCTGGAAGAGGTAGTGGGTTTGCAAAAGGGAGGCGTCGGCTCACACCAAACAGGCCTGCAACCGTTACACCCAGCACCCCCATGTGTAATTCTACCTTGCCAAGGGGTAGGTGTTCCGCAGTATGGTGCTTTTTTGAGGAAAGTGCAGTTGACAAAAGAGTGGTAGTTTGCAACCTGTGCCATACCAAAATAAGATGGGGTGTGAACACTAGCAACCTCACCACCACCAGCATGATCCGCCACATGGCATCCAAGCACCCTAATAAGTGGGCTGAATGCCTGGGTCCACAATATGGGTCTGCGGGTCACACCACTGCCTCCTCTTTCCCTGTGTTGCGCACTGCTGACCAAACCCCTGTCAAAAGGTGCCCCTCGCCCTGCACCTGGACCTTGGCATGAACCGTCAGCAACAAAATCCACTACCCTGTCCCAGCGCAGCATCCAAATGAAGATAACATAGGCATTTAAATGCAAGCTCAAATACCCACCCACACACAGGCCATAGCAATAAATGCGCAACTTTTGAAATTACTAGCCCTTGAAATGTTACCATTTAGGCTTGTGGACACTGAGGCCTTCTGCAGCATGTTGTCGGCGAGCGTCCCTCGGTACGCAGTCTCCAGCCGCCACTATATTTCACAGTGTGCCGTGCCTGCCTTACACCAGCATGTGTACCAGAACATCACCCGTGCATTGACCAACGCACTTACTGGGAAGTTCCACCTCACCACGGACACATGGACAAGTGCTGGTGGCCAGGGATGCTACATTTCCCTGACCGCACACTGGGTGAATGATGTGGAGGCCGGGAGTGAGTCGTACCCTAGGATGGCACAGGTGCTACCCACACCCAGGATTGCGGGCCCTACGTCCATCAGGTTCTCCGCCAGCAGCTATGTTACTGGCTTCAACCCCCACTTCTCCTTCACCGCCGCCTCCTCCTCCACTTCCACCTCCAACAGCAGTCATCCATCAGTCACTAGCTTGAAGCAGTGCAGCACTGCTGTTGGTAATTGTCAACAGGATGTGCTGAAGCTGATGTGCTTAAGGGACAAACAGCACACCGCTGCAGAGCTGTGGCAGGGTATAAGGGACCAGACCGATTTGTGGCTCTAGCCACTCAACCTACAAGAAGGCATGGTTTTGTCTGACAATGGCCATAACTTGGTGGCGGCTTTAGAGCTCGGCAACCTGACACACATCCCATGTCTAGCCCACGTCTTAAACTTCGTTATTCAGTGGTTTAGAAAAACCTACCCCAATTTGGCAGGGCTACTAGTAAATGTACGCCACGCGTGTGCCCATTTCCGCAAGTCGTCCACAGCTTCAGCCTGTCTGTCAACACTGCAGCAGCGCTTGCGTCTTCCAGCTAACCGACTGTTGTGTGACATGAGCATGCGCTGGAACTCTACGTTCTACATGTTGGCCAGGCTTTGTGAGCAGCAGAGGGAAGTTGTGGAATACCAGCTACATCATGGTCATCGCCTTTACAGTCAATTGCCACTATTCACAAGCAAGGAGGGGACATTGATGTCAGACCTCCGTGGGGTTTTAAAATTTTTTCATGAAACCACGTAGATGGTTAGTGGCGATAACTCTATTATCAGCGTAACCATCCCACTGTTATGTCTACTCAAACGATCGCTGCTCACAATTAAGGACGACGCTCTGAATGTGGCAGATGAGGAAATGGGGGAGAACATTACACAGTGTGATAGCCAGACCAACCACAGTTCTTCTTCTCAGCGCGAATTGGGCCATGAAGTGGAGGAGAAGGAGGAGCTGGAAACAGTTGCCTCTGCTACAGAGGATAGTACCCATGGAACTTTAATTCCATCTGTTCAGCATGGATGGGCAGAAGAGGAGGAGGAGGAGGGCATGGAGAGTCATCCTGATGTTGACATCGACATCTTGCCTGTTGGTACTCTGGCACACATGGCTGACTTCATGTTAGGCTGCCTTTCCCGCTACCCTCGCGTTATACGCATTTTAGATAACACAGATTACTGGGTGTTCACCCTTCTCGACCCTCGCTACAAAGAGAACTTCTCATCTCTCATTCCGTTGGTGTAGAGGATGAGCAAAACGGTGTAATCTCAGAAGGTATTTGTTGAGAGATTGCTCCAAAATTTTCCATCTGACGACGCGGCCGCCAGAGTCCATACTTCCTTAGGCAACTGAGGAAGGGAGACAAGAGGAACACACAGCAGTTCCAACAGAGGCAGGGCAACACTCTCCAAGGCATGGGACACTTTTATGACACCCCGCCACCAACCTCACCCTGAAGCGCGACCTAGTGCTCCAAGGAGGGAAAAGTTTTGGAAGATGGTGAAGGAATACATCGCAGACTGTGTCAGCGTACTAAATGATCCCTCAGTGCCTTACAACTACTGGATGTCCAAGCTGGACACGTGGCACGAACTTGCGCTCTACGCCTTGGAGGTGCTGGCCTGCCCTGTCTGAGCGTGTATTTAGTGCTGCTGGTGGCCTTATAACTGATAAGCGTATCCGCTTGTCCACTGACAATGCTGACAAGTTGACTCAGATAAAAATGAACAAGTCCTGGATTGCCCCTGACTTCTCAACTCCATCAGAGGAGAGCTGAGATGATGATGAACATAAAGGCAATTTCATTGTATTGTTTATAATGTACTCAGTCTACTGTAGTGTATTCCCATGCACCTTTTCCACCACAAAAAAGTGTATATGGTTGAATCTTGTCTTCTACTCCTCCTTCTCATCCTCCTCTTCATCCAGATTGTATATATTCCCTCCACTACAATTTTTAAAGAGGGTCAGCTCACCAGCAGCCCCCCAACCATAATATTTTAGACGGTCAGCTCACCAGCAGTCCCTCACATATAATGTTTTAGAGGGTCAGCTCACCAGCAGCCCCTCAACCATAATGTTTTAAAGGGTCAGCTCACCAGCAGCCCCTTGCCTATAATGTTTTAGAGGGTCAGCTCACCAGCAGGCCCTCAACCATAATATTTTAGAGGGTCAGCTCACCAGCAGGCCCTCAACCATAATGCTTTAGAGGGTTAGCTCACCAGCAGGCCCTCAACCATAATGCTTTAGAGGGTTAGCTCACCAGCAGGCCCTCAACCATAATGTTTTAAAGGGTCAGCTCACCAGCAGCCCCTCGCCCCTAATGTTTTAGTGGGTCAGCTCAGCAGCAAGCCCTCAACCATAAAGTTTTAGATGGTCACCAGCAGGCCCTTGCTCCAAATGTTTTTGAGGGTCACGAGCAGGCCACCAATCATAATTTTTCAAGGGTGTGTATGATGCCCTCCTTTGTGTGTAATAAAGGGTGTATTGTAGTGCCGGTTCCTTATAATTTTTGGCAGCCCTTTCACTTAGTGCATAGGCTTTATGAGTGTAGAAGTCCCACTACCTGAACAATTGTACCATAATGTGAACGGGGCCCTCCTCCTTTATATGATATACAGGCTGTTTCGGAGTGCCTCTTGCTTGTAATTTTTGGCAGCACTTGCACTTTATATACAATTGAATATACAGGAAAGAATGTTTGCTAACATCTTTTCCTTAAAAATAGATTTTTTTTTTTTTTTTGGGGGGGTTGTCAGTCTGTAAAAGTGGTGTACAACTTCAACAACATGGTTCCCAGCAGCCACCTCAGAGTCCAAGATGCATCCATACATCGTCCCCATGCTGTTCCCGATCCTTTTCGGTGGTTTTTGTGTCACTTTCAGCCTTTTTTCAATTGAACAGGCACCCTCCCCTCTTCAGAGCAGGGGGTGTCTGGTTGTCTCCCATTGACTTCAATTATACTCGGGTGCTCGGCCGAGCACATGAGTATAGCTCCCTCACAGAATCCTGCTTGCGGTTCCCCGCCCGTGACCTGCTGCCCCCTTCTTCAAATGGCAGAGGGAGGAGCCAGAGCATCTCCTCTCCTAAATAGCAGATACCACATACGTCTTACATCCAGTGATATCACCTTTGATGTAGACGTTCTCTTTCCTTATCTTCTCCATTCAGACCAGACCGCCATGATGATTTTTCAGCCATCTCTAGTTTCTGCAGCGATTGACAAACAGACATTAGTTTCCCACTTTTCCATCATCTAGATATCTTTTGAACACCTGCCACCCCTAATACTGTTCTCCCCAATACTATACTGCAGAAACAGTCCCCCTGAAAACTCTAGTACTACACAGATAGTGCCCCCTTTAACAGTTATTGGCACTCAGTGCTCTAAAAAAATAACTGCGCCTAGTAAATAGTGACCCTGACACTAATAGTATAAACATAATGTCCCTAAAAAATTATTGTGCTAAGCTGATACTGATCCAGTGCTGAGCCACGCCCCCTGCACTGATCACCGTGTCTCATTGAAAGTCACTTAGATCACTCAAACAGAAACTGAGCCTTGCTCACTTGATTTTATGCTGAACTCTTGGGCCACGTGTCTACTTTCCATACAAGGATTATAGTGATGAGCGGTATAGGCATTATTCGAATTTGCGATATTTTGTGAATTTTTGGCCGAATATTCACCTTAAATTCACAAATTCGAGAATTTGTGATCTCCAGTCATTATTTACTTGATTGCAAAAATCGGTAATGTAATATATTCGCGATAAATTTGCAATTAGAATATTCACGATCAACACTAGTTGTGAACACGCAAATATAGCACTATATTCTAAATATTCGTGAATTCTCGAAGTGGCAATTTTGCGATTAAAATTCGCGATTCGAATATTCGCTTAACACTAACAAGGAAGCTCCAGTTGTGAAAGGGCAAGTATCTCCAATAAAGTGTCCATTCAGAGTACAATCTTTAATGGAAAAATTTATGGAAAGTGACAATTTTCTGGCACAAGGGTCTATTAGGGAACAAGAAGGGAACATGTGATTAGGGAACATGTGAGATGGCTGATGGCTGAGCAAAAACTTTTACAAATACTTTTTAATAACAATTATGAAACACAATGTGTGAAATAAATATGTAGAATGTGAGGTATAGTACAAGCAAAAGGAAGGAAGGCAGGGAGTAAGAAAGACATAGCCGATGGGTTTCTGCTGTTTTAGGAGACATTTGTGTTCGGCTCGGCTATCAGAAAGTACCTACTCTGTAAAACCCTAACTATGAACAAGCAGTAGTTTTGTGCCATGACTGCTGTAGGAAGGGAAGCCTAAAGGGGGCCTTCTAATAGGGAATGTCTGCTAATTGGTGAGGGTGGTTGGTTGAAGCCGCCGCGGCCTCATCAGACATGACCAGAGGGAGGGGAGAATAAATTGCCAGTATTGTTGAGCGAACCCGAACTGTATAGTTCGGGTTCGTACCGAATTTTGGGGAGTTCGGGACACGGACCCAAACCTGAACATTTTTAAAAAAGTTCAGGTTTGGGTCCATTGTTTGTCAATTTATTCCCGCTTTCTGAAGGGCAGCACAGCAGCCAATCAGCAAGCGTTTTACTTCTTGCCCTAAGAAGCCATAAAAGCCATGCCTACTAATGGCATGGCTGTGATTGGCTGAGCGCAGCATGTAACATAGTAACATAGTAACATAGTACATAAGGCCAAAAAAAGACATCTGTCCATCCAGTTCTGCCTGTCATCCTGCTAGTTGATCCAGAGGAAAGAAGTACTCCCTGGATCAATGACCCATCTCTAGTAGCTATAACCTGTAATATTATTACACTCCAGAAATACATCAAGTCCCCTCTTGAATTCCTTTATTGTACTCACCATCACCACCTCCTCAGGCAAAGAGTTCCATAGTCTCACTGCTCTTACCGTAAATAATCCTCTTCTATGTTTGTGTACAAACCTTCTTTCCTCCAGACGCAGAGGATGTCCCCTCGTCACAGTGACAGTCCTGGGGATAAATAGATGATGGGAGAGATCTCTGTACTGACCCCTGATATATTTATACATAGTTATTAGATCTCCCCTCAGTCGTCTTTTTTCTAAGGTGAATAACCCTAATTTTGATAACCTTTCAGGGTACTGTAGTTGCCCCATTCCAGTTATTACTTTAGTTGCCCTCCTCTGAACCCTCTCCAGCTCTGCTATGTCCGCCTTGTTCACAGGAGCCTAGAACTGTACACAGTACTCCATGTGTGGTCTGACTAGTGATTTGTAAAGTGGTAGGACTATGTTCTCATCACAGGCATCTATGCGCCTTTTGCTGCAACCCATTATCTTATTGGCCTTGGCGGCAGCAGCCTCTTTATAAGCTGGAGTCATGTACTGCCGCACGTCACTGTGCTGTTTGAGCTTAGGGAGAGGATGCTGGTCCTGTGATCAGGGACAGAATAGGACAGGAATCTAATGAACCTGTGCAACTTTAATCCACAAGATACAGCACATAGAGAGGGAGGGAGCCTCAGCAATCCAACATTTGTGTACCCAGCCACTGCCAGGGAGATTTTTTTTGTAATCCATCTGTTACTGAGGTGGGGGTTGCTGGCCATTTTAGGCACTGCAGTGTACTGCATGTCTGCCAGCCTGCCAGGGACATCAGCCTATTCCTATTTTGTAGCTCAGTGAAGGAAAAAAACCTTTTTATTCTGGCTGCTCAAGTCACCTATATTGCCTTTTGTATGTTTAAGGGGTGACATAGTCCATTTGTCTAGCCTAGGCTCTGTGGTGCCACAGAGCACTTTTGTATACTATGCACTAAACGGTATATTCCATTTCAGCTATCAAATAGTGCATCAGTGTATTTTAGTTAAAAAAAAGTGATCATCCTGATACACCAAGCCTATTTTACACCGCCAAAATACATATTTGACATTTCTGCGGTGAAATAGAGAATCCGTGTAATTTTGGGGGAAAAACCGTATTCCTTGTCCACAAAACAGGTCTGCATACACCGTCCAATGACATATTTTATATTCTTGCATGGAAATAGTGCTTCTTTGTTTTTTATAGAAAAAAAACTTTATTCAAGGTCCGCCAAACAGTCTGAAATAAACATATCAACCACCTATTTTACATTGCTACTGTGAAATACAGCATGTCTATGTTTTTTGACAAAAGAGTGGTAATCCTGATCCACAGAGCATCTTGAAAACACTGCTTTAATAACCGTTTCAAATTACAGCTGAGAAACAGTGCATTATTCTTTTTTGTGTGAAAAAAGCTATATTCTTGCTTCACAAAGCAGTTGTACATACACGGTATAAATATCTAATTTTAATTTACATCAATAAAAAGAGTGCATTTTGGGGTTTTATTTAAAAAAGCTGTGTTTTAGGCCGAAAAAACAGTTGTGCATCCATTGTTTAAATAATTATTTCTAATTTATAACAGTCTAATACTGCATTTGTGAATTTTGGTGACCAAATCCGTGTTCTGAGTCCCCAAATCTGGGGTCCATACATAGTATAAATATCTACTTTTAATGTCCAGCAGTTAAAAATTGCATTTTGGGGTTTTATTGAAAAAAGCAGTGTTTTAGGCTGAAAAAAACTGTTGTGCATCCGGCGTATAAATAATTAATTTCAATTTACAGCAGTGAAATACTTATTTTCTGTATTTTATTACAAAAATACTTGTTCTGGTTTCACAAACTACTTGAGCATACAGCGTACCAAAAAAAATGTTACATTTCCACATAGAAATTGAGAATCAGTCTATTTTTGGCACAAAAAACATTATTCTGGGTCCACAGAGCATTTTTATGACACGGGCACTGCCTTAGCAAACGTAATTGTCGACTAGTGGCAGGTAAATTGACACCGGAGAGAGACCAATCTTTTAGCTTGGTGGGTGAATGCAAATAATGAGGAGAACATCAAATAAGGGTTGTGGGCATGGTCGTTGTGGTGTTGGTGGAGTTCCTGTTGCTGGGAGAGGACGTGGCCGTTCAGCGCCAACTACCGCTCCAAGTCAAACACTGTCCTCTGGTGCAAGTAGGTGACAGAATCTGCATCATTATTTGATAGGCCCAAGTGCTGCTCTACGGATGGTGAAGCCAGAACATGTACAGGCGATAGTAGATTGGGTTGCTGACAGTGCCTCCAGTTCCTTCACAGTATCTAACACCCAGTCCTCTGCAGAAAGCTCAGATTTGGCACCTGGAGTCCATGCCCATCAGTCTTCCACCTCACCCCCTTGCAAATCAGCCAAGCAGTCAGAGCCCCAAATCATTCTGGAAAGTCTCATGCTTTTTGATGACTCTGTTGGCAGGGTTTCCCCAGCCCATCCACAAAGCCCTGCCCCAGAGGAGGAAGTCCTTGAATGCACTGATGCCCCAACCCCTTTTGTTGCAGGATGAGGACATGGGAATACCGCTACAAAACGTCTCTTATGATGACGAAACACAGGTGCCAACTGCTGCGGCTTTCTGCAATGTGCAGTCCGACAAGGAGGGCAGGGGTCATGAATGGATGGAAGATGATGTGGAGGATGATGAAGTCCTAGACCCAGACTGGACTTAAGGTCGTGCTAGTAATGCGTGCAGTTCTAAGGAAGAGGCAGTGGTCGCACAACATCAACAGCACAGCAAAAGAGGGAGCAGAGTGAAAAAGCGCAGTGGTCGTTCCAGAGACAGTAAGCCTGCTACTGTCCACTGCACCCAGGCACCGAGCACACCAAGGCCTGCTCCAAGGAGATCATTGGCGTGGCAGTTTTTCACACAATGTCCTGACGACAAGACACGAGTGGTATGCATGTTGTGCCATCAGAGCCTGAAGCGAGGCATAAACGTTCTTAATCTGAGCACAACCTGCATGACCAGGCATCTACATGCAAAGTATGAACTGCAGTGGAGTAAACACATTAAAAACAAGGAACTCTCTCATGCCCCTTCTGCTCCCTCTTCTGCTGCTGGCTCGGCCTCTCCCTTCACCTCTGGCGTCAACGTGGCACCTGGCAACGAGCCAACAGAGGATGTTCCACCAACACCACCACATACAACACTATCACCAAGCATCTCCACCATGTCACACGGCAGCATTCAGCTGTCCATCTCCCAAACTTTGGAGAGAAGGCGGATAACCCACCTAACCACCCTCGAGCCCTGGCCCTGAATGCCAGCATTTCAAAATTACTGGCCTTTGAAATGCTGTCATTCCTTCTGGTGGAGACGGACTGTTTGAAACAGCTGATGGCGGTGGCTGTCCCCCAGTACGTTGTTCCCAGCCGCCAATACTTTTCCAGGTGAGCCGTCCCTTCCCTGCACAACCAAGTAGATGATGAAATCAAGTGTGCGCTGCGCAAAGCCATCTGTGGCAAGGTCCATATAACCACAGATACATGGATCAGTAAGCACAGCCAGGGTCGCTATATCTCCCTAACTGCACACTGGGTAAACATAGTGGCGGCTGGGCTCGAGGCGGATAGCGGTTTGGCGCATGTCCTTCCACCACCGAGGATCGCAGGGCATTATTCGTTGCCTCCTGTTGCTTCCTCCTCCTACTCCGCATCATCCTCCACCTATTCCTCTTCACCACCAACTTCAGCACAGCCCCGGGTCAACCTCAGCAGGCGATTTTAAAACTCATGTGTTTGGGTGACAAACCCCACACCGCACAGGAGCTTTGAAGGGGCATATAACAGCTGCTGCTGGTTGTTGCCGGTAAGCCTCAAGCCCGGCCTGGTGGTGTGTGATAATGGGCGAAATCTCATTGCAGCTCTGGGACTAGCTGGTTTGACGCACATCCCTTGCCTCGTGCATGTGCTGAATTTGGTGGGGCAGAAGTTTCTTAAAAACTACCCAGACATGTCAGAGCTGCTGCTAAAAGTGCTTTCCATATGTGCACGCTTTCGGCGTTCTCAACCTGTTGCTGCTCACCTGTCTGCGTCGCAGCATAACTTCGGCCTTCCTGCTCACCACCTCATATGCGACATGCCCACCATGTGGACCTCCACCTTACATATGCTGGAGAGAGCTCTGCGGATCAGCACCACTTCACCACCAGTGACTGGGCCTGCATGTGAGACCTGTGTACCTTGTTGCGGTCTTTGGAGTACTCAACCAACATGGCCAGTGCTGATGACGCCGTTGTTAGCATTACAATACTTTAATTCTTGAAAAGAATATTACGGCCCTGATGGAAGAGGATGCAGCACAGGAGCAGGAGGAAGAGGGGGCATTTCACAGGGTTTCAGGCCGTTCATACAGAAGTTGCTCAGATGGTGGGTTCCTGCACAAGCTGAGGCCAGGTACATATGTGGACAGCCAGGGCACACTTCTGGAGGACAAGGAGGATGAGGTAGAGGAGGAGGAGAAGGAGGAATCGGTTTCACTGCAGGGTGGCACCCTACGCAGCTCAGTGCCATCACTGGAGCATGGCTGGGGGGATACGGAGGACACAGGCGATACACCACCTACAGAGTACAGCTTATCGTTACATCTGGGCAGCCTGGCACACATGAGTGACTACATGCTGCAGTGCCTGCACAACAGCAGTAGAGTTGCCCACATTTTAACTTGTGCTGACTACTGGGTTGCCACCTTGCTGGATCCCCGGTACAAGGACATCGTGCCCACCTTAATTCCCATACTGAAGCGTGATAGGAAGATGTGCGACTACAAGCGCACGCTGGTAGACACGCTCCTGAGGGCATTCCCAACTGACACGAGGGGACAAGTGGAAGCACAAGGCGAAGGCGGAGGAGGAAGAGGTCGCAAACGCAGCTGTGTCACGGATAGCTCGTCAGACAGCAGGGTTAGCATGGCCGAGCTGTGGAAAAGTTTTGTTACTGCGCCACAGCAAACTGCACCACCAGCTGATAGGGAACGTGTTAGCAGGAGGCAGCATTTCAACAACATGGTGATACAATACGTGTGCACACGCCTCCACGTACTGACTGATGGTTCTGCCCCATTCAACTTCTGGGTCTCCAAATTGTCCACATGGCCAGAGCTTGCCCTTTATGCCTTGTAGATGCTGCCTGCCCTGCGGCCAATGTATTGTCTTAACGTGTATTTAGAACGGCAGGGGGTGTCATTACAGACAAACACAGCCGCCTGTCCACCGCCAACGTGGACAATCTCACGTTCATTAAAATGAACCAGGCATGGATCACACAGGACTTGTCCGTACCTTGTGCAGAGTAGACATTTATAACTGACTCGCCCTCAACCATACATTCCTGTATTCCAAGGCACTTCTTTATTGAATCCTCCTTTTTTTAATTGTACCATTATTTTGGGGGCAACCCCAAGTTGAATGAACCTCTCCTCTGTCTGGGTGTCAGGGGCCTAAATTTCTGATAATGGCCTGCTGCTTTGGCAGGTGACATAAAGCTTGATTTTCTGCTATGGGACCTCTCTTCTCTGTCTGGCTGCTGTGGCCTAAATAACTGACCCATTGCTGGGTGACATGAAGACGGATTTTCTGCTATGGGACCTCTCTCCTCTGTCTGGGTGCCAGGGGCCTAAATTTCAGATAATTATCTGTTGCTTTGGTGGGTGATATTATCCTCTTTATACTGTCAAATGACCTCTACATTGTCTGGCTGTCAGGGGCCTATATTTCGATTCATTGCTTGCTGCATTGGTGGGAGATATTAAACTCATTATAATGTCAAATGACCACCCCATTGTCTGCTTGTCAGGGGCCAATATTTTGTTTCATCGCTTGCTGAATTGGTGGGAGACATTATCCTCTTTATGCTGTCAAATGACCTCTACATTGTCTGGTTGTCAGGGGCCTATATTTTGTTTCATCGCTTGCTGCATTAGTGGGAGACATTATCCTCTTTTTACTGTTAAATGACCGCCCCATTTTCTGGTTGTCAGGGGCCTATATTTCGTTTCATCGCTTGCTGCATTGGTGGGAGACATTATCCTCTTTATGCTGTTAAATCACTTCTACATTGTCTGGTTGTCAGGGGCCAATATTTTGTTTAATCGCTTACTGCATTGGTGGGAGACATTAGTCTCTTTTTACTGTCAAATGACCTCTCCTGCAAGTTGACCTGAGGCCTGTGTTGCTGTTATGGGACCGCTCTCCTCTTTGCGGTTGCCATGGTCCTGAATTAGTGAATGAGGCCTGTGGCACTACTGGGTGAAAAATACTGTTTTGACATGATTGTAACTCTCCTCTTTATGGGTGACATGGGTCTAAATCTGTGAATAAAGCCTGTGGCATTGCTGGGTGGAATCAATACTGTCTTGGTGTGATTTTAACTCTCCTCTTTGTGGGTCCCGTGGGCCTGAATGTTTGAATGAGGCCTGTGGCCCTGCAGGCAGACATGATTCTTTCTTGGCTGTGATGACAACTTTAACTCCCATGTATGGTTGCCATGGCCCTGAGTCTGTGAATGAGGTCTGTGGCACTGCAGGTAGACATTAATCCTTTTAGGCTGTGATGAGAACTTCAACTCCCATAGCATTCCCACCTGACACCACCCCAACCTCCTATTCCGCCTCTCCTCCTAGTTGCCAATTGATATTGGTTAATTTTTATTTATTTTATTTTAAGTAATTTCCCTATCCACATTTGTTTGCAGGGGATTTAACTACATTTTTATGCCTTTTGCATCCCTCTAGCCCTTTCCAGGGCTATTTTACAGCCTTTTTAGTGCCCAAAAGTTCGGGTCCCCATTGACTTCAATGGGGTTCGGGGTCAAGTTCGGGTTAAGTTCGGATCTCGAACCCGAACATTTTCGTGAAGTTCCGCCGAACTTCTTAAACCCGAACATCCAGGTGTTCGCTGAACTCTAATAGCCAAGTAACAAGCCTCCCCTCCCACAAATCCGGCAAATCATTATTTGCCTGTCACTTGGGGTCGGCTCGGCTATCAGAAAGTACCTATTCTGTAAAAACCTAACTATGAACAAGCAGTAGTGTTGTGCCATGACGGGATGCCTAAAGGGGCCAAAAAAACTGAAGGGATGCCTAAAGGGGCCAAAAAAACTGAACCTAATATTGTGAAATAACAGTTTATTAAATATTTACAAAACCAACTTTTGAAATGCTACCGACATTTCATGATACATATTCGGAATGTAACGAGTATAACAGGAAGATTTCCATCAACCTAATCTCTTGATGACATGTACCGGTATACCGTTACTAGAAGCTGCTGAAGCTGCGCCTATCCTGAAAGAGTGACCTGTGATAGACATTAAATTAACCCCTAAGTTAGTAAGTAAGTAGAGTACGTATATACTTCAGGAAGACTTGAATACTAAGGGGTTTCCTATCTACCAATAACAAGGCCTAATTAGCTGGCGCATCCTTGATGAATTCTAACCATTCACGGATAATGCTAATGGGACACCATTTGTTCCCAGTAGTGAAGTATTTTACTTCTACTAACTCACCCGGCTGTGCAGTTTTGGAGCGGCTCAAGGTAAGGACATAACAGTTCCCATCCCAAACTTATTGCTTCTTCTGTAGGTACACTGGGGATGAGGCTCCACATCTAAATTCCCCTGGTCTGAGGAGACCGTAAAAGCTTAAATATAAAGCTTTTTTAATTACCAGGCTAATACTGTGACCAAACAGTTTCCTATCCAGTAGATCAGATAATGACTTGAACATCTGACCTGAGAATGGTTGCCTCGTCACATGATTTGTAGCTGTCACCTTTTGAATGCCTTTCAATAGGGCTTTAATCGGGTGTGCCGGAAAGAGTGACGGCTGATCCGGATATTGCAGATAATAAAAGTGCTGAATACCGGCAAGATATAGCTTGATGGTATTGTGAGATAGATTCAGATAAGAGTGGCAAAAAGCTATAAATATTGCAATGCCAGCCACACGAACCTTCTAACAAAAGACATTATTTCCAAGGAAGCAGATCTACCTTTAGCTAAAATCTCCACCGCAAATGAACTATCCTTCAAAAATAGGACTGTTTTGTTCCTCCACGATTTCCCCCATACCTGTGCAGCCACTACGATAGGATAAATTTCCATGAGTGGAGAAGACTGCCTAAACATGGGAATATCAATAACCTCTGCAGGCCAGGAGTCTGCTATCCAGTGCGTGCCTTGTATGGTGGCGAAACCTGTTGATGCGGCTGTATCGGTATAGACTAGCGGTGATTGGTTCGATACTGACGGGAAAAATAAGGAGACCCCATTCCACTGAGACAAAAACTTGTCCCACATCAATAAGTCTGCTATCGCTTGTTGATCCAGATGGATTAAACTATCTTGGTCGGATGCTAGAGGAAGAAATCTCAACAGCCTTGATATAAAAGACTGGCCCTGAGGGATAATCCACATAGCGAAATTTAAAATACCAAGGAGAGATTGTAGCTCTGACCTGGTTATAACCCTAACACGAGCGGTCCTAAATACAACCTCCTTTATTTGCTTCAATTTGTCCTCTGGTAGACTAGCTTGCATTTTTTGTGTGTCTAATCGGATGCCTGAAAAAGTAATAATAGTACTAGGGCCCTCGACCTTATTTGCTGCCACTAGGACTCGGAGGTCTTCAAATACTGACTGAAGAATCTTCAGATATTGTGGAACCTGCCACAGGGGCTCAATCAATAAGAAATCATCAAAATAGTGTATGACATGATTGACCCGAAATCTATCGGTCAAAACCCAGCGCAAGGCCTTTGCAAATTGATCAAATAACCAAGGGCTGGATTTTGAACCTGAAAGTCAATTTATTTAAAAGTAGTTTTGTTCTTGCCATTTTATGCCATGCCATTGCCATAACTAGGGCTGTAATGGAAGCAATTTTAAGGCGTCCGTGATATCTGCCTTCGATAACCAGGTCGTATTCCCTAATGAAAGAATCACCTGGATGGCCTCGTCAATGGAAGAATATTTCATGGTAAATTCCTCTGATGGTATAAAGGAATTCAAGCTGGGGATAGGTAATGAATGAGGCGCTGACAAATCATAAATCATTCTTTTTTTATTATGATTGAATTTCCCAGATACGACCCCCACTCGATTGATTCTCCAGCAATCGAATGGTGGTTGTCTCAAAGGACCTATAAGGTAACCTTTATCAATTTCCTGCTAGATCAACTCTGACACTATCTGTGGATTACTGTCAGCTGAGTGCAAGTTCTTACATTCATAAGAAGATTGTGGGAGAGCCACAAACCCCGAATGGAACCCATTAGCTAAACCTTCAGGTTCTGGATGGTCTGTCAAATAGAGACGTAGACGTAGAAAGTTTTGAGAATGACACAAATATTAGTTTTCACAAAGTTTGCTGCTAAACTGCTTTTAGATCTTTGTTTCAGTTGTTTCTGTGATGTAGCGAAATATAATTACACGCACTTCATACGTTTCAAAGGCTTTTATCGACAATTACATGACATTTATGCAAAGAGTCAGTATTTACAGTGTTGGCCCTTCTTTTTCAGGACCTCTGCAATTCGACTGGGCATGCTCTTAATCAACTTCTGGGCCAATTCCTGACTGATAGCAACCCATTGTTTCATAATCACTTCTTGGAGTTTTTCAGAATTAGTGGGTTTTTGTTTGTCCACCCGCCTCTCGAGGAATGACCACAAGTTCTCAATGGGATTAAGATCTGGGGGGTTTCCAGGCCATGGACCCAAAATGTCAACGTTTTGGTCCCCGAGCCACTTGGTTATCACATTTGCCTTATGGCACGGTGCTCCATCGTGCTGGAAAATGCTTTGTTCTTCACCAAACTCTTGTTGGATTGTTGGAAGAAGTTGCTGTTGGAGGGTGTATTGGTACCATTCTTTATTCATGGCTGTGTTTTTGGGCAAAATTGTGAGTGAGCCCACTCCCTTGGATGAGAAGCAACCCCACACATGAATGTTCTCAGGATGCTTTACTGTTGGCATGACACAGGACTGATGGTAGCGCTCACCTTTTCTTCTCCGGATAAGCCTTTTTCCAGATGCCCCAAACAATCGGAAAGAGGCTTCATCGGAGAATATGACTTTGCCCCAGTCCTCAGCAGTCCATTCACCATACTTTCTGCAGAAGATCAATCTGTCCCTGATGTGTTTTTTTTGGAGAGGAGTAGCTTCTTTGCTGCCCTTCTTGACACCAGGCCATCTTCCAAAAGTCTTCGCCTCACTGTGCGTGCAGATGCGCTCACACCTTCCTGCTGCCATTCCTGAGCAAGCTCTGCACTGGTGGCACTCCGATCCCGCAGCTGAATCCTCTTTCGGAGACCAACCGGGCGCTTGCTGGACTTTCTTGGACGCCCTGAAGCCTTCTTAACAAGAATTGAACCTCTTTCCTTGAAGTTCTTGATGATCCCATAAATTATTGATTGAGGTGCAATCTTAGTAGCCACAATATCCTTGCCTGTGAAGCCATTTTTATGCAACGTAATGATGGTTGCATGCGTTTCTTTGCAGGTCACCATGGTTAACAATGGAAGAACAATGATTTCAAGCATCACCCTCCTTTTAACATGTCAAGTCTGCCATTTTAACCCAATCAGCCTGACATAATGATCTCCAGCCTTGTGCTCGTCAACATTCTCACCTGAGTTAACAAGACGATTACTGAAATGATCTCAGCAGGTCCTTTAATGACAGCAAAATAAATGCAGTGGAAAGATTTTTTTGGGATAAAGTTAATTTTCATGGCAAAGAAGGACTATGCAATTCATCTCATCACTCTTCATAACATTCTGGAGTATATGCAAATTGCTATTATAAAAAATTAAGCAGCAACTTTTCCAATTTCCAATATGTATGTAATTCTCAAAACTTTTGGCCATGACTGTATATTAACTACGCCTAGTTATGCCGTATTTGTATTCTTTTGTGGGCAAGAAACCCATGGGTGGGCCCTGAAGCAAATGGAACATAAATGCAACAATCTGCATTGGCTGTAATGGCAAATTGAGAAATTAAAATTATTACATATCTGGGACTTACCCAGGTATCTAACAGGTCGTCCCAATTTATCAACACCTGCCGTCATCTTGCTTGTTGATGGTACCGGAAAATTCTTTGCCTGCTGGGATTCTGCCCACACATTGACGCTGGAGCACCATTCAGCGGTATGGGAATAAGAATTACACAATGAACACGCTGGGGCTTTCAGACCCGCAAAGTGACGGCAGAATAATTCCGTGTCTATCTTTGACCAATCAATCTTCTGATGAAATTGAGACAACACAGCGGCAGCTATGGCTGAGAAGAACCTATGGTACTCATAATAGGCTGAACCCCCGTCCTTATGCCCATAGTCCACAATTTTGTATAAATATAAATCTAATTCTTCCCTTCTTTGAGGGCTAACTGAGCAGATTACATCTCAATATAAACTAAAGGCAAGAACAAACTCTGGAATGATGAGCTTCCTGTTGAGCCCGATGTCCTTGGATTTTAAAACTACTGAGAACTCCCCACAATCTATAGTCTTATTATCTGGAACCTCGTGCATGGAAATGAGGAGTGTAGCTAAGTTGACGTCCTTACCTCAAGGATGCCTTGACGTACGTTACTCAGAATAAAGTGAGATGATGTGATGTCGGGAATATTAACTGCTGTAACTAGCGGGTCTTATTGGGCTACTGGAGCTACTGAGGGGCCAGGACCTACTGGAGTGGGTGTCATGACCTTGTTCTCTACCGATTCAAGCCTGGCTTGCATGTCTGATATTGACATAGCCATAGAATTAATCATAGTATGCAGCTGAGTAAGGGATGTCTGTATTGTACTCATTGACACTACATCCTGACTAGGCCCTGCTGAGTCCGAATAGAAAAGACGATACAGTTCCGCCTTCCTGGCTGATGCTGGGAACGGAATTCTTCTTTTTGATAATTCAGCCATCAGCTTAGGCACAGTCCATGATCTCAATGATGGAACACCTCCTCTCTAGGACTGAAGATCCATACTTCCTTGACAGCTTGGAGTACCCTCGATCTCTGAATTATTTGACATCTTGCATTAAAAATAGCAAAAAGGAAACCTCTTATATGCCTTGCACTTGACTGCACAAAGGCCGGCTTCGTCTCACCACGCGCTGCATACTACTAAAATATATATAAACACTACCAACACCCCCAACCACCCAATGCTTGAAGAACTGCTAACCATGATCTTACCGTCACTAATTACTAATCTGAAGGCAAGCCTAACTTAACACCAAAGATCCTGCCATATGCCCCTGGACTTATTGTATAGCCATCAGGTGACCTTGTGCTAGTGATCGTGATTGCGGTACAAGCCTGGCATAGTAGCCTACTAGCTAAACTGTGCTAGTGATCGTGATGGTACCTTAATCGAACCGATTGTACAGAAAACGTGCCTGAAGTAGTGACAGGACTGTTTCAAACCTAACCGTAAGAGAGTGTGGAAATCGTGCCTGAAGTCGTGTCAGGACTTAACTCGAGTCTGTAAACGTGACAGACTGTAGCGTTGTGCCTAAAGTCGTGACAGGACTTAATAGTCTGAAAGCGTGACAGACCGTAACCCATGTGCCTGAAGTTGTGACAGGACTTACATCAAGTCTGAGGACTTGACAGACTTTGCTCTGGTCTCGATATTAAGGGATACAAACAATGAGGAGATCCTATGCAGATACTTAACAAGCCGGTATTAACCTGTCACATAATAAGTTAGTATAGCCAATAATTACCGCCTACGCTACTGCCCTGATGCCAAAATCCGTACCTTAGCTTACTACTTCCTCCCCTTACAAGAGATGATTTTTGAGTGAGACAATAATGGTTCCTATGATTGATGAACCTCTGAAGCATATAGTAATGCAAACGGAATCAGTCATACATAATGGTATGTCCTATGGCCCCCACTCGGATGATAATGAACAGTAACCTTGTACAGAAGCTGCCACTCAAATATGTAGCAGCGGCATTGGCCATACATATAAACGTAGTGGCGACCCTTCTCACCCGAGCCGACACAAGCATCCCATTATTTTTTTATCACCCATCTATTTATATTTTATGTGCCGTACACTACTGAACCCCTTCTGCTCCATGTTCTTCTTTCTGTTTTTTTATTTTATTTTTTATTTAACCTATTATTCCCCCTCTGCTTGATATATGGATGCCCTCTATACTTAGCCGAGCCTTACCTGCCCTACTACTATGCGGTGCACGAGACAGCAGGGACACTGCAGGTTGAGTGTAATTGCTGTGCATATTGTTAAACTACTGCCACATACTTAGTTAATCTGTTACTTTACACATAGACGTACTGTGAGACTCAGTATTAAAAGGCGGTCTAATATATTGCCGTGTGCATCTTGTTGAGCTTATTTAACCTCTTATGGACACAGGGCGTACCTGTACGCCCTGTATATTTCCAATCATTGCCGCGTGGCGGGCGGTGATCGCAACAGAGTGCCTGCTGAAATCATTCAGCAGGCACTCGGTGACAATGCCGAGGGAGGTCCTGCTAAAGGCAGAAGTCAGATCAGACTAACTGTAAAGTGAAAATACAGTACAGTACACAATATAGTGTACTGTATTGTATTATATAGACATCAGACCCACTGGATCTTCAAGAACCAAGTGGGTCTGGGTAAAATAAATAAAAAAACACATTTTTCACTGATTAAAAAAAAAAAAAAAAAAAGAATGCACTACACATGTTTGATATCACCTTGTCCGTAATGACCTGATCTATGAAACGGTCATGTTACTTTCCCCGCATGGGGAACGCCATAAAACAATAAAGATAAAAGCTATGATGAAATTGAAATTTTGCCCACCTTACTAAAAAAGGTAATAAAAGCCGTATGTACGCCAAAATGGTACCCATCAAATCGGCACCTCATCCTGCAAAAAATGAGGCCCTACTTGAGACAATCACCAAAAAGTAATAAAAATATGGCTCTCAGACTATGGACACACTAAAACATATTTTTTTTCCCTAAAACGTTGTTATTGTGTTAAAGTAAAATGAGTAAATAAAGTATACATATTAGGTATTACTGAGTCCGAAAGAACCTGCTCTATAAAAATATCACATGATCTAACCCCTCACCATAAAAAAACATGTTGTAAAAAAAGCCACCTTACATCACAAAAAGTGTAATACCAAGCGATCAAAAAGGCCTATGCCTCCCAATATAGTTCCAATCAAACCGCCATCTCACCCTGCAAAAAATGATACCCTACCTAAGACAATTGCCAACAAAATAAAAAAATATATATAACTCAGACTATGGAGACATAAAAACGTGATTTTTTTTTGTTTCAAAAATGATGATATTGTGTAAAACTTAAGTAAATTTAAAAAAGTAGACATATTAGTATTAGGTATTGCCATGTCTGTAAAAACCTGCTCTATAAAAATAACACATGGCCTAACCCCTCAGGTGAACACAGCAAAAAAAATATAATATAAATACGGTGTCAAAAGCCATTTTTGTCACTTTACATCACAAAAAGTGTAATATCAAGTGACCAAAATGTCATATGCACCCCAAGATAGTGCCAATCAAACCGCCATATTATCCCGCAAAAATTGAGCCCCTACATAAGACAGTCGTCCAAAAAATAAATATGGCTTTCAGAATGTGGAGACACTAAAAAATCATTTTATTCAAAAATGCTTTATTATGTAAAACTGAAACAAGACCCCCCAAAAAGTAGTCATATTTGGTATTGTCACATCCGTAACAACCTGCTCTATAGAAATATCACACAATCTAACCTGTCAGATCAACGATGTAAAAACCAAAAAATAAAAATGGTCCCAAAACATCAATTTTTTGGCAAATTTTCTATTTTAATCAATTTTTCCAGTAACAAAGCAAGGGTTAACAGCCAAACAAAACTCAAGATTTATTTCCCTGATTCTGTAGTTTGCATATGTGGTTGTAAACTGCTGTATGGCCAAACGGCAGGGCACAGAAGGAAGGGAACGCCATCTGGTTTTTGGAAGTCAGATTTTGCTAGACTGGTTTTTTGACACCATGTCCCATTTGAAGCCCCCCTGATGTACCCCTAGAGTAGAAACTCCAAAAAAGTGACTCCATCTAAGAAACTACACCCCTCAAGGTATTAAAAACTGATTTTACAAATGTTGTTAACCCTTTAGGTGTTCCACAAGAGTTATTGGCAAATGGAGATGAAATTTCAGAATTTCTATTTTTTTTTTACCTTGCCTCAAAAAAAGTAATATAGAGCAACCAAAAATCATATTTACCCTATAATAGTCCGAACAAAACCACCTTATCCCATAGTTTCCAAAATTGGGTCACTTTTTTGGAGTTTCTACTGTAGGGTTGCATCAGGGGGGAGGGGGGGTTCAAATGGGACATGGTGTCAAAAACAAAGGCCATCAAAATCTGCCTTCAAGAAACCATATGGCGTTTCTTTCCTTCTTTGGTCATACAGCAGCCTACAACCACATATGGGGTGTTTCTAGAAACTACAGAATCAGGGCAATAAATATTGAGTTTTGTTTGGCTGTTAACCTTTGCTTTGTTACTGGAAAAATAGATTGAAATGGAAAATTTGCCAAACATTTTTTAAATTTCATCTCCATTTGCCAATAACTCTTGTGGAACACCTAAAGGGTTAACAAAGTTTGTAAAATCATTTTTGAATACCTTGAGGGGTGTAGTTTCTAAAATGGGGTAATTTTTGGGTGGTTTATATTATGTAAGCCTCACAAAGTGACTTTAGACCTGAACTGGTCCTTAAAAAGTGGGTTTTGGAAATTTTCTGAAAAATGTAAACATTTGCTTCTAAACTTCTAAGCCTTGTAACGTCCCCCAAAAATTCCCATTCCCAAAATGATCCAAACAAGAAGTAGACATATAGACAATGTAAATTAATAACTATTTTTAGAGGTATTACTATGTATTATAGAAGTAGAGAAATTGAAACTTGGAATGGCCTGGATAATTAAAAGCGTTTTAAAGTTATTCCCACATAAAGTGACACTGGTCAGATTTACAACAAATGGCCTGGTCCTTAAGGTAAAAATGAGCCCAGTCCATAAAGGGTTCAATAATAGTTTTTTCAGTGCATCTTTCAGATGCTTGATCAGCTTGAGATCTATGAAATTTGGAGGCCAGGTCAACACCTTGAACTTTTGTCATGTTCTTTAAATCCATCCTCGTCAATTTTTTGCTGTGTGACAGGGCAACAGAACTTTGCCTGGAGCATTACAATGCCTCTGCTGGTTTGCCTTCTTCCCAATGTGCACTATAGTGTCATCTCTTCCCTTGGAAAATGACAGACATCCATATTATTTAGATTAGCTAACAAGGTCATCTTATTCCATTGCTCCATGGTCCAATTCTAATGCGCAGGTGCCCATTGTCATGAAGTACACTATGTGACGAAAAGATAATCTCAGAATGGCCTGGATAAGTAAAAGTGTTTTAAAGTTGTTCACACAAAGTGACACTGGTCAGATTTGCTAAAAATGGCCTGGCCCTTAAGGTGATAATGAGCCTGGTCCTTAAGGGGTTAAAGAAGACCTTTCACCACTTCTGACATCCTTTTTTTAATAGCTTCATGCATTCCCCATGTAATATCAATTATGGAGCATCTATTCTTATGACTCTTTGTTGTGCCATTCCTTTATTATTTCTACTAGAAGTTATGAATGAATTGCTAGCTGTCTGCAGTAAGGTTACAGAGGGGTGGTAATCAGCTGGTGGGGTGTACCTGGCAGCACTGATTGGATAGAGTGAGTCTGCACAGGTACTACAGTCACTCCCTTTCCAAGTAGTTGACTATGGAAGTAGTATGCAGTAGAATATGGAAATATTTTTATTTATTTATGCACCCCTTAGTGGGGCCAGGTCTCAATGATGACCATCCTCATCTTTTGCTGACTTTACTTCTTCCAAAGGTAGCCCCAATTCAATGTTCATGTGTTCTGACCCATAATAGTAAACACCAATCACAGAGAAATAATATCTGAATTCATCATAATGTTTATTAGTCCAAATACATTAAAAAAATGACAGTAAAAATTCGAATCATATACAACTTTCTACAATCATCATATATCCATATGGGTAAAAGGACACATCAGGTGGTACACAGGAAGAGAGTATCAGGGGGAGGGGGAGGGGAGACAAAAGAAACCCCCTCAATATAATTAAAGTGCTACTAGTGCATAATACTTAGTATAGATCAGGTAAAAGAGCACACACCTAGGTACAATATTTTAGTATAGCTACAGAGGCAAGTGATATATAATTAGTATAGGTCAAATGTAAACAGCGTATATAATAATCAATATGTTTCTATAGCTAATCAGAATTTAAGATAACAAGTTGCCCATGCTCAAAATGGTAAATCACTAGGTCGTGGCTCTAGTATGCCTCACCCATCCCCTCCTGTGTCACTCACCCACCTCGACGCGTTTCGCACACTGCCGATCTCCTGACGAAGCAGTGTGCGAAACGCGTCGAGGTGGGTGAGTGACACAGGAGGGGATGGGTGAGGTATACTAGAGCCACGACCTAGTGATTTACCATTTTGAGCATGGGCAACTTGTTATCTTAAATTCTGATTAGCTATAGAAACATATTGATTATTATATACGCTGTTTACATTTGACCTATACTAATTATATATCACTTGCCTCTGTAGCTATACTAAAATATTGTACCTAGGTGTGTGCTCTTTACCTGATCTATACTAAGTATTATGCACTAGTAGCACTTTAATTATATTGAGGGGGTTTCTTTTGTCTCCCCTCCCCCTCCCCCTGATACTCTCTTCCTGTGTACCACCTGATGTGTCCTTTTACCCATATGGATATATGATGATTGTAGAAAGTTGTATATGATTCGAATTTTTACTGTCATTTTTTTAATGTATTTGGACTAATAAACATTATGATGAATTCAGATATTATTTCTCTGTGATTGGTGTTTACTATTATGGGTCAGAACACATGAACATTGAATTGGGGCTGTTGGTGGTAAGGTGTGACCCAATTAGGTCTTTCTTTCTTTTGGTGTTAGTTCTTCCAAAGGTAGCAAGATGCAGAGAGAGGAGGAGCTGGATACTCCTGATGACATATTATTGGTATTAGGATGATGTGGAGAAGGAGGAAAAGCAGGTGGCAGAAGAAGGGTCTTCCACCTGTAGGGCAAGAGAGTGTTTGGGGTTGGAGAAATGGGTGTGCAACTAGGGGGTGGGGGGCTTTCTTCTTGTGTCACTCCAGGAATGCCTCATTACTGTTTTTCTCTCCTCTTTTATCACCTGCTTTGCCACGAGGAACTTGTCATATGTACTTTCAGGATTCAAGGGTTAGAGATAAGTGTAACTTTAATAAGTGTAAAATGTATATAGTGGTCAATGTTTGGCCCTTTATGGCATCTTTATGTACTCTCATACAAAAGGGATGTTTTCATGAGATTGCAAGCACAACAGCAATAGTTTGCATACTGTGCCACGCACCTAACCAGCCAAATCATATACCAGCAGCTGCCTCTGTTTGGGTAACATATTGTATGGCAGAAACTAGTTTTCAGGCTACTGATCCTTATGGCAATAATCCTGCCATGGTTGATCCATCCACCATGTTTGGGCCCATCTGGTATGAACTGTAATACATGTTTAAAATGAAATACCATCCGGTTCATAGTATATATTTGTATAGTTTTCGAATTTACACTTGGAATATGGAAATTATTATTTTCTTTAAGTGATTCGTGTCTACAGTGTAAAAAAAAAATTTGAGTTTTTTTGGTAGTTTACCACTTCAAAGAACAGAGGCGTTTACAAATTTAGTAGGTCATTTACTAAGACTGGCATTTTAGACGCCAGTCTTAATAATCCCTATATGTGTCGATGGATCCGCCGAAGATATGAAGAAGCGCCGGACTCTACATAATTTCGGCGTATCCAGCGCTGGTCTAATTGTAAGACAGATTCCTTACTGCTGTATATTTAGACCATTTTCTATGCCTAAAACAGGCATAGAAAATGATGAATGGAGTGAGTAGGGATACGTCGCAAATTGTAGCGCAAATAACCTTTGCGCTGCAATCTGTGTCAGAAATACCTAATAGTGGGTGTATTTCTGGATAATAAATAACCCCCTTAATGTGCACATTTTTATATTTATTCTGTTTGTTCTTAATTGTTTGTATTGTTTTCAGAGCATATAGTACGGAGCCCCTTTTTGCTTTGGCTTTTAGCATGATGAATTAATAACTATGAATATGTTACTTTTTGAATGTATTGGTAGGAGCAGTCTACATTTTCATTTTTTCCTGTGCCTGGCCTGTCAGTATGATGATTTTGTATGTTTGAATTTACTTGGTCCTGAACTAAATTTGTTTTGATGCCAAATGGTGAAAAAGTTGTAAGGGATCCTCTGTCCATTACAGAATGCATAGTAGGGATCAGAAAAAGTCCATGAAAGCTTGTGAACATTTTCTGTGCCAAAGACAGGAGCTTTTTTAAGAGGATGATTTATTAATGTTTCTATGTCAAAAAGTGGCCTAAAAAAGATGTAGATTATAGTGTACTCCATATTTTCACCGTAATTTGACTTTTTGAGATTCTCAACACAAGGAGGTAGGGCTTAGTGGAAAGAGGCCTATCGCTGCCCACAGAATTTATTGTAATTTACACCAGAAACTTGCGTGAATTGAGATGTCAGTTTCTGGCACACAGAAAGCCAAAATATGCACCAAATTTATTAAGAGGCCTGTTACTCCATAGTATTTTATACTATGGTGTAGGAAATTACAGTCTTTGTAAATATCCCCCATAATGTAAAAATAAAGTAAAAATAAATAAATCAGGTTGTTCACATCAGTGTTTAGCCTTTCCGTTGTTCTGCTCCATAACGGAGCAGAAGAATGGAACCGCTGATGTGAACTTAGCCTAAGTAAAAATGATGCAACCTTTGCCTAGTGTAAAATGGAACACTAAAGCACCACTAGACAGTCAATCAGTTCATGAATTTCATCAGTATAGAAACATAGAAACATAGAATGTGTCGGCAGATAAGAACCATTTGGCCCATCTAGTCTGCCCAATATACTGAATACTATGAATAGCCCCTGACCCTATCTTATATGAAGGATGGCCTTATGCCTATCCCATGCATGCTTAAACTCCTTCACTGTATTTGCAGCTACCACTTCTGCAGGAAGGCTATTCCATGCGTCCACCACTCTCTCAGTAAAGTAATTCTTCCTGATGTTACTTTTAAACCTTTGCCCCTCTAATTTAAAACTATGTCCTCTTGTAGCAGTTTTTCTTCTTTTAAATATTCTCTCCTCTTTTACCGTGATGATTCCCTTTATGTATTTAAAAGTTTCTATCATATCCCCTCTGTCTCTTCTTACTTCCAAGCTATACATGTTAAGGTCCTTTAACCTTTCCTGGTAAGTTTTGTCCTGCAATCCATGTACTAGTTTAGTAGCTCTTCTCTGAACTCTCTCCAAAGTTTCAATATCCTTCTGCAGATATGGTCTCCAGTACTGCACACAATACTCTAAATGAGGTCTCACTAGTGTTCTGTAGAGCGGCATGAGCACCTCCCTCTTTCTACTGTTAATGCCTCTCCCTATACACCCAAGCATTCTGCTGGCATTACTTGCTGTTCTATGACATTGTCTGCCCACCTTTAGGTCATCTGATATAATGACCCCTAAATCCCTTTCCTCAGATACTGAGGTTAGGACTGTATCACTGATTTTATATTGTGCTCTTGGGTTTTTACGTCCCAGGTGCATTATCTTGCACTTATAAACATTAAATTTTAGTTGCCAGATTTTTGACCATTCCTCTAGTTTTCCCAAATCCTTTTCCATTTGGTGTATCCCTCCAGGAACATCAACCCTGTTACAAATCTTTGTGTCATCAGCAAAAAGACACACCTTACCATTGAGGCCTTCTGCAATTTCGCTGATAAAGATATTAAACAATATGGGTCCCAGAACAGATCCCTGAGGTACCCCACTGGTAACAATACCATGGTCTGAATATACTCCATTGACTACAACCCTCTGTTTTCTGTCCTTCAGCCACTGCCTAATCCATTCAACAATATGTGAGCCCAAGCTCAAAGACTGCAGTTTATTGATAAGCCTTCTATGTGGGACAGTATCAAAAGCCTTACTAAAGTCCAGATAGGCGATGTCTACTGCACCTCCGCCATCTATTATTTTAGTCACCCCATTGATTGTATAGTCCCAATTGATTGTCTTTAATTACCTAAAAATGATTTGCTGATTGGTTGTAGACAGTTTGTTTTTCAGTGAATTGTGCATTTTGATTGGTTGGATCTTCCAGCCAATTGGCAGTGCTCCAGATTGTCTCTGCTAATTTTGTAAGTTGATTATTTAGAGAATGCCATTGTAAGTATATAGTAACTTGATGGACCACTGTAACCTTCATAACTTGTCAAACTGTCCTGTTATACTTTAAGAAAAAACTGCATTAGTCCATTATGACCAAATCTGTAAGTGGTTCTATCTCTGCTTTTTCTGCCAGTTTAGTAAACAGGTAAAAAAAAAAAAACAGAAAACAAAGGGAAATGTCTATATATGTTTATTAATGTAAAACAGGAAAACAGGCAGCACTCCGGACTCGTGAAAAATCAGTGACTATTAACTGCAACTGCTTTCAGCTCGACTCAATGGAGCTTTTGTCGCACAGTGTAGTGCTCAGCGAACATTATAGTGAAGACCATGATTATTCACTCAATCATCAATCGATCGTTCATAGTGATAAAGATGTAATATACAGTGTAAAACATATTTTTGTCATGATTGAGTAGTTACATTCACTGTAATCATGATTGGTATGTAATTAAATTCATTGAATGAATGACATAAAATCATCATATGGGAAATAAACTTCCTAAAGTGTAAAGTGAATAACTCAGTGAGTTATTCACTTTACACTTTAGGAAGTTTATTTCCCATATGATGATTTTATGTCATTCATTCAATGAATTTAATTTTTATACCAATCATGTATTACAATTGAATGTAACACGCAATCATGTTAAAAATATGTTTTACACTGTATATTTTTTATCTTTTTATCACTATGAACATTGATTGATGATTAAGTGAATAATCATGGTCTTCACTATATAATGTTCACTTGAGCACTACACTTTGCTTGACAAAGGCTCCATTGAGTTGAGCTGAAACGTTGCAGTTGTTTGGGTGTTAATAAATCCCACGATTTTTCCACGAAGTCCGGAGTGCTGCCTGTTTTCCTGTTTTCCATTTCGCTGATCCCTGGTCCGGGACCCTACAGTGATTTGCACCTGGCATCATTAGAGTGCTGCTGTTCATAACTCTTGTTTTTGTTTATTAATGTAGATCTTGAAAAATAGATATTGTACAGTATATAATCAGAGTTCATTTTATTATTTTACTTTCCTTTTAGAGAGTCTAATTGATAACGTATAATATCAATTTACCAGTGTATTTGTCTTTCTTGAAGGTTTTCCTCATCCAAGTTATTGATGCATTTTTGATTCAGTTTGTTACTTATTTTTTTATTGGATCCAAATGGAAAGAAAGCACTGTATTAGTCAATTATGAGAAAATCTGTAAGTGGTTCTATCTCTGCCCTTTCTACCAGTTTAGTAAACAGGTAGAATCCTCACTTAGAACTATTTGCAATATATATAATTTAATGACCCAAAGCAGCAAAATCTATGCTAAAGTCATGAAAATAGTCTATTTTAACATCCCTGGTTCAAAAAATCCTACTAGCACATTTTATACTTGTCTCTTTTGCTTTAATTAGCAACCTATTGTTAATGTAGGAAAATAGATATATGTCTGCAGTTAATGATAATCTAGGGACACCAAGGATCTGCAATCTTCTCCATGCTTTAAAATTTTTAAAAAAAGGTTATTGTAAACAGATCTAAAGGTATGTAAATTTACTGAGAGCAAACCTACTGCAGAAGTCAGTGACATGAATATGTTAATGGAAGAGGTTGTTTCTTGCAGAGCCAAAGCTAAAATAGATGAAAGATTTTATTTGGAGGTTATGGTATTTTAACTGAATCTCTATGAGGTAGCTGCAGGCTACCCACAGCTTCCAATTTTCAGAAGCTATTAAAATACTGCTCAATGTGAATTTGGATAAAGAACATATCCTATTGTTTAGACGTAATCATCAGGTTTTTTTTTCATATGCTGCCAACATTTATAACTGCAGTTATGAACAATCAACTTTTGTCCTGGTCTAAATGTTGCTTCTTTTTAAGTAATAAAAATCCATTTTCTGTTGTAAAGATGCATATTGCATTTTACTTTCCTGGGCCTCTAATGTCTTTATAAATACAGGAGAGGGTAAATTTAGACTTCAAGCTCAAAAACAGCAGGAGATTTGTGTTACTCATCTCTAATTTAAATTCCATTATTGCTGAATATTTATTGTTTGATTGCGTTTATTTGTGAAAGTGACAGAATTTATGGCTTTCATTTACATAAAAATCTACAAGGACTTGCCCAATCCATGCCAAACATTACATCCTTTTGTAGCAATCTTTAGTAACTGGATCAAAATGAGAATTAAAGTAACAGTGACATTATTTAAAAAAAATATGCAATCTTGGCAGTAAATATAACAGTAAGTGGTGTCCACCATTTGGAAATCATCAGCTATGTGTTCAGCAAATGTCAAATCTAGTTTCTTTGTGATATAAAGATGTGTCCATCATTACCTTTAATTCATTGTGGTTAAAGGGGTTTTCCCACAAAAAATATTTTGCCATTTTCAAACCAGTACCTGGATCTGAAAACTTTACTAATTGCATGCAATTAAAAATGTTGTATAGCCACTGAGTTATTCAAAAATCCGACTAAAGGAATCACATACAAATAATCAATGTTTATTTAATATAGCAATAAATAGCAAAGAATAACATAACCAGTTACCTCCCAAGGTAACAAGCACCCATACAAGCCAGTATGCATAAGGCAGAATAAGCCAGAGTATTATAACAAGGCACCAAGATATGCCTACATGGAAGGAGCTAGATGAAAATTCAAACCAGGGGATGCGTCCACCCTGACACGCGTTTCGCTACCGCTTTTTCAAGGGGTATGTCCCTGTTACCTTGGGAGGGTATGGGCTTGTGCAATACATGATTGGACTCTGTTTAAATCTATTGTGTGAGTCATTTTGTCATGTTTTATATGATCTTGTATATTTTTATACTTGGGGGATGTGACAAACTGTGGTTACTCCTGTATTGCTGCTTCTCTTTTATCATGTAACTGGTTATGTTATTGTATGCTATTTATTTTTTTGCTATAATAAATAAACATTAATTATTTGTATGTGATTCCTTTCGGATTTTTGTTATAAGTTTGGAGTCACTGTTTTATTCAGTAAAATGTATCTTTATAGTGCCACCTAATTTCTTATGTCTTTGAGCTGCTCACTAAGAAGGCTGCACATGCTCAGTTTCATCTTTTAACTGCCTCCTGAGCTGTGCTAGGGAGAGCATGGACATGCTCCCTTAGCTGCAGTGGAAAATCTAGCAGAGGAATGAATGGGGATATCTCTGGATCTATGTAAGGTACGGGACTGGTTCTAGCTTTATTAGAAAGGTATTATCATGGATTATATGCAGTTTCATTTTTCATTTTTTACATTATTTATGGGATAAACCCTTTAAGGATTCCAATTTCTCACAAACTCAATGCATAGTAGCAAAATCCTTGACTGACTGCAATACACATCATGACCACTTGGTGTTCCCAAATAAAGCATAGGCTTTGCCTGAAAGAGTACCATGAAATTGTGTTTTGTTTTGTTTTTATCAAAAAAGTATTTTGATTACTCAAAAAATGTCCAGAAGTAGACTGTTAGCTGTTGACAGATCTTATTTTATTCTGTGGCTTGTGTAGATATTTGGCTTTGTGAACCATCATGAATTGAAAGTCAAGATAGATTCTAAGATAAATCATGTAGCAGATGAAAAGTGTGTTGGTAGTGTTTGGGTACCTACAGAGTTTCTTTTATTTTCTAGACTTTACAAAATACTGAAATTAGGTGAAATGGGGAAAATAAAAATGAATTACTAAAATAAAACTAGAAATTATATACCGTATTTCCTGACTGTGTAGCCAGTGCTATTTAAAGGGTCACCTCTAGGGCTGTAAAAAAAGGTTTTGTCATCAGCATTATAGGTCAATTGTTTCCAACTGTTGCCAAATCTGATAATATACTATTAATCTGTGTCAGCCTTTGATTTTTATAGACACTATTGGTTTTTATAATATATGAGTGCTGTTTGGCTCTAGGGTAGCTAAAATGTTTGTAAACTTTTTAACTGGTTCTGGACCATTTTCCTATGTTCATGACCAGACAAACAGATTTTTATATAGGTTTGAAAGATGTAACTTTTTGTTGTTGTTTGGTTATTCAAATCATTTTTGCATATTTTATGGTGATACATGGAGTTTTGGTTTCATGTCATTTTTATTGTTTCATACCCATGTATATGGGTATGAAAGTATATGTTTTTTAAACATGGAGCACATTGAGTGACATGTATACACCAATCAGGAATGTAGGGATGGTAATAAATCTGCTTTGCCTTCAATATGGGGAGTCCAGCTTACACTGACAACCAGCTCTGCACTCTGTCCTTGCAGAATTACATGCAGACCTGCTGACTGTAGGTGGTCTGCAAGTAGATAAATTGCAATTTATTTGAAAAAACATTGATATTTGTTTTTGTTTGAAATAAATCTTATGTACATTGAATTGTTAGAGATTGTTCATAAAAGTTATGCTATGACACAATGCAGGCTATATAGCTATACATATAGCAGTGGGGCATAACATATGGTTCCTACTCCATACATTACATGCCAAGATCCACTACCAGCCATCCTGGACATACATTCACTGCCAATTCACAACAGATAGTCTGCCAAAAAGTCACCTTTAGCTTCCTTACAAAAGATTATACGTCACTAAGGTCGTAAGGATTCTCTTAACTATTTGGCTCCTTTTTCATTTTTCCATCTACTCTTGACTCTCGGAACATGTACTGTAATTAATAAAGTTATTTGTTGAAAGTTTGTAGTTTGTCTTCAGTTTCCACAAACTGAGCTTGAATACTATTAATTATTGTTGTCTCTCATCTCCATGGCACCAATGGAATTTTCAGTTTTAGTAGTAGCAGATATTCCACTTGTCCCTGTCATGTTCCAAAAAAGAAGTAGAAAAAACTGTGGTAACATGGATTTAAAAATGCATTCACACTACAAAGAATCAAAGAAACATGTAATGCTGCTAGCAGCTAACATATTCAGTGCTGCTCAAAACTTAATTGCAGAACCCCTTATAGCATTGATCCTCAACTCCAGTCCTCAGGGTCCCCACCTGACGGTCATGTTTTTAGGATTTTCTTAGCATTGAGCAGGTGATATTATTCTGTGGGATATTCTCACATCATGACTAGCAGGTGGGCCCAGAGGAGTGGAGTTAAGGAACACTGTCTTATAACATTGATCACTTAGATCTTTCTGAACACGGAGACAGCCCAGAAATTGACAATGAAAACATGAATCCTTCTACATTTATTAATGTAGATCTTCAAAAATAGATTTTGTATATCATCAGAGTTCATTTTATTGTTTTGCTTTCCTTTTAGAGAGTTTAATTCATGAAGTATAATATCCATTTACCAATGTATTTGTCTCTCTTGAAGGTTTTCCTCATACAAGTTTTAGATGCATTTTTAATTAAGTTTTTTCGTTTTTTTATTGGATCCAAAAGTAAAGAAAGCACTGTATAAAGGGAGGTTTATACTTCTCTTTTTTATGTACTCAGCTAAAAAAAATTGTGACAAAAACTATGTAACAGATTCACAGATGAGCAACTTTCTTTAAATTCATTTCAGATTCAATTGTAACCGGTCAGTCAGAAAATTTAATTTGGGTCCAGATTGATTCTACTCAAATCAAAGGTTTTGGCCTTAAACGTCAAATTGGCCTTGAAATGGGTGTATGACAGATACTTATTTTTTTTTTCATATTTTTTTAATGCAGAGATAGCAATAGTAAATAATGTCAGAGGGACACTGCCATATTTTCATGGTGCCGTTCCGCTATTCAGGGTGGGCAAAGGCATCTTATCACTAACCCAGTTGTTGTTGTCCCTGGCCCCCATGGGTAAGCAGTCAACCACACAAAAACTACACCAAGAGGTGGCGGCATGGTACGTTTCCTGCAACAAAGACCAGATCTCTGTACAGAGGTTAAAGTGTCATTACCATTGAGCCACTACGATAATGCCCCTAGGTATAGGCCATAGCCAAATCCATTGGTTGGCACAGTGGTTCCACAATCATTGTCCATAAAATAAATATAGCTATGGGTAAACACATGATTGATGGCGTTAAACAGCCTCCTTAAAAATGGATTGTACCATCAGATTTGTTATGTTTTTTTAAATTAAAAAAATGTTTAAAAAATGCTATTGATGCTCTAAAATATGCTTATTTGTGCACTTATAAATGGTATAAAAATTGTAACAAGTTTTTTGGAAAGAAAATGGCACAATTTTTCCATGTATGAGGTAAAATACAGATGTAGCTGGGCTAAACTTGATGGTTAAAGCGTTAAATAAAGAATGGCAAAAAAAGAAAAAGAAATATGTCTATTGCACTAGTGTTAGGCACGAATATTTGAATCACTACTTTTTATCAAGAATATTGCGGCTTTGAGAATTTGTGAATATTTTGAATATAGAACATTCTAGATTTTTTTCATCTGAACCCATGACCCCACCCTGCTTCTTGCTTGTGGTCCAATGAGAAGGCTGCAATGTCTTTGAGCTTAGCAACATCCCTAGCAACCAATAGGAAAGTTGTCTACCCCTTACTATATAAGAACCTCCCCAGCAGCCATTTTCTGCAGTTTTTTGCAGTTCTGAGAGAGACAGCAGTGTCATTGCTGTGCTCTGTGCTTTGCTGAGTCATCTGAATCCTTATTTAATTCTATTAGATAGTTAGTTAGTTAGTTAGTTAGTTAGTTAGCTTATATATAATATAGATAGTTAGTGGGAGATAGTCAGTGTAGGTTAGATTGTGATATAGTGTAGCTGATAGATTCCAGTGCAGGGTGTTAGGTAGTGCGATAGGTTCTGCTGCCCATACATACATGCTACAGACATAGTGCTGTGATGTCACAAGTTCACAACAATACATAGTGCACCAATTACTAATATGTAGTCAGACCTGCAAAAATGTGAAGTTGCACGTATTGCGCTAAAATATTTGTATCATTAGTGCCGATTTGCGCAATCACGAATATGTTGGAGCACTCTATCTGCATATAAAGCTATTGTAATGTTCTGCCGTGCCAACCATTTTTTCCAGTCTCAGGAAACTTCTTGCAGCTTGAAAAATGTAGCTAAAGTGACTCACACCTGTACTGGGAGCACATTACGCGAATATTACATTGCCAATTTTCGCAATCAAGAAAATAATGGCAAATTCGCGAATTGATGGTGAATATTCGCCCGAATATTCATGAAATGTCGCAAATTTGAATATTGTCCCTGCTGCTCATCACTAGTTTGCACATTTAAGAGCTGTAGAAGCTTTGTAACAGGTTTTTGGAAAGAATAAAGCTGGCTTTTACACATAAAAAAAGAGTACTGTGTCTTCAACTGATCTTTAGTCTATATATGATCAGCTCCATTCCTGGCTACAGATACTAACTGCCCATATGCTTTGCCAATTAACAAAACCTTACTCTCTAAATACTGTAGTCATTTAATCTAACTATCGTATTTTTTGTACTATAGGATGCACTTTTTTAGGGGGGAAAGTGGCAGTGCGTCTTATAGTCTAAATTCTAATGACAACTTCCATCAGGAGTGTGAAAATCCTCCTGAATCCAGGCTTGATTCATTTTGAAAAAAAGGTGATGTTTTGGACACTGGCGGAGGACAACTTTGTCTGTTTGGGCGTGACCAGGCTGTCTGCGGCACTGAAACCCCTCTCCAAGATTATACTAGAGATTGGGCAAGAAAGGAGAGCATACTGTGCCAGTTTGGGCCACTGTTCGTTTGCCTGCCCAGAAATCCCTGCTGCCAGGGAAGAGGATATGTGACAGGGACTGGTCACAGTTTAGGTAGCTGGGAGTTAAGGCAGGAGCTGTTGGCTTGCTCACTGGCCTCTGACTGGGAAATCAATTGGAAAAACTGCTCAGTCATGTTGAGGAGACTGAAATGGCTGCTGCTGTGGCTTCTGCTGCTTGTGGTTGCAGGAAGGCAGTGACTCTGTGGTGGGCAGAAAGGGGTTTCCCTTTCAGACACTCTGCTGGCAGGTGTCTGCTCACCATAAGCTGCAGCAAGCTGTGTACACAGTGTTTCCTGGTAGTAACATAATTTATCCTCCCTTTCTGTCTGAGAAAAACATTCACCCATTTTACCTTGGTAACGAGGGTTTAAAAACATGGCTAACCAATAATCATCAGTCTGTTTAATATCAACGATTCTGGCCAGTGTGCCCAAGGAGCCAATTCTTTTTGGCTCCGTCCCCCCCTCACTGAGACAATTGGGTGTCTTAGCTGTTGCCATCCTCGTCATCTTCTTCTTGCTCCTCCACTTCTACTCCTCCTCCTTCTCTTGCAATGGCAGCTCCTCATCCTCATCTTCTTCATTCTTATCTTCATCCTCCTCCTCCTCCATGGCATATTGATGACCTATCGTGTGTATTGTAGTAATCACATATATATGCTGGTTTAATTAAATTTAACAATCCCCCCCAAAAAACATGTGGAAATTGAATTTACGGAAACGGACCATTGAGACCTGACTTTCAATTTCTCGTTATCACTCACAGGTAGATTGCTGCCCTTCCCTGTTTCTTATATTATAATATATATATATATATATATATATATATATATATATATATATATATATATATATACACATACACAGTGGGTACGGAAAGTATTCAGGCCCCCAAAAATGTTTTATTTTTTGTTAAATTGCAGCTATTTGCTAAAATCTTTTCAGTTCATTTTTTTACCCCATTAATGTACACACAGCACCTCATATTGACAGAAAAACACAGAATTGTTGACATTTTGCAGATTTATAAAAAAAAAAAAATGAAATATCACATGGTCCTAAGTATTCAGACCCTTTGCTGTGACACTCATATATTTAACTCAGGTGCTGTCCATTTTTTCGGATCATCCTTGAGATGGTTCTACACCTTCATTTGAGTCCAGCTGTGTTTGATTATGCAGTTTGGACTTGATTAGGAAAGCCACACACCTGTCTATATAAGATCTTACAGCTCACAGTGCATGTCAGAGCAAATGAGAATCATGAGGTCAAAGGAACTGCATGAAGAGCTCAGAGACAGAATTGTGGAAAGGTTTCTAAGAGCATAGTGGCCTCCATAATCCTTAAATGGAAGACGTTTGGAATGACCAGAACCCTTCCTAGAGCTGGCCGTCCGGCCAAACTAAACTATCGGGGGAGAAGAGCCCAAAGATCACTGTGACTGAGCTCCAGAGATGCAGTCGGGAGATAGGAGAAAGTTGTAGAACGTCAACCATCACTACAGCCCTCCATCAGTCGGGGCTTTATAGCAGATTGGCCCGACGGAAGCCTCTCCTCAGTGCAAGACACATGAAAGCCCGCATGGAGTTGCCTGATGGACTCCAAGATAATGAGAAATAAGATTCTCTAGTCTGATAAGACCAAGATAGAACTTTTTGAACTTAATTCTAAGCGGTATGTGTGGCGAAAACGAGGCACTGCTCATCACCTGTCCAATACAGTCCCAACAGTGAAGCATGGTGGTGGCAGTATCATGCTGTGATGCTGTGACAGGATGACTGGTTGCAATCGAGGGAAAGATGAATTCAGTCAGCAAGTACAGGGATATCCTGGATAAAAACCTTCTCCAGAGTGCTCAGGACCTCAGACTGGGCCAAAGGTTTACCTTCCAACAAGACAATGAGCCTAAGCAAACATCTAAAATAACGAAGGAGTGGCTTCACAACAACTCAGTGACTGTACTTGAATGGCTCAGCTAGGAGAGGATCTGCAAGGAGAAATGGCAGAGGATCCCAAAATCCAGGTGTGAAAAACTTTTTGCTTCTTTCCCAAAAAGACTCATGGCTGTATTAGATCAAAAGGGTGCTTCTACAAAATACTGAGCAAAGGGTCTGAATACTTAGGACCATGTGATATTTCAGTTTTTCTTTTTTAATAAATCTGCAAAAATGTCAGCAATTCAGTGTTTTTCTGTTAATATGTGGTGCTGTGTGTACATTAATGAGGAAAAAAAATAAACTTAAAAGATTTTAGCAAATGGCTGCAGTTTAGCAAAGAGTGAAAAATGTAAGGGGGTCTGAATACTTTCTGTACCCACTGTGTGTATATATATATATATAAATATATATATATATATATATATATATATATATATATATACTGGTTTTTAAATGTAACAATAAACAAAAAAAATGTCAATTACAAACGTGGGGCAATGATATTTATGGAAAAGGACAATTGAAGCCTTAAGTTCAATTTCCCATTATCACTCACAGGTAGATTACAACCCTACCTTGTGTCTAGTAGTAAATACATATTTATGTTGATTTGTTTAAATTTAACAGTCCCAAAAGAAATGTAAATTGCAACCATGTGGAAATTGAATTCATGGAAACAGATGATTGAGGTCTGACACTCAATTTCATCTTTAGTACAGGTGTAGATTGCTGCTATACTCTTAGTATTGCTTAGTAATCACGTATTTATATAGCATATTGCAAATTGAACATCCCAAAAAATATTTAAATTGCAACCATGTGAAAACTGAATTTACATAAACAGACGATTGAGGCTTGATGTTCAATTTCACCTTAATACACACAGGTAGAAATTGCAGGTATCTGCTTTTGAGGTCTGCAGTGCAGCACCTGCACTTATAATAGGAGGCACAGCCAACCACAGTTCCTGTCTTCTCTTTCCCTATTTGTCAGCTGCTCTGCTTGTCCCTATTCTACATAACAAACACACAAGTATTCCTTGGAATCCTAGGTTTTCACTTCACTCTCCATGGCAATAAGTTTGATTGATTTTTGACTGTCCCTGATTGATTTCTGACTCCATAAGACCATTTTCCTTACAATGTAGAACCCAACCACCCTCATTCACAGTCCAGCACAGAATGGAGTTCTGCTCTTTCTGCTAGGGCAACTCCCTGCCAGCTGAAATGCTGACTTGCTCATCCACGTTGTCTGTCAACCTAGAGGACATTCAGGGCAAGCCCTCCCCCACTTCCTCTGAGGGTCATGTGAAAACTCTTTTTCTTCCTCCCTAGTGTTTTTTTTTTTTAATGTCAACATACTATGCGCCATTCTAATGGATTTGTCTGAAATTAATCTGAAAATATTCAAGTTAGTTTGCTGTCTGAAAAATAGCAAAGTTTGTACCGAACTGATTCGGTCATCCTCACTATATAACATACTATACTTTAAAGCAAATCTGTCACCACTATCTTGGACTTTTATCTGAAGTAATACATGAGTAGTACTGCAGATGAGGATTTCAGATGAAGTTTAAACAGGATTATTTTTGGCAACACTACAAAAAGTATATTTCATCTCCCTTGCTTGAGGTTGCATTTTCTCAAAAAATTAACAGAAGGAAAAGCAGGTAAAATGGTTTCAGAAATTATGACTTTTAATTACAAGCATGCCGCAGCCTTTGTCTGTAGTAAACCATCAAACCAGCGGCACCTGATTTGCATCCTTAATTAAGTGTTTGACAGAAGCCTCTTAAAATGTATAAGACTATGCAAAGAAAACAAAAGGATCTGCAAAGAAAAAGAGGGTCCTACCATATCATAAGAAAACAAAAAACAAAAGTCCATAGCAGAGATTAATACATTTTCAATAAAGAAGGATGAAATCTATGTTAGATAATGTGAACATACCATTATAGTGCATTATATATCTTTACATGTGACCGTTACATACCTCTTTATGTTAATAATATAATAGTAGGGGCACATTTATTAAGACCGGCGTTTTAGACGCCGGTCTTAATAAAGTCCTGTACTGGTGGTGGATTCGCCCAAGATATCTAAAGGTGCTTCTAAATGTAACACAGCTTCCTAGCTGTGTTACATTTAGACCATTTAATATGCCTAGAAAATGATGAATGAGACAGGCCTTCCAGCCCGTCCCCTTCCCCGCCTATGTCAGGACCACTTTTTTAGACCTAACCTGAGCGGGGAAAAGTTGCAGATTGCAGTACAAAGGACCTTTGCTGCAATCTGTGCCAGAAATACACCTAATTTAGGCATATTTCTGTTTAATAAATGACCCCCATAATCTTTACAAATATATAAGACCAACATATTCCGGAGAACAACAGAGAGTACATGTGCAGACAAAATCAGACATTACAGCATTTAAAATGCTGGAGGAGGTTCCTGCTGGCAAAAGCTTACAAACTATGAGGAATTAGGGAGATAAAAAAGTTAAAGTGTTTGTTCTGTGCAATGGTCCAGCCATTGTAATTCACTAATGTAGTATATAAGGCTGCATGAGTTGCCAGAAAGTATATAGAGAGCTTTTGCATGAGTGCATGGGGTGTGGTGCATACTGTTGGATGAAAAGATGTGAGAAACAATGTTAAAGGTGAGTGAATGGGGATGTGAATATTGGGGAATGTGATAGGCCACCCTAAACAGCTGTGTTTTTTGGTCATGTCTAAAACTTTTGGAGTTGGAAATTAATCTAATTATCTGAGGTAGAGCATATAACACCTTCCTCTTGTGTCCCATCACATCCAAAAAGTGGCAAGGACATCACCAGCAAGGACATCCAGTTAATGAATCACTCCAGGTTCAGGCTGAAGTATTATTTGATCTTCTTCGTCCCAGGCTATAGCTTCATATATCTTAAATAACTTACCAGTGTGTGATTCCATTTCATGTGTTTGAACCCTGCCTTTTGTCTTGCCCTTTTAATTTGTTACTTTCTTTTGATGCTGAAAGTGGTCCCTGTTCACTAGTGTTGAGCAAAGCCAGCTTCAGATCATAGATCCGAAGTCTCTTTGGTAAAGACTTTGTTTGAATGCTGTACAGAAATCCATCTCTGTACACCATTCAAATGTATGGGCTCTAGCGAGACTTCGGTGAATAACTTTGGCCATTAATTTTTAAACTTGAGAACCATTTTAGAACTTGAATCTAAAGTCAGATTCGGTACCGAGGTACCAGCCATTACCAAAGCCAACTTCGGGTTCTTGCGAGACTTCGGAGATAACAAATTTTTCCTCGCTAGAGCCCATATACTTGAATACTGTACAGAGACGGATCTCCCTACAGATCCAAATTAAGTTTTGACCAAAGGGACTTTGGATCTTTGATCTGAAGCTTGTGTCACTGAACCTTACCGTTCACGTCTATTTATCTTTGACCACGTTGGATCATGTTGGCTTATACTGCTTGCAGTGATACTGCGGATAGTGTTTGTGATGTTTTTCTTGAGTTCATCCAGGGTATGTGGATTGTTAGCGTACACTTTCTGTTTTAAATTTCCCCACTGATAAAAATCACATGTGGACAAGTCTGGGGAACGTTGTGACCATAACCCTTTGCTCACAGTTCGCTCCATCGTAAACAGTTCATGAACCAGTGGCAGAAGCCCAATCACTAGGGTACATAACCATTAAGAAAATGGGGACTATCACAGTCCATGTTTTCTTAAACATGGTATGCTTTAACATATACTCCCACTAACACCTTGTTGCTCATTTCATTGCAACCACAGCTTATGCATTTATGTATTTTGCGGTCTGCAAAACAAGGATCTGCAAAAAATAAATAAACAGATGACATCCATGTTGCATCCATTTTTTTGTGTTGATCCATTGTAACAATGCCTGTCCTTGTCTGCAAAATGGACAGGAATAGGATAGGTTCTATTATTTTGCAGAACGGACTTGCGGACATACGGAAATGGAATCCACACAAAGTCATTTCCTTTTTTTTAAGTGAATGGTTTCGCATATAGGCTGCAAAGAAAACGGAATGGACAAGGAAAGAAAATATGGCATCTGCATGAGCCCTAAGATGTAGATCTGGTACTGTTTCTATGGGATGCTTACCAATTTCAATTAATGCACTATTTGTTCAATCAGACTGCAGTTGTGTAGAAAATACAAAATAAACTAGTGTAAAGCCAACTTCAATGCAACTGTGTAATAGTAAATAACAATTTAAAAATAACATTCATAGAACCACAATTTCCTAGAACTGAGTCTCTGAATAACAATGAATGTTTTGCACATTTTTGGCTTTGTGTTTTACCACTACCTTACCATGTGATTGCAACTGTGACTCCGATGAGAACAAGAGCCCATCACTTTTCTGCAGCTTGCAAAATGATTTAGCTTTCCTTGAAAAATGGTTAGCATAATGGAAACTGCAATTCAATGTCTCCAAATGTAAACTAATTGATTTAGAGAGAAGGAGTATTGTATTGGAAATTCTGTGTTGGCAAGGACTTCAGAAGAGAGGGATTTAGGGGTTTTGATTTTTGCCAACTTCAGAATTAGTCAATAGTTTGGGGAGACAGTAGGAAAAGCAAGTAGGATACTCAACTGCACAGCTACAGGAATAACCAGTAGAAATAGGGAGATTGAGGGTTTTCTGTATAGAGCTCTAGTAAGACCACATCTGGAGTACTGTGTGCAGCTCTGGAAACGTCAAAGACAAGACATTACTAAAACTGAATGGGTCCAAAGACGAGCTAGAAAAATGGTTGAAGGTCCTTAAGCATAACATTTATCAAGAAAGACTTGAATACCTTAAAGGAAATGTGTCAGCTCTGAACCCCCCCCCCCTCACCTTAGAGTTAAAGGGGTTGTCCGGGTTCAGAGCAGAACCCAGATATACCCAGAATTTCACCTAGGCAGCCCCCCTGACAAGAGCTTCAGAGCATTTTGTGCTCCGATGATCTCCTTTGCCCTGTGCTGAATCGTGCAGGGCAGACGCATTTTCAGGAGTTCCGATGACAAACTAGGCTCTCCTTAGGGCTGGCACCCAGCAGTGAGCCCTGTGATGTCACTAGCACTGATGGGTGGGCTTTAGTGCTGCCCTATAGTGTTGGGCGAGAATATTCGAATCGTGAATTATCATCGCGAAGATTTAGAATATAGTGCTATATATTCGTGACTATTCTAGATTTTATTTTTCATCTAAACCCATGATCCCTCCCTGCTTCTTGCTTTTTGGGCCAATTAAAAAGCTGCAATATATTTGTCTGAGCTTAGCAACATCTCTAGCAGCCAAAAGGAACGTTGCCTACCCCTTACTATATAAGAACCTCCCAGCAGCCATTTTCTGCAGTTTTTTGCAGTTCTGAGAGAGACAGCAGCGTCATTGCTGTGCTCTGTGCTTTGCTGAGTCATCTGAATCCTTATTTAAATCTATTAGATAGTTAGTTAGTTAGTTAGTTAGTTAGTCAGCTTATATATAATACAGATAGTTAGTGGGAGATAGTCAGTGTAGGTTAGATTGTGATATAGTGTAGCTGATAGATTCCAGTGCAGGGTATTAGGTAGTGCGATAGGTTCTGCTGCCCATACATACATGCTACAGGCATAGTGCTGTGATGTCACAAGTTCACAACAATACTGTGTGCAACAATCACTAACATGTAGTTAGACCTGCTAAAATGTGAAGTTGCACGCATTGCGCCAAAATATGCGCATCATTAATTGCCGATTTGCACAATCGCGAATATATTGGAGCTCTCTATCTGCATATAAAGCTATTGTAATATTCTGCGGTGCCAACCATTTTCTCCAGTCTCAGGAAACTTCAAGCAGCTTGAAAAATGCAAAAGTGACCCACGCTGGTATTGCGCACACGATACATGCATATCACATTGCCGATTTTTTAAATCAAGAAAATAATGCCAAATTCCCGAAGTCGCTATTTTATGATGAATATTCACCCAAATATTTGCAAAATATCACAAATTCGAATATTGTCCCTGCCACTTATGACTACTGCCCTAGCCTGTAAAATAGCTAGGGCAGCTCTACAGCCGGCCCATCAGAGCCAGTGACATCACTGAATACACTGCTGGTCAAAAGCTTCCGCCCAGCAGCATATTATTGTAAATAAAAAGCCCGTGCCCTGCGCAATACAGCAAGGGAGTGCATCTGAGCATAACATGCTCTGATGATAACATGAGAGGAGCTGCGTGGGTGAAAATATGGGTCTGAACTCGGACAACCCCTTTAAAGGGGTTTTCCAGGCTTTTAATATTGATGACCTATCCTCAGGAGAGGTCATCAATATGAGATTGGCGGGGGTCCAACACGTGCCATCTCCTGTATCTCTTCCTGCTCGCTATTGCTCTGTCTATGGAAATATAGGTGTTACTCAGAGCAGAGGTACAGGACTGTGAAGAAGTTCAATGTAGAGAGCGAAGAGCACATCACGGTAAAGTTCTGCCTCAATGTACTTGCAGACTCAGAGTCTGGCAGAATAAAACTTAATATTCACAATATAACTACTTACTGATGACAAAACCTTCAAAAAAGATTGCTTGTATTGCTCTCACCAGCCCCTGCCTACAACATTTTCAGCCCATCCCAAATGGCTGTGAGAATGAACGGAGGAATATGTTACATATAGTATACATTTTTTTTTTCTGCAACAGAACCTGTACATGGTACAGCAGCTGTGCTTGGTATGGCAGCTCAGCCCCATTTTACTGCAACTAGGCTATGTAACCAATATGGTGACATCGCATGGCCTAGATGGAGGCCTCTTCTAACAGCTGATACCCAGGATTCCTGCTGATCTGATATTGATGACCTATCCAGAGGATGGCCTGTATGGGATTACATGAAGAGACAGAAAATCTGTGTTTAGATATTTGGAACAACCCCCAAGCAGAGTTCCTTCAAAAACTGTGTTCAAGAAGAATGATTTGATTTGATTTAGATTTTTCTTTAGTTCATTTAGTTTGCATTATGTTCATTGATACAAATAAACTATTCATCTTTTGCACAGAACTATGGGGGTCATTTATTAAGACCAGAATTTTAGATGCTGGTCTTAGTAACTCCTTGCGCTGGTGGGGGATCCACAAAATTATGTAGAGGCGCCAGTCTCTACATAACTTCGGCGCATCTACCTTCAGTCTAAATCTATGACAGCTCCCTGGGAAGGTCCCAATCTGGTTTCGGCACTGGTGGACCCCGTCTCCATGGACGAATTACTGCAAGCCAAATTGCAGAAGGGTTTCATCATCGGCCCTGGGAGCAAGAAAATTGCGGATGGGCCCGGAAACAGATTGAGCAAATATGAAGTTGCAGAAAGACCGGTTATAGATATTGTATTGAAAATTTTATTTTTTCCCAGGAAGGTGATGGGCGGCCCCAGCTTGTCAAGAGCTGAGTTGGGTTTCTGAAACCTTGAGGGACCGTGAAGAGCTTAAGGCTGCTGCTGGACATTAAGGTTAGGGCACCATTCAGATGAATGCAGGACTGACTGGCAATTGCCGCAGGCTGGAGCTTTCAGCCCGGCAAAATGCCTGCAAAAGAGCTCCATGTCTAAAGTGTCCCAGTTTGTTACGTGCTGAAACTGAGAAAGTGCGGCTGCCGCCTTCGCGGAGAAAGACCGGTGGTAGTCATAAAAAGCATGACAACCATATTTGCTTCAAAGCCACTGATTTAGGCAAGGACAAGGCGTCTTCAATGTCTGATCCATGAGACATGATGTAGCTGGAAATAAAAATAGGAAGGATAAAATATGCAGAGGAGAAGGGTGCCAAAGGCTAGAAATAAAACTGGAGGAAACTGAAGGAGAGAACCGTGCAGGGGAAGGTGTCCTCACAAAAGAAGGATACTGACCGATGACCAGGCTGGAACACCGCCTGTGTCCGTGTGAAAGAGACTCACCTTGATACTGCTGTGACCGATGCGGACCCTGAAAGCCGGAGCCTACTACTGAAAGCGCCTTCAAAGGAAAAATGACCTAAAATAACAATATTACACGCTTTGACGGTTTGCCAGCAGAAGGGAACCTGGATCCCAACCCTGAGACTGTAAGGATACGGTGGTTTGCGCTCCAGCCTGGATCATGCCCTGTGTAACCATGACAGCGATCGCTGTTTGCCTCCCAGGCTGGAAGCAGTGGCCGCTGGGCCGTCTAAGGTGGCTCCGCCCACCCACACTTGGTCAATAAATAGGAGCCAGGTGCTGCACAGGGGGTTCCACTAATGGAGTGCGCACCCTGCCTGCTCCATTCACCACGAGGACTCAAGATCCTAACTACCTGCAACTCTGAACCTCCAGGAGAAACCCTCACCTACCTTACCCGGCTCCACCACTGCGGGATCCCTGCATGACTTCCAACAGCAAGTATCAAGCCTGTCATTTTGTTTCACTGACATTGCTCACTGAAAGGAAGGGACTCGCGCTGGTGGTTATTAGTACTGCAGGCCTGGGATTCCTGAACGTTGCCAAGAGCTGTTATTCACATGAACTTTAATCTGAACTCTCATTCCTAAAACGAACTTTCCTCACTATTAGTTTTACACTCTATCTTTAGTACGCGGTACATGATTTTGTTAACCCCATACTCTCCGCTTAAGACTGAGAGAGCCGCCTGGGGTACACACTGAGCAGCCGCAAAGACACCACCAACACTCAATCAGTGTGCCAAAAGTGGATGTCAAAGGACACCGCAGTTGAGATCCTAACTGATCAATTTGGTGCGTTACATATTAGTGGAACCCCCATGGATCCAGCGGAGCTCGCGCGGCATATGGTCGCCCTCACTGAGAGGGTGGAAACCCTTAACGTGACCGTACAGAATCTCCAATTGGAAAATCAGACGTTGCGAGATCTCGTCACGTCGCGCACAGGACACCCCCACAATGGACCGGGGATGAATGGAAAACTGCTTTCCGCACCCGGTACGGACTCTTTGAGTACATGGTAATGCCTTTCGGCTTGTGCAATGCCCCTGCCACTTTCCAAAACTTTATCAACGACATATTTAGGGATCTACTAGATGTATGTGTTGTCATCTATCTAGATGACATATTGGTCTACTCCGATAACCTACAAGATCACAGGAAACACGTCCGTTGGGTACTTGCGCGATTAAGCGTCCATCACTTATATGTCAAACCAGAAAAGTGTATATTCGAGACTACTACCCTTTCGTTCCTTGGTTATATAATCTCACCCAAGGGAATTCAGATGGATCAGTCAAAGATCACTTGCATCCAAAACTGGCCAATTCCGGACTCCAGGAAAGCCCTCCAGCGTTTCATAGGGTTCTCGAACTTCTACAGGAAATTCATCAAAGACTTCTCCGCTACCATCAAACCCCTAACCAGATTAACTAGTGTCAACACGAAATTTGTTTGGTCCATGGAGGCCCAATCAGCTTTTGAGTTACTTAAAGACAAATTCACTTCAGCACCAATTCTGACCATTCCGAATCCAAACTATCACTTTGTGCTGGAAGTAGATGCATCACAGGCAGCCATAGGAGCTGTTCTGTCCCAGCGGAGCTCCTTCTCATCCCCATTACATCCTGTCGGGTTCTACTCCCAGACTCTAAACACCGCTGAAATCAACTACCCCATAGGGAAAAGGAACTTCTTGCCATAAAATGTTCCCTAGAGAACTGGAGGCACCTACTTGAAGGTTCAACACACCCCATCACAATATACACGGATCACCGTAATTTACAATACCTGAAAACCAGTAAAACACTGTCAGCACGTCAGGTACGGTGGAGTTTTTTTGACAGATTTGACTTTCAAATTACTTACCGACCAGGCTCAAAAAATGGGAAGGCTGATGCCTTATCACGTCTGGCTGAATGCCGCGCCGCAGTCACAGCCCCCACATGCATTATACCACCTAACAAAATTATCTTCGCCACCATCGAATTGGAAACCCAGCTTAAGGATGCTCTGAAAATTGACTGTGCTAACATCCCCCCGGGACTTCTGAAAGACCAACGGGGTTTCCTCTACAAAAACAACCTACTGTACATACCAACTCCTCTCACCACCCAGGTAATCAAACTCTGCCATGACTTACCCCTCGCGGGACACCCTGGCATTGCCAAAACCATAAACCTGATACGCAGGAACTTCTGGTGGCCAAAAATGACCAAAGAAATTAAGCAATATGTTTCCACGTGCGAGACATGTGCCTCATGCAAAAGTGATAGAAATCGACCATATGGCCTTCTTATGAGTCTTCCTATCCCTAACAGACCCTGGGAATGGGTTTCAATGGACTTCATTGTACAACTCCCCGCTCCAGAGGAAACAACACCATCATGGTTGTAGTAGACCTACTAACTAAGATGGCACACTTCATCGCCCTCAAAAATTACCTTCCTCCAGTGAAACTGGCGAGGCCTTTCTGTCCAATGTCATAAAACTACATGGAATCCCTAGCCAAGTTATATCAGACAGGGGTTCACAATTTGTATCCAAATTTTGGAGAGCACTCTGTCTTAGACTCCAAATCGACCATAGAATGTCTACCGCCTACCACCCCCAAACTAACGGGCAGACGGAAAGGGTGAACCAATGTCTGGAACAATTTCTCAGATGTCACTGCTCATTCCTTCAAGATGACTGGGAAAGCCTACTCCCTCTTGCCGAATTCAGCTACAACAATTCTGTGAATTCCTCCACTTTACATAGTCCATTCTTTGCTAATTATGGATTCCACCCTAGGTCTCTCCCTGAAATCAACCTTCCTACAAACGTTCCTGCCACAGATGATTTTGTAACTACCTTGCAAACAACCCTCAGGATGCTGAAAGACAACCTCCAACGGGCAAAGGAAAGGCAGAAGATCTACTATGATCGTCACAGAAGAGAAAATCCTCCTTATCAGGTTGGAGACTCAGTATGGCTGTCAACGAGAAACCTTCGGTTGGGGGTACCTGCTAAGAAACTGGGTAGGCAATTTTTGGGTCCTTTTCTGATAGAAAGAATTATCAACCCCAACACGGTGAGACTTACCCTTCCTCCTCGACTACAGGTACATCCCACATTCCATGTATCGTTGCTAAAACCGTTTAGACCTAGCCCGTTCCCCTCACGGGTTCCTCAACCCTCCCCCCCGATAAATGTCCGAGGTGAGGAGGAATTTGAGGTTGAGCAGCTTCTCGACTCCAGAAGAAGACGGGGGAGGATCCAGTACCTCGTTAGATGGAAGGGTTACGGGTCTCAGGATGACTCTTGGGAAGATGTGCGAGACGTCCATGCACCCAGACTCCAAAGGTTGTTTCACAGGAGATTTCCCGACCGACCCTCCCCTACTGGGGTACCCCGCCGAGTGAACTGTGGAATAGGGATGACCAGGGCGTGTCGTGAGGACGAAGTGACCCTGTGTGAATGGGCGATTTGCCTGCACTCATCGGAAGATGGACGGTGGCCAGACCAGCCAGGTGAGTGGAAACCTATACGCCAAGGAACAGATGTGATTCGAGTGAGACCGATGGCGTGAACAGAGGGGAGCCGGTGTGGCATGACCGTGGCGCGAGACGACCAGGAGACAGACCAGGCCAACTAAGTAAGTCGAGAGCGGCCGGACGAGTCCCAGAACTGAAGTAGACAACCCGAGCGAACCAGAGAGGATAGACAAACCTGAGCGATTCAGGAGAAGAATATACAGACCGGAAGGTACCGAGAGAAAGGAAAAGTCCTGAGCGAACAGGTGAAATGGAGACATGAATCAGAGCATACTGTGAGAAAGGTATACAACCTAAGCTGATGGGTGACGGGAAAAAAAAAAGAAAAAAAAAACAGGACCAGGGCGAACCGGGTAAACCTAGCGAGACCTGAGCGATTCAGGTTGAAAAAAGACATGACCAGAGCGTGCCAAGTGAAACCTAAACAGTCCTGAGCGATTCAGGTGAAGAAGAAGGATGAGCGGAGTGTACCGAGTGGAAACATACGTGAGACATGTGCAAATCCTGAGCGATTCAGGAGAACAGGAGACGTGACCTGGACATGGTGGTTGAAAAGTGGACAGATCCTGAGCGATTCAGGTGAAGAAGATACATGGGCGAAACGTACAGAGTGAAATGCACACAAAACCAGGATGACTCGGTGAAGAATAGACGTGGCCAGAGTGTGCCAAGTGAGACGTACATAAATCATGAGATTCAGGAGAACCGGAGGCATGACGAGTGAAACATGGACAGACCTGAGCGATTCAGGCGATGATGATACCAGGGTGGAGCGTATCGAGAAAACATACACGAATACTGAAGTAGCTCAGATGAGAAATGGACGTAACCAAAGCGTGACGAGTAAGACATAGGCTAACCTGAGCGATTCAGGAGAACAGGAGACGTGACCCAGGCCTGGCGAGTGAAACATGGACCGTCCTGAGCGATTCAGGCGAAGATGATACAAGGGTGGAGTGTACCGTGTTAACATACATGCATGCTGAAGTAGCTCAGATGAGAAATGGACGTGGCCAAAGCGTGACCAGTAAGACATAGGCAAAACTGAGCGATTCAGGAGAACAGGAGACGTGACCCAGACAGCGAGTGAAACATAGACAGGACCTGAGCAAATCAGTTGAAAGGAGACGTGACCCAGCGTGGCGAAAGAAACATGAACAAAAACCTGAGCGATTCAGGTGGCAACTGGACGGGCCAGAGCGAACCTTGTGGACTAGACAAGACCTGAGCGATTCAGGTAGAAAATAGAAGTGCCCTGAGCGTATCAGAACGGCGTAGTGTAAAGAGGAGATGACAAACAACTTGAAATGGAAAGATATGAAAAGGAACGTGAAGGAAGACTCGGAACCTGAGTTTGACAGCAACAAGCTGAACCTAACTTGGACTAGGGCAGCAATACCTGCACTCCTTATGACAGAAACCTGGAATCGAGAAGTTTGACCTGAACTGAGCAAGCAGAACCTTTAGGCCAGCGCGAAATCTCGGACTGGTGGTAGGTCAGGGGGAGAGCTTGCCGTACGCAGAGGGGGAGGCTTGAACCGACACGCGCGAACCCGTGCTGCACGTGGGCCTCACATCCCTGCACTGGAGCTGAGGAGGGGTTTAAGAACCCTCCGCCCCTCCCACAAATGCAGGTTGGGAACAGCCTGCCTAACATATATATATATATACAGTCATGTGAAAAAATTAGGACACCCTTTGAAAGCATGTGGTTTTTTGTAACATTTTTAATAAATGGTTATTTCATCTCCGTTTCAACAATACAGAGAGATTAAAGTAATCCAACTAAACAAAGAAAACTGAAGAAAAGTCTTTTCAAGATCTTCTGTAAATGTCATTCTACAAAAATGCCTATTCTAACTGAGGAAAAAGATAGGACACCCTCACATGTATTCCCTCTTAAATTGGCTCAGATCTCACACAGGTATATCACACCAGGTGCACATAATTAGTAGATCGTTACTCTGCATGTTGAATGAGGCTTGCCCTATTTAAACCTCAGACATTTAGTTTGGTGTGCTCCTGACTGTTGAAGTGAGTGAGCACCATGGTGAGAGCAAAAGAGCTGTCAGAGGACTTCAGAAAAAGATTGTAGCAGCCTATGAGTCTGGGAAGGGATTTAAAAAGATCTCAAAGATTTTGAAATCAGCCATTCCACTGTCCGGAAGATAGTCTACAAGTGGAGGGCTTTCAAAACAACTGCCAACATGCCCAGGACTGGTCGCCCCAGCAAGTTCACCCCAAGAGCAGACCGCAAGATGCTAAAAGAGGTCTCCAAAAACCCTAAAGTGTCATCTCGAGAACTACAGCAGGCTCTGGCTACTGTTGATGTAGAAGTACATGCCTCTACAATCAGAAAGAGACTGTACAAGTTTAACTTGCATGGGAGGTGTGCAAGGAGGAAACCTTTGCTTTCCAAGAGAAACATCGAGGCCAGACTGACATTTGCCAGAGATAAAGTTGACAAAGACCAGGACTTCTGGAATAATGTTCTTTGGACAGATGAGTCCAAAATTGAATTATTTGGACACAACAGCAGAGGACATGTTTGGCGTAAACCAAACACAGCATTCCAAGAAAAGAACCTCATACCAACTGTGAAGCATGGAGGTGGAAGTGTCATGGTTTGGGGCTGCTTTGCTGCAGCAGGACCTGGTCAGCTCACCATCATAGAATCCACGATGAATTCTACTGTGTATCAGAAGGTGCTTGAAGAACATGTGAGACCATCAGTTAGAAAATTAAAGCTGAAGCGGAACTGGACCATGCAACATGACAATGACCCAAAACATACTAGTAAATCAACCAAAGATTGGCTGAAAAAGAAGAAATGGAGAGTCCTGGAATGGCCAAGTCAAAGTCCAGATTTGAATCCCATTGAGATGCTGTGGGGTGACTTGAAAAGGGCTGTACGTGCAAGAAACCCCTCAAACATCTCACAGCTGAAAAAGTTCTGCATTGAGGAGTGGGGTAAAATTTCCTCAGACCGATGTCGAAGACTGGTAGATGGCTACAAAAACCGTCTCACTGCAGTTATTTCAGCCAAAGGAGGTAACACTCGCTATTAGGGGCAAGGGTGTCCTATCTTTTTCCTCAGTTAGAATAGGCATTTTTGTAGAATGACATTTACAGAAGATCTTGAAAAGACTTTTCTTCAGTTTTCTTTGTTTAGTCGGATTACTTTAATCTCTCTGTATTGTTGAAACGGAGATGAAATAACCATTTATTAAAAATGTTACAAAAAACCACATGCTTTCAAAGGGTGTCCTAATTTTTTCACATGACTGTATATATATATCAGGTCAAACGCAATATTTGAAGAAAGGCACAGCAGCACTCCATCGTTGCACATCAAATGGTGATTTATTAAACCCAGTGTCAGCAATGTTTCAACTGCTTGTTGCAAAAAAAGCTGACTTGAAAAGGACTGCAACAAGCAGTTGAAACGTTGCTGACATTGGGTTGAATAAATCACAGTTTGATGTGCTAAGCTGGAGTGCTGCTGTGCCTTTCTAAATTTATATATATATATATATACACACCATATTTTTCGCCCTATAAGACGCACCACCCCATAAGATGCACCTAGGTTTTAGAGGAGGACAATAAGAAAAAAATATTTTTCATTAGGTCAGACCCCCCATGTTAGGTAGAACTCAGCTGACAGCTCCAAGAAGAACCCCAATGTTACTAATACCCCAATAAGACTCAGACCCCTATGTGAATCACCCCTAATCAGACCTCAGATAAAAACCCCAATCTAAATAAGACATCCATTCAGATTTCAGATCAGCCCCCATGCCTCCAATCATCAGTCCCATGCCTGCTATAAGACCCCATGCCTGCTATAAGATCCCATGCCTGCTATAAGACCCCATGCCTCTTATTATTGGGACACAGTCTGTGAGATTTTAACCCTGCTGTGCCCTCAGTTTATTTAATGCCCCCCATAGTGCCCTACCAGTGTAAATAATGGCCGCCATAATGCCCCCCTAGTATAGACAATGGTCCTCATAGTAGCTCACTCTCAATATAATGGCCCCATTTGTCATCCACCCGCAAGTATAGATAATAGCCCCATAGTCCCCCTGTATAGATAATGTCCCCCTTTGTACCTTCCACTAGAGATAATGGCCTCCAAAGTGCTCCCCAGTATAGAGAATGCCTCCCTTTGTGCCCCCAGTATGCCCCCTATAGCTTCCGACCCATGACCCAGCATCCTGCTTGCTGCCAGCGATTCTGTACAGTAATACACTCGTATGATCTATACGAGTGTATCACTGTACCTGCGGCCAATGACGCCGTGCGCTCCTGTACTAAGCAGGATGTCAGACTGGTATCTCATGGGAACGGAGCAGGCATGTGCGGCAGGAAAGCCTGCTCCGCCCCCCATCTGCTTGCTCCAATGCTCACATGGCCGGTGCCTACCATTCTCCACCAGAAGGGGCCAGCTGCGATGTACCGTGCAATGAGGTGCATATTTTCGTTCTTTTTGCCCTGTATTCACCCCATAAGATGCCCTCGTGTTTCCCCCCCATTTTAGGAGAAAAAAAATACGGTATATATACACACACTGAACAAAAATATAAATGGAACACTTTCGGTTTTGCTCCCATTTTGCATGAGCTGAACTCAAAAATCTGAAACATTTTTTACATACACAAAAGACCCATTACTCTATAATATTGTTCACAAATCTGTCTAAATCTGTGTTAGTGAGCACTTCTCCTTTGCCGAGATAATTCATCCCACCTCACAGGTGTGACATATCAAGGTGCTGATTAGACAGCAATATTGCACAGGTGTGCCTTAGACTGCCCACAATAAAAGACCACTCTGAAATGTGCACTGTGATCACACAGCACAACAAAACAGATGTCCCAACGTTTGAGGGAGTGTGCAATTGGCATGCTGACTGCAGGAATGTCTACCAGAGCTGTTGCCCGTGCAAAAAATGTTCATTTCTCTACCATAAGCCGTCTCCAAAGGTGTTTTAGAGAATTTGGCTGTTGCGTTTATATTTTTGTTCAGTGTATATAAAGAAGGACGTATATATGTGTGTGTGCATGTATGTATGTTCCGCGATAACTTAAAAAGGCGGAACAAACACAACCTTCGATTTCAACGAAACTTGGTATATACATCCCTTGCTACCTGGAAATCTTGTGGGGGTCACAGCTCTCTAGAACGTACCATTCCTGAGATTTTTCCCAAAAATGACCTGAATTAGCCAATAAAAGCCTGAAAGTCTTTCTCTTCATATCCCAACTGCCATATACACTGTCACATGTCCCTTACCAGCCAATAGAAGCTCGCAGGCCCTTAGTCTCCACATGCACACAGTTTTACTGCTGGTTTCCATAACAACCCGGCCATTTTTCTTCACCGCTGTGAGTCAGCTTTAGGCTAGGGCCACACGACGACAATAAGTCGCAATACACATAGGGCACAACTACACTGCTACATGTGTCGAACGACATTGATGTCGCACCAATGTCGCGCGACAATTTTTATAATGATAGTCTATGGTGTTGCACTGCGACATGTGACATACTGTGAAGCAACAGTCGCAGAAAAATCCATCTTGGATTTATTTTTTGCAACTGTCTTGTCACAGCCGCAGCATGTCACATGTTGCAGTGCGACACAATAGCGTATATTTATAAAAATTGTTGAGACAAAATGTTGTGCGACACATGTCATCGTATAGCCCTAGCATTAAATGGGCAGGGCGCTGTGATGGTCACTGTTAAAGGGGCAGGCACTGTGGAGGTCACTGTTAAAGGGGCGGACCCTGTGGAAGTGACTGTTAAGAGGGCAGCTGCCACTATTGAAGGGGCAACTTCTGTGGAGGTCACTGTTAAGGCAGCAGGGTACTGTGAGGTAACTGTTAAGGCAGTGGGGTACTGTGCAGGTCACTGTTAAGGGAGTGGGGTGCTGTGAAACTCCCTGTTAAAGGGGCGGGTTGCTGTGAAGGTCAAATTTAGGGTACTTTCATACTAGCGTTTTGGATTCCGTTTGTGAGATCCGTTTCAGGGCTCTCACAAACGGTCCAAAACTGATCAGTTAAGCCCCAAAGCATTCATTCTGAATGGATAAGGATCCGTTCAGAATGCATCAGTTAGGCTCTATTTTGTTTTGGAGAAGGACACCAAAACGCAGCTTGCAGCATTTTGAAGTCCATCTGAAGAGGCGGAGCCTAATGGATCAGTTTTGAATTACAATGTAAGTCAATGGGGACGGATTCGTTTTCAATGACACAATATGGTGCATTTGAAAACGGATCCGTTCCCCATTGACTTTCAATGTAACTCAAAACTGATCCGTTTTGGACTTTTGGTCATTTTTCTTTAAAACGAATGCAAATGGATCCGTTCTGAATGGATACAAACGTTTGCATTATAGGTGCGGATCCGTCTGTGCAAATAAATAGACGGATCCGCACAAACACAAGTGTGAAAGTACCCTTAAAGGCATGGGCTGCTGTGGAGGTCCCATTTTAAAGTGGCAGGACACTGTGGGGGGGCAGTATTAAGGGGTAGGGTACTGTGGAGTTCACTGTTAAAGGGGTGGGGTGCTGTAGAGGTGAATTAGATTTAGAATTGGTTTTTAAACATTCCTCCTCGTCATGCTGTTTACATTTTGACCTCATGAGACCAAGACAACACCTAACAATTGATCAACAGTACCTTGCCATTGCGAGGCTTTAAGAAGGATTCTCTCAGATGGAAGCAGCCACCGAGCTTAAAGTGTGACAGAGTGTCATTAGCAGGTTGCAACAGAGATACAGAGAGAATGGAAGAGTCATAGAAAGGAATAGAAGTTAACGTCCTTTGGCTTAATCCCACACTGATGACTGGTTCATTGTGAACAATGCCCTGCGGAACAGGATGATGAATGCCACACAACTTCAGGCACATTTAAGGAAGGTAAGAGACACCACCAGTGTCAAGTCAGACCATTCAAAACCGTTTTCTTCAGCCTGGTCTGTGTGCTAGGTGACCTACAAGGGTACCTGACCCTAGACGTCATCATCTTGCATGGGCCAGGGAGCATCTACGATGGACGAGGGACCAGTTAGTGCTGTTTACTGATAAAAGTCAATTCACGCTGAGCAGAAATGTTGGCCACCAATGATGTTGAAGATGTCAAGGAGAGCGCTATGCATCAGTCAGTGTTTGCCTTTGCTGATGATGGTGTTACACTGTGGTCAGTTGTTTATAGTCAATAAAGAACTGCCCTACACTTTGTGAATGGTAGAGTGACAAGCCCATACTATTTGAACATCATCATCAATCCAGTCATTGTGCCTCTGCATGAACACAGGCGTAATTTAATCTTTATGGACGACAATGTGCCATCTCATCGAGGTTGCATCATTAGGGAACTGCTGCTGGAGACTGGGGTACCTCAAATGGAGTGGTCTGCACTTTCTCCAGAACTGAATCCCATTGAAAACCTATGGGATGGGCTGAGTCACCGTGTAGAGCCTCGCAACCCCAGAACTTCAATGACCCGAATGCCACCCTTCAAGAAGATTGGGATGCCATGCCTCAGCAGACAATAAGTCAAATTATGAACAGCATGAGGCATCATTGTCAAGCTGTGATGATGCTCAAGGCCACATGACAAGTTATTGAGACACTAAATTTTTTTGTGTGGGTATAACCACCACTGTTGTTGGCTTTTGTTATAATAATAAATTGTTTGAGATGAGGAAATCACCATTGCATGCTTCTACGTAAATGCCCCACTTTCATGATATAATATCACTGTAGTGTGAACATTTTCCATAAATTTCCCCTGAAAGCCAAATATCCCTAACTTTTTGTAAGTACTGTGTATATATATATATATATATATATATATATATATATATATATATATATATATATATATTTTTTTTTTTTTTTTAAATAAATAGCTAATTTGTTTATTGTAATTTATTTTTCTCCATCACATTTCCGTGATTACTAAATAAATTAGGCTTATATCGTTATCCTAATGACCTGGTATAAATACAGAGATGTATCTGTAGATACCAGTGCATTGTACATTAATACTGCTGAAGCTTTTTAGTTAGAGAAATTCTCCTTAGAGGTAGCAGTGTGCTTCATAGCACAACTGGTAAAGCTTCTCAAGCAGATGGTTGTGAGTTTAAACCCTTCTTAAAAGTAGGACAGGTAGTGATGAGCGAGCATGCTCAGCCGAGTACCGGTTCGGCTCGAGCATCGCCATGCTCAGCTCATGGCGGTACTCGGCCGAGTTACACGTGTGCTCGAGCGAAATGCTCGAGTCTCCTCCCTGCACGTTTGGCGCCTCCTAAGCAGCCAATCAATATGCAGGTAAGTAATGCCCTTCAGTGTAATGCTGTAGCCATGTTAGCTACTGGCATTACAATGATTGGCTGGCCGGAACGCGTCATCGGGTGCTATATACTATTTGTGGTCGGGGCTACATGACACGTAACCGTCTACCTGCCTACCTAACTAGGCTAAGCGGCTTGAGTTGTGCCATAACCGCTGCGTAGGAGGAATGCCTGAAGGGGGGCATGCCCTGCAAGGTGTTTATGAAAAATAAGGGTGGGTTGGGAGGGTGCGCAGCAGCTGTCGACACGCCCAAGGGAGGCGCCTGCCTGGTATAAATGTGCTACTTACGCCCCTCCCACAAATGCAGGCCAATAAACTGGCCTTCTAACTTGTGGTCGGGGCTACATGACACGTAACCGTCTACCTGCCTACCTAACTAGGCTAAGCGGCTTGAGTTGTGCCATAACCGCTGCGTAGGAGGAATGCCTGAAGGGGGCCAAAAAGCCAACTAAATGATACACAATAGTACGTAACAACACTAACATGACCAACCTCTGGAATGCAAGAACATCTCTCAACTAGGCTGAGGCATGAACCTATTGAACATGCAGAGCGCCTAATTTCCGGATAACATGGAGCCAGAACTATTGTTCCCAGAGGCAGCACATGCTGCACCTGACCTCAAGGAAAGGCCGGATAGCTGTTGGTTTGGACCCTAGAATTGGACACGAGGATAGGACACGCCGCATAACTGAGAAGTGGTGAGGGGTGCCGTGAGGACCGCGACAGAGTACTCTTAGGTCTTGGTCTGTTACTGCTGCCAGTAATTTCTAAAAGACACAAAGCCGGGCACTCTGAAAGGAATGTCGAAAGAGAATGATTATATTGGGGCCAAAATGGCAATGAAACCAGTGCCAGCAACAACACCAACACGACCAACCTCTGGAATGCAAGAACATCTCAACTAGATTGAGGTATGAACCTAATAAACATGCAGAGCGCCACTGACCTAGCTTCCGGATAAAATGGGCCGGAACTATCGTACCTAGAGGCAGCATATGCCGCACCTCACCTGAAGGAAAGGCTGATAGATGTAGGTTTCAACCCTAATTTGGACATAGGCATGCGGTCATGCCGCACGACAAAGGTGTAAGTAGAGATGAGCGCAAAGACCCACATTCCACCTTGCAACGTCAGACAAACAACCTGCATCACATTCGTCGCGCTTTCGCGATATAGCAATATTCGTTATTTCGCATGCAATATCATGACTAGCGACTAATTCGAGTAATATTTGCGTGCGCATAAATTGTTCGTTATTAATAATGTTTAAACGTATAGAAAGCTTGAAATGGCGGGAGTCATCTGAGTGAATGGAAGGGGCGAAAAGACATGTACGGATTTCCACAATACACTCAGCGTACTGGAGTCTGACACGACCTGTTAACGCTAGGTAGGTAAGGGAATACAAACCGCGAATAGATTAATGCGATTATTCAAGTGACGAACATTATTAAATCTCTATCGTTTAATCTCTACTGTGACAGGAATAGTGGAACTGTGAAAGCAGCAACTAAGGTCGGGGAAATTATGTCTGAATATAATTTTTTTTTTTTTTCCTTCCAGATACAGTTTCTTTATCACTGACTATCCATCTCAAGAGCGAATATACGTAATTGCAAATATGGGGTCAAGTATTTAACATATTCGCAAACCTCAAAATCACAATATTCAAGATCAAACTCGCCTTGCGAATACTCGCGCCCAACACCAGTGGCGAGTGGGCCGTGGGAACCCCAACAGAGTACTCGCAAGGCCTTGGTTTGTTACTGCTGCCAGTAATTGCTGATAGACACGAACCGGGCCCCGTGAATAGAAAGTCGGAAAGTAAATGATTATATTGGGGCCAAGAAATGGTAACAAAACCAGTGCCAGCGAAAGCATCTGAAGAAAAAATAAAATAAAATGGTTGAAACCGCCGTGCCCTGAGCGACGTGTACAGTTTGACGTTGCGATACTGCAACCTGATGAAAACGTGACTTACCCAACACTGAACCTATAGCAGTCTTTGAAGAAACATCAAGTAGCGAGTTTGTAAGCTGATAAAGTTTCACACATACTTTACATTTAATTTTAGGTCCCCCCCCCGCGACCTTAGCAACAGATGTAATTGACCACACCAACTAAGAATGGCGAGCTGTTACGCGACCTGAAGAAGCAAATGACATGCCACGATGCTCCTGGCTGTGGTAGTGCCGACACACACGTGAGGCCTGTAGGCATCAGAACCAACAAAATGGTTGACACCGCCGAGGCCCGAGTGACGGGTCAGGTCTGATGTTGTGACACCGCAAACTGATGAGAAATGACTTACCCAACATTCTGGACCTATAACAACCTAAAAATAAAACGTCAAGTAGCAAAGCCCGCAACCTAATGGGAAATCCACACATGATGTGATTTTTTTTTTTTTTTCCCCCCCCCCACTACCTTAGCAACAGATGTAATTGAGCACACCAACTGAGAATGGCGAGCTATGACATGACCTGAAAAGCAAAATTACATGCAATGAATGAAGCTGGCTGTGGTAGTATGCCGACACTGACATGAGGCATCGGAACCAACAAAATGGTTGAAACCGCCGAGGCCTGAGTGACGGGTCAGGTCTGATGTTGCGAGACCGCAAACTGATGAAATGTGACTTACCCAACATTCAGAACCTATAACAACCTAAAATAAACGTCAAGTAGCAAAGCCCGTAACATAATGAGAAATCCGCCCATAATGTGACTTTTTTTTTTTTTTCCCTACTACCCAAGCATGAGAAGTAATTGACCACATCAACTGAGAATGGCGAGCTGGGACGTGATCTCAAAAGCAACGAATGACATGTAAAGACAATCCTGACTGTGGTAGTATGCTGACACTAACACGAGGCATGCAGTAATATAAACCACCTGCACCACACCACTCCGCTATAGGCGAGTACATGCAAACGTCACCACCATCAGCACACGCGCCCAGTAGAGATGTGGGCATATATGCCGTAAAACCAAACAAAACTCAGTTCTCGGCAAAAGCCACGCTTCTATCTATTTTTAGCACAAATAAAGCAACAAAACGAGGCAAAAATAACAAAATAAAATGTCCTCATGGGTCTCTGCAATTACCTTTGTAGCAAGCAGCTCCCCAGTGTCCAGCTCACACTCTGAACTGAAGATGGATCCCCAGCACCTGCACAGGTGCTTATTAAGTGCACAAACTCAGGTTCACAACCTTAAAGTGATACACACACATTTTACATTTCCAAAACAAATGAAACAAGACAAATGAAATATACCTCAGCGCAGAGGAGCTCACCGTCTACTCAATAAACATATCGCAAAATAGCAGTTATACTAAAGAAGCAATAACACTGATAACAGCAGCTCTGCTCCACCTGGAGTAATCAGCTGCCTCACCCTCTATAATGCAAGTAAGGGGATAATGCTGAATGTCAGTGTGAACAGGGCCTTAGTCTGTCTGCAGAAATAATAGTGGATAGCGAGAGAGGTTTGCTGGGAAGATACCTCGGCAAAGAGGAGCTGACCGTCTACTCAATGTACATATCGCAAAACAGCATTTATACTAAAGAAACAATAACACTGATAACAGCAACTCTGCTCCACCTGGATTAATCAGCTGTCTCCCCCTCTATCATGCAAGTAACGCTGGATGTCAGTGTGAACAAGGCTATAGACTGTCTGCAGAAATAATAGCGGATAGCGAGAGAGGTTTGCTGGGAAGATACCTCAGCACAGAGGAGCTTACCGTCTACTTAAACACGCATCATAAATAGCATTTATACTAAAGAAACAATAACACTATGTAAACAGCAACTCTGCTCCACCTGGAGTAATCAGCTGCCTGAACCTATCCCTCTATAATGCAAGTAAGGGGATAACGCTGGATGTCAGTGTGAACAAGGCTTTAGTCTGGCTGCAGAAATAATAGCGGATAGCGAGAGAGGTTTGCTGGCGAGCAGCGAAGTGAAAAGCAGACAAGAAAGACATGCAGATATACACGGACAGACTAAGCAAGGTGACCTGTGCAAGACATGGAAGCCTGCGAGACGGAGTCACGCTGACCCCTGCTGCCTAGATGTGCCGCCACGTGGACGCCAAGCGTGGGCTGTCAGGCGCGAGAAAACGAGACGGAGTCACGCTGACCCCTGCTACCTAACCGCACTGCCACGTGGGCACCAACCGTTGGGGTGCCAGGCAGGATCGCTCCGGTGCAGTGCTGCTCCTACTCACCAAAGAAGCCGACACACTGCCGGCCGGACTAATCGTGCTGCCGCGTGGGAGCCAAACGTGGGCTGCCAGGCAGAATCGTTTCGGTGCAATGCTGCTCCTCCTCACCAAAGGAGCCGACGCATCGCCAGCCGGACTGTAACGGGACGATGCTGCACGAGCTGGTTGCAAACCCTCACCCGACCGGAACGACCTCAACTGGGATCCTGGACACTGACTGGGTATGGAAACTGCAGATTCAGCCCATGTGCTGCAACAGGTGGCTCTGACTGCACACAGGTACGCAGCAGCTGTCGACACGCCCAAGGGAGGCGCCTGCCTGGTATAAATGTGCTACTTACGCCCCTCCCACAAATGCAGGCCAATAAACTGGCCTTCTAACATAGCACCCAATGACACGTGTTCGGCTCAGTCAGCGTCAGGGAGAGCAGAGCGTAGAAAGGAAAGATAGTGTGTGAAGCGAAATTTAACAGATTTTATTAGAAACAAGATTTGCAAAGACCCAAAAGTCCTTTTAAGGACTACAGTGTGTGTGTGTGTGTTTGAGAGCATTAATATAGTTTTAGTACCTGCGTTCAATTGATCAGTCTCAGGAACAACCGTGCTGAGGAAGAGACACAGTGCAGGGGGAAAAAAACGCTCTTTTAACAACTACCTAAAGCTTTTCATGCAACCAATAATCCTCTTAAGGGCTAGTGTGTGTGACAGAAGAAATATATCTTTCTTTAATACCTATTAGTGACATATACTGTACATCATCCGCAGACTTTGTATTTTTACATAAATTCAACTAATCAGCGCCACATTTATTGTCAATAGTGTGTGCGTTTAATCCAAATACAGTACTCTATCAGCTAAAAAAAAATTTGGGGGGGGAAATTTAACTAATTTGTGCCACATCTGTGTGTGCGTTTAATCCACATCTGTGACATAGACTGTAGTCCAAACGCAAACTATGTGTTTTGGGGAAATTTAACAAATTTGTGCAACACCTAGTTTCCATAGTGTGTGGCTTTTTGTGTCAAATACTGTACACATCTGAAAACAATGTCTGATGCGCAAATCTAAATAATCTGGGCCTAATCTAGTGTCCATAGCGTGTGGCTCTCTGTGTCAAAAACTGTACCCCATCTGAAAACAGTGTATTTTGGTGAAATGTAAATTATTTGTTCAACATCTAGTGCCCATAGCGTGTGGCTCGCTGTGTCAAATATTGTACCACATGTGAAAACAGTGTATTTTGGTGAAATGTAAATTATTTGTGCAACATCTAGTGTCCATAGCGTGTGGTTCTCTGTGTCAAATACTGTACCACATGTGAAAACAGTGTATTTTGGGAAAATGTTAATTATTTGTGCAACATCTATTTTGTGTGCATTTCATACATATCACTGACATATACTGTACTTTATCCGCAGACGGTGTATGTGTCATTATCAGGGCTACATCTCCTGTGTAAAGTATGCATATCCCAAATACCTGTTTTAATTTATTGGCGCATACACTTACAAATCCTACGCTACTGTATGTGTGACATACTTTTAAGCATATATAACATTTAATATTAAGAAGGCAGCCAGTAAGGGACCTGCAAGTGGCCGTGATGCTGATGGTTCACGCAGAGGCCGTGGCCATGGGCGCAATGAAACTGAGTAAAAGAATGTAGCTGAGGGCCTCCAGGTGCGCTAACCCTCTAAAAAAGTGATGGCGACGGCGAACCTTTTAGAGACTGAGTGCCGAAACTGCAACCCAAAACTCACTTATCCCAAAGTGCCCACACGGTCATTTACCCTGAATACTACAGTCCAATATAGTATATCTTCCATGTTCCTTATCAGTTCGTGCCACGTGTCCAGCTTGGACACCCAGTAGTTGTAAGGCACAGAGGGATCACTGAGGACACTGACACGGTCTGCTATGTACTCCTTCACCATCTTCCAAATTTTTACCATCCTTGTGACACTAGGCCGCGCATCAAGGTTAGGATGGTGGCGGGGTGTCATGAAACTGTCCCAGGCCTTGGAGAGTGTTGTCCTGCCTCTGTTGTGTGTTACCCTCATCTCCCCTCCTGGGTTGCCCAAGGAACTACGTACTCTGCTGCCAGCGTTGTCAGATGGAAATTTAAGGAGCAATTTTTAAAGAAGGATCTTCTGGTATTGCACCATTTTGCTCGTCCTCTCCACCACTGGAATAAGAGATGAGAAGTTCTCTTTGTAGTGGGGTTCGAGTAGGGTGAACTGAACAACCAGTAGTCGCTGTTGTGCAAAATGCGTAGAATGCGAGGGTCACAGGAAAGGCAGCATAACATAGTCAGTCATGTGTGTCAGAGTCCCAACAGAATAGACTTTGCTGTCCTCATCAGGAGTATGACTCTCAATCTCCTTATCCTCTTCCTCCTCTCCTCCCCATCTATGCTGAACAGATGGAATAAACCTGATATGGTTACTACCCTCTGTAGCAGAGGCAACCATCTCTTGCTCCTCTTCCTAATCATCATCCAATTCACACTAAGAACACGAACTGAGGGTGGTCTGGCTATCACCCTGTGTAATGTCTTCCCCTAGTTCCACCTCTTCCACATGTAAAGCATCCACCTTCATTATTAGCAGCCAGCATTTTAGTAGACACAGAAGTTGGATTGTTAGGTTGATAATAGCGGCATCGCCACTCACCATCTGTGTTTATCACTCAAAGTTGCGTAAAACCTCATAGAGGTCAGACATACAAGACAATGTTGCAGCTGGTATTCCACTACTGCCTTCTGATGCTCACAAAGCCTGTCCAACATGTGTAATGTGTAATTCCAGCGCATGCTCACATCGCACAACAGTCTGTTAGCTGGCAAATACAAGTGCTGCAGCAATGTTGCCAGATCGTCGGCAGCTGTAGATGACTTTCTGAAATGGGCACACACACGGCGCACCTTCACCAGTAGCTCAGGCAAATTGGGGAAGGTTTTGAAAAATTTCAGAACACCTAGACTAGGCATGGTATGGCCAGATCACGGACATTACAGAGGGATCCACATGGCTATATCAGCATTTGTCCAATGTACAATTTTGCCTTCTTCACTGGGCAGAAGTTGTTTTCTGCCCAGTGATTAAGATTCTATTATTAGGACAGGTTTTTGAGGGACAATTTTCCGACATTTTGCTGTGGTCACTGGGCAGAGCTGTCATTCTGCCCAGTAAGGGCCGTGATTGGCTGAGGGCTGGGCCTGTTATGTTCCAGTGTTTGAGTTTTTATTGTTATGGTTTGAGTTTATTACTAAGCTGTAAAATATTTTATGGTTATTTAGTTATTTATGAGTTCTTAAACAGGCCATGCCATTAGTTTACCTCCACTCTCGTGTGTTATGTTTTTATTTATATTAATGTATAAGTTTGGGATGTTTGTTGTGCATGGTACATACATGCTGTATGATTGACATGTGTGTGAGCTTGCAAAGCTACAAAGCTGCCAACAAGTTATGGCCATTATCAGACACAACCAACCTGGTCCCTTATACCCTGCCACAGCACTGCGGCGGTATGCTGTTTTTCACCCAAGCAAATGAGTTTCAGCACGACCTGCTGCTGCTTCCCCACTGCCATGCTACACTGCTTCCAGCTACTGACTGATGGTTGACTGCTTCTGCAAGATAAGAATTCAGAGTTTGCAGTGGAGGAGTAGGTGGAGGCGGAGGAGGAGAAGGGGAGGTTGCAGCCACTAATGTAAGTGGTGGCGGAAATCCTGATGGAAGTAGGGCCCGCAATCCTTGGCGTCGGTAGCACCTGAGCCATCCCAGAGTACGACTCGCTACTGGCCTCCACAAGGTTTACCCAGTGTGCCGTCACGGAAATGTAGTGTCCCTGGCCAAAAACACTTGTCCATGTGTCCGTCATTAGGTGGACCTTCCCAATAATTGCGTTGGTCAGGGCACGGGTGATGTTATGGGACACAATTGCTGGTGTAATGCGGGGACGGCACACCGAAAAAAATTGTGACGGCTGGGGACTGAGTAACGAAGGACGGCAGCCGCCATGAGGCTGAGGAAAGCCTCAGTGTCCACACGCCTAAATGGCAACATTTCCAGGGCCAGCAATTTTTAACGGTGTGCATTTAGTGCTATGGCCTGTGGGTGGATGGCTGGGTATTTGCGCTTACGTTCAAAGGCCTGGGGTAAGGACATCTGTATGCTGTGCTTGGACACAGAAGTGGGTATGCTAGCTGATGGTGCTTGCGAAGGCCCAGCTGCAGGGTGGGAGTCATCCAGGCCTGCGTCTAGGAGGCAGGATTTGCCAGCATGTAACACAGAAGTGGAGGAGGAGGCAGTGGTGTGACCCACAGACACTGATTGTGGGCCCAGGGGTTCAGCCCACCTATTAGGGTGCTTTTATGCCCTGTGATGGATCATGCTGGTGGTGGTGAGGTTTCTAGCATTCACATCCCTACTCATTTTGACTCCAATGTACTGTCTTCTCCCATTATGTTCCCGGGTTTGAGATTTTATTGTTATGGTTTGAGTTAGAGTTTATGAATAGGATGTAAAATATGTTATAGTTATTTGGTTATTAATGATTTCTTATTTTGGTATAGCACAGTTTGCAAATTACTATTCTATTATCGTCTGCACTTTCTGCAAAAAAGAGCAAGACTACGGAACACCTACCCCTTGGCAAGGGAGATTTCCACAAGAGGGAACAGTGGCTGGCCTGTTTGTTGTGGCCTGCCTTCTCCCTTTTGCCACCCCACAGTCTGTTCCAGCTTGTTGCGGTGCTGTGGATCCCTCCCCCTCTGTCCTGCTACCCTCGCTCTGCTTTTCACCTTCCCAGGTTGGGTCAGTGATGTCATCGTCCCCCATCTACTCTTCCACTTACTCAATCTGGTCATCCTCCTGACTTGTGTTGACTTAACAAGACCCTCACTTATTGACAACCGTGTCTCATCCGCATCATCCACCACGTGAAACACTAATTGTGCTACTTCCCATCGTCATCTTCTGACTGTGGATGCTGAAGAGTTTGGGGATCAGTGCAAAAGATCGCCTCATGTCCTTCTTCAGGGAGCGTTAGCTCACCTGCAGGCCCTCACCTACAATCTTTTACAGGGCAATCAAAAAATATTTTTAAAATTCATTAAAATTTTATAGTGGCCAGTGTTTTTGATACTATCTCTGCAATGTCCTTGCACTGACAGCCGGGGGTGACGTAACTCATTAGCACGGAGGAATCTCTTTGGTTATCGGAATGAACCAGACAAATCGCTCCACCCACTCACAACAGCCATGCACCACCACCCACAGAATCGAGAAAGAGGTATCAATCCGTCTTTCCTTCTAGTGTCCGGACCGGGTGAGGTTTCCCATGTGGAATCAAATTAAGCCGCAGGCTCCACTCCTAGTGATACCCTTCCTTCAATTAGTTTAAGTTTCAGCTTTGCAACCATACTCCCCTCGGAACCCAAAGACTTTGGTTTTCAGGAAAATGCTTGGCGGGTAATTGTTTTTAAACCAGGCTACAAATTTCATCTTAGATTAATGAAAACATTCTTGGCAAATGCTTTCAGTGTGGTTCTTTTAGCGCCAGTCAAAAAATTTCACCTATAGCAGCACAATACGGATACCTCCGGCCGTCCATCTTCATTATGGCCCCAGTTCTGACAAAAAAATACATTGTTTGAGGATTTGCATCATTTAATTTACAGAACATGCCCACAACTTTGAAGATTTTTTTTTTTATTATTGTGAAGCAAACAAGAAATAGGACAAAATAACAAAAAAAGTAAATGTGCATAACTATTCACCCCCCAAAAGTCAATAATTTGTAGAGCCGCCTTTTGCGGCAATAACAGCTCAAGTCGCTCTGGATAAGTGTCTGTGTGTGAGCTTGCCACATCTTACCTCTGGGATTTTTGCCCATTCTGCCTTGCAAAACTGCTCCAGTTTCTTCAAGTTGGATTGTTTGCGCTTGTGAACAGCAATCTTTAAGACTGACCACAGATTTTCTATTGCAGTGTTTTTCAACCTTTTTGTGCCAAGGCACACTTTTTTATGAAAAATCACAAGGCACACCACCATTAGAAAATGTTAAAAAATTAAACTCTGTAGCCTATAAGCCCTATATTGACTATATAAAGTAATTCTCGTCAAAGTGTCTTAAATAGGAATGAAATAAACACAAATAAATTATTTCTTTGATCTTCGCTGATACAGTGCAGCAGGTGCATCCTGAGCTGAGGGCTTTTTTCCCGCCAGCTCATCTATCATTGTCAAGTTCCCAACCCCCTCCCCTCTCCTCTCCCCTCTCCTCATATCTCAGGATCGGGTGGTGCTGTGCTTGGCTTGAAGTTAAATTGGCGTGCCTGTGAATGAACTTACTTACCTGCTCCTATGGCTCCTGTCCTGGCTCTGGATGATGAGTCCCGTCCTCCTTCCCTCTCAGTCTCTTCTCCGGCTCTGCTCCACCTCCGAGTGCTGCTGTGCAAGTCGCGCGGGACGCATATTCCCAAGTCCCGCGAGACCCGCCGCGACCTCGTGTTGAGCTCGAATTAATCGCGAATATTCGTGGTAGAAAAAAAATCGCATGCGATTTTTTTACCACGAATATTCACGATTAATTCGAGCTCATGGACATGGCACACCAGACAATATCTCAGGGCACACTAGTGTGCCGCGGCACAGTGGTTGAAAAACACTGTTCTATTGGATTGAAATCTGGGCTTTGACTAGGACATTCCAACACATTTACATGTTTCCCCTTAAACCACTTAAGTGTTGCTTTTGCAGTGTGTTTGAAGGTGAACCTACCTTACTGGGAGGTAAACCTACATCTTAGCCTCAAATCATCCACAGAGTGATACAGGTTTTGCTCTAGAATATCCCTGTATTTAGCACCATCCATCTTTCCCTCAACTCTGACCAGTTTCCGAGTCCCAGACCAGACCAGTTTCACTGTGGGGATGGTGTTCTTTGGGTGATGTGATATGTTGGGTTTGCGTCAGACATAGCGTTTTATTTGATGGCCGAAAAGTTCACCTTCCTCCGTACATTTTAGAAGTCTCCCACATGCCTTTTCCCAAACTTACAACGTGCCTTTTTGTTTTTTGCTGAAAGTAATGGCTTTCTTCTGGCCACTCTGCCATAAATCCCAATTCTATGGAGAGTACAGCTTATTGTCGTCTTATGTACAAATACTCCAGTCTCTGATGTGGAACTCTGAAGCTCCTCCAGGGTTACCTTATGTTCTGTGCTGTCTCTCTGATTAATGCTCTCCTTGCCCGGTCCGTGAGTTTTGGTGGGCGGCCATCTCTTGGCAGATTTGCTGTTGTGCCATGTTCTTTCCATTTGGTTATGATAGATTTGATGGTGCTCCTGGGGATCATCAAAGATTTGGATATGTTTTTATAACCTAACCCTGACTTATATTTCTCAAGAACATTGTCCCTTTCTGGTTTGGAGAGTCCCTTGGTCTTCATGGCAGTGTTTGGTAAGTGATGGCTCTTGGTTAGGTGTTGCAGCCTCTGGAGCCTTTAAAAAAATGTGTGTATATGTAACGACAGATCATGTGACACTTAGATTGCACACAGGTGGACATCATTTCACTAATTATGTGACTTCTGAAGGTAATTGTTGCACCAGAGCTATTTATTTGCTTTGCAACAAAGGGGGGAATACATATGCACATGCGAATTTTCTGTTTTCTATTTCTAAATAATAGTATTATTTATATATTTTTATCATTTTACTTCACCAACTTAGACTATTGTTTTCTGATCCATCACATAAAATTCAGATTAACAAAAGACTGAACTTAAGGCTGTAATGAAGCAAAACACGAAAAAAGGCAGGGGGGGGGGGTGAATACTTTTGCAAGGCACTGTATAAATATATATATATATATATATATATATATATATATATATAATGGTATGAAAAAGAGGACTGCACTCCAAAATTACAAAAAAAAGTGAAAAAACTTTTATTCACCCATGGTGGCAAAGAGCGACGTTTCGGCCCTTGTGAGCCTTTCTCAAGCATAAACAGAAGTGAAAATTACAAGCAATTTAAAGTCATTTCAACAGTGAACAACCATCTGCCATTCTTTATGACCAAAGGGAGCACATCAAGAAAGAGAAAAGAGTACCTTTCATCTCTACTTATTCAGAATCCAGCCCTGAGATAGGCAGAATAGTGAGCAGACACTGGGGTATCCTAGGCAGATGCATTAATGATGTCCCGGAGTTTAGATCTCCTCCACTATTATCATACCGTAAAAACAAAAGCATCAAAGATCAGCTAGTAAGAGCAGATGTTGGCCCTAAGAAAATTACCATACAGCGAACACTGACACAGACAGGATTGGGATGTTTCCCGTGCCTGAATTGTGTCAACTGTCGCCATATATGTAAGGCAAAATCTTTTACACATCCCAGTACGGGAAAAACCTATCCCATTAAATTCCATCTTACATGTGCTTCGTCATATGTTATATATATATATTATCTTGTCCCTGTAATATTCTCTATGTTGGGGAAACCTCAACGGAACTCAAATTAAGACTGAATAACCACAGAAATTCAATCAAGAAAAAGAGTATGGATTTGCCGGTATCCAGACACTTCACATCCCTACGACATACTGAGCGTGATCTGAAGTGCTGGATAATTGATTGCGTTGTGACACCAAGAAGTGGAGGTGATCGCACCTCACTTCTAAAAAGCAAGGAACTCCAATGGATATACACTTTAAATAGTTTACATCCCAATGGCCTTAATATGGAGTTTAGGTAGGAACATGATTTTGAGCTCATCTTGCGATAACCCTGTTTTAGATGTGCAGCTTCTTCTATGGAGTAGGATAAAGCCATGATAAGTGAAAATTTATATACAAAGAAAAAAAGAAAAAGTACTTATGCAATTTATATTTAATTAATTTAATTTCTCTCTTGTTTTTTAGAAAATACCTGTACAACACCAGGGGAGGATCCACAGACCATACCGCCACAGCAACAATAACGCCCGGATAACGGAGAGCATTTATTATTTTTTTGAAATTCACTTAGTACATAGGACGGTCCAGATGCTGGAGGAGAACCCCTCCTGGCCGAATAATAATGTGTGCAGGGATCTCCGCTGTGAGTTGAGCCATTGACATGGTTCTATCTGACAGCGGTAATCCACTGGAATGGGTCCCATCTCGGCATATTTGGTCCCTGTTTCTGCACCGTGTTTGTGGTATCCATCCACAGCGACCGATTGCATCTTCGAACTATCCTGTATAAAAATATGCTGAATAACTCTGTCTTTTTATATTGGGGCATTTTGCCCATGACAAATATGGCGGATACAGCTGCAAGTAGTAGAACGCACACGCATGCACTCACGGCTTACACACAGCCATTCAGGAGTTTTCACAAACATGCGCAATGGATCATGAGGGACGCTCATTGCATCTCTACGGGTGCCATGACAGATGGAGGTAGGCATTGCGGTATCTTCCCCTGGAGTTTTTTAACACTCCACATGGACACATTTTAATCACGCTTTTGTATATGATAAATGTCTACACTATATGGATTTTATATGTATTTGCTGACCTAATGCACTGATCGTTGTGATCACGCTTATCACAATTATCCCATGCACGGTATGTTTATATTTTGTTTCACACATGTGCTGGATACTGGAATAATAATTGATTGTACACTGTGATTGGTTGTTCACTGTTGAAATGCCTTTAAATTGCTTGTAATTTTCACTTCTGTTCATGCTTGAGAAAAGCTCACAAGGGCCGAAACGTCGCTCTTTGCCACCATGGGTGAATAAAAGTTTTTTCACTTTTTTTCGTAATTTTGGAGTGCAGTCCTCTTTTTCATATCATTGTAATATTTGGTATTGCCAGGACCCAGCGTTGGACATTGTACCTGCCTTGTCTTTTTTTGATGGTGCTGCCACTGATTCTTTTGTGGACTATATATATATACAGTATATATGTGGTAGGAATGGATATATTTTAAAACAAATCTTAATATATCCTATTGTCTTACAATGTGATTTTCATTTAGGTCTCTGATGGAATTCTGGCACTAATGGCACTACATACTACACTATTTTTGCTATGAATATACTGGAACTTTGGCAAAAAGTTGTATTCAGTGGCAACATTGTGGTAATTGTATTCAGTGGCAACATTGACTAAAATTGGAAAGTTTGTCTATTACTTTTTCAAAGCACTGAACACAAACACGATCATACTAATTGTTATAATAACTTTGAAATAACAACATCAAGTATTTTAATGCAGTCTACAATGTACTTAAATTAACAGCCATTTAGAACATTTCATCTTTAATTATTTTCATGTATTCACAGTACACATCTTTTCAGACACAACAGCCAAAGCACTGAAGGAAAATAATTATTTAGTCTCCTGTAATCCTATATAGTACAAAAAAGAGTATTAACATCTCAGCTGGATATACACTGCGGTAGAATTCAGAAAGCGGACTTGTCATGTTTAATATTTAATACATAAAAATTCATGTTATAAGAATAAAATTATCATATTTGTACTGCCTACCCGTGTCTATTTACTTCTACATCCTAAAAAAACAGACAAAAAGCACCCAGCAGTGTATAAACCACTTAACAATAGGACACAAGAAGAGTAACATTGTGCAAATAGGCAGTAAAACATGTTTAATAAAACATGTTAAAGAGAAAAATAAAGTTTCTCTACTCTTTTAATTTTGATGATAATTTGAAAAATCACAGTATTGTGCAAATAATTACATTTTAATAAATTTAATTAATATTATTCAGTAAAACATAGTTTAAAAACTTTCATGGGTGAAAATATAATTCAGAATTGCAATGTATGCTATCTGAAACTGTATTTAAACTGTATTATCATATGCTGCTTGGTAAATAATATTCCATATGAAGCCAGCATATCTGAACAGGTGGCTAAAGCCTTACTTAGGGTCCTTTCACACTTGCGTTCTGAGGATCCGGCAGGCACTTCCGTCCCGCCGGATCCGTCAGAACGCAAGTCGCCTGAAAGCATAGAAGACTGATCAGGATCCTGATCAGTCTTCGAAATGCTTTCAGGTTACTATGGCAGCCAGGACGCTATTAAAGTCCTGGTTGCCATAGCAGTAGTGGGGAGCGGGGGAGCGGTATACTTACAGTCTGTGCGGCTCCCGTTGCGCTCCAGAATGACGTCAGAGCGCCCCATGCGCATGGATCACGTGATCCATGCGATCACGTGATCCATGCGTGTAGGGCGCCCTGACGTCACTCTGGAGCGCCCCGGGAGCCGCACGGATGGTAAGTATACTGCTCCTCCGCTCCCCACTACACTTTACCATGGCAACCAGGACTTTAGCGTCCTGGATGCCATGGTAACCATTGAGAAAAAGCTAAACGTCGGATCCGGCGATGCGCCGAAACGACGTTTAGCTTAAGGCTGGATCCGGATTAATGCCTTTCAATGGGCATTAATTCCGGATCCGGCCTTGCGGCAAGTGTTCCGGATTTTTGGACGGAACAAAAAGCGCAGCATGCTGAGGTATTTGCTGCGTCCAAAAAACGTTCCGGTCCTGAACTGAAGACATCCTGATGCATCCTGAATGGATTTCTCTCCATTCAGAATGCATGGAGATGATCCTGATCAGGATTTTTCCGGCATAGAGCGCCGAGGACGGAACTCTATGCCGGAAAACAAAAACGCTGGTGTGAAAGGACCCTTACAGGTCAGTGTTCGGTCAGTGATTTTTATCAGTGATCGTGAGCCAAAACCAGCAGTGGGGACTACACAGACTACACAATCTGCACCTGTTCTGTGTTTACAGCCACACCTGTTTTTGACTCCAAATCACTGATGGAAATCACTGAGCGAACACTGAGGCCTCATGCACACAGCCCTTGCCCGGCCGTGGCTGTATTGCGGTAGGCAAACAGCGGGTCCGCAATATGCGGGCACCAGCCGTGTGCTCCCCGCATCATGAATGCAGACCCATTCACTTGAATTGGTCTGCATTCCAGAGCTGCGGTGCGAAACAGAGGCACAGATCCCTACGGAAGCACTACGGAGTGCCTCATGTTCTATTGCTTTATGCTCTATTTTTTTGCAGTGCGGACGGATCACAGACCCATTCAAGTTGAATGGGTCTCGATCCATCCCGGCCGCTGCACGGACATTGCCCGTGCATTGTGGACCGCACATTACTGTGTGCATGAGGCCTGACTGTGTGAAAAAGGGCTAAGACCTGAGTTATAAATCAGTGAGAGTGTATTTACACATGCTGAACTGCATTATCTTTTTGCTGTGTAGCCAATTAGGCTACCTGCACATGGTACTCATTACATGTTTTTTCGGATTTTTGTGTGGAAAAACTGCAGGGCAATACAGTAACAGCAAAGTAAATGATGGAAATCTCATGTACGCTTTATTTTTTTTTCATAGAGATATTGACCTACGGCAACGATTTTGAAACTGTCAACTGTTTGTGCAGATTTCAACCTTGCATCTGGGCAAAACCACATTAAAAAAACAACAAAATTCACACATGGGGATTTTGGTGTGGATTTGGTGTGGAAACACTGAAAAATCTGCACAAAATTCCACATGGAAATTCTATTTGTAAATATGGACCCACGTGCAGGCAGGCCTTACTTTTCTTTTACACTGGCTTTCCAGATTTGCCCTGGGTGCATTGCGGGAAACCTGAGCGAGTGCGCACACAATTTCAGTCTTCTATCTTCATTCAGCAGGACCTGCGCTGACCAGGTGGTGAGCGCGATTACGTAGTCAAAGGTCCTTTTGCAAGTCCTCAAAGAAAAAGAAAGAAGACGATGCCTGGCTGTGCGACCAATTTTTTAACTCATCAATTCGCATTTAAGTAAGCATTCTGTATTAAGAATGTTAATATTTTCCCTTTATAACCATGTTATAAGGAAAAATAATACAGTAAATTGACTTTACTCAATTTACTTACATCATCTCCTTAGCAACCATGCGTGAAAATTGCATTGCATCTGTACTTGCTTGCGGATGCTTTGCGTTGTGTGAAAAATGCAGAATATAGAACATGCTGTGATTTTTACACAACGTACAAGTGATGCGTGAAAATGATGCGTGAAGTGAATGAGTTCGGATTCAGTGCGGGTGCAATGCGTTTACGTCACGCATTGCACCCGCACAGAATACTCGCCCATGTGAAAGGGGCCTTACTGTTCAGCAAAAACATGCATGTTTTCCAATGGATTGCCATATTTTTGCAATGTGTCTAGAAAAGCTGTGGGTCCAAAAAACCCATTGCAAAACTGTTGCAGTTCACAATAAAATGGTTTGAGTGTTGTTGGCTATATGGTAAGAAGAAAGTGCAGTTTGAAATATGTGAAAGAACTCTGAGAGAAAGAGAAAACTGTTAGGCCCCTTTCACATGGGCGAGTTTTCTGCGCTGGTGCAATGCGTGACGTGAACGCATTGCACCCACACTGAATCTTGACTCATTCATTTCATGTGTACATGAGCTATCTTTTTTACGCGTCACTTTGTTGTGTGAAAATCGCAGCATGTTCTATATTCTGCGTTTTTCACGCAACACAGGCCCCATAGAAGTGAATGGGGCTGCGTGAAATTCGCATTGCATCCGCAAGCAAGTATGGATGCAATGCGATTTTCATGGATAGTTTCTAAGGAGATGATGTTAATAAATAGGGATGAGCCCGGGGACCCCATTAAAGTCCTTTTATTATTTTCCATTATAACATGTTTAAAATGGAAAAAAATAGCATTCTTTAATACAGAATGCTAAGTAAAATGTTCATTGAGGGCTAAAAAATAATAAAAAAAATTACTCACCTAATCCACCTGATTGTGTAGTTGTTATCGTCCTCTTTCTTCTACTTGCAGGAGCAGCAAAAGGACCTGCACTGACGGGGAGCGAGGCGACATCAGCGCTGGTCCTGCTAAATGAAGATAGAAGAACCTTCTATCTTCATTCAGCAGGACCTGCGCTGATCAGGTGGAAGAAAGTAGACAATAACGGCTGCGCGATCAAGTGGATGAGGTAATTTTTTTATTATTTTTTAAACCTCAATGAAAATTTGACTTAGCATTCTGTATTAAAGAATGCTATTATTTTCCATTATAACCATGTTATAATGGAAAATAATAAAATCTACAGAACACCGAACCCAGACCCGAACTTCAGTGACTCGAACTACAGAACACCGAACCCAGACCCGAACTTCAGTTTCGGGTCTGGGTACCAACATTCCGTCACGTGCGTGCAGAACACATTAAAACGCAGAAAAACTGAACAGTGCAACTCAATAACAGGCAAATTGCGTGCAAACTCACACGGGTTTCCCTGAACCGACCCGCAACGCATCCGGACTGAATCCGGCACGCTCATTTGCAAGGGGCCTTGGTGATCTTCAGGCTAGTCTAGTGGTTCACTGATTATGGCCATGCTTCTCAAGTGATCAACTTAATGGGTCACTAAGCTTTCCAAAACCTTTGACATGTCATAGTATATGACATATCAAAGGTTTTGATTGGTGGGGTTTGAGAGCTAGAACAAGGAAAGCTTACAAATATAGATGAACAAAGCCAAAATGGAATGTTCAGGTTCGTACCGAACATTGAGGGGTCCCGGAACCCGAACACAGACTTTATTTTTTTAAACTCGTTTTATTGAAGTCTAACAAAGAGGCATGAGATATCATAGTACAATAGCAACGCTTCCCGCGCAGTGGAGGTCAATTGGTCATAGAACAGTAATAAGAGGAGAGAACCCATCCTCCATACTACATCAAAGTTCGAGGAGTGTCGTCCATCATCCGAACAAATATAAGAAAAAAAAAATATATCGGGGCCGAGGAGTCCCTGTATTAATGAGGAGCAGATGAGCCAGAATTGTCCGGCACTGAGTACATGTGTGAAGTGTGTAAGGTCAGAGGAGACGAGCACCACTCTCCCCACACTCTGTGGAACTTTAGTGGACATTTTCTGTGTATAAAGACTATATTTTCCATGGAGACCGCATGATTAACTAGTACCTTCCACTGATTTATTGTGGCCGCTCTATCCGCCATCCACCTCAAGGCTAAAGCCTTCCTAGGGAGAAACAGTGCTTCTCCAAGAAACACTCTCTGTGCGTCTACTCCTCCTCATCCAGCATGCCAAGAATACATACTTTAGGACATACTGATAGCGGAGTGGGGACCATGGTTGATAGAACCCCCACAATACCTCTCCAAAATGCTTGTAGGTAACGGCACTCCCACATCAGATGCCAGAAGTCCGCCCCAGGGGTCAGGCACCTATGGCAGTTGGTATGGAGCAGCCTGCCCATTTTATATAATCTAGTTGCGGACAATCTGTTATCAATCGAAGGGGATACCCTCATAGGAGTCAGCAAAGCCTCCTCCCAGTCTTCTGCAGTTAGTGTCAGTATAGATATCTTCCACTGTGAGAGGCTGGAGTATCATGCGGTCATTAAGAAGATGAGTGTATAGCACAGATATAATTCCCTTTGGTCCCTGAGACCGTAGAACACCAATAAGGGGGTATTTGGAAATACCACACTCCCTTCCCCCACACTGGGCTGCAAGAGCATGTCTCAGCTGGATGTAGCGGAAGAAGAGAGTACGGGGTACCTCAAACTTTTCCTGTATCTGCTGGAAGGAGCACAAGCTTCCTCTATCATAGAGGTCGTCACGGAGGAGAACTCCATGATGTCTTCAGGTTGCTGACCCCTCTAGGACCAATAAGTGTGTGAACATTGGGTTATCCCGAAGTGGGATAGCGTCAGGCAGATCTTCAAATGAGTGCAGTTTAGCCCCATTCCATACTTGGTTCTCAAGTTTATGTATGGGTAGCAGTCTCCCAGGCACAGAGTGTAGGTGTTCAAGAACTGGCCATATGGTGGACACGTTGAGGTACTCCTGCAAACAATACTCCGCTCCCGGCAAGTCCCCCAGTAACACCCATGAGGAAATATATTTCAGGTGACTAGCAATATAGTATAAGAAGAAGTCGGGTAGGGCAGCACCTCCTGAAGTTTAGACCTCTGTAATACACTAAGGGAAAGTTTCCATCTAGCCTTACCCCACACAAAGGTAACGGTCATGGAGTGCAGATGATCAAAGAAGGCTCTAGGGACAGGCACACTGGCATGTGCGAGAAGATACAGAGATTTGGGCAGAAGTATCATTTTAACCAAGTTGAGTCTCCCCATCACTGATAAGGGTAGATATTTCCACGTTTTGAACCTATCAAGGAAAAGAGTTTCCAAGGGGTCAATATTCTTGGAAAGAGACATGTATGGGTCTCTAGTTATTATAATACCTAGGTATTTAAAGTGATCAACAACTGTCAGATTGTGAAGTTGGGACGACCAGTCATGCGTCCAAAGGGGCATAATAGCGGACTTCGTCTAGTTTATGTGTAAGCCCGAGTAGGTTCCAAATTGCTCTATCACAGCTATTGATCTCTGGAGTGTGCATTCAGGCTCAGCCATAAAGAGAAAGAGGTCGTCAACATATAATCCTACTTTGTCCTCTCGCCCTCCCACACTCACTCCTAAATAGGACTCATCCTGTCTAATCCTCATGGCAAGATGTTCTATCACCACCGCGAATAACAATGGTGACAGGGGGCATCCCTGCCTGGAGCCCCTGTGAAGTGGAAAGGACTCAGACTGTGTCCCATTGACTAGTATATTAGCTGTGGGATTCTGATACAGAATTTTTATCCACCTTATAAACTTAGGGCCAAACCCGAAGCTTTCAACATCCTCAACAGGATGGGCTATTCTATTAAATCAAAGGCCTTTGCCGTGTCGAGAGATGCCAAAGCCCAGCGCCTCTCCTCTGCCACTACCTGTGCCCTTCTAACATTATCAGAAGTCGTTTTAAAACCTGCCTGGTACTTATGTGTTATAGAGGTTATTACCTTATTTAATCGGGTGGCAAGGAGCCTCGTTAGAATCTTATAAACCAGATTTAATAGTGAAATTGGCCTGTAAGGGTTTTTATCCGGTTTCAGAATGACCACAATAGTGGCGTCAGAAAAGCAGTCAGGCACTTGACGCCGCTGATGGGCCACTGAGTACAATTTAAGGAGTTGGGGTCCTAGAATCTCAATATATTTTGAGTACACCTCCACTGGGATCCCGTCGGGCCCGGGCGCTTTCCCAACAGGCAGCTCCTTCACAGTGAGTTGGGTCTCCCCAGAATAATATCCGCTTCCAGCAGGTTCCTATCCTCCGCACTCAGCTGGGGATGAGAAACCTCCGTTTACTCACGCAGGTCCTGAGTGCTGTAGTGCACCGTAGAGCTATAGAGAGCTTAATAGAAACTCCTAAAGCTGTTCAGGATGCCGTCTACTGAGTCCACAACCCTGCCCTCCGGGCTTTGTATACGAATGACCTGGGGTGACATTTTATTGTTTCTAGCGATTAGAGCAAGAATACGACCGGTCTGGTTCCCAGTCTCAAAGGACTGCTGTTTCTGAAAGAAGAGCTTACGCTCACTCTTTACTTTAAGGTGTAGCATATATGATCTACATATCTCCATCCACTCGTTCCTATTCGCATCATAATGGTCTGAACGAAAAACGTTCTTTCAGCCTCCCTACATTTACCATGCAACTCCAGCTCCTTCCACATAGAGTCCTTTTTAACATAAGATATGGCGGATTTTAAACAGCCCCTTAGATAGGCCTTCAGTGTTTCCCAGAGCAATAAGTCATCCGTCATCTCTTACTGCGCCTCTAGGAACAGCTGAAGTTGGTCCGGGATTCTGTCATGGTGTGTCATGAGGGACAGCCAGAAGGAATTAATTCTCATCTTGCCTCCTCTAGAAGTGGCACCTGATAGCCTCAGATGGGCCAATATGGGGGCGTTGTCTGATGATCCTTGCAGTTCATACTGAATATCCACCAGGTCAGTATAAACTGCAGAATTTCCCATCATGTAATCTATCCTAGATAAAGCTCCCCTAGCGGGAGTGAAACAGGAATACTCTCTTTGATGCGGATGGCGAAGTCTTCACATGTCCAACCAGCCCATCTCAGTAGTTAGTCTGTATAGGCTGGTAATGGAGAGGAAGCTATCAGCCCTCTCCCTTGCTGAGTGATACCGGTCTAAGCTCTCCTGCATCACCATATTAAAGTCGCCCATACAGAGCAGGCGGGCAGTAGGGTATTAAGTGATGTAGCCCAGCATAGTCTGGAGTAAGGAGAGATTAGCAGGAAGGGGGTTATAGAGGTTAACTATGACATAGGGGGCATTGTTATTAATCTCATAGACAAAAATGTACTGTCCCTCCGAGTCTGACACAGAATTTCTAACTTCCTACTTAACACTTTTATGGATCAGTAGGGCCATTCCCCTGGAGTGAGAAGTCTTAAACGCCTGCAGAGACCACTGAGCCCACGGTTTGGCGATTCTTCTACCGATCTCGGGAGTCAAGTGGGTTTCCTATAGCCCTATAATGCGGGGCTATACCACCGAATATGCAAGAATACTGCGATCCTCTTGCCCGATGCTCCCAAGCCCCTCACATTCCAGGACATCACCACCAAGGACCCCATATTAGAAACCTACACACCCTTCTCGAATACAGTAGCTTCTCTGAACATGAAGGGGAGAAGCTCCCTTCTATCTCTAGTGATGTACTGTCCATCCTCTCTTGATAGCAGTAAGCAAGTAGCCATGACTTCAACACAAGAAACAACCGATAGCATCGCATACATTCAAACATCAACCAGTTACAAACAGAACTCAAATCTACATTGTAGCTAGATTTTCGAGTGAAAAGATGATAAAACTATGCAGGTGGCCGAACGTGCCCCGGTCACGGATATTGGTCAAGCTGTAGGGGCCGGGAAGGGCAGCGGAACATACAACAGAACATACAACTCAAAAAAGAAAAGGGTGCCTTCCCTGGCAGCAAGGTCTAACAAGGGCATCTGATAGATAAGCCACAAGGGCTGACAGCTGAGTGTCTCAAAAAGGACAAAATATCTGCACTTGCGTGATTTCATGGCACTCAAGTAGCGCACCGCGGACATACTCAAAATACCTGCAGTGTCCCCAAGTACAAGGGTATCAGCCTGGTCTTGAGCGTTGAGAGATCCAGTCCTCCGCTTCCTTATGATCCGTGAAGGAGATGGATCTTTCGTCATCCTTGATGCGGAGACGTGCCAGGTAGGCCATCAAGTACTGCAGGTTTAGGCCCCGAAGGCGCCTCGTGACCGAAATGAAGGTAGCCCTCTTCTTCTGTAGTACAGCAGAGAAGTCGAGGAAAAGCGAGATATTCGTGTTGTCGTGCTTGAGGTCCCATTTGTTCCTTGCTTGGCTGAGTATAAGGTTGCGGTTCTTCCAGTTGAGCAACCGGGCAAGTAAAGGTCTTGGCAGGGCCCCTGGGGCAGGCGGCCTGGTGGGAACCCGGTGAGCACGATCAACAGCATATGCAGTGGAAAATGGGGCTCCTGGGAACTGCACTTTAAACCACTGCCCCAAGAAGGAAGCTGGATCTTGACCTTCCACCCTTTCTGGCATTCCCAGGATCCGCACATTGTTGCTTCGGGCCCGATTCTCTAAATCATCGCACTTCTGTTGCCATAGGCTGACAGACCTTTCCACCTCCTGCAGTGGTACGTTCATGGGTCTGGCGAGATCCTCCAGAGCTGAGACTGGCGCACCCTCTCCCTGAGCTGCTGCACGTCGTGTCTCAGTAGGCCCAGGTCAACCCGCACCTCTTCAATTTTGTAGGTGAGAGAGGTTTGATAGGAAGAGATCGCCATCAGAAGTTGGTCTGAGACGGCCTTCAGGGTAAGTTCTGGCTCTCCGACGTCTTCAGACTCTATCTGTTGAGCAGCTTGGCCTCGCATAACTGCCATGCATGGAGAGGCGGGAGCCGCGGCGCCATGTTGAGTCTCTTGCCACGCATATTCTTTAAGCTTGTCAGCCGCGGATTGAGCCATTACGTGTTGCGCCGCCATTCTGCTCTAAACTAGTGTAAGGACAGTTTGCAGCTGCAGTGAGGGACAGTGTTAGGCTTTTAATTTATCGGTTAACTCTGTGAGTGACCAATAGCATTTTTTGTGGGTGCAATACACCTGTTTTGCACCAGTGGCACAGAAATACAATACTTAATTGGGCTGTTAATTCTTTGGGCGATTTAGAGCCATTTTTGGTGCCCAAAAGACTTCCTTTGCATCTGTGACACAGAAATAGACTAGTTACACAGTCTGTTAATTCTGTGGGTGACATAAACCCATTTTTTGGGTCGCAAAACACCCCCTTTGCATCCATGACATTGTAATACAATAGTTAATCAGTCTGTTATTTCTGTGGGTGACATAATCCCATTTTTTGTAGTGTAAAACACCTCCTTTACATCCATTACACTGAAATAGAATAGTTAATCTGGCTGTTAATTCTGTTGGAGACATAAACCCTTTTTTGGGGGATGAAAAACACCTCCTTTGCATACGTGACACTGAAATAGAATAGTTAATCTGGTTGTCAATTTTGTGAGTGCCCTCAAAAAATGAGGAGAGCATTAAATAAGCGACGTGGCCACGGTCATGGTGCTGCTGGTGTTGATGGTGGTGGAGCTCCTGCTGCAAGGAAAGGACATTATTGATCTGTGCCAGCTACAGGCCCAAATGAAACACCTTCTTCTGGTACATGCAGGTGACAGGATGTTCTGCATCTTTTGTAGGCCTGAATACTACTCTAAGAATCGTGAGGCCAGAACAAGTAGAGGTGGTAAGTGGACAAGTAGATTGGATGGCTGAGAGTGCCTCCAGTTCCTTCACATTGTCTTCCACCCGGTCCACTGCTGAAAGAACAGAATTAGCACCAGTGTCCCACAGGCATCCATCATCCACCTAAGCCGCTTGCATATCAGCCAATCAGTGTGAGCCCCAAATCATGCAGCAGTCGCTTATGCATTTGATAAGTGATAAGCGAGCACCAAACTGTTTGGGTGTTCGGGTACTCGGTCCGAACACATAGCGATATTCGTGTGCTCGGCCGAGCACCCGATTATAATGGAAGTCAATGGGAGACAACCAGGCACCTCCTGCTTGGATGAGGGGAGGGTGCCTGGTCTATTGGAAAAGGTCAGAAAGTGACAGAAACACAACGTAAATGGATCGGGAACAGCATGGGGACCATATCTGGGTGCATCTTGGACTCCAATGTCGCTGCTGGGAACCATATTGTCCCAGTTATCCACCACTTTTACATAGCAACAAAATCCCGCCCAAAATCCCGCCCCCTTCTAAAAAAAAAAGACATTTCTAGAGGTAAAATTGTTAGGAAACATTCTTTCCTGTATATTCAATGGTATATACAGTACAAATGCTGGTAAAAATTAAAAGGGAGAAGCACTCCGATACAGCCTGTATATTACATAAAGGAAATCATTCACATGGTGCTACTATTGTTCAGATACACTGCTACACTCATAAAGCCTATGCACTAAGTGAAAGGGCTGGCAAAAATTACAAGGAACCAGCACTCCAATACACGCTTTATTACACATAAAGGAGGGCATCATACACACCCTTGAAAAATTATCATTGATGGCCTGCTGGCGACCCTCAAAAACATTTGGAGCAAGGGCCTGCTGGTTACCCTCTAAAACATTATAGTTGAGGGCCTGAAGGTGAGCTGATCCTATAAAAAATAGTAGTGAGGGCATGAAGGTGAGCAAACCCCATAAAACATTGCAGTGATGGCCTACAGGTGAGCACACCCTATAAAACATTAGAGGTGAGGGCTTGAAGCCAAGCAAACCCCATAAAAAATTGCAGGGATGGCCTACAGGTGAGAAGACTGTATAAAACATTAGAGGTAAGGGCCTGAATCCAAGCGAACCCGAAAAAAAACATTGCAGGGATAGCCTACAGGTGAGCAGACCGTATAAAGCATTGGAGGTGAGGACCTGAAGCCGAGCAAACCCCATAAAACACTGCAGGGATGGCCTACAGATTAGCAGACCATATAAAACATTAGAGGTGAGGGCCTGAAGTCGAGCGAACCCCATAAAACATTGCAGTAATGGCCTACAGGTGAGCAGACCATATAAAACATTAGAGCTGAGTGCCTGAAGCTGAGCGAAACCCATAAAACATTGCAGGGATGGCCTGCGGGTGAGCAGATCATATAAAGCATTGGAGGTGAGGGACTGAAGGTGAACGAACCCCATAAAACTTTGCAGTGATGGCCTACAGGTGAGCAAACTGAATAAGACCTTAGCGATGAGGGCCTGAAGGTGAGCGAACCCCATAAAACATTGCAGTAATGGCCTACAGATGAGCAAATAGTATAAAGCATTGGAGGTAAGGGACTGAAGGTGAGCGAACCCCATAAAACATTGCAGTGATGGCCTAAAGGTGAGCAGACCGTATATAACTTTAGAAGTGAGGGCCTGAAGCCGAGCGAACCCCATAAAACATTGCAGTGATGGCCTACAGGTGAGCAGACTGTATAAAACATTAGAGGTGAGTGCCTGAAGCCGAGCGATCCCTATAAAACATTGCAGTAATGACCTACAGGTGAGCAAATCATTGGAGCATTGGAGGTAAGGGACTGAAGGTGAGTGAACCCCATAAAACATTGCAGTGATGGCCTACAGGTGAGCAGACTATATAAAAAACATTAGAGGTGAGTGCCTGAAGCCGAGCGATCCCTATAAAACATTGCAGTAATGACCAACAGGTGACCAAATCATTGGAGCATTGGAGGTAAGGGACTGAAGGTGAGCGAACCCCATAAAACATTGCAGTGATGGCCAAAAGGTGAGCAGACCATATAAAACTTTAGAGGTGAGGGCCTGAAGCCGAGCGAACTCCATAAAACATTGCAGGGCAGGCATACAGGTGACCAGACCATATAAACATTAGAGGTGAGGGCCTGAAGCCGAGCGAACCCCATAAAACATTGCAGTCATAGCCTACAGGTGAGCAGACCGTATAAAACATTAGAGGCGAGTGCCTGAAGCCGAGCGATCCCCATAAAAGATTGCAGTAATGACCTACAGGTGAGCAGACAGTATAAAGCATTGGAGTTGAGGGCCTGAAGCCGAGCGAACCCCATAAAACATTGCAGTGATAGCTTACAGGTGAGCAGAACCTATAAAACATTAGAGGTGAGGGCCTGAAGCCGAGCGAACCCCATAGGAAATTGCAATAATGGCCTACAGGTGAGCAGTCCGTATAAAGCATTGTAAGTAAGGGTCTAAAGGTGAGCGAACCCCATTAAACATTGCAGTGATGGCCTACAGGTGAGCAGAACCTATAAAACATTAGAGGTGAGGGCCTGAAGCCGAGCGAACCCCATAGGAAATTGCAATAATGGCCTACAGGTGAGCAGTCCGTATAAAGCATTGTAAGTAAGGGTCTAAAGGTGAGCGAACCCCATTAAACATTGCAGTGATGGCCTACAGGTGAGCAGAACCTATAAAACATTAGAGGTGAGGGCCTGAAGCCGAGCGAACCCCATAGGAAATTGCAATAATGGCCTACAGGTGAGCAGTCCGTATAAAGCATTGTAAGTAAGGGTCTAAAGGTGAGCGAACCCCATTAAACATTGCAGTGATGGCCTACAGGTGAGCAGACCGTATTAAACATTAGAGGTGAGATCCTGAAGCCGAGCGTACCCCATAAAACATTGCAGTAATGGCTTACAGGTGAGCAGACCGTGTAAAGCATTGGAGGTGGGGGCCTGAAGTCAAGCTAACCCTACAAAACATTGTAGTGAGGGCATATATATTCTGTATGGAGGAGGAGGCGGAGGAGGAGGAGGAGGATGAGAAAACAAGATTCAAACATATACCCTTTTTTTGCAGTAAAAAGGGTACATCTGAACCTTGTGGATTTAGTACATTATAAAGCATACATTTAAATTGTGTTTTTGTTCCTTATTAGCTCAGCTTTCCTCTGGTGGAGTGGAGAAGTTCATTTTTATCTGAGTCAACCTATCAGCATTGTCAGTGGACAAGCAGATATGCTTATCTGTTATAATGCCAGCAGCAGTACTAAATACACGCGCGGACAATACACTGGCGGCAAGGCAGGTCAGCACCTCCAAGGCGTAGATCACAAGTTCGTGCCACGTGTCCAGCTTGGACACCCAGTAGTTGTAAGGCACTGAGGGATCATTTAGTACTCTCACACGATCTTCAATGTATTCTTTCACCATCTACCAAAACTTTTCCCTCCTTGTAGCACTAGACATAGCTTCAGGGTTAGGTTTCTGGCGGGGTGTCATGAAAGTTTCCAATGCCTTGGAAAGTGTTGCCCTGCATCTGTTGGAACTACTGCATGTTCCCCTTGTCTCCCTTCCTCAGTTGCCTAAGGAAGTACGGACTCTGGCGGCCGCATTGTCAAATGGAAAATTTTGGAGCAATCTGGTATTGGTTTTACTCGTCCTCTCCACCACAGGAATGAGAGATGAGAAGTTTTCTTTGTAGCGGGGGTCGAGAAGGGTGAACACCCAGTAATCTGTGTTACCTAAAATGCGTATCATGCGAGGGTCGCGGGAAAGGCAGCCTAACATGAAGTCAGTCATGTGTGCCAGAGTACCAACGGGCAAGACGTTGATGTCAACTTCAGGATGACTCTCCATACCCTTATACTTCTCCTCCTTCTTCTCCTCCTCCTCCTCTTCTGCCCAGCCATGCTGAACAGATGGAATTAAAGTTCCATTGGTACTAGCCTCTGTGGCAGAGGCAAGTGCCTCCAGCACCTCCTCCTTCTCCTCTTCCTGGCCCAATTCGCGCTGAGAAGACGAACTGGGGGAGGTTTGGCCATCACCCTGTGTCATCTCCTCCCCCATTACCTTGTCTGCCACATTCAAATCATCCTCCTTAATGGTAAGCAGCAATCGTTTGAATAGACACAACAGTTGGATGGTTACACTGATAATAGCGTTATTGCCACTAACCATTTCTGTAGATTCATCAAAGTTTTTTAAAACATCACATAGGTCTGACATCAGGCTGCAGAAGGCCTCAGTGTCCACAAGTCTAAATGGCAACATATCAAATGCCATATATTATGCAAAAAATTTCGAAAGTTGCGCATTTAGTGCTATCGCCTGTGGGTGTGTGGGTGGGTATTTGTGCTTGCATTCAAATGCCTGTGTTATCAACATTTGGACGCTGCGCTGGGACAGGGAAGTGGATGTTGTTGCTGACGGTTCATGCGAAGGTCCAGGTGTAGGGCCAGCGACATCTGGGCATGCGCTCGTGACAGGGGATTGGTTAGCAGTGTTTAACACAGGGGAAGAGGAGGCAGTGGTGGGACCCACAGACCCAGAGTGTGGTCCCAGGCATTCGGCCCACTTATTAGTGTGCTTGGATGCCATGTGGCGGATCATGCTGGTGGTGGTCAGGTTGCTAGTGTTTACGCCCTGGCTGATTTTTCGTATGGCACAGGTTGCAAACTACCACTCTTTTGTCATCTGCATTTTCCTTAAAAAAGCACCATACTGCGGAATGGCAAGGTAGATTTACGCATGGGGGTGTTCGGTGTAACGGTTGTGGGCCGACGTCTCCGTTTTGCAACCCCACTGCTCTTCCAGACTGTTGCGGTGCTGCGGATCCTTCCCCCTCTGTACTGCTGTCCTCGCTTGGCTTTTCACATTCCCATGTTGGGTCAATGACCTCATCGTCCACCACCTCCTCTTCCACTTCCTCACTCTGCTCATCCTCCTGACTTGACCTAACCACCACCTCAGTGATTGGAAACTGTGTCTCCTCATCATCCACCTCGTGAACCAATGATTGCTGTTCATCACTGACACAGGCAAAAGTTGACGCACAGGCAAAAGTTACCAAATACGTCACTTCTTCACTTGCGACTCTTCATACGTTATCTATCTACTCAAATGTCCTTGTGGTAAACTATACGTAGGGGAAACTACTCAAAAGATTTGTGATAGAGTGTGTCAACACAAGTCCAAAATTAGACAGAAAGATCTACTACTACCAGTCCCCTCACATTTTGAATCTGCAGGACATAATATTTCACAACTCCGATTTCAAGTTATAGACTATGTAGGCCCACAGAGGAGAGGTGGCGACCGTTCCACATTATTAATGAAAACGGAGGCCTATTGGATCCACACACTGGATACCCTTGAACCTAAAGGCCTTAATAGGGAATATGAAATTCAAACGTTCACTTGAATCCTCTTGGTATATAACCTCTCTCTTAACAATTACATTGTGGCATATGTTCCTCTTTCCACATAAAACAGTAACATTACCATTTATGTTATATATGTAAATGTTTATGATATGTAATGCATATAGATTGGAAACATTTTGTTATACTATGCAACTATAGCTACTATACTTTCGTTTCCCTTATAGTTTCCATAAATCCCATAGTATCCTTAGTTAATGGAGAAACTAGTATATAACATTATATGGGCTTACTATCCTGATCCTGTGGTGAGTAGAATATAATTAGATACATATATATCATTATATGGGCCTCCTGTCCATTTGGTGAGTAGTACAATAGTATCACAGCTAACCTAGTATAAACAATATAACATGATAATGTTAATAGTATTGTTAATAGTATTGCTAGTTTCATATCATTTGGCACTACTTCCACTTGAATATACACACTATATTCAAAGTGAGACTAGTATATTCCCAAAACGAGGCTTGACTAGCATCTAACAGTCTCAACCAGACCGGACACCAAAACGAGGCTTGGTTCTCAGTTACTACCTACTGCGCATGCGCCAATACCGGAGCGAGGCGTGGAAGACAACCGTCACTTCCGGAACGCCGGCATAAATCACTTACACGCCGCAATGTCTAACAAGGCCTCCGTTACCCCACAGCAGGCACTGTCCTGCACATCCACTGCCTTCAACCCCTACACTTCGTCCGATGTTCAGCGCAGCTTGAGGTGAGTGTCCGGTTAGTAATAGAGGAACAACAGACTCTATTAGACAATATGCCTCCTCTCTCTCCCTCCTGGTTTTCCTTAACATCCTCATAGCCTATACCTTCGCCTCTCCTTATCTACATTAAACCAGTCAATGGCGGATGCCCTCTATGTTGCTGACTCCATGACTCTCTGATGTCACACCTGATATATTGACTATTCGCTTGATTATGGTCTTCCTGTAATGTTACTATACTTTATGAGCTCCCTTGAGAACACCTCTATGGGGAATCCTACATTGATGTTGATATTATGATGATAAATTTTTAGAGGATGAACTTTTCTCCATAAGTTTTTGTGGACTTGATCGAGTGACCTCTGATGAACTGTTGGATGGACTATATATACACCTCATGATCATGAATCATAATAACATCGTTTTCCATTGAATCATGTGATTTCTAGACCTGTAATTCTTTTACCTATGGCAATCATGTTTCTCATATCCAATCATGCAAACATTTATCTGTATTATAATCCACTAGTGTGATTTATTATTATGTTTTTTTGATTATACTATGATGATGTATCCAGTTTTTCCTATTATGTTGCTATATAGGGGTGGGAACCCTACTTCCAGTCGTGGAAAAAACACTGTGTGCCACAACGTTTTTGTTCATACTGCTGTTCATCACTGTCATCTTCATGAGACTGTGAAGGCTCAAGAGGTTGTGAATCAGGGCACAATATCTCAGATACCTCTTCAAGCGTGCTTACCGAGAGAGCCAAACCAAGTACTGGTGATGAAAAGAGGTCATGTGAATATCTGAAGGCAGGGGTGAGGAGTGGGTGGAAGTTGATGTGGAGGATGATGAGGTCCTAGCCCCAACATAAAATTAACGTAATCCAAGTGATGTGTGTAGTTTGGCTGAGTAGATGGTGGTCACGCAGTGCCAGCTACTCAGTAAAAGAGGGAGCAGGGTGCAAAACCAGAGCAGCTGACCCCTAGCCAGTATGCTTGCTACTGCCCACCGCACTAAGGGACAGAGCACACCAAAACCAGCTCAAAGTAGTTCATTGGCATGGCAGTTCTTAAGGCCATGTGCTGACCACAAGACACGGGTGGTTTGCATGCTGTGCAGTCAGAGCCGGAAGAGAGGTATAAATGTTCTAATCCTGAGCACCGCACCACCTGCATGACCAGGTATCTAAATGCAAATTATGAGCTGCAATGAAGAAGACACCTAAAAATCACGCAAGATCTGAGGCTCCTCCTGTTCTCTGCGGTCTCAGTCTCTTCCCCCATCTCTGGAGCAACAGGGCCACCTGGCACCCTGCAAAGAGAGGATTTACTAGCAACACCATCACCACCAGCAGTGTCACAAAGCATCTCCACACTGTCACATGGAAGCGTCATTCAGCTGTCCACCCCCCAAACACTGGAGTCACCCGCAAGCCCTTCCCAAAATTAGGTTTGTGCTGCATAATGCCATCAGTGGCAAGATCCACATATGCAAGAGAAAAAAAGGAGAGAGAGGACAGCGACTCATGTGTGGTCTTGTTTGACAATACTAGGTTTTATACAAATGTAGTTCACTTACCAGAATCTGTTGTGAGGTAGTCACAACAGCTATACAGTTTCTTGCTAGTGTATGTCCCGACCAGCAAATGGGATCTTGGCTGCAGTCTGGGTTCCTTCCTGCGCCCAAATGTATGGGTGCTGGAGCTGAAGTCAGACGCGGGTAAAGGAAAAACATACAGACAACCTATGCATATATATATATAGTGTGTTTGTGACAGGCTTTTTGGCACCAACATGTGGGGTGGGGGGAAGGGGGGGAGGGGTCTGCAGGAGGGGCACCCCAAAGAATGACAGCACTACTGGGAGTGCTCCGGATCGTGATCACACGCTGTGTGCTTATCCGATGTTCATTACGTGCTGAGGTGTTCGGCAAGTCAAGCGTCGTGGTGCAAGGCTCGGCCCCTCCTCCAAAACTCTGTTATTGGTATGGGGGCGTTGTTACAGGTCCGGCGTCTACAGGAGCACAGCGCGATAGGTCACATTGCTTTCACTGAGGCTGGGAAGGCCGCCCCTCCCTCTTATGACACAGGCTTGCCGTGCTTTGCGGGCTCGATGCGCGCATGCAGGGCTGCAGGAAATACGTCACGGTCTTGTAACCGACCATTTCATCCTAAATGACGTTTGTCTTTGATATAAGGAAAATATGTAATATGTCTGCCAGTGGGGATTGAGAATCTACATATCTACAGACATTTTTACTACCTTGTGAACATATGGCATATATGGAATATGTGGAACATATACATAGGTATATAAAAGTGAATAAAAACATATAGATACATATAAAGATAAATATAAGATCTGACTAGCCTATACATATATGGTGTATATATATATACTGACTTGCACACATATAAAAAAATTATTAAATAAATATGAGACATATAAGGTCTGATTGAAAGTTTATGGTTCATTTGGAAAACAACTATTTCATATTTTTATACACTTCACCCTATACGATATCGGGGCTTACTTCATTGTCCCCAAGTTATTCACATATGTAAGTTTTTATTGACATTATCATTATTATTTTTAAATCCCTGGGTATTTTAGTATACTTGTCTATACAAACTCTGTCACAAGCAATGGGGTTACAGTTGTGTTCAAAATTATTCAACCCCCACTGAAATTGATTCTTCATGGGCAAAAGCCTCCAGTTCAGTCACATTCTTAGGCTTGCGCGCTGCAACTGCTTTCTTTAAGTCCCACCAGAGGTTCTCAATCGGATTTAAGTCTGGTGACTGCGATGGCCACTTCAAAATGTTCCAGCCTTTAATCTGCAACCATGCTCTAGTGGACTTGGAGGTATGCTTGGGATCATTGTCCTGTTGAAAGGTCCAATGTCTCCCAAGCCTCAGGTTTGTGATGGACTGCATCACATTTTCATCCAATATCTCCTGGTACTGAAGAGAATTCATGGTACCTTGCACACGCTGAAGCTTCCCTGTACCTGTAGAAGCAAAACAGCCCCAAAGCATGATTGACCTCCCGCCATGCTTCACAGTAGGCAAGGTGTTCTTTTCTTCATAGGCCTTGTTCTTCCTCCTCCAAACATAGCGTTGATCCATGGGCCCAAACAGTTCTAATTTTGTTTCATCAGTCCACAGAACACTATCCCAAAACTTTTGTGGTTTGTCCACATGACTTTTAGCATACTGCAGTCGACTCTTCTTATTCTTTGGAGACAGCAAGGGGGTGCGCCTGGGAGTTCTGGCATGGAGGCCTTTATTACGCAGTGTGCACCTTATTGTCTGAGCTGAAACTTCAGTACCCGCATCTGACAAATCTTTTTTCAGTTCCTCAGCAGTCACACAGGGACTTTTCTCCACTTTGCGCTTCAGGTAGCGCACAGCAGTCGAAGTCAGCATCTTCTTTCTGCCACGACCAGGTAGCGTTTCAACAGTGCCCTTTGCCTTGAATTTGCAAATGATGCTTCCTATGGTGTCTCTTGGTATGTTTAACATCTTTGCAATCTTCTTATAGCCATTGCCCTTCCTGCGAAGAGAAATCACCTCTTCTCTTGTCTTGTCTTCCTGGACCATTCTCTTGACTTCACCATGTCTGTAAACACACCAGTAAATGTCTAGAAGGAGCTGAGTATCACAGTCATTTTAAATCTGCCTAATTGGTGCTTATTATGCTTGATTGCTGCTCCTTGACATCCACAGGTGTTTTCAATACCTGATCAAAAACACTTGAATGAACCTCTGTTCTTAAGAGTGGTAGTCTTTAAGGGGTTGAATAATTGTGTCAATGAAGAAATCACAAAAAAAACATTTAATACTGTATTACAAAAACAATTGATGTCATTTTAGTTGCATTTGGTTCTTTAAAAAGTCCTTGTAAGATTTAATTCTGAACACAATTACAAATGTACACTAAATTCCCTAAAACCCTTTACAGCATTGGGGGTTGAATAATTTTAAACACAACTGTATATATATATATATATATGTATATACACACACACAGGGGTGTAACTACCGGGGAAGCAGGGGAAGCGGCTGCTTCGGGGCCTGGGCTGACAAGAGGCCCGGCGCCAGGCAGTACGTGTCCTCTCTCCTCTGCTTCCCCGCCCCAGTAATAAGCTGACGCCAGGGCCGGGCCGACACAGAGGCTGGGGAGGCTCCAGCCTCAGGGCGCTAAAGCCTCAGGGCACAGGCAGGGGCCGGACAGAGGGAGAGGGACTGACAGGGGGGAACCGCTCAGCACTCCCTCCTGTCATTCCCTGAGCTGGGCCCCGTCAGAGCGCTCCTCTCACCTCCATTATGTTCACTGCTTCAGGCCTCCAGCATCAGGCCCTGCTGCCTCTAACTAGAAACACAGTAAGCAGGTGGGCGGAGCCTAACAGACCTCCGTTAGGCTCCGCCCACCTGCTTAATGTGTGGCAGCGCTGGGGCCTGATCCCGGAAGCCTGGAGCAGTGAACATAATGGAGGTGAGAGGAGTGCTCTGACGGGCCCGGCATTAAGTACAGTGAAAATGCTGGGCCCCTTACATGAAGTCTGTGACAACATGGGGGGCAGAAAGAGCATGACAACATGGGGGGGTGTAAAGAGCATGAAAACAAGGGGGAGAATGACAGGGGGCAGAAAAAGCATGACAAGAAGAGGGGATTATGACAAGAGGGGGAGAATGACAAGAGGGGAGAGCATGACAAATTACTATGTGGGGGCACTGCTGTGTGGGGGCAGTGTGGCGGACATTACTGTGTGGGGGCAGTGTGGCGGACATTACTGTGTGGGGGGCAGTGTGGCGGACATTACTGTGTGGGGGGCAGTGTGGCGGACATTACTGTGTGGGGGGCAGTGTGGTGGACATTACAGTGTGGGGGGCAGTGTGGCGGACATTACTGTGTGGGGGACACTACAGTGTGGCGGACATTACTGTGTGGGGGGCAGTGTGGCGGACATTACTGTGTGGGGGGCAGTGTGGTGGACATTACTGTGTGGGGGACACTACAGTGTGGGGTGGCATTATACAAAAGCTCTGCTGATGCAACTCCCATGTATTGGGTCACCAGAATTTGGGTGGTCATTCACTAAATGAACCCTGTTATGGAGAGAATCTGTGGATGACACATATTTGTCATCCACAGACACCACCCCCCACCCCCCCAAAAAAGGGTTAATTTACTGAATGACCACCAATAAAAGAGGTGGGGGTCACATATGCTATTTCATAATGACAGCAGGGCCCGTGCAGTGACTGTTTTCTAGTACACCCCCCATCCCCCCCCCCTCGCTCACTGGATATAATCTTATTAACTATATAACTGTAGTAAATCACTACAGTTATATAGTTAAGATTATATACAGTGTGTGAGGGGGGTGTAGTGGAATACAGTCACTGCACGGGCCCGGCTGGCGCTGTCATCAAAAAAGTAGATACAACCCCACAGCCTCACCCCTTGTATTGGGGGTCATTCCTACACGGACCCTGTTATGGGGAGGGGGGATCTGTGGAAGACACATATGTGTCATCCACAGATTCCCCAATAACAGTGTCATCCATCACAGATCCCCCATAGCAGTGTCATCCACAAGTTGGAGAGGGGGCACACTTGGGCAGCTCAGCCTCTGTTGGTGGTGGACCTTGTCCCAGCCATGGCTGACGCTGCGCAGGCTAATTGCCGAGTTGCCAACAGTGCGGGACTGTCCACTGTGCCAGCGGGCCCCCCCCCCTTTCACAGTTTGGCCCAGTTTGGGGGTGTTATATGGCTGGGTGGCTACTGGCACATTATAGGCCCTATAATGTGCCAGTAGCCACCCAGCCATATAACACCCCCCCTATAATGTGCCAGTAGCCACCCAGCCATATAACACCCCCCCTATAATGTGCCAGTAGTAGCCACCCAGCCATATAACACCCCCCCTATAATATACGCGCCGGGGGGGGTCCCATACAAAGATTTGCTGTGGGGCCCAGTCATTTCTAGCTACGTCCCTGTATATATATGTACATGAAAAGTAGGGCAGCACTCCTAAGTCAGCAGTAAAGCGAGTGCCAGCGGCAACCCCTCGATTTAGGGTAGTAGACAAATCACAAAAGTCCACAGCACTCCATAAAAGTGAAAAATGTGCTTTAGTCACACATGTAGTACATAACTCACAGAAAAAAGATGCACCACATGGATAAGCAACTGACAACACTGGCTAATCCCTCACTCTGGTGTTCCCCATTGCATTGTTGGTCCTGCAGTGCAGGTGAGTGGGATGGGGCTGTAGGCTACTTAATACCTGTTCAGACCTTGTTCACACACCATAGGTAGTCTAGTGGTAGGACCCCATGTCATGCTGAGATACCGTGTAGTGGTGCCTAAAGGGGCTCCGATATGTTCCTGATTGGAAATATTGGCGAATCTCTCAGCTTTTAACACCAGAGTGAGGGATTAGCCAGTGTTGTCAGTTGCTTATCCATGTGGTGCATCTTTTTTCTGTGAGTTATGTGTTTATATATTTTCATCCGCACATGTTTTATTTTGTGTAGGATGTTTGTGTGGTGCTTGTGGTTCGCGCCGGCATCCTCCATTGTATGCAATTTTTGCTGGGGATAGCCGTCGCTGCGAACCACATGCGGAGGAACTGCCCCCAGTTAGAAACACGCCACAGTGTTTGGGGTCTGGAGCAGTCCCACCCATTTAGGCCACGTTTATTTTTGTGATTCTTGTTTTATATGTATTGAATGTGCCATTGCATATGGCTTGTAAACATTCTGTTGCACCTGGAAGCCGGTGTCACATGGTCTGTTGTAGGTGTAGCTTGCGGCCTCATGTGTTCCCCATTGCATTGTTGGTCCTGCAGTGCAGGTGAGTGGGATGGGGCTGTAGGCTACTTAATACCTGTTCAGACCTTGTTCACACACCATAGGTAGTCTAGTGGTAGGACCCCATGTCATGCTGAGATACCGTGTAGTGGTGCCTAAAGGGGCTCCGATATGTTCCTGATTGGAAATATTGGCGAATCTCTCAGCTTTTAACACCAGAGTGAGGGATTAGCCAGTGTTGTCAGTTGCTTATCCATGTGGTGCATCTTTTTCTGTGAGTTATGTGTTTATATATTTTCATCCGCACATGTTTTATTTTGTGTAGGATGTTTGTGTGGTGCTTGTGGTTCGCGCCGGCATCCTCCATTGTATGCAATTTTTGCTGGGGATAGCCGTTCGCTGCGAACCACATGCGGAGGAACTGCCCCCAGTTAGAAACACGCCACAGTGTTTGGGGTCTGGAGCAGTCCCACCCATTTAGGCCACGTTTATTTTTGTGATTCTTGTTTTATATGTATTGAATGTGCCATTGCATATGGCTTGTAAACATTCTGTTGCACCTGGAAGCCGGTGTCACATGGTCTGTTGTAGGTGTAGCTTGCGGCCTCATGTGTTCCCCATTGCATTGTTGGTCCTGCAGTGCAGGTGAGTGGGATGGAGCTGTAGGCTACTTAATACCTGTTCAGACCTTGTTCACACACCATAGGTAGTCTAGTGGTAGGACCCCATGTCATGCTGAGATACCGTGTAGTGGTGCCTAAAGGGGCTCCGATATGTTCCTGATTGGAAATATTGGCGAATCTCTCAGCTTTTAACACCAGAGTGAGGGATTAGCCAGTGTTGTCAGTTGCTTATCCATGTGGTGCATCTTTTTTCTGTGAGTTATGTGTTTATATATTTTCATCCGCACATGTTTTATTTTGTGTAGGATGTTTGTGTGGTGCTTGTGGTTCGCGCCGGCATCCTCCATTGTATGCAATTTTTGCTGGGGATAGCCGTTCGCTGCGAACCACATGCGGAGGAACTGCCCCCCCAGTTAGAAACACGCCACAGTGTTTGGGGTCTGGAGCAGTCCCACCCATTTAGGCCACGTTTATTTTTGTGATTCTTGTTTTACACATGTAGTACAGCAACGTTTCGGTTCTCTCTCAGAACCTTTTTCAAGCCAAGTGAATTACAAAGTGCATCAGTGCATATATTTATACATCATGAAATCAATCAGCATTAATTGATCCTCCTATAAAAAACTGTGAACGCCCTTAGATAAACCACTCATCAGTGTGAGCCAATACATAAGTACAATGTGCATAGTCAATAGCAACGCCTTAGTAGCCATATCTATAATATTAATCTCAGTGTCAATATATTATAACAGTGCCCTTGTTATATAAAGTGCATAGTGGTTAAAAACATCTCAGCCCTATACATTTAAAAGAATATACTTTGCTGGGACATTGTGGCTGTACTTCGCATGATCCATAGCGATAATCTGATATCTGTTAGGACTCCACGCTGTATTCTGCGTGTCTCTTATATTACAATGCGCATGCGTTAATTTCTCTCCCTCCTTCCCTATCAGGTGTGTTGAGTGAGCGTCGCTCAGGGTGAAAACGAGAACAATCACAATATGGAACGAACGCGCAATATTTATCCACTGAATGCGCTTGCACATATATGCGGACAAAAAAAGCGCAATGATGTTAAGCGTCCATTCGCATGATGCGCATGCAAAAATTCAGACATCATCATCCTGGGTGGCACGCACCCCACTCACATCATCTTGTTCGAGGGCAAATCTGTGGGCAAATGTAAGACAGTCATTGATTTGTTGATGTGTTCCCTTCTCAAGTTCTAAGTTTGTATCTAGAGATCTTCCCTATTCAGTTAGCATGTATTCAGCCAATATATGTCCCAGCATAACAGCTTCCATGTTTCCAACTGCAAAATAATTATAGAATAGCGTCACTTTCAAAGTAATAGCTATATACAGTATCTATTAAATTCACTTAGTACAATAGTTAGAATGTAGATAAGTATAGACAATAGAGTAAGAAAAAACAGCCTAACATGTCCCCAGTTACCCTGAGCTCAACATTTAAGCCTTTGGGCTTCAACGTATCCAGACGAAAAATCCATCTGAGTTAATTTTTCTTTAGCATCACTAGCCTGTCTCCGCCCCTTTCTAGCGGTTTTACATAATCTAAGATCATAAATCTCAAATCATTCTCCTTGTGATTTTTTTCAGCAAAATGTTTTGATACCGGTAGATCTTTTCTTTTATTTCTAATAGATTGCCTATGGTTATTTAACCTGGTTTTCATAACACATGTGGTTTCCCCCACGTAAAGCATATTACACGTGCACCACAGTACATATATGACCCAAGATGAGTCACATGTGAGGTAGTATTTAATATCAAAAGTCTCATTTGTTTTTGGATGTGTGAATACAGAGCCCTTATGCATGAGTCTGCAGTTCATACATCCCAAACAGGGAAAACTACCTGTACATCTAATTTTCAGAAATGTTTGTCTTAATTAGCCTCTTTCTGGTACCCTTGAACTCACTACCCTGTCCCTAATGTTCTGTGCTCTTTTATATGCCATCATTGGGGATCTCTGAAGGCCGCTATTGTTGGATAACCGCACCTCAGTACCCCCCAATGTTTTCTCACTATTCGTTCAATATTTGGAATTAGTTCATTGTAAGATGATATAAAAGGTAACCTATCACTTTTTTGTTTTTGTTTTGTTGTTAACAACTCTTCCCTCTGTACTTGTTTAGCTCTAGTCGCATGTCTATGCACCAAGTTCTTGGGGTAACCTCTATTTCTAAAGGACTCCATGTTCTGTAAAGCCTGATCCATATGATCTTCCTTATCAACTATCCTTCTTATTCTCAACATTTGACTGTATGGTAGAGAATTTAACATCCTCCTAGGGTGTCCACTGGTGAAGTGTAACAGTGTATTCTTATCAGTTTGTTTAATGTTTAAATCCATGTGTATTTGTTCTTCCTCTATATATACCTGAGTATCCAAAAACTGCACTCTCTCTATGGATGCTGTTAATGTAAATTGGATCTGTTCATCAATGGAGTTCAAAAATGTATGGAACTTCATCAGTGTATTCATAGATCCAGTCCAGATGACGAAAATGTCGTCTATGTATCTCCACCACATCAAAACCTGGTTGAAGTGGGGAAATACATAGACAAGACGCTCCTCAAATGAACGTACAAATATATTTGCATAGGTGCGCGTGGCATTCGAGCACATCGCCTCGCCCATAGTATGGTGAGAAGGAAATTAATTACATATTAAGTGTCACCAGATTTTTGCTCACTCATAATTATTTTATTTTTGATGGAATATATTATCTCCAAATCCAAGGAGTTTCAATGGGGGCTAAATTCTCCCCCTCTCTGGCCAATTTGACTATGGCATTTTGGGAAGAGAAATACATTTTTCCACCAACAATCCATTCAAGCTGGGAATAGAGTGGTATGGCAGGTACATCGATGACCTGCTCGTTATCTGGTCAGGCGATGTGCCTGCCATACCCTCATTCCTCAGCTATGTTAATAATAACTCTTATAATTTAAAATTTACATGCTATACCAACGAGAGTACTGTAGATTTTTGGGATCTGACACTCAAGGGAATTCCAAATCAAGTTATCTATACCAAAACATTCCGCAAACCAACATCAGGTAATACTATACTCAGAGCCAACAGTCATCATCCGATCCATGTGATAAAATCAGTACCTACAGGGGAGTTCATTAGAGCTAAAAGGAATTGCAGCATTGATACAGACTTTCAACATGAATGCAAGTCAATAACGCACCGTCTGCAAAATAGAGGTTATCCACTCTGGATGATTAACAGAGGTTACCATATAGCCATGAATAAAAATCGCAAAGACCTTCTTTTTGGCAGACGCTGCGTTAAAAACCCTTCTCTACCTACCCTGGTACTGACATACAGTAGACAGTTCTCATTGATTAGACAAATAATTCTTAATCACTTACCGATACTTCATGAAGACCAAATAGTCAGTAACATTTTAAAAAGTGGTTGCAGAATTGTCAGCAAATGTTCGCCAACTATTGCAAACAAAGTATCACCCTCTTTCTTTTCATGCACCCCCAAAAAAACAACCACATGGCTGAGTACCAAAGGATTTTATAAATGTGGCAGCCATCCATGCAATTGTTGCAAATATGTGCTGCCCACAAAAACCTTTTGGGATTCTACACACAACACTGAATACAAAATTAATTCTTATATAAATTGTAATAGTAGTGGTGTTGTGTATATTATCTCCTGTACAACATGTGGTTTGTTATATGTAGGCAGCACCATACGCAAATTTAAAGTCCGTCTTCTGGAACATTTGAATTATATAAAAAGCGAGTCATATACTAATATTTCAGGTGCTGCGAAACATTTTATCAATTTTCATGGTAGAAACACACAATCTTTCAGGGCTTTTGCCATAGAAAAAGTTTTTACATCAATAAGAGGGGGTGATATGAAACATAAGACTTTGCTAAGGGAAGCCTTTTGGCTCTTTAAACTGAACACAAGGTCACCTTTAGGCATGAATTACAAAAAGGAATTTTTACATTTTTATTAATAAATTCTTTTATGTAACAGAGCGAATAATTATGCACTATACTCTTATTCTGGTTCTATATGTTTTTTGCACAGTACTAGTTGTACTATCATGTATTATTACATCTTTGAAAAATTGGATACTGTTCAGACAAGACTTTGATGCGGTTTTTTCTTTGTGTCTTTATATACCATGCAGTCACTTTCTTGTGTGTTAGTCAGACACTTGCCAGTTACACTTACAGTGTTAATAGATCATTGTTTGTTTGTAATTTTGTTTTTAACTGAGAAATTGTCAAGTTGTTGATAAAACTTATCCAAGCAATGTTCACCAGTGCTTCTGCAATTAGGTGCAAATTGAAACACCAGATGTTTCTTTTACTTGGAGGAAGGTTTCCTCCCCCACTACATAGTATTTATTTGCTATGGTTGCAGACACACTGGAGGTCATGAGTAAGAGCGGTAACGCTCGAAAAGCGTAGACCGCCGCACGAGTGTAATTATGCTGGAAAACTTATCCTTGTATGTTGATTACGTCCACCGAAAATAAAGGATGCCAAGGCTTTTTAACTGAATTTATTGGAGTGCTGGAACCTTTCTTTTTTCTACTACTTCCAAGGATCTCCTGGATCTATGCGTGCACCCTGGGAGAAGGACATTTGTATGCAGGTGAGCTTGACAATCACACTTGTTCACATTACTATAAGGCTCTCAGTCCGTGCACTACACCTGCTATCTCCCAAGCCTATATCCTCGGTGTTCATACAAGTATCCTATTGGTAAAGTTTTTCCAGCATATTGTCAAGTGCCAAGACACACATGGCGGCTTCTTCCATCTCAGACCGCAAATCTAAAGCCGCGAAGGTTTTCTCTGAACAAGATGCATTGTTGCAAAATACACTAGACCTGGAGACAAAAATGCATAATCTTGAAAAAATGTTACTTCAGGAAATACGTGTGTGGTGGGATCATACTACATTGACGAACTATCTAGAAAAACAAATGATTCCTAGAGGATTACGCCTCAAAAAAATACCCACCACTGTTTTTTCTGAACCATTTATCCAGGGATGGAATGACATTCTAACTAACTGCTCTTTCAAACTGATGGCTCACATCATAGAATATGAACAAGCCAAATTAACTACCTTGCAAAAGGAAATAGAAGTCTTCAAACTGGATTCCAAGCCTTATGAAAACATGGAATCTTATTTAACAATGCATGCTAAAAAGAACATTGGCACATTGCTGGCACTCTGATAGAAAAACGGCTGGCATCTGTGCTGCAGATGCCAGCCGTTTAACCCCTTCCTTACCGCGGTCCGGACGGACCGCGGTATGGAAGGTGTTAACAGGGAGGGAGCTCCCTCCCTCTCCCATCGGGGGGCTGCTGTGCCTATGCAGCCCCCCCCCCCAGGATGGGATCGCAGAGGGAAGGAGCTCCTCTCCCTCCCTATCCATCACCCACTGCTCTCTAATGGCAGTGGGTGATGGTTACCATGGCAGCAGGACGCTTTCAGAAGCGTCCTGCTTGCCATAGTATAGTAACTCTGGTCAGACTTCTGTTAAAGGCAGAAGTCTGACCAGACTGTGAAAAGTAAAAAATACAGTGCAGTACACTATATAGTGTACTGTACTGTATTATACTGACATCAGATCCACTGGATCTACAAGAACCAAGTGGGTCTGGGTCCAAAAAAATGTAAAAAAGTGAAAAAAAGTAAAAATAAAAAAAACACAAATCACTGAATAAAAAGTAAAAAAAAAAAATACACTACACATATTAGGTATCGCTGCGTCCGTAAAAAACAGCTCTATAAAAATATCACATGACTGAACCCCTCAAGTAAACACTGTAAAAAAAAAAAAAAAAAAAACTTTGTCAAAAAGCCATTTTTTTGTCACCTTACATCACAAAAAGTGTAATAGCAAGCGATCAAAAAGTCATATGACCCCCCAAATAGTGCCAATCTAACCGCCACCTCATCCCGCAAAAATTATACCCAACCTGAGACGATCGCCTAAAAACTGAAAAAAATATGGCTCTCAGACTATGGAGACACTAAAACATGTTTTTTTTGTTTCAAAAAGGATATTATTGTGTAACACCAAAATAAATAATAAAAAGAATACATATTGGGTATCGTCGCGTTTGTAACAACCTGCTCTATAAAAATATAACATGACCTAACCCCTCAGGTGAACGCTGTAAACATAAAAAATAAAAACATTGTAAAAAAAGTAATTTTTTGTCACCTTACATCACAAAAAGTGTAATAGCAAGTGATCAAAAAGTCATATGCACCCCAAGATAGTACCATTCAAACCGCCATCTCATCCCGCAAAAAATGAGCCCCTACATAGGACAATCGCAAAAAAAAAAAAAAACTATGGCTTTCAGAATGTGGAGACACAAAAAAATCATTTTTTTCAAAAATGCTTTATTATGTAAAACTGAAACAAAAAACCCCAAAAAGTAGTCATATTTGGTATTGTCGCGTCAGTGACAACCTGCTCTATAGAAATAGCACACAATCTAACCTGTCAGTTCAACGATGTAAATAACAAAAAATACAAAACTGTCCCAAAACAGCTATTTTTTTGCAAATTATCCATTTTAATCCATTTTTCCAGTAACAAAGCAAGGGTTAACAGCCAAACAAAACTCAATATTTATTGCCCTGATTCTGTAGTTTGCAGAAACACCCCATATGTGGTTGTAAACTGCTGTATGGCCAAACGGCAGGGCACAGAAGGAAGGGAACGCCATATGGTTTTTGGAAGGCGGATTTTGCTGGACTGTTTTTTTGAGACTATGTCCCATTTGAAGCCCCCGATGCACCCCTACAGTAGAAACTCCCAAAAAGTGACCCCATTTTGGAAACTACGGGATAAGGTGTCAGTTTTGTTGGTACTATTTTAGGGTAAATATGATTTTTGGTTGCTCTATATTACACTTTTTTTGAGGCAAGATAACAAAAAATTTAAATTCTGAAATTTCATCTCCATTTGCCAATAACTCTTGTGGAACACCTAAAGGGTTAACAAAGTTTGTAAAACTAGTTTTGAATACATTGAGGGGTGTAGTTTCTTAGATAGAGTCACTTTTATGGAGTTTCTATTCTAGGGGTGCATCAGGGGGCTTCAAATAGGACATGGTGTCAAAAATCCAGTCCAGCAAAATCCGCCTTCCAAAAACCATATGGCGCTCCTTTCCTTCTATGCCCTGCCTTGTGCCCGTACAGCAGTTTACGACCACATATGGGGTGTTTCTGCAAACTACAGAATCGGGGCAATAAATATTGAGTTTTGTTTGGCTGTTAACCCTTGCTTTGTTACTGGAAAAAATGGATTAAAATGGAAAATTTTCCAAAAAATCGAAATTTAGAAATTTTATCTTTATTTGCCATTAACTCTTGTGGAAAACCTAAAGGGTTAATGACGTTTGTAAAATCAGTTTTCAGTACCTTCAGGGGTGTAGTTTCTAGAATGGGGTCATTTTTGGGTGGTTTCTATTATGTAAGCCTCGCAAAGTGACTTCAGACCTGAACTGGTCCCTAAAAAGTGGGTTTTTAAAAATTTCTGAAAAATGTCAAGATTTGCTTCTAAACTTCTAAGCCTTGTAACGTCCCCAAAAAATGAAATGACATTCCCAAAATAATCGATACATGGAGTAGACATATGGGGAATGTAAATCAATAACTTCTTTGGCAGTATTACTATGTATTCTAGAAGTAGAGAAATTGATACTTGGAAAATTGCAAATTTTTCAAAATTTTTGGTAAATTTGGTATTTTTTTATAAATAAAAATGAAATTTTTCGACTTTATTTTACCACTGTCATAAAATACAATATGTGACGAAAAAACAGTCTCAGAATGGCTTGGATAAGTAAAAGTGTTTTAAAGTTATCACCACATAAAGTGACACTGGTCAGATTTGCAAAAAAGGTGAAATAGGGCCGTGTCCTTAAGGGGTTAAACTGAACACAAGGTCACCTTTAGGCATGAATTACAAAAAGAAATTTTCACATTTTTTTTATAAATTCTTTTATGTAACAGAGCGAATATTTATACACTATACTCTTATTCTGGTTCTATATGTTTTTTGCACAGTACTAGTTGTACTATCATGTATTATTACATCTTTGAAAAATTGGATACTGTTCAGACAAGACTTTGATGCGGTTTTTTCTTTGTGTCTTATTTATATCATGCAGTCACTTTCTTGTGTGTTAGTCAGACACTTGCCAGTTACACTTACAGTGTTAATAGATCATTGTTTGTTTGTAATTTTGTTTTTAACTGAGAAATTGTCAAGTTGTTGATAAAACTTATCCAAGCAATGTTCACCAGTGCTTCTGCAATTAGGTGCAAATTGAAACACCAGATGTTTCTTTTACTTGGAGGAAGGTTTCCTCCCCCACTACATAGTATTTATTTGCTATGGTTGCAGACACACTGGAGGTCATGAGTAAGAGCGGTAACGCTCGAAACGCGTAGACTGCCGCACGAGTGTAATTATGCTGGAAAACTTATCCTTGTATGTTGATTACGTCCACCGAAAATAAAGGATGCCAAGGCTTTTTAACTGAATTTATTGGAGTGCTGGAACCTTTCTTTTTTCTATCGCCTCGCCCATACTTTGCAAATAGAACTTGCCTTGAAATGTAAAATAGTTGTTTCTGAGTGACATCTCTAGTAGCTCCACTATAAATTTCTGGGTTGGGATAGGGTGATCTGAGTTCTGTAACATGTCCTTCACTGCTAATACAGTGGAGGAAATAATTATTTGACCCCTCACTGATTTTGTAAGTTTGTCCAATGACAAAGAAATGAAAAGTCTCAGAACAGTATCATTTCAATGGTAGGTTTATTGTAACAGTGGCAGATAGCACATCAAAAGGAAAATCGAAAAAATAACTTTAAATAAAAGATAGCAACTGATTTGCATTTCATTGAGTGAAATAAGTATTTGAACCCCTACCAACCATTAAGAGTTCTGGCTCCCACAGAGTGGTTAGGCACTTCTACTCAATTAGTCACCCTCATTAAGGACACCTGTCTTAACTAGTCACCTGTATAAAAGACACCTGTCCACAGAATCAATCAATCAAGCAGACTCCAAACTCTCCAACATGGGAAAGACCAAAGAGCTGTCCAAGGATGTCAGAGACAAAATTGTAGACCTGCACAAGGCTGGAATGGGCTACAAAACCATTAGCAAGAAGCTGGGAGAGAAGGTGACAACTGTTGGTGCGATTGTTCGAAAATGGAAGGAGCACAAAATGACCATCAATCGACCTCGCTCTGGGGCTCCACGCAAGATCTCACCTCGTGGGGTGTCAATGGTTCTGAGAAAGGTGAAAAAGCATCCTAGAACTACACGGGAGGAGTTAGTTAATGACCTCAAATTAGCAGGGACCACAGTCACCAAGAAAACCATTGGAAACACATTACACCGCAATGGATTAAAATCCTGCAGGGCTCGCAAGGTCCCCCTGCTCAGGAAGGCACATGTGCAGGCCCGTCTGAAGTTTGCCAATGAACACCTGAATGATTCAGAGAGTGACTGGGAGAAGGTGCTGTGGTCTGATGAGACCAAAATAGAGCTCTTTGGCATTAACTCAACTCGCTGTGTTTGGAGGAAGAAAAATGCTGCCTATGACCCCCAAAACACCGTCCCCACCGTCAAGCATGGGGGTGGAAACATTTTGCTTTGGGGGTGTTTTTCTGCTAAGGGCACAGGACAACTTATTCGCATTAACGGGAAAATGGACGGAGCCATGTATCGTGAAATCCTGAGCGACAACCTCCTTCCCTCTGCCAGGAAACTGAAAATGGGTCGTGGATGGGTGTTCCAGCACGACAATGACCCAAAACATGCAATAAAAATGACAGCAGCCTTAGGTATCGTTGCTTGGGTACATTTATTGATGTTGATTCACATGCAGCAGTACAAAATGACGTTTCGGCAAGCAATTGCCTTCATCAGATACTATGCCGCAGGGAGAAGGAGAAAACGAGTTAGGTAGACGTGTGAGGAGATATACATGCTCATAGCATGTTTGTCTGGAGTAGCGTCTCAGACGCTACTCCAGACAAACATGCTATGAGCATGTATATCTCCTCACACGTCTACCTAACTCGTTTTCTCCTTCTCCCTGCGGCATAGTATCTGATGAAGGCAATTGCTTGCCGAAACGTCATTTTGTACTGCTGCATGTGAATCAACATCAATAAATGTACCCAAGCAACGATACCTAAGGCTGCTGTCATTTTTATTGCATATATTGGGGTGGAACCCTACAGACAGCCCTGTTACAGTGTGCGCTGAATACAGATTTATTAATGACCCAAAACATACAGCAAAGGCAACAAAGGAGTGGCTCAAGAAGAAGCACATTAAGGTCATGGAGTGGCCTAGTCAGTCTCCGGACCTTAATCCAATCGAAAACCTATGGAGGGAGCTCAAGCTCAGAGTTGCACAGAGACAGCCTCGAAACCTTAGGGATTTAGAGATGATCTGCAAAGAGGAGTGGACCAACATTCCTCCTAAAATGTGCGCAAACTTGGTCATCAATTACAAGAAACGTTTGACCTCTGTGCTTGCAAACAAGGGTTTTTCCATCAAGTATTAAGTCTTTTTTTGTTAGAGGGTTCAAATACTTATTTCACTCAATGAAATGCAAATCAGTTGCTATCTTTTATTTAAAGTTATTTTTTCGATTTTCCTTTTGATGTGCTATCTGCCACTGTTACAATAAACCTACCATTGAAATGATACTGTTCTGAGACTTTTCATTTCTTTGTCATTGGACAAACTTACAAAATCAGTGAGGGGTCAAATAATTATTTCCTCCACTGTAAGCCCTTTTTGTGGTCAATTGAGGTGTATAATGATACAATATCAAATGATGCTAATATTGCTCCTTTTTGGGATTTGTACCCCTCTCAATTTATTGATAAAGTCTCCAGTATCCCTGATGTATGATTTTGCACCCAGAGCATAGTCTCTCAATACTTTGTCTAGGAAAATTGTGATATTGGAAAAAATTGAATTACGGCCGGATATTATGGGCTGTCCAGGAGGGTCCACCTTTGTGTATTTTAGGCAATACATACATCATCGGGGTAGTTGGAGACCTTATTGTCAAAAATTCCTTAAGTTGTCTATAAATTATACTTTTTTCCTCTGCCATATTTAATAGCCTCTCAATTTTTCTGGCAATGTCAAATCTTGGATCTTTACCCAGTTGTCTATAAGTACCTGGTTCTCTTAACTGTCTATAGACTTCATTTATGTATTGAGAGGTGTCCATAACTACGATCCCACCCCCCTTATCCGCGGGCTTGATGGTGAGATCGGGGTTACTGGACAAACCCTCTAGTGCCTTCATTTCCTGAGCAGTAATATTCGGTCTACTTGTCGTATCAAATCTTGTACATTGTCTCAATTCCGCTATATCCCTTTTTACTGCTTCCATAAACAGTTCTAGGGAATGTGAGTTAAAAACAGGAAAAAAATCACTCTTTAAATACAAATCAAACTGTTTCAATGTCAATTGAGTCCTCTGTACAGGACCCTCAGTTACACTCTGCGATTCAGAAGAACTGGAGTCAAACCCCCCCTCAGTCTGAGATTCCTGAAGAGGCGGTTTAAGTCCAGTAACAGCGGAAACCAATCTGGTTTCTCCTGTGGACAAAAAGAAAGACCCCTGTTTAGTACCTTAAGTTCACATTCAGTTCAAACATGGGGTGAAATATTTACCAACGCATTAGTCTCTATTTTTTCTTGGTTACATTCATCACCCTGGGAGTGTTGAATCTTGTTGATCTCTGCACTCTGGTTTTTCCTGTATCTTCCATGTTGCCAACCTCCCCTTCTTGTGGGTCGTTTCCTATAGGGTTCCGTTCCCCTAAAAAAGTTCCAGAGGAGGTTACGTTGTTATCATCAGTTATCACCTTGTTTCCCGTCCCTTTGTTCATTTCTTTATTGCGTCTCGGCATCTTTTTCGTTGATGTACTTCTATCCGTATTTGCAGGTCTTTCTGGATAAAATGCGCAAAGATCTAGAGGAGATCAAGAGATCAAAATGGCACAGAGATCAAAATGATTATATATCTGGACACTTATTCAGGGGAACACCCATGGAATACGGATAGAAGTACATCAACGAAAAAGATGCCGAGACGCAATAAAGAAATGAACAAAGGGACGAGAAACAAGGTGATAACTGATGATAACAACGTAACCCCCTCTGGAACTTTTTCAGGGAAGAAGAACCCCATAGGAAACGACCCACAAGGAGAGGAGGTTGGCGACATGGAAGAGTGCAGAGATCAACAAGATTCAACACTCCCAGGGTGATGAATGTAACCAAGAAAAATTATAGACTTATGCGTTGGTAAATATTTCATCCCATGTTTTAACTGAATGTAAACTTAAGGTACTTAACAGGGGTCTCTCTTTTTGTCCACAGGAGAAATCAGTTTGGTTTCAGCTGGTACTGGACTTAAACCGCCTCTTCAGGAATCTCAGACTGAGGGTGTGGTTTGACTCCAGTTCCTCTGAATCGCAGAGTGTAACTGAGGGTCCTGTACAGAGGACTCAATTGACATTGAAACAGTTTGATTTGCATTTAAAGAGTGATTTTTTTCCTGTTATTAACTCACATTCCCTAGAACTGTTTATGGAAGCAGTAAAGAGGGATATAGCGGAATTGAGACAATGTACAAGATCTGATACGATAAGTAGACCGAATATTACTGCTCAGGAAATGAAGGCACTAGAGGGTTTGTCCAGTAACCCCGATCTCATCATCAAGCCCGTGGATAAGGGGGTGGGATCATAGTTATGGACACCTCTCAATATATAAATGAAGTCTATAGACAGTTAAGAGAACCAGGTACTTATAGACAACTGGGTAAAGACCCAAGATTTGACATTGCCAGAAAAATTGAGGGGTTATTAAATAGGGCAGAGGAAAATAGTATCATTTATAGACAACTTAAGGAATTTTTGACAATAAGGTCTCCAACTACCCCGGTGATGTATGTATTGCCTAAAATACACAAAAGGCTGTGGACCCTCCTGGACAGCCCATAATATCCGGCCGTAATTTCATTTTTTCCAATATTACAATTTTCCTAGAGCTATTAGAGATGTCACTCAGAAACAACTATTATACATTTCAAGGCAAGTTCTATTTGCAGTTGATGGGCGCGGCGATGGGCTCGAATGCCGCTCACACCTATGCAAATATATTTGTACGTTCCTTTGAGTAGCGTTTTGTCTAAGTATCTCCCCACTTCAACCAGGTTTTGACGTGGTGGAGATACATAGACAACATTTTCCTCATCTGGACTGGATCTATGAATACACTGATGAAGTTCCATCAATTTTTGAACTCCATTGATGAACAGATCCAATTTACATTAACAGCATCCAGAGAGAGGGTGCAGTTTTTGGATACTCAGGTATAAATAGAGGAAGAACAAATACACATGGATTTGAACATTAAAAAAACTGATAAGCATACAGGAAAAGAACTTGACTTAAAATATACCTTTAATGTCAAAGTATTGGGTATTGGTACAACAAGTACCTATAGTCAACTATATGTGATGTCATCTTATTAGGGAAAATATGATAGATAAGGCAACGGTGAAAAAATGAACGAGAGAAGAGCAAGGAGGATGGTCAGTGGACCACAGGGGATGCTAACCCTGTAATGCCCTTACCTATCCTCAGCCCAGGTTCACCCCCTGATGGTGGAGGTTCCCTGTCCCCGTGCCTAATCCTAAAGCATCCCTGTTAAAAACCCTATCAGAAAGGGATATAACATACAAGTTGGATAAACAAAAAAATGTTTTCATTTATAGATATAAAGAAATGAAATAAGTACGGCACACTATAGATGATCAGATACCGATACTTATGTGGACAAAAGACCCCTACGTGTTTCACCTAAGAGCAAGGATCATCAGGGGGTAGATAGGATAATACAGTGAATGATATATACTTAGCTCCCTGTTCTGATACTGGGAAACATCAATCTTGGCCGGATTAGTGATGGCCTGAAAAAATTGAAATTATCTGTCACATGAACTGCACCAGAGATAATAGTACCTGGTGTAAAAGAATCCATAAAGAGTGCCTACTTACATGCAGCCGAGAATATAGATCGCATGATGTGCCAAGGGAGCTGGAAGTTATGAGGCTTAGCTATACCTATTTATAATGAGATTTCCGCGCATGCAAACTGATGTCCGTATGCCGAATGTGTCACTTCCGGTGCCGTGGAACGCATCGCACGTGCGCATCCTGCCACTAGTATTTCCGGTGCTATGGAACGCACAATGGAGCGCATACTGGAAGTGAGCATACAGCGCGATTAATGCACATGCCACTATTCGAAAATATGATGCCTGATAATCGGGGAAGGGGGCGCCTAACTTATTAATAGGTATGACACTGCGTAATATATACAGTGCTAAAAGCCTGAACACTTTGAGGGATGTATGAATATGATAAAAAGAAAAAGAGAAGTTTGTTAATAGTCATGTGTTGCTGATGTACTCTTATATCAAAATACTCACATTGATTCAAAAGGGGGTATGGTATTTAAGTATTTTAAGCTTAAGATAAGGCGATTGATTAACGTCGCCTTTAAAATATGATGCTTTACGCATAGATGAAGGCAGTCACGGGGCAATCATTACAGTGACTGAGGATAAGCCATTGCTGACCATAAGATTTACCAGGAAAGACATAGATTTATATCAATAATTTTAATTAACTGAAACAAGTGAATGTGAGTCTTTCATTTAAACCAGCAGGTGACTGGGAGCGGAAACGGTAAATCCACTCCATCTCCTTCTGGAGGATTTTCCTATCCCAGTCACCTTTTCTCGGAGAGGGAGGGACCACTTCAAGGGCCGCAAAGGCGATGGATTTTAACTCTCCATTGTGATGTTCATTAATATGGTTGGCCACAGGGGTGTCGTTTAGTTTAACGATGTCATTAATGTGCTCACATACTCTCCTTCTGAGCTCTCTTTTGGTTTTGCCAATATAGTCCTTAGGACAGGTGCACTGGCAAATATAAACTCCACCCATGGACCTACAGTTAATAAAGTCTCTGATGATGTAAGATCTTTGATTAACTGAACATACCACAGTTTTAGTTTTCTTAATGTAATTGCAGGTTTAACACAAACCACATCTGTACATTCCCATTGGCTTTCTATCCAACCAGGTACCCTCTTTTTTGGGACCCGCGTAGTGGCTGTGGACTAAACGATCTCGTAGGCTTCTGCCCTTTCGATAAGTGATCTGAGGGTATTCATTAATAGCACCTGTGAGTTCAGGGTCCATGGTCAGGATAGGCCAGTAAGTGTGGAGGGTAGATAGAACTTCCTTATTGGCGGTGTCAAATGTAGATATAAGACATATTAGTTTGTTTTCTTTTCCGTCTTTTAATTTCGGGACAAGAAGATTTTCCCTCTTACTTGACTCCGCATGTTGGAAGGCATCTTCAAAATATGTGGTGGGTAGCCCCTCTGTGTCAATCTGTTCTTAAGTTTCTTTGACTCCCTATGAAAATTCACTAGGGAAGAACAGTTCCTACGAGTACGTAGATACTGACCCATGGGAATTCCTCTCTTAACTGCTGGTGGGTGATGACTCCAGTGCAGTATGTTGTTGGTGGCTGTTGGTTTCTGAAAGACTGACGTGACTTAGTCCACAGCCACTACGCGGGTCCCAAAAAAGAGGGTACCTGGTTGGATAGAAAGCCAATGGGAATGTACAGATGTGGTTTTTGTAAAGCCTGCAATTACATCAAGAAAACTAAAACTGTGGTCTATTCAGTCAATCAAAGTTCTTACATCATCAGAGACTTTATTAACTGTACGTCCATGGGTGTAATTTATATTTGCCAGTGCACCTGTCCTAAGGACTATATTGGCAAAACCAAAAGAGAGCTCAGAAGGAGAGTATGTGAGCACATTAATGACATCGTTAAACTAAACGACACCCCTGTGGCCAACCATATTAATGAACACCACAATGGAGAGTTAAAATCCATTGCCTTTGCGGCCCTTGAAGTGGTCCCTCCCTCTCCGAGAAATGGTAACTCTGGATAGGAAAATTCTCCAGAAGGAGACGGAGTGGATTTACCGTTTCCACTCCCAGTCACCTGCTGGTTTAAACGATATACTCATATTCACTTGTTTTATTTAATTAAAATTATTGATATAAAATTATGTCTTTTCTGGAAAATCTTATGGTCAGCAATGGCTTATCCTCAGTCACTGTAATGATTGCACCGTGACTGCCTTTATCGATGCGTAAAGCATCATATTTTAAAGGCGACGTTCATCAATCGCCTTATCTTAAGCTTAAAATACTTAAATACCATACCCCCTTTTGAATCAATGTGGGTATTTTGATATAAGAGTACATCAGCAACACATGACTATTAACAAACTGCTCCTTTTCTTTTTATCATATTCATACATCCCTCAAAGTGTTCAGGCTTTTAGCACTGTATATATTACGCAGTGTCATACCTATTAATAAGTTAGGCGCCCCCTTCCCCGATTATCAGGCATCATATTTTCGAATAGTGGCATGTGCATTAATCGCGCTGTATGCTCACTTCCGGTATGCACTCCATTGTGCGTTCCATAGCACCAGAAATAGTAGGGGCAGGATGCGCACATGCGATGCGTTCCACCGATGCGTTCCACGGCACCGGAAGTGACACATTTGGCATCCGGACATCAGTTTGGACGAGCGAAAATCTCATTATAAATAGGTATAGCTAAGCCTCATAACCTTCCAGCTTGTTTGGCACATCATGCGATCTATATTCTCGCCTGCATGTAAGTAGGCACTCTTTATGGATTCTTTTACACCAGGTACTATTATCTCTGGTGCAGTTCATGTGACAGTTAATTTTGATTTTTTCAGGCCATCACTAGAGATGGCCCGAACTATCCGCCGGCGAACTTTTCCCGGCGAACATAGCTTGTTCGCGTTCGCCGCAGCGGGCGAACACATGCAATGTTTGGTCCGCCCCCTATACATCATCACTGAGCAAACTTTGACCCTGTACCTCACAGTCAGCAGACACATTCCAGCCAATCAGCAGCATACCCTCCCTCCCAGACCCTCCCATCTCCTGAACAGCATCCATTTTAGATTCATTCGGAAGCTGTAGTCTTAGTGAGAGGAGGGAGAGTGTATTTGCTGCTGATTTAATCGATAGCTAGGCTAGTGAATTCAGTGTCCACTCCAGTCCTGAAAGACTCATCTGATCTCTGCTGTAAGGACAGCGTCCTGGCAGCACCCCAAAAAGCCCTTTTTAGGGCTGCAACATTAGTCTGCTTTTTTTTGTTCTCCATATATATATTGCAGTTGCCTGGCCTGCCTGTGTGTGAGGAGCTGCAGGCCCACAGACTGTAGTGTGCCCACTGCCAGTGCCCACCCCTGTCATCCCGTGTGGCACAGGACTTTGCATCAAAAAAAGGCATTACATTTTTACACTTTAGTGTAATTTCAGTTGCTTGCCTGCTAGTGTGCGTCAGGCCGACTTCCACTGACTGTAGTGTGCCCACTGCCAGTGCCCACCCCTGTCATACCGTGTGGCACAGGACTTTGCATCAAAAAAAGACATTTCATTTTTACACTTTAGTGTAATTTCAGTTGCTTGCCTGCTAGTGTGTGTCAGGCCCACTTCCACTGACTGTAGTGTGCCCACTGCCAGTGCCCACCCCTGTCATCCTGTGTGGCACAGGACTTTGCATCAAAAAATGGCATTTAATTTTTACACTTTAGTGTAATTTCAGTTGCTTGCCTGCTGCCAGTGTGTGTCAGGCCGACTTCCACTGACTGTAGTGTGCCCACTGCCAGTGCCCACCACTGATACCGGGTGGCACAGTAGCTTGCCGATAAATAAGGCATTTCATTTTTACACTTTAGTGTAATTTCAGTTGCTTGCCTGCTAGTGTGTGTCAGGCCGACTTCCACTGACTGTAGTGTGCCCACTGCCAGTGCCCACCCCTGTCATCCCATGTGGCACAGGACTTTGCATCAAAAAAAGGCATTTCATTTTTACACTATAGTGTAATTTCAGTTGCTTGCCTGCAAGTGTGTGTCACGCCCACTTCCACTGACTGTAGTGTGCCCGCTGCCAGTGCCCACCCCTGTCATACCGTGTGGCACAGGACTTTGCATCAAAAAATGGCATTTAATTTTTACACTTTAGTGTAATTTCAGTTGCTTGCCTGCTGCCAGTGTGTGTCAGGCCGACTTCCACTGACTGTAGTGTGCCCACTGCCAGTGCCCACCACTGATATCGCGTGGCACAGTAGCTTGCCGATAAATAAGGCATTTCATTTTTACACATTAGTCTAATTTCAGTTGCTTGCCCGCTGCCAGTGTGTGTCAGGCCCACTTTCACAGACTGTAGTGTGCCCACTGCCAGTGCCAACCACTTATACCGGGTGGCACAGTAGCTTGCCAATAAATAAAGCATTTAATTTTTAGACAGTAGTCTAATTTCAGTTGCTTGCCTGCTGCCAGTGTATGTCAGGCCCACTTCCACTGACTGTAATGTGCCCACTGCCAGTGCCCACCACGTTAATTCGTTAACTCGTTAATTCAACAATGGTTAATCAATTCGACACACGTCCCCAGTTAGGGTACGTAACAGAGATTAAACTGATAGGAATAGTGCTAGTTAAGACACCACTCCTATTGGGTGTCACAGCACATTGCTCTGTGCACTCGCAGTGCCCCAATTTGGTAGTAAGAGGACCGACCAAGCTGCTTTTTCCATCTCCCGGTTCCTTAAATCAATTCAGTTTGGTGTATAAGAGTTTGGTCTGTCACTGTGAAGGCAGTCGAAGGTACCCGGCCTAAATTTTTTTTCACAAAAGGCAATCCCTGATATGGGATGTAACAGGGATTAAACTGATGAGAATAGTACTACAAAAAATACCACTCATATCGGGTGTGACAGAAAATTGCACAGCGCAGACGCAGTCACCGTGGATTAAAACAGAGTGGAGGGAGCCAGCGTTTTTTTAACCATCTCCCAGTTCGAAAAATCTATTCAATAAATGGCCCCCAGATTGGGGACGTTAGAGGGATTAAACTGATAAGAATAGTGCTACAGAAAATACCACTCATATCGGGTGTGACAGTAAATTACACGGCGCAGACGCAGTGACCGTGGATTAAAACAGAGTGGAGGGAGCCAGCGTTTTTTTAACCATCTCCCCGTTCGAAAAATCAATTCAATTCACCTTTCGGGGACCCTTGGTGTTGTACGTGGCTGGGTGGAGGAAGAAACCTTCAATGACATCACCGGGACGTGGCTAGCTTGGTATCCAACCTTGTGCAAATGGGGAGTTTGCGGTTGTGCAAATGAACTGTTTGCGGTTGTTTGCAGTGCATTAAAAGGGGAGTTTGGTCTGTCAATGTCTGTGAAGCGGGCGTAACCCTTATCGATACAACCCCGTAACCCTGATCGATACAACATCATACCTGATTGTATACACACACTAGATGTTTTAAACCACGTTGTTCAAAAAAATGTAGGATTGTTAGGCGATTTATGCCTTTTATGGATTAAAACCCAACTCTGCGTCAACTATGTAATTTTCCATGGAAGTTTTGCCATGGATCCCCCTCCGGCATGCCACAGTCCAGGTGTTAGTCCCCTTGAAACAACTTTTCCATCACTATTGTGGCCAGAAAGAGTCCCTGTGGGTTTTAAAATTCGCCTGCCTATTGAAGTCTATGGCGGTTCGCCCGGTTCGCCTGTTCGCGAACATTTGCAGAAGTTCGTGTTCGCCGTTCGCGAACGGAAAATTTTATGTTCGCGACATCACTAGCCATCACTAATCCAGCCAAGATTGATGTTTCCCAGTATCAGAACAGGGAGCTAAGTATATATCATTCACTGTATTATCCTATCTACCCCCTGATGATCCTTGCTCTTAGGTGAAACACGTAGGGGTCTTTTGTCCACATAAGTATCGGTATCTGATCATCTATAGTGTGCCGTACTTATTTCATTTCTTTATATCTATAAATGAAAACATTTTTTTGTTTATCCAACTTGTATGTTATATCCCTTTCTGATAGAGTTTTTAACAGGGATGCTTTAGGATTAGGCACGGGGACAGGGAACCTCCACCATCAGGGGGTGAACCTGGGCTGAGGATAGGTAAGGGCATTACAGGGTTAGCATCCCCTGTGGTCCACTGACCATCCTCCTTGCTCTTCTCTCGTTCATTTTTTCACCGTTGCCTTATCTATTATATTTTCCCTAATGAGATTACATCACATATAGTTGACTATAGGTACTGGATCTATGAATACACTGAAGGAGTTCCATCAATTTTTGAACTCCATTGATGAACAGATCCAATTTACATTAACAGCATCCAGAGAGAGGGTGTAGTTTTTGGATACTCATGTATATATAGAGGAAGAACAAATACACACGGATTTGAACATTAAACAAACTGATAAGAATACACTGTTACACTTCACCAGTGGACACCCTAGGAGGATGGTAAATTCTCTACCATACAGTCAAATGTTGAGAATAAGAAGGATAGTTGATAAGGAAGATCATATGGATCAGGCTTTACAGAACATGGAGTCCTTTAGAAATAGAGGTTACCCCAAGAACTTGGTGCATAGACATGTGACTAGAGCTAAACAAGTACAGAGGGAAGAGTTGTTAACAACAAAACAAAAACAAAAAAGTGATAGGTTACCTTTTATATCATCTTACAATGAACTAAGTCCAAATATTGAACGGATAGTGAGAACACATTGGGGGGTACTGAGGTGCGGTTATCCAACAATAGCGGCCTTCAGAGATCCCCCAATGATGGCATATAAAAGAGCACGGAACATTAGGGACAGGGTAGTGAGTTCAAGGGTACCAGAAAGAGGCTAATTAAGACAAACATTTCTGAAAACTAGACGCACAGGTAGTTTTCCCTGTTTGGGATGTATGAACTGCAGACTCATGCATAAGGGCTCTGTATTCACACATCTAATATAGCTCTACTACACTGGTGTATAAACCTTGGGTTTTTTATCTGTATACATGAATATACAGCTCTGCTACATCTGTCTTCTCCTCCCCCACAAGCAAAGGTTTCAGCTCTGCTACATCTGTCTTTTAGCCAGCAATATAGCTTTGTACATATAGTTCTACTGCCCTGCTGTATGTCATCGATTGAAACCTACCCACTTATACTAGTATAGTAAGCTGCTACATCAGCATACACATTACTGCAGCATTTTCACACAGCTGAGCTGTGTATGTCAATGTAGCACTTTTCTTTAGTGTTTGGGGAGAATTTCGGTTTCTGTCTACTATATAAAGCGGGGCAATGTATGTAGCTAGACAGCCACATTGCTGGTTTTGGAGGGAAATAGACCAATGTAGTAGTGCGGTATATCAAGCAGTTCAGTCGCATTGCTGGAGGAGAACCAAACACAGATGTAGTCGATATAGACTACACTGGTGTATAAACCTTATATCTTTTATCTGTATAAATGAATATAGAGCTCTGCTACATCTGTCCATCCCTCCCCCACAATCAAACTCTGTGTCTGAACTGCAACATATAGAGCTCTGCTACATCTCTCTCCCCCTCTCCACCAGCACAATCTGCGAACGGCAACATATATTGCTCTGCTACATCTGTCTTCCCCCCCACAAACACTGTGTCTCAACCGCAACAAATAGAGATCTCCTACATCTCTCTTCCCCTCTACCACTAGCATTGTGGATGAGACGCTTCCTATACAGCTCTGCTACATCTGTTAAACGTGTAACTGAACACATAGAATTACATTCTTGTTGTCTAGATCATGAAAGTATGTATCCCTCCACAGGACATTATGGAATGAAGGGACACATAGTTTCATGATCTAGACAACAAGAATGAAATTTGACGTATTAAGTTACACCTTAGGGTACTTTCACACTAGCGATATAGCTATCCGGCAGGCTATTCCGGCGGGTGAACAGCCTGACGGATCTGCCACGCCGCAAGGACCCGTGTGCTGCTGCTCCGTCCCTATTGACTATAATGGGGTGGGGGCGGAGCTACAGCGCAGCACAGCAGTGCACAGGTACTTGAGGCATGGCGGATCCGTCAGGCTGTTCACCCGCCGGAACAGCCTGCCGGATAGCTATACCGCTAGTGTTAACCCCTTAGTGACCACTAATACGCCTTTTTACTGACATAAACAAAAGGGATTTTAGCTAAACAGCTTGCTTTAATCAATCATGACAGGTGCATTAAGAACTATAACTTGTCCTGCAAAAAAAAAGACCCCATACAAGTACACTGATGAAAAAACAAAAAAGTTATAGCTCTTGGAATGCATTTTTTTTTTAAATACATGTGGTCACTAAGGGGTTAAAGTACCCTTAGACAGATGTAGTAGAGCTGTATAGGACGGTGTTCTTACACAGTGCTAGTGTGGCAGGGGAAGACAGATGTAGCAGAGCTGTATATGAAGATCAGCACATGCTTGGATGCCCGAAGACTTCAGAGACAGAAGTGGAGAGAGAGGACATGCCGGACAAGTATCGGAGGACTTGGACAACTTCAAAATAGGTGAGTATCATTTTTATGTGAATAAATGCACCACCAAATGATATTACAATATAGGACAATAAAGGAATTCAGGATGAACCCCATTTTGAAATGAAGGGACACAGAGGGGAGGACATTATGGATTGGAGGGATATAGTCTGTCCCCCCCAGCATCCCCCTCCATGTCACATCTCTCCCCACCTCCATGTCACATCTCTCCCCACCTCCATGTCACATCTCTCCCCACCTCCATGTCACATCTCTCCCCACCTCTATGTCACATTTTACCCTTCTACTTTCCCCCTCTATTAATGTGTAAATACCATTATGCTCACCTGGTCCCGTCTGCAGAAACACTCCTTCTCCTCTGTATAATCATGGTATCTTGGGCTTCTGAAAAGTTGCTTGAGGTCCTGGGAAAACTCAGCCAATCAGTGGCCGCAGCTGTGTCATGTGTCAGGCCAGTGATTGGCTAAGCAGGAAATACCTGGCCTGACATGTGATACAGCTGCAGCCACTGATTGGCTGAGTATTCCCAGGTCCTCAAACAACTTGCCGTGCGCTCCTGCTTGCAGCAGTGTTCCACAATCCCTCTCTCCACTCTGCGCTGAAAACAGGCTCTGCGCATGCGCGGCTTCCCGGTCGTGCGCGCTCATGGACTGAATGAGCGGCCGGCAAGGCAGATGAAGATGAGATTGTGCGCAAGCACAGCCCAGGGAATAGCTCCAGAGGTGGCCGTAACTAGGGGAGACCAAACCAAACACTGGGCTACAATGTAAGTAATTTGAACTAGAAAGGTGGGAATTTAATAATACATCATATTGGCAAAATGATCATTGGCCAATAATTAATCAATTAACCTATGATCATTGAAATGGGAATACCCCTTTAAATGTTGAGTTTAGGGTAACTGGGGGCATGGTAGGCTGATGTTCATTACTCTATTGTCTATACTCATCTACATTCTAACTATTGTACTAAGTGAATTTAATAGATACAGTATATAGCTATTACTTTAAAAGTGACACTATACTATAATTAATATAATTGATTGTTCTCGTTTTCACCCGAAGCGATGCGCACTCAACACACCTGATAGGGGAGGAGGGAGAGAAATTGACGCATGCACATTGTAAATTAAGAGATGCGCAGAATACAGCGCGGAGTCCTAACAGATATCGGATTAACGCTATGGATCATGCGAAGTACAACCACAATGTCCCAGCAAAGTATATTTTTTTAAATGTATAGGGCTGAGTTGTTTTTAAGCACTATGCACTTTATATAACAAGGGCACTATTATAATATATTGACACTGAGAATATTATTATAGATATGGCTACCGAGGCGGTTGCTATTGACTATGCACAAACACTTATGTATTTGCTCACACTGATGAGTGGTTTATCCATGGGCGTTGACAGATTTTTATAGGAGAATCAATTAATGCTGATTGATTTCATGATGTATAAATATATGCACTGATGCACTTTGTAATTCACTTGGCTTGAAAAAGTTTCTGAGAGAGAACCGAAATGTTGCTGTACTACATGTGTGAATAAAAGCAAATTTTTTACTTTTAACCACGCGTGGACCGGCTAACGAACGGATCCATTCGGCGGCCGGGCGGGTTATTCTGGGTGGACGCGTCGGGAGGAAGGTAAACTACAGCCTGCCAGCGCGGATCGTGAGCAGGCAGGCTGTAGTAGTTAAAAAAAAAATCGCATATCAGACGCTGTTTTGTTAACAGCGTCTGATATGCCTGCTGCCTGCTGCTCTGGTGGTCCCCTTTGTTTGGGACCACCAGAGGAAACATATGTAATGCACCAATCACCACACAGACCCCCCCCCATCCACCCCCCCGTCACTGATTAACCCCTGATTAACCCCCGATTAACCACTGATTAACCCCTGATCACCTCATGACACCCCCCCCCCCCCGATCACCCCCCCTGTCACTAATCACCCCCCTGAAAGGCTCATTCAGACGTCGGTATGTGTTTTGCGGATCTACGGATCCGCAAAACACGGACACCGGCAATGTGCTTTCCGCATTTAGCGGATCCGCACATCGCCAGAACTATATAGAAAATGCCTTTTCTTGTCCGCAATTGTGGACAAGAATAGGTCATGCTCTATCTTTTGCGGAGCTTCGGCCGGATGTTTGGGGGCTAAAACCCGTAAGTTCACGGCCGCAGCTCCTCAAGTGCTGCTACGGCGAGCAGAAGACACCCCAAGGTATTCTGTGAGGGGCATGACGAGTTCATAGAAGATTTTTTTTTTTGGCACAAGTTAGCGGAAATTGGCTTTTTTTCTTACAAAGTCTCATATTCCACTAACTCACCATACCCCTCACGGAATACCTTGGGGTGTCTTATTTCTAAAATGGGGTCACATGTGGGGTATTTATACTGACCTGGAATTTTAGGGGTCCCTAAAGCATGAGAAGAAGTCTGGAATCCAAATGTGTAAAAATGCCCTGTGAAATCCTAAAGGTAGTCATTGGAATGTGGGCCCCTTTGCACACCCAGGATGCAAAAAAGTGCCACACATCTGGTATCTCCGTACTCAGGGGAAGTAGGGCAGTGTGTTTTGGGGTGTAGTTTTACATATACCCATGCTGGGTGAGAGAAATATCTCTGTAAATTACAACTTTTTAATTTTTTTTTATACAAAGTTGACAATTTACAGAGATATTTCTCACACCTAGCATGGGTATATGTAAAAATACACCCCAAAACACATTGCCCTACTTCTTCTGAGTACGGCGATACCACATGTGTACCACTTTTTTGCAGCCTAAAGGGGCGTAAAGTCCAAAGAATACCTTTAGGTTTTACAGGGCTGCTCACAATTCCCACCCAAAATGCCAGAACAGTAAACACACCCCACAAATGACCCCATTTCAGAAAGTAGATACCCCAAGGTATTCACTGAGGGGCATAGTGAGTCCATGTGAGATTTTATTTTTTTTTGCCAGAAGTTAGCAGAAATGGAAACTTTATTATTATTTTTTTTCCCTCAGAAAGTGTCATTTTCCGCTAACTTGTGAAAAAAAATGAAATCATACATGAACTCACCATGCCCCTGCGAATACTTTTGGGGTGTCTTCTTTCTAAAATGGTGTGATTTGGGGGGTATTTATACTATCCTGACATTCTAGCACCTAAAGAAACATGACAGGTGCTCAGAAAGTCAGAGCTGCTTCAAAATGCAGAAATTCACTTTTTTGCACCATAGTTTGTAAACGCTATAACTTTTACCCAAACCAATAAATATACACTTATTGGATTTTTTTTATCAAACACATGTAGAACAATAAATTTAGAGAAAAATTTATATAGAAATGTAGTTTAAAAAAAAAAATTACAACAGAAAGTGAAAAATGTCTTTTTTTGCCAAAATTTCGGTCATTTTTGATTAATATCAAAAAAAGTAAAAATGGCAGCAGCAATGAAATACCACCAAATGAAAGCTCTATTAGTGAGAAGAAAAGGAGGTAAAATTAATTTGGGTGGTAAGTTGTATGACGGAGCAATAAACCGTGAAAGTAGTGTAGTGCAGAATTGTAAAAAGTGCTCTGCTCATTAAGGGTGTTTAAGCTAGGGGGGCTGCAGTGGTTAAGGAGTGCTGTGGACTTTCGTGATTTACATATATATACACTAGCAGAAGGACCCGGCTTTGCACTGGTTTATTTCATCTATTTAATTTCATGTTTCCATGTGTCCTAAAAAGATATCAACAGTATCCCCCATAACATTGACCTCTACATCACCCCACCCCACTGCTGAGCTGTGTATCTAATCCTGTCCTGGGTGATACCATCTGCTGAGCTGTGTATCTAATCCTATCTTGTGTTAAACTGTCTGCTGAGCTGTGTATCTAATCCTATCCTGTGTGATATTATCTGCTGAGCTTTGGTATCAAATCCTATCTTGTGTGATGCTGTCTGCTGAGCTGTGTATCTAATCCTAGCCTGTGTGATACTATCTGCTGAGCTGTGTATCTAATCTTATGTTGTTTGATACCGTCCGCTAAACTGTGTATCTAATCCTATCCTGTATGATACTGTCTGCTGAGCGTGTATCTACTATTCTATCCTGTGTGATACTGTCTGCTGAGCTGTGTATCTAATCATATCCTTTCTGCTGAGCTGTGTACCTAGTAGTTGATTTTTTAATTTATTTTTTCAATCCCTGTTGGCTGAGTAGGAGGGGGCGTGGCCTAACTGGATTGGGGTGTGTTCTTTTGAACATCTTAATCTAAGACAGCAGCACTGTCGTCTCTGAGTGTTAGCTGCAAAGAGAAAGTCACCGTCCCTCCCACCTCTGCAGCTGACAGAAGTAGATTTTTAACTTCATTTTGACAATACTCATTGGCTGCAGAGGGGGAGGGTGTGTGCCCTAAATGTATTGGGGGTGTGGCTTAGCAGACCTAAAAGTTGATTTTTAACTTTATTTCTTCAATCCCTGTTCGCTTAGTGAGAGGAGGCGTGGCCTAACAGTATCGGGGACGTGTCCTTTTAAACAGCTGACTCTGAGACAGCAGCACTGTTCTGTCTGAATGTGAGCTGCAGGGAGAAAATCACCGTTCCTCCCACCTCAGGAGGGGAGGGGGCATGGCCTAACCGAATCAGAGGTGTGGCTTATCTGGACCTGGGGGCGGGGTTTTAAGGGTGACTTGAATGGCCACCCTATTTTCCCCCTGAACTGTGACCTCCATAGCATTCCGCTCCCTTAACAGTGTCATCCACAGCGCCCTGCCCCTTTAAAGCTAACCTGCAGCAGTGGAGAGAAATGGCCGAGTTGTTATGGAAACCTCAAGAAATAACTTACTAAGTGCTATTAGGCCCTGGTTTTACTTCTATAGTGATTATCCTGGTGACAGATTTCCTCATCTCATCTACAGCAGTGAACATGGCTGGGGGTTGTTATGGTTACCGAACTGGCAGGGAGCAGTAAATTACAGTTTGGATTTAAGTGAAAGGCTTGCAGGCTTGTATTGGCTAATGCAGGCCATTTTTTGGAAATATCTCAGGAACGGTAACTCCTAGAGAGCTGATACACATGATGTACCCGTGTGCCAAATTTGGTGAAGATCGGTCCAGTCGTTCGGTCGCGCATAAAGAACGTCCAGACAGACGTCTAGACAGGAATTCATTTATATATATATATAAGATACATATATATATATATATATATATTTATATTTTTATATATATATATATATATATATATATATATATATATATATATAGACATACCATATATATATATTTTTTTTATTGCCCCATGCTTCCTGTATGAATTATATCCCATATGAATTTAATGACCTCTATATATCTATGTATATGTGTGCAAGCCAGTATATATGTACACCATATATGTATAGGCTAGTCAGATTTTATATTTATCTTATATGTTTTTAATCACTTTTATATACCTATGTATATGTGTGGGAGCCAACATATTTATATATATATAGTCGATTGATGCAAGGCGGCTCACCTTCTAGAATAGAAATTGACGAGTCTGGTGCTCACGTTATTAGGTATTCCCCTCTACCCGGTAGTTTAGAATTGCAATATAGAATAAATTAACGGGCACTCAGAACCGCATGGTATTGTAACTGCCAATTTATTATATTAAAATTAAAATTACTAAAATCTTATATTACTATGTGTCGCAACAATATATTTCATACACATAAAAATAGATTAAAAAATATATATTTCATACACATAAGAGTCCACCTGATATCACGTTCAGTCTCAGTTATTCGCAATTGATATTTGAAAAGGGGCGATGGAACTGTTATTTGAGATAGCAAGTATATATTATTTGTGTCAGTTTAGTCCGAATCTTCAGAACTGAGCTATCAGTGATAGGTTCCGATTGATTTTGCTAAATGTCCAGTTGTATATAATAATGAGGTATACTCACAAAAAGGTCCAGTCTATGTTGAACACCAACTCATAGATAGATTGTTTGCCACTCGTGTTGGGTTGTGAGCTTCCAGGACCTTCCTCCTGCGTAATAGGTCACATGTGCTGAATGGCGCTCGTGTTGAATTGTGAGCTTCCAAGACCTTCCTCCTTCGTTATGGGTCACGTGTGTTCAGTGGCGTCCCACGTGATACACACATATATGGACTTTACCAGCGCGCTGATTCTTTATAATCGCAGGTTTCAATTGTGATATAGGACTACTCAATATGCCATACGCGTTTCGAGGGTTCACCCTCTTCCTCAGTGGCCTTTCTTGTAGGCCACTGAGGAAGAGGGTGAACCCTCGAAACGCGTATGGCATATTGAGTAGTCCTATATCACAATTGAAACCTGCGATTATAAAGAATCAGCGCGCTGGTAAAGTCCATATATGTGTGTATCACGTGGGACGCCACTGAACACACGTGACCCATAACGAAGGAGGAAGGTCTTGGAAGCTCACAATTCAACACGAGCGCCATTCAGCACATGTGACCTATTACGCAGGAGGAAGGTCCTGGAAGCTCACAACCCAACACGAGTGGCAAACAATCTATCTATGAGTTGGTGTTCAACATAGACTGGACTTTTTTGTGAGTATATCTCATTATTATATACAACTGGACATTTGGCAAAATCAATCGGAACCTATCACTGATAGCTCAGTTCTGAAGATTCGGACTAAACTGACACAAATAATATATACTTGCTATCTCAAATAACAGTTCCATCGCCCCTTTTCAAATATCAATTGCGAATAACTGAGACTGAACGTGATATCAGGTGGACTCTTATGTGTATGAAATATATATTTTTTAATCTATTTTTATGTGTATGAAATATATTGTTGCGACACATAGTAATATAAGATTTTAGTAATTTTAATTTTAATATAATAAATTGGCAGTTACAATACCATGCGGTTCTGAGTGCCCGTTAATTTATTCTATATTGCAATTTATATATATATATATATATATATATATATATATATATATATTGTCAAGGCTGATTTCAGCCTGTTATTGTGGGAGGGGCGGAGGCTTTAAAAGCTCTGGTCCCACAGGGCTCAGTGCTGGCGTCATTCCTTGATAGTCAGGGATCTAGTTAGTCGCGTATCGTACAGGCTCCAGTAAGGTAAGTACGTCTGCCGGCTGCCTAGCTACGTGCACTCTCCTTTCAGTGAGCGGCCGTCTCCTCTTCCCCCACACCGCTGTCGGAGAAACCGAGGCCCCAGATGAGGGCTTCGACGGCTGCAGCGCTCACGAGAGCCACTCGCCAGTCTTACCTGCCTTCCGGACGGTGAGTCACGTGACCACGACCCAGGGCGGCGGGGGTGTCCAGGCTCCTCCCCGTCCTCAGCTCTCCTGCGTCGTTTCCACCAGCAGTGCCGGAGTCAGAGCAGGCCTCCAAGACCTCCGGTCCAACAGGTAGCACGTGGCACCAGAAAAAAAACAAAAACAAACGTTTGCTGATGGGGGAGTTTAGTTTAGGTATGCGCATTTCATGCATGCATATAGTTCGGCATCAGGCTCCTCAGCATATTAGATTATTTCATACATGCCATGTCTTTCCATTATTTGATCTATTTATAGAAATATAGTTTCTAGTTGCTCCGGCCGTGCAATAACGCTCATCCAGGCCAAATCTACGTTTGTCCAAAAGGTTTGTAATCTCGTATTTCAAGTCACTGTTAGCTCTTTCCAATTCAAGGTGGTTATGAGATGGTTATACAATGAGGCATCCGACCTCCAACCCATATATATTTCCCCTTGCAGTGAATATCCCAGTTGCACTGGCCAGGAGATACCAGCTTCCCAGACTGAACTTAGGTAGCCAATATCTGAAGTCTTTATTGCACAGCACATATTTATAGGACATTGGGGGTGGGAACACCAAAATTAGCTCAGCAGATGACATGTTAATTTTGGGAAGTCGGTAAACAATACTGGTATCTGCCATATACAATACAGGAAGGGGTATTTTACATATTACAATGGTAGTCTAGATGCTAACAAGTTAAACTCGTTACAGCTTGCTGGCATGTACATGAGGATCCTGCTATCCATTGTATTTCCAAGTGATAACTGTCTGCCATCTATTGTAGTGGGGTGGGCTCGCATACTTTAATTAAGAGCCCTCTGGAACATTTGTCTCAAAAGTAAATGAACTGTATTGTCTCTAAAATGTGTATAATCCATACAACGGACAGTGCCTGATAGAAATGTAATATATATCTAATGTACATCTGATAGCAAGGTTAAAAATCCCTTTCAACCCAACCATTGATCCCAACTTTTTATACAAAAAAAGAACGGGATCAGTCACTTTGTGTTTTTCTATCTTTCCATGCTATCTGTCGCCTCCACCACTCCACGCTTTCTTTCAAATCCGCTGCATTTCACCTTACTCAACCGGAAAGAAAAAAGGTAACTAACCCCCCCCCAAAAAAAAAAAAAAAAAAATCCAAATAAAAAACAAAACACGGTTTGGTCACATCCTCGTTACCACCTTTTTACATCAGGTAGTTCATCTTTTCTTTACGTACTCAGCCTTGTGTCTTTCAAACTACGTTTTGTCATCCATGTCTCACGCCTGTTTACATTATTCAGGCTATGTTTCTCACTTCATTGATGCTACACGTTGTCATGTCCTGGTTTACTGCCTGTTTACGTTATTCAGGCAGCATCTCTCCATGTACACAGCCAGTTTTCATTATTCAGGCTACGTTGACATACATGTTTCACGCCTGTTTACGTTATTCAGGCCATGTTTCTTTCCATCCTTACCTCCGGTTCACGTCATTTATGTTACACATTGGCATGTCCTGTGGTTTGCCTGTTTCGTTATTCAGGCAGCATCTCTCCATGTACACAGCCGTTTTTTTTTTACCCAGGCCACGTTTGTCTCATCCATGTTTCACGCTGGTTTACGTTTCTCAGGCCATGTTCTCATGTCATTCATGCTACACGTTGTCATGTCCTGGTTTACTGCCGGTTTACATTATTCAGGCAGCATCTCTCCATGTACACAGCCGTTTTTTGTTATTCTGGCTATGTTTGTCTTGTCCATGCTTCACGCCTGTTAACTTTATTCAGGCCATGTTACTTCCATTCTTAACTCCTGTTCACGTCATTCATGATACACGTTGGCATGTCCTGGTTTACTGTCTATTTCAATAACAATCTCAAGTCCCCTCAAGAGGGTGTGACGCTATATTTATTAATGATTATTGTATCCTCTCTGACTAGAAAAACAAAAAATAAATAATAAACTAACATCTTTATTACTTCTAATTACTTATCACTAAGGAACACACATGTTAAAACTCCTCAGGGATATCAGGCTATAAGATCAGGCTTGTACTGATTAGTACTGATCGTCCATGTCCGTGTTTAGACTTGTCCAGGCCGGACTATACCACCCCTTTGAATCGCACTTCTATATAGGAGTCGCTATGTCTCGCTAATCTGATATCAATTTCCCCCTAGTGGGTCCCTGCCTGATTATCCCTGAAAATAAAATCTTAAACCTGCATCCCTACATGTTTTTCCGTGTACTCGGCGTCTTCAGGGGATGATATGCAAGTATTAATTGTTGGGGCGGGGTTCGGGCTTTAAACCCTGTGTTTGGGTGGGTACATCCCCTCCGCCCAATCATCAAATCCCCTCCATTGACAGACAGTATCCTTACCAATAGGCTACAGAGAAAAAACGCCCCTTTACAGGCGTCATTGTGATGGTATAATTGACGTAATTCAGAGTCCATTACGGCACATGCGCAAATACTTTAAAATCTTTTCTCGTTGTCATCTCTGCGCGTGCGCCAATACTTTGAGTTTTCAGAGTGTATATAAATGCGCATACCCAGACACTTAGGGGGAAATTGATATCAGATTAGCGAGACACAGCGACTCCTATATAGAAGTGCGATTCAAAAGGGTGGTATAGTCCGGCCCGGACAAGTCTAAACACGGACATGGACGATTAGTACTAATCAGTACAAGCCGGATCTCATAGCCTGATATCCCTGAGGGGTTTTAACATGTGTGTTCCTTAGTGATAAGTAATTAGAAGTAATAAAGATGTTAGTTTATTTTTTGGTTTACTGCCTGTCACGCCCTTCAGGCCGCCTTTCTCTCAGACGTCCACAGCCTGTTTTCGTTCAGGCTCTGTTCTTCGTTTATGTCTCCAGCCTGTTACGTTACTCCATCCATGGTTGTCTCTCCTTGTTTCGCCGTCAGATTACGTTATTCGGGCTACGTGTCCATACGCTCGCACTTCCCGCTAGTTGGGTTCCTTCCACCCTCAGCGCTATTCCGTTAGGCTCCCTACCAAATGTTCTCAATATTTGTCTCATCTAAAGATCCAATTCTGATAGTGCCACCGTGAGACAACAGAACCAAGACGCCTTTGCCAAGTCAGGTTCTCCAGGTGGGAACATCAGGTATTTGGGCCTCTCGTTACCAGGGTCAGCCGCACTTGCGGTGCCAATGTCACGTCTTATCACGTCATTTGCTAATTTTTTTTTCTCTCCAAGCAATTCAACTTGGTGTAGTAAACGCTAGAACACTAACACGGGTTTAAGGTACTATATGTTTTTAGAAGTGACTTTCTCGGTTTCAAACAAACGCTAATAGTTTTCTATTTTTCAGCATCCAGTATGTCACATCACTCAGAAATTGCAGAGACTTCATCCATTCGGAAACCATGGCATCCGAGCAGGCTAGCGTTGGGTCACTTAGGAGCTGGACGGTTCACAAAATCATAGCGAAATTGAACAAAAGAGGGATCCGTTACCCAACTTCAGTCCGTAAGGCGGAGTTATACAGACTCAGTCAAATAACAGTCAAATACTGCATTTTTGAATTTTGGTGACCAAATCCGTGTTCTGGGTCCCCAAATCTGGTGTCCATACGTAGTATAAATATCTAATTTTATTGTACAGCAGTTAAAAACTGCATTTTAGGGTTTTATTGAAAAATGCAGTGTTTTAGGCCGAAAAAACTGTTGTGCATCCGTCTTTTAAATAATTATTTCCAATGTATAACAGTCTAATACTGCATTTGTGAATTTTGGTGACCAAATCTGTGTTCTGGGTCCCTAAATCTGGTGTCCATACATAATATAAATATCTACTGTTAATGTACAGAAGTAAAAAACGGCATTTTGGGGTTTTATTGAAAAAAGCCGTGTTTTAGGCTGAAAAAACAGTTTTTTCTTTTTTTTCTTTTTATTAGGCAAAATTTTTCACATACAATAGTTAAATACATAATATACATATAAACCCAACATATCCCATCCATACCCTCCCATTTCTACCGCAGGTGTCCCTATAAAGACCTAAGAAACCGTGTACTAAATATCAACCCAATATTGAGAAATTCCCCTATTTAGGTATAACAACCGTTCATATTCTTTTAACCTAATAAATTTATTTTTCCATTCTTCATAAGATGGGTACTCTCTAGAGCCCCATTTACCCACAACAATGGTCTTAGCCAGTGTTAGCCCTCTAAGCCATAACATGACCTTATTTTTCTCCCCCACATTTTCACTCTGGTGTCTATACATAGTATAAATATCTACTTTTAATGTACAGCAGTTAAAAACTGCATTTTAGGGTTTTATTGAAAGAAGCTGTGTTTTTGGCCGAAAAAACAGTTGTGCATCTGGCATATAAACAATTAATTTCAATTTACAGCAGTGAAATACAAATTTTCTGTATTTTTTTACAAAAATACTTGCTCTTGCTCCACAAACCACTTGTGCATACAGCGGACCAAAAAAAAATATTACATTTCCACATAGAAATTGAGAATCAGTGTATTTTGGGCCCAAAAAATATTATTCTGGGTCCACAGAGCATTTTTATGACCCGGGCACTGCCTTAGCGAACGTAATTGTGGCAAAGCTAGTGGCAGGTAAATTGACACCGTAGAGAGACCAATCTTTCAGCTTGGTGGGTGAAAGCAAATAATGAGGAGAACATCAAATAAGGGACATGGTCGTGGTGGTGTTGGTGAAGCTCCTGTTGCTGGGAGAGGACATGGCCGCTTAGCGCCAACTACCGCTCCAAGTCAAACACCTTCCCCTAGTGCGAGTAGGCGACAGAATCTGCAGCGTTATTTGATAGGCCCAAATGCCGCTCTACGGATGGTGAAGCCAGAACATGTACAGGCGATAGTAGATTGGGTGGCTGACAGTGCCTCCAGTTCCTTCACATTATCTAACACCCAGTCACATGGGAATACCGCCACAAAACGTCTCTGATGATGACAAAACACAAGTGCCAACTGCTGTTGGGCAGGGGTCATGAATGGGTGGAAGATGATGTGGAGGATGATGAAGTCCTAGACCCAGACTGGGGTGAAGGTTGTTCTAGTGAGGCGTGCAGTTCTGAGGAAAAGGCGGTGGTCGCACAGAGGCAACGGCACAGCAAAAGAGGGAGCAAAGTGCAAAAGCGCAGCGACCGTTCCAGAGACAGTACGACTGCTACTGTCCACCGCACCCAGGCACCGAGCACACCAAGGCCTGCTCCAAGGAGTTCATTGGTGTGGCAGTTCTTCACACAATGTCCCAATGACAAGACACGAGTGGTTTGCATGTTGTGCCATCAGAGCCTGAAGCGAGGCATAAACGTTCTTAACCTGAGCACAACCTGCATGACCAGGCATCTAAATGCAAAGCATGAACTGCAGTGGAGTAAACACCTTAAAAACAAGGAACTCTCTTATGCTTATCTTGCTCCCTCTTCTGCTGCTGGCTCGGCCTGTCCCTCCACCGCTGGCGTCACTGTGGCACCTGGCGACCAGCAAACAGAGGATGTTCCACCAACACCGCAACATACGACACCATCACCAAGCATCTCCACCATGTCACATGGCAGCATTCATTTGTCCATCTCCCAAACTTTGGAGAGAAGGAGGAAATACCCACCTACCCACCCTCGAGCCCTGGCCCTGAATACCAGAATTTCCAAATTACTGGCCTTTGAAATGCTGTCATTCCGTCTGGTGGAGACGGACTGTTTCAAACAGCTGAAGACAGTGGCTGTCCCCCAGTACGTTGTTCCCAGCCGCCACTACTTTTCCAGGCGAGCCGTCCCTTCCCTGCACAACCAAGTGTGCGCTGCGCAACGCCATCTGTGGAAAGGTCCAAATAACCACAGATACATGGACCAGTAAGCACGGCCAGGGTCGCTATATCTCCCTAACTGCACACTGGGTAAACATAGTGGCAGCTGGGCCCGAGGCGGATAGCGGTTTGGCGCATGTGCTTCCACCACCGAGGATCGCAGAGCATTATTTGTTGCCTCCTGTTGCTTACTCCTCCTACTCTGCATCATTCTCCTCCTCCTACTTCTCTTCTACCACCCCCACATCCGGTCATCGAAAGAACCTCACCCCCAACTTGGGTAAATGTCAGCAGGCCATTTTAAAACTCATGTGTTTGGGTGACAAACCCCACACCACACAGGAGCTTTGGAGGGGCATAGAACAGCAGACTGATGAGTGGTTGCTGTCGGTAAGCCTCAAGCCCGGCCTGGTGATGTGCGATAATGGGCGAAATCTCGTTGCAGCTCTGGGACTAGCCGATTTGAAACACATCCCTTGCCTGGCGCATGCGCTGAATCTGGTGGTGCAGAAGTTACTTAAAAACTACCCAGACATGTCAGAGCTGCTTCTGAAAGAGCTGTCCGTATGTGCGTGCTTTTGGCGTTCTCACCATGCTGCTGCTCGCCTGTCTGCTCTACAGAGTAACTTCGGCCTTCTTGCTCACCGCCTCATATGCGACATGCCCACCAGGTGGAACTCCACCTTACATATGCTGGAGAGACTGTGCGAGCAGCAGCGGGCGATAGTGGAGTTTCAGAAGCATTATGCATGGGTCAGTCACTCTGCGGATTAGCACCACTTTACCACCAGTGACTATGCCTGCATGCGAGACCTTTGTACCTTGTTGCGGTCTTTGGAGTACTCAACCAACATGGCCAGTGCTGATGACACCGTTGTTGGCATCACAATACCCTTTCTATGTCTCCTTGAAAAAAATATTACGGCGATGATGGAAGAGGATGCAACACAATTGGAGGAGGACGAGGGGTTCAGAGGGTGGTTCCTGCAGCAGCAGAGGCCAGGTACACATGTGGACAGCCAGGGCACACTTCTGGAGGACGAGGAGGAGGAGGATGAGGTAGAGGAGTAGGAGGAAGTACAAGTTTCACTGCAGGGTGGCACCCTACGCAGCTCAGGGCCATCACTGGAGCATGGCTGGGGGATTGCGGAAGTCACAGACAATACACCACCTACAGAGGACAGCTTATCGTTACCTCTGGGCAGCCTGGCACACATGAGCGACTACATGCTGCAGTGCCTGCACAACGACAGCAGAGTTGCCCACATTTAACTTGTGCTGACTACTGGGTTGGCACCCTGCTGGATCCCCGATGCAAGGACAACGTGCCCACCTTAATTCCCACACTGGAGCATGATAGGAAGATGCGCGACTACAATCTCACGCTGGTAGACGCGCTCCCATTCCCAACTGTCACAGGGGGACAAGTGGAAGCGCAAGGCAGAGGCGGAGGAGGAAGAGGTCGCCAACGCAGCTGTGTCACGGCCAGCTCCTCAGACAGCAGGGTTAGCATGGCCGAGATGTGGAAAAGTTTTGACGTGTTAGAAGGAGGCAGCATTTCAACAACATGGTGGAACAGTACGTGTGCACATGCCTACACTTACTGACTGATGGTTCTGCCCCATTCAACTTCTGGGTCTCCAAATTGTCCACATGGCCAGAGCTTGCCCTTTATGCCTTGGAGGTTCTGGCCTGCCCTGTGGCCAGTGTATTGTCTGAACGTGTATTTAGCATGGCAGTGGGCGTCATTACAGACAAACGCAGCCGCCTGTCCACAGCCAACGTGGACAAGCTCACGTTCATTAAAATGAACAAGGCATGGATCCCACAACCATACATTCTTGTACTCCAGGGCACTGCTGCATTGGTGGGTAACATGATGCCTGTTTTGCTGTTATGGGACCTCTCTCCTCTGTCTGGGTGCTAGAGCCTAAATTCCTGAAAGTAGCCTGTTCTATTGCTGGGTGACATGATACTTGTTTTGCTGTTATGGGACCTTTCTCCTCTGTCTTGGTGCCAGGGGCCTACATTAATGATAATCGCCTGCTGCATTGGTAGGTGACATGATGTCTGTTTTGCTGTTATGGGACCTCTCTCCTCTGTCTGGGTGCTAGGGCCTAAATTCCTGAAAGTGGCCTGTTCCATTGCTGGGTGACATGATGCCTGTTTTGCTGTTATGGGACCTTTCTCCTCTGTCTGGGTGCCCGGGGCCTAAATTCCTGAAAGTAGCCTGTTCAATTGCTGGGTGACATGAGGCCTGTTTTGCTGTTATGGGACCTTTATCCTCTGTCTGTGTGCCAGGGGCCTACATTAAGGATAATCACCTGCTGCATTGGTGGGTGAAATGATGCCTGTTTTGCTGTTATGGGACCTCTCTACTGTGTCTGGGTCCCAGGGGCCTACATTAATGATACTCGCCTGCTGCATTGGTGGGTGACATGATGCCTGTTTTGCTGTTATGGGACCTCTCTCCTCTGTCTGGGTGCTAGGGACTAAATTGCTGAAAGTGATGTGTTCCATTGCTCGGTAACATGATGCCTGTTTTGCTGTTATGGGACCGCTTACCTCTGTCTGGGTGCTAGAGCCTACATAAATGATAATGGCCTGTTCCATTGCAGGTTGACCAGAGGCCTGTGTTGCTGTTACAGTACTGCTCTCCTCTTTGCGGGAGCCATGGGCCTGAATGAGTGATTGTTGCCTGTGGCACTGCTGGGTGAAATCAATGCTGTTTTGGTGTGATTTGAACTTTCCTATTTGTGGGTGCCAGCAGCCTGAGTCTGTGCATGAGGCCTGTGACACTGCAGGCAGGCATGAATCCTTTTTGGCTGTGATGAGAACTTCTCCAACTCCCATGTATGGTTGTCTTGGGCCTGATTCTGTGAATGTGGCCTGTGGCACTGCTGGCAGACATGAATCCTTTTTGGCTGTGATGAGAACTTCTCCAACTCCCATGTATGGTTGTCATGGGCCTGCAGCTGTGAATGAGGCCTGTGGCGCTGCTGGCAGACATGAATCCTTTATGGCTGTGAGGAGAACTTTAACTACCATAGCATTCCCACCTGACGCCACCCCAGCCTCCTATTCCACCTCCTCCTCCAAGTTGTCAATTGATATTGGTTAATTTTTATTTATTTTATTTTAAGTCATTTCCCTATCCACATTTGTTTGCAGGGGATTTACCTACATTTTGCTGCCTTTTGCAGCCCCATTGACATCAATGGGGTTCGGGGTCAAGTTCGGGTCAAGTTCGGATCCCGATCCCGAACATCCAGGTGTCCGCTCAACTCTACTCACCCCCTGTCGGTTTGCCCGAATAGAACTGCCAGGAATAAATAACTAGGCGGAGTTAAAGTGGACCTATTATCAACACTCCTCCTTGACCATCAAAATCCCCACCAGGTACCATTCCATACTGGTCTCATTGCCCTTTCTCAATCTTCCTGGGAAGGCCCTAACTTCAGGTCAGCTGTCACCGATGCCGCTTCAGTAGGTCCCCTAATCCAGGCAGAAGTAGAGAAGGGTTTCCTCATTGGAACTTTCTCTAAGATTCCTTTCGATTTTAGGAGAATTAACCCCATTGGCATGGTCACAAAAAAATTCTAAAAAACAAGATTGGTCTACGATCTCTCAGCCCTCATCGGCTCAGTCGTCCCTAGCCTCAACTCCTTAGTTCCTTCAAAGGAATTTTCTATGAAATACTCCTCACTCAACTAAGCCATTTCACTGATTCTTTTGGCAGGCTCAGGGGCATGGCTGTCCAAAGGAGACCTTGCGGACGCTTTCAAGTTGTTGCCCATCAACCCAAAACTTTGGAAATTTTTTGGTTTAAAGTCGGATGGGCTGTATTATTTGGCCAACCGCCTAACCTTCGGCTCCAAAAGCAGTCCGTGGCTATTTGATCAGTTTGCCCAGGCTCTTCACTGGATCCTGGGAAACCGCTGCGATTGTCCCATGGTCATTCACTACCTAGACGACTTTCCACTGGTAGAGCAACGTGGCATCAAACCCTGCAAACTTGATAGTCTTCTCCAGGTTTTTGCAAGTCTCAACATCCCGATCACTCCAACCAAAATCGAAGGGCCATCAACCACAATCACCTTCCCTGGTATAGTTTTTGACACCCAAAACATGTAAGCAAGACTACTACAGGAGAAACTGTCCAAAATCAAGGAGCTTATTTCCAAATTTCCAGAATTTCGCCACCTGGATTATGCCCCAAGGCAAGTCATTTCTGTCCAGATTATTGGATCTGCTCCCGGCGGCCACAGAGCAGGACTCCCCGGTATTTCTAGATGCCCAAGCAATGGCCGACTTGGCCATGTGGGATACCTTCCTGACCAGCTGTCTCCCAATGGAGTCCCTCTTCTCCCACAGTCCTTTTTGGATGCAGCCGCCTCCAGAGGTTCGCAGCAATATACAAAAACCAGTGGTTAGCAGGCCATTGGCCACCAGAAATCTCTTCACTCAACGAGTACCTCAGATCTTCCCCACTTTTAGAAATCTACCCGATTTTAGCAGCCGCCCAAGTCTGAGGTAGGCAATGGGCCAATTCCCCAGTGACTTTCATCACGGACAATCAGGCAGTGGTAGACATCATCATCAAGGGCAGGTCAAAACCATCTCATATCATGCCCTTTGTTCGCAAATTAGTCTGGCTCTCTTTACAGTACAATTTCCAAATATCATGCAGGCATATCCAGGGCATTCAGAATGTAGCCGCTGATGCACTATCGCGCTTTAATTTCCAAAACTTTTTTCAGGTCATGCCAGAGGCGGAGCCTACAGGATTATCCCTACCTGAGTTCAATACCCTGCACAGGGATTAGCACGCTTCATTTCAACAGCCAAATCCCTTATAAAAAGATCACTGTCTGCCACAACAGCCAGAAACTACAAGACCGGTTGGAACAGCTTCAAAAAGTTTTCTTTTTTCCACCCAAGGAGCGGCACAGATAAGACTACTTATTTAATGGCGTTTTTGGCTTACTGTCATAAGGACCTCAAACTCGGTTATAATTCTATTAGATTGTATCTGGCAGGGGTGCAATATTACTCTACTTTAAAAAATCCAGATAGTAGGGTAGTCTTCACTTCCTCCGCAATTAAGGCAGTTCTTAGGGGTATTTAAAAAAGTAGTAATCTCAGCTCTCCAAGCAGACAACCAGTGTCAGGGGAACTGTTTAGGAAACTCTACAATTCCCTAGACGGCAACCCTTTTGGGCTCCAACCCAGCATGGTTATCCAGACGGCCATGTACTTAGATTTCTATGGTTTCCTGCGACTAGGGGAATTCCCAGGTTTCTCTCCCAAATCCAAGGGTTTAACTAAGAGCCAGTTAGCATGGAATCACGACCATTACATCTTGCTTCTGCCATCCACCAAAACGTCACAAACAGGGCCTCCTGTTAAAGTCAAATATTTCAAAACCTTTAATAAGTGGTGCCCCGTCCAGGTTCTAGATCAATTACTAAGATCCTTGGGTAATTCCTCTCCTGACAGCCCGCTTTTGCCTTTCAAGACCAAGCCCCTCATGACAGTACAGTTTGTATCCCACATCCGCCTGTTAGTTTCCGGCTTAGGTTTTGACCCAAAACCATATCAGGACACTCCTTCCGGATCGGGGCCTCCTCTGCGGCTTCCAAGCATAATGTGCCCAGCCATATAATTCGTAAGATGGGTCGTTGGGAATCCTCTTGTTTTACCCGGTACATTCCTAACCCACACCAGGAAATTTCAGAAGCCTTTCGTAATTTAGCTTTGTAAACCATGTAGCTATTTAATAAATCTTACAATCTACCCTGCTTGACTTCTTTGCCCCTTATAGGCTTCCTGCGTTTGTGGCTATGGGCACAATCCAGGCCTTGTAGTTAGTCAGCAGAACACGGATAGGTCAATCCTTGGCATCATCACGCCAAGCTCACGTATCCGTAGCTATGACCATAATTGTCAAGGCTGATTTCAGCCTGTTATTGTGGGAGGGGCGGAGGCTTTATAAGCTCTGCTCCCACAGGGCTCAGCGCTGGCATCATTCTGTGCCCCACCCTCCCTCCCCTTTTTAATGGCTTTCCTCAGGGTATGCCCCCTTATAGGCTACCTGCGTTCGTGGCTATGGGCACAATCCAGGACTTGTAGTTAGTCAGCCGAACACGGATAGGTCAATCCTTGGCACCGCCACACCAAGCTCCCGTATCCGTAGCCACGACCATAATATATATATATATATATATATATATATATATTCCACATATGCCATATGTTCACAAGGTAGTAAAAATGTAGATATGTAGATTCTGAATCCCCACTGGCAGACATACTACATATTTTCCTTATATAAAAAAAAAAAAAACTTAATTTAGGATTAAATGGTCGGTTACAAGACCATGCCATATTTCCTGCAGCCCTGCGTGCGCGCGGCGAGCCCGCAAGACAAGGAGGTAGGCACGGCCACTCCTGGGCTGTGTATGACAGCACAGCGAGTGCAGGGCAAGCCTGTGTCATGAGGGGGAGGTGCAGCCTTCCCAGCCTCAGTGAAAGCAGCGCGACCTATCGGGCTGTGCTTCTGTAGAGGCCGGACCTTTAACTACGCCCCCATACCAATCACAGAGTTTTGGAGGAGGGGCTGAGCCTTACACCACGCCCCTTGACTCGCAGAACACTTCAGCAAGTTACGAATAAACATCGGATAGCCACACAGCGTGTGATCACGATCAGGAGCACCCCCATTAGTGCTGTCATTCTTTGGGGTGCCCCTCGTGCAGACACCCCTCCCCCTTTTTTTTCCCCACATGTTGGCGCCAAAAAGCCAGTCACAAACACACTGTATATATGTATAGGTTGTTTGTTATTTGTATATTACTGTCCTGATGAAGGGGGTTATTCACCCCTGAAACACGACAATAAAAGATTCTGGAACTATACGCTCTACTCTGATGGTATCCTTGGCAGTGCTGGAAAAAGAGGTTCATCTGTTTTTCCTTTACCTACGTCTAAGGTCCACATAACCACTGATACGTGGACCAGTAAACACGGGCAGGGACATTATAAAATAAAAAAACTATGCAAAAAACTGTGTTGGCTACCTCCTCTGCCTCTTCCACCTATACCATGTCCACCTCCTTTTCCACTCGGACCTCCTCCTGGTTCAAGATTATTATTTGTTATATTGGCAGAAGTATACCTGCAGCACTCCAAAAGATGGCTATAGGTCACACACAGACTTAACAGACAAATATTTAAAAAAAATAAAATAAAATAAAAAGTTGAAGAAAAAAAAACAAAACACAAAGTGTTAGCTACCTACTGCGCCTCTTCCCCTACACTGCTTCATCCACCACCTCCTCAAACTCTTACTCTACTTGGACATCCACCTCCTGGTTCAAGCTAATATTTTTATTTTTTTCTATTCTATGTTATCTTAAGTCGTTTACCTATCCACATTTATTTGCAGACCTCTAGCTCTTTCTATGACTAAACGAATGCGAATCTCCTTGCGCTTCGTGGTAACGAATAGCAATATTTCCTAACATGGCGGCTAACCGGCTACAATGGCGGCTACACGTGTGAGGACATGGGGCAAGAAACTCTTTGAAGACGGAATGACCTATAATGGCAGGCATGCAGCCAATCTGCAGCCAGCTAGCCCAGTGATGTCACAGCCCTATAAATACGGTGGCCATCTTAGATTCTACCATTCACAATTGTACTTTGTTCAAGGACAGACGTGTATGCAGGCGCTAGGGAGAGTGAAAGAAAAACAAATTGTTAGGGAAAAAAAAAGGAAAGATTCGATTTACTAGTGCAGGGAAAGGATAGCGAGAGGTATCATTTCAAAGGCAGGGAGAGACGTGTGCAGATGCTAAGGAGAGTCATAGGAAAATCCTCATTGTGAAAAAAAGAGATTAACAAGAGCAGGGAAACATTACTTGGGGATCCAGATAGTCTCATAATACAGCTTTGTCATTCCAGCAATTAGTTATTGGGGTGCAAGTGCTATGTTGAAAAGCCTTTAGTGGCTTTTATCTGTGGAAAAAGATAAATATATACGCAGGTCACTTTTGCTGTTAACTGTACATATATCATTTAGTAACCTATTTCAATACAATATGAGAAATCTATACGCAGGTCACTTTTGTTATTATTTACGCTAAAAGCATTTATTGCCATATTTCCAGAGAAAAATAGACTAAGTTCATATTTGCTGTTATTTGCGCAAAAAGCATTTCTTGACGTATTTTACTACAATACGAGAAAAATAGACACAGTTCACATCTGGTGTTAATTGTGCTAAAAGGGTTTATTGCCATATTTCTAGAGAAAAATTGAAAAATAGATTATGTTTATATTTGCTGTTTTTTGCGCTAAAAGTGTTTGTTGTCATATTTCACTACAATATGAGAAATATAGACGCAATTCACAATTAGTGTTATTTGCTCTAAAAGTGTTTCTTGTCATATTTTACTACAAGACGAGAAAAATAGATGCAGTTCACATTTGGTGTTATCTGCACTGAAAGCATTTATTGCCATATTTCTAGAGAAAAATTGAAAAATAGACTATGTTTATATTTGCTGTTTTTTGCGCTAAAAGTGTTTGTTGTCATATTTCACTACAATACGAGAAAAATAGACGCAATTCGCATTTGGTGTTATTTGCACTAAAAGCATTTCTTGTCATATTTCACTACAATATGAGAAAAATAGACGCAATTCACAATTGGTGTTATTTGCGCTAAAAGTGTTTCTTGTCATATTTTACTACAAGACGAGAAAAATAGATGCAGTTCACATTTGGTGTCATTTGCGCTAAAAGCGTTTATTGCCATATTTCTACAGAAAAAGAGAAAAATAAACTAAGTTCATATTTGCTGTTGTATGCCCTAAAAGCATTTATTGGCATATTTTACTACAATACGTGAAATAGACGTAGTTCATATTTGGTGTTATTTGCGCTCAAAGCTTTTTTTTGTCATATTTCACTACAATACGAGAAACATAGACGCAGTTTACATTTGGTGTTATTTGCGCTAAAAGTGTTTGTCATATTTTACTATAATATGAGAAAAATAGACGCAATTCACATTTGGTGTTATTTGGGCTAAACGCGTTTATTGCCATATTTCACTACAATACGAGAAAAATAGACGCAGTTCACATTTGGTGTTATTTGGGCTAAACGCTTTTCTTGTCATATTTCACTACTATACGAGAAAATTAGACACAGTTCACATTTCCTGTTATTTGCGCTAAAAACGTTTATTGTCATACTTCTAGAGAAAAATATACGCAGTTCAATTTTTCTGTTAATTACTTAGAAATCGGTTAGTGGCCTATTTTAGTCCAATACGAGAAATATATATGCAGTTCACTTTTGCTGTTATTTACGCTGAAATCGTTTTGTTGCCAATTTCAAATCCTTTAGTTGCATATCTCAGTAAAAAAAGAAAAATATATTTGGTGCTTTTAGGGGTGTTTTATTTGCTTTTAATTTATTTAATTCAGCTAAAAGTATGTCAAACAGAGAAGTGCCAGCCCCTGCACAGGGGAGTGGCAGAGGCGTAAACGATTCTGGCGCAGGCACAGGTCGCAGCAGAGTGAGGGGGCGTTGCAGCAGGGTTTCTTCCCGAGGCCTCAGGTCCACATGTCAGCTAGCGGTTGTGTCTTGATCAGCAACCCAGCGGTTCTTGATTGGTGGACTCGATCTTCGACTTCGTCGCAAGTGACAGCAGCACCAGCAGCCTAAGTCTAGAGTCACTGATGAGCAGCTTTCTTCACCCGCATAGTGAAGAAACTACTCACCAGCAGCAGCAGCTAGACCTGGAGCAGGACCTGAACCAGCAGGTGGTGGCATACTTTGACTGCACCCTGCCAGCAGTCATAGAAGATCAGCTGGACTACTGGGCAGCCAAACTGGATTTGTGGCCGCAACTGGCCGAGCTTGCCCTAGAAAAGCTGTCCTGCCCGGCCAGTAGTGTGTCATCAGAGCAGGTGTTTCGTGCGGCTGGGGCCATAGTTACCCCAAGAAGAACTCGCCTCTCCACCCAAAATGTGTAGAGACTTACTTTTGTCAAGATGAATCAGGCATGGAAAAGCCACGATTTCCACCCACAAATGCCTGATGCATCAGATTAGATCATCCATCTCCACACTATGTCACCGTGGCACTCTGTCGCCTCCTGATGTTGCAATATTCACACTATGTTACCTTTCCTCTGTGGTATCCTGCTGCTGCTGCCACCTTCACACTTTGTCATTGTGCCACTCTGTGGCCTCTTGATGCTGCCACTACCTCCAGACCCTGTCATTGTGCCACTTGGTGGTCTCCTCATGCTGTTTCCACCTCACCACTAAGTCAGGGGGCTACTCTGTGGACTTCCTATGCTGTTACCACCCTCCTCACTCTATGATGGGGTCGCTATTGTCCTTGTTTGGCCTTCTTGAAATCAACATTTATTTGACCTTTCTTCTGATTGGTCAGAAGGAAAGAAAAATGAGACGCACAGTGGATCCTGTCTGTGTAGCAGCTGTATAGTCCCATTAGATTTGGCTTATGATTTGGTAGCCAAAAGCAGGAGTGGGTAAAAAACACAGAAGACATGCAATTACCTTCAGATGCAGTGGCGTAACTAGAGTGTTATAGGCCCCAGTGCAAACTTTGGATTGCCCCTCCCCACCATTCTTACAAAGAGGCAGCAGATTTTCTTTACACTAAGGCCTCTTTCACATGAGCGAATGCCGTGCGGTTAATCCACTGCGTGAAAGAGAGCCATGCCCCGTTCCGGACAGCAGAGACACAGAGCATTAACATAATTTATAATGCTCTGTGCCTCTCTGTGATCTTTTTACTACAAAATCACAGTGAGATTAAGTTGTCACCGTGAATTTGTAGCAAAAAGATCACAGAGATGCACTGAGCATTATCAATCATGTTAATGCTCCGTGTCTCTGCTGTCCGGAACGGGGCTTGGCACTCTTTCACGCAGTGGATTACCCGCAGAGGATCCGCTCGTCTTAAATAGTCCTAAGCCCAATGCATGGCTGCACTCACCCAATCCTAATAAAATCTGGTCCTACCTCATCCAGGGTGTCGCTGGTGTCGGAGTGATGTCTGCTGGATCCAGAACAGGCTCCCATTACACGTGAGTGCCACGAGCCCCCTCCCCCCACTGGACGCGGTCGCACCCTCTGCAACCGCGATCGTTACGCCCCTGTTCACGTGTCATCTCTGTTTTAGATCCACTCCTGTTTTTTTTGGCATTAGCAATACTGATGGATTATTGAGAAAATGATGACCAAGTAAAGACGTATGCTCCACGGAGAAGATCCATTTTTTGGGGGTTATTGTTCTGACGGATCAGAGGAAGGGCAAATTAATCAGTGACGTCAAAACAAACTTACTGCTGACACCCTCTCCACTTTGTCTGGTGGCTCTACTTGTATAAGCGTTGAATAGAACAGGTTCTGTAGACATCTATGTGGAATCAGCTTCAGTGCGCTTCTTCTTGACGCTGTCATCGACCTGTAAGGCTGAGTTAATACTTGAGTTATTTGATCAGTTTTAGCCCCGTGACTGCCAAAATAAGTGAAGTGTGCAATAATTCTAATAGTGACGCCTGTCATCTGCATGTCATACTGAATCACAGTATTATTTCACTTCCCCAGCACACTCCCTATGCGTGGCATGTTACTGCAAGGCACAGTGTTCTACACCCATATAAAGGCTCTATGCAGCCCAGAAATAGCAGTTTTTTAATGCGATTCATCGCTAATTAATTTGGATTGAAGCAAATTTTTCTGGAAAATTCGGCGAACCGGCCAAATCGAACTTTTTAGAAATTCGCTCATCTCTAACTATTTTACATTCATTTTACAGCACAAAGGTTCGGGTCCCCATTAACTTCTATGATGTTTGGGTTCAAGTTCAGGTACACAAACTGTACTTTGAAACAAACTTCGAACCCGAACATCCACAGGTTCTCTCATCCCTATTTATGATCTCTCAGGAAAGTACAAATATGGGCTACAGACTGATTAGCCAGAGCTGCTCCCTGAAGGATTCACTTTGAAGCAGAAAGAAATGGACTGCAGATACATTGAAAGTGGAGGCAATAGAAAAAATAATAACTTTAGCCCAAAAAGAATAATATGCAATTATTTGAATCCAAAATAACAGATACAGTATTATTGACTTAGGATCCCTTAGGTTCCTAGGGGTTTTACAAGGTAGAACAGCATATTCTTTCTTTCCTATCGGTGGCACTAAAGCCAGATATAATAGAACAGAAGTCACAAAAATCCTATAGAAATTATGGAGATCACTTTTAACAAAACACACATAACTAAAAGACATTAAAAGAAATGCCAGTGTGAACATAGCTGAACAAATCAAGAATTGTTTACCTGCGCACCGTTGCATCTGCAGCGGTGAGCAGGTCTAAATATATCCAAGCCGTTCCATTCATTTCAATGGGAAGGCTTGATCCTATACAAGTGCATACTACAGAGCTGTCCCATTGAAATGAATGGAACAGCTTGGGTGTAATTACACCTGCTCACCGCTGCAGATGCAACGGTGCACAGGTAAACAATGAAGAGGCGGCAGCGCTGGCACGGCGCGCGCTTTCTCTTCAAAAAGCTGATCGGCGGGGGTGCCGGGTGTAGGACCCCTGCCGATCTGATATTGATTCTGAGGATATGTCCTCAATAAATATAACTTGGACAACCTCTTTAAGGACCAGGCCATTTTTTGCAAATCTAACGTGTCACTTTATATGGTGATAACTTTAAAACGCTTTTACTTAACCAAGCCATTCTGAGAATGTTTTCTCGTCACATATTGTACTTCATGACAGTGGTAAATTTGAGTCAAAATATTTAATTTTTATTTATAAAAAAATACCAAATTTACAAAAAATTTGGAAAAATTTGCACATTTTCAAAATTTCAATTTCTCTGCTTTTAAAACAGATAGTGATACCTACAAAATAGTTATTACTTTACATTTCCCATAAGTCTACTTCATGTTTAGATCATTTTGTAAATGAAATTTTCTTTTTTTGGGACGTTAGAAGGCTTTGAAGTTTAGAAGCAAATCTTGAAATTTTTCTGAAAAAAAAAAAAACCCATACATGGCCCAATTTTAGAAACTACACCCCTCAAGGTATTCAAAAATGATTTACAAACTTTCTTAACCCTTTAGGTGGTGCACAAGAATTAAAGGCAGATTTTCCATTTTAATACATTTTTTCCAGTAACAAAGCAAGGGTTAACAGCCAAACAAAACTCAATATTTATTGCCCTGATTCTGTAGTTTACAGAAACACCCCATATGTGGTCGTAAATTGATGTACGGGCACACGGCAGGGTGCAGAAGGAAAGGAACGCCATATGGTTTTTGGAGGGCAGATTTCACTGGGATAATTTTAAGTTGCCATGTCACATTTGAAGACCCCTGATGCACCCCTAGAGTAGAAACTCAAAAAAATTACCCCATTTTGGAAACTACGGGATAAGGTGGCAGTTTTTTTGGTACTACTTTAGGGTACATATGATTTTTGGTTGCTGTGTATTACACTTTTTGTGAGGCAAGGTACCAAAAAATAGCTGTTTTGGCACAGTTTTTATTATTTGTTATTTACAATGTTCATCTGACAGGTTGGATCATGGGGTATTTTTATAGAGCAGGTTGTTACGGATGCAACAATACCAAATATAACAACTTTTTGTTGTTGTTTGTTTCAGTTTTACATAGTAAAGCATTATTGAAAAAAAAATGATTTTTTAGTCTCCATATTCTGAAAGCCATAGTTTTTTTATTTTTTTGGCAACGGTCTTATGTAGGGTCTCATTTTTTTCGGTATGAGATGATGGTTTGATGGTACTATTTTAGGGTGCATATGACTTTGATTGCTTGGTATTACACTTTCTGTGGTGTAAGGTGACAAAAAAAGGCTTTTTGACACTTTTTTTTTTACGTTGTTCACCCGAGGGGTTAGGTCATTTGATATTTTTATACAACAGGTTCCTAAGGACCTGGCGATACCTAATATGTAAACTTTTCTTTATTTAAGTTTTATAAAATAATATAATTTAAAAGAAATTAATAAATCATGTGTCACGTGGGGGGAGAGAGTGCACAGCCCTGAACTCCACCCACACCACTGTCCCTGCCTACTTGCACGGTCTGCTCTAGGCAACGGTGTACAACTGGCTGACGTTCCCTAGGATGAGTACGTGCTGGGCCTTAAAGGGAACAATGAAACAGGAGAAAATAATAAACAAAGTGACAGGCAGGCACGGATGGGTAAATACACTAATAATGCAAATATAAGCAGCGGTCAAAAGACAGGACGACAGATACAAATAAAAGAGTAAGCAAAGTCAAAACAGAGGTCAGTATCAAGAGGTCACATCAGTACAAAGGAATAACCAAATTACAACAAACACAAACCGAGGTCCGAATGCCAGGAGGTCACGTCAATACAGAGGAAACAGCAGAAGCGAGGTCAAGGAGACAGAGCCGAGGTCAAGGTACAATAGGATTAGCTTGAGTCACATGACCTGGCCACCATCACATGACTGACAGCAGCCCAACTCAGCAGAGCACCGATCATCATTATCGGCACTCAGCTCCCCTGCTGCTCGCCTGCTGCCATGGAGATGAGGATGAAGGCTATGTCCTTGCTCCTCTCCTTGCGCAGGGTGCCGGCGGTGCTGCGAAGGAAGTACCCTTCACCGGCCCCTTCGTTACAGTACCCCCCCCCCTTTCTATGAGGGGCCACCGGGCCCGAAGCCATAGGGTTGGGTTTCTCCAAATGAGCCAGATGAAACCTTTTCACCATTCTGTCAGCATGTAACTTACTCATAGGCACCCAAAACCTCTCTTCTGGCCCGAAAGCCTTCCAATGCACCAGATACTGGAAGGAATTCCGGACCTTTCTAACATCAATAATCCTTAAGACCTTGAATTCAATTTTTTCGGCAACCTCCACTGGAGGCGCGGGTTCCTGTGAAGGAACGACAGGTGACACAAACTTCTTTAGTAAAGACTTGTGAAACACATTGTGTTTGCGAAAGAAGTCAGGTAGTTTAAGTTTAAAAGATACAGGTTTAATAACCGTAATAAATAAATTGTGGAGAAATTATTAGATAGTACTTTAAGAGATGGATTTTTGTTAGATAGCCATACCTTCTCATCCGTAATTGACACGACCTAATCTGGAAGGTCAACCCTATACTATACTGTACCCTGGGAATACGTGACAAATAAACTAGAAAAGGGTAGCTAAAATATAACTTTTAATGAACAATAGATAAAAAGGCCTAAAAGTTTCAACTGTGTTAAAAGACGCTTATCAGCTCCAAATATACCTAGATCAAGGTGGGAGGGCCCCCAAGGGATAGCTCCAAGGCGGGGGGATAGAGAAGATACAGGCCGAAAGACACAGTGCTGAGTCTTCTTGCCCTAGGAATCCCTATCTGAAAATGGTGTGGCCCTATAAGAAGCCCTTTCTGGCCCTCCCTCCTGTCCGACTGCCCAGCTTCGTCCTAAAAGTGAGTGAAAATAACGGGGACCCTCCTGGCTAATCCCGTGTATTAATCTTAAAGCAAAACGGCAGTCAAAGCTACAATTGTGTAGGCAATTGGGCATAAAGTTTCAGAGTGTAAAGCAGAAGAAAAAGACAAAGCAATATCACATTTACGACAAAAGTCTCTCCAAAACCTAGAAACTAACTGAACGCCTCTATCGGAGAAAACATTTTCTGAAATCCCGTGCAGACATACCACATGATCCACAAACATGAAAGTCTTAGCATTAGGGAGCTTAGCCAGTGGAACGAAATGCAGCATCTTACTAAATCTATCGTCCACTATCCATACCACTGACTTACCCTCAGAGGGAGGCAAGTCAGTAATAAAATCCATGGAAATATGCGACCATATGGGAGTTTTGGCTCTAGCACACACCTCACATGAAGACACATATGAGTTGACATCCCTTAATAACGTGGTCCACCAGTAGGACCGGGAAATGAGTTCATTGGTGGCATTAGCACCAGGATGTCCACACAATACTGAATTATGGCATTTACCCAACAGCCAGAGGCGTAAGTGACCTGGAACAAACAACTTATCACTGGAGGACTGTACCGGAGCTAAATGTTGTGCCGCCTCAATTTCATTGTTAGGATCGGAGGATATTAAGGCCACCATGGTACCAGCTGGCAAAATCGGTTCTGGAGGAGTGCCTGGAGGTTGAAAGGCATGAAAACTTCAGGATAAGGTGTCAGGTTTTACATTTTTACTTCCTGGCCTGAAAGTAATAGAAAAATTAAAACGCGTAAAGAATAATGCCCATCTTGCTTGTCCAGGATTCAAACGTTTAGCGGATTCCAAAAACAATAGATTTTTATGATCCGTAAGAACAGTGATGCAATGCAGTGGCCCCTCCAAAAAATGTTGCCATTCCTCAAAAGCCCATTTAATAGCGAGCAGCTCTTGGTTCCCAATGTCGTAATTTCTCTTGGTAGGAGAGAATTTCCGAGAGAAAAACCCACATGGTCTTAGTTTAAATGGCCCCTGAGAGACAACTGCCCCTACTCCGTCCTCCGATGCATCTACCTTGACAATAAATGTTTTTTTTTGATCCAGCTGAATCAGGACCCGGGCGTCGCTGAAACACCTCTTGAGGGTTTCGAAGGCTTCTATAGCCTCAGATGGCAAATTAACAAGACCCCCTTTACTGGTTAGGTCGGTAAGAGGTTTAGCGATTACCGAGACAATTTTTATAAATTTCCGGTAATAATTAGCAAACCCCAGTAAATGTTGCAACGCTTTAAGGGAAGAAGGTCTCACCCACTCCTAAATGGCTTGTACTTTGCCCGGATCCATCTTAAAAGATTGAGGGGTAAGTATATAACCCAAAAACAAGGTTTCCTGTACCCCAAAAATTAATTTTTCTTTCTTAGCAAATGATTGATTCTCCCTAAGGACTTCCAGCACGTGTCTGATATGGATGACACGGGATTCCTAACTCGGTAAGAAGATCAGGATATCATCAAGGTACACAATCATAAATTTGCTAATAAACTGCCTGAAAAGGTCATTAACGAGATTTTGAAATACAGCCGACGCGTTACAGAGACCAAACGGCATGACTAAATATTCAAAGTGACCCTCAGAAGTGTTAAAGGCAGTCTTCCACTCGTCTCCCTCCCTAATACGAATCAAGTTGAAAGCTCCTCTTAAATCAAGCTTAGAAAACCAACAAGCCCCAAGCACCTGAGTGAACAAGTCTGGAATCAACGGTAAGGAATATTAATTTTTAACAGTGATTTTGTTTAATTTCCTATAATCAATACAGGGTCTTAAACCTCCATCCTTTTTCTCCACAAAAAAGAACCCAGCCCCCATGGGTGACACCAAGGGTCTGATATGACCTTTGATTAAACTTTCCCTGATATACTTCTTCATAGAAATCCGCTCAGGACCGGATAAATTATAAATACGGACTTTAGGAAATTTAGCCCCTGCAACTAGCTAAATGGCACAATCATAAGATCTGTGGGGAGGCAGACGTGGAAAACAACATTGCTTTTCTCGATACCCATGACGGACCTCCCATCCAGGACAGGAAACCTGAGAAGATAAAAGTTTCACACCCCTACCAAGCACCAGTGATAGTAATAAACTGTACTCCGGAGGTGAAAAAAAAAAAGAGGTAGACACAAAAAGGATCCAATACGGTGCATTATATCTCCTCACTAGAAAAACATATTTCCAAGGGTATAACAATCCCCTAATATATAAAAGGATATAAAAAAATTATTTTTTAAAGGGAGGGAAAATTCGGTGGTGCCATCATGGGTATCGAGAAAAACGGTTACCGGTAAGCAATGTTGTTTTCCCCTCACCCATTAAGGCACCGCATGCGAGATAGACTAATAATCAAAAAGAAACTAGGGGGGGACCACCGCCTGTAGTACCTTCCTCCCAAAGGCGGTATCTGAATGAAGATGAAGTCTATAATGCCTCAAAAAGGTATGAGGTGAACTGCAAGTGGACGCTCTACATATTTGAGCCAGGGAAGCATCCGCCTTTTCAGCCCAGGATGTGGCCACTGCCCTGATGGAATGTGCCCAAAAGCCTGATGGGGGAGACAAGCCCAGTGAAACGTAGGATCTGGTAATGGCCCCAGCTGGCAATGACTGCGGTGGACACCTTGCGCCCTTTATTTCTGCCCCAAAACTGAACCTGCAGATTTTCATCTATTCTCCAAGCTGAAGTTGCCTCAAGATACACTAGTAAGCATCTCTTCACATCGAGGCAGTGGAAACTCTCTTCTAGACTATTAGTTGGACTAGGGAAAAAAGAGGGTAATACAATATCTTGGCTCCTAAAGTCTTACACCACTTTCGCCTGGAAGGAAGAGGCCTAATGATTACTTTGTCGTCCAGAATAGAAGTGTAAGGGGGGAAGGCAGAGAAGGCCTGAATCTCTGATACTCTTCTAGCAGATGTAATGGCTGAAAGGAAGGACCTTTATAAAGAAAGCAGTTTCATCAAAATCTCTACCAAGGGTTCAAACTGTTTCTGAGTCAGGGCCGTCAGAACCTTTTTCAAGTCCCAAGGGGGGAAACAGAGGTCTTACAGAGGGACGGATCCTAGAAGCCGCTGTCAGAAACCGCTTGATCCATGGATGCAGAGCTAGTTGAGAGTCAAAGAAGTAGCTTAAGGCAGCCACCTGAAATTTTACGGTGGAAGCCCTAAGCCCCTTGTCCAAACCTGCCTGTAAGAATTCCAGTATACTTGGAATTTCTGGAGGGGAAAAGGGGTCAGGACTAACTTCTAGAAAGGAAGAGAAAACTTCCCAGACTTTATCATACTTCCTTGCAGTAGAGACCTTCCTGCTACCCAAAATGGTGGAAACTACGCTGGGGGACAAACCTCTCCCTAACCAGATCCCCCTCCTCTTCCTTAAAACCTGCAGAATGAGGGAAAACGGAGGGAAGGCATAACCCCTTTCCTGAGACCAGTCTTGGGCAAGTCCGTCTAGAGCTATCGGTCTGTCTGAACGGTTGAGAGAAAAAAGCCTTCATACTTTGTTGTTTTTTGAGGCAAAGAGGTCTACAGTGGGAAGGCCGAATTTCTGAGTCAGCTGGGAGAAGATGTCTTCGTTTAGGTACTACTCCCCCTGGCTTAGCAGGACCCTGCTCAATAAGTCGGCTTCTACGTTCTCTTTCCCCCTCAGGTGAATTGCCGACAAGAACAGGTTCCTCTGTTCTGCTAGTTGAAAATTTTTTCGACAAAGCCTCAATAGGGAGGTGACTCTCGTTCCCCTTTGATAATTTATATATGCTACCGTTGTGGAATTGTCCGAGTAGAAGACGATCTTTTTGTGGGATATGTCTGGAACTGCTACCTTCAACGCCATCTCTACCACTTTCAGTTCTTTGGAGTTCGAGGTGGCTTTCTTGGTGTTTAAGTCCCACCTTCCCTGCCAATAGCTGTTTCCTGAATGAGCCCCCCAACCCCATGGACTGGCATCTGTTGTGATTAGGATCGGATTTTGGAAGGACCAGTCCAGGGCACACCTGCTGATAGATTTTCTGGGACTGGATTTTCCAGGGGGCTGGATCTCACAGGCTGTCACGGAAGGCAGCCATCATACCAAAGGAAGGCATGGAGCTGCCTTTCCTGCCATACGGTGCCTATTACAGCAGTGCGGGGACTCGATGGTCACCCCGCACCCTGCAGGGTCCAGCATGTGCCACGGTCAGCATTGACCACGGCAGTGCGAGGGTTAATGCGCCGGCATAGGTGTTTTCACCGATGCCGGTGCATATGGCAGCGATAGCCAGTGTTGGACTGGAGTACCTAGGGCCCACCAGTAAAATGTATCTTGGGGCCCCACCATACAGATACATTCAAGTATAATAAATAATCTAACAAGTTTTTATATGAACATACGCTGGTTGAGGTGCTGTACATTGAATATGTGTGTGTATTGCAGTAAATCTAATGTGTTATGTGCCACTTGTGCAAGGGGTTGGGAGACTAGGTGTCCACCTTGCTCAGGGGCCCACCGGGGGATTCCCCTGTACCCCTGTGGGCCAGTCCGAGCCTGGCGGTAGCAATGTCCCATGAAGACAGATTGTTTTTAGAGACCATGCAAAGGGAAATCACTAAGGATGAGACAAATAGTTGGGTCGCACCCCTTCCCTTCATACCTGGATCTCACAGGCTGTCACGGAAGGCAGCCACCATACCGAAGGAAGGCATCGAGCTGCCTACCCTGCCATCCGGTGCCCGTCACAGCAATGCAGGGACCCGATGGCCACCCCAGATCACAACAAGGCCCTACATCCTGGGCCTTTCCCATGGACCTTATCACAGAGTAACAGTGCCAGAGAGCTTGGCGGGGAGGAAAGTAACTCTGAAGCTAACCCACTAGCAGTTACTTCACAATGCACTGAAGTCTGCAAGGGACTCAGGCGGCAGGTCCTGCTCAAAAATCTGCCTAGCAAAAGTATACCCAAAGGGCTGCAGAGACAAAGCCATCAATGTTTACACCATCCTAGATGACCAAAGTAATGCGTCCCTAGCCAAATCTACTTTATTTCACATTTTCAACATTAAAGGGCCCAGCACTCCTAATTCTCTAAAGACTTGTGCAGGCACTATAGAAACAGCGGGAGGAGAGCTAGTGGCTACCTGAATGAGTCCATAGATGGTAAGACGTATCTTTCCTGAGATATGAGATCCCTACACCAGATGTAGCTGTGCATCACCTCCATTTGGAGTGTATAGCTCATCTCTTGCCAGAACTCGATCCTATTGCTCAGATAATCTTACTCCTTGTGAGAGATATCTTACAAGTCCATAAAACCAGAGAACAGATTAATGGCCCACACCATGCTCCCTCTGCCCAAAGACATGACCTAGGATGGGTCATAATAGGGGATGTCTGCTTAGGAAGCATACACAAATCAACTTCCATTAATAGCATGCTTACAAGCACATTAGAAAATGGACGTCCCTCTATCTTCCAACCATGTCAAAACAACTTCCTCATAAAGGAATTGCCACATAGTACTCACCTACCTTGTTCTTTCATAGGCTCTTTAAACCACAACAAACTGTCAGCTTGTGACAGTGACAAAAACCACCTAGGTTGCTCAGTGTTCCAAACGACCAAGGAGGACAATCATGTAGCAATGTCCCATGAAGAAAGATTGTTTTTAGAGACCATGCAAAAGGAAATCACTAAGGATGAGCCAAATAGTTGGGTCGCACCCCTTCCCTTCAGACCTGGATCTCACAGGCTGTCACGAAGGGCAGCCACCATACCGAAGGAAGGCATCGAGCTGCCTTCCCTGCTATCCAGTGCCTGTCACAGCAGTGCGAGGACCCGATGGCCACCCCGCACCCTGCTGACTGCGGCAGTGCGAGGGTTAATGCACCGGCATCAGTGTTTTCATGGATGCCGGCACATATGGCAGCGGTCCAGCTATCCATGACTGTCGGACCCTCGTCATTAAGTCACGGCCAGGTCCTTAAGGTGTTAAATTAAGGAGGCTGCGTGTTGTTTTTATTCACATTGGTCTCCCTCAGTGCTCATCTTATAGACAGGACCTCTATGTGGACAGCAAAGAAGATTAGCCCAACAAAAAAAACTAATCTTATGGAATAGAGCAAACGGCACATAATATCAACCAAGGCTACGTATATTAGTAAGTGTCACATAGTAATTTTACGTACACATTGGTGTATAGTAGCTAGTAGTGATGAGCAAGCATGCTCAGCCGAGTAACGGTTCGGCTCGAGCATTACTATGCCATGTTACATTACTATGTCGATAACACAGGCATTTGAACGCAAGCGCAAATACCTACCCACCCACAGGTCATAGCACTAAATGCGCAACTTTAGAAATTACTGGCCCTTGAAATGTTGCCATTTAGGATTTTGGACACTGAGGCCTTCCGCAGCCTGATGTCGGCGGCCATCCCTCGGTACGCAGTCCCCAGCCGCCACTATTTTTCACGTTGCGCCGTGCCCGCCTTACACCAGCATGTGTCCCAGAACATCACCCGTGCCCTGACCAACGCACTTACTGGGAAGGTCCACCTCACCACAGACACATGGACAAGTGCTGGTGTCCAGGGACGCTACATTTTCCTGACCGCACACTGTGTGAATGTTGCGGAGGCCGGGAATGAGTCGTACTCTGGGATGGCACAGGTGCTACCCACGCCAAGGATTGTGGGCCCTACGTTTATCAGGGTCTCCGCCAGCAGCTATGTTAGTGGCTCCAACCCCCACTTCTTCTCCTCCACCGCCTCCTCCTCCACTTCCACCTCCAACAGCAGTCAGCCATCAGTCGCTATCTAGAAGCAGTGTAGCACTGCTGTGTGTAAGAATCAACAGGCCATGCAACATGGTTGTCGCAGGCATTGATGTCAGACCTCTGTGAGATGGTTAGTGGTGATAACGCTATTATCAGCATGGCCATCCCACTGCTGTTTCTACTCAAACGTTCGCTGCTCAAAATTAAGAAGGACGCTCTGAATGTGGCAGATGAGGCAATGGGGAAGAACATTAAACAGGGTGATAGCCAGACCACCCACAATTCATCTTCTCAGCGCGATTTGGGCCATGAAGAGGAGGAGGAGGAGGTGCTGGAGACACTTGCCTCTGCTACAGAGGGTAGTACCCATGGAACTTCCATCTGTTCAGCGTGGATGGGCAGAAGAGGAGGAGGATCAGGGGACGGAGAGTAATCCTTATGTTGACATCTACGTCTTGCCTGTTGGTACTCTGGCACACATGGCTGACTTCATGTTAGGCTGCCTTTCCCGCGACCCTCGCGTGATACGCATTTTACATAAAACAGATTAGTGGGTGTTCACCTTTCTTGACCCACTCTACAAAGAGAACTTCTCATCTCTCATTCCTGTGGTGGAGAGGACGAGTAAAACCGTGCAATACCAGAAGGTACTTGTTGACAGATTGCTCCAAAATGTTCCATCTAACAACGCGGCCGCCAGAGTCCGTACTTCCTTAGGCAACCAAGGAAGGGAGACAAGGGGAACACACAGCAGTTCCAACAGAGGCTGGGCAACACTCTCCAAGGCATGGGACACTTTCATCACACCCCACCAGCAACCTCACCCTGAAGCCCGGCCTAGTGCTACAAGGAGGGAAAAGTTTTGGAAGCTGGTGAAGGAATACATTGTAGACTGTGTCAGCATCCTAAATGATCCTTCAGTGCCTTACAACTACTGGGTGTTCAAGCTGGACACATGGCACGAACTTGCGCTCTACGCCTTGGAGGTGCTGGCCTGCCCTGCTGCCAATGTTTTGTCTGAGCATGTACAGTTGTGTTCAAAATTATTCAACCCCCAATGCTGTAAAGGGTTTTAGGGAATTTAGTGTACATTTGTAATTGTGTTCAGAATGAAATCTTACAAGGACTTTTTAAAGAACCAAATGCAACTAAAATGACAATTGTTTGTGTAATACAGTATTAAATGTTTTTTTTTGTGATTTCTTCATTGACACAATTATTCAACCCCTTAAAGACGACCACTCCTAAGAACAGAGGTTCATTCAAGTGTTTTCCATCAGGTATTGAAAACACCTATTGGATGTCAAGGAGCAGCAATCAAGCATAATAAGCACCAATTCGGCAGATTTAAAATGACTAAAATGACTATGATACTCAGCTCCTTCAAAACATGGTGAAGTCAAGAGAATGGTCCAGGAAGACAAGAGAAGAGGTGATTTCTCTTCTCAGGAAGGGCAATGGCTATAAGAAGATTGCAAAGATGTTAAACATACCAAGAGACACCATAGGAAGTATCATTCTCAAATTCAAGGCAAAGGGCACTGTTGAAACGCTACCTGGTTGTGGCAGAAAGAAGATGCTGACTTCGACTGCTGTGCGCTACCTGAAGCGCAAAGTGGAGAAAAGTCCCCGTGTGACTGCTGAGGAACTGAAAAAAGATTTGTCAGATGCGGGTACTGAAGTTTCAGCTCAGACAATAAGGCGCACACTGTGTAATGAAGTCCTCCATGCCAGAACTCCCAGGCGCACCCCCTTGCTGTCTCCAAAGAATAAGAAGAGTCGATTGCAGTATGCCAAAAGTCATGTGGACAAACCACAAAAGTTTTGGGATAGTGTTCTGTGAACTGATGAAAAAAATTGGGCCCATGGATCAACGCTATGTTTGGAGGAGGAAGAACAAGGCCTATAGAGAAAAGAACACCTTGCCTACTGTGAAGCATGGCGGGGGGTCAATCATGCTTTGGGGCTGTTTTGCTTCTACAGGTACAGGGAAGCTTCAGCGTGTGCAAGGTACCATGAATTCTCTTCAGTACCAGGAGATATTGGATGAAAATGTGATGCAGTCCGTCACAAACCTGAGGCTTGGGAGACGTTGGACCTTTCAACAGGACAATGATCCCAAGCATACCTCCAAGTCCACTAGAGCATGGTTGCAGATTAAAGGCTGGAACATTTTGAAGTGGCCATCGCAGTCACCAGACTTAAATCCGATTGAGAACCTCTGGTGGGACGTAAAGAAAGCAGTTGCAGAGCGCAAGCCTAAGAATGGGACTGAACTGGAGGCTTTTGCCCATGAAGAATGGGCGAAGATACCCGTAGATCGCTGCAAGACACTTGTGTCAAGCTATGATTCATGTTTAAAAGCTGTTATAACTGGGAAAGGATGTTGTACTCAGAACTAAGATTGAATGTCACTTGGGGGTTGAATAAAACTGATAATGATGTGAGCACAGAAAAGACATTTGTGGGTATTTCATTATAAATGTTATGTTATATTTGTCTGACTTACAAGTGCCTCTTTGATTTAATTGTAAACAACATGACTGAAATGATCAAAATCAACGTCAAACTGGCCAAAACACTCAATTTCAGTGGGGGTTGAATAATTTTGAACACAACTGTATGTAGTGCTGCTGATGGCATTATAACTGATAAGCGTATCCCCTTGTCCACTGACAATGCTGACAGGTTGACTCAGATAAAAATGAACAAGGCCTGCATTGCCCCTGACTTCTCAACTCCACCAGAGGAGAGATGAAATGATGATGAACGTAAAGGCAATTTTAATGTATTGTTTATTATGTACTCAGTCTACTCTAGTGTATTCCCATGCACCTTTTCCACCACAATATGGATATGGTTAAATCTTGTTTTCTCCTCCTCCTCATCCAGATTGTATATATATTCCCTCCACTACAATTTTTTAAGAGGGTCAGCTCACCAGCAGGCCCTCAAGCATAATATTTTAGAGGGTCAGCTCACCAGCAGGCCCTCACCTATAATGTTTTAGAGAGTCAGCTCAACAGCAGACCCTCAACCATAATGTTTTATGTTTTAGAGGGTCAGCTGTGCCTTTTGCTTGTAATTTTTGTCAGCAGCTTGCACTTTATATACAATTGAGTACACAGAAGACAATGTTTCCTAACAGTTTTTTTTTTTTTTTTTTTTTGGGGGGTTGTGCATATTTTTGTAAAAGTGGCATACAACTCGGACAACATGGTTCCAGGCAGCGACATTGGAGTCCAAGATGCATCCAGACATGGTCCCCCTGCTGTTCCTGATCAATTTTAGAGGTGTTTCCATCACTTTCAGACCTTTTCCTATGAACCAGGCACCCTCCCCTATCCGAGCAGGGGGTGCCTGGTTGTCTCCTATTGACTTCCATTATACTCGGGTGCTAGGCCGAGCACACGAATATCGCTATGTGTTTAGACCGAGTACCCGAACACCCGAACACTTTGGTGCTCGCTCATCACTAGTAGCTAAGGATGAGTGAATTTTTCAAAAAAGTTAGATCCGAATTTGTTCGCAGCGAATTTCCACTGCTGTGGTAGTGAAATAATATTGTGAGTCCATATGATATGCAGATGACAAGCATAGCTCTTAGAATCACTGCACACTTCACTTATCAAGGCAGTCACAGGGCCAAAACTGACCAAATAACTAAAGTATGAACTCAGCCTTACATGTCGATGTTAGCGTCAAGAAGAAATGCAATGCTTTTACACCATCATCAGCTGATTAAACATAGATGTCTACAGAACCTGTTCTATTAAACGCTTAGACAAGTAGTGGGGCCCCCCCCCCTCCCGACAGAGTGGAGAGAGTCAGCAGTAAGTTTGTGTTGACGTCACTGATTATTTTGCCCTTCCTCTGATCTGTCAGAACAAAAGCCCACATAAAAAAAACAGATCCTGTCTGTTAAGAATCCGTCTTCAATCGGTCAGCATTAGGTCAGTAAAACATCAGTATTGCTAATGGCAAAAAAAACAGTAGTGGATCCGAAACAGAGATGACACATAAACAGAATATGTGCATGTCTTGTGTGTTTTCTACCCACTACTGCTTTTGGCTACCAAATCATAAGCCAATTCTGATGGGACCATACAAGATTTACAGCTGCTACACAGACAGGATCCGTTGTGCATCTCATTTTTCCTTCCTTTTGACAGATCAGAAGAAAGGTCAAATAAATGATGATGCCAGCCAAGCTAAAAAGGCAAAATAGTGGCCCAGTCATGAGGTGGGGAGAGTGGGAACAGCATGAGAAGTCCACAGAGTGGCCCTATGACAGTGGTGAGGTGGAAGCTGCATGAGAATACCACAGAGTGGCACAATGACAGAGTGCGGAGGTGGCGGCAGCATCAGGAGACCACAGAGTGGCAAGGTGACATAGTGTGAAGATGGCGGCAGCATGAGAAGGCCACAAAGTGGCATGACAACAAGAGATTGTGGAGGTGGCAGCACCATGAGGAGGCCACAGAGTGGCACGACAACGAGAGATTGTGGAGATGGCAGAAGCATGAGGAGGCCACAGAGTGGCACGACGAAAGAGTGTGGAGGTGGCAGCAGGATGAGGAGGCCACAGAGTGTCACAAAGACACAGTGTGGAGGTGGCAGCAGCATGAGGAGGCCACAGAGTGGCACGATGACAGAGTGGGAATGTGGGTGGGAATAACAGTACCCTCTGACAATGGTGGGTGTAAGAAGATGCACCTGGCATCAGATGTGTGGCATCAGGGGGGTGGCAGCATCAGAATAGTAGCTGAGGCAGGTAGACAGAAGAAACCGTTCTCTTTTGTCAAGGTTTAGGTGTAGGTGAAGCAACGTGGATGATCTAATCTGATGTATCAGGCATTGGTGGGTGGAAATCCTGACTGATCCATGCCTGATTCACCTTGACAAAGGTCAGCCTCTCCACATTTTGGGTGGACAGACGAGTTCTTCTTGGAGTAACTATGGTCCCCGCTGCACTAAACACCCGCTCTGATGCCACACTACTGGACGGCCAGGACAGCTTTTCCAGAGCAAGCTCTGCTAGTTGAGGCCACAAATCCAGTTTGGCTGCCCATTAGTCCAGCGGATCTTCAATGTGGGGTGGCAGGGTGCTGTCCAAGTATGCCACCACCTGCTGGTTCAGGTCCTGCTCCAGGTCTAGCTGCTGCTGCTGGTGAATAGTTTCTTCACTAAGCGGGTGAAGAAAGCTGCTCATCAGAGACTCTAGACTCAGGCTGCTGATGATAGAGCTGGTACTGCTCCTGCCACCCCACCCCTCCCCAGCAGCGAACGTGAGCACAGAGGGCACCCCGGTTGGACCTGCGAGCGGATGGATTATGATGAGGAGGATGTCCCTATAGTAGTTCAGATTGTCCTCTCAGCAGGTGTAAAAAAGGCCCCCATTTTGGATTGGTAGCAAGGGTCCAACAAGGTGGAGAGCCAGAAGTCATCCCTCTGCCGAATGTTGACAATTTAGCTGTCATTACTAGAGATGAGCGAATCGAAAGCTGACAAAGTGGAATTTGTTTAGAATTTCAGGAAAAATTTGATTTGCAACTAAAGCGAATTTCATTGCGCTTCGTGGTAACGAGTCGTAATTTTGCTAAAATGGTGGCTACATGTGTGAGGACTGAGGACATGGGGCAAGGAACCCTGGGAAGGTGGGATCACCCAGATTGACATGCCTGCATGCAGCCAATCAGCAGCCAGCCAGCCCTGTAATGTCACAGCCCTGTAAATACGGTGGCCATCTTACAGTCAGACATTTTCCAGCATTCAGAGTGCAGGGACAGACATGTGAAGGTGCTAGGGACAGCAAGTGGAAAAACAATTGTAGAAACAAAAGACAGAAAAAACTATTTATAAGTGCATGGAAAGGATTGGGAGGAATTATTTCACAGCATCTTAGTGCAAGGAGAGACATCAGAAAGCGCTAGGGACATTGATAGGAAAGTGATTTACAAGTGCAGGAAAAGATTATTTGGGGATCCAAATAGTCATTAGACAGCTCTGTCATTCCAGTTTTTGTTATTGGGCTGCAAGTGTTATGTTGAAAAGCCTTTAGTGGCTTATAACTTAGTATCTTATTCAGTACTACAAGAAAAATATATTCTCAGTTCACTTCTGCAGCTATTTCTGTTGAAAGCGTAAATGGGGCGTATTTCAGTACAACAAGAAAACACATATGCACTGCACTGTTGCAATTATGTCTGGTGTAAGTGTATATAGGGGCGTATTTCAGTACTACAAGAAAAATATATACGCACTTCACTCTATTAATAGTTTTCTGTTGAAAGCGTATAGTGGCCTATTTCAGTCCAAGAAGAAAAATATATTTTCAGTTCACTGCTGCAGTTATTTCCGTTGAAAGCGTATAAGGGCGTATTTCAGTGCAACAAAAAAAATACATACGCACTGCACTGTTGCAGTTCTTTCTTGTGAAAGTGAATAGGGGCTGATTTCAGTACTACAAGAAAAGTATAAACGCACTTCACTATTCAATAGTTTTCTGTTGATAGAGTATAGTGTCCTATTTCAGTCCAACAAGAAAAACATTCTCTGGTCACTTCTGCAGTTATTTTAGTTGAAAGCGTATAGTGGCCTATATCAGTCCAACAAGAAAAATATATTCTCAGGTCACTTCTGCAGTTATTTCTGATAAAAGAGTATAGGGGCGTTTTTCAGTACTACAAGAGAAATATATACGCACCGCACTGTTACAGATATTTCTGTTGAAAGCGTATAGGAGCGTATTTCAGTACTACAAGAAAAATATATTCTCAGTTCACTTCTGCAGTTATTTCTGTTGAAAGCGTACAGTGGCCTATTTCAGTCCAACAAGAAAAATATATTCAGATCACTTCTGCAGTTATTTCTGGTAAAAGCGAATAGGCGCGTATTTTAGTACTACAAGAAAAATATATACACGCTGCACTGTTGCAGTTATTTCTGCTGAAAACATATAGGGGTGTATTTCAGTACTACAAGAAAAATATATTCTCAGTTCACTGTTGCAGTTATATCTGGTAAAGCCTTTACTGGCGTATAGCAGTAGAAAAAGAAATATACATTCGCCATTCGCTGGGGCACTTATACGGTATGTAGAAAAACCTTTATTGATGTATATCAGTAGAAAAACAAATATACATTCGCCATTCGCTGCTGTACTTATATCATGAAAAACTTTATTGACGCATATCAGTAGAAAAATAAAAATATATTCAGCATTCACTGTTGCAGTTATATGTGGTAAAGCCTTTAGTGGCATATTTCAGTAGAAAAATAAAGATACATTCAGCGTTCCGTGCTGCAATTATATGTGGGAAAGTCCTTTTTGCGGTATGGACCGAATTATGTGTGGTGAAATTTTTTATTTACGTTTCACACACTGCACGCTTACATGACGACGTCCATAAAAGAGTCAGAAGGAAGGAAAAACGAGAGGACAACGCATCCTGTCTGTGTAGCAGCTTTAATGCCTGGTCCTATCAAAATTGGCTTCTGATTTGGTAGCCAAAAGCAGGAGTGGGTAGAAAACACAGAAGACATGCAAATATTCCATTCACTTGTCATCTCTGTTTTAGATCCACTCCGTGTTTTTTTTGCCTTTAGCAATACTGATGGATTATTGAGCAAATGCTGACTGAGTGAAGGCGTATGCTCCACAGACAGGATTCCTTTTTTCTGGGTAATTGTTCTGACGGATCAGAGAATGGGGAAAACTAATCAGTGACGTCAACACAAACTTACTGCTGACACTCTCTCCACTCTGTCGGCGGGAGGGGGGGGCTCTACTTGTATAAGCGTTTAATAGAACAGAACTATGTGGAATCAGCTAACATGGGTGTAAAAGGAGTGCACTTCTTCTTGACGCTAACATCTACCTGTAAGGTTAAGTTGATACTTGAGTTATTTGGTCAGTTTTGGCCCCCGTGACCGCCCAAATAGGTGAAGTATGCAGTGATTCTAAGAAAGACTCCTGTCATCTGCATAAGAAGAGACGAGACCAGCACTCGCTTTTAGACAATCTTGCTGTGATTTATTGTCACATTCCAGTGACGCGTTTCAGCATACAATCTGCCTTTGTCGAACTGTGCCGGTCTCCTCTCTTCTTATCTTTATGGGATGCCTGCCCGATCGACATATCATGTATCACTGATCCTGTCATCTGCATGTCATATGAACTCACAGTATTATTTCACTACCAAAGCAGCCTCCCTTTCATGTTACTGAAAGTCACAGTGTTCTACACCACTATAAAGGCTCTCAGCAACCAGGAAATAGCCGTTTTTTAATGTAATTCGCTGCAAATATATTCGGATCAAATCAAATTTTTCCTGAAAAATTTGGCGAACCGGCTAATCGGATTTTGAAAAATTTGCTCATCTCTAGTAACTATGCAAGCAAATGAGCATTCATCGGGCTATTTGTGCAAGTGACTCGGAGGGACTCCCTGCCTCCATCTTCACTGCATACTGCCACTGTGTGTCTGGGTCCTCTGCCTCGTCTTCCTCATTGTCCTGTATCTCCTCTCCTGTTACCTGTGTAGAAAACCACCCATTTCGCTATACATTGCTTGTACTCCAATGTTCTCCTCCAGTTCAGCCCCAACAGAGTTCATGTAACCTTAAGATGTAGGCGCCACATCTCCAGTCCCCTGACCAGCCAGATTTACCAGCATCTGTTCCAGGACATAAAGCAGTGGAATACCGTTGTTCATCCCATAGTCCTGGCGACTGACAAATATTGTGGCATCCTCAAATGGCCTGAGCAAATGGCAGGTGTCACTCATGAGCTGCCACTGGCTGACATCAAAGTTACACAGGGGAGTACTCCTGCCTGCTTGGATTATCAGGTTGCTGCTGGGAACATTGTTGTCCGAGCAGTACGCCACTTTTACAGACTGACAATAATACGCACAAAACCGAAGATAAAATTGATTTTGGAGGAAAACTTATTAGGAAACATTCTTTCCTGTATATTTACTTGTACATAAAGTGCAAGTTCTGCCAAAAATTACAATCCCATCTAAAACAGTAGGGGTGAGCGTCTGCTGGTGACTCTCTAATACATTAGGGGTGAGGCTCTGCTGCTGAGCTTACCCTCTAAAACATTAGGAGCAAGGGCCTCCTTGTGAGGTGACCCTCTAAAACATTACTAGTGAAGGCCTGCTGCTGATCTGACCATCTAAAAAATTATGGGCGAGGGCCTGCTGCTGACCCTCTAAAACAGGCATCCTCAAACTGCAGCCCTCCAGATGTTGTAAAACTACAACTTCCACAACGCCATGCTGTAGGCTGATACCTGTAGGCTGTTCGGGCATGCTGGGAGTTGTAGTTTTGCAACAGCTGGAGGGCCGCAGTTTGAGGATGCCTGCTCTAAAACATTAGGGGTGAGGGTCTGCTGATGAGCTTACCCTCTAAAACATTAGTAGCAAGGGCCTTCTGGTGACCCTCTGAAACATTAGTAGCAAGGGCCTTCTGGTGACCCTCTAAAACATTAGTAGCGAGGGCCTTCTGGTGACCCTCTAAAACATTAGTAGCGAGGGCCTGCTGGTGACCCTCTAAAACATTATGGGCGAGAACCTGCTGGTGACCCTCTAAAACATTAGGGGTGAGGGTCTGCCGCTGAGCTGACAATCTAAAACATTAGGGGTGAGGGCCTGCTGGTGACCCTCTAAAACATTAGGGGTAAGGGTCTGCTGCTGAGCTGACCCTCTAAAACATTAGGAGCAAGGGCTTGCTGGTGAGCTGACTATCAAACATTAGGGGTGAAGGTCTGCTGGTGACCCTCTAATACATTAGGGGTGAGGGTCTGATGATGAGCTGACCCTCTAAAACATTAGTAGCAAGGACCTTCTGGTGACCCTCTAAAACATTAGTAGCAAGGGCCTGCTAGTGACCCTCTAAAACATTAGGGGTGAGGTCCTGCTGCTGATCTGACCATCTAAAACATTATGGGCGAGGGCCTGCTGGTGACCCTCTAAAACATTAGGGGTAAGGGTCTGCTGCTGAGCTGACCCTCTAAAACATTAGTAGCAAGGGCCTTCTGGTGACCCTCTGAAACATTAGTAGCAAGGGCCTTCTGGTGACCCTCTAAAACATTAGGAGCAAGGGCTTTCTGGTGAGCTGACTATCAAACATTAGGGGTGAAGGTCTGCTGGTGACCCTCTAATACATTAGGGGTGAGGGTCTGATGATGAGCTGACCCTCTAAAACATTAGTAGCAAGGACCTTCTGGTGACCCTCTAAAACATTAGTAGCAAGGGCCTGCTAGTGACCCTCTAAAACATTAGGGGTGAGGTCCTGCTGCTGATCTGACCATCTAAAACATTATGGGCGAGGGCCTGCTGGTGACCCTCTAAAACATTAGGGGTAAGGGTCTGCTGCTGAGCTGACCCTCTAAAACATTAGGAGCAAGGGCTTGCTGGTGAGCTGGCTATCTAAAACATTAGGGGTCTAGGTCTGCTGGTGACCCCCTAATACATTAGGGGTGAGGGTCTGCTGATGAGCTGACCCTCTAAAACATTAGTAGCAAGGGCCTTCTGGTGACCCTCTGAAACATTAGTAGCAAGGGCCTTCTGGTGACTCTCTAAAACATTAGGAGCAAGGGCTTGCTGGTGAGCTGACTATCTAAAACATTAGGGGTGAAGGTCTTCTGGTGACCCTCTAAAACATTAGGGGTGAGGTCCTGCTGCTGATCTGACCATCTAAAACATTATGGGCAAGGAGCTGCTGGTGACCCTCTAAAACATTAGGGGTGAGGGTCTGCTGCTGAGCTGACCCTCTAAAACATTAGGAGCAAGGGTTTGCTGGTGAGCTGGCTATCTACAGTTGTGTTCAAAATTATTCAACCCCCAATGCTGTAAAGGGTTTTAGGGAATTTAGTGTACATTTGTAATTGTGTTCAGAATGAAATCTTACAAGGACTTTTTAAAAATTCAAATGCAACTAAAATGACATCAATTGTTTTTGTAATACAGTATTAAATGTTTTTTTTGTGATTTCTTCATTGACAATTATTCAACCCCTTAAAGACTACCACTCTTAAGAACAGAGGTTCATTCAAGTGTTTCCGATCAGGTATTGAAAATACCTGTGGATGTCAAGGAGCAGCAATCAAGCATAATAAGCACCAATTCGGCAGATTTAAAATGACTGGGATACTCAGCTCCTTCTAGACATTTGCTGGTGTGTTTACAAACATGGTGAAGTCAAGAGAATAATCCAGGAAGACAAGAGAAGAGGTGATTTCTCTTCACCGGAAGGGCAATGGCTATAAGAAGATTGCAAAGATGTCAAACATACCAAGAGACACCATAGAAAGTATCATTCGCAAATTTATGGCAAAGGGCACTGTTGAAACGCTACCTGGTCATGGCAGAAAGAAGATGCTGACTTCAACTGCTGTGCACTACCTGAAGCACAAAGTGGAAAAAAGTCCCCGTGTGACTGCTGAGGAACTGAAAAAATATTTGTCAGATGCGGGTACTGAAGTTTCAGCTCAGACAATAAGGCGCACACTGTGTAATGAAGGCCTCCATGCCAGAACTCCCAAGCGCACCCCCTTGCTGTCTCCAAAGAATAAGAAGAGTCGACTGCAGTATGCCAAAAGTCATGTAGACAAACCACAAAAGTTTTGGGATAGTGTACTGTGGACTGATGAAACAAAATTAGAACTGTTTGGGCCCATGGATCAACGCTATGTTTGGAGGAGGAAGAACAAGGCCTATGAAGAAAAGAACACCTTGCCTACTGTGAAGCATGGCGGGGGGTCAATCATGCTTTGGGGCTGTTTTGCTTCTACAGGTACAGGGAAGCTTCAGCGTGTGCAAGGTACCATGAATTCTCTTCAGTACCAGAAGATATTGGATGAAAATGTGATGCAGTCCGTCACAAACCTGAGGCTTGGGAGACGTTGGACCTTTCAACAGGACAATGATCCCAAGCATACCTCCAAGTCCACTAGAGCATGGTTGCAGATTAAAGGCTGGAACATTTTGAAGTGGCCATCGCAGTCACCAGACTTAAATCGGATTGAGAACCTCTGGTGGGACTTAAAGAAAGCAGTTGCAGCGCGCAAGCCTAAGAATGTGACTGAACTGGAGGCTTTTGCCCATAAAGAATGGGCGAAGATACCCGTAGATCGCTGCAAGACACTTGTGTCAAGCTATGCTTCACGTTTAAAAGCTGTTATAACTGGAAAAGGATGTTGTACTAAGTACTAAGATTGAATGTCACTTGGGGGTTGAATAAAACTGATAATGATGTGAGCACAGAAAAGACATTTGTGGTTATTTCATTATAAATGTTATGTTATATTTGTCTGACTCACAAGTGCCTCTTTGATTTAATTGTAAACAAGATGACTGAAATGATCAAAATCAATGTCAAACTGGCCAAAACACTCAATTTCAGAGGGGGTTGAATAATTTTGAACACAACTGTAAAACATTAGGGGTCTAGGTCTGCTGGTGACCCCCTAATACATTAGGGGTAAGGGTCTGTTGATGAGCTGACCCTCTAAAACATTAGTAGCAAGGGTCTTCTGGTGACCCTCTGAAACATTAGTAGCAAGGGCCTTCTGGTGACCCTCTAAAACATTAGGAGCAAGGGCTTGCTGGTGAGCTGACTATCTAAAATATTAGGGGTGAAGGTCTGCTGGTGACCCTCTAATACATTAGTGGTAAGGGTCTGCTGCTGAGCTGACCTTCTAAAACATTAGAAGCAAGGGCCTGCTGGTGAGCTGACTATCTAAAACATTAGGGGTGAAGGTCTTCTGGTGACCCTCTAATATATTAGGGGTGAGGGCCTGCTGGTGAGCTGACCATCTTAACCATTGGGGGCGAGTGCCTGCTGCTGATCTGGCCATCTAAAACATTGTGGGCGAGGGCCTGCTGGTGACCCTCTAAAACATTAGGGGCGAGGGTCTGCTACTAAGCTGACCCTCTAAAACATTGGGGGCAAGGGCCTGCTGTTAAAGATGCCCTCAATCAGGGCTGATTATGTTTGCTCTACTGCTCCAAATTAGTGGTAAGCCAAGGCTTTTACGTGCACGGAGAAAATAACAGTGACACACACAATGGGGTCAAATTAATTTCTAATTTATTACAGGAAGTACAGCAGTTTATCAGAGAGGCATTCCCTCTGAGGCATGTGGCATTGTTACACTGGCTGGAATATGAAAATATGAAAAGAGATAACACTTGGCATCTGCGCAGTGTGCATTGTTTTACTAACTCTGGTATGTAAACATCCAGCTATGTTGGCCATCTTGCAATGGAGTCTATACTAACAGCAGAGAAGCGAATATGACGTAGCAAGGATGCTTAGTTTCTTTGGTAGGATGGAACCTTCGCTCTCTGGAGGAGATAAGATTTTGTCTGAGAGCTGGAGTACATGGGAGCTTTCTTAGCTGAATCTGAGAATGATTTCCACATCTCTATCAGTCCCCCCTTGGACCTCATTCTTTCCTTAATGAAGACCTAGCACATCTGCCCCAATACCACGGCATCCACTTCTCCAGCTTCCGTGGCAACCTATCCCTTGTGGATAACCTCCCACGACACTGGTTTTTGAGGACATATGGGTCAAATGTCTGTCCCTATGGTCGATAATCTCCAGGTGGCATCGCAAGCAGGGGAAGGACTGACAGAACTAAGTGGACTTTGTCTCCCATCCTCATGAAAATCTCTCATAATCATCTCCGGGGTAGCCTCAGCTACAGCTTTGAGCAGGAGCCTCCTGATGCAAGGGATAACATAACAGACAATTACTGCAAGAATCAATAGCACAACGAATATAACCGTTCCAATTTGTAAAAGGGTCTGTTTCCAATTTGTAATCCAGTTTTCAAACCAATTTTCCCATGAACTTTCCACCCAGGAATTCCTCTTTAATTCTTCAGACAGAGAAGTAAGTCCCTTCAGGGCATTCATAACCTGACCATTTGGGCCTAAGTTATCAGGAATCACAGTTCAGCAGGTTTCACCAATCATTTTGCATACACCACCTTTTTCTGCTATTAGCATGTCCAGGGTCATTCTATTTTCGAATGACATAACACTAGTGGGCTCCAGCTGCTCCACTATACTCTTTAATGCATCTCTGGTGTAAGTTACAAATCTCTGCTGATTATAGTAGATATAGTTGATCCAAGTTGCGGAGACACATCCCCCACTACATCAGCTCCCTCCAGTCCAGAGGGGTGGATCTCTTAAGTACGTTAGTGCCAAAACCACGCCCTTGGCCCTCCTTTTTGTATCCGGTTATCACACAAGATGGCACCCCCTACGTCTTGATTTCCGCTCTGATGGCCATCTTAACTAATCCAGAGTCCAGTCTGGCAGCCATCTTAACTCTTGTAACTTCCGGCACGGAAGCCATTTTAACTGAGGGAATTTCCCTGCTCAGCGGCCATCTTAGTTACTGGTATTTTTCCTGGGACGGCTACTGTGCACAAAATACGCATACACAATACGCATAAATACCAGTAGCCCAAGTAGCACCACAAGGAGTACTCACTCGAGTCAGTGAGTGAATGATACACATATACACATGATTAGTTATGACCAGTAGTATTGTTTAATTGTTTTATTCAGATAAGATTCCTTAACTTACATGTATTTGGTTTTCAAAAAAAGTCAAGTGAAGCCCCCCCTCCTGCCCAGTTGCTAGAATCGCAAAAGGAGGGGATTGTGATGGAAATGGTCCCAACCGTGGTGAACTGTAGCTTTAATCCCGGACAAATTCTTTTCTTTCTGTGTTCATTCTGTTTTTCATATGTTGCCGAAGAATGCTGACCTTGAGAAAAGCTGCTGCAGAAGTAGTAAAGAATATAGACAGGCAGAGAAAAAAAAAAAAAAAAACATCAGCGAGCTAATGAAAGGTGTAGACATGCCCATCTGCTGAAAGATGATAAGCTCACAGGACAGGTAGAAGTCTATAAGTAGTGAAGAAAGTATCGTTATTAGTGTTATCATGATATGGTTAACCACCTCCCGACCTCCTAACGCAGGGATGCATCCTGTGGGCGGCCGGATTATTCCTCCTGGACGCATATACGCGAGACGCGAGATGACGCGCATATGCAGCCCGCACATGCGCAGTGCGGGTCGGCAAAAGACGCACAAGGAGTTGGTCACGAGCCTGCCAGCCAATGATTAGCGCTGGCAGCTTGGTGACTTTTAAAAAAAAATTAAAAATCGAACCACCAGCTATATAATACATTATATTTATAAATATAATGTGTTAAATGGCTTCTGTGCTCTCTGCTGGGTCCTTTTTGTCGGTTGGTCCCAGTAGAGAGCACAGATCACAGCGAGTACACCAAGCACTACACAGTTAGCCCCAGATCACCCCCCCAATCACCCCAATTAACCCCTTGATCACCCCTGTCAATCACTAGTGAAAGGGAAAAAAGTGATCAGTGTAAACTGTCACTTTTTTTTTTTCACCAGTATTGACTGTTAGGCTTAGGTTAGTTTAGGCCCTTTTGGTAGGTAGTTAGCTTCAGTTAGCGCCCAGCCCACCGCACCGCAGTCACTGATTCGCTGATTAGCGTATCGCTAATCAGCATTGGTACTTTATAGTATCTGTAACCCTGGGTTCAGACCTGAGCGTTCTAAAAACGCGCGTTTTACGCGCGTTTTTGTCGCGCATATTTCAGCGCGTTTTTGCAAATAGGAAACGCGCGTAAAACGCACGTTCTTGTGATTGACTACTGTGGTGTCAATCACAAAACGTGCGTCAGACGCCCCAAAAGAAGCTCAAGTACTTGTTTATGCGTTGGGCGTTTTACAGCGCGTTCAAACGCGCTGTAAAACGCTCAAGTGTGAACCACTCCCATAGGGATGCATTGGTTTTAATCTGTTGAGCGTTTTACAGCGCGTTTGAACGCGCTGTAAAACGCTCAGGTGTGAACCCAGGGTAAGTGATCAGAAATGATCACAGTCAGATCTATAATAGTATTAGTGCCACCTTAGCTCGCCCTCCACCCAAAACACAGTGTTTGCCCGATCAGGCCTGATCGGTCGCCCACACGTGCGTTCCCCACGCCCGCTCCGCCGCAGTGACAAATTTTTATTTTATCACTGCACAATCACTACACAAGCGCTGCGGCGATAAAAAAAATCAGTTTTGATATTTTTTATCAATCTCAGCAGCTTCCTGTACTTCGCTAGCCTTCCAGGCTTGCTTTTTATCTTGGGTAGTCTCAGGGAAAAAAAAATCTCATTACCCGTATGCTCAATATAAGGAGAATAGCAGAAACTCCTAATGCTGGCCATACATGTAATGATTGCGGAGACCCTCAAATGCCAGGGCAGTACAAACACCTCATATGTGACCCCATTTTTGAAAGAAGACACCCCAAGGTATTCGCTGAGGGGCATATTGAGTCCATGAAAGATTGAACTTTTTGTCACAAGTTAGCGGAAAGGGAGACTTTGTGAGAAAAAAAAAAAGAAAAACATAAAAGCAATTTCCGCTAACTTGTGCCAAAAAATAAAATCTTCTATGAACTCGCCATACCCCTCACGGAATACATTGGGGTGTCTTCTTTCCAAAATGGGGTCACATTTGGGGTATTTTTACTGCCCTGGCATTTTAGGGGCCCTAAAGCGTGAGAAGAAGTCTGGAATCCAAATGCCTAAAAATGCCTTCCTAAAAGGTACTCATTGGAATTTGGGCCCCTTTGCGCACCTAGGCTGCAAAAAAGTGTCACACATGTGGTATCTCCGTACTCAGGAGAAGTAGGGCAATGTGTTTTGGGGTGTATTTTTACATATACCCATGCTGGGTGAGAGAAACATCTCTGTAAATTAACAACTTTGTATAAAAAAATGGAAAAAGTTGTCATTTACAGAGATATTTTTCACACAGAGTATGGGTATATGTAAAAATACACCCCAAAACACATTGCCCTACTTCTCCTGAGTACGGCGATACCACATGAGTGACACTTTTTTGCATTCAAGATGCGCAAAGGGACCCTAATTCCAATGAGTACCTTTAGAATTTCACAGGGTATTTTTATGCATTTGGATTCCAAACTACTTCTCACTCTTTAGGGACCCCTAAAATGCCAGGGCAGTATAAATACCCCACAAGTGACCCCATTTTTGAAAGTAAACACCCCAAGGTATTTCGTGAGGGGTATGGTGAGTTTATGTAAAATTTTATTTTTTGGCACAAGTTAGTGGAATATGAGACTTTGTAAGAAAAAAAAAATTCAATTTCCGCTAACTTGTGACAAAAAAAAAAAAAAAAACTTCCATGAACTCACTATGCCCACCAGTGAATACCTTAGGGTGTCTACTTTCGTAATGGGGTCATTTGTGGGGTGTTTCTACTGTCTGGGCATTGTAGTACCTCAGGAAACATGACAGGTGCTCAGAAAGTCAAAGTGCGTAAATTAATTTTTTTGCACCATAGTTTGTAAAAGCTATAACTTTTACCCAAACCAATAAATATACACTTATTGCATTTTTTTTTTTATCAAAGACATGTAGAACAATAAATTTAGAGAAAAATGTATATAGAAAGTGAAAAATTTCATTTTTTTGCAAAAATTTCGGACATTTTTGATTAATATAAAAAAAGTAAAAATGTCAGCAGCAATGAAATACCACCAAATGAAAGCTCTATTAGTGAGAAGAAAAGGAGGTAACATTCATTTGTGTGGTAACTTGTATGACCGAGCAATAAACCGTGAAAGTAGTGTAGTGCAGAATTGTAAAAAGTGGTCTGGTCATAAACTAAACTACCTCCTCAACAGAGGAAGAAAAAAAAAAAGTAAGTCTGCCACCCTATAATGGTCCTGGGAGATGGACCTGCAGAATCTGCGGGAGCCAGAACCAAGATGGTAGAGAGAGTTGTGCTGTGTGTGATACTCCTCGCCTGCACCAAACGAGAGGATTGTATTCTGTGTTGACCACGCCTGGATCACTGTCCATCCCCACAGATACCCATGTTTTTTGTCATAAGGATGACACAGATGAGGGGGGAAAGTTAGACCAAGATTAGGAAGCAGGCACTCCAGTACCTCCAGTATCGGCTGCGCTTTTAAACATTTAGCAGATTCCAGTCTGGCCCCAGTGATATCCCTCACTCTGGGTGATAAAGAAGTAGTCCCGTTTTTATTGATACTGGAGCAGTCAAGATGAATATGTCCTCCATTGACTTAACCCCTAAAGACACCAGTAGTACACTCCCCTTTTAACAGAACCCATCCGCGTTAGATTTGCCCTTACCCAAGAAGTGCTTGCCCGCTTGCTGGTCATTTGTAACTCCCAGAAGATGAGAAGGAAGGCCTGCCTGCAGGAATGCTGGGACATTTGTGGGCTAAGCAACCCATGGATACAGCAGATTTAGTGAAGGTAATGTCGCTGCTGTCACCAGCGGCTAATGTTATACGGGAGATGTATCGCAGGTAATGCTGCTGTTAGTGCAGGTAATATCTCTGCTGTCACCAGCGGTAAATAAAACATTGCAGGGAATGTCACAGTTATTTGGGATGCTCAAACGTTATACAGGAGATGAAGCGCAGGTAATGTCGCTGCTGTCACCAGCAGCCAACGTTATACAGGAGATGTAGCGCAGGTAATGTCGCTCCGGTCACCAGCGGATAATAAAAATTACAGGGAATTTCATTACTATTTGCGATGCGCAAACCTTATACAGGAGATGTATCCCAGGTAATGTCGCTGCTGTCACAAGCAGCTAACGTTATACAGAAGACTAAAATAAATAGAATGTCGCACAAGGGGATACAAGTGCTATAAGTGGTGCTCCGTACCCAACGGTCTCACCAAATCGTAGAAGAATTACAAAAATAGAAAAGGTAGGGCACACACCGGATAATGGGTCACAGGTAGTTGAATTTATTCGTATAAAATTATAAAATCTGTGAAGACAAATTAAAGTGCCATGTGCTAATACCAAAGAGCATCAAATATAGTAATTATAACAATGTGGCAAATGTGAATAAAACAGACAATAGTATAGTGCAAATACAAAAGATAGATAATAATAAAGTGTCCTCGTGCCTTTTTGAACCAGCAGGATCTCTCCCAAATTAAAGGATCGACTCCAATCAGCCAAGGAGGGAATTGATATCTCTGTAATACTATGCAAATTGATAGTCCACCTGTATTCGAATCTGAGCGGCGTCCCGCTCCAACAAGTACAGCGGCGTCCCGCTGAGTAGGCGATCGCAAGTGGAGAAAGTTCGGTCTTACCGGGTCTTTAATGTAGATCTCTCCCACCTCTCCGTCTGTAGGTACGTAGGTATCGGGAGTCCACGGCCTGAAAAGATACGTGTCGGCGTCTTCCTACACGTGGTGCGGTGAAGTCGTTAGTAGTTCCGCTGTGTCAGGTGCGGTACAACACGCATAATATACTGGCAGTGCAGAAGACCAATAAACTTCTCCAAAGTCTCCAAGATATTATCAGTGGACTAACTCGGTATCGGGGGTCAGCAACCAGACGCGTTTCGGGTGTGCAGGTAAAACCCCTTCCTCAGTGGTTAAGGATCCCCTATTCACTTCCTCCTTTTATATGGCATTGGGAGTATCACAAAAACTGGTATGGAATTTCATGGAATTGGTTCAAAAGGCAAACGCATTACATGATAGCATTTCATACACCTAGCAGTATGTTATCAAACAGAGCTTACATACACTTCTATAGCAGCACATAACGGTCGCTTAGGTTAAAAAAACACATCATTACTATGTTGCGGTTTTGGTGCGTTTCTTCTGCGATTTCTATAAATAGAGATTATTCATAATTCTTCTAATGTGTACAGCTAAATTATAAAGAGATCACTCAAAAACCTTCTTTATCACCTCTCTTATAGAGATTTGGTGAAAATCTTGATATAAGTGTTCCAAAACATAAATAAAAACGGCTTTAATTAAAACATTATTAGTCCTATGGTGCAAAATAAAGAAGGGGAACCTTCAGACATTTTTGTACATATAAAATTCCCATACACAGGGATATGTCACAGGTAGACTCTAGTGTATTTATTTGTGATATCTCACAAACAGAGTCTATTCACTAACATAAGTAAAAGCAATTTGTTTACATTCTATTAAATAGCATTGAGGCCATGATCTATATTCTTGTTATTCAAACAGTCAGTCCGAAGTGAATGGGGTGGAGGCTCGCCCGGTAACGGGGAACCAGACCAGTATAACAAGAGAGCTGGTCACCCGTCAGCGGAGGGGCATCCACCCTAAATAAACCCAAACAACTCGAAATCTGCATTGAGGCCTTTAGGAAATAGGGTCTCAAATTCAAAAATTCACTTTGATTCCCACCTTGACATCTTCCCGATGTGGTTACCTCCCCTTCATTCTCTCTCTACTTTATCTATGGCATAGAATTTCATACCCGAAGGATCATTGTTATGTTTCTGTTTGAAGTGGTTAGAGAGAGTATGGTTTGTATAGCCTTTTAGAATATTGGATACATGTTCTGAAACACGTTTCTTAAGGGATCTTTTTGTCCTCCCCACATATTGGAGTCTACATGGGCACTCTATGTAGATTACATTCTCACTATTACAAGACAAAAGGTCCCTTATAGTGTGTTTATGTTTATTAGTTGTTGAGATAACTACCTGTGTTTTTTTAGGGAACGAGGTAAGTCGACAATTCCTGCAGGTCCCACATCTAAAAAACCCCTGGAGACCTACCCATTCAGGTATGTTCAATATTGTGTGGATCGGTTTCTTAACTGTTGGTGCCACCTTCAGACCTATATTCGGAGCCTTAGTAAAAGTGATCAATGGAAAGGGGGGTAACTCAGACCCTATAGTTTTGTCCTGTTGCAGCAAATGCCAATATTTTCCAATTATGTACCGGATCTTTTTATAATCATCACTAAAATGGTAAAATTAATCTCAATTGGTTTTGTTCCACCTCGGATTTTATTCCATCTTTAAAGAAGGATTCCCTATCTAGATCTCTGATTCTCTCAGCTGCTGTTTCTAAAATATTCATAGGGTAATTTTTATCAATAAATAATGGTTTCATCTCATCCATTTCAGTCTCAAATCTTGATTCCAATGTACAATTACGTTTTAACCTACGGAATTGGCCCTGTGGGATGTTGATTAGCCAGCTAGGTAAGTTGCAACTATTGAATAAAATGAAACTGTTCCTCGCTGTTGGTTTAGTATATGTACTACAGATAAAATGGTCTTCTTGAATCGATATTTGCAAATCTAAAAATTCAAGTGATTTGTTACTAGTCCTGCCAGTGAATTTGAGATTAACAACATTATTATTAATCTCCGCCAGAAAATTTTGGAGGATTCTTCCCCAGAACACCATATAAAAAAATATCATCTATATAACGCTGCCAGAGCACCAGGTCCGTCCCCAGCCTTGGCAGGATTGTGGAGCGTTCCCAATCGGCCATAAATAAGTTGTTTATGGCAGATTTCGATTCAAGAAGACCATTTTATCTGTAGTACATATACTAAACCAACAGCGAGGAACAGTTTCATTTTATTCAATAGTTGCCACTTACCTAGCTGGCTAATCAACATCCCACAGGGCCAATTCCGTAGGTTAAAACGTAATTGTACATTGGAGTCAAGATTTGAGACTGAAACGGATGAAATGAAACAATTATTTATTGATAAAAATTACCCTATGAATATTTTAGAAACAGCAGCTGAGAGAATCAGAGATCTAGATAGGGAATCCTTCTTTAAAGATGGAATAAAATCCGTGGTGGAACAAAACCAATTGAGATTAATTTACCATTTAGTGATGATTATAAAAGATCCGGTACATAATTGGAAAATATTGGCATTTGCTGCAACAGGACAAAACTATAGGGTCTGAGTTACCCCCTTTCCATTGATCACTTTACTAAGGCTCGAATATGGGTCTGAAGGTGGCACCAACAGTTAAGAAACCGATCCACACAATATTGAACATACCTGAATGGGTAGGTCTCCAGGGGTTTTTAGATGTGGGACCTGCAGGAATTGTCGACTTACTCGTTCCTAAAAAACACAGGTAGTTATCTCAACAACTAATAAACATAAACACACTATAAGGGACCTTTTGTCTTGTAATAGTGAGAATGTAATCTACATAATAGAGTGCCCATGTAGACTCCAATATGTGGGGAGGACAAAAAGATCCCTTAAGAAACGTGTTTCAGAACATGTATCCAATATTCTAAAAGGCTATACAAACCATACTCTCTCTAACCACTTCAAACAGAAACATAACAATGATCCTTCGGGTATGAAATTCTATTCCATAGATAAAGTAGAGAGAGAATGGAGGGGAGGTAACCACATCGGGAAGATGTCAAGGTGGGAATCAAAGTGAATTTTTGAATTTGAGACCCTATATCCTAAAGGCCTCAATGCAGATTTTGAGTTGTTTGGGTTTATTTAGGGTGGATGCCCCTCCGCTGACGGGTGACCAGCTCTCTTGTTATACTGGTCTGGTTCCCCGTTACCGGCGAGCCTCCACCCCATTCACTTCGGACTGACTGTTTGAATAACAAGAATATAGATCATGGCCTCAATGCTATTTAATAGAATGTAAACAAATTGCGTTTACTTATGTTAGTGAATAGACTCTGTTTGTGAGATATCACAAATAAATACACCAGAGTCTACCTGTGACATATCCCTGTGTATGGGAATTTTATATGTACAAAAATGTCTGAAGGTTCCCCTTCTTTATTTTGCACCATAGGACTAATAATGTTTTAATTAAAGCCGTTTTTATTTTTGTTTTGGAACACTTATATCAAGATTTTCACCAAATCTCTATAAGAGAGGTGATAAAGAAGGTTTTTGAGTGATCTCTTTATAATTTAGCTGTACACATTAGAAGAATTATGAATAATCTCTATTTATAGAAATCGCAGAAGAAACGCACTCAAACCACAACATAGTAATGATGTGTTTTTAACCTGAGCAATCGTTATGTGCTGCTATAGAAGTGTATGTAAGCTCTGTTTGATAACATACTGCTAGGTGTATGAAATGCTATCATGTAATGCGTTTGCCTTTGAACCAATTCCATGAAATTCCATACCAGTTTTTGTGATACTCCCAATGCCATATAAAAGGAGGAAGTGAATAGGGGATCCCTAACCACTGAGGAAGGGGTTTACCTGCACACCCGAACGCGTCTGGTTGCTGACCCCGATACCGAGTTAGTCCACTGATAATATCTTGGAGACTTTGGAGAAGTTTATTGGTCTTCTGCACTGCCAGTATATTATGCGTGTTGTACCGGCACCTGACACAGCGGAACTACTAACGACTCACCGCACCACTGTAGGGACGACTGCACCAGGACAGGACCGACATCTTTCCAGGCCGTGGACTACCGATACGTACGTACCTACAGACGGATGCGGTGAGAGATCCATGCATAGATACAGAACATCAATTCTCCACTTCGCTGATCGGAGTCGATACTCAGACTGGGAGAGATCCAGCTGGATTCAATAGGCACGTGGACACTTTATTATTATCATCTTGTATTAGCACTATACTATTGTCTGTCTGTTACTTCAATTTGGCACGAGGTACTTTGGTATTGGCACATGGCACTTTAATTAGTACTATTGCAGTGTTTTATTCACATTTGCCACAAATGTATTTGGTATTGGCACATGGCACTTTAATTAGTCTTCACAGATTTTATAATTTTATACGAATAAATTCAACTACCTGTGACCCATTATCCGGTGTGTGCCCTACCTTTTCTATTTTTGTTATACAGAAGACGTAGCGTAGGTAATGTCACTGCTGTCACCAGCGGCTAATAAAAATTTACAGGGAATATCATAGCTATTTGGGATGCGCAAACATTATACAGAAGATGTAGCGTAGGTAATGTCGCTGCTGTCACCAACGGCTAAGAAAAAATTTCAGGAAATGTCACAGCTATCTGGGATGTGAAAACGTTATAGAGGAGATGCAGCACAGGTAATGTCGGTGCTATCACCAGTTGCTAACGTTATACAGGAATTGGAGCACAGGTAATGTCGCTGCTGTCAACAGCGGCTAAAGTTATACATGAGATATAGCGCAGGTAATGTCGCTGCTGTCATCAGCAACTAACGTTATACAGGAGACGTAGCGCAGGCAATGTCGCTTCTGTCACCAGCGGCTAAAGTTATACAGGAGATATAGCGAAGGTAATGGCACTGCTGTTATCAGCGGCTAACATTATACAGGAGATATAGCGCAGGTAATGTCGCTGCTGTCACCAGAGGAGAATATTATACAGTAGATTTGGTGCAGGTAATGTCGCTGCTGTCACCAGCGGCTAATGTTAAACAGGAGATGTAGCATACGTAATGTCGCTGCTGTTACCAGCAGCCAATCAGTTGCACACAATTTAGCGCACGTTGTTCAAAATATATTTTGCATCCAGATAAAACAATAGTCTGATAAAACAATAGGACTGTTGGGTATCTAACACCTTTCGGCCATAACGATGCTCGCTTGATAAAGGTGTTCGGCCGAGTATGCTCACTCAACACTAGTATTTATAAAATTTTATTTTAACATTATAATTAGAAATGTATATATGAGTGAAAGATATTCTTCTTTTTTACAAAACTTTTTAAAATTTATGAATGTATGATTCTACAGAAATTCTATAAAGAAAGTTACTTTAACAACTGAAACACGCACAGTTTGAAAATGCTGCATTCAGCCTTGCACAAGAAAATAACACTATGCTAGTTTGACACATTTTTATCATTCAAATAACTAGAGAATTGTCATTAAATCATGTTAGCTCAGTCTTATCAAGTACCCTGCTGGAAACTTTCATTTGGTTTTGTCATGTTGCGTTGCCTGTCTAGCATCCAACAGAGGTACAGATTAAATACTGGATTTCATTCCTGAAAACCAGTGGTCCCTTGTAACCCTCAAAGCCAAAAAAAAGTCCATTTTGCTGCTTTTATTGCAAGAAAAATAAGGCTTTGAGGTGAGAACAAAGTATGTTACACCGTATGCCAATATGTTTTTACTCCGGAGACATGAAATCATTTCTTGTTCAGCCAAATAGTTTTCTTCAGTTGATTTGCCAAATTTAGGTGTAAAGTAAAATTGAAACACATAACAAACCCTAAAACTATGCCTCATTGTTGCAAAGTTTTGCATAATATTTAACCCTTTCAGCCCCAGAAGTTTTTTTTTGGTTTTTACTCCCTTTTAGAGATTAGAGCGAATCGAAGCTGACGAAGCAGGATTCGATCCAAATTTCAGAAATTATTCAATTCACACCGAATCTGAATTTCCTCATGCTTCATGGTTACGAATCATATTTTTTCCTAAAATGGCTGCTGCACATGTGAGGACATGAAGCAAGGAACTCTGGGAAGGTGGGATTACTCATAATATCATGCATGCAGCCAATCAGCATCCAGCCAGCCCTTTGATGTCACAGCCCTATAAATACCCGCAGCCATCTTGGATTCTGCCATTTTCCAGTGTACTTAGCTATCCCGTTACCCCTGAAGATGCCAGGTGCTCTGGTGAAACATGTCTGGGGGCATTGTTTTAATGTTTTTAACTATCTGTTAGCCTGCATCAGCCCAAGCTAGTCACCCTTAGATCGAATTCATCAGTTTATGGCATGACCGATCAGGTAGCCAGGGTCTTACCACAGCTATAGAATAGCAAATGATTGAAATCATCAACCCATATACCACTGTTTAGACAGTCAGCACGCTGTTTCAATATAGCCATTCAGGATCTAATATGAGCTGAGGTGTACTTCATGTACGTCATTGTGCTACTGACCAAGGAGGTCAATGCAAATTAGCAGCTTGAAAGTTAGCAACGTGTTTGCTGTATATAGCAGTTGGTAATTAAAGAGGCCTCAGCTCAGTAAACAGCAATTATAATTCACCTGGCATCTGACTGACCATTATCAGTTGCAGACTGGGGGGATAGAGTGCACATCTCCCCCACTAATGCAGTAGCTACATGTATTCAGCTGATGTATCTACACAGTTAATTTTAAAACACACTTTGAGGCTCACGTTCATTTTAATAGTGTCTAATAAAAGCTATGCTTCAAATTTAAATTAAAATTCTGGGTTAAAAAAAAGGTTTATAGCCAAGGCTGGCATATTTTTGTTTCTTAGTGCAGGGATAGATGTCAGCAGGTGCTAGGGACAGTGCTAGAAAAAAATGTATTGTGCTTAAAAAACAATTTACAGGGAAATATTATTTAAGTTGTAGGTAAATGATAGGGAGGAATCATTCTGCAGCATTTATGTTGAACAGGGTTCAGTAGGGGAGGTTACAGCCTGGGTAATAGGAACAATCCTATTACACCTTGTTGCACTGACTGGGCACCCAAATTACCATTAAACAGCTCTGTAATTCCAGCAAACCGTTCTTGTTATTGGGGTGCAAGTGCTGTTTGATACAGCCATTAATAGGAATTATTACAAGACAATATTTCTATGTCTTAGTTGCCCTTGTACGGTGCAGTTATATGTTCTAAAGCATTTTTTGGCTTGTATTAGTGGGAAAACAAAAATATATTTGCCGTTCAGTGGTGCAGTTATATGTTCTAAAGACTTTTGTGGCGTATATAAGAGGAAAAAAGAAAATATATCTGACGTTCAGCGCTGCAGTTATATTTTCTAAAGCCCTTTTTGTCATGCATTAGTAGAAAAAGTAAAATATATTTGCCGTTCAGCTGTGCAGTTATATGTTCTAAAGCTCTTTTGTGGCGTGTAATAGTGGAAAAATAAAAATATACCTGGTATTTGCCGTTCAACAGTGCAGTTGTATGTTCTAAAGCCCCTTTTGTCGTGTATTAGTGGCAAAAGAAACATATTTGCCGTTCAGCGGTGCAGTTATATTTTCTAAAGCCTACTGTGGGTTGTATAAGTGGAAAAAAGAAAATTATATTTGCAGCTCAGCGGTGGAGTTATATGTTCTAAAGCCTTTTGTGGCGTGTATACAGTAAGTGGAAAAAAAAAATATATATTTGCCATTCAGCGGTGCAGTTATATATTTTAAAGCCCTTTTTGGCGTGTAATAGTGGCAACAGAAAAATATATTTGCCGTTCAGCGGTGCAGTTATATGTTCTAAAGCCCTTTTTTGTGTGTCTTGTGGCAAAAGAAAATTATATTTGCCGTTCAGCAGTGCAGTTATATGTTCTAAAGCCTTTTGTGGTGTGTATAAGTGGAAAAAATAAAAATATGTTTTCCATTCAGCTGTGCAGTTATATATTCTAAAACCTTTTGTGGCGCGTATAAGTTGGAAAAAAGAAAAATATATTTGCCGTTCAGCAGTGCATTTATATATTCTAAAGCCCTTTTTGGTGTGTAATAGTGGCAAAAGAAAAATATATTTGCCGTTCAGCGGTGTAGTTAAATGTTCTATAGCCCTTTTTATCATGTCTCAGTAGCAAAAGAAAAATATATTTGACGTTCAGTGGTGCAGTTTAATGTTCTAAATTTATTTTTGTTGTGTATTAGTGGCAAAAGAAAAATATATTTCCCGTTCAGCAGTGCAGTTATATGTTCTAAAGCCTTTTGTGGCATGTATAAGCAGTGCCGTTATATATTCTAAAGCCCTTTTTGGTGTGTAATAGTGGCACAAGAAAATTATATTTGCCCTTCAGCAGTACAGTTAAATGTTCTAAAGCCTTTTGTGGTGTGTATAAGTGGAAAAAATAAAAATATGTTTGCCATTCAGCTGTGCAGTTATATATTCTAAAACCTTTTGTGGCGCGTATAAGTTGGAAAAAAGAAAAATATATTTGCCGTTCAGCAGTGCATTTATATATTCTAAAGCCCTTTTTGGTGTGTAATAGTGGCAAAAGAAAAATATATTTGCCGTTCAGCGGTGTAGTTAAATGTTCTATAGCCCTTTTTATCATGTCTCAGTAGCAAAAGAAAAATATATTTGACGTTCAGTGGTGCAGTTTAATGTTCTAAATTTATTTTTGTTGTGTATTAGTGGCAAAAGAAAAATATATTTCCCGTTCAGCGGTGCAGTTATATGTTCTAAAGCCTTTTGTGGCATGTATAAGCAGTGCCGTTATATATTCTAAAGCCCTTTTTGGTGTGTAATAGTGGCACAAGAAAAATATATTTGCTGTTCAGCAGTGCAGTTATATGTTCTAAAGCCCTGTTTGTCATGTATAAGTGGCAAAAAATATATGTATTTGCCGTTGGTCCTGTAACAATGTCTGCCTCTGCCTCCTCATTCTTCACCATGTCCTCAGCCTCCACTGCAGGGACAATTTACAGGGCCCCTCCAACATACCACATGTGCAGGGCACGACGGTGTCATGCTGATGGAGCTGGAACTGCTCCTATCCCCCCACCCTGCCACAGTAGCTAATTCAAATTTTTCTCTACTCCCTATATTTCAGGAGCCATAACTTTTACATTTTTCTGGTAACATAGCCATATGAAAGCTTGTATTTTGACAACAATGTCACGCTGTTCTGCTCCTCGTTTGCCTGAGCGCTCACGTTCCTCTTCCATGGCTGCTGTGGCAGGGTGGTGGGATAGGAGAAGTTCCAGCTCCATCAGCAGTAACTTGAGTCTAGAGTCGCTGATGAGCAGCTTTCTTCACCTGCCTAGTGAAGAAACTACTCACCAGCAGCAGCAGCAGCTAGACCTGGAGCAGGACCTGAACCAGCAGGTGGTGGCATATTTAGACAGTACCCTGCCACCCCACATTGAAGATCCACTGGACTACTGGCCAGCCAATTTGGATTAGTGGCCACAACTAGCAGAGTTTGCCCTGGAAAAGGTGTCCTGCCTGGCCTGTAGAGCTGGTGTTTAGTGTGGCGGGGGCCATAGTTACCCCAAGAAGAACTCGCCTGTCCACCCAAAATGTGGATAGACTGACCTTTGTCAAGATGAATCAGGCATGAATCAGCCAGGATTTCCACCCACCAATGCCTGATACATCAGACTAGATCATCCTTGGTGCCACACCAACACTTTGACAGTTTCTTCTGGCTACCTGCCACAGCTACTATTCTGATGCTGCCACCCGCCTGATGCCACACATCTGATGCCAAGTGCTCCTTCTTTCACTCACCATCTTCAGCTGGTACTTGTATTGCCACCCACCTCCCCACTCTGTTACCAGGACACTCTGTGGTCTCCTGATGCTGCTGTCACCTCTACACTATGTCACCTTGCCACTCTGGGGTCTCCTGATGCTGCTGCTACCTCAACACTATGTCACCTTGCCACTATGTGGTCTCCTGATGATGCTGCCGCCACCTCCAGACTCTGTCATTGGGCCACTCTGTGGTCTCCTCATTCACGTGTCATCTCATTTTTGGATCCACTCCTGTTTTTTTTGGCATTAACAATACTGATGGATGAGTGATCAAATGCTGACCGAGTGAAGGCGGATGCTCGACAGACAGGATCCGTTTTTCGGGGGTTTATCATTCTGACGGGTCAGAGGAAGGGCAAAATAATCAGTGACATCAACACAAACTTACTGCTGACACCCTCTCCACTCTGTAGGGGGTCTCTGCTTGTATAAGCGTTTAATAGAACAGGTTCTGTAGACATCTATGTGGAATCAGCTGACGACGGTGTAAAAGGAGTGCGCTTCTTCTTGGCGCTAACATCGACCTGTAAGGCTGAAATCATACTTGAGTTATTTGGTTAGTTTTATTTGGTCAGCCCCGTGACTGCCCAAATAAGTGAAGTGTTCAGTGATTCTAAGAGCGACGCCTGTCATCTGCATGTCATACTGACTCACAGTATTATTTCACTACCACAGCATACTCCCTATGCATGTTACTGCAAGGCACAGGGTTCTACACCACTATAAAGGCTCTCTGAAGCAAGGAGATAGCCATTTTTTAACGCGATTTGGCGTGAATAGATTCGTATCAAACAAAATTTTTTCTATAAATTCATCGAACCGGCCAAATCGAATTTTTTAAAAAAATTGTTTATCTCTATTCCCTATATTTCAGGAGCCATAACTTAATTTTTCTGATAACATAGCCATATGAGAGATTGTTTTTTTGAGGGGGCAATTTGCAATTTTACATGTGGTAAAACTGACCTGTGCTCTTCATTTTGCAGCTCAGTACCATTACAGCGATACCACATTTGATTTTCTTTTTCTTGAGTTTTGAAACAAAAATAAAAATAAAATAAAAACTTTGGATTTTCTTTCATTTTATCACCATATTTTGACACAATATATATTATATATATATATATATATATATATATATATATATATATATATATATATATATACATATATATATATATATACACACACGTCAACAGAGCTGTGTGAGGCCGTTTTATTTTGCAGGACAATCTATAATTTTTGCTAATACCATTTTGGGGTATGACAGAGGCATAGATAAAACCCCCACATAAACAGAGATCCCAGAAAGCCTTTAAACAACTAAATTTTGAGTGCTCAGACCCCATGAATAAATACAGACCCCCTAAATAAATACAGAACCCCAGAGCAGATCAGAGCTGAACCCAAACATAAGCTCCCCTTCATTCATTTACCATGTATGAGTGGAACACCGGAGCATTTGTGGCTCCAATGCTGCCCCTTGCCCTGCACTCCATAGCGCTGGACAAGAGCTGTTTCTTTATTGCCAGTGACGTACCTAGCTTCTTCTCAGTATGCTAGGTGGAGGTTTCTGTCTAGCAATGATCCTAGTGACATTACCAGCACTAATGGGTAGTCTTTAGCACTGCACTAGCCTATAAAACAGCCTAGGGCAGTGCTAAAGAGCACCCATTTGTGCCAATGATTTCACCGGGCTCACTGCTAGTGGGAAGTCTCTGCCTAGCATGCCCATGTGAAGCCCGTTAAGTCACCAGTAGAGTTGAGTGAACACCATGAAGTTTCGCCGGGTTCAGCCGAACTTCGCAGCAAAGTTCGAGTTCAGGACCCGAACTTAACCTTAACTTCACCCCAAACCCGAACCCCATTGAAGTCAATGGGGACCCGAACTTTGAGGCACTAAAATGTTTCTAAAAAAAGTCCTGGAAAGGCTAGAGCACTGGAAAGGAAATTGAAGCAAAATGGGGGTAAGAGTAGGACAAGTGCCCTGCAAGGAAATGTGGATAGGGAAATAATTTAAAATAAGATAAAATACATAAACATTAAAAATAATGATTCTAAACCTGAGCACAAGTGAGTGACAGTGGCACCTGTTATCCTGCAAGGATGAAGGCAGCATTGGATGTTGCAGCAATGCCACCACATCTTTCACCATCACCAAACACCAAGCATCTCCACACTATACCATGAAAGCGTCCAGCTGTCCATCTTCCACTGGAGATGGATGGAGACTTTTTAAAAACTTATGTACGTGGTTCCCAGCCGCCACTACTTTTTCAGGCGAGCCATCCCTTCCATGCCCAACCAAGTGGCGGATAAAATCAGGTGTGCACTGCGCGACGCCATCTGTGGCAAGGTCCACATAACCACCAATATGTGGACCGTAAGCACAGGCAGGGGAGTTATATCTCCCTAACAGTAATGTAGAAGTAAATAAAGTGGCAGCTGGGCCAGAGGCGGATAGCAGTAGTGTTGAGCGCGGATATTCGAATAGCTAATTTTTTTTGTGAATATCGTCACTTCGCATAGTCGCGAATATTGCGAATATAGCACTATATATTTGCTATTTCGAATATTCGTTGTTTTTTTTTAAGTTGTTAATCCTTGTTGCTCTCTGGTTGTCTTCCCACTTCCCAAAAACTGTTCTTACCTGTCCAGAGGATTCTTGGCTCCCTGCCCGCTCCAGTCAATGCCCGTTGCCGCTTCTGCCGACTTTCCGTGTGCATGGGAATGCCTCCATGCTAAAATGTACTGTCAGATGTTAGAATCACGATCTCACAAATTTGGCTAAGTTGTAATCGCAATGCGCTTAATATAACCTTAATTACTCGCATTGCGAATTCAACTTAGAGCTGGGTTCCTAATGGTTGTATTGCTAGAATATAATGAATATCACAAATTCACGAATATAGCACTATATTCTCAATCTTTGTTATATTCTAGCAACAACCATTAGGATCTCAGCTCAAGTTGAATTCGCAATGCAAACATATACTCACATTGCGAATTCAACTTAGAGCTGAGTTCCTAATAGTTGTATTGCTTATGTGTTATCTTCGTCAATTCTAGCAATACAAGTTACAACCATTAGTAACTAAGTTCTAAGTTTAATTCGCAATGCGAATTTAAATTCGCATAACATTCGCAATATATAGAATAATGAGGAATATTCGATTGAATAATCGTCATATATTCGTCAAAATTGAATATTCGTCAAAATCGCAAAATCGAATATGGCACCTCCCGCTCATCACTAGATAGCAGTTTGGGGCATGTCCTTCCTCCCCCTAGGATTGCAGGGCATTTCTATTTGCCTTCTGTTGCCTACTTCTCCTACTCCGCTTCCTTCTCTTCTACCACCTCCTCATCCTCTCAGCGTAACACCTTCACCACCAACATCAGCACAGCCAGGGGGAAACGACAGCAGGCTGTTCTGAAACGTATCTGTTTGGGGGACAAACCCCAAACCACGCAGGAGCTGTGGACAGGCATGGAACAACAGACTGATGAGTGGTTAGTGTCACAGAGTCTCAAGCCCGGCCTGGTGGTGTGCGATAATGGGCGAAATCTCGTAGCAGCTCTGGTCCTAGCCGGTTTGACACACATACCTTGCCTGGTGCATGTGCTGTATTTGGTGGTGCAGACATTCCTGAACACCTAACAGTGAGAATCAATTCAGTTAATCCAGCTCTTAGATTCTGGTGGGACAAATTAACTTTTTTTTTTATTTTTTTATTCATTCTTTATTTGTAGGAAATGAACATACATAGTCAAGAATGTCCAAAAACCAAGGCATAAAAGTAGCAACATATATTGCACAAATGTGTTGACATCAGATAATACCAGCGAGTGAACCACGGCATAAATAAAAGTCCAGGAACCATAAGGTCTGTGAAGACCAAAAACGGACAGCACTTAAAAAAGTGCTATCAGGTATAAAGCATCAGATAAAGGATTTGCGAACAGCAAGACACACAGAATGACTACACTTGGAACGTCCGGGGGGTAACCTCAGAGGAGCCAGCGTCGCATTGAGTGAGTTGATGCATGTCAGAGCTATTATAGTAAGTGAGCCACGGCTTCCAAATTTTCTCATATTTGCTCAGAGCTTTGGCAGAGTGAGCGCACATACCTTCCAAGACCGCTACCTGCTGCGTCTTAGCTAGCCAATGAGAGAGTGAGGGAGGAGATGGTTGTTTCCAATAGAGAGGGATCATGCTTTTAGCAGTAAGAATCAGATACCTCCATAACGTGACATTATAAACGTGTGTGGCCTCTGGGAGAACATTTAGAAAAAGCATAATGGGGGTGAGTGCCGGAGAGTTCGGGCACACCCGCAATAACACCGCCGATACCCCAGACCAGAAGTCAATAATCAGCGGACATTCCATCCAAACATGCCTGTATGTCCCCTCAGAAGCCCCACATCTCCAGCAAGAGTTAGGAACAAGAGGGTACATTTGATGGAGAGAAGCCGGTGTTTTATACCAGCGGCTAACTAATTTGTAGGACGTTTCCTGAAGCGTGATGCAACGGGAGGGACCACAGGCATGCGCAAGAATATCCGAGACACTGTCTGGTGGAAAGGTTACCTGGAGCTCCCTCTCCCAAGCATTTATGTAGGACGGAGCTATTTCGGTATGCGGCTTAACAAGTAGTTTACGGAGTGTAGAGATAAGTTTAGGTGGGTTGGAGGAAACGGTAGCCAATTTCTCAAAGCTGAAAAGTTCTCTTTCCAATCGTTTTGGGGACTCAATACTCCGATATCCCTGAGCGAGAGTCTGGTAAGTTAGACTATCTAGGTGAGAGTCAGGGAGACGCGTCTGTAATGTATCAAAATCTGGGAAGTTCCCGTCCAAAACAATGTCAACCACTTTGTATTTTTTGAAGGAACGTTGTTTATCCATCCAGTGTGAGCCAAATGGCTCCGACAAGCCTAATAGGTCGCCCAAAGTCAGTAAGGGGAGGGGTGTCGCCATATGTCCGTGGTAGCATGAACCTCAGCCCAAACAGTGAGGGGTGCTTTGGTTAGTAACGGAGTGGATGAAGGAAGTCTGGAACCCGTCCCTATTCCTACCACCGCTTGTGTCAGGGAAAAGCCCGCAATTGTTTCTTCTATTTTAACATACCTTTTGGGAGAAAGGTGTTTATACCAGTCAATGATCCGAGATAGCTGAATGGCCTTGTACAGATGCTCAACGTCCGGCAGACCAATTCCGCCTTTATCTTTGGGTCTAGCCATTACGCTGTATGCTATCCTGCACATCTTCCCATTCCAGATATATCTCAAAAACATCGATCTCAACTGTTTGAAAAAGGACTTAGGCAAATATATCGGGAGAGTTTGGAGGAGATAAAGTATTTTAGGTACCACCATCATTTTTAAGAGGTTTACCCTACCTATCCAGGAAATGTATGGGATCTTCCAAGAGTCGATTACACCACGTAGCTGGGATAGGAGTGGGGCATAGTTCAGCGAATACCAATTAGTGGGGGTGGGGAGAGCAGGATCCCAAGATATTTAATGGAGGAATTTGACCATTGAAAAGGGGACCCCTCTTTCGCCCGGGAAAGCATATTCTTGGGGCAAGATATATTGATGGCCTCTGATTTCGATGCGTTTATTTTAAAATTGGAAACAGCCATATACTCATCAAATATAGAGGAGAGAACTGGAAAGGAAACATCTGGGTTGGAAGTGATGACCAACAGGTCATCAGCATATGCTGCAGTCGAGTTACAGGTGTTGCCAACGTTAACCCCTTTAATACGCGGGTCCTGCTTAATGCGTTGAATAAGCGTTTCCATGGTTAAGACAAACAGCAAGGGAGAGAGCGGGCACCCCTGCCTCGTCCCATTAGCAATACGGAACGAAGCAGATAAAGTACCATTCAAACGTATGGACGCCGAAGGGTTGGTGTAAAGAGCGAGAATCGCTGAAATAAGCGGGCCTGGAAAGCCAAACTTAACCAACACCTGCTCCATAAATAGCCAGTCGATTCTATCGAATGCTTTTTCGGCATCCGTAGAAAGAAGGGCCATGGGGACCCGCCTCTCCCTTGCATACTGAATCAGATGTAGAATACGCAGAGTATTTTCCTTGCCCTCTCTGCCTTTAATGAAACCCACTTGCTCATTATCAATCAAAGACGGTAGAAGAGATTGAAGGCGGTTCGCTATCAGTTTAGCATAGAGTTTAATGTCTGCATTCAGCAGAGAGATGGGCCTGTAACTACTGCATAATTTAGGATCCTTCCCCTCTTTGGGCAAAACAGTTATGTGTGCTTCCAGAGACTGAGAGGGAAAATTCCTATAGACCGCAGCGGAATTAAAGGATAGAAGGAGATGGGGAGAAGAATTTCAGAAAAGGATCTGTAGTAAGATATTGGTAACCCGTCTGGGCCCGGACTCTTGTTTGGGGCGAGCTTTTTAGGGCTAGGTTGAGTTCCTGGATAGTGAATGGAGATGCTAAGTGTAGTTGTTGGGCGTCAGACAGGGACGGTAACCGAACCGAATCAAGGAAGCCCTTTATTAAACTCATCCTATTTAAACGATCCCGGGATCCCTCATGCGACCTCAAATTGTAAAGAGAAGAGTAAAATTCCTCAAATTGGGCCGCTATGACCTTCGTATCAGCGGATACACCTCCCCAGAGATTGCCACTTCTCTAATAAACAACTGCTCGCGCCTCCGTTTGGCCATGGCTGCCATGAGCCTAGAGCCTCTGTTCCCATGCAGGTATATTTTATGTTTGGCGTGCAAATACGCCTTAGAAGCTTTAAAGTTAAGCAATTGGTTTAGTTTGTCCCTGTTTGAGGATAGCTCAGCAAGGACTTCGACAGAAAAGGAAGTTTTATGCCTAAGCTCTAAATCAGAAATCCGTTGTAGTAAGTCGTCTACCTGTCTCTGTCTCTGCTTTTTAATGTGCGTGCCCAAAGCTATCAGTTCCCCTCTAACTACCGACTTATGGGCTTCCCATATAATCGGAGGGAGACTTCTGGTGAGAGATTGTCCTTAAAATAGTTTGTCAAAATCTCAGAGATCTTTTTTTGTGCGTAGAGGATTTTAGAAGCGATTCGTTGAACCGCCACGTATACATTCTTTTAGGCAGTGACTCAATAATAACAGAGAGAGAGACAGGGGCGTGATCGGAGATGCCGATGTTACCAATATTGGTGCTTCTGAGCAGGGATAGAGCAGAGGATTGCATAAAGAGGTAATCTATCCTATGGTAGGACCTATGGACTTCTGAGTAATGTGTGTAGTCCCTGTCATGAGGGTGGGAAAGTCTCCAGACATCAATCAAATGCAAGCATTTCAGTTTCTTCCCAAGAGCCCTGAGCTGCCTGTGCGACATGGAGGATGATCTGGCCGTGGAGTCCAAAGGGGTTCCAATGCCACGTTCAAATCACCGCCCACAATAAGGAGACCTTCCCTGAAAGATTGTAGTTTAGTAAGGGCGTCGATAAGCCAGGGTATCTGCCCGGAATTGGGGGCATAGATACCTGCGACGGTAACCAAAGTATTTGCCAACAACCCTTTCAGGAAAAGGTATCTGCCTTCTGGGTCAATCATGCTATTCTGTAGCGTGAAGGGCATGGACTTCCGAATAGCAATACTGACCCCTCTGGATTTAGAGGATGCGTGGGAGGAATGGTACCAGTGTGAAAAGTATGTGAGAGGGAGATTGGGAGTCTTACCCCGTTTGAAATGTGTCTCTTGAAAGATTGAAATGTCTGAATGTAGCGACCTGAGGTGTTGAAACACGCGTGACCTCTTCTGTGGTGAGTTCAATCCCCGGACGTTCCAAGAGGTAACAACAATTTCAGCCATTGCAAAGAGAAATAACAAGTCGTCAGTACAAGTGCTATAGCAAGAATAGCTAACGAGAGGGAAGAAAGGTTAATATTCCAATACAAGTGCAGGTGCAAGAACGGTAGGGAGTATAAGGAGAACCCTAGAATTAGTAACAAAGGTGACATTGTGCTGCCACGACAACTGCCTTTCGTACCGTGTCTCCAGGCCTCGGAGTCAGGAAGAAGCGAATATGCCAGCGAGCCTAGTTAACTGTATAGACCCTGCAGCGCTTCAGGATGACTCAGGACCAAACAAGACCAGGCACAAGAGGATAGGGTAGTCATATAAGCATGGTGAAAGAAAAATATTGCATGCTAACCAGCAAACTAAACATATTCACAAATGCTACTCAAAGAAAAAGGAGAGAGGTTAATCTGCCGCATCATGTAGTCTGCGTCTGGATTGGCGACCTCTGACAGGTTTCCACGGGGCAGCTTCAGGAATGGCAGGAAGATCCGTCATGTCCGTGATCTGGAGCCATGAAGGAATCGCAGAGGGAGAAGGCCAATAGCATCGCACAAGGGCACGAGGTCGTCCGGTCTACGTATGATTCTTGTGGATCCTTGCAGGGTGAAGGAAAGTCCAAAAGGGAACAACCAACGATATCTGATTCCCTTGGATTTCAGAGCTTCCGTGACCGGTTTCATCTGCCGTCTTTTATTCAAAGTGACTGGCGACAGGTCTTGGAAAAAGGATATTTTAGCTCCTTCAAAAACTACCTCCCTTTTTCTCTAGCCGCTTTGAGTATGGCATCCCTATGGGAAGAGAGCAAAATTTTGCATATGATATCCCTGGGAGGTTCGCCTTCTTTAGGCCTGTTCCTTAAGGCCCTGTGAGCTCTTTCCAAGGTCAGGTTAGGCGCGACATCAGGATCAAGTAGCGGTCTTAAGATGGAATAAGTGAGGTCCACGATCGAGGAGTCTGAGGATGATTCCGGGACACCTTTGATACGGAGGTTGTTTCTTCTACCCCGGTTGTCTTGATCCTCCACATATGCTAGGAGGTTATTCATTCTAGCTTGGATAGTGTGAAATGTTTCTGTGGACGCCTCCCGTAGGCGATCAGAGAGGCTTGATTTTCCTCTAGCTTTTCCACCCTACCCCCATTTCCCTAAGGTCGCTCTTAATATCTGAGAGTTCTGACAGAACAGGTTGAAGAGCATTTTCAATAATCCTTTGGAAAGATTTTTGGGAGGTGACCAGCTGGGCATCTTTTGTTTGTGTACGGTCCAGATTTTCGCTTTCAGCATCTGATTGTTCAGACGGGTCATGTGAGCGGGAGACCTGGGGAAGGAGTACAGGATCATGTTTAGCATGGGGCGATTTTTTTCGCAAAAATTTTTCCATGTCCCTTTGTGTCTTCTTCTGCTTGGGAGTGGTAAAACCTCTGGCTTCCCAATTTTGACCATATTGTTAGAAACGGCAGCAGTGCCAGCACACATTGGAGCAGTTTATGAGGGTTCTCCTTCACCCGCACCTAAAAGGCTACATAAATATGTGTTGTGCACTGAAGAGGTAAAGCAAAAGGCGAAGAGTAACTATATCGGATAAGAGAGTAAACACCAGTGGTTCACCGATGTGTTGCTATAGGCAACTACGTAGGGGTGCGGGCCAGTAGTACCAGTCCTGATAAAAATTGGAGAATCACTACTCCCAACTGAAAAATTATAAGTAGAGGGTCAACAGCAGACCAGTCCAAAACCAGTCCTTAGAAAAATTGGAGCAGGAGGCTCCCAAAAATATTGTCCTTCAAGAAGACTTGGACAGGGAGGGTTAACTGACCTGAGTAGGCTTTTGCTCATAAGAACTGAAAGGTGCCGGTCCAGCTCACCAAGTGTACAGGTTTGCAGAAATGAGGAGACACCGGGTGGCCTCGTGGCGTCCGCCTGCAGGGCAGGGGCAGTAATGGCGGATCTGCACACCAAGCGGGCTGTCTCTTTGTCCGGTCACCAGTTGCTGGCACGGTGCCGGGACTCACCGGTCTTTGCGGAGGGTAAGTAGCGGTGAGGAGCCGGGTCCCACGGGTCTCCCTTGTTCCTGGGTCTCCCAGCGTAGCACAGCCAGGAGGAGCGGTCCGGCCTGCTGCTTGAAATTTATCCCGCGGCTGCAATGGGAAGCCTGGTGAAGTAGGCCGCAGCAGTAAGTTCGGGCGGGAGCCCACCGGAGTCCACAGGGGGATCACACTAAGATTCCGAAGAACACCCAGCAGGGTATCGATAGGTTTGAGCCAGTCAGGGCACCGTTTTGCTATGTTTCAACGGGAGATGAGCAGGAGCTGAGTGAACACACGTCCGCTCTCCTCTAGCTTCAGGCCACGCCCCGACAAATTAACTTTTATTGGTGCTCAAGGACCCCTGCGGCCTGAGCTGCAGATGTGACAGGCAAATCATTTTATTCGGTTAGATTGTTGGGTAATATTTCCACGGTTATCAGGACTTTTTATTATAAATCGTAACAAAAACTATACGAGGAATATTATCAAAAAGAGAAAATTAACCCGACCAGACTCCCACCCTACATCCCCCCCCCCCCTTTCACACAAACTACTCATTAATGCCCATTCACAAACTATTTACAAATTTACTTATAAACATATTTAAATAACTATAAGTCAGATAAAATAAATAAACAAACAAAACTATATACATGCCTTACCCTTAACTTATAAGGCCAGTCATATACAAGTGGCTCCGAGGATGGGTGCCTGCACCAACATAAGCCAGCTACACAATTGTCCAGCCAGGGCACAGTTCTGGAGGAGGAGGAGAAGAAGAAACCGTGTTCACAGCAGGGTGGCACCCAAAGCAGCTCATGGCCATCACTTGAGCATGGCTGGGGGGATATGGAGGACACAGATGATACACCTCCCACAGAGGACAGCTTGTCGTTGCCTCTGGGCAGCCTGGCAAACTGCCGAGTTTCCCAAATTCTAACTTGTGCAGATTACTGGGTGGCCACCCTGCTGGATCCCTGTTACAAGGACAATGTGCCGTCCTTAATTCCGTCACTTAAATGTGATCAGAAGAAGCAAACGCTGGTAGATGTGCTGCTGATGGCATTCACACCTGACACCGGGGGCTCAGTTGAAGCACAAGGCTAAAGCAGAGGAGAAGGAGGAAGAAGTCGCCAACACAGCTGGGTCACCGCCTGCACTGAAATGTGGAAAAGCTTTGTCACCATGCCACAACAACGAGCACCACCAGCAGATATGGAACGTCTTAGCAAGAGGCAGCAAAATGGTGGAATAGTATCTGTGCACATGCCTACACGTACTGACTGATGGGTCTGCCCAGTGTCGTAGCTATAGGTAAAGCAGGGAAAGCGGCTTTTTTGGGGACCTGACCTAGAAGAGGCCGATCGAGGAGGAGGAGGACTAAAAGACTTTGTCAGGGCCTCCTCAATAGTATTATACAATGAAATTATATACAGTGGCAATATAGACAGCTGCCGGGCCTGGTCTAAGAGAGTGATCTTAGTAGCCACAGGAATGGGGGCGGCATGAAAGGAAGGGGTTGGAAAAAATTACTGGGGGAGGGGGGCTCCATTCAAAAATTTGCTGTTGGTCCCAGTCATTTCTAGTTACGCCACTGGGTCAGCCGCATTCAACTTCTGGGTCTCCAAATTGGGGACATGGCCTCAGCTTGACCTTTACTCCTTGAAGGTGCTGGCCTGCCCTGCAGCCAGTGTATTGTCTGAACATGTGTTTAGTATGGCTGGGGGCGTTATCACAAACAAGCTAAGCTGCCTCTCATTAAAAAGAACCAGGCATGGATCCCACAGGACTTGTTCGTACCTTATTCAGAAAATACATGTATACCGGCCTCACCATTGTTATACTACAGTGCACTTACTCTTTGTTTTATTTTTTATATTTCCCAATGTTTTGGGGTCTACCCCAAGTTATAAAAAAAAAAAAAAAAAAAAAAAAAAAAAATTGAAAAAAAAGAAAAAAAAAATTTTTTGGTGACTACCTTTGGCTTCACAGCCAAAAAAAAGCTGTTGTCAGGCAACAATGTAACCGCCAATTGTAATGAATTAAGTTCCCTGTCTGTTATGCAGTAACAGTTATGCCTGTCTGTTACCTAATTTACTGAATATATTTCACAGTCAGGTATGCAGTGCAGGGATACTTTGAAAGAAAGAATGGGTACAGATCACTTAACAATCTGAAGGCCACATAATTTACAGAATAGATTTCCCAGTCAGGTATGCAGTATTTGAACGAAAAAAGGGGTACAGATTAGAGTTGAGCCACCCTGAACTATATAGTTCGGGTTCAAACCGAATTTTAGGGTGTTCGGGACCTGGACCCAAACATTTTCAAAAAAGTTTGGGTTTGTTGTTCGGCGATTTCTTCCCGCTTTCTGAAGGGCTGCACAGCAGCCAATCAGCTAGCGTTTTACTTCTTGCCCTAAGAAGCCATCACAGCCATGCCTACTAATGGCATGGCTGTGATTGGCCAAGTGCAGCATATGACCCAGCCTCTATTTAAGCTGGAGTCACATAGCGCCGCACGTCACTCTGCTCTAATTAGTGTATGGAAAGGACGCAGCTGCTGTGAGGGCGAGATTAGGCAGGGAAAACTCAGCAAAAACACCTAATGAAGTGATCGATCTACAGCTGTTAATCGTTCAACTTCTGTTAGTTAATTGCTCACTTGTTTTTAGGCTGCACAGAGCATTTTTCTGTCACTTTTTCTGTCACTCTGGGGTGATCGGCGGCCATTTGTGTCTTGTGGTGCACCAGCACAAGCTGCCACAAAGTCCATCAATCCATCAATACTATTTTTATTTTTTTGCTATATCCTACATCAGGGCCTTGGCTGTGCTTATTGTCACCCCTAAAAACTCAGGATAGAAATTTCTATATTGTATTGAGGGGTTAAATTCAATTGCCAAAATAGCAATCCCCTAAATCTGGTGTTCCAGCTGTGGTTAGCCAAGTGTAATACTGTCTGCTGTCTGGCAAAGGATAGATTTTTTTCTGTGGTGAAATTCAATTGCCAACATAGCAATCCCCTAAATCTGGTGTCCCAGCAGTGGCTGGCCAAGTTTAATAGTGTCCGGCAAAAGAAATATTTTGTTCTGGAGTGAAATTCAATTGCCAAAATAGCAATACCGTAAATCTGTGGTTTCAGCTGTGGCTGGCCAAGTTTAATACTGTCCGGCAAAGGATAGATTTTAAATTGTTGGGTGAAATATTACCATTTTTGCCAGGTACCCCTGCATTGCATAACTGACAGGGAACTTACAATTGGCGGTTACATTCTTGCATGAAATAAAGCCTTTTTGGGCTGTGAAGCCAAAGGTAGTCTCCAATAACAGTTTTTTTAAATAAATTAGTGTAGACTCCAAAACATTGGAAAAATATAAAAAATAAAACAAAGTGTAAGTGCACGGTAGTATAACAGTAGTTGGGTGAGACCAGTATGCATGTCTATTCTGCATAAGGAACAAACAAGTCCTGTGGGATGCATGCCTGGTTCTTTTTAATAAACTTAAGCTTGCCCACATTGTCTGCGGACAGGCGGCTGCGCTTGTCTGTGATAATGCCATCAGCCATGCTAAACACACATTCAGACAACACAGTGGCTTCAGGGTAGGCCAGCACTTCCAAGGCATAAAGGGCAACCTCAGGACATGTGCCCAATTTGATGACCCAGAAGTTGAATGGGGCAGACCCAGTGGCGTAGCTAGAAATGATTGTGCACCACAGCAAATTTTTGAATGGGGCCCCCCTCCCCCAGTAATTTTTGCGCAAACCCCTTCCTTTCATGCCGCCATGCCTGTGGCTACTAAAGATCCCTCTCTCAGACCAGGCCCATCAGCTGTTCTATTCGCTTTCTACACTGTGTATACTGCCACTGTATATAATTTCATTGTATAATACTGTTAGTCCTCCTCCTCCTTCTCCTGGATGGGCCCTTTTCTAGGTCACGGCCCCAAAGCAGTTGCTTCCCCTGTAGCTATTCCCCTAGGCAGACCCATCAGTCAGTACGTGTACTGTTCCACCATGTTGCTGAAATGCTGCCTCCTGCTAAGATGTTCCAGATCTGCTGGTGGTGCAGGTTGTTGTGGCGTGATGACAAAGCTTTCCCACATTTTACCAATGCTAACCCAGCCTTCTGAGGTGCTGATGGTGACCCAGCTGCCCGTGAGCTGGCTTGGGTGCCACCCTGCTGAGAACTTGGTTCCTCCTACTCCTCCTGATCCTACTTATCCTCCTCAACCTCCAGAACTGTGCCCTGGCTGGACAATTGTATTCCAGGCCAGGGACTATGTTGGTGCAGGAACCCAGCCTTCGAGCCACTTGGTTGTCACTGGCCTTAAGTTAAAGATAATGCGTGTATATAGTTTTGTTTGTTTATATAGTAAGTTTAGCTGCATTATTGTTATTTTAATATGTTTTTAAGAAAATGTGTAAATAGTTTGTTAATGGTTTGAGTGAAAGGAGGGGTGGGGGTGTTGTGTGTGTTCGATTAACTGAATTGATTTTCACTGTCTGGTGTTTAGGAATTTCTGCACCCCAAATTCAGCCCATGTGGCAGGCAGGGGATGTGTGTCAAACAGTCTAGGCCCAGACCTGCTAATTTATTTCGCCCATTAGCGCACAACACCAGGCCGGGCTGGAGGCTCAGTGGCACCAACCAATGGTCGGTCTGTTGTTCCATGCCTGTCCACAGCTCCTGCGCGGTGCGGGGTTTGTTCCACAAACACACAAGTTTTAAAACAACCTGCTGTCGTTTCCCCTGGCTGTGCTGCTGTGGGTGGTGAAGGTGTTACGCTGAGTGGATGAGGAGGAGGTAGAGGAGGAGGAAGCCGAGTAGGAGGAGGAGGAGGAGGTAACAGGATACAAAGAGAAATGCACAGCAATCCTCGGGGGCGGAAGGACATTCGCAAAAATGCTATCCGCCTTTGGGCCAGCCACTACATTTACCCACTGTGTTGTTGGTTATGTGGACATTGCCACAGATAGCGTTGCGCAGTGCACACTTGATTTTGTCCGCCACTTGGTTGTGCAGGGAAGGGATGGCTCGCCTGCAAAAGTAGCGGCGGCTGGGATACATGTACTATGGGATAGCCACCGCCATAAGGTTTTTAAAACTGTCCACCAGACAGAATGACAGCATTTCAAAGGACCAGGAAGTTTGAAACATAGAATGTGTCGGCAGATAAGAACCATTTGGCCCATCTAGTCTGCCCAATATGCTGAATACTATGAATAGCCCCAGGCCCTATCTTATATGAAGGATGGCCTTATGCCTATCCCATGCATGCTTAAACTCCTTCACTGTATTTGCAGCTACCACTTCTTCACAGCTGATAGCTGAACACTTCCATGGGATTTGGTGGAGATGGTTGGTGACAATGACAGATGTGGTGGCGTTGCTGCCACATCCTCTGTTTGCTGGGTGACAGGTGCCACTGTCACTCACTTGGGCTCAAGTTTAGAATGTTTATTTATCATTTTTATGTATTTTATTTTATTTTACGTCATTTCCCTATTCAAATATGTTTTCAGGGCATTTACCAACATTTTGCTGCCTTTTGCAGCCCTCTAGCCCTTTTCAGGGCTATTTTACAGCCATTTAAGTGCCAAAAGTTCGGGTCCCCATTGACTTCAATGAGGTTCGGCTTCGGGGTGAAGTTCCGGTCGAGTTCGGATCCCGAACCCGAACATTTTCATGAAGTTCGCTCAACTCTAGTACAGATCACCCACCAAGCTGAAGGCCACCAAATTTACTGAATATATTGCCCAGTCAGGTATGCAGTGCAGGCATACTTTGAAAAAAAGAATGGGTACAGATCAACTAACAATCTGAAGGTCACCTAATTTACTGAATATATTTCCCAGTCAGGTATGCAGTGCAGGGGTACTTTATGGCCCAACAATAAAACAGATGATTTTTATAAATTTACTTCCCTGTCACCTATGCAGAGCAGGGTTTTGTATACTGCAAAACTGGCCAAATGTCACCCACCAATGTAACAGATGATTTTTTGAAATTTACCTCCCTGTCACCTATGCAGAGCAGGGGTTTGTATACGGCAAAACTGGCAAAATGTCACCCAACAATGTAACAGATGATTTTGAGAAATGTACCTCCCTGTCACCTGTGCAGAGCAAGGGTTTGTATATTGCAAAACTGGCAAAATGTCACCCACCAATGTAACAGACGATTTATACAAATTTACCTCTGTCATTTATGCAGAGCAGGGGTTTGTATATGGCAAAACTGGCAAAATGTCACCCACCAATTTAAAAGATGATTTATACAAATTTACCTCTCTGTCATTTATGCAGAGCAGGGGTTTGTATATGGCAAAACTGGCAAAATGTCACCCACCAATGTAACAGACGATTTATACAAATTTACCTCTGTCATTTATGCAGAGCAGGGGTTTGTATACAGCAAAACTGGCAAAATGTCACCCACCAATGTAAAAGACGATTTATACAAATTTACGCCCCTGTCATCTATGCAGAGCATGGGTTTGTATACGGCAAAACTGGCAAAATGTCACCCACCAATGTAACAGGGGTGATTTTTCGAAATTTACCTCCCTGTCACCTATGCAGAGCAGGGGTTTGTATACGGCAAAACTGGCAAGATGTCACCCACCAATGTAACAGATGATTTTTGAAATTTACCTCCTTGTCACCTATGCAGAGCAGGGGTTTGTGTACGGCAAAACTGGCAAAATGTCACCCACCAATGTAACAGATGATTTTTAGAAATTTACCTCTCTGTCACCTATGCAGAGCAGGGGTTTTTATATGGCAAAACTGGCAACATGTCACCCACCAATATAACAGATGATTTTTAGAAATTTACCTCTCTGTCACCTATGCAGAGCAGGGGTTTTTATATGGCAAAACTAGCAAAATGTCATTCACCAATGTAACAGATGATTTTGAGAAATGTACCTCCCTGTCACCTATGCAGAGCAGGGGTTTTTATGCGACAAAACTGGCAAAATGCCACTCAACAATGTAACAGATGAATTTTTGAAATTTACCTAGTTGTCACCTATGCAGGACAGGGGTTTGTATACGGCAAAACTGGCAAGATGTCACCCACCAATGTAACAGATGATTTTTTGAAATTTACCTCCCTGTCACCTATGCAGAGCAGGGGTTTGTATACGGCAAAACTGGCAAAATGTCACCCACCAATGTAACATAGTAACATAGTATATAAGACCGAAAAAGGACATTTGTCCATCCAGTTCGGCCTGTTTCCTGCAAGTTGATCCAGAAGAAGGCAAAAAAAACATTTGAGGCAGAAGCCAATTTTCCCCACTTAAGGGGAAAAAAATTCCTTCCCGACTCCAATCAGGCAATCAGAATAACTCCCTGGATCAACGACCCATCTCTAGTAGCTGTAGCCTGTAATATTATTACACTCCAGAAATACATCCAGTCCCCTCTTGAATTCCTTTATTGTACTCACCATCACCACCTCCTCAGGCAGAGAGTTCCATAGTTTCACTGCTCTTACCAGGGCCGGCGCGTCCTATATGCGGAATAAGCAGCCGCGTAGAGCGCCCCTTGGGAAGGGACGCTGCTAGGAGCGCCGGCCCTGCCTCATGCTGCAGCCGCCCGAGCGCTCTGAATTGAGCCTCAGGCGGCTGCAGCACTACCCGGGCTGGTGCGTCCCTGAGGGCGCACCGCCCGGGCGCAGCATGAAGAGAGGAGCTGACAGGAGGGAAGCGCTCAGCGCTCCCTCCTTTCAGTTCCTCATTGTAGCGTGGCCGAGCTGTTTAAGGTCCGCGGGTACAGGAGCATCTGTCTCATGTACCCGGCCGGACTGACATGAAGTGCGCACAGAGTGTGCACTTCATGTCAGTCCCCTCGGGTACAGGAAACTAAAGCTCCTGTACCCGTGCAGCATAATGAGCTCAGCCGCGCTACACTAGAGGTAAGTGGGGTGGGGGGGGGGTGACAAGGGGAGAGGGGGAGAATGACAAGGAGAGGGGGGAGAATAAAAAGAGTGGAAAGAGAATGACAAAGGTGAGGGGGGAGAGAGAATGACAAGAGGGAGAAAGGGAATGACAAGGGGGGGGGGAAGTGTGAAGAATGGCAAGAGGGGGGAGAGAATGACAAGAGGGGGAGAGAATGACAAGGGGGGGGAGAGAATGACAAGAGAGGGGGATAGAGAGAGAACTGGCGTTAGTTAAAGGGGTTCTGCAGTTTATTTAAACTGATGATCTATCCTCTGGATAGATCATCAGCATCTGATCGGCCGGGGTCTGACACCCGGGACCCCCGCCGATCAGCTGTTTGAGAAGGCATCGGCGCTGGCAGTAGCACCTCGGCCTTCTCGCTGTTTACCGCAGGCGCAGTGACGTCACGACTAGTATCACTGGCATGGGCGGGGCTAAGCTCTGTTCACTTGAATGAAGCTTAGCCCCACCCAGGCCAATGATACTAATCGTGACGTCACTGCGAGAAGGCTGAGGCGCTACTGCCAGCGCAGCTGTCTTCTCAAACAGCTGATTGGCAGGGGTCCCGGGTGTCGGACCCCTGCGATCAGTTTAAATAAACTGCAGAACCCCTTTAATATGGCAGATCATATGGGTGGGGCATTGTGATGTCACATGGGGGGGGGGCGGCAAACTTTTCTTTTGCCTAGGGCGGCAAAAATCCTTGCACCGGCCCTGGCTCTTACAATGAAGAATCCTTTTCTATGTTTGTGTAAAAACCTTCTTTCCTCCAGACGCAGAGGATGTCGTCAGTCACAGTCCTGGGGATCAATAGATGATGGGACAGATCTCTGTACTGACCCCTGATATATTTATACATAGTTATTAGATCTCTCCTCAGTCGTCTTTTTTCTAAAGTGAATAACCCTAATTTTGATCCCTCATGAAGCCATGCTGATATGGTGTTATTTGCTTATTTTCATTGAGATACTCCAAAATAGCATCTCTTAGAAACCCTGCAAACAGTTTGCCAACAATAGATGTTAAACTTACCTGCCTATAATTTCCAGGCTCTGTTTTTGGACCCTTTTTGAATATTGGCACCACATTTGCTATGCGCCAATCCTGTGGAACATTCCCTGTCAGTATACAGTCCGGTAATATCAGAAATAAAGGTCTGGCTATGACATCACTTAATTCCCTTAGAATACGGGGGTGTATGCCATCCGGTCCTGGCGATTTGTCTATTTTAATCTTTTGTAAGTCGCTGTTGTACTTCTTCCTGGGTCAGACAGGGCACTTTTAATGGGGAATTTACTTTTACATTCTGCATTTCATCTGACAGTTTATTTTCCTCACTGAATATAGTGGAGAGAAAAAATATTTAATAGTTTTGCTTTATCCTCGTTGCTCTCTGCAACACCCCCCCCCTCATTGCTATGTTGAGGGCAGACTCCTTCAGATTTATATTTTTTACTATTTATATAATTGAAGAACATTTTAGGGTTAGTTTTACTCTCTTTGGTAATTAATCTCTCGGTCTCTAGTTTGGCAAATTTTATTAGTTTTTTTACACATTCTATTTTTTTCCTTATAGTTTATCAGTGCTTCCTGGCTCCCCTCCTGTTTTAGTGATTTATATGCTTTCTTTTCGTCATTTATTGCTTTCTTTACGGTTCCATTTATCCACATTGGTTTCTTATTGTTCCTTAGCCTTTTATTCCTATAAGGTATGTACCTCTCACAATTAGATGTTACAATGCTTTTAAAAATCTCCCATTTTATGGTTGTATTTTTATTTTCGAGGACTTTGTCCCAGTTAGTTAGGCCTATGGCCTCGCTTAGATGGATAAATTTAGCTTTTTTGAAGTTTGGTATTTTTGTTCCTCCCTTTAGAAACTCTCGTTTGAAGGATAATTAGAAGGTTATTACTTTATGGTCACTATTTCCTAGGTGTCCCCCGACCTGCACATCTGTTGTTCTATCAGGTCTATTGGTTAATACTAAGTCCAGTATGGCCGTCCCTCTAGTGGGGTCCTGAACCAGTTGGGAAAGGTAATTGTCTTTGGCTATTGCCAAGAACCTGTTTCCTTTTTGGGATGTACAGCTTTCAGTTTCCCAGTATATATCTGGGTAGTTGAAGTCCCCCATAATAACGACTTCATTATGATTTGCCGCCTCGTCTATCTCGTTTAGTAATAGATTTTCTGTGGACTCTGGTATATTAGGTGGTTTATAATACACTCCTATTAGTAATTTATTATTGTTTTTTGCTCCATGTATTTCTACCCACAGTGACTCCACATGTTCATGTCCCTCAGAGATATATTCTCGAATTACAGGATTTAGACAGGACTTCACATAGAGGCAGACCCCTCCACCTCTCCGGTTTTGACGATCCTTTCTAAACAGATTGTAACAGATGATTTTTAGAAATTTACCTCTCTGTCACCTATGCAGAGCAGGGGTTTTTATGCGACAAAACTGGCAAAATGCCACTCAACAATGTAACAGATGATTTTTAGAAATTTACCTCTCTGTCACCTATGCAGAACAGGGGTTTGTATATGGCAAAACTGGTAAAATGTCAACCACCAATGTAACAGACGATCTATACAAATTTACGTCCGGGTTATCTATGAAGAGCAGGGGTTTGTATACGGCAAAACAGGCAAAATGTCGCCCACCAATGTAACAGATGATTTTTAGAAATTTACCTCCCTGTCACCTATGCAAAGCTGGGGTTTTTATGCAACAAAACTGGCAAAATGCCACTCAACAATGTAACAGATGATTTTTTGAAATTTACCTCCTTGTCACCTATGCAGAGCAGGGGTTTGTATGTGGTAAAACTTGCAACATGTCACCCAACAATGTAACAGATGATTTTTAGAAATGTACCTTCCTGTCACCTATGCAGAGCAGAGGTTTGTATACGGCAAAACTGGCAAAATGTCACCCACCAATGTAACAGACGATGCATACACATTTACGTCCCTGTCATCTATGCAGAGCAGAGGTTTCTATACGGAAATCTATGCAGAGCGGAGGTTTCTATACGGAAAAACTGGTAAAATGTCACCCACCAATGGAACAGACGATTTTTACAAATGTACGTCCCTGTCACCTATCTTGCACAAAAAGCTTGTTTTCTATTGCACCAATGTAAATGCAGTATGTTACGGTTGTATTGGACTGTCAGAAATGCAGTATAGCATGCAAATTTGTTATCTAGAACAAAAAGTGCTTTTTTATAGCAGCAATGTAACTGCAGTATGTAACGTTTTAATTGGACTGTCAGAAATGCAGTATAGTCCGTAAATTTACTATCTTGGAAAAAAAGTATGCTTTTTTATATCAGCAAGGTAACTGCAGTATTTAGCAGTTTTATTGGCTGTCAGATATGCAGTGCCTGTTGCAGACAGATAAAAAATGGCTTTAGGTCACAAAAAAATGTGACAGACTAACGTAATTGAATAATTTTCACTGCCAGGTATGCACTGCAGGCCACAGGGGTACTTGAACAGCCAAAAAATGGAATTTGTGCTCCACTGTGCTACCAGAACAGAATTAAAGTAATGTCCCTGGCACACATGCAGTTCATGTATATATACGCTACCCACAAAAAGTTACGGATATTTGGCTTTTGGGTGAAATTTATGGAAAATGTGCTACAGTGATATTATATATATATATGTCAATGTCTCAATAATTGTCGTACAAGTTGGATAGCGCTCCACTTGGTTGCGTGGGTCGCAAGAAACGGTTCCCAAGCCAAATCAAACGTAGAGAAATAAGGTTCCTGGACACCACTGTAATGCTTCGGTGCGTTTATTAAAGCTTGACATACATTATGCGGATTGCCAGTTTCAAATAAAGTGACGTTTCAGCAAAAGCCTTCATCGGAAAACTGGATGAGCCACACTTGGTGAATCTGGAGAGGCCGGATTCGCGCTGTGGAGGGCTCTATGGCCCTGTGGGCAGTGATGCTGCGTGTTAGGCAAACTGCCAGTAGTGTGGCTGCCACATGCAGCATCACTGCCCACAGGGCCATAGAGCCCCCCACAGCGCCAATCCAGCCTCTCCAGATTCACCAAGTGCAGCTCATCCAGTTTTCTGATGAAGGCTTTTGCCGAAACGTCACTTTATTTGAAACTGCCAATCCGCATCATGTATGTCAAGCTTTAATAAACGCACCGAAGCATTACAGTGGTGTCCAGGAACCTTATTTCTCAATGTCTCAATAATTGTCATGTGGCCTTGAGCATCAATTATAGCTTGACGACATCTCATGCTGTTTACAAGTCGACGTATTGTCTGCGTATTGAGTTACGAGCCTCTACACTGTGACTCAGCTGATGCCATAGGTTTTCAATAGGATTTAGGTCTGGACAAAGTGCAGGCCACTACATTTGAGGTACCCCAGCCATTCCCTAATGATGAGACCTCAATGAGCTGGCCCATTGTCCTCCAAGAAGATAAAATTAGGTCTGTGTTGTTCACGCAGAGGCACAATGACTGGGATTAATTATGTTATTCAAGTAGTATGGGCTTGTCACTGTACCATTCACAAAGTGTAGGTCAGTTCTGTATTGACTAGACACACCTGCCGACACTGTAACACCACCACCACAGGCTTGTCTGGTGACAACAGTTAGCACTCTCCTTGACGTCTCCAACATCATTGGCTGCCATCATTTCTGCTCAGCATGAATCGACTTTCATCAGTAAACAGCACTGGGGCCCACTGGTCCCTCATCCAGCGTAGATGCTCCCTGGTCCATGCAAGACGATAACATCTGTTCCTGGTGGTGTGGTCAGGGACCCTTGCAGGTCATCTAGCATGCAGACCACACTGATGTTAACAGTCTCAACTCCCTAAAATGTGCCTGAATTTGTGTGCCATTCATCATCCAGATCCAAAGGGCATTGTTCACAATGAACTGGTCATCAGTGTGAGATGTGGCCAAAAGACGTCCACTTCTATGCCTTTCTGTGACTCTTCCAGTCTCTCTGTATCTCACTTGCGACCTGCTGATGACACTCTGTGACACTCTAAGCTCGGCGGCCACTTCTGAGAACATAACCATAACAAACAGCTCACCAGTGACCTCCAGCATGTAACCATGCTTGCAATGGGATGTGGGAGGTGCCTGTGAGCCCCACCCGAGACCAGCTGCCAGGTGCACCTGAATGTAGCCTGTAGATGAAAAGCAGGCACATTTAAATTGGAGTTTATACACCTCCAAACATATTATACAAACCATTAGAAAAACGTAGTGTGGTGTTTAACAAACAGGATATGCTCAACCCATATGCAGTTGTGCATGTATATAGGGGAGCACATCCTGCACTTCTGAGAACATCCTGATTGAGGCCTCACAATGGCAAGGTACTGTTGAATTGTTATGTGTTATCTTGGTCTCATGGTGTAAAAATGTGAATAGCATGATAAGGAGGACTGTTTAAATACCAATTCTAATTGAACCAGGAAATTTATTGGGCGATTCATGGATCAAACACCTGTTGGGAATTTTGCCGTTAAGCTCTTTACTAAAGAACAGAAAGTTGTGTAAAAAGTACTGAAATATTGAACAGTTGGACATGTGCACTCGAAAGTTTAGAGAAGGTCACGTTAAGTTCACCTGTAAAGGTTAAAGTGCATTTTTTGTTTATACTGAATTTTTACCCACAAGCTAAAAATCTATAACATTTTGTGAGGTAGTATTATATACTTTTTTTTAAACAAAAGAGATTTTATATATATATATATATATATATATATATATATATATATATTTTTTTTTTTTTTTTTGTGTTATTCTATAACAAAACTGGCATGACTGTGCCCTGTAAAACATTAATGGGAAACAACATGATAAAGTTCCCTCCATTGAACCAGATAAAACATTTTATAGCCTTGGACTTGATGGTCAGCAGTGGTCCATTTGGCTGTTTCAACTCCAGCTGCTTTTACCTACCATCAAATCACTAGTAAGAAATTACTATGAGACTGTCATAAGCTTACTGATGGCTACAATTTGTTTTCACTTATTGTACAGCACATTTTCCAGATCACGGTTGACTCTGTGGGTAGCATTATAAATTGATATTTGATCTATTAGCAAATGAATACCATTTGTCATAGCAATAAAACTTCTTTGGCTGAAGGTAGAATATTAGAATATTATAATATTGCAATATGTTTGTGTTGCTTTGTTTGCATAAGTTACAAGCAGAGAATGAAGATGAAGAGCTATGAAATTATAATGTAACTTTTTCACCAACAAACTTGCTCAAAGATTAATATTTTCATGTTCTATTTTTGCGGTGTTTCTTATTCTCAGCCTTGCAGAGACCTATTTAACCAAGGCAATAATCATTATGATTCATTTGTTTCCATTGAAACAATTACTAGCTAGTGTAAATCCATAAAAATATAAATGATGCAAAATAAAACTATAATTAAACTTTGAACACATTGTGTGCATTACATTGTGCGTATGTAATAATGTGGCAGCATACATATCATCACTGTATAGAGAAGAAAGTGTTCATCAGAAACTTGTAAAGACTTTTTACCAAATAGTGGTTTGTAAAACTGTAGAAATGTAGCTAGAAGAGTATTATAGTTTCAGTAAATAAATGTTATTCTTTGAATAATGAAAAGTTATGCATCTCCAACATATTGAGATCTTGAAAACTGTGAGGATTTAATACAGAAAGTATGCAAGCTTTCATTTATAGAAAACAAAACATTTATTTCTGGAAATCCAGATTCACTCTGAAAGTTATGCAATAATATCTAGTCATTGAGTATAGTATTTTGACCTTATAACTAATGGTAAATTTACGTATGTAGCATTGATAACATTTCTGGTAAATCTTTTCTCTGAGACTTGGACAGTTTTGACTCTGACTTTGCTCTAGTACACAGAAGTATGTTGTTTTTCCTTACTTTGTTAGCAGAAGGTGTACAATACTATTATCTAGAAAAGATAGCATAACTCTATATAAACCAGCCACCCCATCTGAACATTGCAAAGCAAGGACACAAGTGCAATGAGGAATATAGCGATAAGTATATTACTTTTTTATTAAACAGACATAATACAGGTTGCCAGGCAGTCTAAAATTATATGTCTTACCAAATAACTACATGGTGGCCTCACAGTCATAGTCAGACTACTGTTATAGAGACACCAGTAACTTATTTGGCATCTCCTGTCACCACTACCTCCCATATTGCTAGAAAATCCACAAGTGTCCTTAGTAGTGTCTTCAATTGACCCATTTTCATACTGTTCTCACTGGACGGAGTCTCCTCCTTTACATTATTTTCCCAAGTATCATTGTGATGGTACCTATCAACACAGGACATGGTGATGGCATCTATAAGACATCTAGAGGCCAGACTGTATGAAACCTGTACTGGGAGCTCCAGTTTTCCTATGTTAAACTGCTTGACCCGCACCCACTGTTAGCCATTATGACTGTACTGTCTGAGATCCTCAATCCTCCCAGTGGTCAAGTTAGCTTGCCACTATGGGACTTCTAACCACCCTGCTATGGGCAAAGGTACACAGGTGGTGTTGACATTCCATTCTGGGGTTTATAAACCGAGAACCAACATGATATTATTGCTAATTCAAAAAAGGCATCGGTATGGCCAAGTATGGCATTGTGTCAGATGATACTTGGCTATTTGTACAGATCCAGCAGTCCTTGAAATCAGCGTCGCAGACCCAAAGAGCAAAATTTGTGCACTCAGCCGAGCACCCGAGTATAATGGAAGTCAATGGGAGACAACCAGGCACCCCCTGCTCAGATGAAAAGGTCTGAAAGTGATGGAAAGACCACTGAAATCAATCAGATACAGCAGAGGGACCATGTCTTGGACTCCAATGTCCAATGTCAACGTTGTCCGAGTTGTACGTCACTTTTACAGACTGACAAAAAGAAAATTCTTTCCTGTATATTCAATTGTATATACAGTACAAGTGCTGCCAAACATTACAAGGAAGAAGCACTCCGATACAGCCTGTATATCACATAAAGGAGGGCCTCATTCACATGGTGCTACAATTGTTCAGGTACACTGCTACACTCATAAAGCCTATGCACTAAGTGAAAGGGCTGCTAAAAATTACGAGGAACCGGCACTCCAATACACCCTTTATTACACATAAAGGAGGGCATCATACACACTCTTGAAAAATTATCATTGATGGCCTAAGAACTTAATTGAACTGGTCAGCAAAGGCTACCAAGAAAGAATGACCAATTTCTAATCTTTATTTTCGTTTGGGTTCCAGATAACGTCACTTAGCAGAGTTAGCGCAGGGAATGGTGGTCAGCAGAGGCTACCAAGAAAGAATGACCAATTTCTAAGCTTAATTTTCGTTTGGGTTACAGATAACGTCACTTAGCAGAGTTAGTGCAGGGAATGGCAGTCGGCATTTGTTGCCTCTTCACATTATGGAAAGTGATTACTGGAACTATACCACAATTACAAGCTGCTATCTGACTATCTTGGAAATTTATTGTCTACCCCAAAGAAAGATTTAGGAAAAGTGGCACATACAATGAAAAAAAAGGAATACAATAGATGTTATAAAAGCTTTCGTTTTTAAACCAGGGATATCAACATTTGACTGTATTACCTGTAATGTTATCCACAATAGAAAGAAACATGGTCAATCCTTAAAAAGACAAATCCAGGATAAAAGAGACATGCTTTCAAGTGTCTGCTGATACTTGTAATTCCTCAAGGCCCCAAATGCGAAAGGGTCTAATATCTCCGGAAAACTACGTTGCTTACCGGTAACTGTTTTTCTCGATACCCATGACGGCACCCCTGCGACTCAGGACCTCCCATTGGACAGGAAACCTGAGAAGATAAAAGAGTAACACCCCCTGCCAAGCACCAGTTAATTAAATAACCTGTCCAGGAAGGACCCACTATGTGCAAAGTAAACAAAAACCGTCAACCAAAATAAGAAGATAATAGGTAACAACCTATAGGATACGTAGTATATCTTCAACGAAAAAAGCCTAACCGAGAGTATATATATACTATATATATTATTTTATTTATTCATTCAAAATTTTTTTTTTTTTTTTTTTTTGGGAGGGAATTATGAGGGGTGCCGTCATGGGTATCGAGAAAAACAGTTACCGGTAAGCAACGTAGTTTTCCCTCACCCTATGACGGCACCCCTGCGAGATAGAATATAAATTTCAACTTAGGGAGGGACTACAGCCTGGAGCACTCCTTCACCGAAGGAAGAGTCGGAATGAAGCTGAAGCCTATAATGCTTTAAAAAGTGTGTGGAGAGCTCCAAGTTGCAGCCCTACAAATCTGGGCCAATGAAACATTGGCCTTTTCTGCCCATGAGGCAGAGACCGCCCTGGTAGAGTGGGCTCCAAATCCCTCTGGAGGAGAGAGGCCTAGGGACAAGTAAGCCTTGGAGATGGCCTTCTTTACCCATCTGGCAATCACTGCTGTAGAGACTTTCCGCCCTTTATTTCTCCCCTGAAATTGTATCAAGAGATTTTCGTCTATTCTCCAAGAGGATGTGGCTGCCAGGTAAGTTGTCAAACATCTACAAACATCCAAGCAGTGAAACTTTTCTTCCTCTTGATTTGCTGGTTTCGGAAAGAAGGAAGGGAGAACAATATCCTGACTTCTATGAAAGTTTGTCATTACTTTAGGCTGGAGCTACCAGGATGATGGAGGCTCTGTCCTTCATTACTTTTCTCAGGACCTGCGGAATAAGGGAAAATGGAGGGAAGGCATACCCAAATTCTTGGTTCCAGCTCTGTGCCAATGCGTCGATTGCTGTAGGATAGTCTGCCGGGTTGAGGGAGAAGAACCTTTCCACCTTTCTGTTGTCCCGTGAGGCAAACAGGTCTATAGTCGGAAGACCGTATCTCTCCACCACCTGAGAGAAAACCTCCGGACTTAGGCTCCATTCTCCCTGACTTAGCTGTACTCTGCTCAGGAAATCTGCTAGGACATTTTCTTTCCCCTTCAGATGGATCGCGCCTAGGGATAAATTCCTTGCTTCCGCTATTGAGAAAATCTGCAGACTTAGGCATAGTAGAGTCGGCACTCTGGTGCCCCCCTGATGATTTATGTAGGCCACTGTGGTAACATTGTCCGAGTAGAAGATAATCCTTGTATTCGCTAACCCTGGTAAGGCTACTGTGAGAGCCATCTGGACCGCTTTTAGCTCCTTGTAGTTTGAAGAGCATCCTCTTGTTCTTAAATCCCATCTGCCCTGCCAACACCGGTCTCCGGAATGTACACCCCATCCCCAAGGACTGGCATCTGTTGTCACCGATATTGGGTCGGGGAAGGACCAGCGGATTCCTGTTGAAAGGTTTTTTCGGCAGGTCCACCATAAGAGGGACATTCTTGCCTGGGAGGAAAGATGGAATTCCTTGTCCAGTGAGAAGGTTTGACCGTCCCATACCTTTAATATTTCGGCCTGGAGCTCCCTGGTATGGATCTGTGCGTAAGGAACTGCTGGTATTGTTGCCGTGAGATGACCGAGTACCTTCATTGCTCGTCTGAAAGAACAAAGATAGGAATGGAACAAGTCCCAAACATGATGGACTGTAGACTGTACCTTTACCTCTGGAAGGAAGGTCTTTTGTACGACCGAATCCAGAACTAACCCCAAAACGTGCAAACCCGGGACGGTTGAAGGCAGGACTTTTGGGCATTTATTTTCCAGCCAAGGTTCCATAAAGATAGCTGTACTCGAGTCAGGTCTGTCTGAAGAGATTCTTTGGTTTTGGAAACAAACAGGAAGTCGTCCAGATAAGGGACCAGTGTAATCCCTGAGATCCTGAAAACGCTACCATCTCTGCTACCACCTTGGTGAAGATTCTTGGAGCTTGGGAGACCCCAAATGGAAGAGCCTTGTACTGTAGATGGATCAGGTGACCCTTCACCACCGCTGCAGTCCTCAGGAACCTCTGGGATGCTGTATGAATTGGGACATGGTAGTAAGCATCTTCCAAATCTATGCTTGCCATCCAACAATCCTGGAATAACAAGTTCAGAGTGGAAGAGATGGTCTCCATCTTGAATGGTTTGTATTTTAAACACTTGTTTAATTTTTTAGATTTAGAATCATACGAAAACTGCCATTGGGTTTCTTGACTAAAAAAGTGGGGAGTAGAATCCCCTGCCCTCCTCCTCCCTGGGGACCCGGCAAACCACTCCTTTGGAAATTAGGGATAAGATTTCTGACTCCAAAACAGCTGCTTTGAGAGGATCTTTGGGGAAGGGGTCTGAACAAAAAGATCTTGGGGGTAGGACAGGAATTCCAGACGAAAACCTTTCTCTATTCCCCAAGAATCCACCCATTTCGGGATATCTCCGCCAGGCAGGGAGGAAGAAGGAGAGTCTTCCCCGACCTGAGATCTGGCGTCACTGTTTATCCTTGGGCTTATTCTCCTGGGGTTTAAACAAAAACCCGCCAGGTCTTTTCTGGAACTTATCCCTCTCCTTTTTATCATAGGGCTTTCCTCGCTGTCTTCTAAATCTAGACTGTGAGGGACGAAAAAAGGGTGGTCTCTGCGGATTAGGGAAGCCCTTTTTCTTATCGGATGCCTTCTCAAGAATGTCGTCTAATGACGAACCAAAAGCCTATCTCCTTCACATGGTAAGGCACACAGCCTAGCCTTTGACCCCTGGTCACCTTTCCAGGATTTAAGCCAAAGGGCCCTCCTGGCCGCATTAGACATGGCGGAAGACTTAGCAGAGAATCTAATGACATCTGTAGAGGCATCCGTCAAGAAGTCAGCTGCTTTGGCTAGAGTAGGAATAGAGGCCAAAATTTCTTCCCTAGGTTTCTTCTCTTTCACATGACACTCGAGTTGGTCTATCCATAGCCTAAGGGACCTAGCTACCCAGGTAGATGCTACGGCGGGCCTAAAACAGGCGGCCCAGATTCCCAAGCTCTCTTCAAATACACATCAGCTCTCTTATCAAGAGGGTCAGATAGGCATCCCAAATCTTCAAAGGGTAAAGCAGCTTTCTTAGCTACTTTGGCCACCGGAGCATCCACCGCTGGTGCCTTATCCCAACTGGCAGAAACCGTATCACTAAAGGGGTATTTTCTCTTGAGAGAGGAGGGAATAAAGAATCTCCTATCAGGATTCTTCCACTCTTTCTTAATCAATGTTTGCATATTTTCATGGATGGTGAATATTCTATGCTTTCTAGGCCCCAAATTCTGGAAGGCTTGATCCGCAATTGATTTAGAAGGTCTTTCATCTTCTAATTGCATGGTCGCTCTGACCGCTTTTAGCAGAGGTTGAGTGTCCTCTGGAGGAAAAAAGGATCTACTTGTATTATCGGTATCAGAAGAGTCCGAATCACTGGAAAAGAGCTGACCCGACTCCCTATCCTCGTCTTCCGAAGACTCCCAGTCCGCTAGACCTGAAGCTCTATCTGGAGATTTATTGCGGGATTTGGTAAGTGCTTTAAGTGACGCCTTAACTCGGATCTAATAATACTTTTCATGGACTTTGTTAAAGTTTGGGATTCCTCCGCCATAAGCTTGTCAATACATGCTGGACATAACGGTCTGGTATAGGAAGAAGCTAGGGCCGCACTGCATCCTGCGCACTCCTTATGTTTGGATTTGCTAGATGACTTCCTTGGTGGTTTCTACAATACACAGCATACCATCAAGTAAGGAAAGGTACGTTCTTACCAAGGTGATATTTGCTCCCCACTCCTCAGGCATTTACCGGACTGGTGGGCCTCAAGGGTTCTTGGGGTTCAGCGCGTCCGTCCGATGGATCCGTCATTGTAGGGATCTTCTCACAGCTCCTCCAAAAATACCGGCACCAGAGGGTTGCTCAGGGAGTGAGAAACGCCGGCTGCCTTCCCCTGTGGCCCATTTTATAGATTAAAGACGCGCCTAGGCGCCACTTCCTGGTTGAAGGGGGAGCCGCCCCCTTCTGACCTCAACGCCGGCGCCCGACGTACGGAGCGTCAGCCCGGCCGCACATGCGCACTGCCACGCCCTCCCGCCCGGCCGCCAGAGGAAGCCGGAGTCCCGGTATCCAGGAGAGGGAGGCCGGACTCGCAGCGCATGGAGGGAGCCGCCCGAACACGGCCGCAGCGGCTCCCTCTAGTCAGGAAGCGGACAGGAGAAGGGGCAGACTTTTGGAGCGCGGCTCCCGGCACGGCCACAGGAACTGCCGGCTCCACAGGGTGAGGCCCCCACAGGTAAGACCCGGCCGCCCTCGGCGTCTGGTGCAAAAACGGGGATGAAAAGAAAATTACAAAAAAAGGTCCCACAGAAAGAGGACCCCGCTTCTCAGGACCTATCCATTGGACAGGAAACCTGAAACTGGTGCTTGGCAGGGGGTGTTACTCTTTTATCTTCTCAGGTTTCCTGTCCAATGGGAGGTCCTGAGTCGCAGGGGTGCCGTCATAGGGTGAGGGGAAAAGGCATCTTCAAAGTTGAGAGGAGAAAATGGAGTCAAGCCTGACATATTTAAAAAAAAAAAAAAAATTGAAATATTTATTTACCCCTGTGCCATTATATAAAAAACAGAATCCTGAAAAAAACACATGCTTGAAAGATTCACCACCGAAGGAAAGCAAATTATGTTTCCTTCCAAGTTTGAAACATAGAAAAGAATATACCATGTGAGCTGACCCCCAAAAAAATTGTAGGTGAGGGCCTGCAGATGAGCTGACCCTCCCTGAAGAGGGAAATGAGGATATCTAATTCACTGATCCCTAAACTCTTCAGCATCCACAGTCAGAAGATGTCATGCCCTGCTCTGGTGAGGTGCGGAGGTCTGTCAGATTGGCAGCACGTGTGTAGTTTTCTGTTTACTTGGAGTGAGCTGTACCTGCCTCCCTTCAGGTGCACTGGGTGGGGTCGTTTGTGTGAGTTTAAATCAAGCACCTACCCAGTGTCCCTTGCGGGTTATAGCTTCTTTCTCACTCTGAGGAAAGTTGGATTGCGGTTTCTGCTCTGCTTTAAAGATAAGTGTGTTTTTGGTTTCCATTTGTGAACTGTCTAGGCTGTTAGTTAGACACCTGCTTCCTCGAGGAATAAAGGAAGCAGGCTGCCTTTTTTCCCCCTTGACCACTATCTCAGGGACTATAGGGTTTATACACTCTTAGGCACGGGGGCACGTTTATTCCCACCTTTGGGGTCTAAACGTGTGCACAGCAGTCTAGAGTCAGCTGATAGGATCTTGTCAGAAGTGACCATTATCCCTAGCTTTTGCCTAGACTCTTGTTTGCTGTTTCTTGTGTTTCTATTGTATCTTGTACCCTTCCCGATGTGACAGAAGAAGATGATGGTGTGGAATGGCAATTAGTGTTTCACTTGGTGGATGATGTGGATGAGACACAGTTGTCAATAAGTGAGGGTCTTGTTAGGTCAACACAAGTGAGGAGGATGACCAGAGTGAGTAAGTGGAAGAGGAGATGGGGGACGATGACATCACTGACCCAACCTGGGAAGGTGAAAAGCAGAGCGAGGGTAGCAGGACAGAGGAGGAGGGATCCACAGCCCTGAAACAGGCTGGAAGAGGCAGTGTGTTGGCAAAAGGGAGAAGGCGGGCCACAATAAACAGGCCCGCAACTGTTCCCACTTGTGCAAATCTCGCCTTGACAAGGGGTAGGTGTCCCGCAGTCTGGGGCTTTTTTTTGGAAAGTCGGGGATGATTAAAAAAAATTGTAATTTTCATTTGTGCCATACCAAAATAAGATCTTAACATTACATAAATAACAATAACCATAAGATATTTTACATCCTATTAAAAAAATAACTCAGACCATAACAATAAACACTGAAACATGGGAACTTAATGGTGGAAGACTGTACACTGGAGGCTAAATGAGTAGTGTTGGGAACACTAGCAACCTCAACCCCAACAGCATGATCCGCCAAATGGCATCACAGCAACCTAATAGGTGGGCCGAACCCCTGGGTCCACAATCAGCGTCTGTGGGTCACACCACTGCCTCATCTTCCTCCCCTGTGTTACGTGCTGGCCAATCCTCTGTCCTAGACGCAGGCCTGTATGACTCTCGCCTTGCAGCTGGGCCATCGCAAGCACCATCTGCTAGCACACCCATTTCTGTGCCCAAGCACAGCGTACAGATGTCCTTACCCCAGGCCTTTGATCGTAAGCGCAAATAGCCAGCCAACCACCCACAGGCTATAGTACTAAATGCGCCCCTTTCAAAATTTATGGCCATGGAAATGTTACCATTCAGGCCTGTGGACACTGAGGCTTTCCTCAGCCTTATGGTGGCGGCCGTCCTTCGTTACTCAGCCGCCACTATTGTTTACGGTGTCCTGTCCCCGCATTACACCAGCAATTGTGTGTGTCCCGTAACATCACCTGTGCCCTGACCAACGCAGTTATTGGGAAGGTTCACTTAACGACGGACACAGGGACAAGTGCTTTTGTCAAGGGACGCTACATTTCCATGATGGCACGCTGGGTTAACCTTGTGTAGGCCGTTAGCGAGTCGGACCCTGGGATGGCACAGGTGCCACCAACACCAAGGATTGCAGGCACTACTTCTATGTGGATTTCTGCCACCACCTAAATTTGTGGCTGCACCCCCCCCTTCTCCTCCTCCGCCTCCACCTCCTCCTCCACTGCAAACTCTGAATTCTCATGGGGAAGCGGCAACAGGCCTTGCTAAAGTTTATTTGCTTGGATGACAAAAAGCACACCGCCGCAGAGCTGTGGCAGGGTATAAGGGACCAGGTTGGCTGTGTCTGATAATGGCCATAACTTGTTGGCATCTTTGTAGCTCAGCAAGCTCACACACATGGCAATCATACAGCATATATGTACCATGCACAACAAACATCCCAAACTTATATATTAACATAACTAAAAAACCTAACAAACAAGAGTGGAGTTAAACCAATGGCATGACATTTTTAAGAACTCATAAATAACCAAATAACCATAATATAATTTACAACCCTAAACCATAATAACAATAATAATACCAACTATAATACAAACAAAAAAATATTTTAATAACACAACAGAATGTCATTGTAGAAATAATTACAGCTGACAACGCTGGCAGCAGAGTACGTAGTTCTTTGGGCAACCCAGGAGGGGAGATGAGGGGGATACACCGCAGTTCCAACAGAGGCAGGACAACACTCTACAAGGCCTGTGACAGTTTCATGACACCCTGCCAGAACCCTCACCCTGATGCGTGGCCTAGTGTCACAAGGAGAGAACATTTTTGGAAGATAGTGAAGCAGTACATAGCAGACCGTGTCAGCGTCCTCAGTGATCCCTCTGTGCCTTACAACTATTGGGTGTCCAAGCTGGACAGATGGCACAAATTTGCACTTTCTGCCTTTGAAAGGCTGGCCTGTACACTGTATTCACTAAAACCTCATCCAAAACTTACACAGTACTATAAAATACAAACATAACATACAACATAAGTTGTAAAACAATGGCATGGTCTGTTGAATAACTCCTAAATAACAAAATAAATAACAATAATAACATATTTTACAGACCAGTCATAAACTATAACTCTAACCATAACCAACAAAAAGTCAAATACAGTACACAGCGTGATAGCCAGACCACCCTCAGTTTGTATTCTTTACGCCCCTGCCGCCAGCATTTTGGCACAGTGGGTATTTAGTGCTGCTGGGGCCATAATAACAGATAAGCGCATGCGCCTGTCAACTGAAGATGCTGACAAGTAGACTATTATAAAAATGAGCCAGGCATGGATTGCCCCTGACTTCTCTACTACACTAGTGATGAGCGGCAGGTGCCATATTCGATTTCGACGAAATTCGCGAATATTCGAATGAATATTCGTTTCATATTCGTCGAAATCGAATATTCGTCATTTTTTCTAGTTATCGCGATTAACATGCGATTTAAATAATCGCATATTGCGATTTGTACTTAAGGCTACTTTCCTATTGGTTTCATATCTAGAATTAGCGAGGATGACGAATATGACGAATGTATTCGTCTATTCCTCAAAACGAAGATAACGAAGTATTCTACATCTTCGTTTTAGCTACCTATTCGTCAACCTCGCTAATTCTAGCAATCAAATAGGCAGGTTGACTATAGAGACAGCTGTGTTAAATTCGCTATGCGATTTTTTTTTTTTTAATAAATAGAATACTTATAATAATTTTATCAAGTAATATAATTATTGTATTAAAAAAAATAATAATCGCATAGCGAATTTAACACAACTGTCTGGTAAGTCAACCTTCCTATTTGATTGCTAGAATTAGCGAATAGCGAAGTTGACGATGACGAGACGAATAGGTAGCTAAAACGAAGATGTAGAATACTTCGTTATCTTCGTTTTGAGGAATATGACGAATACATTCGTCATATTCGCTATTCGCTAATTCTACCAAGCCAACCATAACTTCTGTGCTCATGGAGCGTCCCCATCACCATGGGAACGTCTCCATATACTAAAATGTACTGTCGGATTTGAGGAATTACGTTGAAATCGCAATGCGATTAATTCAAGTTATATTAATCGCATTGCGATTTCAACTTAGAGCTGGGTTTATAATGGGTCAGCTTGCTAGAATTAACGAAGTTAACGAATATGGAATATAGCAGCAGTGCTAAGTTGAAATCGCAATGCGATTAATTTAACTTAAAGTATTCGCATTGCGATTTCAACTTAGCACTGCTAGTGCATAGCTATACTCCATATTCGTTAATTCTAGCCTATGTAAGATAGCAGTGCTAAGTTGTAATCGCAATGCGATTAATATAACTTGAATTAATCGCATTGTGATTTCAACGTAATTCCTCAAATCCGACAGTACATTTTAGTATATGGAGATTCTCCCATGGATGGGGACGCTCCACATGAGCACGGAAGTCGGCAGAAGCGGCAACGGGCACTGACTAGAGCAGCCAGGAAGCCAGGAATCCTCAGGACAGGTAAGAACTACTTTTGGGAAGTAGGAAAGAAAAAAATATAACTAAAAAAAAAAAAAAAAAAAAAAAAAAACAAATATTCGAAATAGCGAATTTATAGCGCTATATTCGAAATATTCGCGAATTAGCGAAGTGCCGATATTCGCTAAAAAAATTCGCTTTTCGAATATTCGCGCTCAACACTATACTACACCAGATGAAAGCAGCTGAACATAAAGGCATTTTGAATGTGTTGTTTGTAATGTACTGAATACACTGTATTCACATGCACCTCTGCCACTACTAAAAAGGTTATATGGTTCAATCTACTTTTTCTTATCCTTCTCCTCCTCCTCCTCCTCCATCAAATGAACATGCTTTTTAGGATGCCCTGGCAAAATAATGTTTTATAGGTTCAGCGAAACTCTTGCACAGGTGCCAGAGGTGACATTCAGGGCCCTCTCTGTGGGCACCCTTACCCTTGAAAAAGTCTGTGGTGCACCAATTTGCCTTACACTTTTCTTGCCAATCATCAGCGTCAGGTATGACATGAATGGCACAGGCAGCAAATTGACTGTAGGAAGGCTACTATAGCTAAATAATAAGGAACATGGAAGATATACTACATTGGACTGTAGTAGTCAGGGTAAATGATTGTGTGGGCACTTTGCGATAAATAAGTGTGTTTGTGGTTGCAGTTTGGGCAATCAGTCTCTAAATGGTTCGCCATCGCCTTCACTGTTTTAGAGGGTTAGCGCACCTTGTGGCCCTCTTCTACATTATTTTAACTCTGTTTCATTGAGCCCAGTGACAAAGCCTCTGTGTGAACCATCAGCATCAAGCCCACTTCCCCCTCCCTTTGTGCGCACCTTCTTCGTATTAATGGTTTTGTCTGTAGATGCGGCACAGATTGTTTTACTGTCCGCTAAAGACACAGCTTTCTGATGCAGGACAGTTTTGGATACAAAAACCCACAGGTTGTGGACTCTTTACTAGGCCCAGATGAATGGAAGTTGTAATAGACAGTGTTTTCAGATACAGTTCAGTATGGGATACAAAAACCCACAGGTTGTGGACACTTTACAAGGCCCAGATGAATGGAATTTGTAATATACACACTGTATTCAGATGTAGTTCAGTATTGGAAGCAAAATACAACAGATGTCAGCCAGTAAACTATGCAAAGATAATGGAATTTGTAATATACACACTGTATTCAGATATGGTTCTATATTGGATACAAATTTTTCCCAAATAAAATGTATTCTCTGCTGGAATACTGTATATACGGTTGTGGCCTAAACACACACACAGATGTACCCAAAACTAGTTAACTATGGCCAAAATATAAATCACTCTCTGCTGAAGTAATTAATATAACGGTTTCGGATTGAACGCACAAACAGATGTGGTACAAATTAGGGTAATTTCCCCAGAAAAATGATCATTACATACCGGTAATGTTGTTTTCCGGAGTCCATGACAGCACCAGGAGAGAGGGATCCTCCTCCCAGGACAGGAAACCACAGGTATAAGTTCTTCAAAGATGCCCCTCCTCCTCAGTGGTTATCATAGACGAGACTTAAGGACATCTTCACCATTCCTGGAACAGCTCTGTCCCATATTTTCGGTCATTTTCCGAGTTTAGCATCATAACAAGACTTTTTTTTTTTTTTTTTTTTCTCTGCACCCCCGTGAAGCAGAACCAACACCCAGAGAACAGAGTGGAAGACAAGAAACGGAAAGGAAAAATAGGGGGGGAATTAAGGTGGTGCTGTCATGGACTCCGGAAAACAACATTACCGGTATGTAATGATCATTTATCCCTTCGTCCAATGACAGCACCAGGAGATATCCCAGAGAGTGAAATTCAGGGAGGGCCCACAGCCTGAAGGACTTTACGTCCAAAGGAAAGATCAGACACTTCCGACAGGTTTAACCTGTAGTGCCTAAAGAAGGTGGAAGCAGAAGTCCAAGTTGCTGCTCTGCAAATCTCTTGAATTGAGACTTCCGCTCTCTCTGCCCAGGAAGTTGCTACCGCTCTAGTGGAATGGGCCGACCAACCCGACGGGACAGGTTCCTGCATAGAAACATATGCTAAAGAAATGGCCTGCTTTATCCAGCGGGCCAAAGTACCTTTACTGGCAACTTTACCCTTATTAGGGCCCGAATGCAAGACAAACAGGGAAGAACACTTCCTCCAGGATCTGGTAGCTTCTAAGTATTGCAGGACACAACTCCTAACATCCAGGGAATGACGTTCTGCTTTCCCCTCATCCTCATAAAAGGAAGGAAGAATCACTTCCTGACTTTTATGGAATCAGAGACCACCTTGGGCAAGAAAGCTGGGTCTGGTCTAAGCCGAATACAATCATCCTGGATGACCGTATAGGGTGGACTAATTGAAAGGGCCTGTAGCTCACTTACCCTCCTTGCGGATGTAATAGCCACTAAAAGATACACTTTAAAGTCAAAAACTTAATCGGTAAAGCGTCCAGAGGTTCAAAAGGAGGCTTTTCTAAAGCCCTGAGAACTAAATTGAGATCCCAGGGGGAGCCCTGAAATTCCTAGCAGGAATACCCCTAGATAAAGCTTTACAGAATCTTATAAGCCAAGGGTGACACGCTAGCCTGTAGTCGAACAGGACACTGAGTGCGGCTATCTGGACCTTAATAGTACTCAACGCAAGGCCCTTCTCCACCCCTTTCTGCAGGAAATCCAAAATTTCACTTAACTTCAGAGGGCAATCAGTGCAAGGAGCAATGCCTAGAAATCTAAAGAAGGTGATCCAGGTCCTGGCATAGATATTTGTTGTAACTGGCTTCCTACTTGACAGCATGGTGGCAACAACTGATTCAGAGAGACCCCTGTCTAGTAACATGCGCCGTTCAAAAGCCATGCCGTCAAATGGAGTCTTTTCATCGGAGGGTGTAATAAAGGGCCCTGATAGAGAAGGTCGGGGATCTCTGGAAGAACCCACGGGTCTGCTGCCGACAACACCCTCAGCCAATAGAACCATGCTCGACGTGGCCAGAAGGGGGCAATCATGATGACCTGAGCTCTGTCCTCCCTGATTTTCTTGAGGACTCTCGGAATCAATTGGAGGGGCGGAAAGGCGTACAATAGCCCCTGACCCCAGGGTTGAACTAAGGCATCTACCGCCTCTGGCTGATCTCGGGAGATAGGGAATAAAATCTTCTTACCTTCCTGTTCTCTCTGGTAGCAAAAGGTCTATTTGAGGGGACCCCCACAGGGTTACTATTTTGCGGAAGACGGAAGGATTCAGCGACCACTCCCTCTGATCTAGGGATCGGCGACTCAAAAAATCGGCTTTCCAATTCTCTGACCCCCTGATGTGCAGGGCTGAGAGAGAGAAGGCTACCCCTCTACTAGGGAGAAAATCTGAGTTGTCAGGGACAACAGGGTTCTCGAACGGGTACCTCCCTGATGATTCAGATAGGCTACAACAGACGTATTGTCGGAAAGAATCCTTACGTGCCGATCTCTGATCTGAGGAAGCAGTCTCTGAAGAACCAAAAAACTGCCATTAGCTCTTTGAGATTTGAAGAACTGTCCAACATCTGGTAGTTCCATAATCCTTGAAGCAAGGTCTCCCCAACATGAGCCCCCCACCCCCTCGGGCTGGCATCTGTGGTGATTATAAGGGGATCTTCGATCCTCCATGGCACCCCTGCTCCAGGTTTTCTACCGAAAGCCACCATTCCAGTGTCCGGCAGGTCTGTGCTGATATTACCAGGCCGACGTCCAGGCTCTCTACTTCTCCTGACCAGTTGTTCAAGATCTCCTCCTGAAGGGCCCTGGAATGAATCTGGGCCCACTGGACTGCTGGCATGCACGCAGTTAAGGTTCCCAGTACTGACATTGCTTTCCTCAAAGATACTCCTGGATTGATCATCAGGGTGTGAACTACTGACCTTACTTTCTGAACTTTCTCCGGAGTCAGGAAGGATTTCTGTACCGTCGAATCCAGCAAGATTCCCAGAAACAGTTGCCTTTTTCTGGAATCAATCTTGACTTCTCCTCGTTCAGTATCCAGCCCAGGGTTGCCAGAATTTCTCTCACCTGTTGGACCTGGAAAAAGCATTCCTGATGAGATTTTGCCACAATTAAAAAATCGTCCAGGTAAGGGACAAATAGAATATCCCTTTCCCTGATATGTGCTGCCATTTCCGACACTAGCTTCGTAAATATTCTCGGAGCCATGGAGATTCCAAGCGGGAGTACCTGGAATTGGAAGTGTCTCAGTTCCCCCTGGAATCTTAAGGCCACCCTGAGGTATTTCTGGTGTCCTGAAAAAATCGGAAGGTGATAATAGGCGTCTTTGACATCCAAAACAGCCATAAAACAGTCTTTGTACAGAAGCTGGGTTACCGTTTTCACCGTCTCCATTTTGAACCGCTGATACACCAGGTATTTGTTTAAGGATTTCAGATTTATGATAGTCCTGAATTCCCCACTTGGTTTCTTCACCAAGAATAGAGTGGAATAATAGCCTCTGCCTTTCTCTTCCTCTGGACACTGAATGAGAGCCCCTTTTGAAGAAGCTTCATCACCTCTTTTTCGAGCGCTGTTTGAGTCGTATGGTCTACCTGCGTTATTTTGAAGTGCTCGGGGAACCCTCTGAAATTCTATTCTGAACCCTTCTTTTAGTGAGCTCAGGATCCAGGAGCTGCTTGATATTTTGGACCAAGCTGGGAGGAAAAATTGAAGCCTTCCTCCCACCCTGGCGTCATTGGGAGCTGTCTTTTTAGGGGGCTCTCTAGACTGATTTTTAAACAAGAGACCCTTGGATCGGGAAAATTTCCATCTGTCATTTCTATTTGTCGGGCTCCTATTTCTGTCTCTGGTGTATTTATTCCCTTGGGAAAAACGGTCCCGCTTGCGAAAGGAAGACTGAAAGGAGGATGGAAATCCTTTCTTTCTGTCTCCTGCTTTTTCTAGAATATCATCTAGAGAGGAGCCAAACAAATATTTCCCTTCGCATGGAAGACCGCACAGTCGGTTCTTAGATGCCACGTCCCCTGACCAACTTTTTGAGCCAAATAGCCCTACGGGCGGAGTTAGCCATGGATGAGGCCCTCGCGGACAAGCGTGCCGCATCCGCCGAGGCATCGGCCAAAAAATCAGCCGCTTTTCCAATAGACTCGACTGACTCCAGCAATTTATCCCTTGGTGTCTTATCCCGGATCTGAGCCCCTAACTGTTTGATCCACAGAATCTGGGCCCTAGCCGTACAGGTGGAGGCTATGTTCGGCTTAAAAGATGCACCAATAGACTCCCATGTTCTTTTCAAAAAGGTGTCCGCTTTCCTATCCATAGGATCTTTTAAATTCCCCAGGTCATCAAAGGGTAGGGAAGTTTTCCTTGATACTTTTGCGATGGGTACATCTATTTTAGGGGCTTTAACGCTCCTCCGCCTACGTTCCTTACTTGTCAAGGCGCTTAGCTCTTCCCTAATCATCTTCTTCATGCATTTAACCATACTGGGAGATTCCTCAGCTAGGGTACTTTCAATGCAAGTCTTACATAATGGTTTGGTGTACGAGGCATCAAGTCTGGCTTTACAAATACCACATTCTTTGTGACGTGCTTTTGTAGTGGCCTTTTTCGGTTTATCGCTTCCTCCCTGGAATTTTTAATAACATACGATCAGGGATTTAAAGAAGATAAAAGCGTGTTACTTACATAACTTCAGACCCATACCAGTCATACCGTAGGTGCTGGGGTAACTGGGTCCCTGGGGTTCTCTCCAGAGCTTTCCATACTGGAAGACCTCCCCTAGTCCCCTGGATCTGGAAGGTCACTGCAAAGATCCCAGGGGAGGCTGGCTGGTTCAAGGTTGTGCAAGGCAGGTAGAGCAGAGCAGAGCAGGATACCTGGTCAGAGTAGCCTGTGACACAGAGCAACAAGGCAGGATACCAGGAGGAGTGCTTGAACAGGGCCCTCAACGCTGAAGCAGCTGTGCCCTGTGTACCGGCGCTTTATTTTTGAATTTGCCGCGCTCGGCTAAGCTCCGACCCCGTCGTCACCCGGCTACTTCGGGTTGCGGCTTCCCTGCCGCGCGGCAGCAAGGTCGCGGCCGTGCTCCCTCCCGCAGACCGGCCGACCGGCATGTAAGTAGGGAAGGGAGTGGTGGGAGGGGAAAAACTGCCTCCGATGTTCTTCGCGGTGTGCGTAGCGGGGACATCACCCGGCGCACACCTCCAACCAGCCCCAAATCCGCATAAGGGAGAAACTACTCCCCAGAAAATAACAAATCTGTAGTTGTCCTTCCTAGGACAGGAAACCACTGAGGAGGAGGGGCATCTTTGAAGAACTTATACCTGTGGTTTCCTGTCCTGGGAGGAGGATCCCTCTCTCCTGGTGCTGTCATTGGACGAAGGGATAAAATAATTTCTCTGATGGTACAGTGTATATCTCACTAGCAGGCACACTGTAGTGAATAAGCCCCTTTTTATAATGTCTGCTCAACACACTGCTTTCTGATGGTATAGTGTATATCTCACTAGCAAGCACACTGTAGTGAATAAGCCCCTTTAAGATGTCTGCCCAACACTCTGCTTTATGATGGTGCAGTGTATATCTAACTAGCAGGCACACTGTAGTGAATAAGTCCCTTTTTATAATGTCTGCTCCACACACTGCTTTCTGATGGTATACTGTGGATGTCACTAATCTGAAATCTTTCTGTCTTTTAGAAGTTTGGGTACTTAAAAAAAAACGATTTTCAAGCCCTGCCTGAATACACCTGTCCCTGATAGTGCTTAATTAAAACCCTTCCTTAAAAAAAAGGTGCTGCACTGCTGCCAAACACACACTGTAGTCCTTAAAAGGACTGTTTGGTCTTTCGATAATGTTTTTGGAGTAAAATCTGTAAGTTTACAGCAAAACGCTATCTGTCCCTGCCTACTATCTGCTCTTCCTGACGCTGAATGAGCCGAGCGCCAGACCTCCGCTCCTATATCAACTGGTATCGCGTGTTCCGGCCAACCAATCAGTGTAAGGCTTACAGCTAACATGGCTATGGCCTTACACTGAAGGGAATTACTTACCTGGACCTTGATTGGCTGCTTAGGAGGCGCCAAACGTGCAGTTGAGGAAGGCTGAACTAGCCGAAACGTCCTGTGAACCGTTGTGTGTGGAATAAAGTATACCATTGAGAGCAGTTCGTCTGGTGGGATTATCTTTTACTATTCATATGGGGATTGCTCCTTTCCTGTGCAGACATCAATTTGAAGGTTGCGAGCTGTCTGATTTGCAATTAGGCTTACAGCTAACATCGCTATGGCCTTACACTGAAGGGAATTACTAAGCTGGACCTTGATTGGCTGCATAGAAGGTGCCAAACGTGCGGAGATGAGAATTGAGCAATGCGATGAACACAAGTGGTGCTCGGGCGGGTTAAGCTCATTAAATTTCATAAAGGGACAACCTAGTCTTCCTACTTGGAGTGTATCTAATTGAGAACAAAGCTACAGTCAACCCAATTATTTCCTGTTTTTTCCATGGCTTTTTGAATGTTCAATTTGTGTGTCATTCATTCTCTCGATTTTCCCTGAACACTGTGGATGGTATGGAACGTAGAATAATTGCTGAATGTCTTAGGCCTCTGTCACTGCTTTAACAATTTTCCCTGTAAAGTGTATCCCCCGTCACTTTCTATTATTTCTGGGACCTCATATCTGGACACTACTTCCTTGAGCAGTTTCTGAGTTGTGGCTTTTGCCTTATCATGTGTCACTGGGCAAGCTTCAGGCCATCAGGAAAAGAGGTCAACATACATGAGCACATACTCATATACAGTGTCGTATCTAGCTTTCAAATTTTTTTTGGGGGGGGGCACACTGGGGGCCAGGACAAAAGTAGGGGGGGGCAGCTATAACAATGATACATTTACACAAATATGCTTAGAAATACTGCAATACTTTACCCAATACCTAAAACCGCAACAGGGAAGAAAAGTCCTGCTGTCTGTGGTTTAAAAAAAAAAAATAATCACTCAGATTTCAACATGTCCTAGCTGACTCGGCATGCTGGAATTACTCCAATTCCAGCATCTACCGGCTGTGTCACAGGTAAGTCCCCTTCTCTTTGTCACATGGCATGACCCAATAGTATCGATATCGGCAAACACCTGAAGTACTTCTACTCAGTATTATATTTAGTGCATTCCTATAAAAAATAACATAAAAAATAATAAATAAAATAATAACCTCCTTCTGCAATTTTTAAAGAAAACAAAGAAACACGAGATACAAATTTTAGCTTTTGTTTTTACAGCAACTCTCCGGCTTCGGGAGGGACACTTCCAGATTGTTTTGTAGCAGCGGACAGAAAATAATGTGGTGCCTATAGAACAGACTACACAGTGAAGCGATATACTGTATATTGTGTGGCACAGTGTAGAGGTATACTGTATATTGTGCGGAACAGTGTATGCTATATGTGTATAACAAACACATTTCACATGAAAACTTACAATTACTTGGCTTGGCCCTTGGGGATCTTTGACACCACTTTAGCTGGGGGGGGGGGGGGGTGATGGGGTCCGGTGGAGCTGATTTTGTGCTTTATCCTAATAAAAAAGATTTCATAATAAGGATTTTGGAGAAGGGGCAGAGGGATAGCAGAGCAGAGAGAGGCTTGTGCTGCTAATAGGGGGATCTTACCATGGGGGGAGTAATAAAGCCCATCGTAATCCCCCCCAGTAGTAATAATTCTCCTTCTAATAATTGTAAAGCCTCCAGTTGAGCTAATGTTCCCATAGTGCCCCCCATAATATGCCAGTATAAAATACCTCTATATAGTGCTCCTAGTAAATGTCCTATAGTGCTCCTCTCCCCCCCTCCTAGTGCCCCCATAATGTACCAGTATAAAATGCCCCTATATAGTGCCCCAGTAGATCCCCCATAATTTGAAAGCATAAACTACCCCTTCTTAGTGCCCCAGTAGATGACCCCATAATACTCCTCCCCCCTTCCCCATAGTACCCACCATAATGTGTGCCAGTATAAAATGCCACTGTACAGAGCCCCCCATATAACATACCCCTTCTTTGTGGCCTCAGTAGATGCCCCTATAGTGCCCACCAATAATGTGCCGGCAAGAAATGCCCCATAGTGCAACATAATAAGGTGCCAGTAAAAAGTGCCCCCAATAATGTGCCATTAATAACTTCCCCCAATAATGTGCCAGGAAAATGTGCCCCCATAGATTCCCCTCAATCATGTGCCAGTAAGAAGTGCCCCCATAGTGCAACCTAATAATGTGCCAGTTAAAAGTGCCCCCAATGATGCCTCCTGGCCTCAATGTCACATTTCTCCCCTCCATGTCACATTTCTCAACTCCATGTCAAATCACCTGTCACATCAGCCCTCCATGTCACATTTCTCCCCCTCCGTGTCACCCACCCCCCTCCATCCATGTCACATTTCTCCCCCTCCATGTCACATCACCCCCTCCTTTTTAAATGACCCTATTTGTGTCACATTTCTTCCAGAGGCCCCCCCCCCATCCCCCCCTGCTAGTGTAGTATCTATACAGACCTTGCTCTTGAGTTACATTCTGGGAAGTATTGCCTTTTGAGTTCTGCCACGTTGCTTTTTTTTAAGTTAGGTTTTATATGGCTTGGGTCAGCGTAGTGGCAAAGTGGTAAAACACCGCCCATAGTAGCCCATAATGTCCTCAATACCCCAGTGATAATAATATATATCCCCATAATGGCCCCAGCAGTGATAACACCCCCCCCCCCATGATAATAGTATGCATCCCCCTAATAAAACCCGGAAGTGATAATTCCTCTGTGAGTCACGTGACTGGACCATGACCCATCAATGCGATGCGCTGCCGCTGAAGTGCGCTGGTGATTACTGAGGGCCGCCGCACAGGGTCAGCACAGGCAAGAAAGTGAGCAGGCGGGCCGAACTGGGCAACGATTATGTGTCCACACTCACCACCAGGCAGGGCAGGTTCTAGGTGAAATGGGGCCCTGGGGCGAAAAACAATAAGGCCCCCCCCCCCCACGTGACACTTGCTGACTTTAACGTCCCATATTGTAAACGAATGCAAGTGGAAAAATGCAAGTGGCTCATCAATCAGTCTGGAGATTTAATTTGTGGACGTTCATACAAAAGAAAAAAAAAAAAAGAACATATGTCTGAACTAAATACATCAACTCATCAAGTTGTGGGCAGGCCAAGTTAAATGTTATTTGTGGTCGGATCAGCTATCAGAAAGGTGTACCTAACCTATCTAACCCTATCTACAACAAGCAGTAGAATTGTGCCATAACTGCTGCGGTAGGGCAGCCTAAAGGGGGCCACCCTAATATGAAGTGACTGTAAGATGGTGTGGGTGGGTGGGTGAAATAAGCTGAATCGGCGTCAGCCTGGGCCCACAGGTGCCTATAAATAGCCTAGTAACCAGCCAGCCTGGGCCCACAGGTGCATATAACTAGCCTTGTAATCAGCCTCCCCTCTCCCAAATACAGCAAAGGTCTTTGCTTAATACTTGTGGTCGGATCAGCTATCAGAAAGGTGTACCTAACCTATCTAACCCTATCTACAACAAGCAGTAGAATTGTGCCATAACTGCTGCGGTCGGGCAGCCTAAAGGGGCCAAAAAGAGCAGACCTTAGTTTAGAGCAAAACATATACATACCATTACGACACCCATTTTGAACGCAAAGACTACACGATGAAGGTCCGGAATATACCATACATATCACAGAGACTTCTATGTACCTTACCTCTTTGTCACGTGCGCAGGCACGTCGTTCTTGGAGGTAGCTAATGTTGATGCTTTGGAAGAGTGGTTGGTAATCAGAAACGATTTACTCCTATGTTGACCAACATATGAACATATTACGAGACGGTCTGAATCCTGAGAGCTGCAGACTGAAACAACAATGGTGAATCTGATGGAAGGGCCTAAATCAAGTCCAACCATTCGCCAAGGGCCCTGTTAATGGTAGCAAAATACTTCACCTATACTTATTCCCCAGGCCACCGCTTTAAATTATTATTATTCTTTTTTTTATAAAGGACCCAAAAATTACGAGATGGCGGATGCCGTCTAACTCTAGTAATGGATTAAGTAAAATGTGTAGACTCACCAGGCCTGGGGAACCATAAGCACGAGTACATGGCTGTTCCAATTAACGAGCTAATGTTGCCTGTAATGAGGACAGAAAACATACCCACCATACTAGCAGTTGTGACAGGAAATAAGCTTAAGGTCGTGATAAACCATGTATGCTGCGCCTACAGTAGTGATAGGACATGTTGAGTCCATAGACGTGACAGACTACGTATATTGCGCCTTATTATTGTACCAACTACTGGAAGATGGACCGGTACCCAGGAACTAGGTGCAACACGAACACCCTCAGCCCGAGTTTGACGATGAAGTAAGCATGACTGTAATAAAGACATAATGTACACCCAATGCCTGCCGCTATGGCAGGACAAGCTAAAGGTCATGATAGACTACGTATGCTGCGCCTGTAGTCGAGCTAGGATTTATCGTGTCAGTAAACGTGACAGACTTCGTAAATCGCCTGTAGTCGTGACAGGACTTATTAGTCTGTAGTCGTGACAGACTTCGTAATTCGCCTGTAGTGGTGAGACAGGACTTATTAGTCTGTAGACGTGACAGACTTCGTAAATCGCCTGTAGTGGTGAGACAGGAGTTATTAGTCTGTAGACATGACAGACTTCGTAAATCACCTGTAGTAATGACAGGACTTATTAGTCTGTAGTCGTGACAGACTTCGTAAATCGCCTGTAGTGGTGACAGGACTTATTAGTCTGTAGTCGTGACAGACTTCGTAAATCACCTGTAGTGGTGAGAGGACTCCCTGTGGACGAAACTGATGGCATAGTATTTTTTTTATTTTTTTTTTCCTGAACAACCCTTTGAGAGCCGAAATTTGAGAAACTTGAAAAAAAAAAAAATGAGACCACAGGGTCAGCTTCCTGGGAGAATGGGTCTATAATGCGAGGACGGGCAAGAGAAAAGTAACAGCGGGGAGCGAGGAAAGCAAGAACCTAGAGAGGGTAAATGGGAGAAAAGATGCGAACCCAGGAGAAGGTGATGTCTGAAAAGGAAGACTTGAGATGACTGCTTGAAAAGAAAACAATGAAGACCCAACAACCTACAACAATAATGTGAGTTAGATTCTAATAGCAAAAGCCATGCATGCAAGCCTCCACAAGAAGAATTGTATTGCGAGCCACAGCCATGCGAGCGGGCTTGAAGGCAGAAATAGACATGGAACCTACTGTGGTGGGACCACGCAGCCGACCTCGAATGGCGGCGTTGTGTGTGTAAAATGTAAACTGAGAAGCCATGCATGAGAGACTAATGGCGGGGCCAAGCGTGAGAGACACTAATGGCGGGGCCAAGCGCGAGAGACACTAATGGCGGGGCCAAGCGCGAGAGTCACTAATGGCGGGGCCAAGCGCGAGAGTCACTAATGGCGGGGCCAAGCGCGAGAGACACTAATGGCGGGGCCAAGCGCGAGAGACACTAATGGCGGGGCCAAGCGCGAGAGACACTAATGGCGGGGCCAAGCGCGAGAGACACTAATGGCGGGGCCATGCGCGAGACACACTAATGGTGGAGCCATGCGTGTCAAACTTAAATGGAGAAGCCATGCGTGAGAGACTCTAATGGCGGGGCCATGCGCAAGAGACACTAATGGCGGGGCCATGCGCGAGAGACACTAACGGCAGAGCCCTGAGTAAGAGACACTAATAGTGGAGCCATGCGTGTCAAACTTAAATGGAGAAGCCATGCGTGAGAGACTAATGGCGGTGCCATGCGTGAGAGACTCTAATGGCGGACGCTTAATTGGAGAAGCCATGCATGAGAGACTCCAATGGCAGTGCCACGCGTGAGAGACTCTAATGGCGGACACTTAATTGGAGAAGCCATGCGTGAGAGACTCTAATGGCGGACACTTAATTGGAGAAGCCATGCATGAGAGACTCCAATGGCAGTGCCACGCGTGAGAGACTCTAATGGCGGACACTTAATTGGAGAAGCCATGCGTGAGAGACTCTAATGGCGGACACTTAATTGGAGAAGCCATGCGTGAGAGACTCTAATGGCAGTGCCACGCGTGAGAGACTAATGGTGGACATTTAATTGGAGAAGCCATGCGTGAGAGACTCTAATGGCAGTGCCATGCGTGAGAGACTCTAATGGCGGACACTTAGTTGGAGAAGCCATGCGTGAGAGACTCTGATGGCGGAGTCATCTGTGTAACACTAAATCGGAGAAGCCATGCGTGATAGACTCTAATGGGGGAGTCATGTGTGTAAAACAAACGAAGAATCCATGCGTGAGAGACTCTAATGGCGAAGTTATGTGTGTAAAACAGAGAAGCCATGCGTGAGAGACTCTAATCGCGGACACTTAATCAGAGAAGCCATGCGTGAGAGACTGATGGCGGAGTCATATGTGTAACACTTAAACGGAGAAGCATTGCTTGAGAGACTATAATGGCAGAGTCATGTGTGTAAAACATAAAACAGAGAGGCCATGCGTGAGAGACTAATGGCGGTGCCATGCGTGAGAGACTCTAATGGCGGAGTCATATGTGTAACACCTAATTGGAGAAGCCATGCGTGATAGACTCTAATGGCGTAGCCATGAATGCGAAACTTATGGCAATTTAAAAAAAAATAAAGATTTTTTTTTTTATAATTTTTTTTTTTTTGAATAATTTTTTTTTTTTTTTAAACCACTTAAGCAGCACCCGTATGACTTGGGGACTCGCATAACCATGACCCCCTTCGACAGTAACCTAGGACACTAACCAGCTTACAACCATATTGTACCCCTAACGAATAACGTGAAGAACGGTCATAGACCCCGCAGAGCCATGAGGCCAGGGGCGTAACTACCGGGGAAGCAGGGGAAGCGGCTGCTTCGGGGCCCGGGCTGACAAGGGGCCCGGCGCCAGGCAGCACGTGTCCACTCTCCTCTGCTTCCCCGCCCCAGTAATCAGCTGTTTGGGCGCTGCGCAGCAGCAGGCTATCTGCCGAGAGTGCGCTCCATTAGACTGTCCACTATGCCGGCGGGCCCGCCCCCTTTTAGTACAGTTTGGCCCGGGCCCCCCCCTTTCACAGTTCCCCCCCCTTTCCTCCCCTTATACAGTTTGGCCTGGCCCCCTACCCTTTCACACTTCCCCCCTCCTCTCCCCTCCCCTCTTTTGGGTACGTGCGTCATGACTCATCATGCCTGTGTCCTGCAGTGCGGCGCCGCTGATGCGATCCTCCTATCTTGCAGGGCAGGGAAGGAGGCGGTGCTGGCTGAGTTGTTGAACGGCACGCCGGCCCACAGCCTATCAGAGAGGCTGGCAGCGCGATGACATCATTACGCAGGCGACGCGATGACGTCATCGCGCTGCTGAGCTGCAGAAGGCATCAGAACAGCGCTGCCGCCGGACGTGGGTGTAAGTAGCAGTAGCACAGTCACATTCTGTGTGAGTGTGACTGTCTGTGACCACATTTTTTGGCTTGGCTGCCTGGGGGTGGGGATTAATAATCAAAATAAATGTGCATTGGCTACTGGCACATTGGAGGGGGGCAAGGACAATATGTTTGACAATGGCTCACATTTTTTGGTTTCACTAGGAATTGAATTGGGAATAATTCAGAATAATGGACTATGGGGGTTAAGGAGGGGGGGAGCATTGGCTACTGGCACATTATGGGGGTGCTACATGGCTGGGTGGCTACTGGCACATTATGGGGGTGTTACGTGGCTGGGTGGCTACCGGCACATTATAGGGGGTGTTATATGGCTGGATGACTACTGGCACATTATAGGGGGCTGGGGGGTGCTATATGGCTGACTACTGGCACATTATGGGGGGTGGGTGTTACATGGCTGGGTGGCTACTGGCTGATTATAGGGGGGGGTGTTACATGGCTGGGTGGCTACTGGCACATTATAGGGGGGGGGGGTTATATGGCTGGGTGGCTACCGGCACAATTTAGGGGGGGGTGTTATATGGCTGGGTGGCTACTGGCACATTATGGGGGGTTATATGGCTGGCTACTGGCACATTATGGGGGGGCGGGTTATATAGCTGGCTACTGGCACATTATAGGGGGGCTATATAGCTGGGTGGCTACTGGCACATTATAGGGTGGGTGTTATATGGCTGGGTGGCTACTGGCACATTATAGAGCGGGTGTTATATAATCTCAAGATCGTGACTTGCCAAAGGAGTGGGGTTTACACAGGTGTAGGGGGGAGCGAAACATGCGCGCGCGTGCGGGGGGGGCCCATAACAAAATTTGCTGTGGGGCCCAGTCATTTCTAGCTACGCCCCTGCATGAGGCTGAAGCGGTCATCGGGCCCCCGAAGCCGAGACTGAACTAGATGACTTTACAGTGACGATAAGTAATTAAAATGTGAGCCAGACCTGATGGGATATGCATAGACAATAGTGAACCGAACCCCGTGCCTACGTAAAACATTAAACCAACCGTGAAATTGAACCGATGGGAGAAAAAAGAGCCAGAGGCATTACAGTTCGCTAAGAGAAGACCCTAATCGTGACAACGAGTGAACAGCTTGTGAAACATAGTAGGAAACTTACTCCTATTAGCCCACTGACCGCTGAGGGACTGTATGTGAGCTGGGGCAGGAGACCAGTCTGAGTGAATGCGAACCAGGAATAAAGAACAGCACCCAATTTTTATTTATTTTTTTCACCGAAGTGAAACAGAAAGTAGGCCTATGGAATGTAACCACCAGCGAGGAAAGAAACGTAAACCTGAAAGAAAGTGGTATCAGAGCGGTGTGCTGACTGCCCTAGTGAAAATACTGAGTAACCATGATGTAGCAATGAAAGGAAAAATGCAGCCTTAAGTGGAAGCAGAATATAACATCTGATGTGAGAACAGGTGGGTGAATGCAGCTCTGGATGTGAGTGGTGCCTAACATGGTATGGCCCCAGCTCTGAGCATGAAGAGCAAGGTATAACGCAGCTGTATGAATGCAATCTGAAGCGAGCAGAGTATTAATGTGATGCAACAGCAAACGCATGAACGCAGCTCTAGTAGTGAATCGAGTATAGGACAAAATGTAAATGCAGACACATGGACGTAGCTTTCCAAGGTAACAAACCTAACCATGATCCTTCGACCATAAGCGCCCAACCTCCTTCGCCCCAGAGTGCTACAAGTCACTAACCGTGTAACCAAGTCCGATCCTACCGTGAATGCCAGCACTCGCCTGGCACCTTCTTCCATTACTCAGGCGCGAATGAACCTCCACATAATGCTGCAGTTTTTTTTTTTGTTTTTTTTTAAATCGGTCACCACAACACCACCTAAGAAAATATAAACGTGTTTGAATATAACCCTTGATGCAACGTTAATTAATCGACATATAGTGCACTTATAAACCTAGCACAGAACCGCTGACACATGCGTGCCCATAACATACAGTTTATAGATTAAACGCACTTATATACAAGAGCATCAGAACTCAAATACCGGCGCCTTGACCGATCTGCTTGTGTCCCCATATACAGACCACTGATATACATTTACCAACACCTTGCATGTCTGGCTTTAACTGCGGACGTGCGCCCCACATGTACAATAGGTAACAAAACCATGCACTTTTTTTTTTTTTTTATAAAACCGATATCAGAAAACATGCAACCATACCTACTCTAGGCGCATGCTACACCAATAACTATATGCAATAGCCCCTAACAAGCCCCCAAACAGCTAGACAAAATACTAACAACAGTCATTTGACTGTTAACACCCAACTCTGCTTTGACCCAGAAAACTGCGAATCGCATACCGCACTGTGGGTCCCGTGCCAATAAGTGCAATCCTACAGTGAGTGCCAGCATTCGCCTGGCCCTTTTTGCCGATGCCCAGGTGTGAACGAGCCTCCACATGATGCTGCTGCGTTTTTTTGTTTTTTTTTAAAACAACCATTGATACACAAACACAGTGTGCATAGCTTGAGCCCACTAACAACCAACGCTCGGCCCTTTAGCGCCCAAACTCAGCTTAATCCCAGAGCGCTACATGTTGCGGACCGCAGTGTGGGTCCCATGCAAACCACTCCGATCCTACCATGAATACCAGCGCCCTCCTGAGACATTCTGCCATCGCCCAGCCGTAAGGAGCCTCCACACCATGCTGCTGTATCCTAGAGCTGACCCAGAGGTAGTGAAATCAGCTGAATCGGCATCAGCCTGGGCCCACAGGTGCCTATAAATAGCCTAGTAACCAGCCAGCCTGGGCCCACAGGTGCATATAACTAGCCTTGTAATCAGCCTCCCCTCCCACAAATACAGCAAAGGTCTTTGCTTAATACTTATTGCCCAGGCCCCAGATCCACCATTCTAACCTAATCAGACCTTCTGACACAGTGACAATGCATTGCATGCATCTGTCTTCTCTTACCGAGATGCATGCAGCTGTGTCACGATCTGTCTCTGAGTCCACTCGCGGGCCACGGCGATAACAGTGCGCCTCTCTCTTCCTGCTGGCAGGCATGGACAAACTGACGTGACGTCACATGCGTGCATCACGTAGGGTAGAGAGCCGCTGCGGACTGCCCAGAGGATACCATCTCTGCTGTCCATATACCAGGCCAACTACCAGTATTACCCCTTCATATACCGCCTGTCCGCCTGGTCACCCCACACCTAACACGAACACTAACACAATTAACAATAAGGACTGACACTGACAGTCTGATTGACTCACTGTCAGTGTGGCTCAACCAGGGGCTGACACAGACAGCAGAGGGGCCCTGTGCAAAAGATGTACCTGCCCCCTCCTCCCACACCCAAACCACACATACAAATATAAACATATAAATGCTAATAAAAAACATGTGATAGCCTGCAGCTATCCCTCAGGGCTCCCTCATACACTTGGACATGTTCATATATGTCCGCATTGTTGAGAAAAGTGATGTTTTATTATATGCAAATGAGCATCTAGAAGCAATGGGAGTGTTACCATTACACCTGCCAGGCCTTGTCAAAGTAGACGGAGCGTCAGTTGTAGAAAGAGCAGAACCTCTAGTTGTAATGGTAACGCCCCCATTGCTCCTAGAAAGATCATTTTCATATATTCAAGTATACATTTTTTTTTTTCAAAAATGCGGGCATATATAAACATGGGACTAACACAGACCGGCACTGACCGATGGGTGGCTTTAGTGCTGCCCTAGCCATTTTACAGGCTAGGGCAGCGCTAGAGCAGGTCCATTAGTGCCAGTGACATCACCGGGCTCAATGCTAGGTGGAAGCTACCCCCAAAATAGTACCTCCTGTGGTAATCAGGCTCCCTGCAGTGCCCTAAGTACTAATAAGGCCCCCTATAGGGCACCTCTTATAATCTGTAAGGCACTTCTGTAGAGGCCTTAGTAGTAGTAATGCCCTCCACTATTGCACACAGTATTTATAATGTTCCCTGCAGTGCCCCCGGTAATTATAATACCTCCTGCCATACTCCCTGAAGATATATTCTTCTCTGTAGTGCCCCCATAAATTTTAATATCTGTCCTCTTCCTCCAGACTTCGATACCATGCAATCCCATGTAAATAACACCAGTCATCACCATCCAGTCTTCTATACCATGCAGTCCTATGTAAATAACACCAGTCCTCTCTCTCCAGTCCCATGTAAATAACTTCTCTTCATTACAGTTCACTGTAACATACAGTCCCATGTAAATAACTTAAATCCCCTCCTTCACCCCCACCAACACATAGTCCCATGTCAACAACATCCCTTTTTACCCTTCAGTCCCCTATAATATCCAATCCCATGTAACTAACACCCCTCTCCTCCCTCCAGCCCCTCTAACATGCAGTCCCAGTTAAATGTCATATTTTCCTCCCACTAAGCAGGGAGGAAGTATAACAGGGGAGAACCACATTTCCCAGCATTTCTTTAGCACTTACATTTCCTCCATGGCATTCTAGGTCTCCACTGCTGAGCGCCGCCTCTTTCTTTCTGCACTGGTCACATGATGGTGACCTCATCACAGGTCCTACCACCACTTTCACTGTTGAATAGATAAAAAAAAACAACTATAAAAAAAAAATAATCTCCAACTAAAAGTGTCCTGTCTGACCCAAGAAGAAGTACAACAGCGACTTAAAAAGATTAAATATGTTCAAAATGTGAGCAAATTACCCGTTTGGAATCGCACATCAAGTCTCTAAACAGGCTAGTTCCAACACTGAAAGCAACTGACAATTTGGAAAAAGAGTTTGCTGTTCACTGAGCAAGCACTCTATGGAGCAGATAAAGGGTAGAGTGACAGTGAGGGGGCTGAGGAGAGTAAGGTAGTTAGCTGGGTAACAGTAAGAAAGTGGGGTAGAGGGAAGAGTGGCAGGGAGGCTAGCCCTGACCTGACACACACCAACAAGTTTGTACGGTTGGCAGATGAGGGGGATGTCAGTTCAGGGATGGCACTGCTGCAGCTGGACATTTCCTCTGCCAGTCAGGGGAATGTCAGCTCCAGTAATCAGGGGACCAGGAGAGCAGGGAAGGCCAGACAGGTGTTGGTAGTGGGAGACTCCATTATTAGGGGAACAGATGGGCCGATCTGTCACAAAGATCCTGATCGCCGAACAGTGTGCTAAAGTTCGACACATCGCGGATCGGGTTGACAGATTATTGGGAGGGGCTGGAGAAGATCCATCCGTCATGGTCCATATCGGAACCATTGACAAAGTTAGAGGAAGGTGGAGAGTCCTTCAAAATGATTTCAGGGATTTAGGTAAAAAGCTTAGGGCAAGGACCTCAAAAGTAATATTTTCTAAAATACTGCCTGTACCACGAGCCACACAAGAAAGGCAGTGGAAAATTAGGGAGGTTAACAAGTGGCTCAAGAACTGGTGTAGGAAGGAGGGGTTTGGGTTCCTAGAGAACTGGGCCGACTTCTCTGTCGGCTACAGGCTCTATCGTAGGGACGGGCTGCACCTCAATGGGGAAGGGGCAGCTGTGTTGGGGAGAAAGATGGATATGAGGTTGGAGGAGTGTTTAAACTAGGGACTGGGGGGAGGGTAATTACATTATAGGAGGGGAAGATAGTGCAGATAGAGACCAGGGGTGAAGTAGTGTGACTGGGGGAGGAATGGAAGAGGGGACTAGAACAGTTCAGAATGAAAGGTGTAGGGTAAAAAATATACATAAACCTCTCAAATGTATGCATACTAATGCCAGAAGCCTGACTAACAAGACTGGTGAACTGGAATTAGTGATGTGTGAGGAGAACTATGAAATTGTGGGGATAACGGAGACATTGCTGGATGAAGTTAATGTACAGGGTTACATTCTGTTTAGAAAGGATTGTCAAAACCGGAGAGGTGGAGGGGTCTCTATGTGAAGTCATGTCTAAAGCCTACAATTCAAGAATACATCTGTAAGGGACATGAACATGTGGAGTCACTGTGGGTAGAAATACATGGAGTAAAAAACAATAATAAATTACTAATAGGAGTTTATTATAAACCACCTAATATACCAGAGTCCATAGAAAATCTATTACTAAACAAGATAGACGAGGATTATGGGGGACTTCAACTACCCAGATATAGACTGGGAAACTGAAAGCTGTACATCCCATAAAGGAAACAGGTTCTTGGAAATAGCCAAAGACAATTACCTTTCCCAACTGGTTCAGGACCCCACTAGAGGGACGGCCATACTGGACTTTGTATTAACCAATAGACCTTGCAGAACAACAGATGTGCAGGTTGGGGGACACCTATGAAATAGTGACCATAAAGTAATAACCTTTCAATTTTCCTTCAAACAAGAGTTTCTAAAGGGAGAAACAAAAATACCAAACTTCAAAAAAGCACAATTTAGCCAACTAAGCGAGGCCATAGGCCTAACTAACTGGGACAAAGTCCTCAAAAATAAAAATAGAACCACAAAATGGGAGATTTTTAAACACATTTTAACATCTAATTGTGAGAGGTACATACCTTATAGGAATAAAAGGCTAAGAAACAATAAGAAACCAATTTGGATAAATCGAACCGTAAAGAAAGCAATAATTGTCAAAAAGAAAGCATATAAATCACTAAAAAAGGAGGGGAGCCAGGAAGCACTGATAAACTATAAGGAAAAAAAAAATACAATATGTAAAAAACTAATAAAAATTGCCAAACTAGAGACCGAGAGATTAATTGCCAAAGAGAGTAAAACTAACCCTAAAATGTTCTTCAATTATATAAATGGTAAAAAATATAAATCTGAAGGAGTCGGCCCTCTACATAGCAATGAGGGGGGTGTTGCAGAGAGTGACGAGGATAAAGCAAAACTATTAAATATTTTTTTCCCACTATATTCACTGAGGAAAATAAACTGTCAGATGAAATTCAGAATGTAAAAGTAAATTCCCCATTAAAAGTGCCCTGTCTGACCCAGGAAGAAGTACAACAGCGACTTAAAAAGAATAAAATAGACAAATCGCCAGGACCAGATGGCATACACCCCCGTATCCTAAGGGAATTAAGTGATGTCATAGCCAGACCTTTATTTCTGATATTTACGGACTCTATACTGACAGGGAATGTTCCACAGGATTGGCGCATAGCAAATGTGGTGCCAATATTCAAAAAGGGTCCAAAAACAGAGCCTGGAAATTATAGGCCGGTAAGTTTAACATCTATTGTTGGTAAACTGTTTGAAGGGTTTCTAAGAGATGCTATCTTGGAGTATAATGAAAATAAGCAAATAATGCCATATCAGCATGGCTTCATGAGGGATCGGTCATGCCAAACGAATTTAATCAGTTTATATGAGGAGGTAAGTTCTAGACTTGACAGCGGCGAATCAATGGATGTCATATATCTGGACTTTTCCAAAGCATTTAACACTGTACCTCATAAAAGGTTAGTATATAAAATGAGGATGCTCGGACTGGGAGAAAATGTCTGTAAGTGGGTAAGTAACTGGCTGAGTAACCGAAAACAGAGGGTGGTTATTAACGGTACACACCCAGATTGGGTCACTGTCACTAGTGGGGTACCTCAGGGGTCAGTATTGGGCCCTATTTTCTTCAATATATTTATAAATGATCTTGTAGAAGGCTTGCACAGTAAAATATCAATTTTTGCAGATGACACGAAACCGTGTAAAGTAATTTACACTGAAGAGGACAGTGTTCTGCTACAGAGGGATCTGGATAGATTGGAGGCTTGGGCAGAGAAATGGCAGATGAGGTTTAACACTGCCAATTGTAAAGTTATGCACATGGTAAGGAATAATGCAAGTCACCCGTACATACTAAATGGTAAAACAATCGCCCAAAAAAACAAAAAAATATGTCTCTCAGCCAATGGATACATTAAAACATATTTTTTTTTTTGTTTCAAAAATGATATTATTCTGTAAAACTTAAATAACTAAATAAAAAGTATACATATTAGGTATCTCCGCATCTATAACAACCTTCTCTATAAAAATTACACATGATCTAACCCCTCAGGTGAACACAGCAAAATAAAATAATATAAATACAGTGTCAAAAGCCATTTTTGTCACCTTACATCATAAAAAGTGTAATAGCAAGCGACTAAAATAACATACGCACCCCAAGATAGTGCCAATCAAACCGACATCTCATCCCGCAAAAAATGAGCCCCTACATAAGACAGTCGCCAAAAAAAAATATAATAATATATATATATATATATATATATATATGGCTTTCAGAGTTTTATTATGTAAAACTGAAACAAAAACCCCCAAAAAGTTGTCATATTTGGTATTGTCGCATCTGTAACCTGCTCTACAGAAATAGCACACGATCTAACCTGTCAGATCAACGATGTTAGGTGTTCCACAAGAGTAAATGGAGATAAAATTTCAGAATTTCTATTTTTTGTTACCTTGCCTCAAAAAAGGGTAATATAGAGCAACCAAAAATCATATGTACCCTAAAAAAAGTCCCAAGAAAACTGCCTCTTTATCTCGTAGCTTCCAAAATGGGGACACTTTTATGGAGTTTCTACCCCAGGGGGGCATCAGGGAGGCTTCAAATGGGACATGGTGTAGATAAACCAGTCCAGCAAAATCTGCCTTCTGAAAAACACACGGTGCTCCTTTGCCTCTACGCCCTGCCGCATGACCATACAGTAGTTTACTACCACATATGGGATGTTTCTGAAAACTACAGAATCAGGGCAATAAATATTTCGTTGGCTGTTAACCCTTGCTTAGTTACTGGAAAAAATTGATTAAAATTAAAAATTTGCCAAAAAATTGCAATTCTGAAAATTCATCTACATTTGCCAATAACTCTTGTGAAACAACTAAAGGGTTAATGACAGTTGTAAAATCAGTTTTGAATACCTTGAGGGGTGTAGTTTTTGGGTGGTTTCTATTATGAAAGCCTCACAAAGTGACTTCAGACCTGAACTGGTCCCTAAAAAGTGGGTTTTTGAAAATTTCTTAAAATTTTCAAGATTTGCTTCTAAACTTCTAAGCCTTGTAACGTCCGCAAATAATAAAATAGCATTCCCAAAATATCCAAACATGAATTAGACATATGGGGAATGTAAATTAATAACTTTTCTTGGTGGCATTACTATGTATTATAGAAGTAGAGAAATTGAAACTTGGAAAATTGCAAATTTTACCAGATTTTTGGTAAATTTGGTATTTTTTTTTATAAATAAAATGAAATTTTTTTTTTACTCCATTTTACCAGTGGCATGAAGTACAATATGTGACGAATAAACAATCTCAGAATGGCCTGGATAAGTAAAAGCATTTTAAAGTTATTCACACATAAAGTTGCACTGGTCAGATTTGCAAAAAATGGCCTGGTCCTTAAGGTGAAAATGACCCCGGTCCCTAAGGGGTTAAGGTAGTAAATCTCTGAAGAGTGACATTTAGGGGCATTAAAAGGGCACACTGCAGTCACAGTTGCCTAGCCATAGAGATGTGTCTGGGTTGGACTTGGGCAAGAATGCCATGGATGTCATGTTGAGTAAGAACAGTGACTGGGTAACCCAATACAATCTCAACATAAGGTGAACAGCAGTCACTGCTCTGACACAGGAAGGTGTGCTCCTCGCAACTGGGTCTAATCTGGCTGAGTAATATGCTACAAGTCTCTGCTGTTGTCCATGTATTTGTGTGTGGGTTGGGGTGGCATGTCAGTACAGTAAAGTTAAAAAGCTTTTCTGTAATTTGGGGTACCAAGGGCGGGGGCTGACACAATGGCTATCTTGAGGGAGTAGAAACAGTTAACTGCTTCTTGTGTTATTGTAAATGGTGTCGTAGTAGTGAAGTCGTGGAGAGTTTGCATTAAAATAGATCCAGGGCCTACAGTATTAGACCAGTCCCAGAAATGTAAGTAATTCAGATGTGAGGTGTCGAGATCTTTGGGACAAACAGTGGTCTAAAAATACAACTATGTCAAGACAATATTAAAGTTTTGTCTTGGAAGCATTACAGCAGAGCACGGATATAGACACCTGAAAGCAGATCTTGCCGTCAGGGCAACAAAACAAAAGGTTATCTACATACTAAAAGAGCACTACCTGGTTGTGACGTAGTTGCCAACCCTGCGATATAGACAACATTGCTGCAGTATACATTGTGGGTGAGTAGCGAGCTCCTTGTGGCAACATGGTCCATGTGTATTGTTAGTCTTTAAATGTAAAAGCTAACAGGTACTGACAATCTGTGTGTAAGGGAACTGAAAAGAAAGTGTTCGCAAAATCAATGGAGTCATGAGGTATCTGAGCTAACATTGTGTGTGGGTTAGGTACAACAGGTGTCACTAGCTCAGTCACTGCGGTCACGGCCCAAAGTTCATGGACCATACAGTAGGTATCTGGCTGTCCTTTTATTTTTTGTTTCCTCATTGGATATAAATCCGAGTTACATACCGAAGTAGTCAGTTTTAAGTCTCCTGCTTTAAGGAGGTCCTTAATAGTAACCTCAATAGTTGCTTCCTCAGTGGATACTGCTTTTTCTGAGGTGGAGTTGCCCCTGGCTTGAGATTTGTCATAACTGGAGGAACCCTTAATTTTCTTAAATCCGTCTTAGGGCTCATGCACACGGCCGTGTGCCGGCCGTGGTCAAATTGCGGCCCGCATACAGCGGGTCCACAAAATACGAACATCGGCCGTGTCCATCCCGCATCACTGCCCCATTCTCTTGAATGGGTCAGCGATCAGAGAGAAGCGGTGTGGAAGGACGGAGCAGAACCCAACGGAAGTACTACCCTTTAGTGCTTCCGTGGTGTCTCTGGCCGTGCCTCCACACCGCAAAAAAGTAGTGCATGCACTACTTTTTTGCGGTGCGGACAGTCGGATGCGGATCGCGGACTTCATACATTTTTTAATAAAATTGGGTGTTAGCCTGCAGGGCTTGCAGGACATCATCTCTCAGCAGGTTAACTGGGGCAGTATCACTAAGAGGTTTATGGTAAGAGGCCAGCAGAATACTCATTAGGCTTGTCAATGGGGTGTCTACAGTTTTACCATCCACCCCTGCACACTGGATGAAATTATCTGTCACTTCATTTGGAAAAATATGACTGGGCCATTCAAAAACAGTCACGGAGTTGTTGTGTAGCCACTCCTTCTTTATTTTAGCTGTATGCTTAGGGTTATTGTCTTGTTGGAAGGTAAACCTTCGGTCCAGTCTGAGGTCCTGAGCACTCTGGAGAAGGTTTTCGTCCAGGATATCCCTGTACTTGACTGCATTCATCTTTCCCTTGATTGCAACCAGTCGTCCTGTCCCTGCAGCTGAAAAGTACCCCACAGCATGATGCTGCCACCACCATGCTTCACTGTTGGGACTGCATTGGACAGGTGATGAGCAGTGCCTGGTTTTCTCCACACATACTGCTTAGAATTAAGGCCAAAAAGTTATATCTTGGTCTCATCAGACCATGGAATCTTATTTATCACAATCTTGGAGTCCTTCAGGTGTCTTGCACTGAGGAGAGGCTTCCGTCGGGCCACTCTGCCATAGAGCTCCGACTGGTGGAGGGCTGCAGTGATGGTTTCTACAACTTTCTCCCATCTCCCGACTGCATCTCTGGAGCTCAGCCACAGCCAAAGAGAGTAAAACTAACCCTAAAATGTTCTTCAATTATATAAATGGTAAAAAATATAAATCTGAAGGAGTCGGCCCTCTACATAGCAATGAGGGGGGTGTTGCAGAGAGTGACGAGGATAAAGCAAAACTATTAAATATTTTTTTTCCACTATATTCACTGAGGAAAATAAACTGTCAGATGAAATTCAGAATGTAAAAGTAAATTCCCCATTAAAAGTGCCCTGTCTGACCCAGGAAGAAGTACAACAGCGACTTAAAAAGAATAAAATAGACAAATCGCCAGGACCGGATGGCATACACCCCCGTATCCTAAGGGAATTAAGTGATGTCATAGCCAGACCTTTATTTCTGATATTTACGGACTCTATACTGACAGGGAATGTTCCACAGGATTGGCGCATAGCAAATGTGGTGCCAATATTCAAAAACGGTCCAAAAACAGAGCCTGGAAATTATAGGCCGGTAAGTTTAACATCTATTGTTGGTAAACTGTTTGAAGGGTTTCTAAGAGATGCTATCTTGGAGTATAATGAAAATAAGCAAATAATGCCATATCAGCATGGCTTCATGAGGGATCCGTCATGCCAAACGAATTTTATCAGTTTCTATGAGGAGGTAAGTTCTAGACTTGACAGCGGCGAATCAATGGATGTCATATATCTGGACTTTTCCAAAGAATTTAACACTGTACCTCATAAAAGGTTAGTATATAAAATGAGGATGCTCGGACTGGGAGAAAATGTCTGTAAGTGGGTAAGTAACTGGCTGAGTGACCGAAAACAGAGGATGGTTATTAACGGTACACACCCAGATTGGGTCACTGTCACTAGTGGGGTACCTCAGGGGTCAGTATTGGGCCCTATTTTCTTCAATATATTTATAAATGATCTTGTAGAAGGCTTGCACAGTAAAATATCAATTTTTGCAGATGACATGAAACCGTGTAAAGTAATTTACACTGAAGAGGACAGTGTTCTGCTACAGAGGGATCTGGATAGATTGGAGGCTTGGGCAGAGAAATGGCAGATGAGGTTTAACACTGCCAATTGTAAAGTTATGCACATGGTAAGGAATAATGCAAGTCACCCGTACATACTAAATTGTAAAACAATCGCCCAAAAAAACAAAAAAATATGTCTCTCAGCCAATGGATACATTAAAACATAATTTTTTTTTGTTTCAAAAATGATATTATTCTGTAAAACTTAGATAAATAAATAAAAAGTATACATATTAGGTATCTCCGCATCTATAACAACCTTCTCTATAAAAATTACACATGATCTAACCCCTCAGGTGAACACAGCAAAATAAAATAATATAAATACGGTGTCAAAAGCCATTTTTGTCACCTTACATCACAAAAAGTGTAATAGCAAGCGACTAAAATAACATACGCACCCCAAGATAGTGCCAATCAAACCGACATCTCATCCCGCAAAAAATGAGCCCCCACATAAGTCAGTCGCCAAAAAAAAAAATATATATATATATATATATATATATATATATATATATATATATGGCTTTCAGAGTTTTATTATGTAAAACTGAAACAAAAACCCCCAAAAAGTTGTCATATTTGGTACTGTCGCATCTGTAACCTGTTCTACAGAAATAGCACACGATCTAACCTGTCAGATCAACGATGTTAGGTGTTCCACAAGAGTAAATGGAGATAAAATTTCAGAATTTCTATTTTTTGTTACCTTGCCTCAAAAAAGGGTAATATAGAGCAACCAAAAATCATATGTACCCTAAAAATAGTCCCAAGAAAACTGCCTCTTTATCTCGTAGCTTCCAAAATGGGGAAACTTTTATGGAGTTTCTACCCCAGGGGGGCATCAGGGAGGCTTCAAATGGGACATGGTGTAGATAAACCAGTCCAGCAAAATCTGCCTTCTAAAAAACACACGGTGCTCCTTTGCCTCTACGCCCTGCCTCATGACCATACAGTAGTTTACGACCACATATGGGATGTTTCTGAAAACTACAGAATCAGGGCAATAAATATTTCGTTGGCTGTTAACCCTTGCTTAGTTACTGAAAAAAATTGATTAAAATTAAAAATTTGCCAAAAAATTGCAATTCTGAAATTTCATCTACATTTGCCAATAACTCTTGTGAAACAACTAAAGGGTTAATGACAGTTGTAAAATCAGTTTTGAATACCTTGAGGGGTGTAGTTTTTGGATGGTTTCTATTATGAAAGCCTCACAAAGTGACTTCAGACCTGAACTGGTCCCTAAAAAGTGGGTTTTTGAAAATTTCTTAAAATTTTCAAGATTTGCTTCTAAACTTCTAAGCCTTGTAACGTCCGCAAATAATAAAATAGCATTCCCAAAATATCCAAACATGAATTAGACATATGGAGAATGCAAATTAATAACTTTTCTTGGTGGCATTACTATGTATTATAGAAGTAGAGAAATTGAAACTTGGAAAATTGCAAATTTTACCAGATTTTTGGTAAATTTGGTATTTTTTTTATAAATAAAATGAATTTTTTTTTTTACTCCATTTTACCAGTGGCATGAAGTACAATATGTGACGAATAAACAATCTCAGAATGGCCTGGATAAGTAAAAGCATTTTAAAGTTATTCACACATAAAGTTGCACTGGTCAGATTTGCAAAAAATGGCCTGGTCCTTAAGGTGAAAATGACCCCGGTCCCTAAGGGGTTAAGGTAGTAAATCTCTGAAGAGTGACATTTAGGGGCATTAAAAGGGCACACTGCAGTCACAGTTGCCTAGCCATAGAGATGTGTCTGGGTTGGACTTGGGCAAGAATGCCATGGATGTCATGTTGAGTAAGAACAGTGACTGGGTAACCCAATACAATCTCAACATAAGGTGAACAGCAGTCACTGCTCTGACACAGGAAGGTGTGCTCCTCGCAACTGGGTCTAATCTGGCTGAGTAATATGCTACAAGTCTCTGCTGTTGTCCATGTATTTGTGTGTGGGTTGGGGTGGCATGTCAGTACAGTAAAGTTAAAAAGCTTTTCTGTAATTTGGGGTACCAAGGGCGGGGGCTGACACAATGGCTATCTTGAGGGAGTAGAAACAGTTAACTGCTTCTTGTGTTATTGTAAATGGTGTCGTAGTAGTGAAGTCGTAGAGAGTTTGCATTAAAATAGATCCAGGGCCTGCAGTATTAAACCAGTCCCAGAAAAGTAAGTAATTCAGATGTGAGGTGTCGAGATCTTTGGGACAAACAGTGGTCTAAAAATACAACTTTGTCAAGACAATATTAAAGTTTTGTCTTGGAAGCATTACAGCAGAGCACGGATATAGACACCTGAAAGCAGATCTTGCCGTCAGGGCAACAAAACAAAAGGTTATCTACATACTAAAAGAGCACTACCTGGTTGTGACGTAGTTGCCAACCCTGCGATATAGACAACATTGCTGCAGTATACATTGTGGGTGAGTAGCGAGCTCCTTGTGGCAACATGGTCCATGTGTATTGTTAGTCTTTAAATGTAAAAGCTAACAGGTACTGACAATCTGTGTGTAAGGGAACTGAAAAGAAAGTGTTCGCAAAATCAATGGAGTCATGAGGTATCTGAGCTAACATTGTGTGTGGGTTAGGTACAACAGGTGTCACTAGTAGTGTTGAGCGAACAGTTCGAGAATAGTTCGGGTTCGTACCGAATTTTGGGGTGTCCGGGACCCGGACCCGAACCCGGACATTTTCAAAAAAGTTCGGGTTCGGGTTCGATGTTCGTCGATTACTTCCCGCTTTCTGAAGGGCTGCACAGCAGCCAATCAGCTAGCTTTTTACTTCTTGCCCTAAGAGCCCATCACAGCCATGCCTACTAATGGCATGGCTGTGATTGACCAAGATGCAGCATGTGACCCAGCCTCTATTTAAGCTGGAGTCACGTAGCGCCCGCACGTCACACTGCTCTGATTAGTGTAGGGAGAGGACGCAGCTTCTGTCAGGGCGAGATTAGGCAGGTTAAAGTCAGCAACAGCACCTAATGAACGGATCAATTTACAGCTGAGAATCATTGAACTTCTGCTAGTTACTTGCTCGCTGGTTTTTAGGCTGCACAGAGCGTTTTTCTGTCACTTATTTTCTGGGTTGATCGGCGGCCATTTTGTGACTTGTGGTGCGCCAGAAGAAGCTGCCACCAAGTCCATCAATCCATCAATACTAGTTTTTTTTTTTTTTGCTATATCCTACATCAGGGGCTTGGCTGTGCTAATTGTCACCCCTAGAAACTCAGGAAAGAAATTTCTATATTTTATTAAGGGTTAAATACAATTGCCCAAATACCAATCCCCTAAATCTGGTGTTCCAGCTTTGGTTAGACAAGTATAATACTGTCTGCTGTCTGGCAAAGGATAGATTATTTTCTGGGGTTAAATTCAATTGCCAAAATAGCAATACCATAAATCAGTGGTTTCAGCTGTGGCTGGCAAAATAGAATAGTGTCGAGGTAACGCACACACGTACAGAGCGCACGTACACGATTCTTGAATAGTTGTATTATCGCGATAATAAAACTAACAGTGTAAAGTTGACTGTATTGCTCTAAGTTATATTCGCGTACGAATGTAACTTCTATTACAACACACCAGTACTAAAACTGACTAAGAGACAGCTTTAAGTTCTATTCGACGCGATTGCAACTTTGGAACTTAAAGTGGTGTACGATTTTAAAAGTTGAGTACTAAAAGTTGGAATCGCAATGCGATTCTTATGTATTCTTAATCGCATTGCGTTACAACTTTGAGCTACCGATCACCATGGGAACGCCTCCTCCAGTAGAATGTACTGTCGGATGTGAGAATTAAGTTGAAATCGCAATGCGATTATTATATATCTGCTTAATCGCATTGCCGTTTCAACTTAGCATTGCTAAATAATTCCATCCATATTCGTTAACTTACTGACTCAGTAAGTTAGCGATATGAATGGAATTATTTAGCAATGCTAAGTTGAAATCGCAATGCGATTAAGCAAATATATAAGAATCGCATTGCGATTTCAACTTAATTCTCAGATCCGACAGTACATTCTACTGGAGGAGGCGTTCCCATGGTGATCGTTAGCTCAAAGTTGTAATCGCAATGCGTTTATTGCGGTATATTATCCCTCTGGGTGTCTTTTACAGCCTTTTTAGTGCCCAAAAGTTCGGGTCCCCATTGACTTCTATGGGGTTCGGGTTCGGGATGAAGTTCGGGTTGAGTTCGGATCACGAACCCGGACATTTTCCGGAAGTTCGGCCGAACCTCTCGAACCCGAACATCCAGGTGTTCGCTCATCTCTAGTCACTAGCTCAGTCACTGCGGTCACGGCCCAAAGTTCATGGACCATACAGTAGGTATCTGGCTGTCCTTTTATTTTTTGTTTCCTCATTGGATATAAATCCGAGTTACATACCGAAGTAGTCAGTTTTAAGTCTCCTGCTTTAAGGAGGTCCTTAATAGTAACCTCAATGGTTGCTTCCTCAGTGGATACTGCTTTTTCTGAGGTGGAGTTGCCCCTGGCTTGAGATTTGTCATAACTGGAGGAACCCTTAATTTTCTTAAATCCGTTTTAGGGCTCATGCACACGGCCGTGTGCCGGCCGTGGTCAAATTGCGGCCCGCATACAGCGGGTCCACAAAATACGAACACCGGCCGTGTCCATCCCGCATCACTGCCCCATTCTCTTGAATGGGTCAGCAATCAGGGAGATGCGTTGTGGAAGGACGGAGCAGAACCCAACGGAAGTACTACCCTTTAGTGCTTCCGTGGTGTCTCTGGCCGTGCCTCCACACCGCAAAAAAGTAGTGCATGCACTACTTTTTTGCGGTGCGGACAGTCGGATGCGGATCGCGGACTTCATACATTTTTTAATAAAATTGGGTGTTAGCCTGCAGGGCTTGCAGGACATCATCTCTCAGCAGGTTAACTGGGGCAGTATCACTAAGAGGTTTATGGTAAGAGGCCAGCAGAATACTCATTAGGCATGTCAATGGGGTGTCTACAGTTTTACCATCCACCCCTGCACACTGGATGAAATTATCTGTCACTTCATTTGGAAAAATATGACTGGTGTGCACAACAGATTTGGCTGCCCCAGTGTCTATTAAAAAGCCAAGGTTGCGCCCGTCCCATAGTGTCACCTGTTACCATAGGAGTTGGACCAACCTCTTCCCTGACTCTTACAGCGTGCACTTCCACTGGGTTACCCCCATCCTATTGTGGCGAAGGAAAGGATGGAGTGTTATCCTCTTCCAGGGGATGTGGTGCAGTACAATATATCCTAAAGTGGCCAGGCTTCCTGCAGTTGTCATCTTCAGTATAACAGTTATACAATATATGTTTTCCCACTAAATCTTCTCGATTTCCACCTCTTGATACCTCCTCAGCAACTTTCTCCCATTTTTCTGCCACTTCATCTAAACCCACATCAGGCAACTAACCTTTGCATTCAGTCCAAAACATCTCACATTTCTAAACTCCCATCCTTTGGCATTCTGGCTTTTTTGAATAGCCAATCACATCCTTTCACTGCATCCTTTCCCTGTCACTCAAGCACTATCTGTCTTGCCGGCTTCCCTCTGGGGCCGCCCTCCCTACCTGATGAGTTCCCCATGACTTGTTCTTTGTCTTTTGTTCTGGCCCTAGGATCTTTAAAACCCAAAGACAAATATTTTTAGGTTCTCCTCCCTTGAATAGGTCTGGGTCTAGCCACCCTATACTTCTGGTATACAGTGGGTACGGAAAGTATTCAGACCCCCATACATTTTTTACTCTTTGTTAAATTGCAGCCATTTGCTAAAATCTTTTAGGTTAATTTTTTCCCCCTCATTAATGTACACACAGCACCCCATATTGACAGAAAAACACAAAATTGTTGACATTTTTACAGAAATATCACATATTCCTAAGTATTCGGACCCTTTGCTCAGTATTTAGTAGAAGCACCCTTTTGATCTAATACAGCCATGAGTCTTTTTGGGAAAGAAGAAACAAGTTTTTGACAGCTGTTGTTGGGGATCCTCTGCTATTCCTCCTTGCAGATCCTCTCCAGTTCTGTCAAGTTGGAAGGTAAACATTGGTGGACAGCAATTTTCAGATGCTCAATTGGTTTTAAGTCAGGGCTCTGGCTGGGCCATTCAAAAACAGTCACGGAGTTGTTGTGTAGCCACTCCTTCTTTATTTTAGCTGTGTGCTTAGGGTTATTGTCTTGTTGGAAGGTAAACCTTCGGTCCAGTCTGAGGTCCTGAGCACTCTGGAGAAGGTTTTCGTCCAGGATATCCCTGTACTTGACTGCATTCATCTTTCCCTTGATTGCAACCAGTCGTCCTGTCCCTGCAGCTGAAAAAACACCCCCACAGCATGATGCTGCCACCACCATGCTTCACTGTTGGGACTGCATTGGACAGGTGATGAGCAGTGCGTGGTTTTCTCCACACATACTGCTTAGAATTAAGGCCAAAAAGTTATATCTTGGTCTCATCAGACCATGGAATCTTATTTATCACAATCTTGGAGTCCTTCAGGTGTTTTGCACTGAGGAGAGGCTTCCGTCGGGCCACTCTGCCATAAAGCTCCGACTGGTGGAGGGCTGCAGTGATGGTTTCTACAACTTTCTCCCATCTCCCGACTGCATCTCTGGAGCTCAGCCACAGTAATATTTGGGTTCTTCTTTAACTCTTTCACCAAGGCTCCTCTCCGACCAATAGATTAGTTTGGCGGACAGCCAGTTCTAGGAAGGGTTCTGCTCGTCCCAAATGTCTTCCATTTAAGGATTATGGACACTGTGCTCTTAGGAACCTTAAGTGCAGCAGAATTTTTTTTTTAACCCTGGCCAGATCTGTGCCTTGCCAAAATTCTGTCTCTGAGCTCTTCACGCAGTTCCTTTGACCTCATGGTTCTCATTTGCTCTGACATGTATTGTAAGCTGTAAGGTCTTATATAGACAGTTGTGTGGCTTTGCTAATCAAGTCCAAACTGTATAATCAAACACAGCTAGACTCAAGTGAAGGTGTAGAACCATCTCAAGGATGATCTAAAGAAATGGACCTCACCTGAGTTAAATATATGAGTGTCGCAGCCAAGGGTCTGAATACTTAGGACCATATGATATTTCAGTTTTTATTTTTTAATAAATCTGCAAAAATGTCAACAATGCTGTGTTTTTCTGTCAATATGGGGTGCTGTGTGTACATTAGCAGAGGAAAAAAATGAACTTAAAATATTTTAGCAAATAGCTGCAATATAACAAAGAGTGAAAAATTTAAGGCGGTCTGAATACTTTCTGTACCCACTGTACCTTCCACTCTCCTCCTTCAAATAGGGCTGGGACAAGCCACTTAACTCCTATTCTTCTGGTATGCCTGGTAATTAAGGGTCCCCCCTAGGGAAGCTTCAGGACAGTACGGTCCTTCTTCTATTCTCTCCTTATTTTTCGACATAAAGAGCCAGCCAGAATGAAAACACCAATTACACACACTACCATCGTTAACACTCATGCCTCAGCATTCTATTCTTATTCCCAATAACCTTCATCTTTTTCAGTCCCTAAAGCCTGACATTATTTCTGAGCGAGCATGCTTGGCCGAACATCAGTTCGGCTCGAGCATCGCTATGCTCGGCACACGTCAGTATTCAGCCGAGTACCGCAAGTGCTCGAGCGCAATGCTCGAGTCTCCTCCCCGCACGTTTCTTGGCTGCTACGTGTAAAGAGGTACTGGCACGCACTGTAGTTGGCTGGCCGGAACGCGCCATCGGGTGCTATATAGCACCCAATGACACGTGTTCGGCTTAGTGTTAGTCAGGGAGAGCTGAGCATAGGAAGGGACAGACAGTGTAGGGAGTGTTATTTGAAGATTTTTATTAGAAAAGTCTTTTTAAGGACTATTGTGTGTGACAGCAGCAATATATATTTTTAGTGCGCTAAATAGCATCTAATAGGCCGCTGCAGACAGTTAAATTATCCACACCATATCTCCTGTGTAAAGTGTGCGCATCCCTAAAATATAAGTGACATCCAGTGTACTTTTTCCTTAGATGGTGTCTGCTGCGGACAGTTAAATTATCCGCGCAACATCTCCTGTGTAAAGTGTGTGCATCCCAAAAATATCTGTGACATACAGTGTACTTTTTCAATAGACGGTGTCTGCTTCTGACAGTGACATTACCAGGGAATTATCTCCAGTGTAACGTGTGCGTTTAATAAATTTATCAGTGACATACAGTTTACTTTTTCAATAGACGGTGTCCGCTTCTGACAGTGACATTACCAGAGGATTATATCTCCAGGGTAACGTGAGCGTTTAGCAAATTTTTCAGTGGCATACAGTGTACTTTTTCAATAGATGGTGTCCGCTTCTGACAGTGACATTACCAGGGGTATATCTCCAGTGTGACGTATGCGGTTAAAAAATGCATCAGTGACATACAATGTACTTTGTCAATAGACGGTGTCTGCTTCTGACAGTGACATTACCAGGGGAACACCTCCAGTGTAACGTGTGCGCATAACTTTTTTATTTGTGACATACAGTGTACTTTTTCTGTAGACGCTGCAAACAGTGACATTACCTGTGGTACCTTTCCTCATCCCAAATATCTGTGACATTCCCTGTAATTTTTTTATTAGCTGCTGGTGACAGCATTGACATTATCTGCAGGATATCTCCTGTGTGAAGTTTCCACATCCCAAATACCTTTTAAAAAATTTTTGCGCATACACTTCCAAATCCTATGCTACTGTATGTGTGACATATTTTCAAGCATACTGTACATAACATTTAAAATGAAGAAGGCGAGCAGTAAGGGGCGGGGAAGTGGCCGTGATGCTGATGGTGCACGCAGAGGCCATGGCCCTGGGCACGTTGGAACGGTGCCTGCTGCTAGAGCACAAGAAAAACAATCGTTCACAAAACCTAGCTTTGCAGGGCGGTGCAGGACACCACTCTTGAAGTCAGACCAGTGCGAACAGGTGGTCGGTTGGATTGCAGCAGATAATGCTTCCAGTCAGTTAAGCACCACCCTGTCTTCCACCAATTCCAGTCTCAGTAGGTAGCCAACAGTCTGGTCAACACAATCATCACCTTTATCCTCCTTCCACCCACTATGGAGAGTCTGGCCAACCAAGTGATCCCACACTTGGATATTCCGAGAACCTCTTTTTATAGCCATTCCATTATTTGGCCCTCTTGCCAAGCATGCTTGAAGAGGGACAGATAATGTGCACTTATTCCCAACTCTTGAGCATCCACAGTCACAAGAAGATGATGGCAGGGAAAGGCAATTACTGTTTAATGAGGTGGATGATGATGAGACACAGTTGCCAATAAGTCAGGAAGTGTAAGAGGAGGTAGTTGGCGATGAAGTCACTGACCCAACCTGGCAAGGTGGAAAGCCGAGCGAGGACAGCAGTACAGAGGGGGAGGGATCTGCAGCACCGCACAGGGTGGAAGAGGCAGTGGGGTGGCAAAAGGGAGAAGGCAGGCCACACCAAACAGGCCAGCATCTGTTCCATGGAGCACCCCCTTACGGAAATCTCCCTTGCCAAGGGATCGGTGTTCCGCAGTATGGCGCTTTTTTGAGAAAAGTGCGGACGACAAAAGAATTGTAAAATGACCCGGGGCATGAACACTAGCAACCTCACTACCACCAGCATGATCCTCCACATGACATCCAAGCACCCTAATAAGTGGGACGAATGCCTCAGTCCACAATCTGTGTCTGTGGGTCACACCACTGCCTCTTCTTACCCTATGTTACGTGCTGGCCAATCCCCTGTCAAAGGAGCAAGCCCGGATGCCTCCCGCCCTGCACCTGGACCTTCGCAAGCACCATCAGCGACCACATCCACTTCCGTGACCCAGCGCAGCATCCAAATGTCCTTACCCCAGGCCTTTGAATGCAAGCACAAATAGCCAACCCCCACTTCTTCTCCTCCGCCTCCTCCGCCACTTCCACCTCCGAATTATCCGCATGTAGCACCAGTCAGCCATCAGTCGGTAGCTGGAAGCAGTGTAGCACTGCAGTGGGGAGCGGCAACAGGCCGTGCTGAAGATGATATACAAGCAGCACAACGCTGCAGAGCTTTGGCAGGGGATAAGAGACCAGACTGCTCTGTGGCTCTCGCCACTCAACCTACAAACTGGCAGAGTTGTGTCTGATAATGACCGCAACTTGGTGGTGGCTTTGAAGCTCGGTAAGCTTACACACATACCATGCCTAGCCCGTGTCTTAAACTTAGTGGTTCAGTGGTTTCTTAAAACCTACCCCAATTTACCTGAGCTACTGGTGCGCCGCGTGTGTGCACATTTTCACAGGTCATCGACAGCTTTAGCCGATCTGTCAACGCTGCAGCAGCAGTTGAAATTGCCAACTCATCAGCTGTTGTGCGTCATGAGCACGCGCTGGAACTCGACGTTCCACATGTTGGCCAGGCTTTGATGGCAGCAGAGGGCAGTAGTGGAATACCAGCTGCAACATGCTTGTCGCCTTTCCAGTCAGCTGCCGCTATTCACAATCGAGGAGGTGGCATGGATGTCTGACCTCTGCGAGGTTTTAAGTAACTTTGAGGAATCAACACAGGCATTAACAGGGTTTATTACAAGTAAATATTTCTATGTTTTATTTGCCCTTGTGCGGTGCGGTTATGTGTTCTAAAGCATTTTTTGGCTTGTATTAGTGGGAAAAAAGGGCTTATTAGCCGTTGTGTGGTGAAGGGCGAAAATTACAGCCCTTTTTGTTGTGTATTAGTGGAAAAAGTTAAATATATTTGCCGCTCAGCTGTGCAGTTATCTGTTTTAAAGCCCTTTTTTGCATGTATTAGTGGAAAAATAAAAAAATATATTTTCAGTTCAGCGGTGCAGTTATCTGTTCTAAAGCCCTATTTTCCGTGTATTAGTGGAAAAAGAAAAAATGTCTTTGCCGCTCAGCGGTGCAGTGATATAATTGGAAGCCCTGTATGCCGTGTATTAGGGGCAAAATAAAAACATATTCGCAGTCCAGTTTTGCATATATCTTTTGAAAAGCCTGTTGTGTAAAAGTAGAAAAAAATTTGGGCCTAATTGACGTTCTGCCGTGCAGTGATATGTTCTGAAGCCCAGTTTGCCGTGATTTAGTGGCGATATAAAAATATATTCGCTATTCAGCATTGCATATGTCTGTTGAAAAGCCTTTTGTGTAAAAGTGGGAGAAATGAGGGCCTAATTGCTGCTCAGCGGTGCCGTGATATATTCGGAAGCCCAGTTTGCCATGTATTACTGGCGAAATAAAAATAAATTCGCCATCCAGCATTGCATATATCTGTTGAAAAGCCTGTTGTGTAAAAGTAGAAAAAAATTTGGCCTAATTGATGTTCTGCGGTCCAGTGATAAATTCTGAAGCCCTGTTTGCCGTGTATTAGTGGTAAAATAAAAACAAATTCATCGTCCAGCGTTGCATATATCTGTTGAAAAGCCTGTTGTGTAAATGTAGAAAGAAATTTGGGCCTAATTGATGTTCTGCGGTGCAGTGATATTTTCTTAAGCCCTGTTTGCCATGTGTTAGTGGCAAAATAAAAATATATTTGCCATCCAGCGTTGTATTTATCTGTTGAAAAGCTTTTTGTGTAAAAGTGGTTAAAAATTAGGGTCTAATTGCAGCTCAGTTGTGCAGTGATATATTCAGAAGCCCAGTTTGCCATGTCTTAGTGGAAGAAAAAAAATTATATTCGCCGTTAATCGTTCATCGCCTTGTGTAGTGTAAAAGTTTTAAAAAATGCTTATTTGCCGTTCAGCGGTGCAGTTATATGTGGTAAAGGCCTTTACACCTCCTTTTTCTGTATCGACCGAATTACGTAGTGGTGAAATTTGTTATATGAAACTGCCTTTTTTTCGCCAAATTTATGTGTGATTGTACACCTCCTTTTGCGGTACGGGCTGAATTATGTAGTGGTGAAATTTGTAATATGAAACGGGCTTTTTTTAGCCAAATTCGTGGGTGACTGTACTGTACACCTCCTTTTGTGGTATGGGCCGAATTATGTAGTGGTGAAATTTGTTATATGAAACTGGGTTTTTTGTCGTCACATTTATGGGTGATTATACACCTCCTTTTGAGGTATGGACCAAATTACTTAGTGGTAAAATTTGTTATATGAAACTGGCTTTTTGGGGGAAAATTCATGGGTGACTGTGCACCTCCTTTTGCTGTATGGGCAGAATTGCGCAGTGGTGAAATTTTTAATTTCAAAGCAAACTCAACTGCTCTGTATCTCTTGTGAGGTCAATGTTTCCAACTATGCCCCTCATGCGATTTTCACCAAATACATTATTTTCATGTAGAGATCCAAAAATTATGTTGGAGGCATGTACTGTATGCAATCCATGTGCAACCCCTCTCATCACTCTCACGTTGTTCTGCCCCTGGTTTGCCTAGGCGAAGGGAGCCCCCAGAAGTAGATCATCGGCACAAAGGAGCAGTCATTTTCACAGCCCGAGGTATCCTCCCGGAAGCTTGACCTCTGCATGTCGACGGTCTGCATTGCGAAGCTTGTCTAAAACTAAAATCCCTTAGAGGAAACTCTTGATCCGGTACAGGCTGCTTTGCTCCTTCAAAAACAATGGACACCGGTGTATAATTTCTCATTCACCAGACTGAAAGAGTATTCCAAGCACCTGTCTGCTCACACAGCTGTTGAGAAGGAGAAGGGTCTTGCCATTGAAGTGGGCTCAGAGCTGAACCTAAAAGCCAAATTTTCCTGTTTACCTGGACTCAGAGGAAAAAACAGAGATCCACTGGCTGTGCTAATTTCATCCAAGCCTCCACTCACCAAGGCAAGCACAGAGGACCGGATTGTGTGGACAGGTTGGTTCTGCAGGATGTACACAGAGGACAATCTATTGGAGTTGTTACCAAAGGCATTTACTTGCCTCCCGCTCTTCCTATATAACGGCTCCAAGGTGCTCATGGCTATCGAAGGGATGTGGTTCCAAAGAAACTTTGACTGTTGTTTTGGTAAGCTGGTGATCAGTTCTCAGGACCTTATATGGCTAGCAGCGATGTGAACCGGATATGACGTGTGGATCAGTGTCGACCACAGAGCTTGTTTTCTCTGTGCATGTCGAACCTCACATAGACATTTCTTATGCCACCCACGCAGAGGACTTCAAGACTTTATGGAATGATATTCATAAATCAAAGGACGAGGTCACATTGAAGGAAGTGGAACATTTATTCCAATGTCTTTGCTCGCATTTCTTAAGACACTTTAGAATCCACTTGTCTGCAACCCAGCTCGTCAAGGTGACGGCATCTGTGGCATCAGGGCATTGTGAAGGAAAAGTGAAGTTTCCCAGTAAGGACTAGCTAATCCGAGTGCTGGGATTCATCATGGAGCTGGCCATCAATAACATCCAGTATTGAACACATGGACGACTCTCATCTTGGACCTTGCCCACAATGTTCGGGACCCCCGGACATCTTGCATGTCTTAGACATGATCCCTGCATTGCTTACTACATGTTATACCACTTCTTACCGTTCTGTTACAGCGGCAGTGAGACCTTCACATACTAAGGCTTATTTATGAAGATTTTTGGGTGTTGTCTGTACGGACCAGTTACCTTCCAACTGTGATTGTGTAGCCTGCACAGTAGGAATAAGCTGGAGTCTGCTTGTTTGCTTGACTGTCCTCCAGTTATCAGCCATAACCCCATACATTTTATGATCAATACGCATTACTATCCTGGTCACCCTGACACTGGTCATCAATCTATTCTTGTTGATGAAGCACTTTTTTTTTTTCAGTTTGTCTTTTAAATTTAGTTATTTACCTTTTCTGTGTTGTATTTTATGTGTGTTAACCCGTTCCCGACCAGCGCCGTAATAGTACAGTGCAGCAGGACGTGACATGCCACCAAGCGCAGTACTATTACTGCGCACTGATCGGGCGCGTGCAGGAGCTGAGCCCACCCGATTAGCTGCAGGAGACCGTTAGCTGGAACCCTGCTGTATGCGCCGGCATCGGTGAAAACATTGATGCCAGAGCATTAACCCCTTTTATGCCACGGTCAGCGCTGACTGCGACATAAAAGGGGTTTGCTGCAGGTGAGGGAGCCCATCGGATGCAGGGACCTGATGGGTGAGAAGGCAGCCCGATGCTGTGCAGAGGCTGCCCAATGCCTTACACAGCATCGGGGCCTGCCTTCTACGGGTGCCCAGGAGATCCAGCCTCAGGCTGAGTCTCCTTAGGCAACCTGTTAGTGTATTAGTCTGTGTAATACACTAACAGGCAATTCATTATAATACAGATGTATTGTAATGCATTGCAGAGGTGATCAGACCCCCAAAAGTTAAAGTCAGAAATAAAGTAAAAAAACAAGTGTTTTTTATAAAAAAAAATAAAGTTTCAAGTAAAAAAGAAATAAATGCCCCTTTCTGTTGATTTTATAATAAAAAAACACACATATTAGGTATCAACGCATTCGTAACGACCGGCTCTATAAATATATCACATGATACACCACGTCCGATAAACAGCATCATTTTTTTTTAAACTGTGTCAAAAAAAGCCATTTTTGTCACCTTACATCACAAAAAAGTGCAACACCAAGTGATCAAAAAGGTGTATGTCCCACAAAATGATCCCAATAAAACCGACACCTCATCCTGCAAAAAATGAGCCCCTACATAAGAAAATCGCTCAAAAAATTTAAAAACTATAGCTCTCAGAATATGGAGAGACTAACATCATTTTTTGTTTCAAATATGCTATTGTGTTAAGGTGAAAAAGATAAAAATAAGTATACATATTAGGTCTCGCCGCATCCGTAACAACCAGCTCTATAAAAATATCACATGACCTAACTCCTCAGGTGAACACCATAAAAAATAACAAATAAAAACTGTATAAAAAAAAGCCATTTTTGTTGCAACACCAAGTGATCAAAAAGGTGTATGCCTCCCAAAATAGTACCAATCAAACCGTCACCTCATCCTGTAAACAATGAGACCCTACCTAATACAATTGGTCAAAAAATAAAAAAGCTATCACTCGCAGACTATGGAGACACTAAAATATGTTTTTTTTTTGCTTCAAAACTGCTATTATTGTGCTAAAGTGAAATAAATAAAAAAAGTAGACATATTAGGTATTCCAACATCCGTAACAACCTGCTCTATAAAAATACCACATGAGCTAAACCGTCAGATGAACACCGTTAAGAAAAATTGTGCCAAAAAAAATTTTTTTGTTACCTTTCATCACAAAAATTGCAATTTCAAGCAATCAAAAAGGCGTATGCCCCCCAAAATAGTACCAATCAAACCATCACCTCATCCTGCAAAAAAATGAGACCCTGCATATTTTAAAAAATAAAACAGTTATGACTCTCAGACTATGGAGACACTAAAACATATTATTTTTTGTTTCAAAAATGCTATTATTGTGTAAAACTTAAATAATAAAAAATTAAAATGGAAAATCTGCCAAAAAAGTGAAATTTTGAAATTTCATCTCCATTTTCATTTAATTCTTGTGGAATACCTAAAGTTTGTAAAATTAGTTTAGAGTAGCTTGGGGGATGTAGTTTCTACAATGAGGTCATTTATGGGGGGTTTCCACTTGTTCCCACAAAGTGACTTCAGAACTGATCTGGTACTTAACCCCTTACGGACACGGCCCAATTTCACCTTTAAGACCAGGCCATTTTTTGAAAATCTGACCAGTATCACTTTGTGTGTGAATAACTATAAAATGCTTTTCCTAATCCAGGCCATTCTGAGATAGTTTTTTTGTCACATATTGTGTGACTTCATGACACTGGTAAAATGGAGTAAAATTTTTTTTATTTTTTTTATTAAAAAAAATCCAAATTTACCAAAAATTTGGAAAAATTTGCAAATTTCCAAGTTTCAATTTCTCTACTTCTATAATACATAGTAATACCACCAAAAAACGTTATTAATTTACATTCCCCATATGTGTACTTCATGTGTGGATCATTTTGAGAATGTAATTTTATTTTTTAGGGACGTTACAAGGTTTAGAACGTTTGAAGAAAATCTTGAAAATCTTCAGAAATTTAAAAAAAAACACTTTTTAGGGACCAGTTCAGGTTTGAAGTCACTTTGCGAGGATTACATAATAGTAACCACCCAAAAATGACCCCATTCTAGAAACTACATCCCTCAAGGTATTCAAAAATGATTTTACACACTTTGGTAACCCTTTAGGTGTTCCACAAGAGTTAATGGCAAATGGAGATAAAATTTCAGAATTTCGATTTTTGTTGGAAAATTTTCCATTTTAATCCATTTTTTCAAGCCAGGCAAGGGTTAACAGCCAAACAAAACTCAATATTTATTACTCTGATTCTGTAGTTTATAGAAACACCCCATATGTGGTTGTAAACTGCTGTACGGCCAAATGGCAGGGCGTAGAGAGAATGGAGCGCCATGTGGTTTTGGGAAGGCAGATTTTGCTGGACTGGTTTTCAGACACTATGTCCGATTTGAAGCCCTCCTAATGTACCCCTAGAGTAGAAACTCCAAAAAACTGACTTCATCTAAGAAAGTACACCCCTCAAGGTATTCAAAACTGATTTTACAAATTTTGTTAACTCTTTAAGTGTTCCACAAGAGTTAATAGCAAATGCAAATTTTCAATTTTTTTGGGCACATTTTCCACTTTAATCCATTTTTTCCAGTAACAAAGCAAGGGTTAACAGCCAAACAAAATTTAATATTTATTGCCCTGATTCTGTCGTTTGCAGAAACACCCCATATGTGGTCGTAAACTACTGCATGGCCAAACGGCAGCGCTCAGAAGAAAGGAACACTATAGGGTTTTTGGAAGGCAGATTTTACTGGACTGTTTTTTTGACGCCATGTCCCATTTGAAACCCCCCTGATGCAACCCTAGAATAGAAACTCCAAAAAAGGGACCCAATTTTGGAAACTATGGGGTAAGGTGGCAGTTTTTTTTGTACTATTTTAGGGTACATATGATTTTTTGTTGCTCTGTATTACACTTTTTTTAAGCAAGGTAACAAAAATAGAAATTTTGAAATTTCATGTCCATTTGCCAATAACTCTTGTGGAACATCCAAAAGGTTAACAAAGTTTGTAAAATCAGTTTTGAATATCTTGAGGGGTGTAGTTTCTTAGATGGAGTCACTTTTATGGAGTTTCTACTCTAGGGGTGCATCAGGGGGGGCATCAAATTGGACATTCCCTCATAAAGTGTAATAATAATGTAATAATGTAGCCAAAAATTGTACCAATAAAAGTGGCACCTTATCCCCTAGTTTTCAAAATTGGGTCATGTTTTGGGAGTTTCTACTGTAAGGGTGCATCAGGGGGGCTTCAAATGGGACATGGCATCTAAAAACCAGTCCAGCAAAATCCGCCATTCCAAAAACCATATGGCGTTCCCTTCCTTCTGTGCCCTGTCGTTTGGCCATGCAGCAGTTTACAACCACATATGGGGTGTTTCTGCAAACTAAAGAATCAGGGCAATAAATATTGAGTTTTGTTTTGGCTGTTAACCATTGCTTTGTTACTGGAAAAATGGATTAAAATGGAAACTTTAAAAAAATAGCTTTTTTGGGACCGTTTTAATTTTTTGTTATTTACATCGTTGATCTGACAGGTTATATCATGTGCTATTTCTATAAAGCAGGTTGTTACGGACGCGAAAATACCAAATATGACTACTTTTTGGGAATTTTTTTCAGTTTTTGATAATAAAGCATGTTTGAAAATTAAGATTTTTTAGTGTCTCCACATTCTGAAAGCCATATTTAATTTTTATTTTTTTGGGCGACAATCTTATGTAGTGGCTCATTTTTTGTGGGATGAGATGGCGGTTTGATTGGCACTATATTGGGGTGTATATGACATTTTGGTCGCTTGCTATTACACTTTTTGTGATGTAAGGTGACAAAAGTGGCTTTTGACAACGTATTTATATTATATTTTTTGCTGTGTTCACCTGAGGGGTTAGTTCATTTTTTATTTTTATAAAGCAGGTTGTTACGGACGCGGCGATACCTAATATGTATACTTTTTTTATTTATTTTACTGTAACACAATTACAGCATTTTAGAAAAAAAAAATCAGGTTTTAATGTCTCCATAGTCTGAGAGCCATATTTTTTTATTTTTTTGGGCGATTGTCCTACGTAGGGGCTAATTTTTTGTGAGATGCGATGGCGGTTTGATTGATACTATTTTGGGAGGCATATGCCTTTTTGATCGCTTGGTATTACACTTTTTGTGATGTAAGGTGACAAAAAAATGTCTTTTTTTACACAGTTTTTTGTGGTTTTTCTTTTGGTGTTCACCTGAAGGGTTAGGTCATGTGATATTTTTATAGAGCAGGTTTTTACGGATGCGTCAATACCTAATATGTGTAGTGTATTTTATGTTTTTTTATTTTTATTCAGTGATTTGTGTTTTTTTATTTTTACTTTTTTAACTTTTTTTACCCAGACCCACTTGGTTCTTGAAGATCTAGTGGGTCTGATGTCTATATAATACAGTACAGTACACTATGTAGTGTACTGTACTGTATTTTTTACTTTACAAAGTCTGATCAAACTTCTGCCTTTAGCAGAAGTCAGATCAGACTTACATTACCATGGCAAGCTGGACGCCTCTGAAAGCGTCCTGCTGCCATGGTAACCATCACCCGCTGCCAGAAAACAGCAGCAGGTGATGGGGAGGGAGGGGAGCCCCCTCCCTCTGTGCTCCCATGAAGAATCGGTTGGAGAGGGAGGGAGCTCCCTCCCTGTTAACCCCTTCCATACAGCGGGCCGTAAGGACCGCAATATGTAAGGGGTTAAACGGCTGGCATCTGTACAAGCACAGATGCAAGCCGTTTTTAGCAGAGTGTCAGCAATGTGCTGACACTCTGCTAAACCACTAGCCACCAGGGAATGGATTAGAGAGGAGGCGGGCGGACATAGCGATCCCACCCACCCGCAATCAGCGCTGCCCACCGCACCACCCCCCACACCTTCCACTGCACTGCCCGCGACCCCCACCCCTGCACAGCCCACCTGCAGATGTCACAGGACTGCAGTGTGGGGGAAATATTTAACATTTTGGGCATTTTTTAACTCTCTGATCCGCGGGGATCAGAGAATGCAGAAAGCGCTGCAAACAGCAGGTCTGAATTGACCTGCGGTTTGCAGCGATCGCCGATAAGGGGGGGTCACAGGACCCCCCTGGGCATTGGGCCAAAGTACCTGCTGAATGATTTTGCAACAGAGGCCCCATAGAAGTGAATGGGGCTGCAGGAAGATCGCATGCGTCCGCAAGCAAGTTGCTAGGAGTCGATCGGGATGGGGACCCGATCTTTATTATTTTCCCTTATAACATGGTTATAAGGGAAAATAATAGCATTCTAAATACAGAATGCAAAGTAAAATGGGTGATTGAGGGTTAAAAAAAAAAAAAAAGTAACTCATCCCTTCCAATTGAACGTGTTGCTGCCGGTATCCTGTTCGGTCTTCAGCTGGGGGGGTAAAGGACCTTCCGTGACGTCACTGGGTCACATGGTCTGATCACATGCTTCCATCACCAAACATGCCTCACGCGTGTGCAAAATGCATTACAACAGTTTGCACACGCGCGGAAAAATCGCTCATTTTCCCGCAACGCACCCGCCTCTTATCCGGGCGTCAAACATGATGCCGTGTGAAAGAGGCCTGATACGTCCTATGTCCTTAAGGGGTTAAAAAGTGGGTTTTGGAAATTTTCTTAAAAATTTTAAGAATTGCTTCTAAAATTCTAAGCCTTCTAACGTCCTAAAAAAATAAAATGATATTTACAAAATGATGCCAACATAAAGTAGACATATGGGGAATGTTAAGTAATACATATTTTATAAGGCATCACTTTCTGTTTTGAAAGCAGAGAAGTTGAAATTACGAAAATTGCTCATTTATAAAAAAAAATTGGTACATTTTGGATTTTTTCATAAATAAAGGTGAAATATATTGACTCAAATTTATGACTATCATGAAGTACAATGTGTCATGAGAAAACAATCTCAGAATGGCTTGGATAAGTAAAAGTGTTCCAAAGTTATTATCACATAAAGTGACACATGTCGTATTTGCAAAAAATGGCCTGGGCAGGAAGGTGAAAACTGGCCCGGGGTTGAAAGGGTTAATGTCCTGTTTGTTAAATAAAGGGCTTTTTTTCTCCCCCATTCAAAATAAATAAATAAAATTGGCTTGTGATTTGGTAGCCAAAAGCAGGAGTGGGTACAAAACACAGAAGACATGCAAATATTCCATTCACGTGTCATCTCTGTTTTGGATCCACGCCTGTTTTTTTTTTTTTTGGCATTAGCAATACTGATGGATTGCTGACCAAATGATGACCGAGTGAAAGCGGGTTCTCCACAGACAGGTTCCTTTTTTTGAGGGTTATTGTTCTGACGTATCAGAGGAAGGGCAAAATAATCAGTGACGTCAACAGAAACTTAGTGATGACCCTCTCCACTCTGTCGGGGGGCTCTACTTGTTTAAGCGTTTAATAGAACAGGTTCTGTTTAAATCTATGCGGAATCAGCTGACGACGGTGTGAAAGGAGTGCGCTTCTTCTTGACGCTAACATTGACCTGTAAGGCTGAGTTCATACTTGAGTTATTTAGTCAGTTTTCAGTCACAGTATTATTTTACTACCAAAGCAGACTTCCTATGCATGTTACTGTAAGGCACAGTGTTCTACACCACTATAAAGGCTCTCAGCAGCCAGGAAATAGCAGTTTTTTAATATAATTCGCTGCAAATATATTCGATCTAACTGAATTTTTCCTGCAAAATTTGGCGAACTGGCGAGTCATATATTTGAAAAATTTGCTAATCTCTAATGATGAGTTTAAGAAAGGGCACATCTCAGTTATTTTTGTGCTCAGTACCTCCAAGCAGAGCCTGAAGAAGACCGGATCAGGTGTGTTGCCATCTTAATGTGTCTAAGAGTTGGAAAGTTGTGAAAGGCCAAGACAGGAGATTAGAAATAGGAACTGGGAAGCAAATGAGGAAATAGGGCTGTCTGTCGAGATGTTAAACATGCTCAAAATGAGAGTTGGTACTTCTATGGACAGGAAGTGTGGCAGCGAGGCAGCAAAGTGATCCAAGACTTGGGTGGGTGAGCTAGGGGGATGGTATACAACATCTGCTCTCAGGGAGAGAGAATGGAAGTCTATGGGGGTGTGGACCTCAAAAGATGGGAAAGAGAGTGATGGTACTGGGGGAATGACCTGGAAAGTGCAATGTGGGGAAAGAAGTACTGTTTAAGTGTGCATAGAAGAACTGATGCTGTTTTGAAGACACAGCGTGGGCACATCAAATATTGATTTGATTTTGATTTATCTTATTAATTCCTTTTGCATTTTATTAATTGACAAAAAAAAATTAACACTTCTATTTTTTAAAGCATTCTTACTTTGTGGCATTTTACCAACAGCTGCCTAAAACTTTTGCACAGTACTGTACATTTAATGTACACACTTTTTCTGTATAGTGCGACATTGTTTTACATTGTTCACACTATGTGAAACTGTATAACGTAACACAATTTAAGAGAGGTTACGGGTTGACACATCTGTATAAATATGCTGTAACAATAGCGAATAGATATAACCAGGTGTTGCATATGGATCACTGCTAATAGTGCTCTAAAGGTTAATATCCATAGGATTACTAATCTGTTCAGATGTGTAGAAAGGTCGAAAGCAGCTACAATAACAAGACATAATATGAAGCAATATAAAGTAGTCCTCATTTCAGCAACAGTCCCATTCCTCTGAATGGAGTGTGAAGAAATACATGAATGGGTTGTAGACACAACCCCATTCAGACGATTGGAATAGATTTGCAGTGATAGATATTTCTGCAATAAGTCTCCTGGATGTGAACTTAACCTAAATATGTCAAGGACAGAATTCGATCAACATAGAGAGTATAATTTGGGTGGGATGCAGTCACTGACTTTCATATTTCAATTGCCACTTTATAGAGGTCAATAGAAGTTGGCACAATTGTGCAACAATGGACAGCACATCCAATGATATTTATAGGGAGAAAATATTTTTTTTCCAGTAACTATTGAAAAAATATAGCTTAGATATTAAATTCTTATTATTTAAGACTTCTTATCCTCATCATTTATATATATATAGCTTTTATATCAAATTCTTATTATTTTAGACTTCTTATCCTCATCATTTTTATATAGCTTAGATATTAAATTCTTATTATTTTAGACTTCTTTTCCTCATCATTTATATTTGAAGCAACAAACTTGAATGTAACACTCTAGTTTAATGTAATTACTGTAATGAAGACCTTTACTACAATATATTATATAGCTAGTATTATTCTTAGTGCCAACAGTACTGTGTATCTCTACAATGTCAGGAATACAGTATTATCGAAGAGATGACACATTTAATGCTTGCACTTTCGCTTTTTCTCCCTGTGATTTGTGTTGCAGCCTTGACATTATTCCAAATTTTATTCAATGGTGACATCACCACAATGTGTCAGCCATTAAAGCATTGACATCTAGACTGCGGTATTTTAATATAAAAGGTCCTTGATTTTTTTTTTTGTGCTATTTGGTTAACTGTGTACACTTCACAATACCATCATTGTTTTACCATCAAAGTGTAGTTTGCTGGAGCTGTTTTGTTCAGAGATTTGTTATTGGCTGGATTTTTTTGGACTGGTAGATAGGTTTAGTAGAGGGATCTACCAGTCCACACCCTTACTCCAGAACAGCTATTCCCCCTGGCCTGAGGAGATCCCAAGTGTTACTACTGGGATCATTACTGGGGAATAAATAGAGGTCTCAGAGCCTCAGCCACAGTCAGAGCATAGTAGCTGGTTAACCATGTGACTGTGCAAAGCCAGATCCCCTATGACATGCTAAAGGTATAGTTGAGAAACAGAAGTTCTCTGTACAGTTAGTGTTATTTGATTTGTTTGTTATGCTTTATGAGCGATGGCTTCACCCCAAGTCACTGTTAATTTGGATGCGCTGTATTGTGCTATGCTAGATGAAAAATAAAGCACCATTTGGACTTTTAACCCCCAAAGTCTGAGATTCTGCCATTGCTGACCCATTCGCAAGTACACAAATCCCTACAGCGCCCATACACCTTCAATAGCTAATGTATGGGTAGAAGAAACAGAAACGAGCGGCACTGCTATGCGGCCCCAATTGGAGGATATAGTCCAGTGGTTAAACGGATAGAGTCCCAAGAGTATGTGTAGCGTGGTGCTCAGCTAGAGGATATAGCAAATATTTCAAAGTCCGTGCTTGAGAGAAAGTAGTATCAAAAAGAAACTGCACTCACCACATACTTCAATCTTCTTTATTTGGATACAAACTATTGCGTGTAGATGGGCTGGGGTGGGCAATGCCTCGCACGGAGTGCACAGGATTAGGCGATGGCCGTTTCGCGCCAAGCAGCGCCTCTTCTGGCCAATAACAGAGTGGCGCAAGTTTTGCGCATCATAAATAGGCGTGACGCCTGTGTGCAGGTGAACACACTCGCACACAGGCACGCCCCCATACGTCACCCCTACGTCACATATCAAACACACAATCACAATAATAAAAGCACATATCTAATAGAAAAATAGACATATAAAGCCATGGTATGTTAAAGGAAAGCGTGTAATTCATTTTTCTCATTGAGTCCAAGAGGACGAGTTGCATCAGTTCGGATAATCCACGCAGCCTCCCGCTGCAGGAGGCGGCAGTGCCTGTCTCCTCCCTGTTCTGGGCAGTTAACTGACTCGATGCCGGCGAATTTTAGGCAGCTAGTATTGCCTTGGTGTTTCGTCCTTACATGGTCAATCAAGCGGGTGCATCCACTACCTGTCCTGACTGAATTTAAATGTTCCCTGAAGCGCTCATACATCGGCCGGATGGTCTTGCCGATGTAGAACGCTCCACAGGAACACAGGATGACATATACCACGTAAGTGGTTTTGCAGATAATGAGCTGAGTGACAAAATGTTCCACATCACCAAAGTTCAAATACTTAGCACGTTTAATATAGCGACAAAAATTACAATCGCCGCAACTATAATTGTGGTGATAGACCGAAGGCCTTCCTCGTCTTTTAATATATCCCAATTGTGTTGTATAATCTTCTTAATGATGTTGCAGACGGGGCTATACTGAAAGGCGAATGTGAACCTCTCTTCCTTCATCTTATTCAATTGTTTTCAATTTTGGCCTCTCACCAAATCTCCCCTATCTAGCGTGGCAGCCCTTCTCATTGCCGGGATGATGACGTTGTCAGGGTACCCTCTGCTGCGTAATCTGTCCCTCAGTTCTAGAGCTTGAGCATGAAAAATGTCTTCAGTGTTGTTAATCCTTCTTAGCCTCACGAATTGACCATAGGGTATAGATCTACGTACACTCTGGGGATGGTAACTGTGATAATGGAGCAACGAATTTGTTGCAATCGGCTTTCGATACCAGGACGTGACTAAGTCTTCATTGTGTATTTCAACTCTCACATCTAAGAATTCCAATGAGTGTCCACCTACCACAGAGGTGAAACACATGTTCATTGTGTTATCATTCAAATATTTGACAAAATTGTCACATACCTGTTGACAGCCTTGCCAAATCACAAATATATCATCCACATAGCAAAGATAAAATTTAATGTGGCTAGTGAAGGGATTGGCAACATTGAAGATATAGCGTTCTTCAAACACCGCTAAAATATTGGCAAAAGTGCAGGACACCAGAGTCCCCATCGCGGTGCCCGACAGTTGCCTATACCACTGGTTATTAAACATAAAGGTATTATTAATCAATACAAAAGTAAGCGCCTCCTCAATGAAGTCAATGAATATAGGATTAGGGCAATCCCTCGGTCTTTTTTCCACCCGATTTGTTTAATGTAAATGAAATGGAATGTCTCGATTTTCTTGCAGGTATATCTATGTATAATGATGATGCAGAGGAGGATTATTTCACGGGTGGCATAAAATCTACCTGGTGTCCCCCTTTGGCGGCGGGCAGTGGCATCGATATCTTTTACCAGAGCGTGCTACGTGATATGCAGGCACTTATATATCCCACTTACTACAAAAACCTTACAAGGGGGGCAATATTGTACTTCTCACCCGTGAGGCCTATTTACAAGAAGCCATGAGGCAACTAAATGATGATTCTGTCTATAAAAAATTGACCAGTGACCCCACTCCAATCATCCTCAGTGATTTAAGAGAGTTACTTATGCGGTACATTAATTTGGACTTTTTTCCTAACACCTTTTTGGACAAGTTATTGCCGTCTTGTCCCAGCAAGCCACATTGGTATTATCTACCTAAGTTACATAAGTCGACGACCCAACCCCCTGGCCGACCTATTGTGGCGGGGATTGGATCGGAGACGGAACCACTCTCCAAATATCTAGATTGGCTGTTGCGCCCCCTCTTGAAGTTTGCTCTTCATATTTAAAGGATACAAATGCCTTTTTGCGTGCTATAGAGGACTTCCAGTGGCAGGAGGATTACCTCCTTCTGTCACTGGACGTTGAGAGCCTATACACCCGCATCCCTCAGGGTGCGGGTGTGCAGGCCATAAGACACGCTTTGGCTAGTACTGATAAGAATCCTATATTCATTGACTTCATTGTGGAGGCGCTTACTTTTGTATTGATTAATAATACCTTTATGTTTAATAACCAGTGGTATAGGCAACTGTCGGGCACCGCGATGGGGACTCCGGTGTCCTGCACTTTTGCCAATATTTTTTTAGCGGTGTTTGAAGAACGCTATATCTTCAATGTTGCCAATCCCTTCATTAGCCAAATTAAATTATATCTTCGCTATGTGGATGATATATTTGTGATTTGGCAAGGCTGTCAACAGGTATGTGACAATTTTGTCAAATATTTGAATGATAACACAATGAACATGTGTTTCACCTCTGTGGTAGGTGGACACTCATTGGAATTCTTAGATGTGAAAGTTGAAATACACAATGGAGACTTAGTCACGTCCTGTTATCGAAAGCCGACTGCAACAAATTCGTTGCTCCATTATCACAGTTACCATCCCCAGAGTGTACGTAGATCTATACCCTATGGTCAATTCGTGAGGCTAAGAAGGATTAACAACACTGAAGACACTTTTCATGCTCAAGCTCTGGAACTGAGGGACAGATTACGCAGCAGAGGGTACCCTGACAACGTCATCATCCCGGCAATGAGAAGGGCTGCCACGCTAGATAGGGGAGATTTGGTGAGAGGCCAAAAATAATCTCCTTAATGATGTTGCATGCGGGGCTATACTGAAAGGCGAATGTGAACCTCTCTTCCTTCATCTTATTCAATTGTTTTCTAAACAATTGAATAAGATGAAGGAAGAGAGGTTCACATTCGCCTTTCAGTATAGCCCCGCATGCAACATCATTAAGGAGATTATACAACACAATTGGGATATATTAAAAGACGAGGAAGGCCTTCGGTCTATCACCACATATAAGCCTAGGATTACTTATAAACGCTGTCGCACTATTGGTGATAAGTAGAGATGAGAGAACACCTGGATGTTCGGGTTCGAGAGGATCAGCCGAACTTCCGGAAAATGTCCGGGTTCGTGATCCGAACTCAACCCGAACTTCATCCCGAACCCCATAGAAGTCAATGGGGACCCGAACCTTTGGGCACTAAAAAGGCTGTAAAAGACTCACGGAAAGGGCTAGAGGGCTGCAAAAGGCAGCAAAATGTAGGTAAATCCCCTGCAAACAAATGTAGATAGGGAAATGATGACTTAACATAAAATAAATAAAAATTAACCAATATTAATTGGAGTTAGGTCCCATAGCACAGAATCAGGCTTCAAATCACCCACCAATGGAGTAGGTCGCTTACTATTATTTCGACCCCAGCATCCAGACAAAGGAGAGAGGTCCCACAGCAGAGAATCTGGCATCATATCAACCACCACAGGAGAAGGCCACTTTCAGTGACTTAGGCCTTAGCACCCAGACAGAGGAGACATGTCAGATAGCACAAGCATTACATTTATACCATCCAGCACAGGAAAAGGCCACTTTTAGTTACTTTGACCCCTGCACCCAGAAAGAGGAGAGAGGCCCCACAGCACATATTCAGGCATCATATCACCCACCACAGGAGTAGGCCACCATTTAGTTAATTTGACCCCTGCACCCATGTCAGCTGGTACAAGCATCAGTTTTACATCACCCAGCACAAGAGAAGGCCACTTTTAGAGACTTTGACCCCTGCACCCAGACGGAGGAGAGAGGTTTTCACAGCAGAGAATCAGGCATTTAGATCACCCACCACAGGAGTAGGCCATCATTTAATGGGTACCCGGCAACCATGTCAGATGGCACAAGTATAACATTTATATCACCCAGCACAGGAGAAGGCGACTTTGAGAGACTTTGACCCCTGCACCCAGACGGAGGAGAGAGGTTTTGACAGCAGAGAATCAGGCATTTAGATCACCCACCACAGGAGTAGGCCATCATTTAATGGGACCCCGGCAACCATGTCAGATGGCACAAGCATCAGTTTTACATCACCCAGCACAGGAGAAGGCGACTTTGAGAGACTTTGACCCCTGCACCTAGACGGAGGAGAGAGGTTTTCACAGCAGAGAATCAGGCATTTAGATCACCCACCACAGGAGTAGGCCATCATTTAATGGGACCCCGGCAACCATGTCAGATGGCACAAGCATCAGTTTTACATCACCCAGCACAGGAGAAGGCGACTTTGAGAGACTTTGACCCCTGCACCCAGACGGAGGAGAGAGGTTTTCACAGCAGAGAATCAGGCATTTAGATCACCCACCACAGGAGTAGGCCATCATTTAATGGGACCCCAGCAACCATGTCAGATGGCACAAGCATCAGTTTTACATCACCCAGCACAGGAGAAGGCGACTTTGAGAGACTTTGACCCCTGCACTCAGGCGGAGGAGAGAGGTTTCACAGCAGAGAATCAGGCATTTAGATCACCCACCACAGGAGTAGGCCATCATTTAATGGGACCCCGGCAACCATGTCAGATGGCACAAGCATCAGTTTTACATCACCCAGCACAGGAGAAGGTGACTTTGAGAGACTTTGACCCCTGCACCCAGACGGAGGAGAGAGGTTTTCACAGCAGAGAATCAGGCATTTAGATCACCCACCACAGGAGTAGGCCATCATTTAATGGGACCCCAGCAACCATGTCAGATGGCACAAGCATCAGTTTTACATCACCCAGCACAGGAGAAGGCGACTTTGAGAGACTTTGACCCCTGCACCCAGACGGAGAAGAGAGGTTTTCACAGCAGAGAATCAGGCATTTAGATCACCCACCATAGGAGTAGGCCATCATTTAATGGGACCCCGGCAACCATGTCAGATGGTACAAGCATCAGTTTTACATCACCCAGCAAAAGAGAAGGCCACTTTTAGAGACTTTGACCCCTGCACCCAGACGGAGGAGAGAGGTTTCACATCAGAGAAACAGGCATTTAGATCACCCACCACAAAAGTAGGCCATCATTTAATGGGACCCCGGCAACCATGTCAGATGGCACAAGCATCAGTTTTACATCACCCAGCACAGGAGAAGGCGACTTTGAGAGACTTTGACCCCTGCACCCAGACGGAGGAGAGAGGTTTTGACAGCAGAGAATCAGGCATTTAGATCACCCACCACAGGAGTAGGCCATCATTTAATGGGACCCCGGCAACCATGTCAGATGGCACAAGCATCAGTTTTACATCACCCAGCACAGGAGAAGGCGACTTTGAGAGACTTTGACCCCTGCACCTAGACGGAGGAGAGAGGTTTTCACAGCAGAGAATCAGGCATTTAGATCACCCACCACAGGAGTAGGCCATCATTTAATGGGACCCCGGCAACCATGTCAGATGGCACAAGCATCAGTTTTACATCACCCAGCACAGGAGAAGGCGACTTTGAGAGACTTTGACCCCCTGCACCCAGACGGAGGAGAGAGGTTTTCACAGCAGAGAATCAGGCATTTAGATCACCCACCACAGGAGTAGGCCATCATTTAATGGGACCCCGGCAACCATGTCAGATGGCACAAGCATCAGTTTTACATCACCCAGCACAGGAGAAGGCGACTTTGAGAGACTTTGACCCCTGCACCCAGACGGAGGAGAGAGGTTTTCACAGCAGAGAATCAGGCATTTAGATCACCCACCACAGGAGTAGGCCATCATTTAATGGGACCCCGGCAACCATGTCAGATGGCACAAGCATCAGTTTTACATCACCCAGCACAGGAGAAGGCGACTTTGAGAGACTTTGACCCTGCACCCAGGCGGAGGAGAGAGGTTTCACAGCAGAGAATCAGGCATTTAGATCACCCACCACAGGAGTAGGCCATCATTTAATGGGACCCCGGCAACCATGTCAGATGGCACAAGCATCAGTTTTACATCACCCAGCACAGGAGAAGGTGACTTTGAGAGACTTTGACCCTTGCACCCAGACGGAGGAGAGAGGTTTTCACAGCAGAGAATCAGGCATTTAGATCACCCACCACAGGAGTAGGCCATCATTTAATGGGACCCCAGCAACCATGTCAGATGGCACAAGCATCAGTTTTACATCACCCAGCACAGGAGAAGGCGACTTTAGAGACTTTGACCCCTGCACCCAGACGGAGAAGAGAGGTTTTCACAGCAGAGAATCAGGCATTTAGATCACCCACCATAGGAGTAGGCCATCATTTAATGGGACCCCGGCAACCATGTCAGATGGTACAAGCATCAGTTTTACATCACCCAGCAAAAGAGAAGGCCACTTTTAGAGACTTTGACCCCTGCACCCAGACGGAGGAGAGAGGTTTCACATCAGAGAAACAGGCATTTAGATCACCCACCACAAAAGTAGGCCATCATTTAATGGGACCCCGGCAACCATGTCAGATGGCACAAGCATCAGTTTTACATCACCCAGCACAGGAGAAGGCGACTTTGAGAGACTTTGACCCCTGCACCCAGACGGAGGAGAGAGGTTTTGACAGCAGAGAATCAGGCATTTAGATCACCCACCACAGGAGTAGGCCATCATTTAATGGGACCCCGGCAACCATGTCAGATGGCACAAGCATCAGTTTTACATCACCCAGCACAGGAGAAGGCGACTTTGACCCCTGCACCCAGACGGAGGAGAGAGGTTTCACAGCAGAGAATCAGGCATTTAGATCACCAACCACAGGGGTAGGCCATCATTTAATGGGACCCTCCCTCTGAGCCACTTCTAACAGACTGGCCTGAAAGTGCTAAAAACGACCCGTCATTCTCCTCCTCCTGGCCCTGGCCCACCTCCTCTTCCATCATCGCCCTAAGCGTTTTCTCTAGAAGACATAGAATTGGTATTGTCACGCTGATAACAGTGGCATCGCCACTGGCCATGTTGGTGGCGTACTCTAAACAGCGCAACAGGGCACACAGGTCTCGCATGGAGGCCCAATCATTGGTGGTGAAGTGGTGCTGTTCCGCAGTGCGACTGACCCGTGCGTGCTGCAGCTGAAACTCCACTATGGCCTGCTGCTGCTCGCACAGTCTCTCCAGCATGTGCAAGGTGGAGTTCCACCGGGTGGGCACGTTGCATATTAGGCGGTGAGCGGGAAGGCCGAAGTTCCGCTGTAGCGCTGACAGGCGAGCAGCGGCAGGATGTGAACGCCGGAAGCGCGCACAGACGGCCCGCACTTTATGCAGCAACTCTGACATGTCGGGGTAGTTGTGAATGAACTTCTGCACCACCAAATTCAGCACATGCGCCAGGCAAGGGATGTGCGTCAAACCGGCTAGTCCCAGAGCTGCCACGAGATTTCGCCCATTATCGCACACCACCAGGCCGAGCTTGAGGCCCACCGGCAGCAACCACTGGTCGGTCTGTTGTTCAATACCCCGCCACAACTCCTGCGCGGTGTGGGGCCTGTCCCCCAAACATATGAGTTTCAGAATGGCCTGCTGACGTTTACCCCGGGCTGTGCTGAAGTTGGTGGTGAAGGTGTGTGGCTGACTGGATGAGCTGGTGGAAGTAGAGGAGGAGGAGCAAGCCGAGTAGGAGGAGGAGGCTACAGGAGGCAAAGAATGATGCCCTGTGATCCTTGGCGGCGGAAGGACGTGCGCCAAGGAACTCTCCGCCTGGGGCCCAGCCGCCACTACATTTACCCAGTGTGCAGTTAGGGAGATATAGCATCCCTGGCCGTGCTTACTGGTCCACATATCTGTGGTTAGGTGGACCTTGCCACAAATGGTGTTGCGCAGTGCACACTTGATTTTATCGGACACTTGCATGTGCAGGGAAGGCACAGCTGTCTTGGAGAAGTAGTGGCGGCTAGGAACCACATACTGGGGGACAGCCATGGCCATCAGCTGTTTGAAGCTGTCTGTGTCCACCAGCCGGACTGACAGCATTTCAAAGGCCAGTAGTTTAGAAATGCTGGCATTCAGGCCAAGGGCTCGAGGGTGACTAGGTGGGAATTTGCGCTTCCTCTCAAAGGTTTGAGAGATGGAGAGCTGAACGCTGCTGTGTGAAATAGTGGAGACGCTAGGTGACGGTGGTGGTGGTGGTGGTGTCGGTGGCACATCCTCTGTTTGCTGCTCGGCAGGTGGCAACATTCCTCTCGAGGCGGAAGCCGAGGCAGCAGCGGTAGAGGGAGCAGGGGGAGCCTGAGCGGGTTCCTTGTTTTTAAGGTGTGTACTCCACTGCAGTTCATGCTTTGCATGTAGATGCCTGATCATGCAGGTGGTGCTCAGTTTAAGAACGTTAATGCCTCGCCTCAGGGTCTGATGGCACAGCGTGCAAAACACTCTGTTCTTGTCGTCAGCACATTGTTTGAAGAAGTGCCATGCCAGGGAACTCCTTGAAGATGCCTTTGGGGTGCTGGGTCCCTGTTGGCGCTGGCCAATAGCAGGCGAACTCTCTGGACGGCGGCTGTTCTGCTTTTGCCCCCTGCTCCCTCTTTGGCTTCGCTGTTGTCTCGGTCTCACCACTGCCTCTTCCTCTGAACTATTTAAGTCAGCGCCACGACCTTCAGTCCATGTGGGGTCTAAGACCTCATCGTCCTCTGCATCGTCTTCCACCCAGTCTTCCTCCCTGACCTCCTCCTGTTCAGTCTGCACACTGCAATAAGATGCGGCAGTGGGCACCAGTGTTTCGTCATCATCAGAGACTCGGTCACTCTGCTGTGGTGGTATTCCCATGTCCTCATCATCTGGATACATAAGTGGTTGTGCGTCAGTGCATGGAATGTCTTCCACCGCTGGGGAAGGGCTAGGTGGACGCCCCTGGAAAACCGTGGGAGCAGAGACTTCAAACAGAATAAGAGAATGCTGCATAACTTGAGGCTCAGCCAGTTTCCCTGATATGCATGGGGGTGATGTGACAGACTGATGGGCTTGGTTTTCAGGTGCCACCTGTGCGCTTTCCGCAGAAGACTGAGCGGAAGACAATGTGGTGAACGTGCTGGAAGCACTGTCGGCCACCCAATCGACTAATGCCTGTACCTGCTCAGGCCTTACCATCCTCATAACGGCATTGGGCCCCACCAAATATCGCTGTAAATTCTGCCGGCTACTTGAGGGAGTTGGTTCACTACTTTGTGCGCCTGAGGCCGAATGGCCACGTCCTCTGCCAGCAACAGAGGCTCCACGGACACTACCACGACCGCGTCCTCGTCCCTTAATAGAATGTTTCCTCATTGTTGAGATTCAACTCGCACCACAATAAAATATATTATATTTTAGCCCCAAAATTCCCACACTGGAAGATATAATTCCTTTTTCCGGTATTAATTACAAGAAAACTGCTGCAAATTGGACACCAGAATTTTTAAAATGCTAGTTTTGGTACATAGATTCCCACACGGGGAGATATAATTCCTTTTTACAGAAGTAAAAATGTGCGGCCTACTGTTTCTGGTCTAACTAACACCAGATTGATTAAATTGGCCTTTTTTTCACCAAAATTACAACACTGGACAATGTAATGCCTTTTTCCGGTATTAATTACAAGAAGACTGCTGCTAATTGGACACCAGAATTTTTAAAATGCTAGTTTGTGTACATAAATTCCCACACTGGAAGATATAATTCCTTTTTCCGGTATTAATTACAAGAAAACTGCTGCAAATTGGACACCAGAATTTTTAAAATGCTAGTTTTGGTACATAGATTCCCACACGGGGAGATATAATTCCTTTTACAGGAGTAAAACGTGAGGCCTACTGTTTCTGGTGTAACTAACACCAGATTGATTAAATTGGCCTTTTTTTCACCAAAATTACAACACTGGACAATGTAATGCCTTTTCCGGTATTAATTACAAGAAGACTGCTGCTAATTGGACACCAGAATTTTTAAAATGCTAGTTTGTGTACATAAATTCCCACACTGGAAGATATAATTCCTTTTTCCGGTATTAATTACAAGAAAACTGCTGCAAATTGGACACCAGAATTTTTAATATGCTAGTTTTGGTACATAGATTCCCACACGGGGAGATATAATTTCTTTTTACAGGAGTAAAAATGTGCGGCCTACTGTTTCTGGTCTAACTAACACCAGATTGATTAAATTGGCCTTTTTTTCACCAAAATTACAACACTGGACAATGTAATGCTTTTTTCCGGTATTTTTTATTTTTTTATTTTTTCAAACTTTATTGACTTTTCTCAATATCAAAACACAATATCATGCTAACAAAATAAATCTACTAATATTTCCACCCACCCCCCCACCCCCTCAAGCATGTACAAAAAGAGAAAGAAAAAAAAACTACTCACTCTTCATTCATTCCACCAGTTCCATAGCTTAGTACATTTTTCATTAGACCCTCTTTGTTTGTACAACATACATTCATACTTTTTAACTTTGTTGACTAAATTTAGCCACGTTCGATGCTCTGGGGGGAACGAAGCAAACCACAGTCTAGAAATAATCAGCCTAGCTAGAAAAGACACTTTAACCAAGAGGCGGAGTTTGGAAGACTGACAGACTATCTCAGAAAAATCACCCAAGATCCATACTCCAGTCACAAATGGAATCTGAGTTTGGAGTTTTTGTATCAAAGTGGTTTGAACCGAATGCCAGTACTCCTTCACTGGAGGACAGTCCCAGAACATGTGTAAGTGATTGGCTCCAGGGCAATCACAACGCGGACAATTAGAAGAGTTCCTAAAACCTCTCTTTTGTAACCACAATGGTGTTATATAAATCTTATGGATAATGTTAAACTGTACTACAGTGTGATTAAAATTATGTGAAAGATAAATCATATTCTTCAAAATATTGTCCCATGCCGGTAAAGCATAGTTTTCAAGTGAAGTAGTCCAGGCTTTTTGTCCTGGAGAGTAACGTTCCGAAAAATAAAGCTTAATAAAGTGTTTATAACAGTGTGAAATTTTTACTTTCATATGTGTTCCTCTTTCTAATAATAATTTGTGAAGAAAAAGTGGAGCTTCTATATTAAAAAAGTGCTTATCTGAAATAGATGAGAGTGCAAAGCATAACTGAAAATATGGGTACCATGCTATCTCGCCCATGTTTTCCTTTTGAGTAAGTTCCGGAAGGGACAAAATTTGCCCATTTTTTACTACTTGACTGAGATAATGAATATTTTTAGACCTCCAGTAATGGCTGGCTTCCAAGTTCAAAAGAGAATAAAACCTTTTATTATGCCATATTGGAGTGCAAATCAATGATGCAGTAACTTTACACCATTTCCTAATCAACCTCCAAGCTCTTATACTCAAACTGAAGAAAGAGGTATAGTCTCGTGAATTTTTAGATAAAAAACTAGACTCCAATAGAGTATAATAATCTGAGAAGCCTGCTTCTGTTACTAGTTTAACACATAGGGGACTATTTTTCCAGTCATTAAAAAAACATAGCTGTGAGGCAACAAAATATCCCTTAAAATACGGAAGATTTAGGCCTCCCTGCTCATACAACATGGAAAAATAATCCACCTTCAATCTGACACGTTTTCTCCCCCATAATAAATCATTAATCATTTTTTCTATCAGTTTGAAAAATGTATCCTCAATCCAAATGGGGGAACTTCGGAGAACATAAAGCACTTGGGGAAGTACCACCATTTTAATTAAGGAAACCCTGTCTGCTCTAGTAAGCGGAACCTTCTGCCATACCTTGATTTTTAATCTAATTTTCGCTAGTAGTGGTATCAAATTAAGCTGTATATAGTCTTGAACTTTTGCAGTCACCGTAATCCCCAAATACTTCAATGACTCAGAGAGATTCAAACCGTGTATTCTCGTTTCGGTAGGTAAATCATCCAGCGGTAAAAGGCCGGTTTTCGCCCAATTAACCTCCAAGCCTGAAACCCCACTATAAGCATTAACCATCTCCATCACTCGAGGTAGTGTATTTTCTGTCTGTTGTATAAAAAACAAAACATCATCGGCATATAATGAAATTCGGTCCACTGTTCCCATAACTCCAAACCCCAACATCCTGGGGTCCTGTCTAACCTTGGCCGCCAGGGGTTCAATGTATATGTTGAAGAGAAGCAGGGAAAGAGGACACCCCTGACGGGTTCCTCTCTCCAATGGAAAACTCCCTGTCAGCACATCATTGATCCTCAACCTAGCCACAGGGGATTTGTATAGCAACTGTATCATTTTAATACATTTTGGACCAAATCCCATTCTTGCCATCACTCTCCAGAGGAACACCCACTCCACCCTGTCAAAGGCCTTAGTGGCATCCAAGGACAGGATGGAGCGGGATCCATCTGCCGGAGACTGAATATTAGCGAAAAGACGATGTAAATTGTAATGAGTGCCCCTACCAGGCATAAATCCATTTTGATCTGGATGGATAACAGACGTAATTACTTTAGAAAGTCTATTGGCAAGGACCTTGGAGAGTAATTTAACATCAGTGTTTAATAAAGAAATTGGTCTATAGGAGTCCAGTTCCCGTCGATCTTTGTCTTTTTTTGGAATTAACACTATCAGTGCTTCCATCATTGAGTTAGGAAGAGCACCTCCCTGCACTGCCTGGTCAAAAACCTCTGCAAGGTATGGTAAAATAGTAGCCCCATATTTTCGATAAAATTCATAGGGGAGACCATCCAGACCCGGTGCAGAGTTTCCTGATATCATTTTAAGTGCCCCTTGAATCTCTTGTAATGACACGTCCCCATCCAAAAAAGACCTCTGGGAGTCTGTTAGTATCGGAAGACAAACAGTGTCCAAGTATTGATCCATAACATTGGTCGATATGTTCTGGGTTGACCTATATACTTGGGAAAAATAATCCAAAAAAATAGTTCTAATTCCCTCCGGATTGCCAACAGACTCTCCATTAGCTCCAAAAATTAAAGTAATATCCTTTTTTTATTGTCCTGCTGAGCAATAATTCTCGTGAGTAATCTGCCTGGTCGACCAGATTCTACAAAATATTTTTGCCCCTTAAAAAATAAATTATGCTGAGCTTTTTCAAAAAGAAATTCCTTTAGGGCAAGACTTGCTTTTTGCATCTCCTCCCTATGGCAATCTACATTGTATAAAGTGAATTGTTCCGTTGCTTGAGTCGCCCTCTTCACCAATTCCTCCTCCCTCTTCCTAAAACCCCTCCTCAATACCGTAATGTCACTCATTAGAACCCCCCTCATATAAGCTTTCAAGGCGTCCCAAACCGAGTTAATATTAGCAGAGGGATAATTAATTTCCCAAAATGTAGAAACAAGTTGTTTAATAGAGTCCTAATTCTCAATAATAATAAGCCAGTATGGGTTCAACTTAAAAAAGGGCCTCAAACTGGCCATCTGTTCCCCAGGGGTTAAGTCTATTGAGAGAGGGGAATGATCCTAAACCGTCCTGACCCCATATCGAATCGCTTTTATATTTTTTAAGTTGTTACTATTCGTCAGGGCCAGGTTAATTCTGGACATTGCCCTCCCACCTTTGCTAACACAGGAAAAAAACTGTTTCCCCCTTCCATAGTGTTCCCATATATCCACCAGGCCCATCTCTTGACAAAACTGAGATAGAGGGGAGGCCCTCACGTATCCCCCTGGATCTACATCCATTGATCGTCTATCCTTATTGGGATCCATAACTGCATTAAAATCTCCCATCAGTACAATCTGACATTCTGGTCTCTGTTCGATAGATGACAAGAAAGCATTGAGGGGATGTATAGAAAAGGGAGGAGGTATATAAAAGAAGGCGAGTATATACGGCTGACCGCAAAGTCTACCATAAAGGAAGATAAATCTTCCCTGGCTGTCGATTTCGGAATCAGTTAAACTGAAATCAATTGCACGATGGATCAAAACCGAAACTCCTCTTGAGGAACCATTAAATGTTGAGTGGTATCTCTGGGAAGACCATCCCATTCCCAAACGGGAAACTGTAATATCTGTAAGATGAGTTACAACTAGACAGATTACTGCAGGGAGGTGTCTCCTCACTGCATCCATGACTCCCTGTCTTTTTAGCCTCTCTCCAAGGCCCCTTACATTCCATGATACAATCTTAACTGACATTACTTATAAACAAGAGAGAGAGAGAAAAAAAAAAAAACACCACAGCATGCTTGAGCCCTCCCAGTCCCCTCCCCCCCCCTCCCTCCAGTGGTCTACCTAGATCAGTGTTTCTCAAATAGTGGGCGCGCCCCAGGGGGCGCGAGGCTCCGTAAAGGGGGGCTCCAGGTCACAGGAGATGAACGCTTCCACTGTGGAAGCGTTCATCTCCATAGTGATCTGTATCGCCGTCCTCTGGACAGCAATACAGATCGCTGTGCTGTGCGGCAGTGGAGGGAGAGGCGTCTCCCTCCCCTGCTCCTCTGATAGGCTGCGGGCCTTGTGCCGGCAGCCTATCAGAGCGGTTCAGGCGGCGCGATGACGTCATCGCGCCGCCTGAGCAGAGTGCAGAGCGGGACACAGGCCGGAAGAGGCCTGCATCCAGCACTTCCAGGAAGGTAAGTATATGGGGGGTTAATGGAGCCTGCACATGATTGGGGGAGGGGGTTAATGGAGCCTGCACATGATTGGGGGAGGGGGTTAATGGAGCCTGCACATGATTGGGGGAGGGGTTAATGGAGCCTGCACATGATTGGGGAGGGGGTTAATGGAGCCTGCACATGATTGGGGGAGGGGTTAATGGAGCCTGCACATGATTGGGGGAGGGGGTTAATGGAGCCTGCACATGATTGGGGGAGGGGGTTAATGGAGCCTGCACATGATTGGGGGAGGGGGTTAATGGAGCCTGCACATGATTGGGGGAGGGTTAATGGAGCCTGCACATGATTTGGGGAGGGGGTTAATGGAGCCTGCACATGATTGGGGGAGGGTTAATGGAGCCTGCACATGATTGGGGAGGGGGTTAATGGAGCTTGCACATGATTTGGGGAGGGGGTTAATGGAGCCTGCACATGATTGGGGGAGGGGGTTAATGGAGCCTGCACATGATTGGGGGAGGGGTTAATGGAGCCTGCACATGATTGGGGAGGGGTTAATGGAGCCTGCACATGATTGGGGGAGGGGTTAATGGAGCCTGCACATGATTGGGGGGGAGGGGGGAAGCCTGGACCCTGCATATGATTGGGGAGGGGGGAAGCCTGGACCCTGCACATGATTGGGGAGGGGGGTTAATGGAGCCTGCACATGATAGGGGGGGGGGGGTGTTAATGGCCCTCGCCTGTGGGGAGATTGGTGTACTTATAACTATTTACAGTCGTGCGGGGGGGCGCGAAATGTTTTCTTCTTCCTAGGGGGGGCATGACAGAAAATAATTGAGAAGCACTGACCTAGATCCTTCAGTAAACCTCTCATCCCTACTCCTCCCCCAGACCCCCAACCACCCCCCCGTAGCCCCCCCTTCAGTGAAAAATAACAAATAATTATATGCCGGCTCGGTCTAGCCAATCCATAGCTTGATCCGGATTCTCAAAAAAGTGGGAAGTTCCATCAAAGATCACTCTCAGTTTAGCCGGATATAGGAGAGAGTACTTAATACTTTTAGAGGCTAAACGCTTCTTAATATCAAAAAAACCCCTTCTCTTTTCTTGTGTCTCTCGTGCAAAGTCTGGAAACAGGGATATTTTATTACCCTGATAAATAATAGGAGAGCATTCTCTAGCTCTTCTAAGGATAACATCTCTATCTGTAGATGATAGTAATTTGATCAAAATTGACCGTGATGGTTTTCCTGGTATTATCTTTCCTCCTGGAACACGATGAGCCCTCTCCATCTGAAACAGCGGCGAAAAATGTTCACTCCCCAGGTTTTCAAGTATCAGAGATCTTAACTGATCCAATAGTTGCTGACCCTCCATGCCCTCTGGAAATCCAACTACTCGTATATTATATCGCCTAGATCTATTTTCTAGGTCAACGAGTTTGGCCTGAAGACATTCATTTTCAGAGGCGAGTGCCGAAGATTTTACTTGTAGTTTTGTAATATCTGCCTGCAGGTGATTGACTTTTTTCTCCACATCAAAAACCCGCTCTCGGATTTTCGCTAAATCGTCTCGGATCAGAGATATATCGCTCTGTACTGCCCCCAATTGCGTCGCCATATTTTGCATTAATGCTCCATTATTTTTAACAATCAATAGGATTTCTTCCATAACTGCTAGATCTTTACTCGAGCGGCTGGATCGTTCTTCCTCACCACCCTCCAAGTCCACATCCACACACTCAACTTCAGAGGGGTCGTCTGGAGAGGAGATATTAATATTCTTTTTAGTGGGTCTCCCTTTGGGTATCCCTTTTTCTTGCACACCAGGTGATCTCAGGTAGTGCTCAATCTTCCCCACTTCAGTTGACCTTACTCCCTGTCTAGTTGCAGATACGTCTATTGAACGGCGTTTAGGTGCCATTTATTTATTTTTATTTTTTTCCCCCTTTTGCCCCCTCTTTATTTTTTTTCCTTTTTTTTCTTATCCTTTTCCTTTATCCTCTCTCCCTTCTCCTTTCTTTCTCCACTTTCTTTTTTTTATCCTTTAATCTTCTTTCTTTCTTCTTGTTGTTAAATCCTTTTTTTTTTTTTTTTAATCTTGGGTTTGCCTTCCTTTTTTTTTTTTTTTATTAAGCCCCTAACTCCCCACCCTCCCTTTTTTTTTTTTTCCCAGTCTTTTCACTCCCCTTCTTTTACTATCTCCTGAGTATACAGCTTTGCTCCTAAGTTGAAAAAAATAAAGGACATCCACAGTACATCAATAACGGGAGCCAAGGGGGAGAGAAAAAAAAAAAAAAAAGAGTATTTTCAATACTTCTCACATGTCCAGATGGAAGGTGGGAGATCCCCAGGCTGCATACAGCTAACAAGCCGCAATCCACAAGAGCAGAGGAGGAGAGACCTGCTATCCAGTGAGGAGAAGGAGAGGGAGCACATCCACGAGTGTCCAGGAAAGAGTACATGCACAAAGTCCCTGCCGGGGAAAGGGGGGACCAGCAGGGCAGCCAGGCAGGCACATAGCACGCAGCAAGCCGACAGGAACCCACGACAGGGAGCGCACCAGCACAGGGAGCTCAAGAGCAGGAGCACCACAGCCTCCGGGAGACGACACCGCACCAAGCGCTGGCAGCACGCCGAACCACGACCACCAGCCAATCGGGAGCCTTCAGGACCAGAGACGGATCCCAAGACGACCCAACGTCGACGCGCCAGCGGAGCACCGAGCCAGCTGAGGCAGGAGGCAGAAGGCAGGAGAAGGGGCCGGAGACCCAGCAGATCCAGCTCGAAGCCAGAGCCGGCAAGACATCAGGCGAGGAGCATACACGGGCGGGGGAGGAGGCCTGGAGCAGGACGTGACGTGGACTTCACGTCTTCACGTCATCACGCCCCCCGCCTTTTTCCTGTATTAATTACAAGAAGACTTCTGCTAATTGGACACCAGAATTTTTAAAATGCTAGTTTGTGTACATAAATTAACACACTGGAAGATATAATTCCTTTTTCCGGTATTAATTACAAGAAAACTGCTGCAAATTGGACACCAGAATTTTTAAAATGCTACTTTTGGTACATAGATTCCCACACGGGGAGATATAATTCCTTTTTACAGAAGTAAAAACGTGCGGCCTACTGTTTCTGGTCTAACTAACACCAGATTGATTAAATTGGCCTTTTTTTCACCAAAATTACAACACTGGACAATGTAATGCCTTTTTCCGGTATTAATTACAAGAAGACTGCTGCTAATTGGACACCAGAATTTTTAAAATGCTAGTTTGTGTACATAAATTCCCACACTGGAAGATATAATTCCTTTTTCGGGTATTAATTACAAGAAAACTGCGGCAAATTGGACACCAGAATTTTTAAAAAAATTTTCACCAAAATTACAACACTGGACAATGTAATGCCTTTTTCCGGTATTAATTCCTTTTTACAGGAGTAAAAACGTGAGGCCTACTGTTTCTGGTGTAACTAACACCAGATTGATTAAATTGGCCTTTTTTTCACCAAAATTACAACACTGGACGATATAATGCCTTTTTGGGGTATTAATTACAAGAGGACTGCTGGTATTTCAGAACACCGGAATTTTTAAAATGATAGTTTTGCTAGATAAATTTCCCACACTGGGAGAAATATTGCCAAAGCCTTTTTACAGTATTAATTACAACAGGAGTGCTTCTTCTGGTCTAACACCAGAATAATTTTATTATTACGGTGAAAGCTTTTTTTAATTTATATTTTTGGCACATAAAAAAAAAATATTTCTGGCTGACAGTATTGGACTTGGCTGTAGTGGCACTGGCTAGCCTAGCTGGAACAGCACATTCATGGGATTTGCTATCCAAGTGGGTTACTTTCAGTTTCACCACTGATATATTAAATATCTTTGCAGTTAGTATGGGTGACACAAGCACAGCCAAACCCCTGATGTAGTATATCTATGAAAAAATCGACTATTACATGAGATTAATGGACGTTGTGGCAGCTTTTGCTGTAGCACCACAAGTCCCAAAATGGCGCCGCCTATCAGCCCAATAACATGTGCCAGTAAAAATCGCTCTGGCCAGTCTCAACAAAATAGTGACTTTCAGTGAACAGCTCAGCTGAGTTGTTCTGATGCACAGGTGTAGAAAGGTAGATCATTCAATCACTTCTTTATCCCTGCCTATCTCGCCCTCACAGAATCTGCGTCCTCTCCCTACACTAATCAGAGCAGTGTGACGTGCGGCGCTACGTGACTCCAGCTTAAATAGAGGCTAGGTCACATGCTGCACTTGGCCAATCACAGCCATGCCATTAGTAGGCATGGCTGTGATGGGCTCTTAGGGCAAGAAGTAAAACACTAGCTGATTGGCTGCTGTGCAGCCCTACAGAAAGCGGGAAGTAATCGACGAACACCGGGCCCGAACCCGAACTTTTTTGAAAATGTCCGGGTTCGGGTCCGTGTCACGGACACCCCAAAATTCGGTACGGACCCGAACGATTTTCGAACTGTTCGCTCAACACTAGTGATAAGCTTGTCAACAGAAGATTTATAGAACAAAAAACTAAACAGGGGGCTGGTAATTGGCTGAGTGACAAGAAACCCACTGGAAATTATAGTTGCGGCGATTGTAATTTTTGTCGCTATATTAAACGTGCTAAGTATTTGAACTTTGGTGGTGTGGAACATTTTGTCACTCAGTTCATTACCTGCAAAACCACTTACGTGGTATATGTCATCCTGTGTTCCTGTGGAGCGTTCTACATCGGCAAGACCATCCGGACGATGTATGAGCGCTTCAGGGAACATTTAAATTCAGTCAGGACAGGTAGTGGACGCACCCGCTTGATTGACCATGTAAGGACGAAACACCAAGGCAATACTAGCTGCCTAAAATTCGCCGGCATCGAGTCAGTTAACTGCCCAGAACAGGGAGGAGACAGGCACCGCCGCCTCCTGCAGTGGGAGGCTGCGTGGATTATCCGAACTGATGCAACTGGTCCTCTTGGACTCAATGAGAAAAATGAATTACACGCTTTCCTTTAACATACCATGGCTTTATATGTCTATTTTTCTATTAGATATGTGCTTTTATTATTGTGATTGTGTGTTTGATATGTGACGTAGGGGTGACGTATGGGGGCGTGCCTGTGTGCGAGTGTGTTCAGCTGCACACAGGCGTCACGCCTATTTATGATGTGCAAAACTTGTGCCACCTTGTTATTGGCCAGAAGAGGCGCCGCTTGGCGCGAAACGGTCGTCGCCTAATCCTGTGCACTCCGTCCGAGGCATTGCCCACCCCAGCCCATCTACACGCAATCGTTTGTATCTAAATAAAGAAGATTGAAGTATGTGGTGAGTGCCGCTTCTTTTTGATACTACTTTCTCTCAAGCACGCACCTTCAATAGCTGTCAGACAAACACATGATTCCCTATGCACATAAGCTATTCGTTCAGCCAAGCATGTATTTGTTTTTACTGAGCTGAGAGGAAAAAAGCACTGCCAGACACCTCTGATGGCCAAGGCTACTATCACATCTCCATTATATTCTCCTGTAGTCTGTTCGGGCAGAGGAACAGGCCATTGAAGTACACCACATACAGTACATCCAGCATAGCCTGACACTGACAGGCTCTGCCAGATCCCCATTGACTATAATAGGCCTGGGAGGGGGGCGGGGGGCAGTGAATTCCGTCATAAATGCTCCGTTATTTGTCCGGTAGAAAGCTGGAATTTATGCAAGAAAGCCAGAAGATCCTTATCAGATCCCATTATAGCCAATGGGGATCCAGCAGTGTTTTGCGTTGTCTTGCTATGTACAGATGTAGCAGAGTTAACACACAAACTCTTAACTTAAATTTCTTAACTCATCTCGTTATCTTAAAACAAAAGTCATTGAAAAGCGATTGAAGATGTTTACTTAACACATTTAGTTTAGATAATACGTCTCAAAAAGCATGTGGGTTAACTCTACTACATCTGTAAACTACTGGAGTACACACTGGAGATGTGAATGTAGCCTTATCTCACTGGAGAACAATTGGATCAAAATTCAAAAACCATAGGCTTCACCCATCAAAAATATCAAGATTGCAGGCAATGTATTACAATATAGATGTATTGTAAAGCATTACAGAAGGGATCAGACCCCCAAAAGTTGAAGTCCCAGAGTGGGACAAAAATAAAGTTTAAAAAAAAGTAAAAAAAAGTGTTTTTAATAAAAAAAATAAAGTTTCAATAAAATAAAAAGAAACAAATGCCTTTTTCCCAGATTTCATAAGAAAAAAAAGAAAAAAAAGGAAAAACACACATATTATGTATTGCCGCATGATCGGCTCTATAAATATATCACATGATCCACCCCGTCCGATAAACACAATCAAAAAAATAAAATAAAAACGGTGTAAAAAAAAGCCATATTTGTCACCTTACATCACAAAAAGTGCAACACTAAGCGATCAAAAAGGCGTATGCCCCCCAAAATAGTACCAATCAAATCATCACCTCATCCCACAAAAAATAAGACCCTAACTAAGACAATCGGTCAAAAAATAAAAAAGCTATGGCTCTCAGACTATGGAGACACTGAAATATCATTTTTTGGTTTAAAAAATGCTATTACTGTGTAAAACTGAAATAAATAAAAAATATACATATTAGGTATTGCCACGTCCGTAATGATCTGCTCTATAAAAATATCATATGACCCAACCCTTCAGGTTAACGCTGTAAAAATAAATAAAGGACCTGTGGTGACGTCACTGCACTTATCACATGGTCCAATACCATGGTGATGGACCATGTGATTGGACCATGTGATGTGACGTCACCACAGGTTCTTTAGCCGTCAGCTAACGTTATTAAAGAAGAAAGAAGAGATCGCAACTACGCGATCAAGTGTATAAGGTGAGATCATTTTTTTTAACCCCCTATCCACATTTTACTAAGCATTCTGTATTGAGAATGCTATTATTTTCCCTTATAACCATGTTATAAGGGAAAATAATAAAGATCAGGTCGCCATCCCGATCGCCTCCTCGCAATCTTGCGTGAAAATCGCACCGCATCCGCACTTGCTTGCGGATGCTTGCGATTTTCACGCAGCCCCATTCACTTCTATGGGGCCTGCGTTGCGTGAAAAACGCACAATATAGAGCTTGCTGCGATTTTCACGTAACGCACAAGTGATGCATGAAAATCACCGCTCATGTACACAGCCCCATAGAAATGAATGGGTCCAGATTCAGTGCGGGTGCAATACGTTCACATCACGCATTGCACCCGTGCGGAAAACTTGCCCATGTGAAAGGGGCCTAAGGCTTTCACATATATTTTCCATCATTTTTTTTGTAAAAAAAAAAGAAAAAGATGAATTTCAAGTGTGTTGATTTGATACATTTCTAATATTTCTTGGCATTTTTCAATCATGCTGCATTGTATACATAATGACAATATGCACAAAAATCCCATCAATACATCATAAACACATATGCATTGTTTGCATTGAAAAAGGAAGTGCTTTTCAAATAATAATAATAATAATAGTAATAATCTTTATATGGCGCAAACATATTCTGCAGCGCTTTATAATCAGGGGTTTCAAGTACAAAGAGAGTCATAAATAACATAGCAGTAACAGTTCAACAAGTAAAATAAGAGGAATGAGAGCCCTGAAGAGGAGAGGAGATGGGGTAACGTAAAAGGTGACACAATAGGTAAAAAGTGCTTGTTTTATTCAATGGTCTAGACATCTTAGCATAATAAGGGATATATGGTTCCATACCACTCCTGTTCAACCCGCTGGGTCCCCGTATGCATCTCATCAGCGGCTGACCAGAGAACTGCGAGTCGTTAGCTGCAAGAGGGTGCAAAGGACTGAGAAGTATTATGATGACCCGGTTGGGAACAAACCCGACAAACCTCGGGGCCCGCTGCCCATGTCACCAAGACGGCTGGGGAAGGTCCTCTACTTCTCCGAGGAGCGGAACTACGCCTTTTTCCGGGAAGAAGAAACCGGACAGAGGTACTTCGTCCATCGGAAGTCCATGGCAGGGCCGCCAGGAGCCCCACGAATCCTATCTGCCAGGGAGAAGGTGGAATTTACCCATACCACAGGCCCATGCGGCTTATATGCCACTGGGGTGGCCCCCCTGTCGCCAAAGGAGGAGAACCAGACCAAGGAGCCCAAGTCGAAGAAAATGGGCCCGACCGCTTTAGCACCGCCAGGCAAGACAGTGGCAGCCTGCAGCCAGTATCCTCGGACCTTGCACGTGGGATCACAAACTACTACTCAGTTTCAAGGGCAGGTGGAGGTGTGGAAGCCAGCAACCGTCACCTTAGGGCCGGAGCAGCCCCTATCGGCACCTTCCTCGACCTTTGCTGAGCGCTTCGCCCCAAACCCCAGATTCCTGGCCAAGGTGGCCCACCTGGAAGAAGTGCACCAGCTGGAGAAACTGGTGAGATGAAACCTCAAACACCAAAATCAAAATCGGCAGGAGGGAAATGAGCCGACCTGTCCGAAACCGACTCTTGGGATTCGGGAAGTCCCCTAGACACGGTCGTGCCCTCGTCGCCTGATCCATACAACTAGTGAGCGGGACCATCTCTGCTTTAAAGAAACAGAACTGACTTGACTTTGGGAGCCACAACATGGACTGATCCTGTACGGTAAGAGCGTTGGCCACATTTTCTTGTTGTTTTTATAGGCTGTGATTTTCTTGCCTCACTTGTCTGGACATGTGCAGTAAGGACTCCCCCCATCATCTGTAGTTACATCCTTTTTTCCCCGTTTTCAGGTTATTTGGGAGCCTTTTGCTAATGGTTCTCATGACCTGTGCTGCTACTTTAATACCCATGTAGATTACAAATACTGTTTATACCTATGTGGATTACATATATTAGCTATTTGGATTACAATTACCTGTTTCCCATGGATTACAATTGTTTCCCTTGGATTACAAAAACCTCTTATTGCACTTAAAGTTACAGTGTAATGCACTTTATCTTCAGGAACAGAAGAAGAGACTTTAAAGTAACTATATTGCCTTATTGCACTCTTCTATTGCATTATTAAAAATGTGCCTTATTAAAATCTGCACTAACGTTTTCTATTTTCAGCAACGTTCAAGTACTGTGCCCATTGTGTATTATCTTGCAGGTACAACAATGTGATTTCAAATGCACTATTGTATGGATTATGTTTGCACCAGATAGAATGCACTTTATGTATTGTTTAGTATTATGGACTGCCTTTGAGTGCCAAGATAAAGTTTGGAAACTGGATTACCGTTTGTGCAAAGTAAAGATTTGTTCAACGTTACTACAAAGTCTGGACTCCCTTTATTCTACTTATCCATCTTCCAAGTTCAACCACCCTTTTTGCACTGCTTTGGACCACATCACATCTGGGATCCAACCATATCCAGGAAGGAACACTGTGACACATGTATACAACTTCTACAGAGACTGTAGGCCTCCCTGCACCACTCTGGCAATGCTACCCCTGGGTACCAACATTACCATCTACAAAGGGGACTCCAATCCTCGCTGCTTCACGGCAGCTGGCATCACGACTACTTGCTCTATAAGAGGGACATATTTTATAGAACCCTCCTAAGGGGGAAGGGAACCTAGGCGCGGCCGGTGGGCTTGTTGCATCGGGACTGTCACAGTGTGGAGGCATATGGAATAGCGGTTAGACAGATAGATAAGCCTGGCTGCTGTGTTCAGGATAGATTGGAGAGTCTGGTGAGGGGGAGGCCAATTAGTAATGAGTTAGGATAATCAAGGTGGGAATGGGTCAGCGCAACAATGAGAGTTTTTGTTGTTTCCACAGTAAGAAAGGGGCAGATTCTAGAGATGTTTTTGAGGTGAAGGTGGCATTAGAGTGCAAGAGATTGCATATAGGGGTAAAGAAAAGATCAGTGTCAAACATAACACCGAAACAGTGGGCGTGCTGCCCAGGAGTTATGATAGTGCCACACACTGAGAGGGGATCTTTTAGGTTTGGGAAGATTAGTGGAAGGAGAAACACCAGTAGTTCAGTTTTTAAAAGATTCAGTTTCGGATAGAGAAAAGACATTATGTTAGAGAAAGAGGACAGACAGTCACTGGTGTTCTGTAGTACAGCAGGTGTAATGTCACGGGAAGAAGTAAATAGTTGGGTGTCATCGGCAAAGAGATTGTACTGGAAACCAAATCTGCTGATAGTCTGTCCCAGGCCTTTTTTTCTGGCGGAACGCACCGGAACGGAATTTTTTAGCAGATTTTCCATTTCAATCCATTTTTTTCTGTAACATAGCAAGGGTTAACAGCCAAACAAAACTCAAAATATATTATCCTGATTCCGCAGTTTACAGAAACACTCCATATGTGGTTGTAAACTGCTGCATGGGCATACAGTGGGGCGCAAAAGGAAAGGAGCACCATATCGTTTTTGGAGGGCAGATTTGGCTGGACTGGTGTTTAGGCATGTTACATTTGATGACCCCCTGATGCACCCTACAGTAGAAACTACCAAAAGTAATCCCATTTTGGAAACTACAAGAAAAGGTGACACGTTTGTTGGTACTATTTTGGGGTAAATGTAATTTTTTTTCACTCTATATTAAGCTTTTTGTGAGGCAAGGTAAAAAAAAAAAGGACTTTTTTGGCACAGTTTTTATTTTTTGTTTTTTACAATGTTCACCTGCCAGGTTAAATCATGTTCTAGTTTTATAGAGCAAGTTGCTATGGACACAACACCACCAAATATGTCTTTTTTATATATTTTTTTGTTTCGGTTTTACATAATAAAGCATTTTTGAAAAGAAAATCATGTTTTTATGTCTCCATTTTCTGAAAGCCATATTTTTTTTAATCTTTTTCCGATTGTCTTGTTTAGGCCTCATGCACACGACCATATGTGTTTTGCAGGCTGCAAACCATGGATCCACAAAGCACGGAAGCTGCTCCCCGTTTCGTTCCACAATTTGCAGAATAGAACGCAGCCCATCGTAGAAATGCCTATTCCTGTCCACAAAATGGACAAGAAAGGAGGGAGCAATGGATGCGGAAAGGAGCAATGGATGCGGACAGCACACGAAGTGCTGTCCGCATATTTTGCAGCCCATTGAAGTGAATGTGTCCGTGCCCTAGCCACAAAATATGCGTCTCAGACGCGGACCAAAACAACGGTCGTGAACATGAGGCCTTAGGGAGTTGTTTTTCCCGGAAGGTGACCAAAAAATTGGTTGTTTTGGCACAGCTTTATTATGGCATTTACATTAGGGGGTATATCAAGTATTATTTTTATCAGATACATTGATACCTAATGTATGCCTACTTTTTTTTTTATGTATTTCAGTTTTACATAACAAAAGCATTTTTGAAAAAAAATCTTGTTTTAGTGTCTACATTTTATGCATGCCATATTTTTTTGACATTATTTTTTGGGCGATTGTCTTATGTAGGGGCGCAAGGCGTTACTTCGAGTTCCGTTGGCTTTTCGAACAGCTGATCTTCGGGGGTCCTGGTTTTCGGACCTCCAGCAATCAGATGCTGATGACCTATCTAGAGAATAGTAAGTAAGTATTATAATCTTGGAAAACCCTTTTAAATGTAAAACATTTACTGCAGTTTTGCTGATATCCTAAGGTAATCTGATCTTCTTGTTCCTACATGATAAGTTCGTCATGCAGTACCACCATTTTACAAAGGTAGGTAAGGAAGATTAATAAGAGGAAGGCTGTATCCCAGAGAGGGAAAATGAGGGAACATATTTTTAAAATATAGAATACATGATTTTATCTGAGGTTTGTTGTGGGAGAGTAAAAACATTTCAGAAAAGATGGCCTTCAAAAAATTTAAGGGAAAATAAAAAGGGAAAAGCTGTTCGGAAGACATTGGGTAGTAGATATGGATAAAAGAGAGATTGACATGATTCCTATGTTCATTATAAACCTATAGACAGATAGTAACTTCATAAGAAAAATAAGTGAAGATATTGGCACATTCTGAAGTGTAATAAAACATCAGGCAATGAGTGTATTACATTCTCCACTGATTTTTCCCTTGAGTATAATCAGACTATTTCCTTGATACGGTCGTTCTATAGGAAAATTTTTAGTACTAGGGCACTATTATTACAAAAGAGGCGGCCGGGTTATTCCTCGTTGACGCATCGACGCGTCATCTCGTGAGAGGCGAGATATCCTGTGAACGTGCGCGCACTTACAGGATCGCGTCGGGAGGAAGCTTGACTACAGCCTGCCAGCACTGATCATGCGCTGGCAGGCTGTAGATGTTAAAAAAATGGCATCTGAATCACATATCAGACGCTGTTTTGTAAACAGGGTCTGATATGCCTGCTGCCTGCTTCTCTGGTGGTCCCTTTTGCTTGGGACCACCAGAGGACACAGGCAGCTATGTAAGTGCACCAATCACCACACACCAACACCCCACCCCTGTTACTGATTAACCCCTTGATCACCCCATGTCACCCCCATGCTCACCCCCTGTCACTAATCACCCCCCTGTAAGGCTCATTCAGATCCACGGACCCGCGGATCCGCAAAACACGGACACCGGCATTGTGCTTTCCGCATTTTGCGGATCCGCACATTGCCAGAACTATATAGAAAATTCCTTTTCTTGTCCGCAATTGCGGACAAGAATAGAACATGCTCTATCTTTTGCGGAGCTGAGGCGGGATGTTTCGGGGCCGAAACCCGGAAGTTTGCGTCCGCAGCTCCGCAAATGCTAATGCGGAGAGCACATAGTGTGCTCTCCGCATCACCGCCAGCCCCATTCACACTGAATAGGTCCGCATCTATTCCGCAGAATTGCGGAATAGATGCGGACATTTTTGCAGACGTGTGAATGGGGCCTTACTTCGCAAGCACTCCTATGTCCTTTCCCCTCTTTTTTTTTTATTTTTTGCACATTTTTTGGCAGAGATTTTTTCATCCACATTGATCGATGTGAATGAATAAATCTGTGCCATTCATTTTTTTTTTCAGCTCAGAGGCTGAACGGAAAAAAAAAATCTCATTACCCGTATGCTCACTATAAGGAGAATAGCAGAAACTCCTAATGCTGGCCATAAATGTAATGATTGCGGAGACCCTCAAATGCCAGGTCAGTACAAACTCCTCACATGTGACCCCATTTTGGAAAGAAGACACCCCAAGGTATTCGCTGAGGGGCATATTGAGTACATGAAAGATTGAACTTTTTGTCACAAGTTAGCGGAAAGGGAGACTTTGTGAGAAGAAAAAAAAAGTCAATTTCCGCTAACTTGTGCCCCAAAAAAAATTCTTCTATGAACTCAACATGCCCCTCACAAAATACCTTGGGGTGTCTTCTTTCCAAAATGGGGTCACATGTGGGGTATTTATACTCTCCTGGCATTTTAGGCGCCCTAAAGCGTGAGAAGAAGTCTGGAATCCAAATGCGTAAAAATGGCCTTCTAAAAGGTGCTCATTGGAATTAGGACCCCTTTGCGCATCTTGGCTGCGAAAAACTGTCATATATGTGGTATCGCCGTACTCAGAAGAAGTAGGGCAATGTGTTTTGGGGTGTATTTTTACATATATCCATGCTGGGTGAGAGAAATATCTCTGTAAATTGACAACTTTGTATAAAAAATTTTAAAAAGTTGTCATTTACAGAGATATTTCTCACACACAGCATGGGTATATGTAAAAATACACCCCAAAACACATTGCCCTACTTCTCCTGAGTATGGCGATACCACATGAGTGACACTTTTGTGCAGCCAAGATGCGCAAAGGGGCCCTAATTCCAATGAACACCTTTTAGGAGGGCCTTTTTACGCATTTGGATTCCAGACTTCTTCTCACGCTTTAGGGTCCCTAAAATGCCAGGGCAGTATAAATACCCCACATGTGACCACATTTTGTAAAGAAGACACCCCAAGGTATTCCGTGAGGGGCATGGCGAGTTCATAGAAGATTTTTGTTTTGGCACAAGTTAGCGGAAATTGACTTTTTTTCTTTTTCTTACAAAGTCTCATATTCCATTAACTTGTGACAAAAAATAAAATTTTACATGAACTCACCATACCCCTCACGGAATACCTTGGGGTGTCTTCTTTCTAAAATGGGGTCACTTTGGGGTATTTATACTGCTCTGGCATTTTAGGGGCCCCTAATGCATGAGAAGTAGTTTGGAATCCAAATGCGTAAAAATGCCCTGTTAAATCCTAAAGGTACTCATTGGAATTTGGGCCCCTTTGCGCATCGTGGCTGCAAAAAAGTGTCACTCATGTGGTATTGCCGTACTCAGCAGAAGTAGGGCAATGTGTTTTGGGGTGGATTTTTACATATACCCATGCTGGGTGTTAGAAATATCTGTGTAAATGACAATTTTTTTAATTTTTTGTACAAAGTTGTCAATTTACAGAGATATTTCTCTCACCCAGCATGGGTATATGTAAAAATATACCCCAAAACACATTGCCCTACTTCTTCCGAGTACGGCGATACCACATGTGAGCCACTTTTTTGCAGCCTAGGTGCGTAAAGGGGCGTAAAGTCCAATGAGTACCTTTAGGCTTTACAGGGTTGCTCACAATTTAGCCCCGCCCAAAATGCCAGAACAAAAAACACACCCCACAAATGACCCCATTTCGCTATAACTTTTACCCAAACCAATAAATATACACTATACATTTTTTTTTATCAAAGACATGTAGAACAATACATTTAGAGAAAAATTTATATAGAAATGTAGTTTAAAAAAAAAAATTTACAACAGAAAGCGAAAAGTCATTTTTTTGCAAATATTTCGGTAATTTTTTATTAATATCAAAAAAAGTAAAAATGTCAGCAACAATGAAATACCACCAAATGAAAGCTCTATTAGTGAGAAGAAAAGGAGGTAAAATTCATTTGGGTGGTAAGTTGTATGAGCAATAAACCGTGAAAGTAGTGTAGTGCAGAATTGTAAAAAGTGGTCTGGTCATTAAGGGTGTTTAAGCTAGGGGGGCTGAAGTGGTTAATAATACTGGGTGCACTACTTGGGCATTATTAATCCAGGTATTATTGCTGGAGACACTGTAAGGGCATTTTTATTACTAGGGGCACTTTAGGGGATATAATAAATACAGGATTTATTACTGAGAACACAATGGAGGGGATATTATTATTACAGGGGGTATTTTGGGGGACATTATTATTACTGGAGGCACTATAGAGGGTATTAATATTGATGATGGCACTATAGGGTCATTATTATTGTTACTACCACAGACGGCCACCTTTTGGGGAGGTAGATTGTGCTGCATTGTGGTATTTGGTTCTGCACCACAGTGCTGCACAATATATGTACTGACCCAGCCTAACAAAATACCACAGTGATGCACAATACACTGCCCCAGCAGAACCAATCACCATAGTGCTGAACAAAATACTACCCTAAAAGAACAAAATACGCTAATTCCGCTACAGCAGTATATTGTGCTTCACTGTGGTGTTTCGCTCTGCTGGGGCAGTATATTGTGCTGCACAGTGATATTTGTTACTGCTGGGGCAGTATATTGTGCTGCACTGTGATATATGTTACTGCTGGGGCAGTATATTGTGCTGCACTGTGATATTTGGTTCTTCTGGAGCAGTATATTTTGCCCCATTGTGATAATTGGTTCTGCTGGGACAATATATTGTGCTGCACTGTGTTGTTTGGTTCTGATGGGGCATTATTTTGTGGTGCACTGTGACATTTGGTTCTGCTGGGTCAGTATATTGTGCTGCACTGTGGTTTTTGGTGCTGCAGGGGCAGTATATTGTGCTGACCTTTGGTATTTAGTGCTGCTGGGCAGTATATTGTTCTGTGCTTAGGTATTTAGTTCAGCTTTAGAACCAAACACCAAAATATATCACACAATCCTGACCTTCTCTGCAACTACTGACCCCATCTACGTGTGCTAGATTGACCTGCTTGAGTTGACCATGCCTACTTGTGCCAGCCCCACTGTTTGTCAATTTGGGCCCGACTACAACATTAGGTCACTACAAATTGCCAGTCTGCCTCTGTGCCCACCCAAACAGCGGCTACCCCATCTAACTCTAACCTCGTCCTGGCTCTTATAGGGAGTATTCAAACTTGTTGCCTAGGGTGGCACCATCTACAAATAAATTACCGACAAAAAAGACAGTAATGTCCAATTGGCTTAGTAATAAAACAACTGGTTTGATTTGCAATGTCCTCCATGTATACAATCAACACGTACAGGCTGTATGAAATATCTTTTTGATTTAGTGATGTATTCCATTTGGGTTATCTATAGTGATGCCACCCATTATGCTAAGTTTAGATATTTTGTAAAGAGCTTGAGATGCTTTTTGACTATTATAGGTTGTTCAGGAAATGCAATTTTAAGTCTTTCATCTACAGAAAGTAAAAGCAGTGGATGTTTAAAGGTTTTTTTCTTTATAGAAATGGCCATACAGGCACATATTTTGGTTGATAGTAGCTGTGTATGTAATTTGGGACTAAACATCATTCACAATCACAATATATACATGTGCAAAAACTTAGTAAATGAGCATATGAAACCATAATAAGGCATTTTACACCCACAAAGGTTCAACAGTTGTTTGACAATAAAATGTTATGTTACTTTATCCAGAAATTGTTCTAGTAATTTGAATCTTAACTTTGAAAATCATTTCTAGACTGTTCATAAATTATCTTTTTTCACAGCTTGCCAATTTTTTTGTTCAGCATCATATCCATATTTCTTTTATATTTTGCTATGTCAGTTTTTCATCCATATTCCAATTTTTGTTAAAAGCTTAACATTTTATTTGGCTGTTTTTGTAATGTTGCTGACATACAGATGTAAAATAAAGAACAAATATGCAATATGAACTACTGTATGCCAATATAGATTATGTATATTCAACTCACTGACTCTGACTGACTAAAAATGGTACCAATATGGATCTGTTAGAAAATGCTGTAGATTGAAAAAATATACCATATACGGATGTAGTAGGGTTAACACTGATGCTTTATGAGACATGTTATTTAAACTAAATGCAACTAAACGCGTTAAGCAATTGCTTTTCAATTTCTGTTTTTGTTTCAAGATCACGATGAGTTAAGAAATTTGAGTTAAGGGTTTGAGTGGTACCCCTGCTACATCTGTACATAAGTGCATATTAAAAACCAAAAGTCAATAAAACCATTTAAATGCATTGACAAAAATGTATTTAAAAAGAACCTGTAATATGGAAGTGTAAAAGAGCCCCATTACTGTGGTATAAAAAAAAAGTTGAACATTATGGTCCATGTTATATGTGCCCCACAATTTGCTACTTTTAGCTGATGTAGACTTCAGTATCTCTTGCAAGGCAGGACAAAGATGTGACTAATTTATTAAGAGGCATCCACCTCCTAATAAATTAGGTGCATCTCATGTCAGTGCAGGGAAATCAAGACAGGCATATGGTTACAGGCATATGTCCTTTATACTCTCCAGCAGTCCTGGAGAGCAGGACCTGTAGTAAGAGCATGATCCTGCCATTACCATGCCTAATGGTGTATTTTAGGTGGTATGTAATGTTATGCAGGAATGTAGTGTCTTGGATTTTTTAAAGACCGAAAAGCTCATGTCATGTGAAAGTTATATTTCACCAGTAGTTTTCTCTAGCTCATTAAGTCACAACTGGGGTAACATCTAAACAACAGTTCTGTGTACAATATGTTCCATCTAAAGCAGGACAGTTTATGACTTTTTTGGAGTTACAGTAGGTTTGTTTCACTAGTACCATCTAGTGTTGAGCGCGAATATTTGAATAGCGATTTTTTTTAGCGAATATCGCCACTTCGCTAATTCGCAAATATTTCGAATATAGCGCTATAAATTCGCTATTTCGAATATTCGTTTTTTTGTTTTTGTTTTTTTTTGTTTTTGTTTTTTCTTTCCCACTTCCCAAAAGTAGTTCATACCTTTCCTGAGGATTCCTGGGTTCCTGGCTGCTCCAGTCAGTGCCCGTTGCCGCTTCTGCTGACTTCCGTGTTCATGGAGCGTCCCCATCACCATGGGAACGTCTCCATATACTAAAATGTACTGTCAGATTTGAGAATTACGTTGAAATCACAATGCGATTAATTCAAGTTATATTAATCGCATTGCGATTACAACTTAGCAGTGCACTGCTATCTTACATATTAGGCTACAATTAACGAATATGGAATATAGGAGCAGTGCTAAGTAGAAATCGCAATGCGATTACTCCAAGTTATATTAATCGCATTGCGATTTCAATTAGCACTGCTATATTCCATATTCGTTAACTTCGTTAATTCTAGCAAGCTGACCCATTATAAACCCAGCTCGAAGTTGAAATCGCAATGCGATTAATATAACTTGAAGTAATCGCATTGCGATTTCTACTTAGCACTGCTGCTATATTCCATATTCGTTAATTTTAGCCTAATATGTAAGATAGCAGTGCTAAGTGGTAATCGCAATGCGATTAATATAACTTGAATTAATCGCATTGCAATTTCAACAGACATGGTTTACTATGGTTGCTAAAACAAAGATGGAGAATACTTCATTATCTTCGTTTTGAGGAATATGAAGAATACATTCGTCATATTCGCTAATTCTACCAAGCCAACCATAGTAAACCAGGTCTAAGTAGAAATCGCAATGCGATTAATTCAAGTTATATTAATCGCATTGCGATTTCAATGTAATTATCAAATCTGACAGTACATTTTAGTATGGAGACGTTCCCATGTATGGTTGGCATGGTAGAATTAGCGAATATGACAAATGTATTCGTCATATACCTCAAAACGAAGATAACGAAGTATTCTCCATCTTCGTTTTAGCTACCTATTCGTCAACTTCGCTAATTCTAGCAATCAAATAGGAAGGTTGACTATAGAGATTGATAATACAGAACACAAAATTGCAGCATTCGCAGATGATGCACTTTTTTCCCTGACAAACCCCAAACATTCCCTTCCTCACCTGTTGAAAGAATTTCATGACTTTGCCGAAGTGTCAGATTTTAAAATTAACCTTTCCAAGTCCCTAATATACAATGTAAACGTAGATAACGGAACCTGGGGTGAGATTCTTGAATCTTGCAACCTACAACCGGCTGGACAATCATTTAAATACTTGGGTGTTAACATCTGTAAAGATGGGGAGGACCTATATAAACATAACTTCCTGCCCTTCCTTAGGGAACTTGAGAAACAATTTACAGACTGGGAACCCCTATGGGTGTCATGGTTCGGGAAAATAAACCTTATCGAAATGATCATACTTCCCAAACTCCTACACCTCATCCAAACCCTACCTATTAATATACCTAAAGCCTTTTTCACCAGGTATAAATCCCTTATCTCTAGGTTCATATGGAAGAACAAACCCAGCAGATTGGCATACCACCTGTTGTCCAGATCTAAAAAATCAGGTGGTGTTGGGCTCCCCGACCCGGAAAAATATTTTAGAGCATCCCTTATGGCCAGAACACTAGAGTGGTGCGTTCACCCACCAGAAAACAGTGGGTTGCCCTTGAAAGAACGATAAATAAGATCAATCTTGTAGACCTCCTCTGGAACCTCACGAAGTCTCGTAAAACCACACCAAGTATCAGTCTGAATCAAGAGAATGGAACCGCGCTGCTTTCAATGGGGAAGTTCCTAGGATTCCCAAAGACCACAGCTTCCGAAATGAAGGAAAAACAGTATCCACACCAGACGGATAAAATCCCACAGTGTTCAAATAGCTGCAATAATTAAACACACATAGTGCAATACAATTTTTAAAACCAGGCTTCTCACTATTTATTGCACTTACAAGATGGATGATCAGAACAGGTTCATAATAAAATCGCTGTGCGATATTCACATCAACGCCCGACCCGGGTTTCGCTCCTTCCGAGCTTCGTCAGGGGCTGGAATGTATCACTTCCGGGGACACCCCCTCTCATTTTATAATAAGGGTCTCAGCTGGTGACTAATCACAATTAGCTACCTAGTTAGTAACAGCATTGATGCAATTACACCATCAAAAAAACAGAATATTACATATAGAAATTAAGCTGAAATATAAACAAGTCTATCATTATAACATTCTCATTCCAAAATTGTAGAAATAATTTCGGGGGAAAAAACATTCCACCTCTCACACAACCTTTTTATTTTTTGTGTCAAGGGTCACTGGCTGTACAGCCATACGGCATAGCTTATTCAATCATCATTCCCTTATACAGTTCATAATGTTAATCACAATTCATAACGTTGGTGTACCAAGGCGCCGAAGGTGCACTCGGTCTCCCATCAGCTGCACACCTGCTGCTTAACTTCAGGAGCAAGGATCTGTGTTCAGCCTTGTTCCCAGGGCAGCTTTGCTAGCTGAGAGGCTCCCTGCTCCTAGGTCTGCCTTGATCACCGAGCTGATCACTCGGTGCTCGACTTATCTGTCTGTCGGTCATGTGACGCTAGCCACGTCACATGACCCTCACTCCCCACTATAAATACAGGCAACCTGCTGGCCACAGGTTGCCTGTGATACTGGTCTATTGGAGCTTCCTTGTCCTTTGGTTCTAGTCTGCAGCTGCTTATCTGATTGACCTCCTGACCTTGTGACCTCGGCTCGTTCTTTGACCTCGACTTCGTCTCATCCTTTGTACGTATTTGCTCTCCTGGATTGACCTCGGCTTTGACTGTTGACCTTGCTTTTGCTCGTTCCATTTGTACGGCCCGCTTCTCCTGGTTCTGACCTTTGGCTTGTTGACCCTTCTTATCTTTCCTCTGTGCACTTACGTTAAGTAAGGGACCGTCGCCCAGTTACACCCCGTCGCCTAGGGCGGGTAGTGTAAGTAGGCAGGGACAGGGGTTGAGGGTGGAGTCAGAGTGCACCCTCTTTCCTTCCTCTCTGATCCCTGACAGTTGGTCTCAAGGACCTTCCATTCAAAAGCTCGCCCGCATCGGGCTGGGTTATATAGATACAATACCCATCCTTCAAGGACCTTTCATTTATAAAAATACACCCACCAATCAGCTTCTACGCACCTTGAAGTCCCACCCCCACTATGATCCGCCCCACTCATTTCCATTGGATGGAGCCGGTATGGGAGGGGAGCATAGCTACATCACGTATTTTCTTTCACCAATAGAGGCATCGCTATCTAGAGATCAAATCTAGAGGAGGTAATGGGTTGATTCTACAGGTAGAATATAGCGTTCTTACTAATATGTACAGTTGGGGAACTCAATCGAACTCAATATTGAAGCCGGAGGGTTGAAGGGTGCCCAAATGGTAAATCCATTCGACCTCTTTGCGATTTATTTGGGCAACCTTTTCCCCGCTCTCCAATGCGGTTTCACCAATTCAACCCCCATAAACTTAAAGGGGTTGAATTGGTTTTATTTAAATCATTGCCCCCCATTGACCTTTTGCTGCCATACATCCAATTAGCAAAAACCTACCATTAGCCAGAAAAACACTCTTTTCCCACCCCCTTGTTTACCTAGGTATCCCATGGATACGACCACATCGGGCCGGCCGCATCCATGGGCCGCGCCTGCGCACCACATAGTCATCCATTCCTCGGCCAGCCTATACAAGTTCACATGAACGCACACGGCTCTCTGTGTCGGGCGGCCGCGCATGCGCAGGAACGTTCAGCGCTCAGAGATAGAGCGCATCGCACGGGCGGCCGCGGCAGTTCTCAGAGGAGTCAGCTGAGAGTGTGGACGGACATCGGAGGATCGGGAGACCTGAGGACTATTACCTATAGGTAAGTATATCGAATACATGCACCACAAAATCCACCAACGATTTATATGAATGGATATTATTATATATAACCTCTACAATCTCTGGCCATGGAAATTATTATATATTACATCATAGGGGACAATTTATGGCCATGGAAATTATTATATATAACATCATAGGGGACAATCTCTGGCCATGGAAACTATTATATGTGACATCAGAGGGGACAATTTATGGCCATAGAAATTATTATATGTGACATCAGAGGGTACAATTTATGGCCATGGAAATTATTATATGTGACATCAGTGTGGACGATTTATGGCGATGGAAATATTTATTTGACATCAGTGGGGATGATTTATGGCGATGGAAATATTTATTGGTGACATCAGAGGGGACGATTTATGGCTGTGGATATATTTATATGTGACATCAGTGGGGACGATTTATGGCTGTGGATATCAAAATGCAACTCTCTAAGATCACTTACCATTGCTTGCTGAGTAATAGAAATCCACAACAGGAGAGATAAGCTTCACAGACACTGCCAGTCAGCCTGATGACTCATACTATTCACATGAACGAGCACACAGGATTCAGCTCTCAGTGTGAGGTAATAAGGAGGCGTGGCTGCCTTCACTCTAGCTGCCTAAGCAGAAAACCAGGAAGTGAATTCTGCTGTAACTTCAGCTCAGGCTGATTTAGCAAGATGGGAATACCCCTTTAAGGCCCCTGGGGTCCTGTTGATGTTTGGCCTTAAAGTGGGCGGATACACTGTGGGTCATCAGACCCTTACGGATGTTCCGAATATGTTCTTGTATCCGCGTTTTTATTTTTCGTAGTGTTCGGCCTACATATTGTGTCCCGCAGGGATATTCTAGGACATAAATCAGTCCCTCCTTCTCACAAGAGCAGTCCCCTTTTACCTTGTATGTTTGTCCATTAGTCCGAGAGACTATTGCCTCAGTTCTGTTTTCTCGATTCTCTCTGTTGCGGTTTCTACACGTTCCACAGAAACCGCACCAAGTAAAGCGATTCAATTCGGCTGATATGGCTGTACAGCCAGTGACCCTTGACACAAAAAATAAAAAGTTTGTGTGTGCGGTGAGAGGTGGAATGTTTTTTTCCCCGAAATTATTTATACAATTTTGGAATGAGAATGTTATAATGATAGACTCGTTTATATTTCAGCTTATTTTCTATATGTAATATTCTGTTTTTATTTGATGGTGTAATTGCATCAATGCTGTTACTAACTAGGTAGCTAATTGTGATTAGTCACCAGCTGAGACCCTTATTATAAAATGAGAGGGGGTGTCCCCGGAAGTGATACATTCCAGCCTCTGACAAAGCTCGGAAGGAGCGAAACCCGGGTCGGGCGTTGATGTGAATATCGCACAGCGATTTTATTATGAACCTGTTCTGATCATCCATCTTGTAAGTGCAATAAATAGTGAGAAGCCTGGTTTTAAAAATTGTATTGCACTATGTGTGTTTAATTATTGCAGCTATTTGAACACTGTGGGATTTTATCCGTCTGGTGTGGATACTGTTTTTCCTTCATTTCGGAAGCTGTGGTCTTTGTGAATCCTAGGAACTTCCCCATTGAAAGCAGCGCAGTTCCATTCTCTTGATTCAGACTGTGAAGGTGTTAACTGTTTCCCACAACACGTATAGGAACCTGCAGCAGCGAGGAAGAGGACTGCCCTGAGTGTGTCTGTTATTTTGTTTTTATTGACACCAAGTATCAGATCTAACCTTACTAAAGTTGTGGCGAAAAATTCATCTTGAATTCTCACCTACACCTCTTACCGGATATTTCATTAGACACCCCGGTCTCTAGCATTATTCCAAAAACTTGGGTTTATTGGTCAGGCCTCTTCAAGGCAACCCCAGATGGGAGTTATCATAGTCTCCCTATCAAGAAAATATGGAGCTCGAATGAGTTCATAGATAAAGATAATCTCTGTCAGCTTCTAAATATAGCAGACATTCCCCATACTTAATACTTAAAACTTATAAATCTCTTCCAGGGACTTCGCCCCATACCATCTTCTCAGATAGAAACCCGTTTGCTTGCTCACATGCTCAGTGAAGGTTCCCATACACCCCATATCCTCTCGAAATGTTATGAGACAATCAATGACCCTCCTTCGTTACCTCAATTCTGTACGAAATGGAGTGAAGAGCTTAAATTTGGCCTCTCAGACTCCCAGAAACTACTGTTGGTTCGCAATGCTCTCTCCATATCGCCATCTTGTGCCATCCAAGAAATGCAGTACAAACTGACAACGCGTGGTATAGAACTCCGGTTCTTCTCCATAGAATCTCACCTGAAATCCCTGACGCTTGCTGGCGATGTGGACAGAACACAGGCACCTATGTGCATATATGGTTTCAGTGTCCTACCCTAAAACCTTTCTGGGATGGTATACAGAAGCTTATTAATGCTGTCTTTGTGTCAAACGTTTCCCTGTCGGTGAACATGATACTGTTCTCCATATAGGACTCTAGCCAGCAATGCGTGAAATCAGACTTGTGTAATTACATCCTTATCTCTGTAAGATAATAATTCCTAGAAACTGGAAACGTACTACTCCACCCACTATCCTAGAATGGTACAAAGAATTCACCAGAGTAAAGGACTTTGAACATCGACGATATACTATTCTTCTTAAGGAAGAAAAATTCAATACTATTTGGGAAAAGTGGTTCCGTTTTGTAGAAGTTTATCCTGTTGCTTCCTTTCTGCAATCCTTAATTCCGTCGTAAACTGTGTGTTTATTCTGATGTTTATTTTGAACACGGAATTTATCCTGTGTCACCCCACCCTCTTCCCCTTTCCCACGTATATTAACCCCATATCCCCCTTCGATGCAAATTGGGCCTTGACGTCCACCAACCTTTGGGCATGTTTTTTGTTTGACTTGCACCTTTTTATAATGTTTTATTGTGCTACGAATTGTACTTTCCTGCATATTCAATTGATGCTTTCCTTGTTTATACTTGATTATGTTTTCCCTATTCGGAACATTTTTTTATTGCTAATAATTATGCATAAAAAACTTAAAATAAATATAATTTAAAGAGACAGCTGTGTTTAATTCGCTATGCGATTATTTATATATATATATATATATATATATTTTAATAAATAGAATAATTATAATACTTATCAAGTAATATAATTATTCTATTTATTTTTAAAAAAAGCAAAGTAATATAATCGCATAGCGAATTAAACACAGCTGTCTCTATAGTCAACCCTCCTATTTGATTGCTAGAATTAGCGAAGTTGACAAATAGGTAGCTAAGACGAAGATGGAGAATACTTCGTTATCTTCGTTTTGAGGAATATGACAAATACATTCGTCATATTCATAATCTTCGCTATAATTCTAGATATGAAACCAATAAGAAAGTAGCCTTAAGTTACAATCGCAATTTTTGAAAATGACCTGCTTTCGGTTGATATACAGAGGTACTATGCTGATGGCTCAGTAGTTAGCACTGTTGCCTTTAAGCGCAGGGATACTTTGATTTCCTCCCATACTCCAAAAATAGGCAAATTGAACCTAGTGTGTGTTGGGGTTGAGCACCTGTATGGCAGCCACTGAATTCAGAGGGAGTCACAACAGCCACACAACTATTCTTGTGATAAAAGCACATTATAAATTATTGTTATTTTCAATGCCTGCACTGACAAGACTCACCAGTTCTTCCCCATAACCTTAAAGCTTCAATAACTGACACGTTCTTTAGAGTGTACTCTTTACTTCCTGATGTTTTGGTCAGGAAATTATTGGTTGGACCATAAAAATACAAGTGAATTTAGTCTACATTCACTTAAAACCCCTCAACTGTATACAGAGGATCTTAGCTTGTCTACAGCCGTATCTGTAGACAAAGCTATGTCCATAAAACCTGGGCAACAGCACACAGAGTTCACATAGCTGTTAGCTGTCTGTGTATCACTATATGATGCCTCTGTTTGGTCCAGATTTACTAATCCTATAGATGAGGTCAGCTTACATAGGATGTCTAGATCGGGACCAGATTTATCACAGTGTTCAGGCTGGATAATAAATCAAGTGCAGGAATAGACACTCTTCTCTGACTCTATACCAACTATTGGTTGGCTTACAGATTTTTATGCTAGAATGGTGGCACAATTTAGCTCAAAATGGCACATCTCGAGCCCACCCTATTCACGAAGTGCAGACTCCGTTTTCCTAAGCTCTGCCTGAATATCGAGCATATTGGAAAAATGTGAAGAAACCATAGATACACCAATCTGCTACAAGATGCGCCACTTTTTTGTCAGATTTGTGACGTGGTATCATGTGAATGTGAGAATACACTCCCCTGTGCATCCATATGAAACTAGAGCCTCAGAGAAGTACCAATCCAAAGATTTCTTTCACATGTCTTGTGAAATACATACTGTACCATAACAAGACAGAGCTGATTTGGCAGCATGAGAAGAACCTACACAGTATAATTCAGGTAGGTTTATGTTCTGACTGCTTAGTGTATGTTCACAATAATATCCAACATAATTGTTTTTGTTCTTCATATGAAATGATGAATAACCAAATTTTACTTAGAACATTGTTTTTTGTTGTCACAATATCCAGTCAATAAACTTTAAACCACTGAAATAACCACTGCTTCTTCTGTTCAGCTTACAGGGATTCATTTGTTTATTATATTTCTTATATTGACCGGAATCCGTACAATTTATAGCCAAATTACATTTCCTTCATGCTGCACATAGGCAATTGTTGCTGAGGGTAACAAGCTTTACTAGAAGAGTCTTGGATATGAAATTACTCATGACATAAACATTTGTTTGTTTTATTTGGTTTAATCTTATTTACCTTATGTTCTCTTTTTCAATTTCCTGTATACTTGCTGACCTTTTCAAGAAGATTTTATCTAGATTAAGTTGATATTGCCAAGACACTAGATATGTAGTGGAGAAGATGACCATTCATACAGGGTATATTGCTCCATACTGTATGTAACAAGAAAGATACACATAGGTATATATTTGATAAATGTAATTTAACTTATATACTAGTATAGAAGTTTTGACAAAAGTATATGTTGGCCTTTCCGAATGCTGTTTGTTTGCTTGTTTAACTGTCAGGGAACACAGCAGAATTAGACTGAATAATAATCAAGTCGCCTGAGGTTTTGTCAGTGAACCAAAACAAATATCTAAGAGTCCTAAAACATTTAAGTCTTCTTATCTACGCACATATAAAAAAATACCCAATTAAGCAATTTTCAAGCTGTTAATGGCGATTACCCCGTTGTTCTTTCTCTCCAACATTTTGGTTATATGTATATTTATAGTAGTTTTATTGTTGGGTTGCAATTAGCAGTTTTAATAGTACTTCCCTTCGTCTTTACTACTGCCCATTAATCTTTTAAACCTTGTTACTGGCATCGTATTGATTTCTTTCTTAGTACTGGCAGTATTTTTAAGGAGGAGCCGATCATACTTCCGTCTAACAACATAAAAAAGGATTTAAAGAAAGGCACTTACCATAAAACACTCATATACTTCCACTTTACAAGAGAGTTAAACACAAGAGCAGATGTTTTTAAATTGCATTGGTAAATGGTTCTGTATTTTTCAGGGCAATCAATACATTTAATGCTAATTGTATTGTACCTTTGTCAAAATACATGTTTGTCTTGCAGTTAATTTCAGATTTGCTTCACATTTATTAAATGCTTCTAATCTGAAATAATTATTATGATTGTTCTCTGAGAGCAAAATGTTTGTCTAAATATTAGACTACAAAAAGCAAACATGGCAATTTATCCAATTTGACAGATAGAATATAGAATCAAGTATTGAAAAATAGCACTTTGTACATTTTCTGTTTAATATTTTGTATGTATGGATCAGAGTTTTATCATCATCAAGACCAGGTTATCTATACAATGGCATTCTTAAAGGAACACTTTAGGAATACCCGTTATACCATGGTATGCCAAGTGACCAGCTGTGTCCTTCCTTACCATTCCTTCTGGTTTGATACATCCCGAGATGTTCAATGTGAGATGTCCAGCTTTAAAAAAAATACATGATTTCAGAAGTCTAAGTCTTATTTGTCTGTGTGGTCAACCAGTGGCTGTAATGAAAATTGCAACATGTTGAGGGTTTTGCTTGCATGTCAAGGCAATGTATTACATTTGTAGAGGGAGAAATGATAGTCCTTAATGAAACATGTAGAATGCTAAGAGTAGACACATCTGAAGGGTTTGATGTGGTGGTCTACGATTTATGCCTATAGTGTTCTTTGAATACCTGAACCATGAATACCCCTCATCAAATACACTGGATATGCATGGCTTCCTCATTCCCTGCAATTGGCACAGCTCAGTGTATCAATTTTAAAGTTCACATGTGGTGTACCTATTGTCGATTGTCAGAACAAAGTTCTGCTTTGGAATTCTACAAAACTCCATTTACATGTTGCAGAAAAAAATATGCACAGATTTTTTGACATACTATGGATGTTGATTCCACAGCAAACTCTATTTATGGCATAACTGTGGTTTAAAAAAGAAAAAGAAAACTGCATGTGTTTTAGGCCATGCTGTTGATTTAAACATTTTTTGCTTGTTTTATGGAATAGTTAGGGTATTGATCATGACATGGCATGGTCATGATCAGGTCGGGTTGTTGTTGTGCTAGAGTCAAGAACCATGCAGCTGATAAGCCAGCAGCTGCCTTTCATTTAACTAATTAAAACCACACTGTTTAGTCGGTCTTCATTGGCCACGCGGCAACTTCAATACTGCACTGCCATTAACTATGAAGACCAACTATTTTCGGTCCGCTATTTTCAGCATCAGTTATGATCTGTTTGCTTCTGTTTTTGTTGCTTCCATCAGAAATAAGGTATTTTTAACGAGAGGAAAGGTCCTGAAAAAAGTACTTTTCCTGCCGTCAAAATAACTGTCCTCTGATGAAAGTGACACAAACTGATGCTCAAAATAACAGAATTGTGTTTATTTTTTTTTGGTCATCTGAATGTTATATGACCTCGGCCTAACACGCTGCAGATTTTGTTGCTGAATTTTTCGCGACCGAACATCAGTTTCTTTTACCTAATTGGAGATTGCAGAAATCCATGTGCATTCCACCCTATTCAAGTGAATTGTATAGTTTTTCCGTTGCTGAAAATTTTGCAATAAAATCTACAGCAGGTGAAGGCCTAATAATCATGTACTATTCTTCTAGCAGGAAATCAAGGTATTTGTCAGCTACAAAATAATTGATTTAGTACAAGACAACTGAACTATCTGATGATGAATACAGGTTCTACAAGATTGTTTCCGTAATCTAGTAAAGATGGATGGAGTCATTAATTTTAAATATAGGCAATGACCAGTGCAAACATTCACCTTGCATCTTTAATAAGCTGGCGTTTATGATCTAGCAATACGGTAAGTTTGGGCTATTTTTGTATAATTTTCCATTGACATGAGTTTAGAGACAAAACTGAACTGGTTTTTAGCTTTATATCTGCATCTGCATATCTTACCCAAAAAAGTTTTACTTTCCTGTATATTTATGTTTTCACTCTAGTCGTTCAAAACTATCTTTGGAATAATGATAAATTATCATTTAAATCAAGGTCTACATTGATATGAGTTCAATTACAGCCAAGTTTCCTGCTGTAGTTTTGGAAGCCAGACTGAAAAATGGATCATAAACGGAGAGAAAATGTAAAGAACAGATGTGACTCCTTTTTTACAATTGAAACTGCATCAGGAAACCTGAAAATGTGGCTTTACCCCAAGGCTTCTTCCACACAACCGTATTTTGTATCCGTGTCTCATCCACTTTTTTGCAACTTACACATGGACCCATTCATTTTTATGGGTCCACAAAAAAAAAAAAAAACACGGATGTTGTCCATTTGCTGCCCGCATCTGTGTGTCTGTTCCACAAAATTAGAACTTGTCCGTATTTCAGGCAGGAATAGTCATTTGTTGTAATAGGAGTGAGAAAAATGCAGATACCACAAGAAAGGTGTTCATATTTTCTGGATCCTTGGTAAGAAAAATGTGGATTGCACAAGAAAGATGTACAAATTTTCTGGATCCTTAGTATGCAGACCACAGTACAGACACAGTGATATGCATGAGGCCTAATAGGTGTAAATAGAGGCAGATACGTATGCATATTTGGGCACAGTGATGTGGATGGTGGTCAGATAAATACTACAGTATGTTCAAATGACTTGTCTGAACAATCACAGAAAGTGTCATGAGGACATAAGAGCATTGATACTGCAGACTATGAGCAGGTAAGACAAGGAAGTAACCCCTTCCCACCTTGTACCATAATAGTGCATCCCTGGATACTTTCTGCCAGCGACAGCTGCCATCCTGTTTCAGTGCAGTGATGGCACACACTCAGGAACTGTGCCTGCATTATTATTTGCAGGTTCTGGTTGTATTATACAACTGCAACCTTGCTCTCACTGCCATGAAGAGAATTAACCCCCATTCTGGAACGTTCACCCCTTAGCTGCCACAGTTAATGCTGACACGGCATCTACAGTAAGTACTAAAACAGAGCGAGCGGTGCAAAAAAAATATATCCAACAAAACAAGAATTTCAGTATCTTTTTGTATGTTGCCCCCCCCCCCAAAAAAAAGGTATACAATATATTAGATACACTCTAAAATGGTGCCATGTAAATTACAACTCATCTTGCAACAAATGAGTCCTCATATGGCTATGTACATGGAAAAATAAAAAAGCTATGGTTCTTAAAATGTGGGAATGAAAAAATGAAAACAAGTCAAAAATAAGGTGTGTTTATTTTTTAAGTTAATAATAGAGATGAACAAATCACTCAAAATTTTATTGGAGTTTGATTCGATTGGGTCTAAATCGATTCTACCTGAACTGACAGTACTCCAATTGGCCTGAAAATTTGTGCATGACTGTCTGGTGATTTACTGTAAAGGACATGTTTTCTCCTTAGTCTCACACTTTTTTTTTCTTTATCTTTACTTATTAATTTTCTCTTTCGGATTTGGATGCAACTCGAATTTCTACAAAATTTGGCTCAAATCCCATTAGTTTAGATTCAGTTCGCTCATCTCTACATTAGGTAACAATACAGCTTTGCTGTTTGTAAAATAAAGCATGACATGGTCATGGGTCACACTGGTTGTATTTTATACAAGGAAAATAACTGTGGATTTCAGTAGAACTATTCCAAGAGGATATATAATAGCAAAGTGTCAAGTCCTATGAGATTATATATTATAGAGTAAAGCTGTGGTGGAAAGGGCAAACAAGAGAAAAGGCAATTAAGAAAAATGAGTATAGAGAAAAACAAACTGTACAAGCATAAAAATAGTCAGCAATAGGATCACAGCATTAATATTTGTGAAAATGATAATATAGGCAATTATATGATCAAAATCCTCAATTGAATGTTACTTACAGTGTAGCTATCATTTCAGTTTATTTTTAATATAGTGTAGGGACAGTGGTGTTGAACATTTTTATAATATGCTTCATTAGGGAAAATAGTTTTTTTTAGTCTAGAAAACAGGGTCTAAAGTTTTTTTTAGCAAAACTCTGACATCATTGCTCAGAAGAATCTGTCTCCAGTCTTCAGCATTTTATTGAGCACTGAAGACACCTGTATGTAAAATACAGAGGTTTTAAGTATGCCTCTTTTTATTACACTGGTCCCTGATTTAAGCCCAATCTGATTTGTTAGACTGAAGACAGACTGTCATTAGAAACACTCAGTGTCATGAAAAGGTAGGTAACAGTGCAGGTAACAGGTTAACTACTTGCTTAACCTGTCCCTTCTTAGCTAAGTGCAGGGGCCTAAACCAAAATGGGTAAGAATAGTAAGCCAGAAAGATGTGAAAACCAGAACCGGATCAGAATCCAAAATCAGACACAAATACACAGCAAGTGAAACCAGGAGAAAACCTCAGAGACAAAGTCAGCAGGCAAAGGCAAGGTCACAAACTAGCAGTCAAATGCCAGGAGGTCACTTCAGAGGCAAAATCAGTATTCAGAGGCAATGTCAAAGAAACGGGGAAAGGGCAGTGATCCAGAGTAGCAAACACACAACTAGCTGGTGAGTCTTATAAATACAATCACAGGCGCCTGTGGCCAGCAGCTGCTTGTTTATGTAGCCATAAAATGATAAAGGATATGTATAGAACCAGGCACTTAAATATGGAATCAAACCGAGATGTCTAATTTATTGGAGAAGGTAACTCCTAAAATGTCAGTAAAATTAAATAAAACATTAAAACATAATATTATACCAATGTGTTCAAATAAGCAGCATTAAAATCACAAATAGCAGCAATGAATACACAAATGGCAGCAATGATGAACTGTAATTAAGTAATAATTCAGCAATGGTTCCATAAGTAACGGCAATAGAGAACCGCAATGAAGTAGTAGTAGTAGTTGTTATAGGTTTACTTTTTATAATATTTTCAATCCCTGGAGAACGGCAGTAGTTTCAAACTTCCTTTTATACTCAGTTCAATCCACCTTTCAAACAGTTCCGTTCCACTCTTATTGTTATTAGAAAGGCAATGTTCCAGCAGTCTCATAGTATGCCCCTATTGAGGATATCGAGCGGACACATCATGTGCAAACAACCAACAACCAATATCTAATGGAAAACAGTGACATAATATAACCTAGGTGGCGTCCCATCCACTAAGCGCAACTGTACCACTGTTACCTGCACCCGACCAGTGTCTCCTTACCATTACGTAGACTCGGCATCTAGAGGTATTTGTTGTCCTTCAGTTTTGAAATAGACGCCAACTGGATGTCCGCTCAGAGCTCCTAGACGAAGGTTCCTTTGAAATCGCCACGATTCCAACAAGACCGTTAAGGCTGAATTTGGGGGAACCACTATGCCAGCATGCCGGGACAAGGTATAAACCAGACGCGTTTCGGGGTTTCTAAATGAACCCTTTCTCAGTGGTAACCTTGAAGTGCTTCCCCACATTCTTTTATATTGGATCATAGCAAGAACTAAAACCTGATCTGGAGTCAGGTAACTTCATGGAGGTATAGAAAACCCAGATTTTAAAGGTGTAAGCATTTTCATCATGATGCTGTGATTTCTATGTGTCTTCTATGCGTTTTTTTTTTTTAGAAATTGCGTTTTATATACCATTGCTGCTCAAATAAATCAAAAACTATAATTAATATAAAATTCCATCAAAAACAGACTTATATTAAAAAATGTGTCCAATAAACATCCATAATCTTTTTCCATACCATTATTAATCGGGCAAGAACAATAATTCACTTATATTACGGCCAATATTCGGTATCTACAACAAATAATATATCCCCACATTGAATGGAGAATGGAGGATCATGAATGGAGGCCCACTGACAAAGGGGACCAGGAAATATAAAACATAAACCTGGTCCTCTGTTAAATCAGAGGGCGCCTAATCATATAAAACCATATAACTCCCAATCTGCATTCAACCCATTCGGGGTCAATGAACTGACTTCAAATATGAACTTAGATTCTATTCTTGACATCTTTTTGATCAAATCACTTCCTCTCCAATCTGGCGCCACATTCGTCAATGCTGTATAGATAAGGCCAGTAGGATCGTGATTGTGGCATAATTTAAAGTGCTTGGAGACAGTGTGATTCTCATAACCTCTGCTTATGTTGGCCACATGTTCCGAGATCCTCTTTTTTAAACATCTTATGGTGTGTTCAACATACTGTTTTTTACAGGGGCATATTAACAAATAAATCACATTCGTACTATTACATCTGAAGAAAGTTTTCAGTTTGTGTGTAAAACCATTATTGGTTGAGATGACTTTAACCGTTTTCCTAGGACAATTTGTTATTTTACAATAGGAGCAGGAATTACACCTGATGACACCTTTAAAACACAACCAATGGTTATTCAGTTTCCTTACTCTATTGGGTGATCTTACTGTAGGTGCTATTCTCAAACCCAAATTGCTCGCCCCTGTACAGACTATGCTTGGTCTTGACGGTATCAATGGTCCTATGACCTTATCTTGTTATAGGAACGACCAATTCTTTGCAATGATATTTTCAGTCTTTTTATACTGAGTATTAAAGGGTAATATAATCTGTAACCCTTCACATAGCACAGGGTCACCATTTGGCTGAACTGATCTTTCCACAAAAAATTCTTTGCGGTCCAACTCTCTAACTTTATTCAAGGCCTTAACAGTACAGTCACTTGGGTACTTCTTATCAATAAACAGTTGTTTTAGGACTTCTGCCTCTTCCTCAAACACCTCGTCACTTGTACCATTTCTTTTAAGGGGTCTAAACTGGCCCAATGGCACATTTAGCAACCACCTAGGGAGGTGGCAGCTAGAGTGTAAAATAAAATTATTTCTAGCTGAAGGTTTATAATATGTGCTGTAATTGTTTTTATCTGAATTAACATCAATTTTTAAATCAAAAAAATCAATACTTGTTTTACTAATATTTGCTGAAAAACGGAGATTCAAATCATTAGAATTTATATCACACAGGAAGGAATTTAACATAGATTCTGATCCCTTCCAAATAAAAATAACATCATCGATGTACCACTTCTAGAGCACCAAATCCGCCCCCAGAACTGGCAGGATAACTTGGTCCTCCCAGTCTGACATAAAAAGGTTTGCATAACTGGGGATGGACCTGGTGCCCATGGCGGTACCAGATGTCTGCAAAAAAAACTCAGAATTGAACATAAAATAATTATGCAATAAAATTGATTTGTATAGACTCGAAATAATATCTCTTACACAGTTGAGATGTTAGTGCACCCAAACCCTGCTCATGTTTAATCGACGTATAAAGGGACTGGACATCCAAAGTCCACAGGATCCAACTCAGATCCATCGTAAGATTTTCCAAGATTTTAGCTATCTGTGTGGTATCTTTCAAATAAAATTTTGTATTTTTCACTACTGGTTGGAGCTGACGGTCAACATATTGAGAAAGATTGGCTGTAAGGGAGTGTATCCTCGAAACTATAGGGCGACCCGGGGGATTATTAAGGCACTTATGCACCTTCGGTAAATAATAAAAAAAGGAAGTCTGAGTACACAGTGCAGACTCTGGGTCAGGAGCCTTATCGCTAGCAACACTAGCTCCCACGTGACTTTCCTCATCACTACTTGGCCGCCTAGCGGAGGAAGCGGCGGATGTCTCCTCCACATCTTGGCTGGCCAGTAGGAGGGAACAGATGAGGACAGAGGCAGGTTGAGGACAGGCGAGGGCACAGAGACTACTCCTGGGCCATGCCAACTAAGGTTTGTGTCTGACAAACCCATCAACTCTTGGCTGGGGGAGTCTGATATCACTTGGGATGAAGTGGATGACTGAGTCAACCATTCAAGAACCGCTGGGTTGCTGGTCAAGACACGACCGCTAGATGACACCGGGAGCTCAAGCCTCTTGCTGAGACTCCTGCTGCCACACCCCTTTAATCTGCTTTGGCCTCTGCCTGCACCAGAAACATTTAGGCCTCTGCCACTCCCCTGTGCAGGACTGGTCCTGTGCACCTCTATCTGACATACTGTTAGATCAAATAAATAAATAAAACAGAAATTAAAACACCCCCAAAAAGTATGTAATTTTCTCACTTCATGACACAACGCTAATAAGCATTTTTTTTTTTTCCCCACTAATACACGCCAAAAAGGGCTGTAATTTTCTCACTTCACCACACAATGGCAAATACTTTTTTGTGCCACTAATACTCGCAAAAAGAGCTTAAGAACATATAACTGCACCGCTGAATGGCAAATAGGCACTTATTTTTTTTCCACTTATACACAACACAAAAGGCTTTAAAACATATATCTGCACCGCTGAATGGCAAATATATTTTTCTTTTTCCCACTTATACACTCGTTCATGCGCATGTTTTTTTTTTTAATATGTTTTTTTTTTTAATAACTCAGAAATTCATAATTGTTAATACTACTCTAGTATTCGGATAAAAAGTCTTAATCTGATTGCTTGGTATTTGGTTATGATTCTTAGGACCTAATAGCACCTATCTTCTTAGTGCAATTTAGTACTCTTTCAATATATATATTTTACAATATGACAGCTTTTCTCTCTATGAAAAATGAAACATTTCCACAATTTATTCCAGTGAATGATGCTGTGGAAAAGTCTGTGCTTTCGGATAAAATAGCTTTCTGGCGTTAAACAATATGGTAATAGCATGTAGCCACATAAAAATAATAATAGGCAGTCCAAAGACTTCTGGGACACCTGCTGAAAGTGTTCATTGTCATGGCTGGAAGCGATTGCAGATGAGCACTACCTTGTATGCATAAATATTGATAATTTACTTCTTCTAGATCCACTAAGGAATTCTGTCTGTGTTAAAAATTCAACCTTGCCACAAGCACTTGGATACAGACATTTTCAAAATGCATTTTTTTATGTAGATCCTTTCTGTTTGCAATGAGATTTCAGGTTGTCTATCGAACACACTCTTCTCTTATTTGCATTGCACAACTTCTGCAACATTTAGTTGCTACTTTTTCAATTATCCATGTTAAATAAAAAGGTTTAAATCATGCTTAAAAATATATTGCATTTGTCTAAAAAAATGGTATCTGCTTTTTCAGTGATTTACTCTACATGAGTACATAAAATCAAAACTATTTCAGCACCACCATTAATAAGTTATAGCCCGGTTACACAATAGAACATTCTGTTTCTTCATGCTAGAGTAGCAACCTTAGATTATTTAGAAAGACACTGATGCAATGTGAATTGCAAGAAACAATATATGGCATGGAAATATGGATTTGTTCTATTGAAATAAAAATAAAAAAAGGTTTTGAAATGTTTCAGTTTCCTATTTGAAACAATAGCATACCACAATCCTCAGTCTGGTTCATTTTTCTAGGTGCTACCACCAAAAATCTAGTCAGGGGCACATACAGATCTCATAGCAAAATAGTATTATCCTCCACCTCCTCCAGAGGTGAGATTTCTGATGAATTTAGGGTAGTTTTATTAGTAAAATTTGTTTTAAGTTGCTATATGTATAAAAAGTGGAGGTTTTTCATAAACATGTAGCTCAGTCTGATCACTATATTTATCAATGTACTTCAACCAAACAACTGATACACCTTCTGCATAAAGCTTTGAGTATCCGTCTTCACTCCAGTACATGAGTAATCTGGCTACCTTCAGCCACCATTCAACCCAAAGTGGTACAAAATCATTTTGAACTGCATTCCCCCTAGTGATGGCTGCAGGAAAATGCGTGTTGAAAACATGTAAAAAATGTGTGTTGAAAACAGGATATGTACATAAGTGTTGGGCACCCTCTCACCCCATGCCCCATAGCAGTTGTGCGGTCTGCCCTCATGATAAGCAAACCGCCGCTGAAACCTCCCCAACTACATATTGTATTTTATTGAACCCAGAAGTATCTGGTAGGACCTTAGGACCCCTTACCTTTCCTCGCATACATGCCTGAACACACAGCTGAGCTAAGCCAGCATGTCACTAAAAGGATCAAAGGGGTCACTAGTCTGAACATATAGGAGGGAATTTATCATGAGGGGAATATTTGAAGTCAGTTTTGCACATTCATCAAGTGTCTCATGTTACTTAATAAATTATTCTTATCCTAAACAAAACACTTTTGTCTTGGAAAGCTGTTCCAGTTTTCCTACTCCACCCTCTGCTAGAGTGAGATAGCGACTTGTTTTGTAACCTTTTAAAAGAATATAAAAAGTCACAAAATTTTTGCGCAAATGAGTGCAAAAGGTCACAAAATGCCTATTTTGAATCTTTTTAAAGCCAGAATCCTGGAGTCAAGACATGATAAGTTAGGGCCACATTTTGTAAAAGCCCCAGGACAATGTAAAACAATAGAATCATACTCACCTCACCAATTGCTCCATCAGTTGTGATACATCATGCTCCCCTTCTGGTCATCAACTTATTGGCTCCTCTCAAAACACAGGAAATGAGCAATCAGCCAATCACTAAACTATTTTGTTTTATTTTTTATATTTTCAACATTAATGAGAACCTGTCACCACTCCTGACATGCCTGTTTTAATAGCTTCATGCATTCCCCATGTAACAATAATTCTGGAGCATCTATTCTTATGGCTCTATGTTTTGCCATTCCTTTATTATTTCTACTAGAAATAATATCTACAGACGGTTGGCAACCCTGATGGGAAATGCATGAAGCTATTAAAACAGACATGTCAGGAGTGGTGTAAGGTCCTCTTTTACATTGTTAATATTAATATTTTCTTTATATATATAATGGAGGTTTCTGACTGGAAAAGTCTTAGTTGCTTATAGCAACAATCAGATTCCACCTTTCATTTTTTAAGCACTCCTATTGAAAATGAAAGGTGGAATCTAATTGGTTGCTATGGTCAGTTTTCCTTTACACCAGTTTTGATAAATCTTGTCCAAAACACCAGAAATAACAGTGTGCTTTGCACTTAATTTAGGCCCCTAGTATGTAGGGTGGTCATTTAATGGATGCAACTTAATTATAACCCAGTTAAAAGGATATGTCCTGATGACAGACGTTTTATGACTTTTCTCTGGCACCCAAAGAAAGGAAAAGGACTTAGTTGTGGTTTCTTGTAATTAGACAAGCATGTCTTGTAGCAAGTACTCCATTTTCTGCTATTATATGAATGACATAAATCCTTTATGAAAGGGGAGAGACGCTCATTATCTTATGTCTTTCTCTGCCATCTAGACATAAATGCTTAGCAACATCGACATAAAATATGCATTTATTATACAGCAAGGCCCACTGGACACATTATGCATTCCACCATGATACAATTAAGAATGTTTCTATTCACTTGTAATATTCAGATAATTCCCTGTAAAATCTAAAAATTAAATCTGCACATCAGAAATAAATACATCTTTACCATATGAAAGTTCAGTGTAGAACTAATACATCTTGTTTGCTACTAAAATGAAAAAAAAAAAAAAGAATATATATATATGTATATATATATATATATATATATATATATATATATAACAAGTGATCGCAGCTGATTGATATTTATTGACAGAGGCAGGTAAATGCGTTATAGACAGCCAGTGAATCAATCAGGCCTGCAGCACTACGTATTATTTTTAAGCATCCATCAGTATCAATCCAATGGTGACATTCTTTCAACATGTAGGAAAGCATATGTCGCAGACACCCTCAGTGGTGTTAAAAAATCAATTGTCACATTAATTCTGCCTGTTATCATATGACAGGTACTTTCTTACATTTTTCATTTACCCTGAGTATCGTGAATATTTTTTTGTATTACTTAGCCTTTGATGTGAGTTACCCACATCATGGAATATTTGAAATAGATACAACATGGCAGAAAATATGCATATAAAATAGTTCTTTGCTCAAGCCAAAATAGAATCTCTCTAGTTTGACATTCAGATTGAAGGATCAGTTAAAATAGACTAAGCCGCATACTTGTTATCTGAAATTGCCTAAAACATCCTAAATCTGACAACATGAAACTTTAATGATAACAAATTTGAAATGTGATAATAATGCATATGGTGAAGTGAGGCCGCAACATTCATTACTACAAGCTGCGCATATAAAAAATACAGAAGTATAAATAGATATAAAATGAACTGGATGGGTGTTTAACTATGCATAAGCATGTCGCATATCCTTAATTGAATGCGTTGTGCAAGGAAACAATAGTAATTGCAGCCATTTTTAGCTTTAGAAGTATTAGCTCATGTGGCACTGCTGCTTTATCTCTTCTCCTTTATCTGCACCGTTGACTTACAATGTTGGGTCTCATGAGCCTGAAACCCAAATGCCCCTGTGACCAGTTTGTAATAGAAGTCCTCTGCCAGTGAATAAAATTATCTGAAAGGTGACAGTCATCTGCTCCATAAATATTAGTGGGTCTTCTGGCTGACAGTCCATTTTAAATGATATCTATCCGCAGACCCAAAACAGCTGTATCTAAATTGAGACCACAGATCAGTTATTTCAGTTTGGCTGGTCGACTTCATGTTGTGTTTGCATTTGTGTCACCTAGCTTGAAGCGCACAGCAGTTAAATGAATTGCAATAAGGAGCATAGCAGAGAAATAAACATGGACACAGATGCTCAGTCTCCTTTACTTGGTAAACATGTGCTGTACACGCACCACTCCAGCAAGCAATCTACACAATTTAACCATGGCATTAGCATTCAGGAATGAGCCTGAACATATTAAGAAATCAAAGTTTCTAGAGGAGATGTACAAACAGATCGTGCTGTCATTTTATTTCTGCTTTTTTTTTTACAACTTACATAAGGTTTTGCTGTTGACGATACTGGGAAAATGTCAAAATTTCTCCTGTACATGAACGTTTGTCCATTTTAGACTGTCTCAATGTCAAAATAACCAATATGGTAACCTTTGAAGTTGGAAGGTTTAGAAATAGGTGCGGGTCCCAGGGGTGGGACCTGCACCTATCAGACAAGTGGCGCATATCCTATCAATATGCCACCATTGTCTGAGATGGAAATACCCCTTTAACTTGACACTTGGAGGAGATTTATCAAGAAATCATAAATGGCTTAGTTGCTCATTTTTCAGAACTCCTTTGGAAAATTAACGGATAAATCTGATTGGTTGTTATGGGCAACTACTAGTTTTACACTAACGTTTCGGGAAATACAGTAGGCTATTCTGGCTGGGAACAGTATGTCAGGTCTCTCTGAATCCGGCATTGCCAGAAACTACATGAATGCTGTCTGGTCCCTTTAACTATAATGTGGACCGGCAGAGATCCGGCCCCAACCTGGAAAATATGCCGAGAATCAGTATGGTATTTGTCAGGCCAATTCTCAGCATATTTGCTAAGTTGAGACTGGGTTTCCACTGGTCCCCGTTATGGTTAATGTGGCCGGACTGCATTCATGCAGTTTCCAGCAATACGAGATCTGTTATTTTTGACGGGGAAAAAGTCCTGTGTAATGGACCTCAAATGTAGAGTTGAGCGAACACCTGGATGTTCGGGTTCGAGAAGTTCGGCCGAACTTCCCGAAAATGAACCCGAACCCCATTGAAGTCAATGGGGACCCGAACTTTTGGGCACTAAAAAGGCTGTAAAATAAAAGCCCAAGAAAGGGCTAGAGGGCTGCAAAAGGCAGCAAAATGTAGGTAAATCCCCTGCAAAAAAATGTGGCTAGGGTATTGACTTCAAATAAAATAAAATAAATAAAAATTAACCAATATCAATTGGCAACTTGGAGGAGGAGGAGGTGGAATAGGAGGTTGGGGTGGCATCAGGTGGGAATGCTGTGGGAGTTGAAGTTCTCATCACAGCCAAAAAGGATTCATGTCTGCCTGCAGTGCCACAGGCCTTATTCACAGACTCAGAGCCATGGCACCCGTAAAGAGGAGAGCGGTCCTGTAACAGCAACACAGGCCTCAGGTCAACCTGCAATGGAACAGGCCATTATCATTTATGTAGGCCCCTGACACCCAGACAGAGGAGAGGTCATTTGACAGTAAAAAGAGTTTAATATCTCCCACCAAGACAACAAATGATTAAACGACATATAGGCCCCTGACACCCAGACAATGGGGCGGTCATTAGACAGTAAAAAGTGTTAAATGTCTGCCAACAAGACAGCAAGCAAGTACGTGACATTTATGCCCCTGACACCCAGACAATGGGGCGGTCATGACTGTAAAAAGAGTTTAATATCTCCCACCAAGACAACAAATGATTAAACGACATATAGGCCCCTGACACCCAGACAATGGGGCGGTCATTAGACAGTAAAAAGTGTTAAATGTCTGCCAACAAGACAGTAAGCAAGTACGTGATATTTAGGCCCCTGACACCTAGACAATGGGGCGGTCATTAGACAGTAAAAAGAGTTTAATATCTCTCAATAAGACAACAAATGATTAAACAACATATAGGCCCCTGACACCCAGACAACGGGCAGTCATTAGACAGTAAAAAGAGTTTAATGTCTCTCACTCAGACAGCAAGCAATTAAACGAAATATAGGCCACTGACACCCACACAAGGGGGCGGTCATTAGACAGTAAAAAGATTTTAATCTCTCCCACCAAGACAACAAATGATTAAATAACATATAGGTCCCTGACACCCAGACAATGGGGCGGTCATTAGAGAGTAAAAAGAGTTAAATGTCTGCCATGAAGACAGAAAGCAAGTATGTAAAAGTTAGGCCCCTGACACCCAAACAGAGGAGAGAGGTCCCATAGCAGCAAAAGAGGCATCTTGTCACCCACCAACGGAGAAGGCCACTTTTAGTTATTTAGGCCCCAGCACCCAGACAGAGGAGATAGGTTCCAAAGCAGAGAATCAGGCTTCTTGTCACCCACCAATGGAGAAGGCCACTTTCAGATATTTAGGCCCCTGGTACCCAGACAGAGGAGAGGTTCATTCAACTTTGGGTTGCCCTGCAAAATAATGGTAAAAATAAAAAAAGAGGATTCAATAAAGATGTGCCCTGGAGTACAAGAATATATGGTTAATGGGAGGCAGTTATAAATGTCTATTCTGCACAAGGGAGGGACAGGTCCTGTGGGATCCATGCCTGGTTCATTTTTATGAACGTCAGCTTGTCCACGTTGGCTGTGGACAGGCGGCTGCGTTTGTCAGTAATGACGCCAGCTGCCATGCTGAATACACGTTCAGACAAAACGCTGGCTGCCGGGCAGGCCAGCACCTCCAAGGCATAAAAGGCTAGCTCTGGCCACGTGGACAATTTGGAGACCCAGAAGTTGAATGGGGCCGAACCATCAGTCAGTACGTGGAGGAGTGTGCACATGTACTGTTCCACCATGTTAGTGAAATGCTGCCTCCTGCTAACACGTTCCATATCAGGTGGTGGTGCAGTTAGCTGTGGCGTGGTGACAAAACTTTTTCACATCTCTGCCATGCTAACCCTGCCCTCAGAGGAGCTGGCCGTGACACAGCTGCGTTGGCGACCTCTCGCTCCTTCTCTGCCTTTGCCTTGGGCTTACACTTGTTCCACTGTGAAATTTGGGAATGCTCTAAGTAGCGCATCTACCAACGTGCGCTTGTACTCGCGCGTCTTCCTATCACGCTCCAGTGCAGGAAGTAAAGTGGGCACATTGTCTTTGTACCTGGGATCCAGCAGGGTGGCAACCCAGTAGTCCGCACATGTTAAAATGTGGGCAATCCTGCTGTCGCTGCGCAGGCACTGCAGCATGTAGTCGCTCATGTGTGCCAGGCTCCCCAGAGGTAAGGACAAGCTGTCCTCTGTGAGAGGTGTATCGTCATCATCCTCCGTTTCCCCCCAGCCACGCACCAGTGATGGGCCTGAGCTGTGTTGGGTGCCATCCCGCTGTAAACATTCTTCATCCTCATCCTCCTCCAACTCCTCCTCATCCTCATCGTCCTCTAGTAGTGGGCCCTAGCTGGCCACATTTGTACCTGGCCTCTGCTTTTGCAAAAAACCTCCCTCTGAGCCACTTCTAAGAGACTGGCTTGAAAGTGCTAAAAATTACCCCTCTTCCTCCTCCTCCTGGGCCACCTCCTCTTCCATCATTGCCCTAAGTGTTTTCTGAAGGAGACATAGAAGTCGTATTGCAACGCTGATAACGGCAGCATCGCCACTGGCCATGTTGGTGGAGTACTCAAAACAGCGCAACAGGGCACACAGGTCTCGCATGGAGGCCCAGTCATTGGTGGTGAAGTGGTGCTGTTCCGCAGTGCAACTGACCCGTGCATGGTGCTGCTGAAACTCCACTATGGCTATGGCCTGCTGCTGCTCGCACAGTCTCTCCAGCATGTGCAAGGTGGAGTTCCACCTGGTGGGCACATCGCATATGAGGCGATGAGCGGGAAGGCCGAAGTTAAGCTGTAGCGCAGACAGGCGAGCAGCGGCAGGATGTGAACGCCGGAAGCGCACACAGACGGCCCGCACTTTATGCAGCAGCTCTGACATGTCGGGGTAGTTGTGAATGAACTTCTGTACCACCAAATTCAGCACATGCGACAGGCAAGGGATGTGCGTCAAACCGGCTAGTCCCAGAGCTGCGACGAGATTTCGCCCATCATCGCTTACCACCAGGCCGGGCTTGAGGCCCACCAGCAGCAACCACTCGTCGGTCTGTTGTTCAATACCCCGCCACAACTCCTGCGCGGTGTGGTGCCGGTCCCCCAAGCATATGAGTTTCAGAACGGCCTGCTGACGTTTACCCCGGGCTGTGCTAAAGTTGGTGGTGAAGGTGTGTGGCTGACTGGATGAGCAGGTGGAAGAAGAGGAGGAGGAAGCCGAGTAGGAGGAGGAGGCTACAGGAGGCAAAGTATGATGCCCTGCGATCCTTGGCGGCGGAAGGACGTGCGCCAAAAAACTCTCCGCCTGGGGCCCAGCCGCCACTACATTTACCCAGTGAGCAATTGGGGAGATATAGCGTCCCTGGCCATGCTTACTGGTCCACGTATCTGTGGTTAGGTGGACCTTGCCACAGATGGCGTTGCGCAGTGCACACTTGATTTTATCGGATACTTGGTTGTGCAGGGAAGGCAAGGCTGTCTTGGAGAAGTAGTGGCGGCTGGGAACAACATACTGTGAGACAGCCATGGACATCAGCTGTTTGAAGCTGTCTGTGTCCACCAGCCTGAATGACAGCATTTCAAAGGCCAGTAGTTTGGAAATGCTGGCATTCAGGCCCAGGGGTCGAGGGTGGGTAGGTGGCAATTTACGCTTTCTCTCCAATGTTTGTGAGATGGAGAGCTGAACGCTGCTGTGTGACATGGTGTTGATGCTTGGTGACGGAGGTGGTGGTGTCGGTGGCACATCCTCTGTTTGGTGGGCGGCAGGTGCCAACAGTCCTCCCGGCAGAGGAAGAGGCCAAGGCAGCAGCAGAAGAGGGAGCAGGGGGAGCCTGAGTGAGTTCCTTGTTTTTAAGGTGTTTACTCCACTGCAGTTCATGCTTTGCATGTAAATGCCTGGTCATGCAGGTTGTGCTAAGGTTCAGAACGTTAATGCCTCGCTTCAGGCTCTGATGCGTGCAAACCACTCGGATCTTGTTGTCAGCACATTGTTTGAAGAAGTGCCATGCCAAGGAACTCCTTGTAGCTGCCTTTGGGGTGCTCGGTCCCTGGTGGCGGTGGCCAGTAGCAGGTGAACTCTCTTGGCGGCGGCTGTTCTGATTTTGCCCCCTGCTCCCTCTTTGCTACGCTGTTGGCTCGGTCTCACCACTGCCTCTTCCTCTGAACTATGAAAGTCAGTGGCACGACCTTCATTCCATGTGGGGTCTAGGACCTCATCGTCCCCTGCATCGTCTTCCACACAGTCTTCCTCCCTGACCTCCTGTTCGGTCAGCACACTGCAAAAAGACACAGCAGTTGGCACCTGTGTTTCGTCATCATCAGAGATGTGCGGACTCTGATGAGTTAGTATTCCAATGTCCTCATCATCAGGCTGGCGGGTACTGGAACCTGAGGTAGTTGGTTCACTAGGACGTGTGGCTGTGGCAGAATGGCCACGTCCTCTCCCAGCACCAGAGGGTTCACTAACAACACCACGACCATGTCCGTGCCCCTTACTAGATGTTTTCCTCATTGTTAACGTTCACCACAATAAGAAAAACATTATTTGGCCCAATGTATTGAATTCAAATTCAGGCCTTTTTTTTATAGGCACCTAACAATGTCTGGCTATCTATTTATGTACCGTATTACACTAATCCAGGCACAGCAGTAACCACAGATTTAGGGGAATATCAATTGTAGTCCTAGTATTTCGGCCCTGGATGAAAGGTATCCTTTTACGGGCAGATTTACACTTGGATATGCACAGTAGAGTGTGAAAAAATATATAGGCAATATGCTTTCAGCACTTGTATTTTAACACTTTGTGTAATATACCCTTTTAACGGAAAAAAATACACTTAGAGATGCAAAACAGTGTATGCAAATGTAGAGGATTATGCTGTATTTTAACACCTACTGTAATATACCCTTTAACGGAAAGAAATACACTTGGAGATGCACGCTGAGTGTAAAATACCCGTTTACGGACAGATTTACACTTGGCCTGCAACAGCTGGAACACCAGATTTTGGGTATTGCTATTTTGGAAATTGAATTTCACCCCAGAAAATAATATATCCTTTGACGGATACTATGAAACTTGTCCAGTCACAGCTGGAACACCAGATTTACGGTATTTCTATTTTTGCAACTGAATTTCACCCCAGAAAATAATATATCCTTTGACGGACACTATGAAACTTGTCCAGTCACAGCTGGAACACCAGATTTACAGTATTGCTATTTTTGCAACTGAATTTTACCCCAGAAAATATCATATCCTTTGATGGACACTATGAAACTTGTCCAGTCACAGCTGGAACACCAGATTTACGGTATTTCTATTTTTGCAACTGAATTTCACTCCAGAAAAAAATATATGCTTTCCTGGACACTATTATACTTGGCCAGACAAAAGCTGAAACCACTGATTTAAGATATTGCTATTTTGGCAATTGAATTTAACCCCAGAACAAAATCTATCCTTTGCCGGACACTATTAAACTTGGCCAGCCACTGCTGGGACACCAGATTTAGGGGATTGCTATTTTGGCAATTGAATTTCACCCCAGAAAAAAAAAATCCTTTTCCGGACACTATTAAACTTGGCCAGCCACAGCTGAAACCACTGATTTACGGTATTGCTATTTTGGCAATTGAATTTCACCCCAGAAAAATATCTATCCTTTGCCGAACAGAATTAAACTTAGCCAGCCACAGCTGGAACACCAGATTTAGGGGATTGCTATTTTGGCAATTGAATTTCACTACAGAAAAAAATCTATCCTTTGCCAGACAGCAGACAGTATTACATTTGGTTAGCCACAGCTGGAACACAAGATTTAGGGGATTGGTATTTTGGCAATTGAATTTCACACCAGAAAAATATTTATCCTTTGCAGGACACTATTAAACTTGGCCAGCCACTGCTGGGACACGAGATTTAGGGGATTGCTATTTTGGCAATTGAATTTCACCCCAGAAAAAAAAAATCCTTTTCCGGACACTATTAAACTTGGCCAGCCACAGCTGAAACCACTGATTTACGGTATTGCTATTTTGGCAATTGAATTTCACCCCAGAAAAATATCTATCCTTTGCCGGACAGAATTAAACTTAGCCAGCCACAGCTGGAACACCAGATTTAGGGGATTGCTATTTTGGCAATTGAATTTCACTACAGAAAAAAATCTATCCTTTGCCAGACAGCAGACAGTATTACACTTGGCTAGCCACAGCTGGAACACAAGATTTAGGGGATTGCTATTTTGGCAATTGAATTTAACCCCAGAAAAATATTTATCCTTTGCAGGACACTATTAAACTTGGCCAGCCACTGCTAAAAACCACTGATTTACGGTATTGCTATTTTGGCAATTGAATTTCACCCCAGAAAATTATCTATCCTTTTCCGGACACTATTAAACTTGGCCAGCCACTGCGGAGACACCAGATTTAGGGGATTGCTATTTTGGCAATAGAATTTAACCCCAGAAGAAAATCTATCCTTTGCCGGACACTATTAAACTTGGCCAGCCACAGCTTAAACCACTGATGTATGTTATTGCTATGTTGACAATTGAATTTCACCCCAGAAAAATATTTATCCTTTGCAGGACACTATTAAACTTGGCCAGCCACTGCTGGGACACGAGATTTAGGGGATTGCTATTTTGGCAATTGAATTTCACCCAAGAAAAATATTTATCCTTTGCAGGACACTATTAAACTTGGCCAGCCACTGCTGAAACCACTGATTTACGGTATTGCTATTTTGGCAATTGAATTTAACCCCAGAATAAAATCTATCCTTTGCTGGACACTATTAAACTTGGCCAGCCACTGCTGGGACACCAGATTTAGGGGATTGCTATTTTGGCAATTTAATTTCACCCCAGAAAAAATAAAAATCCTTTGCCGGATACTATTAAACTTGGCCAGCCACAGCTGAAACCACTGATTTACGGCATTGCTATTTTGGAAATTGAATTTCACCCCAGAAAAATATTTATCCTTTGCAGGACACTATTAAACTTGGACAGCCACTGCTGAAACCACTGATTTACGGTATTGCTATTTTGGCAATAGAATTTCACCCCAGAAAATTATCTATCCTTTTCCGGACACTATTAAACTTGGCCAGCCACTGCTGAGACACCAGATTTAGGGGGTTGCTATTTGGCAATAGAATTTCACCCCAAAAGAAAATCTATCCTTTGCCAGACACTATTAAACTTGGCCAGCCATAGCTGAAGCCACTGATTTAGGGGATTGCTATTTTGGCAATAGAATTTTACCCCAGAAAAATATCTATCCTTTGCAGGACACTAATAAACTTCGCCAGCCACTGCTGGGACACCAGCTTTATGGTATTGCTATTTTGGCAATTGAATTTCACCCCAAAACAAAATCTATCCTTTGCTGGACACTATTAAACTTGGCCAGCCACAGCTGAAACCACTGATTTAGGGGATTGCTATTTTGGCAATAGAATTTTACCCCAGAACAAAATCTATCCTTTGCCGGACACTATTAAACTTGGCCAGCCACAGCTGAGACGACTAATTTATAGTATTGCTATTTTGGCAATTGAATTTCACCCCAGAAAAAAATATATCCTTTGCTTGACACTATTAAACTTGGCCGCCACTGCTGGGACACCAGAGTTAGGGGATTGCTATTTTGGCATTAGATTTTCACCCCAGAACAAAATCTATCTTTTGCCGGACACTATTAGACTTGGCCAGCCACAGCTGAAACCACTGATTTATGGTATTGCTATTTTGGCAATAGAATCTCACCCCAGAAAATTATCTATCCTTTGCTGGACACTGTTAAACTTGGCCAGCCACTGCTGAGACACCAGATTTAGGGGATTGCTATTTTGGCAATAGAATTTCACCCCAGAACAAAATCTATTCTTTGCCGGACACTATTAAACTTGGCCAGCCATAGCTGAAACCACTGATTTAGGGGATTGCTATTTTGGCAATAGAATTTCATCCTAGAAAAATATCTATCCTTTGCAGGGCACTATTAAACTTCGCCAGCCACTGCTGGGACACCAGATTTAGGGGATTGCTATTTTGGCAATTCATTTTCACTCCAAAACAAAATCTATCCTTTGCCGGACACTATTAAACTTGGCCAGCCACAGCTGAAACCACTGATTTACGGTATTGCTATTTTGGCAATTGAATTTCACCCCAGAAAAATATCTATCCTTTGCCGGACAGAATTAAACTTAGCCAGCCACAGCTGGAACACCAGATTTAGGGGATTGCTATTTTGGCAATTGAATTTCACTACAGAAAAAAATCTATCCTTTGTCAGACAGCAGACAGTATTACACTTGGCTAGCCACAGCTGGAACACAAGATTTAGGGGTTTGCTATTTTGGCAATTGAATTTCACCCTTCAATAAAATATAGAAATTTCTATCCTGAGTTTCTAGGGGTGACAATAAGCACAGCCAAGCCCCTGATGTAGGATATAGCAAAAAAAAAAAAAAAAATTAGTATTGATGGATTGATGGACTTGGTGGCAGCTTGTGCTGGTGCACCACAAGACACAAAATGGCCACCGATCACCCCAGAAAAAAGTGACAGAAAAACGCTCTGTGCAACCTAAAAGCCATTGAGCAATTAACTAGCAGAAGTTGAATGATTCACAGCTGTAGATCGATCACTTCATTATGTGTTTTTGCTGAGTTTTCCCTGCCTAATCTTGCCCTCACAGCAGCAGCATCCTATCCCATATCTTCTATTAGAAGATGTGGCAGTTACAAGGAAAGATCAAATTATTAGAGTTGAGCGAACCCCTGTATGTTTGGGTTCGCCGGGTTCAGCCGAACTTGGTCGCAAAGTTCGAGTTCGGGACCCGAACTTAACCCGAAATTGAACCTGAACCTGAACCCCATTGAAGTCAATGGGGATCCGAGCAAAAAGTGGGTAAGAGCATGACAAGTGCTCTGCAAACAAATGTGGATAGGGAAATTACTTAAAATAAAATAAATAAAAATTAAAAATAATAATCTTGAACTAGGAGGAGGAGCTCCATATGGAGTAGGAGGTTGAAGAGGCGGTGGACATGGTGGTGTAAGTGGACGTGGTGGCGTAGGTGGAAGCGGCGGTGGAGGAGGAGGTAGCCAACCCTTTTTTTTATATATATATTTTTTAAATTTAATTTGGGTAGATCACAAAACATTGTGGAATATATAAAATAAAACAAAGAGAAAGTGCGCTGGAGGATAACAATGGCTGTGTGAGGCTGGTATACATGTCTATTCTGCACAAGGTACGGAAAAGTCTTGTGGGATCCATGCCTGGTTCATTTTAATGAATGTGAGCTTGTCCACATTGGCTGTGGACAGGCGGCTGCGCTTGTCTGTAATAAAGCGCCCTGTTATGCAAAAATACACGTTCAAACAATACACTGGCTGCAGGGCATGCCAGCACCTCCAAGGCGTAATGGGCAAGCTCAGGCCATGAGCCCAATTTGGAGACCCAGAAGTTGAATGGGGCAGACCCATCAGTCAGTACGTGTAGGCGTTTGCACACATACTGCTCCACCATGTTGCTGAAATGCTGCCTCCTGCTAAGATGTTGCATATCAGCTGGGGGTGTTGGTTGTTGTGGCACTTTTCCACATCTCGGCCATGCTAACGCTGCCTTTTGAGGTGCTGGCGGTGCCCCAGCTTTGTTGGCGACCTCTTCCTCCTCCTCTGCGTGTGCTTGTACTCGCGCTTCTTCCGATCATGCTCCAGTGAGGGAATTAAGGACGGCACATTGTCCTTGTAATGGGGATCCAGCAGGGTGGTCACCCAGTAATCAGCAATGGTTAAAATGTGGGCAACTCGGTGGTCGTTGCGCAGGCACTGCAGCATGTAGTCGCTCATGTGGGAGATGTATCTTCTGTGTCCTCCGTATCCCCCAGCCACGCTGCAGTGATGGCCTGAGCTGCTTTGAGTGTCACCCTGCTGTGAACTCGGTTCCTCCTCATCCTCCCTCTCATCCTCCAGAACTGTGCTCTGGCTGGACAATTTTGTACCTGGCCTATGTTGGTGCAGGAACCCACCCTCTGAGCCACTTGTGAATGACTAGCCTGAAAACTTTGGAAATGATCCCTCTTCCTCCTGTGCCACATCCTCTTCCATAACGCCCGAAGCGTTTTTTCAAGGAGACATAGAAGTGGGATAGTAATGCTGAGAACGGCGTCATTGGCACTGGCCATGTTGGTTGAGTACTCGAAAAAGCGCAACAAGGCACACAGGTCTCGCATGGAGGCCCACTCAGTGGCGGTGAAGTGGTGCTGTTCCGCAGAGCGACTCACTCGCACGTGCTGCAGCTGAAACTCCCATATCGCCTGATGCTGCTCGCACAGTCTCTCCAGCATGTGTAAGGTGGAGTTCCACCTTGTGGGCACATCGCATATGAGGTGGTGAGTGGGAAGGCCGAAGTTACGCTGCAGTGCAGACAGGCGAGCAGCAGCAGGGTGAGAACACCAAAAGCGCGCACAGACGGCCCGCACTTTCTGCAGCAGCTCTGACATATCGGGGTAGTTTTTCAGGAATTTCTGCACCACCAAATTAAGCACATGCGCCAGACATGGGATGTGCGTCAAACCGGCTAGGCCCAGAGCTGCTACGAGATTTTGCCCATTATTGTACACCACCAGGCTGGGCTTGAGGCTTTGATCTTTCCTTGTAACTCATCGGTCTGTTGTTCCATGCACATCCACATCTCCTGCGCGGTGTGGGGTTTTTCCCCCCAAAAATTAGTTTCAAAACTGCCTGCTGTCGTTTTCCCCTGGCTGTGCTGAAGTTGGTGGTGAAGGTGTTACGCTGACAGGATGAAGAGGTGTTAGGGGAGGAAGAGAAGTAGGAGGAGAAGGCAACAGGAGGCAAAGAGAAATGCCCGGCAATCCTTGGTGGTGGAAGGATATGTGCCAAACAGCTATCCGCCTCAGGCCCAGCTGCCACTGCATTTACCCAGTGTGCTGTTAGTGAGAGATAACATCCTTGCCCATGCTTACTGGTCCACATATTGGTAGCTATGTGGACCTTGCCACAGATGGCGTTGCGCAGTGCACACCTGATTTTGTTCCCCACTTGTTTGTGCAGGTGAGGGATGGCTCGCCTGGAAAAGTAGTGGCGGCTGGGAACGACGTACTGTGGGGCAGCCAACGCCATAAGGTTTTTAAAACTCTCTGTCTCCACCAGATGGAATGACAGCATTTGAAAGGCTAGGAATTTTGAAATGCTGGCATTCAGGGCCAGGGATCGCGAGTGGGTAGGGGGGTACTTCCTCTTTCGCTCCATTGTTTGTAATTGCTATATTCGTGAATTTGTGATATTTGTTATCTTCATCAGTTCTAGCAAGCCAACCATTTGAAACCCAGCTCTAAGTTGAATTCGCAATGCGAGTATATGTTCACATTGCAAATTGAACTTATAGCTGGGTCACTAATGGTTGTATTACTAGAATTGACAAAGATAACGAATATCATAAACAAATCACTATATTCTCAATCTTCTTTATATTCTAGCAAGCCAACCATTTGGAACTCAGCTCATTGCGAATTAAACTTGGAGCTGGGTTCCTAATCATTGGCTTGCTAGAATTGACGAAAATCACGTCATATTCGTTAATTCTAGATAGCCATAGCCAAACAATAGTGAAGTGCCGTATTTTTCACCCAATAAGACGCACCTGGGGTTTTTGGGGAGGAAAATAAGAAAAAAATATTTTTAACCAAAAGGTGTGCTTTTGGAACTAATGGTGGTCTGTGGATGGCACTATTATGGGGGATCTGTGGATGTCACTGTTATGGGGGGGATCTGTGATGGACACTGTTATGGGGGATCTGGGGATGGCACTGTTATGGGGGATCTGGGGATGACGTACTGTTATGGGGGATCTGGGGATGACGTACTGTTATGGGGGATCTGGGGATGACACACTTATGGAGGGGTCTGGGGATGATGCACTGTTATGGGGGATCTGTGGATGATGCACTGTTATGGGGGGATCTGTGACTGACACTGTTATGGGGGGATCTGTGAAGGATACTGTTATGGGGGGATCTGTGAAGGATACTGTTACAGCCCCCTGTAACAGTATCCTTCATAGATCCCCCATAACAGGGCTGGCACTGTTATGGGGATCTGTAGATGGCACTGTTATGGGGGATCGGTGAATGGCACTGTTATGGGGATCTGTGGATGGCACTGTTATATATGTGTCATCCACAGACCCGCCCACCCATAACAGTGCCATCCACAGATCCCCCATCCCATAACAGTGCCATCCACAGACCCCCTCCCCCATAAAACTGAGCGAGCGGGGAGGGACTAGGAGGAGGAGCTGGGGGCCGGCAATTGCGGAGGGGCCGGTGCAGTGACTGTACCCGGCCCCCCTGCTCCAGTGCTGCACTATTAAAATATAAGGTATCAAAATCAATTAAAAGTTCTGGTCCATGCCCCCCACCCCTAATATTACCGACACATGGCTTTTTCAGTTCATAGCAGGCATTCCGGGCGGGCGGCGCGTCACTCACTGACGTCCAAGCCTGCGCCACCTGCTTCATTTATAAAGTAGGCGGCGCAGGCACGTGACATCAGTGAGTGACGTGCCGGCCGCCCGGAATGCCTGCTATCAACTGAACAAGCCGTGTGTCGGTAATATTAGGGGTGGGGGGCATGGACCAGAACTTTTAATTGATTTAGATACCTTATATTTTAATAGTGCAGCACTGGAGCGGGGGGGCCGGGTACAGTCACTGCACTGGCCCCTCCGCAATTGCCCCCAGCTCCTCCTCCCAGTCCCTCCCCGCTCGCGCATACATCGCAGCTGGCGATGTAAAAATGTCAGCATTCGCCCCATAAGACGCAGGGGCACCTTTCCCCCATTTTTGGGGGAAAAAAGTGTGTCTTATGGGGCGAAAAATACGGTAAGTTGCATATACCCCAATGCAAGAATATTACTTTGCCTACTTTTTTTTAAGTACATGTCGCTCTTAAAGGGGTGGTCTCTCTTAAAGGGGTGGTCTCTCTTAAAGGGGAGCTCACTCTTAAAGGGGCGGTCACTCTTAAAGGGGCGTCCACTCTTAAAGGGGCGGTAACTCTTAAAGGGGTGGTCAACCTCACTGTTAAAACGGCAGTCACCATTAAAGCGGCGGTCATAGTGAAAGTCACTGTTATTTTTAAATAAAATTACAATTAATAAATACACGAGCAACACCGGGTCATTAGCTAGGAGATGGACAAAAAGCACCGTAAAGGGATGCAGAAAATGGAGGAGCTACTTTCCCAACTTACAATGTTGCCATAGAGGCCTTTTTTTATTTTGTTAATAAATAGTTTTTTCAGAGTTATAACGCGTGATTTCATTTTTTTATAATGTTATGTTGTGTGTTATGTATGTTGTGATTCTTACTGATAACTTTATTGTAAGGCCCCTTTAGTCCAGTGAGGCAAAGCTATGTGTAGGCCTTGGACTACAATGGAAACTTACCATCTGCCTGCTGCTGCTATTGTCCTGATTTTTGAGAGTTCTGTGTAGGCCTTATACTCCACTATTACAAATAACTGCTGCAATTATCCTGACCACTATGAGTTCTGCATAGGCCTTATACTCCACCGTTAACAAAGACTGCTGCTATTATCCTCACCACTATAAGTTCTGTGCAGGCCTTATACTATCCAATTTCCATGTACCTGCAGCTGCTGTATGTCATGATACTGATGAGTTTCGGCTGGAAAACATTTGCCTTAATGTAACCAGAGTTGTTAAAATAAAACAGAAAACCCAAAAAAGATTTAAAACCAAACCACACTTTATAAATAAAATATAAAAACATTGTTTTAACAAACATAAAATAAAAAATAAATAAAACTAAAGCATGGCTTTCAGGACATCATGCTGGTTGAGCAGCTCCGCTATGGCCTTCTGATGCCACTCCTCCATGGCTTTCATTTTTTTGGTGAACTTCAGCTTGACAGCCCTGATCCGCCTGAAGTGCTCCCGTTACAGCAAAATAATTTTTTTTTTAATTTCTTTTAGTTCTGCCCCAAAAAAATAATTATTGAGAATCAGATCAAATAACTTTTATTGATTAGTGTATAAAGGATCTGGCCATAAAAATTTCAATCAGTTATATAGTTCTAATCTTTACTTAGGAATATTTCAATAGAGTATTTTTTTTTTTTGTGGGATGAGTTGACTGTTTCATTGGTACTATTTTGGGGGGAAAACGTCTTTTCTATTGCTTGGTGTTGCTATTTTTGATATGTAAGCTGACAAAAAAATGGCGCAGTTTTTTGGCGCTATTTTTTTTTCCAGTGTTCAACAGAGGTGTTAAGTCATGTGATAATTTTTAATGAGCATGTTAAATAGGGACGCAGCAATTCCATAATATGTCTACTTTTTTAATATTTCACTTTTGCACAATATCAACAGTTTAGAGGCCCTGAAAAAATGTCTCCATTGTCTGAGAGTCATATTTTCTTTTCATATTGTCTCAAGTAGTGTATCATTTATTGCGGGATGAGGTGACGGTTTGATTGGTACTATTTTGGGGTGCATACGCCTTTTTGATCGCTTGGGGTTGGAATTTATGTCATGGAACGTTACAAAATATGTCTATGAAATATGTTTGTTTTTGACACTTTTTAAAAAAAAATTTGTATGGGATTTGCCAAAGGGGTAAGGTCACTCTATATTTTTATAGAGCTGGTTTTTATGGATGCGGCTATACCAATTATGTGTACTATTATTATTTATGTAATTTTTAGATTACATAAATGAATATATATGAGAAAAGACCATTTCTAATTTATTTTTCTTTTAAATTTTTATTTTTATTGTCTTTTAATTTTTTTATGACTTTTTTTTATATCTATATTTTTTATTTATCAAGACCCATCTGGATCCTGAAGATCCATTGGGTCTAAACACTACACAGTGCATTGCAATAGTCATCTATTGTAATACACTGTATAGTCAGTGCTACACTTACACTAAGGCTGATCAGACCTCAGGGTCTGATCAGCCTTAGGTAAATGGCAACTAGGACACCTTTGTAAGGCGTCCGGGTGCCATGGCAACCATCTTGCAATTGCGGCAGCAGTGACGGCAAGATGGAAGAGAGAGGGAGCGCCCTCCCTCTCAACCACATAGATGTAGCTGGCCTGAAACAGGCTTTTTTTAAAGTGCTGCGCTACGATTGGTTAGTCTGCAGAAATAAAACAATCGGAGCACTTACTAGCAAGGGAACACTCTGATTGGTCCCTTGCCGGCTTACCACGTGTGTCTGCTTCTGGGAAGAGCGGAGACTACGGGCCTGTGACACTTTATAGTGTCACAGCCCCGAGAAGCAGTTTGGGCGTGGCCGTACGTCGAAATGCAGCAAGTCACTTGTTAATTGGTCGTTATTTGAGTTAAAACACCCACAACACATATTATTTACCCTCCTGGCTGGGGGGGTGGTCACCAGCTCCTCCTCCTCCTCATTCTCCTCATGAGAACCGGGCTGGTCTGGGGGTCCAGTATCCTTATGCTGTGGGGTAGGGGCAGAGGGTCCGGCCTGCTCCTGCTTCTCCTCCTCCAACACCTCCTCCTCCACCACCACTGCCTTTTTTGAAGGCCTGCGGCGGACCGAGGGGACGGGATCACCTATAATGAAAAAATTTACATAAGTTATAAAAACCTTATAAAGCATAACTGTACATATACATTACAGAGTAAAAAGAAAAGCAACAAGTCGCACAAGGATAAGTGGGATCAGATGAGGTGCACCTCGCTGGTAAACCACACCCACCAAACCAATGTAAAAAGTATTAAATTATAGCTGGGCACACTCAAAGGATCAGGGCCATGTAGAAAGATAAATTTAATAAATACAATGTACACAAATAAGATAAAATAAAATCAATATGAGTAAAATCAGCAATAATCCACAAGAGATGTAATAATTGAATATTCTTAACCTTAGGTGAATGACATAAATATTCACAATAAGTAGCTGATGTTCATTGGGAAACCAACCAGTGTTATCCCGTTATAGCACGCATGAGTAATCCCAAGCAAGTTCAGTCTGTTATTAATGATGCGCTAATCGTATAAATCCTATGGTAGGTATTGATGTAAATTAGTAAGATTATTGCTAATATGTTGAATCTCTACCATAAATACATAGCGCTAAAGATCTCTAGTAGATACAGTCCTTACTTTAAGTCCGCATACTAGTAGGTCTGTGGATATTGTTAGATAGGGATCCCCCTTTTTTTATATGTCCGGAGCAGCGTCCCGCTCTGCTTAGTATGTGACGGCGTCCCGTCACTACTATTAGATAGACTTTAGGAATTAGAATACAGGGTCGATCTTACCCAAGCTTAAGGTGACTGGGCTCCCCTCGTTGCGGTGTTCTCCCCTCGATTCGGGGGTCTCTCTCTGTAATGGCAGGTCTCCGGTCAGCGGCGTCTCATCAGAGTAGCACGCGTGTTTTCTCTCTTACCAATACGCCTTAGTTGTACTTCCGCTCGGTGTCCGCACGATTATCTACAGAGTGATGAGGGTATACCCTTTGTATTCAATGAAATTGAGTAGCTTCAACATCCAGTCTCTCTTTACAGGGAAAATAACACCATACGCGTTTCGGGGTTTGTATTTTACCACTTCCTCAGTGGCCAGGATTTATACGATTAGCGCATCATTAATAACAGACTGAACTTGCTTGGGATTACTCATGCGTGCTATAACGGGATAACACTGGTTGGTTTCCCAATGAACATCAGCTACTTATTGTGAATATTTATGTCATTCACCTAAGGTTAAGAATATTCAATTATTACATCTCTTTTGGATTATTGCTGATTTTACTCATATTGATTTTATTTTATCTTATTTGTGTACATTGTATTTATTAAATTTATCTTTATACATGGCCCTGATCCTTTGAGTGTGCACAGCTATAATGTAATACATTACAGAGTGTTGGTGAAAGATACAAAAGTTATGTAAGCATTGTACCTGGGCAGATTTTATTTTGGATCTCAGTGATCCGATCCTGGTGTCTCCGCTTCAGGTCGGACCACTTTTTATAATGGCCATCCGCCTGTGTTTCCCATTGTGGGCATAATATAACTCTGAACCGATCCTACTCAGGATCCGCTGCTTCTCCAAGCGGGACCTAGTGGTGTCGTATTTCATCTCTAGCATTCACTGCAGGAAAAATGCAACCATATAATCCCACATTTTTAAAATAAAAGTATTAGAAATTAATGTCATCATCTTAACACAACCAAAAATATTTGAGTGTTTAAAAGTAAAATATTAGATTTAATGTTACAGTTATAAAATCGGATTATATTGAAATTGTATGTGTGTGGGTTGTGAATCGGATATTGGCCAACTGAGGAGAGATGCACCTGTCTAGTGAGGTTACGGCACGGTATGGGGTGTACAACTGGTCCGCCTCCACATGGTGCACCCTGGGTAATGCTAAATGAACCAGCAAATAATGGCGGTCAAACATTACTTCTCCTGACCAACCGGACGCATATTAGAATCCAAAGACTGTGTGTGTGTGTGTGTGTGTGTGTGGGGAGAGATATACACTGTGGGGTATACGGCGTGGGGTATATAGTGTGGGGTATACAATGTGGGGTATGCACTGTGTGGTATATAGTGTGGGGTATACAATGTGGGGTATGCACTGTGAGGCAAGAAAATGGATGTGCATTGTGCATATTACAGATATTTCTCTGCTATCCATACATACATGCTACCAGACATAGTGGTGTGATGTCATAACAATACTTAGTGCACCTATCATTAACCCCTTCACCATCACACCCAATGACATAGCTGTATGTCATCGGGCGGTTGGTTAAACATGGCAGCCGCTCTTGGCTGATGCGGGCGCCATAGCCACAACCGCCAGTAATGTCGATCAAGAACTTTGAACCCCTCAAATGCCATGGTCATTTGTGAACATGGCATCTGCATGCGTCAAAAAGATAAAGTTTTACTTTAGGTTTTGCGCCGGACCCCCCGTGTGGCAATCTGAGGAGCCAGACACTGTATGCAGCAGCCTCGCGTTTTGTGAATGACACGAGGCTGCTGCATAGTGTATTGGAGTCTATGATAATAGCAATCAGAGGACTGATTGTTATAGTTCCCTATGGGAACTATCTAAAAGTAAAAAATAATAAACCAAAAAATTCAAATCATAACCCTTTTCCCAAAATTAAAAAAAAACTAAACAAATAAAAAAATGCACATCATGGCATGGCACAGAAGGAAAGGAACGCTATGAGGTTTTTGAAAGGCAGATTTTGCTAGACTGTTTTTTTGACACTATGTCCCATTTGAAGCCCCCCCTGATGCACCCCTACAGTAGAAACTCCAAAAAAGTGACCCCCCCCCCCATTTTAGAAACTACAGGATAAGGTTGCAGTTTTGTTGGTACTATTTTAGGGTACATATGATTTTTAGTTGCTCTATATTACAAGTTTTGTGAGGCAAGGTAACAAGAAATAGCTGTTTTGGCACAGTTTTAATTTTTTGTTATTTACAACATTCATCTGACAGGTTAGATCATGTGGTATTTTTATACAGCAGGTTGTCACGGATGCAACAATACCAAATATGACAACATGTTTTTTTTTTATGATTCTTTAGTGTCTCCACATTCTGAAAGCCATAGTTTTATTTATGTTTTGGGCGACTGTCTTGTGTACATTTTTTTCGGGATGAGATGACGGTTTGATTGGCACTATTTTGGGTTGTGTATGACTTTTCGTTTGCTTGCTATTACACTTTTTATGATGTAAAGTGTCAAAAAATGGCTTTTTTTTACGGTATTTACCTGAGGGTTTAGGTCATGGGATATTTTTAGAGAGCAGGTTATTACGGACATGGCAATACCTAATATGTCAACTTTTTTTTTCTCCCCATTTTTTAAATTTATTTTTACTTTATTTGGGGAAAATGATGTTTTAGTTTTTCTTTTACTTGAAACTATAAATTTTTGGGGGGGAATTTAATTTTTTCAACTTTTTTTACACTTTAATTTTTGTCACACTTTGGGACTTCAACTTTTGGGTGTCTGATCCCCTTTACAATGCATTCCAATACTTCTGTATTTGAATGCATTGGCTGTATGAGTAATACAGTGTGTATTACTCATACAGCTTCTTGCCTGTGAGATCCAGGGGGCTGGATCTCACAGGCTTCTTCACCGGAAGGCTTCCCCGATTCACCGGAAGGCAGCTATCGGGGACCTAATAGCCACTGCAGATGCCGCCCGATCACCCGGAAACGCCGCAAACGCAGGTCTGAATTGTTTGCGGTGATTGTCGATATGGGGGGGGGTCACAGGAACCCCCGCGCATAGTCCCAGGGTGCCTGCTGATTGATTTCAGCAGGCACCCAGTTCTGATCACCGCCCGGAGCGTGGCGGTGATTGGAACTACAAATGAAATACCAGTATGTCATGTGTCCTTAAGGGGTTAAAAACCCATAAAACTGGGGTGGCATTGCTTTTATTTTGCAATTTTTGTCCATTTTGCATTTTGTTTGGCTTTGCAATACATAATATGTAATATTAAATGGCGGCTTTAGAAAGTACAACTTGTCCCTCAAAAAACAAGCCCTCATATGGCTATGTGAACAGACAAATAAAAAAGTTATGAAGGCAGTGAGCGAAATAAAAGGCTAACAAAAAAAACTCTGACTTTGACAGGGTTAATATGCACTTAAGCAATATAACATGTGAATTTGTATAAATACATTGGAATAACAAGCATGTGATATGTAATACAGTGCTTTAATGTGGAATTACTTACAGTGATCAGGAAAACTTCTTTAAAATTGCTCGAGACGAGTAATGCACTGGGCTTAAAACTTCCACCTGTCAACAAACTCGCAAGACAAAGCCACGCCCGTATAGGCTCACACAAATATTTCAATGAAGAATTCTCGCGATAGAAACACCATGTGCATATTGCGAATGCAAGTTAGGCAACTTCCTATTGGTTGCCTTGATAGAATGAACGATTATTGAGAATATACCCTGCTGTAAGTTGGATGCGCAATGCGAGTAAACTTACTTAAATTACTCGCATTGCGCATCCAACTTAGTTCTCTGTATAGGCAAAGTTTTCCTGATAATGGTTGGCTTGCTAGAATAAACGAATATAACGAATATGAATATAGCGCTATATTCTCTATATTCATTAATTCTAGCAAGCCAACCATTAGGAACGTTGTCTATACACAAAATTAAGTTGGATGCGCAATGCGAGTAATTTAAGTAAGTTTACTCGCATTGCGCATCCAACTTAGGAAACTTTCCGATTGGCAATTGCAAATTGTAAAGTTGCCTTAAGCCTATTCCACGTTCTAAGTTGGATGCGCAATGCATGTAATATTCTCGCATTGTCCATCCAACTTAGTTGGCTTTCTTGCTAGAATTAACGAATATAACGAATACGAATATAGCGCTATATTCTCTATATTCGATAATTCTAGCAACCCAAGTACCCCCAAACCATTAGAAACGTTGACTATACACGAAATTAAGTTGGATGCGCAATGCGAGTAATTTTAGTAAGTTTACTTGCATTGCGCATCCAACTTTTACCATTGTCTAGATAACCGTGATTCCCAAATCCGACAGTACATTCTAGCATGGAGGCGTTCTTATAGTGATGAGGACGCTCCATGAGCATGGGAAGTTGGCACTCGGCAACGGGCACTGACTGGAGCAGGCAAGGAGCATGGAGTCCCCCGGACATGTAAGAAGAACTGCTTTTGGGAAGTGGGAACAACTTTAAAAAAAAACGAATATCCGGATTAACGAATATATAGCAGTATATTTGAAATATTCACAAATTAACGAAGTGACGATATTCGCGATAAAAATTCGCTATTCGAATATTCGCGCACTATAGGTGGATGGCCCTGGGAAACCCTGCCAGCAGACTCATCAAAAAGCATAAGAGACTGCTGCATGACTTGGGGCTCAGACTGCTTGGCTGCTTTGCAAGGTGGTGAGTTGCTAGATAGATGCCCATGGCCTGCAGGTGCCAACTCTGAGCTTTTAGCAGTGGACTGGGTGGGAGACAATGTGAAGATACTGGAGGCACTGTAGGCCACCCAATCTAGCGACTGTACTTGTTCTGGCCTCACCATTCGTAGAGCAGCATTCGGGCCTACTAAATAACGCTGAAAGCTCTATCACCTACACGCACCTGAGGAAGGTGTTTCATTTGGGCGTGTAGCTGGCACAGATAGACTACGTCCTCTACCTGCAACAGGAGCTCTACCAACACCAGCAGCACCACGACCAGGGCCACGTCCCTTATTTGATATTCTCCTCATTATTTGCGTTCACCCACCAAACTAACAGATGGTTTATCTCAAGTGACAATTTAACTGCCAATAGTCAACAATTAAGTTCACTAACAGTAAGGCAGTGCCCGTGTTATAAACAGAATACATTTCTTTATGTCACACAACAGTGTAATAGAGCAATTCAATACAATTACTCCACTATCACAAAAAATGTGAATTTTCCAATCAACAATGTAACAGCCGAAGTTAATGGTTTAATTGGATTTCAGAAATGCAGCATAGGATCCAAATGTGCTATCTAGCACAAAAACTGTGTTTTTTTGCAAAGAACAATGTAAACTTTTTTTTTGCAAAGAACAATGTAACTGCAGTATGTTACGATTTTATTGGAATATCAGAAATGCACGTAGGCCGCTAATGTGCTATCTAGCACAAAAACTGTTTTTTTTTTGCAAACGACTATGTAAATGCAGTATGTTATGGTTTTATTGGAATTTCAGAAATGCAGCGTAGGTTCCTAATGTGCTATCTAGCACAAAAACAGTGTTTTTTGCAAACAACAATAAAAATGCAGTATGTTATGGTTTTATTGGAATATCAGAAATACACCATAGGATGCTAATGTGCTATCTAGCCCAAAAACGGTGTGTTTTGCAAACAACTATGTAAATGCAGTATGTTACGGTTTTATTGGAACATTCAGAAATGCAACGTAGGCTGCTAATGTGCTATCTAGCACAAAAACAGGGTTTTTTTGCAAACAAATTTGTAAATGCAGTATGTTACAGTTTTATTGGAATATCAGAAATGCAACGTAGGCTGCTTATGTGCTATCTAGCACAAAAACTGTGTTTTTTGCAAACAACTATGTAAATGCAGTATGTTACGTTTTTTGTTTTTTTTTGGAATATCAGAAATGCAGCGTAGCCCATAAATTTACTATCTAGCAAAAAAAAGTTAGCTTTTTTATAGCAGCAAGGTAACTGCAGTATTTAACGGTTTGGTATGTGACAGACTAATGTAATTGAATAACTTCCACTGCGAGGTATGCACTGCAGGGCTACTTGACTGGCCAAAAAAGGGAATTTGTCCCCCACTGACAACAAAACAGAATTAAAGTAATGTCCCTGGCATATATGCAGTTCACATGCAGTTGCAATGTGAACTGCATGTGTGCCAGGTACATTATTTTGCACTTGCAAAAATGGCCACCGACGACCACCGAACTAGCAGATGGATTAAAAGTTATTTTTCAGTGTCACTGGGCTCAGGTCTGGGTACAAAAATGTAGCATAGGACCCTCAATAATCGCTGTAATTTGAAGATTGAACAACACCAAGTACACCAGAATTCTTTCCTAATCTCTCCCTCACAGCAGCAGCAGCATCCTATCCCTACACTGAGAAGAGCAGAGTGGCGTGCACCGCTACGTGACTCCAGCCTATATAGAGGCTGGGTCACATGCTGCACTTGGCCAATCACAGCCATACCATTAGTAGGCATGGCTGTGATGGCTTCTAAGGGCAGACAAGTGAAACGCTTGTTAATTGACTCTGCAGCCTGCAGCCTTTTTAGTGAAACGCTTTTTAATTGACTCTTCCACTCTGCAGCCTTTCAAACAGCACAAAGAAATTGCCGAACACTGAACCCGAACCCGAACTTTTACGGAAATGTTCGGGTTCGGGTCCAGGCACCAAAAACCCTAAAGTTCGGTACGAAGTTCGGGTTCGCTCAACCCTACAAATTATGCATGCATCCAGCACTGTGATGCCTCCATAAATACAGAAATTTATTATAGCTGGGGTAAAATGCAAGTAATGCTGATCTGTTTCAGGCTACACTAGCAAACTGACATATAAGGAACACTGTTAAAATACCAACTGTAATATGTACACAGCCAATAGAAACAGACAATTAATGATATCACTAATTTGCATAACAAAATGTAAATATATTTTGTCACAAAGTAAGGCATAATGGAGGTCATTGTGTTTACAAAATATGAACAGGGCTTAATTCACACCTTGCTGCATTCTAGTACTTTTTATGTGTAACCAGAACATTATGTTATGATATTTAATGGACATAATCAATATTAGCAAAAAATGGATACCTAAGTGCTGCAAAGAGCGATATACAGGTGCTCACGAGAGCATGAAAAATCCTAGCAAACCTGACAATGTGCAAGCATTGCATATAGGATAAATAAAGACATAGACGCATGAGTGTCACAATTAAAAACCAAAGAAGTACAATTGGTTTGGTTTCAGTTCACACGTTGCTGAATATCAGCATATGTATGAAGGATCAAATCCCAATAAGATAGTACTAGATGACTGAACATGTGTCAAAATGCAAGAAAAGGTGATATGTGAAACTCATGTTGACAAATATGAATTGAACTCAATAATAAAGCAAAAAATTCATATAATGATACTGTATTCACAGTGTGAACCAATGTATGACACTTAAAATAATGTCACCACATTCACAGTGTGAACTGATATGAATAAAACATGATGGCTATCAATATTGAAGAATTATATCTTGTTTTACATGTAAGCCTAAAAAATTCAATAAGCCTCTCTGGACATCAATTTCTTTTTAACTCTTGCAACCCCAGGGGATTTTTTTTTTTTTTTTTTGCGTTTTCATTTTTCAGTCCTTTCCGGGGCCATAACTTTTTTTATTTTTCTGTTCATATACTGTAGCTGTATGAGGGGCTGTATGAGGGGCTTTTTTGTAAATTGGGTGGAACTGGAAAACGAAACTCAATTCTGTTGGAGTTTTATGGGGTTTGTTTTTAAGGAGTTCTCTGTGTGTTAAAATTGATCTGTTACCTTCATTCTCCAAGTCGGTACGCTACAGTGCTTAGTTTTTCTTGTGTTTTAATACTGAAAACATAATTTTTTTTTGTTTTCATCACCATATTTTGACCCCTATAAGTTTTTTACAGTTATATCTTCAGAAGAAATCGGCCATGATTTTTATGTATTTATTGTATAATTTTATTTTGGAGTAAAAAACCAAAATTCGAAAACAGCACTGTCAGGAAGGGGTTATAGTAATCGGTATAGTCCGCATATTTATATGTAAGACAAAACTTATGCCCACTTTAAAAAATACAAACCATATTTAAGCCAAGTGGAGTGTAATCATTTGTCAGAAAATAGACTGTGACACAAGATTACCAATTGAGGGAGCTTTTGTGGGACACATTTGTATCCTTTATTCAAGATTCCTGAAAAAGAATCATTCTGGTAAATAATTTATAATATATATATATATATATATATATATATATATAAATATATATATATATATATATATATATATATATATATAAATATTTTGACCATGTTCTGATATTCCTTAGTATCACAGAGCTGGTCAGTTTGCCACCAATAGGCAACAGATACCATGGGGGTAAAAAAATTGACACAAAATGACAAAAAAAAACTAAAACATAACCTTTATTAATTATAACCAAAGAAATTGTAATCATTTGTTAGGAAATAGACTGTGACACAAGATTACCAATTGTGAGAGCTTTTGTGGGACACATTTGTATCTTTTGTTTCTTTTTTTCAAGATTCCTAAAAAAGAGTCATTCTGGTACATAAGATATATAAAAATGACCAAAAAAAAAAAACATAACCTTTATTAATTATAACCAAAGAAATTCATTAAAAACCACACTGTATGTGGAAACAGTACCCCCCTAATAATGGGTCTATGAATACTTGGCATTTAGCAGTTTGTTAGTGTGGGCTTTCCTTAGGCTCACCTTACCTAGAGTGGAATGGCCGCCCTATTAAGAGCGATCCCATTGTCTTCAAATCTGACCCTGGATGGCCCTAACCTACCATAAAGGGACAGGGGAGTGCATACAGTGTATCCAGATCCCTGCTGTGGAGCTCCCTGAGTGCGGGTTGATCCCTGACCCTGGCCCTCTAGCTATCTGGACAGTGGATTATAACTGAGCCTGAATATCAGAGGGTCTCCATTATTTTTGGCTACCACTGCTTTATATCCATGTGTATCATATATTTATAGCACTCGGTTTCTTGGTCCTACTATCATTTTATACATTTTTGTTGATTCTGATTCTGCATTATTATTGTCTCTATAGCTCCTAGAGTACCCTGGATTTATTTTCTTGGGGAAATGAGTTGGTCAGGGTGAATGAGTATCTTTACAGGTGGTTTTTCCTGGAAGTTAAGTTTTGAGTTCACCATTGTTATATGTACAACACTGCAGACACAATATCAAGGATATTGCATTATGCAACTAGCTCTCTGTGGGACCTGGCCCAGAGGAGTTAGGAGATTTTGATGTTTGATACATGTATGATGTATGATGAATGGTGCGCTGGTGATACCCTTTTTGCTAGGTTGTAATAAAGCATCTCACTCCCCTGTCCCTTTATGGTAGGTTAAGGCTAACCAGGCTGAGATTTGAAGGCAATAGGATTGCTCTTATTAGGGTGGCCATTCCGCTTTAGGAAAGGCGAGCCTAGGGAAAGCCCACATTGGCATACTATCAAATACCAAGTATTCGTATACCTTGCTTCAGAGGTGTATATTTTCCACATCCAGCAAGGTTTTTAATGAATCTCTTGGATTGTAATTAACAAATGCTATGTTTTAGGGATTTTTTTTTTTTGTTATTTTCTGTGAATTTATTCCTTACTGTAGGTAGTACTAAAGTCTGGAATCTGTTCAAATTTGTCTTTTCCTCCTATGTGACCAGGATAGATCACATCTGCTCTTTTTAGCTACCTCCAAATTTGTGAGACCAATCTGGATACCCTCTAAATCTCAGTTTGTGTTCGTTTTTTTATTATATTCATGCAGGAACCTGTCATATCTCATACAATTATGTGTGACTGGTTCTTATCATTTCCCCTTTGGATATATTCCTAATAACATTACAGGAATGGCAGAAAACTGCAAGGAAATATATACATTAGTTGCAGTAGGTTTGGTAAAAGTGGTTGTGACTATTTTATTAATTTCTACATTCAACACTAGATCCTAAATCTGATTATGTAATGATCAGATGGTATTATGATGAGGAGTAAACCTGAGATTATAGGAATTGTCATTCTTGTAGTCCAAATACAATTGGATATCCCAAAGACAACCTGCCCATATAATGAGCAGGTTGTCAATATATCATCGATACCACTGTAAGGAGCGAAATATGGAGTAGCCTCAATATACACAAACTTCTTTTTCCACCACAACCAGGTAAACAGTCTAAAACTATAATTATGACTACTTGCTGCTGCATAGCAAGTAGATAAACTGTAAGAAGAACACAGCAGCAATATGAGTGCTGCATTATTTTTAGACAACAAATTGGTAAAGACACCTTTCTGCCTTTCAAAAATGCTTATGTAGCAAATCAAGAAAAGTTAGTCTCACATCTGCAAGCAATTCTTTCAGGGCATAAACCCGTACTCAGAAAAAGCAGATGAGAACAACATTTCTAGTTGCAAGACCTTAGGAGTAACCTCTGGGCGGGTACTATTTCTATTATGGAAACCAGTTGATATAAGTGACAACTATTGTAGGCTAGACAATGCTCCTCTGAATTTCTGGGTAAAATATATGCACATTATCATGTCTAACACCTGAAACCCAGAGGAGCATCATCTGGTCTACAATACTGCACACATGTACTCAGCATATCAGACACATTGCCTGGCCTACAGTACTGTACAGTCGTGGCCAAAAGTTTTGAGAATTACATAAATATTGGAAATTGGAAAAGTTTATGCTTAAGTTTTTATAATAGCAATTTGCATATTCTCCAGAATGTTATGAAGAGTGATCAGATGAATTGCATAGTCCTTCTTTGCCATGAAAATTAACTTAATCCCCAAAAAACCTTTCCACTGCATTTCATTGTTGCCATTAAAGGACCTGCTGAGATCATTTCAGTAATCGTCTTGTTAACTCAGGTGAGAATGTTGACGAGCACAAGGCTGGAGATCATTATGTCAGGCTGATTGGGTTAAAATGGCAGACTTGACATGTTAAAAGGAGAGTGATGCTTGAAATCATTGTTCTTACATTGTTAACCATGGTGACCTGCAAAGAAACGCGTGCAGCCATCATTGCATTGCATACAAATGGCTTCACAGGCAAGAATATTGTGGCTACTAAGATTGCACCTCAATCAACAATATATAGGATCATCAAGAACATCAAGGAAAGAGGTTCAATTCTTGTTAAGAAGGCTTCCAAGAAAGTCCAGCAAGCGCCAGGATCGTCTCCTAAAGAGGATTCAGCTGCGGGATCGGAGTGCCACCAGTGCAGAGCTTGTTTAGGAATGGCAGCAGGCAGGTGTGAGCACATCTGCAGCACAGTGAGGCGAAGACTTTTAGAAGATGGCCTGGTGTCAAGGAGGGTAACAAAGAAGCCACTTCTCCAAAAAAAACATCAGCGACAGATTGATCTTCTGCAGAAAGTATGGTGAATGGACTGCTGAGGACTGGAGCAAAGTCATATTCTCCGATGAAGCCTCTTTCCAATCGTTTGGGGCATCTGGAAAAAGGCTTGTCCGGAAAAGAAAAGGTGAGCGCTACCATCAGTCCTGTGTCATGCCAACCGTAAAGCATCCTGAGACCATTAATGTGTGGGGTTGCTTCTCATCCAAGGGAGTGGGCTCACTCACAATTTTGCCCAAAAACAGAGCCATGAATAAAGAATGGTACCAAAACACCCTCTAACAGCAACTTCTTCCAACAATCCAACTACAGTTTGGTGAAGAACAATGCATTTTCCAGCACGATGGAGCACCGTGCCATAAGGCAAAAGTGATAATTAAGTGGCTCGGGGACCAAAATGTTGACATTTTGGGTCCATGGCCTGGAAACTCCCCAGATCTTAATCCCATTGAGAACTTGTGGTCAATCCTCAAGAGGCGGGTGGACAAACAAAAACCCACTAATTCTGACAAACTCCAAGAAGTGATTATGAAAGAATGGGTGGCTATCAGTCAGGAATTGGCCCAGAAGTTGATTGAGAGCATGCCCAGTCGAACTGCAGAGGTCCTGAAAAAGAAGGGCCAACACTGCAAATACTGACTCTTTGCATAAATGTCATGTAATTGTCGATAAAAGCCTTTGAAACGTATGAAGTGTATGTAATTATATTTCACTACATCACAGAAACAACTGAAACAAAGATCTAAAAGCAGTTTAGCAGCAAACTTTGTAAAAACTAATATTTGTGTCATTCTCAAAACTTTTGGCCACGACTGTACACATGTTCTTGGCATAGTAGAGACATAATCTGGCCTACAATACTGCATACATGGCGTACCATCTGCTCTCTATAATGAGAAAGGACACCCCTTAGACAACGCATATATATTGATGAGAAACACACATTTGTTTACTAGTTTCTCTTTTTCTATTTATTTTTATATGGTATAGAACAGCTTGATCTTTATCAGTTAGATTGTATTTAAGAAGAGGTAGTCAACAAGGATATTGTGTAACTTTACTAGGTCCATCTCTACTAATTTCTGAAATCTATCCAGCTCTTTAGGGCATTATTGGATTGGATAGAAATCAGGGTTCTTATTAAGTGGAGATAAAATATTTGTGACATGATTCAAAGTAAAGTTGATGTAGTTGTTAATGGCAAAACGGATCAGAGAAATTCAAAGACACCACTATATTTGTCTTTTGATATGTCTGGTACAGGTTCTGAGTTTATTTTCGGATAGTCTTATCCAATAACTAGAAATTTCTTATCTATGAGTAGCCTGGAGAATTGATTCACGTCCATAATAGTACTAAATATATCAAAGTAATTAATAAGGGGAAAACAAAGACCTCTGGTTAACAAGGATTTGAGATCATTGCTAAATATTTGTGCAGATAAATTCAGCACACTTACGTTTTCTGCTGTCTCTGTGGATATTGTCTTATGGAGGCTTTTCTTCTCTCAGACGTTTTTCATATTTGGTTATTCCATGAATATTTCTGTTGCGGACAAAAGTAAGGGTAAAGATTGTGAGGAATTGGATAAATCTTCTTAACCACCATTTAAGCCAGGCATCCTCAAACTGCGGCCCTCCAGCTGTTGCAAAACTACAACTCCCAGCATGCCCGAACAGCCTACAGGTATGAGCCTACAGCAGGGCATTGTGGGAGTTGTAGTTTTACAACAGCTGGAGGGCCACAGTTTGAGGATGCCTGATCTAAGCATTCAATGTCCAGCAAGGAGACTTTATTGGTTTTCATATACTTATTTTTTTGATATTTCTTCGATTTATTACAGTTTAATATGGATTTCAGAGAACTAGCAGTGTCCCCAAACAACTCTATTTACAGTATCACTTTGTAATCACACAGTTTGATCATATTATTCCTTAATTGCATGTACAATTCAGTAAACAAAGGTGACAGTACATGCACATTAATGGAAGCTTGTAAATCCTTGACTTGATCCTTCAAAGCAATTAGCATCTCTTGGCAATCACATTTTATTTGACTTTCTTGCGATATAGTCTAACTTTATTCTAGCACCCCTAAGAATTTAGCACTAACTGCTCTCTTCTACAACCTGGATAAATATTGTGCATATAATAATGAAACAAGATAATTTTTGCTCATTGTGGATCATTTATTTTTTTAATGGTGACTATTTATTGTAAATAAGGGGTCTCCTTGGAGGGACAGATTTTTTCTGTCGTTAGCAAATTTGTTTATGCTGTGGTGAGAGACGCAGTTTGGGTATACTGAGACTAATCGATTTTTTTACTCCTTACAGTGGTATAGAATAGATGAAATATTAATGACCTTATAATTATATGGGCAGCGGGTCTTTGGGATATACAATTGTTTTTGGACTACTTAAATGGAAATTCGAATGAGCTGAGGTTTACTTCTCATCATTACTGATGTCGTGAACATAAAATTTTCCGTTCGCGAACGGCGAACACGAACTTCCGCAAGTGTTCTCAAACGGGCGGACCGGGCGAACCGCCATAGACTTCAATAGGCTGGCGAATTTTAAAACCCACAGGGACTCTTTCTAGCCACAATAGTGATGGAAAAGTTGTTTCAAGGGGACTAACACCTGGACAGTGGCATGCTGGAGGGGGATCCATGGCAAAACTCCCATGGAAAATTACATAGTTGACGCAGAGTCGGGTTTTAATCCATAAAGGGCATAAATCCTCTAACATTCCTAAATTGTTTGGAATAACGTGCTTTAAAACATCCAGTGTGTGTATATGATCAGGTATGATGTTGTATCGATCAGGTAGTGTAAGGGTAACGCCCGCTTCACAGTGACAGACCAAACTCTGACATACCAAACTCCCCTTTTAACGCACCGCAAACAACCGCAAAGAGTTGTTGTCAATAAGAGGTATGATAGACTGGGAGTGGCTCACTTAGGAAGAGTGATGGAAATAGGGTGCTCTAACGTCCAATATGGGTCCCACCTCCCCAAAGACAAAATTAATAAGTATAAGTGAAAAAGGACGGGCACTCCAGTTCTGGATCAGACTGGGAATGAACGATGTTTAATTACACTTAACGAGATAATATAGTGTACACACAGATCTAAGGCTTTGAATGACAGGTGAAAGGTGCAGAAGCAAATGAGACGACCGTAGGTTATAGTCCGTCCATTTGCCCATTCATCAATCTTCTGCATCAAAATATAAACGTATAATAATCACATATAATAATAGTAAAACTCCACCATTAAGCTCCTAAAAATCGATATCAAAAGAATTCATCCAAAATTGGCAGTGGTATGGTTAGCTAAATGATTCAGTCCATCTAAAATAGTCAGAGCACAAAATTATTAGTCAATTAATAATGGTATCCACCTATCCAGAGAGTGATATTAATAATGATTATAATATTGTCCCATCCAGGCGGTTTAATGATTAAAAGTCAATATTCCATCCAGAAAAATGTTAGTAGTAGCTGTAACTTCCACTTATCAATATATGCCGCCTCTATAATGCATGTGTCTTTATATAATCAGCAGGGTTATTGTTTTATCCAGCAGAAAAAGATAAAATAATCTGTGATACTTTATCACATTAATAGGATACAGTCCTACCCGCTCAGAAGAGTGTCCCTTTGTTGCGGCGGTGTGGGGTTACGTTCACTGTCGATGCGCCGCTCCCTGCTCCAGTTACCCTCAGTGGCGTCCCACTTGGGTTTGCACGGAGCGTCTGACCTGGGGAGCGCGCAGTCTGCAGCGGGCTCGGCTGTGGATCCGGTCGTCTATGCAATGCAGTAATATTCCTGCGGCCGCAGATTGGTCGTGACTCCGGAGTCTTCTTGTAGATAAATTTCACAGGCTGGGGGTCTTAGTATACCAGACGCGTTTCGGGACCTTCACGTCCCTTCCTCAGTGGCTGCATTGCATAGACGACCGGATCCACAGCCGAGCCCGCTGCAGACTGCGCGCTCCCCAGGTCAGACGCTCCGTGCAAACCCAGGTGGGACGCCACTGAGGGTAACTGGAGCAGGGAGCGGCGCATCGACAGTGAACGTAACCCCACACCGCCGCAACAAAGGGACACTCTTCTGAGCGGGTAGGACTGTATCCTATTAATGTGATAAAGTATCACAGATTATTTTATCTTTTTCTGCTGGATAAAACAATAACCCTGCTGATTATATAAAGACACATGCATTATAGAGGCGGCATATATTGATAAGTGGAAGTTACAGCTACTACTAACATTTTTCTGGATGGAATATTGACTTTTAATCATTAAACGCCTGGATGGGACAATATTATAATCATTATTAATATCACTCTCTGGATAGGTGGATACCATTATTAATTGACTAATAATTTTGTGCTCTGACTATTTTAGATGGACTGAATCATTTAGCTAACCATACCACTGCCAATTTTGGATGAATTCTTTTGATATCGATTTTTAGGAGCTTAATGGTGGAGTTTTACTATTATTATATGTGATTATTATACGTTTATATTTTGATGCAGAGGATTGATGGACGGGCAAATGGACGGACTATAACCTACGGTCGTCTCATTTGCTTCTGCACCTTTCACCTGTTATTCAAAGCCTTAGATCTGTGTGTACACTATATTATCTCGTTAAGTGTAATTAAACATCGTTCTTTCCCAGTCTGATCCAGAACTGGAGTGCCCGTCCTTTTTCACGTATAGTTGTTGTCAATAGTTGACACACTCATGACAAGGCAAGGGGGTGACTCTGTGACATTGGCTTCTTACGCTCAAACATTTCCTTGACAGACACCTGACTGTGGGCAGATGAGCAGGAACTGCTGAAGGTGAGAGGCGGATTGGTGGGTGGTTGAGAGGGGGCAGGGAGGACAGCAGTGGTCGACGTGGCTGAAGATGCTGGACCAGGAGGAGAATGGTGGCTTTGAGTTTGTGTGCTGCTTGTACTCATGTGTTGATCCCACAGGCGTTTGTGATGTGAGATCATGTGCCTTCGCAAAGCAGTTGTACCTAGGTGGGTGTTGGACTTCCCACGACTCAGTTTCTTTTGGCACAGGTTGCAAATGGCATCACTGTTATCAGAGGCAGACACACAAAAAAATGACACACTGCTGAGCTTTGCAATGACGGCATTCTGGTGGTGGCAACAGCATGCGTTGATTGGCGTGCTGTTTGGCTAACCCCGGGTGCCGATACATGCTGTCTGACTGTGCCACTAGCTCCTTGCGACGACCTCCCCCTGCTTCCAACTCGTCTCCTCCTCCTCTCTGTCTCCCCATCTGAACTTTCCCCCTGTTCTTCTTCTCTTCGAGCAGGCACCCACGTGACATCCATGGACACATCGTCATCATCAACCGCATCACTTGTATCTGACAATTCAGCAAAGGAAGCAGCAGCGGGTACAACATCATCATCATCACACCGTACGTTCATGTGTGTAATGCTGCCTGACTGATACATATCCCTGTTATCTACATCCTCTGGCAATAATGGTTGCGCATCACTCATTTCTTCCAACTGATGTGTAAATAAATCTTCTGACAGATCAAATGAAGTCACTGTGATGCTGGTGTTGGTGGTGGTGGTGGCGGGCGGGCGGGCGGGTGGTAACTTGAGAGGTGCCCGAAGCTGAGCTGGAGGAGGAAGGTGAGTCAAGGTTCTGAGCAGAAGCTGTATTAGATTCGGTGTCCTGTGTAAGCCAGTCAACTATGTCCTCAGAATTTTTCGAGTTCAGGGTATGTGGCCTCTGAACACTGGGCATTATTCTAGGGCCAAAGGAAATCACAGCACCACGACGGCCCCTGCGGGGTGGCCTGCCTCTGCCTGTCTTTTTTTTTTTTATTAGTGGTACTATGCGTGCAAGGTACTGTGCCACCCGATATGAGTGGTGGGCACTGGCAGTGGGCACACTACAGTCAGTGGAAGTGGGCCTGACACACACTGGCAGGCAACTAACCTTAGATTAAAGGGTAAAGATTAAATGCCTTATTTATCGGCAAGCTACTGTGCCACACGGTATGAGTGGTGGACACTGGCAGTGGGCACACTACACTCAGTGGAAGTCGGCCTGACACGCACTGGCAGGCAACTAACCTTAGATTAAAGGGTAAAAATGAAATGCCTTTTTTTGATGCAAAGTTCTGTGCCACATGGTATGAGTGGTGGGCACTGGCAGTGGGCACACTACAGTCTGTGGGCCTGCAGCTCCTCACACACGGGCAGGCCAGGCAACTGCAATATATATATGGAAAAAAATAAAATAAAAGCAGACTAATGTAGCAGCCCTAAAAGGGGCTTTTTGGGGTGCTGTGACGCTGTCCTTACAGCAGATGAGACTGTGGACACAGAACACTGGCCTAGCTAACGCTTTCCCCATGAATTCAGAATCATTAGCACAGCAGCAGCTGCAGTCTCCCTGCTCTCACTAACATGCAGCTTCAGACTGAATCTAAAATGGCTGCCCTTTTTATAGGAGGTGGTAAGTTGTGGGAGGGAGGGTGCTGATTGGCTGGAATGTGTCTGCTGACTGTGAGGTACAGGGTCAAAGTTTGCTCAAGTTTGCCTGACTTATTCATTTTAATGGGTCTGTGTACATGAGCATTGTTTTTCACGCATCACTCCTGCGTTGCGTGAAAATTGCAGCATGTTCTATATAGAAGTGAATGGGACTGCGTGAAAAACGCATTGGATCCGCAAGCAAGTGCGGATGCAATGCATTTTTCACTAATGGTTGCTAGGAGATGTTGTTTGCCAACCTTCAATATTTTTATCACGCGCGTAAAAAACGCATCAAAACCCATTGCACCCACGCGGAAAAAACTGAACAACTGAACGCAATCGCAGACAAAATGGACTGAACTTGCTTGCAAAATGGTGCGAGTTTCACTAAACGCACCCTGAACGCATCCGGACCTAATCTGTCACGCTCGTGTGAAAGAGGCCTAAGAGGCCTAAGAGTCAGGCGTAATTGTATGAGAAATGACAAGTTCCTGCATGAATGTAATAAAAAGAACATAAACTGAGAGTGATAGAGTATCCAGATTGGTCTCTCAAAGGAAAATTAGAGGTAAAAAGAGCAGATGTGAACTGCCCTGGTGACGTAAGAGGAAAAGACAAATTTAAACAGATTACAGTCTTTAGTACTACCTATAGTCAGGAATATCAGAACAGTGTAAGAATTATGAATAGATATATTTCTGTAACAGGATATTTTTTTTCACAAATCCTAGATAAGGGAAACAAATGTGTTCCACGTAAAGCTCCCAAAATTGGTAATCTTGTGTAACCCAGTCTACTTTCTGACAATTTATTACAGTCCACGTACTTGGCACGAATACTGTATAATTTTTATTTATTTTTTCATGTGGACATAAGAATTGTCATACATGTAAATATGTGGACTGTACTGATTATTTTAAGTCCTATGTGAATAATAACATATACACAGTACAATCATATATCAATGATAACGCCACATTTGTTGTGTACCTTGTTGACTGCTCCATTCAACCATTAAATTTAAATATAAAACAAAATGAGATTCTTCAATATTAATATCTATCATGTTTTATTTATATTGGTTCACACTGTGAATGTGGTAACATAATTTTATGTTTCATACTATATCATTTTGTATTTTTGTGCTCTACTATTGGGTTTACAGGATATCACCTTTTTATATTTTGGCAGTTCTTTTTCAATCATATAATACTATTATATTAGGATTTGATCCTTGATATACAATAAGTGTTGATGTGCTGTAAGGTGTGAACAAAACCGAACACCATTTATACCCTGCTTTGGTTTTTAATTGTGATACCTATGTTTTGACACTTCTTATTGATTACAATTAGTGAAAAACAAAGTTATGAAAAATTCAATTTGGCTGCCTCGTTGAATTTCACACCGAAATTAGATTTATTCCTTTGTATGTAGTAGGCGTTATGATGGGGAATGGCGATCGCTCCGTCACCTGTCATTGAACCCCTCAGATGCCAAGTTCATCACTGAACACGGCATCTGAGATTAAAATTAAGGGCTTTCAGGGGTTAATCCGGTTGAAAAAATAAAGAAATAAAATGCATACTCACCTTATCCATTTTCTCATGGAGAAGCTGTTGCGGCCATCTTGATCGTAGACAATACTCGAAATCTCATCATCACATCATCATGCTAGGGGGGCTCGGTGAACTGGTGACATCACATGTCACCCCGGGCAAGATGCCACACAGTATCTTCAATCAAGATGGCCACAACGCCCTCTCCACATGCAAATGGATGAGGCGAGTATGTTTTTTTTTCTTTTCAGGAAAAATAGATTTGTTACCACGAAGTGTAAGGAAATATAGCTTTGCGGCAAATCGTTTGTTTAGCCAACACTAATCACAATGATCAAGCACTATTATACAAGGAAGTGATCCTTGATACACAAGTGTCGATAGACAGCAAGGTGTGAACTGAAACCAAATATCATTTGTAACTCTCACTGTTTTTTAATAATGACACCCATGTGTCCATGTCTTTATATACTCTATATGCTTGCACATTGTCAGGTTTGCTAGGATTGTTCATGTTATCATGAGTCATGTATATAATTCCTTGAAGAGCTTAGAAATCCATTTTTGCTAATGTTAATTATGGTCAATAACTGTCATAAAGAAGAGTTATGTTTATAAGATGTTGACCAACTAATACTCGTACTTCCTCCTTGCTTTGTGACACACGTTCTTAATTTGATATGAAAGTTAGTGATGTCATTCATTGTCTGTTTCTATTCGCTGTATACATATTTTGATTCACAGATGTAGAAAAGTTAAAAAATGTATATATTTTTATTGAAAAAGTGCACATACATACAACAGGTGCCCAAACCTGTAAAGTATATTATATTAAGAAAATAGATGAGCGAATACCTGGATGTTCGGGTTCGAGAAGTTCAGCCGAACTTCCCGAAAATGTTCGGGTTCGGGATCCGAACTCGACCCGAACTTTATCCCGAACCCGAACCCCATTGAAGTCACCGAACTTTTGGGCACTAAAAAGGCTGTAAAATAGTCCAGGAAAGGGCTAGAGGGGTGCAAAAGGCAGCAAAATGTAGATAAATGCCCTGCAAACAAATGTGGATAGGGAAATGAATTAAAATAAAATAAAATAAATAAAAATTAACCAATATCAATTGGAGAGAGGTCCCATAGAAGAGAATCATGCGTCATATCACCCACCACTGGAGAAGGCCACTTTCAATTATTTAGGACCGAGCACACAGACAGAGAAGAGAGGTCCCACAGGAAGGAATCATGCGTCATATCACCCACCACTGGAGAAGGCCACTTTCATTTATTTAGGCCCAGCACCCAGACAGAGGAGAGAGGTCCCATAGCAAGGAGTAAGGCGTCACATCACCCACCACTGGAGAAGGCCACTTTCAGTTATTTAGGCCCAGCACCCAAACAGTGGAGAGAGGTCCCACAGCAAGGAATCATGCGTCATATCACCCACCACTGGAGAAGGCCACTTTCAGTTATTTAGGCCCAGCACCCAAACAGAGGAGAGAGGTCCCACAGCAAGGAATAAGGAGTCATATCACCCACCACTGGAGAAGGCCACTTTAAGTTATTTAGGCACCAGCACCCAGGCAGAGGAGAGAGGTCCCACAGCAAGGAATAAGGCATCATATCACCCACCACTGGAGAAGGCCACTTTCAGTTATTTAGGCCCCAGCACCCAGACAGAGGAGAGAGGTCCCATAGCAAGGAGTAAGGCGTCACATCACCCACCACTGGAGAAGGCCACTTTCAGTTATTTAGGCCCCAGCACCCAGACAGAGGAGAGAGGTCCCACAGCAAGGAATCATGCGTCATATCACCCAACACTGGAGAAGGCCACTTTCAGTTATTTAGGCCCCAGCACCCAGACAGAGGAGAGGCCGCTTTCAGTTACTTAGGCCCCAGCACCCAGATAGAGGAGAAAGGTCCCACAGCAAGGAATCATGCGTCATATCACCCACCACTGGATAAGGTCATTTTCAGTTATTTAGGGCCCAGCACCCAGACACAGGAGAGAGGTCCCACAGCAAGGAATCATGCGTCATATCACCCACCACTGGAGAAGGCCGCTTTCAGTTATTTAGGCCCCAGCACCCAGATAGAGAAGAGAGGTCCCACAGCAAGGAATCATGCGTCATATCACCCACCACTGGAGATGGCCGCTTTCAGTTATTTTGGCCCCAGCACCCAGATAGAGGAGAAAGGTCCCACAGCAAGGAATCATGCGTCATATCACCCACCACTGGAGAAGGTCACTTCCAGTTATTTAGGCCCCAGCACCCAGAAAGAGGAGAGAGGTCCCACAGCAAGGAATCATGCATCATATCACCCACCACTGGAGAAGTCCACTTTCAGTTATTTAGGCCCCAGCACCCAGACAGAGGAGAGAGGTCCCACAGCAAGGAATCATGCGTCATATCACCCAACACTGGAGAAGGCCACTTTCAGTTATTTAGGCCCAGCACCCAGACAGAGGAGAGAGGTCCCACAGCAAGGAATCATGCGTCATATCACCCACCACTGGAGAAGACCACTTTCAGTTATTTAGGCCCAGCACCCAGACAGAGGAGAGAGGTCCCACAGCAAGGAGTAAGGCGTCATATCACCCACCACTGGAGAAGGCCACTTTCAGTTATTTAGGCCCAGCAATCAGACAGTGGAGAGAGGTCCCACAGCAAGGAATCATGCGTCATATCACCCACCACTGGAGAAGGTCACTTTCAGTTATTTAGGGCCCAGCACCCAGACACAGGAGAGAGGTCCCACAGCAAGGAATCATGCGTCATATCACCCACCACTGGAGAAGGCCGCTTTCAGTTATTTAGGCCCCAGCACCCAGATAGAGGAGAAAGGTCCGACAGCAAGGAATCATGCGTCATATCACCCACCACTGGAGAAGGTCACTTTCAGTTATTTAGGGCCCAGCACCCAGACACAGTAGAGAGGTCCCACAGCAAGGAATAAGGCATCATATCACCCACCACTGGAGAAGGCCACTTTCAGTTATTTAGGCCCCAGCTCCCAGACAGAGGAGAGAGGTCCCATAGCAAGGAGTAAGGCGTCACATCACCCACCACTGGAGAAGGCCACTTTCAGTTATTTAGGCCCCAGCACCCAGACAGAGGAGAGAGGTCCCACAGCAAGGAATAAGGAGTCATATCACCCACCACTGGAGAAGGCCACTTTAAGTTATTTAGGCCCCAGCACCCAGGCAGAGGAGAGAGGTCCCACAGCAAGGAATAAGGCGTCATATCACCCACCACTGGAGAAGGCCACTTTCAGTTATTTAGGCCCCGTGCACCCAGACAGAGGAGAGAGGTCCCATAGCAAGGATTAAGGCATCATATCACCCACCACTGGACAAGGCCACTTTCAGTTATTTAGGCCTCAGCACCCAGACAGAGGAGAGAGGTCCCACAGCAAGGAATCATGCGTCATATCACCCACCACTGGAAAAGGCCACTTTCAGTTATGTAGCCCCAGCACCCAGGCAGAGGAGAGAGGTCCCACAGCAAGGAATCATGCATCATATCACACACCACTGGAGAATCCCACTTTCATTTATTTAGGCCCCAGCACCCAGACAGTGGAGAGAGGTCCCACAGCAAGGAATCATGCGTCATATCACCCACCACTGGAGAAGGCCGCTTTCAGTTATTTAGGCCCCAGCACCCAGATAGAGTAGAAAGGTCCCACAGCAAGGAATCATGCGTCATATCACCCACCACTGGAGAAGGTCACTTTCAGTTATTTAGGGCCCAGCACCCAGACACAGGAGAGAGGTCCCACAGCAAGGAATAAGGCGTCATATCACCAACCACTGGAGAAGGCCGCTTTCAGTTATTAAGGCCCCAGCACCCAGACAGAGGAGAGAGGTCCCCCAGCAAGGAATCATGCGTCATATCACCCACCACTGGAGAAGGCCACTTTCAGTTATTTAGGGCCCAGCACCCAGACAGAGGAGAGAGGTCCCCCAGCAAGGAATCATGCGTCATATCACCCACCACTGGAGAAGGCCACTTTCAGTTATTTAGGCCCAGCACCCAGACAGAGGAGAGAGGTCCCACAGCAAGGAATCATGCGTCATATCACCCACCACTGGAGAAGGTCACTTTCAGTTATTTAGGGCCCAGCACCCAGACACAGGAGAGAGGTCCCACAGCAAGGAATAAGGCGTCATATCACCAACCACTGGAGAAGGCCGCTTTCAGTTATTAAGGCCCCAGCAGCCAGACAGAGGAGAGAGGTCCCCCAGCAAGGAATCATGCGTCATATCACCCACCACTGGAGAAGGCCACTTTCAGTTATTAAGGCCCCAGCACCCAGACAGAGGAGAGAGGTCCCCCAGCAAGGAATCATGCGTCATATCACCCACCACTGGAGAAGGCCACTTTCAGTTATTTAGGCCCAGCACCCAGACAGAGGAGAGAGGTCCCACAGCAAGGAATCATGCGTCATATCACCCACCACTGGAGAAGGCCACTTTCAGTTTTTTATCAGGCAGAGGAGAGAGGTCCCACAGCAAGGAATCATGCGTCATATCACCCACCACTGGAGAAGGCCACTTTCAGTTATTTAGCCCACGGCACCCAGACAGAGGAGAGAGGTCGCATGGCAAAGGTTCAGGCTTCATGTCACCCACCATTGTAACAGGCCACTTTCAGTTATTTAGGCCCCGGCGCCCAGAATGAGGAGAGGTTCATTCAACTTTGGATTGCACCGCAAGATCATGGTAAAGTTAAAAAAAATGAGGATTCAATAAAGAAGTGCCCCGGAGTACAATAATACATGGTTGAGGGAGAGGCAGTTTTAAATGTCTATTCTGCACAAGGGAGGGACAGGTCCTGTGGGATCCATGCCTGGTTCATTTTTATGAACGTCAGCTTGTCCACGTTGGCTGTGGACAGGCGGCTGCATTTGTCAGTAATGACGACCCCTGCCGTGCTGAATACACGTTCAGACAAAACGCTGGCCGCCGGGCAGTCCAGCACCTCCAAGGCACACACCAGTGATGGGCCTGAACTGTGTCGGGTGTCACCCCGCTGTGAACCTGCTTCATCCTCATCCTCCTCCACCTTCTCCTCATCCTCCGCGTCCTCCAGTAGTGGGTGAAGGTGTTTGGCTGACTGGATGAGCTGGTTGAAGCAGAGGAGGAGGAAGCCGAGTAGAAGGAGGATTCTACAGGAAGCAAAGAATGATGCCCTGCGATCCTTGGCGGCGGAAGGACGTGCGCCAAGGAACTCTCCGCCTGGGGCCCAGCCGCCACTACATTTACCCAGTGTGCAGTTAGGGAGATATAGATTCCCTGGCCGTGCTTACTGGTCCACGTATCTGTGGTTAGGTGGACCTTGCCACAGATGGCGTTGCGCAGTGCACACTTGATTTTATCGGATACTTGGTTGTGCAGTGAAGGCACGGCTGTCTTGGAGAAGTAGTGGCGGCTGGGAACAACATACTGTGGAACAGCCATGGACATCAGCTGTTTGAAGCTGTCTGTGTCCACCAGCATTTGACAGCATTTCAAAAGCCATTAATTTAGAAATGCTGGCATTCAGGCCCAGGGCTCGAGGGTGGCTAGGTGGGAATTTACGCTTTCTCTCCAAGGTTTGTGAGATGGAGAGCTAAACGCTGCTGTGTGACATGATGGAGATGCTTGGTGACGCAGGTGGTGTTGTCGGTGGCACATCCTCTGTTTGGTGATGCCTCGCTTCAGGCTCTGATGGCACAGCGTGCAAACCACTCGGGTCTTGTCGTCAGCACATTGTTTAAAGAAGTGCCATGCCAGGGAATCCTTGAAGCTGCCCTTGGGGTGCTAGGTCCCTGGTGGGGTGCTAGGTCCCTGGTGGGGTGCTAGGTCCCTGGTGGCGGTGCTTTTGCCCCCTGCTCCCTCTTTTGCTACGCTGTTGGCTCGGTCTGACCAGTGCCTCTTCTTCTGAACTATGAAAGTCAGTGGCACGACCTTCATTCCATGTGGGGTCTAGGACCTCATCGTCCCCTGCATCGTCTTCCACACTGTCTTCCTACCTGACCTCCTGTTCAGTCTGCACACTGCAGATTCAGGGTATTGCTATTTTGGCAATTGAATTTCACCCCAGAACAAAATATATGTTTTGGCGGACACTATTATACTTTGCCAGCCAGTGCTGGGACACCAGATTCAGGGTATTGCTATTTTGGCAAGTGAATTTTACCCCAGAACAAAATATATGTTTTGGCGTACACTATTATACTTTGCCAGCCAGTGCTGGGACACCAGATTCAGGGTGTTGCTATTTTGGCAGTTGAATTTCACCCCAGAACAAAATATATGTTTTGACGGACACTATTATACTTTGCCAGCCAGTGCTGGGACACCAGATTCAGGGTATTGCTATTTTGGCAATTGAATTTCACCCCAGAACAAAATATATGTTTTGGCGGACACTATTATACTTGGCCAGCCAGTGCTGGGACACCAGATTCAGGGTATTGCAATTTTGGCAATTTAATTTTACCCTAGAACAAAATATATGTTTTGGCGGACACTATTATACTTGGCCAGCCAGTGCTGGGACACCAGATTCAGGGTATTGCTATTTTGGCAATTGAATTTCACCCCAGAAGAAAATATATGTTTCGGCGGACACTATCATACTTTGCCAGCCAGTTCTGGGACACCAGATTCAGGGTATTGCTATTTTGGCAATGGAATTTCACCCCAGAACAAAATATACCCTGCTACGGACAGATTTAAACTAGGCCTGCAACTGCTGGAACACCAAATTCAGGGTATTGCTATTTTGGCAATTGAATTTCACCCCAGAACAAAATATACCCTGTTACGGACAGATTTAAACTAGGCCTGCAACTGTTGGAACACCAGATTCAGGGTATTGCTATTTTGGCAATTGAATTTCACCCCAGAACAAAATATATGTTTTGGCGGACACTATTATACTTTGCCAGCCAGTGCTGTGACACCAGATTCAAGGTATTGCTATTTTGGCAATTGAGTTTCACCCCATAACAAAATATATGTTTTTTCTAACACTATTAGGGTCCATTCACACGTCCGTTTTTTGCGGATCCTATTTTCCAAGAATTCTTTCCGTTTGTCATCCGTTTTTTGCGGATCCGCAAAAAAAAACGGATAGAAGAATACATTTTCCTATTCCAATAAAGTTTTATCCGCAATTTTCGGATTAGAATAGGACATGTTTTATTTTTTGACGGACACTATGTACTGAGAAAATTATGCGGACAGCACACTTTGTGCTGTCCGCATATTTTATAGACCCATTGAAAATCAATGGGTCCGAATTCTGTCCGCAACTATTCCGAAAAATCGGGATCAGATGCGGAACTAAACAACGGACGTGTGAATGGACCCTTATACTTTGCAAGCCACTGCTGGGACACCAGATTCCGGGTATTGCTATTTTGGCAATTGAATTTCACCCCAGAACAAAAAATATGTTTTGGCGGACACTATGATACTTTGCCAGCCAGTGCTGGGACACCAGATTCAGGGTATTGCTATTTTGGCAATTGAATTTCACCACAGAAAATAATCTATCCTTTGCCAGAAAGCAGACAGTATTACTCTTGGCTAGCCAAAGCTGGAACACCAGATTTAGGGGATTGGTATTTTGGCAATTGTATTTAACCCCTTAATAAAATATAGAAATTGCTATCCTGAGTTTCTAGGGATGACAATAAGCACAGCCAAGCCCCTGATGTAGGATATAGCAAAAAAAAAAACTAGTATTGATTGATTGATGGACTTGGTGGCAGCTTGTTCTGGTGCACCACAAGTCACAAAATGTCAGTTGATCACCCCAGAAAAAAGTGACAGAAAAACGCTCTGTGCAGCCTAAAAACCAGTGAGCAATTAACTAGCAGAAGTTCAATCATTCACAGCTATAGATCGATCAGTTCATTAGGTGCTGTTGCTGACTTTTCCCTGCCTAATCTCACCCTCACAGAAGCTGTGTCCTCTCCCTACACTAATCAGAGCAGTGTGACGTGCGGCGCTACGTGACTCCAGCTTAAATAGAGGCTGGGTCACATGCTGCACTTGGCCAATCACAGCCATGCCATTAGTAGGCATGGCTGTGATGGCTTCTTAGGGCAAGAAGCAAAACGCTAGCTGATTGGCTGCTGTGCAGCCCTTCAGAAAGTGGGAAGAAATCGCCGAACAACTGACCCAAACCAGAACTTCCCAAACAACCCAAAATTCGGTACGAACCCGAACTATGCTCGAACTGTTCACTCAACACTAATCAAGAATACAGTTTTCTGCATAACATTTACAAAAAAACTGTATTCCATACTTTACAATTCCTCAGGTAGGATAATACATCTACAGACAGACATACATGTAAACATTTTATAAAACCAGATCTCCATAATTTCTGAACATAGGATACAGCCCAATATAACCTGAAGTTAATTGGCCATTCAATAAGAAAACGTTCATGATCCCAACACGTTTACCCAATATCATTGATTAATCAGGGGATAACTAACAGGAGATGGCCGAATGAAACCTGCCAGTAACAATAGACATAAAGGTAAATGCACCGCCAAATATACCCTGTACAAAAATCTGTATACATATATAGCAGTAGATATTTCACATCCAGATATAAATTCCATAGATGTAAGTTGATTATAGATGACTATTCAATAAAGGCTCCAATAGATGATATCCATGGAACTAAAAAGGTAAGAAATAGGTATCAGTAGGCTATGCATCTAAACCGTATAGATAAAATATTGACAAAGAGAATACATTATACAAAAACGCTTACATGTGTGGTAAGGAGGTATAATGTAGACATATTGCAGGTGCCACACTGGATGATAAAGACACAAAAAGGAGATAGTGGTTGTCGCAGGAGGGAGAAAGGGATGTATGTTTCTTTTCTTAATGCACCATATTCTATAGATAAATGAGGAGAGATAAATATACAGAAAGGTATACATTAATGGTATAAGCCCTATATATATATCTACTTACTGATAAGATACTATCTTGTGGCCCTCCTGTAATGGAACTCTCAGTACTGAACAAACCAGCCAGAGTAAATGAGCCTATTTATCCATAGTGTAGATTTGCAGGGTAGGTAATAAACTACCTACAATGCCTTGGTATAGAGCTATAAGGATGTTGCTGCAGGCAGAATAAAACAAAAAGTGCTAAGTAGTAAGCAAAAGATGCCTAATAATAAGCTTTATAATCATTCTTTAGGGCTGATTCAGACGACCGTATATCTGTGTCCGCCTCTTGCAGAACGGATGCGGACCCATTCATTTCAATGTCTGTACTATCGTTCCATGGCCCTGCAAAGAAGATATAACGTGTCTTATTCTTGTCTGCAATTGTGGAAAAGAATAGGCATTTCTCTCATAGGGCTGGCCGAGAGAGAAATGCCTGAATGAGCTCTTAGTGTGGCACTTACTAGAGCTGGGAGCATGGCCTGTATGTAAGCAACCACATGGAGCTGGCAGTTAGATGGCAGAAGACACAGAGGAGAGGTATCACGTTGTCCTGCTGTAAATACAGATCGTGTGATTGCCACTTGAGACCTCGCGAGTCCTTGTAGCAAGTTACACGCTACTGTGCCAATTGGGGGGACCTAGTTGTTAGAAAGACAGCAATACAGCGAGTCATGTGCAATACACATGACTCGCTGTATTGCAATACAGCGAGTCATATTCGTGAGGCTACATAATAGAGGCATCCTAACTCCATCTCATAATGACAAGTGTATTCTCCACAGAGATACATATTAGCCAAGTACATGTATATAGAGCAAAATTATAGTAAGTATGAAAAATTTAAAAAATAATAATATAATAATATAAAGCAAAAATAAATCATTCATGATGGCACCTGCTAGGGCAACAGGGCAATTACATGATATAAAAAGTCCCATATGATAGGGAGAACAGATATCACATTATGATATAAACATATCCCTAATTTGAAGAACATTATGTTGTACTATCCTTGGTATGTGATGTATTTTGCCTTGCATGCATGCAATATTTTTTGGCTATATATGGCTATAGAGGAATAATCAATAAATCAGGCGAAGCACCACGTCCCTGACAATATCTCTGTGTCCATGGTAACATGATAATTTGTTTCAACAGGTGGAATTCTAGCAGATAAGTCACAAAATGTATGAGACATGCTTGGCATTCCTCTCTACAGACTCTTCCTCTCTGCGTATATTGATAATTAGCAGATAATATACTACTTGGTGCTATGTAAATGTTTTATTTTTACATTACTTTATCATCTTTCACAGTATTAAAGAATTCTTTCACCAAAACCAGAGAAATAAGTTTAGGAAATGGAGATCATGTTGTAAGTCTTTGACTAGAACTGGACAGAGAATGCTGGGAGCTGTAGTTTTACAACAGATTGGAGATGAAGGCTATGGAAGAATTTCTGCAAACAGGGGTAATATTGCTTTGCCTACAATTAGAGGTGAGATTTTCATTTTAAGCAATAGGCAACCTACTTGAACTCCAATATACAGTATTTGTAGAAGTGTAGCCATTTTCCTACTTCTATAACCAATTTAAATAAATACAATATTTCTAATACACCCGACAGGGGTGGACTGGCCATAGAACATACAGGGAAATTTCCCAGTGAGCCGATACCCCAGGGGCTGCCCAAGCCCCCCTCATGGCAGTAGGCCAGCTACATAACTATCTGATTCTCTCAGGAGCTTCAGGTACTTACACATAGGCCGGTGCCCTACTGAATTCAACTGTATAGTCATCCTCAGGACAGTCATACAGATGAATACTGTGTCGGGGGAGGAAGTATCTTGTGCTGCAACGTGCTATTTGGTTCTAATAGGCTAGTAGTGTCACACTTAGGTATTGCTAGCCCAGCTTACTTAGATTATCCTTTCTGTTAGTTAAAATGTGCCTAAAACATGAGGCCATTGTTAAGTTTTTTCCAGGGCCACTTTCATTTCCCAGTCTGCCCCTGACCATATACTAATGAAAACTTAAATAAAATGTTATCTCATTTAAAACTAAATTTTTACAAATGATCCAAACTTGTGATTCACCCCCGAAATGCTACAATACACTTCTTCCAGTACCAGAGGCAGGCTTGGACTGGCCCACAGGGGTACAGGGGAATCCCCCGGTGTGCCCCTGAGCAAGGTGGGCCCCTAGTCTCCCACCCTCCACACAAGTGGCACATAACACATTAGATTTACTGCACTACATACATATATTCAATGTACAGCACCTCAACCAGTCTATGTTCATATAAAAAATGTGTTAGATTATTTATTATATTTGAATGTAACCATACGGTGGGCCCCTAAAGTAAATTTTACTGGTGGGCCCCAGGTACCCCAGTCCGACACTGACCAGAGGCATGCAGTCTATTGAGTTAAATTGTACATGAGTTAAAGAAGGAAGAAATGTGGTTTGTGTCTGGGAAAATCTCCCAGCTTCCTGCCACCCTTCAATACAGATTCAGAAACAAGCAAAACCCCTTTTCCGTTTAGGTGTTTTCATTTTTCACTTCTTCTTTCCAAAAGCCATAATTTTTCTATTCACATAGCAAAATTAGTTTTTTTTTTGGTGGGACTAGTTGTAATATCTAATTGACTATTTCATCTCTATATAAAAAAAAGGACGTATGTATGTATGTATGTTCCGCAAAAACTCAAAAACGCAACCATCCTTTTCAACGAAACTTGGTATACACATCCCTTGCTACCAGGAAAGAAATCTTGTGGGGGTCTCAGCTCTCTAGGACGTTCCGCTCCCAAGATATTCCCAAAAAATGACCTGCATTAGAGCCAATACAAGCCTGCCAGCCTTTCACTTAAACCCCAACTGCCATACCCACAGCCACATGTCCCATATCAGCCAATAGAAGCTCGCAGATCCTCCACCAGGTTTCCATAACAAGTGATCACAGCTTTGACCAGTTTGCACTGCTACATGCATGGGGGGCAGGGGCCACTATTAAACCGAGGAGCGCTGTGGAGTTCACTGTTAAAGGGGCAGTCACTGTTAAAGGGTTGGGCACTGTGAAAGTCACTGTTAAACGGGCGGCCAAAGTCACTGTTAAAGGGGCGGTCATTGTTAAAGGGGTGGTTACTGTTAAAGGGGCGGCCACTGTGAAAGGCACCATTAAAGGGACAGTCACTGTTAAAGGGGCAACCACCGTGAAAGTCACTGTTAAAGAGGCGGCCACTGTGAAAGTCACTGTTAAACTAGCGGACACTGTTAAAGGGGAGGTCACTGTCAAAGGGGTGGCCAAAGTCACTGTTAAAGGGGCGGCCACTGTGAAAGTCACTGTTAAAGGGGTGATCTTTGTTAAAGGGGCGGCCACTGTGAAAGTCACTGTTAAAGGGGCAGCCAAAGTCACTGTTAAAGGGACGGTCACTGTTAAAGGGGCAGTCACATTAAAGGGGCGGCCACTGTGAAAGTCACTGTTAAAGGGGCGGCCACTGTGAAAGTTACTGTTAAAGGGGCGGTCACTGTTAATGGGGTTTCCAAAGTCAATGTTAAAGGGACAGTCACTGTGAAAGTCACTGTTAAAGAGGCAGTCACCGTTAAAGAGGCGGCCACTGTGAAAGTCACTGTTAAAGGTGTGGTCACTGTGAAAGGGGCTGTCACTGTTAAAGGGCAGCCAAATTCACTGTTAAAGAAATGGTCACTGTTAAAAGGGCGGTCACTGTTAAAGGGGCAGACACTGTGAAAGTCACTGTTAAATGGGCGGCCACTGTGAAAGTCACTGTTAAAGGGGCGGTCACCGTTAAAGAGGCGGCCACTGTGAAAATCACTGTTAAAGGGGCACTCACCATTGCAGGGGCGGCCATTGTGAAAGTCACTGTTATTTAATATAAAATTACAATAAACAAATACCCAAGCAACGCCGGGTCATCAGCTAGTATTCCATAAAATGTATAGGAACATGGAAAAAAATGACTGGGTAGAATTGGATAAGAGTGCAATAGAGCCATTGTTTTATAGGGTTCATTTTTATAATATTCACTTTGTGGTAAAAATGACATCCATAATTTTTGATATTTCTGTCTATGAAACTGTTCAAGGGCTCATTTGTGAGCAGAGAAATTTATATATATATATATATATATATATATATATATATTTTTTTTTTTTTTTAATACCCTTTTGGAGGATGTATGATGTTTTGATCACTTTAATCTGGCCATTTTGATTTTATTCTCTGAACACCTACTCCTCCTGCTTCCTTTGCAAGCCCTTGATTGACAGTACCAGGCAAGATGACTATGCAATGTCAATCAAGAAGGAATAGGAGCTGAGCTGCAGGATACTGGCACAGTCTCTATATAATGGATGGAACATTCTTCTTCTGGGTTTGTCCACCATTTTGCTTCTTGCGACAGTTGATGATGAAATCAGATGATCACTGGAGGCTGCCAAGCTCTGGAACGCAATGACAGCAACAGTAAATGATGTCTGAGTGACATTGATATATATAGCTATGGGTAAACTCACATTTGATGGCATTAACATACAGTTGTGTTCAAAATTATTCAACCCCCAATGCTGTAAAGGGTTTTAGGGAATTTAGTGTATATTTGTAATTGTGTTCAGAATGAAATCTTACAAGGACTTTTTAAAGAACCAAATGCAACTAAAATGACATCAATTGTTTTTGTAATACAGTATTAAATGTTTTTTTTTGTGATTTCTTCATTGACACAATTATTCAACCCCTTAAAGACTACCACTCTTAAGAACAGAGGTTCATTCAAGTGTTTTCGATCAGGTATTGAAAACACCTGTGGATGTCAAGGAGCAGCAATCAAGCACAATAAGCACCAATTAGGCAGATGTAAAATGACTGTAATACTCAGCTCCTTCTAGACATTTACTGGTGTGTTTACAAACATGGTGAAGTCAAGAGAATGGTCCAGGAAGACAAGAGAAGAGGTGATTTCTCTTCACAGGAAGGGCAATGGCTATAAGAAGATTGCAAAGATGTTAAACATACCAAGAGACACCATAGGAAGCATCATTCGCAAATTCAAGGCAAAGGGCACTGTTGAAACGCTACCTGGTCGTGGCAGAAAGAAGATGCTGACTTCGACTGCTGTGCGCTACCTGAAGCGCAAAGTGGAGAAAAGTCCCCGTGTGACTGCTGAGGAACTGAAAAAAGATTTGTCAGATGCGGGTACTGAAGTTTCAGCTCAGACAATAAGGCGCACACTGTGTAATGAAGGCCTCCATGCCAGAACTCCCAGGCGCACCCCCTTGCTGTCTCCAAAGAATAAGAAGAGTCGACTGCAGTATGCTAAAAGTCATGTGGACAAACCACAAAAGTGTTGGGACTGATGAAACAAAATTAGAACTGTTTGGGCCCATGGATCAACGCTATGTTTGGAGGAGGAAGAACAAGGCCTATGAAGAAAAGAACACCTTGCCTACTGTGAAGCATGGCGGGGGGTCAATCATGCTTTGGGGCTGTTTTGTTTCTACAGGTACAGGGAAGCTTCAGCGTGTGCCAGGTACCATGAATTCTCTTCAGTACCAGGAGATATTGGATGAAAATGTGATGCATTCCGTCACAAACCTGAGGCTTGGGAGACGTTGGACCTTTCAACAGGACAATGATCCCAAGCATACCTCCAAGTCCACTAGAGCATGGTTGCAGATTAAAGGCTAGAATATTTTGAAGTGGCCATCGCAGTCACCAGACTTAAATCCGATTGAGAACCTCTGGTGGGACTTAAAGAAAGCAGTTGCAGCGCGCAAGCCTAAGAATGTGACTGAACTGAAGGCTTTTGCCCATGAAGAAACTGGAAAAGGATGTTGTACTAAGTATTAAGACTGAATGTCACTTGGGGGTTGAATAAAACTGATAATGATGTGAGCACAGAAAAGACATTTCTGGTTATTTCATTATACATGTTATGCTATATTTGTCTGACTTACAAGTGCCTCTTTGATTTAATTGTAAACAAGATGACTGAAATGATCAAAATCAATGTCAAACTGGCCAAAACACTAAATTTCAGTGGGGGTTGAATAATTTTGAACACAACTGTACATCATGTTTAATCACACCGTGCCAGCCCATGCGTTATGTTTTTTTATATTCCAAATCTTCTAAAAACATGATAGTTGGAAAGTGGCATAAATGGCATAATGGAGGCTGCAGCAGCAGTTATACAGAACGTAATGATTGGCAAGTGGCATGATGGAGGCTGCAGTAGCAGCCAGACAGGATGGTTGGAAAGTGGCATTAATGACGTGATGGAAAGTCAAAGCAAACAGACAGACGGCAGTGGCATGATGAAGGCCGCAGCAGCAGTCATAACGAATGTGATGGTTAGCAAGAGGCATTAGTGGAATGAGGCAGGCCAGAGCAGCAGCAGAACAGAATGTAATGGTAGGCAGACAGACAGCAACAGTGGCAAGATGGGACACCACTAGTGATGAGAGGCAGGGGCAATATTCGAATTCGCGATATTTCGCGAATTTATGGGTGAATATTCATTATATATTCGCAAATTGATTTGCAATTTTTTTGTATGCAAAAATTGCAATGTAAAATTAGCATATTGCACATGCGCAAAACGGACATGGCCAAGTTCAGCAACTGTCGGAAGTTTGAGGAGATTAGAAAAGATGGTTGCCGGGTTGGAAGCAAATTTCATGACACTGAGGAAGAACTCCCGATCACTGTAAGTAATTTGACATTTCAGCAGTGTATTTGATTACATTTCACATGCATGTCATAACAATCGCTTTATATGCAGATAGAGTGTTATAAAATATTCACGATTGCAAAAATAATCACTTATGTGAATGTTTTTTCGCAATACATACAACTTCACATTTTATCAGGTCTAAGTATATATTATTGATTGGTGCACTATTGTATTGTTGTGACATCACAGCACTGTGTCAGTAGCATGTATGTATAGACAGCAGAGAAATATCTCTCACATGCACATTGCACATCCATATTCCTGACACACACTATATACCCCCCCACACACACACACACACACAGTCTATAGATTAGAGTTTGTGTCCTCTTGGTCAGGACTCAGGAGAAGCTTTCTGTGTCTTACCGGCAGAATTTGCTGGTTCATTTAGAGTTACCCAGGGTGCACCACGGGGAGGTGAACTAGCTTTACACCCCATACCATACCGTCACTTCACTACACAGGTACATCTTTGCTCAGCTGGCCAATATCCGATTGCTCAGACCCCACACACACAATCGCAATACAATACAATCTTATAACGGTAACATTAAATCTAATATTTCCACTTCAAAGACTTAAATACTTTTTGATGTTTTGTTTAGGACAATATTTTCAATACTTGTATAAAAAAAATTATGGGATTATATGTTTGTGTCTTTATCCTGCAGCGCATGTTGGAGCGGGGCTACGACCAGACCCGGGTCCAGGCTGAGGAGCAGGCCATTGTGAGGGAGATCTGTGCCGAGCTCATAAGGAAGTTTAGAGGCAGGCACCCGAGGATGGCCATATTAAAGAAATGGTCAGATTTGAAGCGTCGGAACTGAGATAAAGTTATGAAAATAAGTATTTCATCCCTTTACAAATAATTACTTATTACCTGGTGTGACACGTAGCAAATCAGCAGGTTACATCATGCATCTCTACCTCACCATAAGTATATATTGTGGTAAGGTGCAAGGTGTCATATGTGATGGCAGGTACGTGTCACCGAGGTTGCTGGCCTCGGTGAGGTGAGAGCCGGGTTTTTGTCTGCAGCAGCTAGTGCTGTTTGACTCTTTTAAATAGCATGGCTGCAAAGCCGATCCGGGCCGGCTCTTACTGGGAGCAGCTAAAGAGTAGGGTGGGTGGCTGCTCCCCACGGTCCAGTCCGAGTTTTGGGCTGGGTATAAAACACAGCCATCAGCTGTGTCTGGGTGTGATTATCCTGGAGCCTGCTAACAGGGCTGAGGAGTTCTCTGTGCTGGAGGACGGAGCTCAGCAAGGTGGTGTTTCCCTGCAAACTGAAGGAGGAATCGCCTGCGGCTGAACCGACTGCTAGGTGTGAACCGCACTTATACCACCCAAGGTGACTGGACCCTGTGTTGGCATGTTTTTGGTTTTGCCACATGATTTCTGTTGTGTGTGAACTGTCACCAAGAGACTGTTTTCATTTCTGGTGTGCAAGTGTGAATAAAACACTGTTTGATGCACAATCTGGACTCCTTGTTTTGCCTCTAAACTGCACCCGCACCGCTGTCTACCAGAGCGACTCCCCACATTTGGTGTCGGATGCGGGCATGCGCAGTGAGGCTGGCGTGAACGCCGAACTTTGTTTTTGCTGAGCAGAATTGAGTGTCCTATATTAAGCCGGCAAAGTTGCAGCCTGTGATCCCCGACAAAATGGAGGCGGCTGTGAAAGCCCTCATAGAGGCTAACGTGCAGCAGCGGGAGACCAACCAGCTACTGCTACAGCACGTGATGGCGTTGCAAGCGGCAGGAGCGTCCCACCGCGTCCACGATGCCCGGAAAGCTGTCCGTGCCGCGATCCCTAAGATGACCCCCTCGGATGATGTGGAGACCTATCTGGCGGTGTTCGAGAAGGTGGCCGTGAGGGAGAAATTACCCGAGAACAGTGGGCAGAGGTCGTCGCTCCGTTCCTGGCGTCTGGACCCCAGCAAGTATTTTTGACCTCCCAGATGACCAAGCAGCTGACTACCCGACCGTGAAAGGTGAGATCCTGGCAAGACTGGGGGTGAACGTGTTAGTCCGGGCTCAGCGGGTCCACCAGTGGAACTTTAATACGGCTGAACCCGCCAGGCCGCAGTATTATGAGTTGCTGCACAGGTTGCAAAAGTGGCTGCAGCCTGAGGTTCTAAGTCCGGCTGCTATGCTGGACCGTCTGCTGGCTGACATCTTCTGGAGGGCCTTGCCATACCCCCTGCAGCACTGGATCGGCCAGGTGTCACCCACTAATGCCTTGGACATGGTCGACCTGGTCGAGCGCTATGAGGCCACAAAAACCTTGAAAGGGGGTGTTGTTGGGAGGGCCGGTCAAACCCGGAGGTCTCCCATCCAGTCCCGGCGACTGGTACCCGAGAAACCTGCTCGGGGTGTACCCCTGTAGACCCGGCCCCGATAGTCTGCTGGCGGTGTCACGAGCCTGGCCATGTGAGGGCCGACTGTCCACAGTGGGGAGAACCCATGGAGACCAATTATGGGTACCGGGCTTCCATGTATGCCCGGAGACTGTGTGCGACCGGCACCCCGAGACCCTAGACAATCGTCATCTGTGCCAGGTGCAAGTCGGTGATAATCTTGCAGTGGCGCTGCTGGACTCAGGGAGCCTAGTAACCCTGGTAAGTGCTGCCCTGGTACAGCCCTCCCAGTATACGGGCCGGAAAGTTGGGGTGGTGTGCATACACGGAGACTTAAAGGACTATCCCACGGCTGTAATGTCTCTGTCCACGGCGGCCGGCACATGGACTTGTGAAGTGGCGATCTCCGCCAAGCTACCGTATGAACTAATAATTGGGAGAGACTTCCCTGGTTTTCCGTCACTATGGCCTGAGGTGAAAGTGACTAATAGCCCTGAGACAGGGGTAACCCTAGCAGAGTGGCCTGGTTCCTGTGGGAGGCCAGAGCCCTGGGAGCCCGAGTCCGAAGGGCCTGCGGTAGGGGTGACCACCACTTCTGTGATAGAGGGGAGACAACCCCACTGAGTGTAATGGTGGGAGACACGGAGGACTTGCCACCGGGACCTGAGTTGGCAGACCTCAATGTCTCCGGGGAAAATTTTGGGACCGCACAACACCGGGACCAAACCCTAACCAGAGCCTGGGAAAGTGTCATAATAATTGATGGTAAACCCCAGAAACCTGGGGCTGAATTAATGTTTCCGCGATTCATTGTCCTTCAGGATATGTTGTATCGGGTGAACCAAATCCGAGGTGAGCCTGTTGAACAGTTGGTGGTGCCCACAGCGTATCGCAGGCTTGTCATGGAGCTTGCCCACCAACATGTTCTTGGGGACACCTGGGGTGGCAGAAAACCCAGGACCGCATACTGCAGCGGTTTTATTGGCCCAGTGTGTTCAAGGAGGTAGAGAATTATTGTAAGTCCTGTCCCACCTGTCAGATAACTAGCCCCCAGCCACATTTCCGTAGTCCTCTGGTACCGCTTCCAATTATTGAGGTCCCGTTTGAGCGAATCGCTATGGATCTAATTGGGCCTGTACCAAAATCTGCCAGGGGCCACCAACACATTCTGGTAGTTCTCGACTATGCCACTCGGTATCCGGAGGCGGTGCCTCTGCGACATACCTCAGCTAAACTCATTGCCAAAGAGTTAATGGAAATGTTTTCCCGTGTGGGCCTGCCAAAAGAGGTTCTGACAGACCAAGGGACCCCTTTTATGTCCAAAGTAATGAGGGAACTGTGTAAATTATTGCGTATAAAGCAATTGCGGACGTCCGTTTACCATCCACAAACGGACGGTCTTGTCGAAGGTTTAACCAAACTTTAAAAAATATGTTAAAGAGGGTGGTGTCTAGAGATGGGAAGGACTGGGACCTGCTTCTGCCCTATCTCATGTTCGCAGTGCGAGAGGTGCCCCAGGCCTCTACTGGGTTCTCGCCCTTCGAACTGCTTTATGGCAGACACCCTCGGGGCCTGTTGGATATCGCCAAGGAGCGTGGGAACAACAGCCTGTCCCCCACAAAAGTGTCATTGAGTATGTCACCCAGATGCAGGAACGGATGGAAAAGGTGTTGCCGCTGGTCCGGGAGCATATGGAGGCAGCGCAACAAGCCCAGAGTAGGGTGTACAATCGTCAGGCTCGGGTGCGGGGCTTCAAGCCGGGAGATCGGGTGTTGGTTCTGGTACCCACCCTTGACAGCAAGTTCCTAGCTAGGTGGCAGGGCCCCTATGAGGTGATCGAGAAAGTAGGGAAGTAAATTACAAAGTACACCAGCCAGGGCGGCGCAAGCCGGAGCAGGTGTACCACGTGAATTTACTAAAGCCGTGGAAAGATAGGGACACGGCCGGCGACCACAGCCCCGGCCAGGGCTACTAGGTGAAAGGGTCCAGCCCCACAGTTCGAGGCCTGTGAAGCAGTAACCACGGTAAAAATTGCAGACAGCCTGTCTTCCAAACAAGTTCAGGAAGTCAGGGAGTTCATCAGTCGGAACACGGATGTGTTCTCGGACCTCCCTGGCCGCACGTCTCTCATCCAACATGACATCGTCACTGAGCCTCAGGCCAAGATCCGGTTAAAACCATACCGGGTACCCGAGGCTCGGCGGCGGGCCATCGCGGAGGAAGTACAGTTAATGTTGAAGCTCGAGGTCATTGAGGAGTCGAAAAGTGAGTGGGCCAGTCCCATAGTCCTAATACCCAAGCCGGATGGGGCGTTGCGGTTCTGCAACGACTTTCGCAAGTTAAATGAAGTATCCAAGTTTGGCGCGTATCCCATGCCCCAGTAGGCGAGCTGGTTGAAAGTTTAGGACAAGCCCGTTATTTTTCTGTGCTGGACCTCACTAAAGGGTACTGGCAGGTACCCTTAACGAGTCGGCTAAGGAAAAAACCGCATTTGTTACCCCGCAGGGCCTGTATCACTACAAGGTGTTACCCTTTGGCCTGCATGGCGCCCCGCCACTTTCCAAGGTTAATGGACATAGTGCTGCGACCACATCGTCGGTACGCCTCGGCCTACTTAGATGATGTAGTCATCCACAGCACCGACTGGGAAAGCCATTTACCCAAGGTGCAGGCGGTAGTGGATGCCCTGAGGAAAGCCGGACTGACCGCTAACCCAAAGAAGTGCTCCATAGGGTTAGAGGAGACAAAATATCTGGGATATGTAATTGGGCGGGAGTCATCAAACCTCAGGTAACTAAGGTAGAGGCCATTCGTAACTGGCCCCGACCGGTCACCACCAGGCAGGTAAAGTCGTTCCTGGGGATTGTAGGTTACTACATGAGGTTTGTGCCCCACTTTGCCACAATAGCAGCGCCATTGACAGACCTGTTGAAGGGGCGAAAGTCTGGGAGGGTTAGCTGGAGTGAGAAGGCGGAGGAGGCTTTCTCCGCGTTGAAGTCGGCACTGTGTGGGTCCCCGGTTTTGGTGACACCCGACTTCAACAAGGAGTTTGTCGTACAGACCGACGCCTCGGAGGTAGGCCTCGGTGCGGTACTGTCGCAGGAGGTCAACGGGGAAGAACATCCCGTTGTCTTCCTGAGCCGTAAGCTCAGTCCCGCCGAGTCCAGATATAGTATAGTGGAGAGGAGTGCCTGGCTATCAAGTGGGCACTCGAATCTCTCCGCTACTACCTGTTAGGGAGGAGGTTCCGTCTGGTGACCGACCATTCCCCCTCAAATGGATGAGTCAGGCCAAGGAGAGGAATGCTCGGGTCACCAGGTGGTTCCTATCTCTTCAAAATTTCAAGTTTTCCGTGGAACACAGGGCAGGCCGCTTGCAGGGCAACGCAGATGCCCTGTCCCGCGTCCACTGCCTCACGTGTGTTCACCCCCTCAGGGTTGAACAAAGGGGGGGGTATGTGGTAAGGTGCAAGGTGTCATATGTGATGGCAGGTACGTGTCACCGAGGTTGCTGGCCTCGGTGAGGTGAGAGTCGGGTTTTTGTCTGCAGCAGCTAGTGCTGTTTGACTCTTTTAAATAGCATGGCTGCAAAGCCGATCCGGGCCGGCTCTTACTGGGAGCAGCTAAAGAGTAGGGTGGGTGGCTGCTCCCCATGGTCCAGTCCGAGTTTTGGGCTGGGTATAAAACACAGCCATCAGCTGTGTCTGGGTGTGATTATCCTGGAGCCTGCTAACAGGGCTGAGGAGTTCTCTGTGCTGGAGGACGGAGCTCAGCAAGGTGGTGTTTCCCTGCAAACTGAAGGAGGAATCGCCTGCGGCTGAACCGACTGCTAGGTGTGAACCGCACTTATACCACCCAAGGTGACTGGACCCTGTGTTGGCCTGTTTTTGGTTTTGCCACATGATTTCTGTTGTGTGTGAACTGTCACCAAGAGACTGTTTTCATTTCTGGTGTGCAAGTGTGAATAAAACACTGTTTGATGCACAATCTGGACTCCTTGTTTTGCCTCTAAACTGCACCCGCACCGCTGTCTACCAGAGCGACTCCCCACAATATATATATATTTATAGACACAGCGAGGTACAGATATATGATGTAAGCGGTTGATTTTGTACGTTTCACGCACACATAAATATATATTTATATGTGTGTGTGTATATACATAAACTGCAATGATCATTCTGTATTCCAGTAAAAGGCACCATCCATCATTACTTTAGATACATCCCCCACTTAACTCTTTAACGCCCAATGACTTACATGTATGTCAGATCTGGACATGACTTAAAGCCCAATGATATAAATGTACTGCAAGGTGATAGGGGGCAGGGGTCCATCAGTCACTGATAACCGGACCCTGCTATATGCGCCGGCATCGGTGAAATCACCGATGCCAGCGCATTAACCCATGCACGGCCGTGGTCAGCATTGACCGCGGCATGTGCAAGCTTCAGACATGTGCAGGGTGTCCATCGGGTCCCGCACTGCTGTTACGGAGACCCGATGGCAGAGAAGGCAGCCCGATGCCTTTCTTAAGCATCGTGGTTGCCTTCCGGGAGAGCCTGTGAAATCCAACCCCCTGTATTACACTAGTAATACATTTAAAGACAATGTATTACAATACAGAAATATTGTAAAGCATTGTAAAGGGGATCAGACCCCCAAAAAGTTCAAGTCCAAGAGTGGGACCATAAATAAACAGAAAAAAGAAGTTTAATAAAATTAAGGTTTTCCCCAAAAAATTACATTTTCAAGTAAAAAAAAAAAAAGTGGTCCTTTTCCCAAAATAAAGTTAAATAAAAATTGTAAAAAATAGGGAAAAAAAAGAAAAGTAGACAAATTATGTACCGCCACGTCCGTATCGACCGGCTCTATAAAAATATTACACGACTTAACCCCTCATGTCAACACCATAATAAAATACAATAAAAACTGTGTTAAAAAAGCAATTTTTTGTCACCTTACATCACAAAAAGCTTAATACCAAGTGATCAACTTTTTTGTAAATTTAGTATTTTTTATAAATAAAAATGAAACTCTTTGACTCAATTTTACCACTGTCATGAAATACAATATGTGACGACAAAACAATCTCAGAATGACCTGGATAATTAAAAGCGTTTTAAAGTTACTACCACAAAAAGTGACACATGTCAGATTTGCTAAAAATGGTATAAATTCTGAACATTGTGTGATTATATGTGTTCCCGTTCCCTCCGTGCATCGCAGGCCTTTAATAGAGGATATGGAGGTTGTGGTGGTCTCCGCAGCAGAGGAGGCGGCGGAAGACCAGGCTGGACCCTCCCAGCATGCGGATGCGCCACCCCCACCTGATGTGGGTGAAATAGTGCAGGTGGAGGCCGAAGAGGCTGGTCCCTCACAGCAGCTGCATTCCCCCCCCCCCCCCAGCTCCTGATGAGGAAGAAGAGGAGGAGTCTGAGGATGTCACCAGCCCCTGCCAGGAGGGTAAATAATAGCAATATAATACTGTATCCATAAAAGTTACAGAAACAAAGGGCCAACAATGAGGGGACAACATACACTACAGTAATAGAAAACAACAAAACTGGACACTAACTCTGTAATCTACATAAAAACCATTAACTAAACAACTAAATAAAATTATACACTACTGAACTAGCACTAAGTAACCAACTAAATAACAATATACTATATTGAACTATCACTAAGTAACCAACTATATAATCATCATAAATATCATTAACTAATGAATTGTAATGTAAATCGGCAGTGCTTTAACAAATACTCCACACAATGCACTAATTACCTTACCCTATCTTAATTTTAAGTAATTTAAAAAAACAATTTTTATCCTAACAGTACTCGGTAAAAAAAAAAAATTCTACAACAGGAGCACAAAAAGTCAATGCTGGAGATCAAGGCGCAGCAAAAGAAAATACGGGAGCAACAGCGGCATCTGGATAGGAAGGTGCATCAGTTGGAGGAGCAGCACCGTAATTGGATCCAGTAGTTGCTGGATCTCCATAAGTTGCCTTAGAGGCATAGTTGTTCCTCAACATTGTAAATAAATATATTTGTACGTTCTAATGTGTGCTTTCTTTTTCTGGTATTGTTATGTTTTTTATTAAGTTTAACCTATAAGGTTGCAGTAAGGCTCCTTTAGTCCTGGGGCAAACGCATCAGGATCAGGACAGACAGCAGCTTCAGGTAAAGGTAACGGTGGAGTAAAAGGCCTACACAAAACTCAGAACAAAGAGTAGCAGCAGCAGGTACATGGTAGCAGTGTAGTATAAGGCCTACAGATAGCTCAACCAAACTTATCAGGACAGACAACAGCAGGTAAATGGTAATGGTGTAGTGTTAGGCCTACATATAGCTCAACCACACTCATCAGGACAGATAAAAGCAGGTAAATGGTAATGGTGTAGTATAAGGTCTACACATAGCTCTGCCAAACTCATCAGGACAGACAGCAGCAGGTAAATGGTAATAGTATAGTATAAGGTCTACACATAGCTCGACCCCACTCACCAGGACAGCTAGCATCAGGTAATTAGTAATAGTGTAGTATAAGGCCTTCACATAGCTCGGCCAAACTCACCAGGACAGACAGCATCAGGTAATTGGTAATGGTGTGGTATAAGGACAACACATAGCTTGGCCAAACTCACCAGGACAGCTTTGCATCAGGTAATTGGTAATATATTTGAAACGGCACACCAAAATTTATTGATTGCAATTATACTTTTTATTCAGCCAGACATTTATGCTTTGTGCAACGTTTCGGGCTTACATAGATAGCCCTTCATCAGGCTTATAGATCCATTTGCAGGGAATGGCGCTGGCTACCAGCGCCATTCCCTGCAAATGGATCTATAAGCCTGATGAAGGGCTATCTATGTAAGCCCGAAACGTTGCACAAAGCATAAATGTCTGGCTGAATAAAAAGTATAATTGCAATCAATAACTTTTGGTGTGCCGTTTCAAATATATTGTCTATAATACTCAGGCCCCTGGAAGTGGAGTCATGGCCAACAAGAAACGAGCACCCTACATAACCGCCAATTATCTGCTGAGTGCTGTGATCCCTACAAGTGTACACAGGTAATTGGTAATGGTGTAGTATAAGGCCTACACATAGCTCGGCCAAACGTGTCAGAACAGACAGCAGCATGTAATTGGTAATGGAGTAGTATGAGGCCTACACATAGCTCAACCACACTCATCAGGACAGAAAATAGCAGGTAAATAATAATGGTATGGTATAAGGCCTACACATAGCTCGGCCAAACTCACCAGGACAGACAGCATCAGGTAATTGATAATGGTGTAGTATAAGGCCTACATATAGCTCAACCACAATCATCAGGACAGATAGCATCAGGTAATTGGTAATGGTGTAGTATAGGCCCTACACATAGCTCTGCCAAACTCATCAGGACAGACAGAAGCAGGTAAGGGTTAATGGTGTAGTATAAGGCCTACACATAGCTCCACCACACTTATCAGGACCGACAACAGCAGGTAAATGGTAATGGTGTAGTATAAGGCCTACACATGGCTCAACCACATTCATTGGGACAGACAATAGCAGGTAAATGGTAATGGTATAATATAAGGCCTATACATAGCTCGACCAAACTTATCAGGACAGACAACAGCAGGTAATTGGTAATGGTGTAGTATAAGACCTACACATGGCTAGCCCAAACTCATCAGGACAGAGAGCAGCAGGTAAATTGTACTGGTATAGTATAAGTCCTAAACATAGCTCGACCAAACTCATCAAGACAGACAGCAGCAGGTAAGGGGTAATAGTGTAGTATAAGGCCTACACATAGCTCGGCCAAACTCATCAGGAAAGACTGCAGCAGATAAATGGTAATAGTGTAGTATAAGGCCTACACATAGCTCGACCACACTCATCAGGAAAGATAAGATAAGATCAGGTAATTGGTAATGGTGTGGTATAAGACTTACACATAGCTCAACCAAACTCATCAGGACAGATAGCAGCAGGTAATTGGTAATGATGTAGCATAAGGCCTACATATAGCTCCACCACACTCATCAGGACCGACAACAGCAGGTAAATGGTAATGGTGTAGTATAAGGCCTACACATAGTGGGGCCAAACTCAGCCAGCACAGATAGGAGCCGCTTCTTTGATAGCAAGAATATGTTCCCAGAAATGGGCCCCCACCAGACCGGGGAAACCCTAAAAATAAACTTATACACCTCTGATAACAGCATGTTCTTTGTTGGCAGCAGGAATATATTCAAATGCATGCAAATTGCAATATATTCATTTGACAATTTTTATTTCAAAGGATTATTATGATTGTAAAGCCCACAAGAAATAATATATATATTTATATCTATATATATATATATATATTTATATATATATATTAACACATGCCACGGCATACCCTCAAGAAAATGTGTGTTTATTCAACCAAAAGCGACGTTTCAGTCCACACAATGGGACCTTTCTCAAGCAGTGACAAAAGTGAATGGTGCCAAGTACAAGTACAAATACAAACTTAGGTGATTATTTAATGAAAACTCTTAATAATTGAATTACATTTAACGTGTTTGATTCATATTGTGTCTAAAAATAAAAATACTGTTATAAAAATTTAATTATATACAAGTATCCATACTGTGAAGAGATTAATAACTTTCATTACAGTATGTGAATTCATATTATCTGCTTAATTCATCAAAATTCCATATTAAAAAAAATGTCAAAAGGCAATTTTGTCATTGAAATATCAGATATACCGATTAAAAACATAATGGAGGGGGCCAAGAACAAACCAGCATGGCTCCAATATAGCGTCCCGTTTGATTAACGGCGCAATGTTTCCGCATTACATAAAGATACATGTGATGCAATCATATGATCGCATCGAAGGAGGGACACACACCGGCTTCAAGTGTCCATAGACAAGACGTTCACATGATAACATATCAAGTGTTCGCATGAGAAACTGTACGCGAGCTGAGCCACAAAAGCATCCTGTCTATGCGAAGAATAACTCCAAAAATGGTGACATGGCTTCAAGAATATTATATATACCTCAGTTTATATTATATTGTAAAGTGAAAAGCTTTGGTTCTATAAAAATCAAATGTGCACATTTATCATTAAAGAGTTGTCAAGAGGTAACATCAAATTAAAATGTATATATGGATATATATATGTGGCAATAATGTTCCATTCCCAAAGCAGGATTACCACACGGATGAGTATAAAGCCAGTCACACCCAACCATCTGGAGAGGTCAACATGGAAGTCAGGCATCCTGCTCAGGATGGCAGACAACACCATGTTTGAGCCTAAATTAAAACAAACAAGAAAAAAATAAAATTTTATTAGGTTCCTCAATCCTCTACAATGTTAACTGCATAATACCTTTTGACAAGGGAAGCCCACATACGGTCCCCACCTAGTTTTAGTAAGAACCACACCAGGGCCGCCTAAAACCCAAGTAAAGCAAAATTATTACAGATAAAATAAAGTAAATAAAGGTTTTTGGGTGAATGAAGCGTAACACCGCATGATTGTATTTTATTCAAACAAATCTTTATATATATATATATATATATATATATATATATGTATAAAGTAAAGTCCTAGGAAGCACCATCCATGAAAACAGTGGGTGCAATGTCCAATTGCAGGATCCGGCAATCCCCAGCAGTATATAATGAAAGAAGTTGGACTGCACTCCAAAAAATCCGTGATAGATAAAAATTTATTCACCCATATGGTGGAAAATGTAACGTTTCAGCTCCAATGAGAAAGGCTCATTGGAGCTGAAACGTTGCATTTTCGTCGCTTGGGAAAGGCTCATTGGAGCTGAAACGTTGCATTTTCCACCATATGGGTGAATAAATTTTTATCTATCACGGATTTTTTGGAGTGCAGTCCAACTTCTTTCATTTTATATATATGTATATATACATATATATATATATTTACAATATATGATGAACAGAGCACATGCGCAAAAATGAAGCATGTACACCAGTTTAAGAGAATTCTAATACTCGATAGTTGATAAAGTCCAAGGGCAAATAAGTGGTCCATGCTGGTAGTCCTCAGTAGGATCAGGACAGACAGCAGCAGCAGGTAATTATTAAGAGTATAGTATAAGGCCTATACATAACTCAGCATGATCAGGACAGACAGCAGCAGTAGGTATATGGTAATGGTCAAGTCTAAGGCCTACACGTAGCTCGGTCTAACTCAGCAAGAACAAAAAGCAGCAGGTTCTTTGTTTGCAGCAGGAACAGAACAGACAGCAGCAGGGAAATGGTAACGCTTTAGGACAAGGCTGACACATATTTCAGCATGATCAGGACAGACAGCAGCAGGTACATGTTAATGGTTGAGTCGAAGGCCTACACATAGCTCGGCCTAGCTCAGCAGGATCAGACAGCAGCAGGTTCTTAGTTTGCAGCAGGAATGTGTTCCCAGGAATGGACCCCCACCAGACCAGGGCAACACCAAAAATAAACTTAGACACCTCTGGCAGCAGCAGGTTCTTTGGTTGCAGCAGGAATGGGTTCCCAGTAATGGGCCCCTACCAGACCGGGGCAACACCAAAAAAAACTTAGACACCTTTGACAGCAGCAGGTTCGTCGTCTACCCCAGGAATATGCTCCAATGCATACAAAATGCAATATTTTACTTTGACAAAATTGTTTATCGATAGTATTTTAAGTTTGTACAGCCCACAATAAGTTAGTACAACATCATCAACACACGCTGCCCACTCCGGTCAGTTTCCATATTGGGTACATCAAGGCTGGAGAAGAACACTGCGGTACCGCAGCCTGCCGTGCCGTGTGCTGATTCCACCCAGCCGTCCTCTGCCTGTCTGAGCACAGAAGACAGTGAGGAACCAGCTTGCCTTGGCCCAGGTGTGCAAGTGTCCCCGGCTCTGCCACCGGAATCAGTTCCCCTCCCTTCGGTGATGACTCTGTCGCGGTTACCAGCTGCTGGCGGGTACTTGGCGGCTACCTCCAGTGCGCAGTAAGCATTTATCGATCACAGGTCAGGCTGCTGAATAAGCGTTTAGCTGCGAGGCTTGGCTACACATGGGGGGAAGTGTCACACAGCCCAGGGCAGAATTCACCAGGAAGGGGCTGACAGGCGCCGGGGAGCACCTACACTGTCATCCAGCAGAGTGAAGTTTGTAGTCTGTTTTAAAGGCACCATGTGTTCTCGAGTTACATAGAACTGCCGGTAAACTTACCCCACAAAACGAATGCAGCTGTGCTTCATCTTTGTGGACTTGACATAGAAATTCATATTCCTTTAAGTTAATGAAAAATGTACAGTAATGTGGTCCTATGCAATGCAGTTATCTGGAGGGGAAGAAGAATGCAGGGCTTCCAGGGAGAGATGGGGTAGATAGATATATACATGTTGTTCATCATGCTATAATCTATCTATCTACCCCATCTCTCCCTGGAAGCCCTGAAATTTTCTCCCCCTTCAGACATCTGCATTGTAGAGGAACGGATTACTGTACATTTTTATGGAACCTACAGGATCTGATTTTCTATATAAAGTCGACAAAGATGAAGCACAGCTGCATTCGTTTTGTGGGGTAAGTTTACGGGCAGTTCTATTTAACTCCAGAACACATGATGCCTTCAAAACAGACTACAAACTCTGCTCTGTTGGATGACAGTGTAAGTGCTCGCCGATGCCTGTCAGCCCCTTCCTGGTGAAGTCTTCCCCGGGCTGTGTGACACTACCCCGCGTTTGTAGCCAAGCCTTGCAGCTAAAGCCTTATTCAGCAGCTTGACCTGAGATTGATGATCCTGGCTGCGCACTGGAGGCAGCCACCGAGGACCCCGCCAGCAGCCAGGGACCATGACAGAGTCATCACCAAGGGGAGGGGAACTGATCCCGGTGGCAGAGCTGGGGATACTTCCACACCCGGGGCGAGACAAGCTGGTTCCTCACTGGCTTCTGTGCTCTGATGGGCAGAGGACGGCTGGGTGTTGCTGATGGCTGGAGCCCAGCGTGTGTGTGGCACTGATTATGTATGGGTTGTGCAAGCGCCATTAACCATGCCTCTTCACAGACAAAAGGAGTATGAGAAAACCGCTGCCAGGGGCGTCGTTAGATCAAAACATTCAGGACTTGAGCCCCAGATGATTTGTCCAGTGCCCCGAATGTTATGCTGGTAGCATTTCTTTTTTTATTTGGCTATTCCAGGGCGCTTTAAGATAATTGGACCTGGGCAACCCCACAGATCAGCCCCCCACCCCCCTTATACTTGTTCCGCTGATTTGCTACTTGCGGGCAGAGCAGGCATGAGTTCAGTCACTTCGGTGAGCAATCCGGTCCTACGGCGCGTGATCCTGCGAGACCCGCCGCAGAAGGTCATGGGTCTCGAGGGATCACGTGCCACAGAACGAAATTGCGCACTGAAGTGATTAAACTCATGCCCGCGCAGCCTACAAGTAGCAGATCAGCGGAACAAGTACAAGGGAGGTGGGGGGATGATCTGCGGGGTTGCCCAGGGTAAACTCCCATCAATATTAAAGGGCCCAAGCAAAGATTTCTGCAGTGGTGAGGAAATGAAACATAACAGATATGGGAAAGTTACCAAATTTTGAATTATATAATGACTGCACTTCATTTGCATAAACCAGAACACCCCTTTAAGCATGTCTTTAATGTGCACACATCTTCCATGATACCATGACAGCCTGTAAGTGTAAATGTAGTTCTTTACCTCCACTAGCGACAGACAGTTATCAGGAAGGAACCGTTCCTTCCCAATAATTGTATGCAGCGTTGGCAAGGGACACAAAATGCACTTTTACATTTCTATTTTTACAAATTTTATTCAATTGACAACGCCGTCCAGTGCACATCTTGTATAATGTATGCAGTCCTGGAACAGCTGTTCGAGGGTGTCTATCTTTGTTCAAAATGTGAGCAAATTACCCGTTTGGAATCGCAAATCGAGTCTCTAAACAGGCGAGTTGCAACACTGAGAGGCATTGAGAATTTGCTAAAGAAATTGCTTCTCACCGAGCAAGCACTCTATGGAGCAGATAAGGGGGAGAGTGACAGTGAGGAGGCTGAGGAAAGTGAGGTAGCTAGCTGGGTAACAGTTAGAAAGCAGGGTAGAGGGAAGAGTGCCAGGGAGGCTAGCCCTGATCTGTGACACCCCAAAAAGTTTGCACGTTTGGCAGATGAGGGGGATGTCAGTTCAGGGACAGCACTGCTGCAGCAGGACACTTCCTCTGCCAGTCAGGGGAATGTCGGTTCCAGTAAGCAGGGGAACAGGAAAGCAGGGCAGGCCAGACAGGTCCTGGTAGTGGGAGACTCCATTATTAGGGGAACAGATAGGGCAATCTGTCACAAAGACCGTGATCGCAGAACAGTGTGCTGTCTTCCCGGTGCTAGAGTTCGGCACATCACGGATCGGGTTGACAGATTACTAGGAGGGGCTGGAGAAGATTCAGCGGTCATGGTCCATATCAGACAGCTATGACTGGGCAGTTAATGTACAGGGTTACAGTCTGTTTAGAAAGGATCGTCAAAACAGGAGAGGAGGAGGGGTCTGCCTCTATGTAAAGTCCTTTCTAAAGCCCACAGTCCGAGAAGATATAAGTGAGGGACATGAACTTGTGGAGTCACTGTGGATAGAGATACATGGAGCCAAAAACAATAATAAATTACTAATAGGAGTTTACTATAAACCACCTAATATACCAGAGTCCACAGAAAATCTATTACTAAATGAGATAGACAAGGCCGCAAATCATAATGAAGTCGTTATTATGGGGGACTTCAACTACCCAGATATAGACTGGGAAACTTAAAGCTGTACATCGCGTAAAGGAAACAGGTTCTTGGCAATAACCAAAGACAATTACCTTTCTCAACTGGTTCAGGACCCGACTAGAGGGACGGCCATACTGGACTTAGTATTAACCAATTGACCTGACAGAACAACAGATGTGCAAATTGGGGGACACCTGGGAAATAGTGACCATAAAGTAATAACCTTCCAATTATCATTCAAAAGAGCATTTCTACAGGGAGGAACAAAAATACCAAACTTCAAAAAAGCTAAATTTTGCCAAATAAGCGAGGCCATAGGCCTAACTAACTGGGACAAAGTCGTCAAAAAAAAAAAAAAAAATACAGCCACGAAATGGGAGATCTTTAAAGGCATCCTAAATTCTCATTGTGAGAGGTACATACCGTATGGGAATAAAAGGTTAAGGAACAAAAATAAACCAATGTGGATAAATAGAAATGTAAAGAAAGCAATAAATGACAAAAAGAAAGCATATAAATCACTAAAACAGGATGGTAGCGAGGAAGCACCGAAAAACTATAAGGAAAAAAATAGAACATGTCAAAAACAAATAAAAGCGGCCAAACTAGAGACAGAGAGATTAATTGCCAAAGAGAGTAAAACTAACCCTAAAATTTTCTTCAATTATATAAATGTTAAAAAGTATAAATCTGAAGGTGTCGGCCCTTTAAAGAGTAATGAAGGGGGAGTTGCAGAGAGCGATGAGGAGAAAGCAAAGCTGTTAAATATTTTTTTTTCCAATGTATTCACTGAGGAAAATAAACTGTCAGATGAAATGCTGAATGTAAAAATAAATCCCCCATTAAAAGTGTCCTGTCTGACCCAAGACTAAGTACAACCCCGACTTAAAAAGATTAAAATAGACAAATCGCCAGGACCGGATGGCATACACCCCCATATCCTAAGGGAATTAAGTAATGTCATAGCCAGAGCCTTATTTCTGATATTTGCGGACTCTATACTGACAGGGAATGTTCCACAGGATTGGCGCATAGCAAATGTGGTGCCAATATTTAAAAAGGGTCCAAAAACAGAGCCCGGAAACTATAGGCCGATAAGTTTAACATCTGTTGTGGGGAAACTGTTTGAAGGTTTTCTGAGAGATGCTATCTTAGAGGATCTCAACAGAAATAAGCAAATAACGCCATATCAGCATGGCTTCATGAGGGATCGGTCATGCCAAATTAATTTAATCAGTTTCTATGAGGGTTCGGGTTATCGTAGCATCCCGTTATGGATTCCATAACGGCATTTGGAATCCATAAGGGGCTGCTTCATTGAACCCGAACCATGGACAACCCTAAGGACCTGGGGTGACATCACCGTCATGTGATCAGTGCAGGGGGCGTGGCTCAGGACTGGATCACCTCTTATCCAATCCAGTGCTGGTTTGGGTTCAATGAAGCAGCCCCTTATGGATTCCAAATGCCGTTATGGAATCCATAGCGGCGGGATGCTACGATAACCCGAACCCGAACTTTGGACGCCGAACTAAAAATAGAAGTTCGCTCATCTTCGGCGAATCGATGGATGTCGTATATCTGGACTTCTCCAAAGCATTTGACACTGTACCCCATAAAAGGTTAGTATATAAAATGAGAATGCTCGGACTGGGAGAAAATGTCTGTAAGTGGGTAAGTAACTGGCTGAGTGACAGAAAACAGAGGGTGGTTATTAACGGTACACACTCAGATTGGGCAACTGTCAATAGTGGGGTACCTCAGGGGTCAGTACTGGGCCCTATTCTTTTTAATATATTTATTAATAATCTTGTAGAAGGCTTGCATAGTAAAATATAAATTTTTGCAGATGACACTAAACTGTGTAAAGTAATTAACACTGAAGAGGACAATATACTGCTACAGAGGGATCTGGATAGATTGGAGGCTTGGGCAGAGAAGTGGCAGATGAGGTTTAACACTGACAAATGTAAAGTTATGCACATGGGAAGGAATATTGCAAGTCACCCGTACATACTAAATGGTTAAACACTCGGTAAAACTGACATGGAAAAGGATCTAGGAATTTTAATAAACAGCAAACTAAGCTGCAAAAACCAGTGTCAGGCAGCTGCCGCCAAGGCCAATAAGATAATGGGTTGCATCAAAAGAGGCATAGACGCCCATGATGAGAACATAGTCCTACCACTTTACAAATCGCTAGTCAGACCACACATGGAGTACTGTGTACAGTTCTGGGCTCCTGTGAACAAGGCGGACATAGCAGAGCTGGAGAGGGTTCAGAGGAGGGCAACTAAAGTAATAACTGGAATGGGACAACTACAGTACCCTGAAAGGTTATCAAAATTAGGGTTATTTACTTTAGAAAAAGGACGACTGAGGGGAGATCTAATAACCATGTATAAATATAACAGGGGTCAGTACAGAGATCTCTCCCATCATCTATTTATCCCCAGGACTGTCACTGTGATGAGGGGACATCCTCTGCGCCTGGAGGGGTTTGTACACAAACATAGAAGAGGATTCTTAACAGTAAGAGCAGTGAGACTATGGAACTCTCTGCCTGAGGAGGTGGTGATGGCGAGTACAATAAAGGAATTCAAGAGTGGCCTGGATGTATTCCTGGAGTGTAATAATATTACAGGCTATAACTACTAGAGATGGGTCGTTGATCCAGGGAGTACTTCTTTCCTCTGGATCAACTAGCAGGATGACAGGCAAAACTGGATGGACAGATGTCTTTTTTCGGCCTTATGTACTATGTTACTATGTTATTTCAGCATTAAAGGATTATTCCAATTTCCAGTTAAAGAAAGTAGTCCCCTATCCACTATTGGATTGGTGAGGGTTCCCCAACTACCCCCCCCCCCTTCTTCAGATCACGATAATGGAGGCTCTGTATCCTGTGAAGCCCACCTGAAATAGATGGAGCTGCTGGTCAGAAATGTGCACAATTACTCTATTCTTTTCTATAGGAGTGCCAGAGATAGCAGATTGCTGTACATAGCTCTCTCCGGAACCTCCATAGAATTGAATGGAGTGGGAGCGTGCATGCCCGATGAGCCATTCCGTCCATTTCAGGGGGATCCATGGTACAACAGGGCCAGCATTCTTGTGATTAGTGAGGATTCCAGCTGTAGGATCCTCACCAATCTAATAGATTTTTCTCTAATGAGACTGTATGTTGAAGGCGGCTGTGGGAGGGAGTGATGTTATTTATTTGGGACTGTATGCTGGAGGTGGCTGCGACCCTTTTTATTTACCTTGCCTTCATACCTACGAGATACAACGGATCTAATACAGAAGCTTGAGGGAATACATATTGAGGCAGATACATACTTGGCCTCAATTGGCGTTGAGGCCTTATATACGTCTATACCCCATGATAGAGGGATTGAAGCGGCTAAATATTACCTTACCTCAAGGAGTGTCGAATTTAAAAATCACAATGATTTTGTCTTGCATCTACTTAGTTTTGTGTTAACACACAATTACTTTTACTTTGTTTTTGACTCCAAGTTCTTCCACCAGCTCAGGGGCACGGCCATGGGTAGTCCCTGTGTGCCGACTTATGCCAACCTGCTCCTGGGCTGGTGGGAGGACACCATAGTGTTTACCGATGAGATGTTGGAGTGGACCCAGTTCATCCCCCTGTGGGTCCGGTTCATTGACGACATATTGTTGTTATGGACCGGCCCCATGGAACGGTTTGGGACTTTTATGTCCCTTTTAAACAACAACCAGATAGGCCTCTTTTTTACATCAGAGATCAATGAATATTCTATCTCCTTTTTGGATGTTCAAATTAGTAAGGACGAACACCAGTCCCTTAAGACCACTTTGTACCGTAAGAAGACTGCGACCAACAGTCTCCTGTAAAGGAATCCCGAAGGGTCAATTCCTTAGGGTTAGACAAAACTGTTCCACCCAGGAAGATTTTGAGATAGAAGCGTCTAAACTGTATGACAGATTTAAGGCACGGGGTTATCCTGATTACTGCCTGACTCAAGCGCTAAATTATGCCCGAGGTAAGGAAAGATGTACTCTGCTACAGATCCAAAAAAAGAGAGAGGAAGATGTCATACGTATTATTGGGACATACGATGCGGCCTCAGACCAGATAAGGGAGATATTAAATCGATACTGGTCACTTTTAAAAACTGACCCAGACCTGAGGGATTATCTCCCAGAGTACCCCTCGATTACGTATAGAAGGGGGCGTAACATTTGTGACTTTGTGGTGCTGAGCCACTTTGAATCCCCGCATAAGGAATGCTGGCTTCGAAATAGATCTGTTGGTACCTTTAGATGTGGACATTGCAAGGCTTGTAAATACATCAGGTTGGGCGACTCCTTTTGTGATGCGAGAGGCCAGACCCTATTTAAACAAAGGTGTTTTGCCAATTGCAACACAAGGGGAGTAATTTATCTAATGAGATGTAGATGTGGAAAGATGTATGTGGGAAAGACGTGCAGAGAGTTCAAGATTCGGATACTGGAACATATTGGGGATATTCGGAATAAACAGGACAAACCCATCCCTAAACATATCCGTCTTGAACATAGAGATGAGAAAACTGATATCTCTTTCTCTGCCATAGAAGTTGTGCGACCCTCAATCAGAGGAGGAAATATAGATCAAATCTTAAAACAGAAGGAAGTGCGTTGGACATATAAGTTAGAAACCCGGGCCCCTCTGGGACTCAATGAACACATTGATTATACATGCTTCATTTAAGTGACGGGTCTTTGTGCTCTTTTATAACTAAGTTGGGAGGTGGCAGGACTGTGCAATCTGCTGGACTGCTCACGGTGCCTGAGGACACGCATGTTTTGTGTGTCCCAGACACCTTGACACATTGAGGAATACTCTGCCCCCATCTATATATTCCTATATAAAGGATTTATGTGGATATATCTTTATCCCCTTAATTATGTTGTTCTAAGATAATGTACCTCCTGAATCTAAATTTAAACAAAATATCTTTAAGAATTCGAGCCACCTACATTTTTATACCCCTCCCCCTCTGTGTGGTTTGAAGCAGGTGGAACGCATATGTAGCGTCTGTGGAACGCAAGCTAACCTCACTATGTACCGCCCTTGACTCAGTAGACATGCGCAGAGACGTGGAACACACTAGCAGCGTCTGTAGAACGCAGCGCTCCAGCGATTACATCATCTCCGGTCACTCATGTGATCGCTTGCGATCACGTGACCGGAAATGCACGCTGAAGTGCACTCGGTATTTAAGGTGAGCGGCGGCCGGCGTCTACCACCGGCCCTAACAACAGGAAAGACCAGAGCCCTTGGCACCGAGGCATCAAGATGCAGCCCACACATGCACTCTGGCTAGCTTCTTCATCACACCGCTGATCTAGACAAGGGAAGTTATCGTACTTTTTCTAGTCAGTACTCTTGTATTTATCATTGTTACTGACACATTGAACTGAAGTGCCTGTGTTCTCATTTTGGTCTATATGACATGATATATGTACTGTTGTTTAGGCACATTAATTACTTCATTCCCCTGCCGGTCATATATCTTATATATGAGGGGAATTAAAAAATGTTGGCGTATTTTGTTGTCCATCTCTGGTGTCTGCGACACTGTGACACCATTATTGTATGATTGGTCCCCTGATGATCTGCAACATATTGTATGGTTGTAGTGAAACGCGTCGGGATTCTGAACATTACTAAGGGACTATTAGATTTTTGTGTTCTGATTATCCATTCCTCTGAAGTGTCTATCTAATATCATTGTTGTATGGGGAGAATCGCCCAGAGTAAGGGACATTATTACAACACCCCATGGTCCATCATATGTCTCTCATTCTGCGTGATTCCCTAACATTGTAAGACAATATATTTGACTACTGACAGACTGTGCTGTGACTTTTTGCACTTTATCACACAGGTGGTGGGTACTATTCTGTGTCAGGGCCTCATTAGGGACACCAGGAGGTTCCAGACACGGGATCGCCCCTATCGGGGCGGCTATTCCGTTTGTAGGCAGGGCCTATAGTATGTAGTGGACAGAATAGGGACATCAACTCTCTGGTCCAGTGCTACTCTCCCCCTACTCGGATTGGAGGTCTCTCTGATACTTTGTTTATCTTTTAAGGTTGTAATAAAAGTTATATTTCATAGTGATAATATTTCGGTGATGCGCCTTAACTTTACTATCACTTATCATCCTACTTACTGACGGTTGACATGTCGGAACGTGATTTGTGGAGGTGGCTGGAGAAGGGAGTGATGTTATTTACATGGGACTGGATGTTGACGGGGTGATGTTATTTATGTGGGATTGCATGTTGGAAGTGGTTGGGGAGGGCGTGATGTTATTTACATGAGACTGTATGTTAAAGGTGGCTGTGGAGGGGGAGATGTTATTTACATGGGGCCGTATATTGGAGGGGTTGAATGGAGTGGCTTTATTACCACTAGGGAAACAATAGGGGTGCATTATTTTCCTGGGAGCTCTGTGAGGGCATTGTTAATACTGGAGGGCTTCTACTAATGGACGCAATCTCAGGAAGCATAATCACTGTTAGGGGCACTGTTGGGGGCAGCATTACTAATGAAGGAATTCTAGAAGGGATTTACTATTGGTGGGACTTGGAGTAGCAGTATGACTATAGGGGGGCACTCATTTTTCTTCAGGATTATATTTGGGAGTATTGGGGAGCACAGTGAGCAGCAGAATAACACTTTGGGACTCAAGATTGGGGAGAATGATAGTAAAGTGAGGAATCTAATATGTCTCTGTGTCGAACTTCGAACTTTGCAGAGATAAGGCACAGCTGAAAGAAGTCATCTGGAGATGAAGACAGAGAAGATCTACATCAGTGGAGATGTCACCTGGGAGGCCTTGGATCTGAGAGGTATGTGCTGCTGTACAGTAAGTGCAGTAAAATTTCTTCAGTGCTAGAGTGTGCGGGGGGGTCTACAGGTTTTCGAGAATTAGGCCATAGGCATTGGAGCTTGCGGCACGGATCTTTTGAGACCCTAGCAATGCCCCTTGCCGCTGCCGAACCACGCCAGTCCTGCTGCCCTCTGGCTTGGAGGAATCAGCACACGACATGGCAGCCTGCGTTACCGCAGTGTTCTTTTCCAGGCTCGATGTGCCCGATATGCACAACCACTACCACTCATGATTTCACCAAATAAACAAAAAAGTTTATAAACAACAGAAAGAAAAATATAGAAAGAAAAATATAGAATGAAAATAATGAGGGGAAACTTTATTGGGTTTGGGACAATGGGGCAAAACTGAAATAAAATAGACACGAAACCCTAAGACAATAACACTAAAACAAAGGCAAATACTTTTTTTTTTCTTCATAGACAAAAGACGCAGACAATAATCCCTCCCTAGAACACGAAACCCTAAAACAGTAAAACTAAAACACAGGCAAAGACCTTTTTTTTTTCACAGACAAAAGATGCAGACTATAATCCCTCCCTAGGACACAAAACCCTAAAACAGTAACACTAAAACACAGGCAAAGCCGTTTTTTTTTGTTCTTTTCACATACAAAAGACGCAGACAATAATCCTTCACTAGTACACGAAACCCTAAAACAGTAACACTAATGCACAGGCAAAGACTTATTTTTTGTTTTTGTTTTTTTCACAGACAAAAGATGCATACAATAATCCTTCCCTAGTACACAAAACCCTAAAACAGTAACACTAAAACACAGACAGGCAAAGACTTTTTGTTGTTTTTTTCACAGACTAAACAGACAGCAAAAGTCTACACTAAACTATACTATATCTCTATCTAACCTACACTACGCCCGCCCTGCACTGCACCCTATTAGCTACACTATTAACTAACTAACCTACACTATCTCTCACTAACTATCTGGATTATATATATGACTGAGCTAACTAACTAATGTACCTAACAGCCTACACTGTAACCTATCAGCTACACTATTTACTAACTAACCTACACTATCTACCACTAACTATCCAGATTATATATATATGAGGTACCAGATGTAATATAACACAGCAATTCAGCAAAGCACAATTATCACACTCCCCTCTGTCTCACAACTGCATGAAAAAGCACAAAATGGCTGCTGGGGAGTTTCTTAAATAGTAAGGGGTAGGCAACTTTACTATTGGTTGCTAGGGATGTTGCTAAGCTCTGACAGAGATATTGCAGCCTTCTCATTGGCCCACAAGGTAGAAGCAGGGTGGGATCATGTGTACTGTGTACAAAAAAAAATGAATATTCGAAATTGCGAATATATAGCACTATATTCTAAATATTCGCGAATTCTCGAAGTGCCGATATTCACAATAAAATTCGCAATACGAATATTCACGCCCCAACACTAGACACCACCAGCAAAGTGAGGTTGATTAATAAGGAATTAGCCGGAGGAGTGTGAAAATGCCCCTTCTGTTAAAATCGATCAAAACGGATTAAGGTGCCTATACCTTCAAGGCTGTTACCCATATGCTGATAGCCAGTTGGCGGATTATCTGGGTTATACCACCCCCTGATACGAAAGTACATTGTATACATGATAACTAGAGGGTGTCCTAGGTCTTACCAACTAACCATTGCTGATGAGTTGTTTAAACTCCAGACCCAGAGAAAGGGGTCTGTAGTCATTTTTCCACAATTATTGGCTTAGTGTCCTCTGAAGAGCCACCCCCAGGTGACTGGGTGACACGCGTTGGGACAGGGTAGTGGTGATCAGATACATCCCACTGCGCAACTACTATTTATCTATCATTGTGGTATTATCTTCAACCTTGTGGATTCTACTTAACTCTGTAAGAATTGAAAACAGATTTTAGACTCACTTATCTTTGCAATTATACTATTTATTATTTTTGCTATGGTTTTGGTTTTGGTAAAGCTAAGCTTCTTTAGGGATCTGAGGAGGTTCCTGATACGGGATTGCCCCTATCAGGGCGGCCATTCTGTTGTAGATAGGGTCATCTAAGAATAGGGTCATTGACAGGGACAGTTAATTTCATCACTGCCCACCTGAAGAGACCCTACTACATCGTACATGTCTATGAAGAGCACTACCTTATATATATGTTCTCTTATATGTTATATTTGTAGATTTTTCACATCTTTTTGGGATTTTTTGGGGGCAACCTTTAATTTACATAATAATAATAAAGGCTAAGTTTTAGTGGTAGGACGGTCCTCTGTGAATAAAAACATCAGTAGTAGTATCCCACATATTATGCATTCATATATATCATACATTTGATTATATATATATATATATATATATATATATATATATATATAACAGAAAAATTAGGCAGCACTCCATATATAAAAAGATATGTCTCCTTTATTCACCCATGTGGGCAGTGCAACGTTTCGGCTCCAAACAACTGAGCCTTTCTCAAGCAATGTGTAGGACCATGTGTAACAAATTTATAGGTACATCAATTAAACCGTGATTGCAAAACAATTAAATAGAAACAGTGTACAAAAATATAAAATATTGCAAAAATTCATGTGATAATGATATGCATAGGTATGTATGATTTAATACAATAGATAAACATGTATAAAAAAAAACAAAACATGATTAGTTAAAAAGTGACAATTCATCAGTTGCATAATTAGTTACAGTGATAAACACCTGACCGTAAAGTGCTATTGTGCATGATAAGATTCATTACAGATTATGTACTCAGCTGTGGGGGATGAAGCCTCATGGGGCGAGTAAGCAGCTCGTTAAAGTGGAGGAATGACGTCCAGTTGAACAGGTTCGCATCCTGTGCTCCATTCTGCGCATGTCAGGAGCACCGGTCATGTCATGAACCACGGTTGCTTAGTGTGCATGTCCAGGCAAACCTTCGTCAGCCATCTTGCTTAAAGTATAACTGTCAAATTTTTTATTTTTTTACTATTGGATTTTGGTGATCAATATTACCTTGTTGGCCCTGTTTTAATTTCTGATTGTTTAATAAATAACCCCTAAAAGCCACCTAAAAGTCCCCAGTATTGGCTATATTTACCTGAGATAAAATCAGGTTGCTATGCTACCAGATAGAGGACGGAGCACGCTGCGTGCACTGGGAACTGATAGTGAGTCAACATTGTAAGGGAATGTATAAAAAGCCAGGTTCTTCCTGACAGGAGATAACAGTGCTGGGCTGTGTGTGTGAACTTCTCCACATGCCTGTGCTTGGCAGACACTCCCTTAGCAGTTCTGGAGAATGTACATATGCCGGCTGCTCAGTGTATAAATGACAGCCTTATCTGATAAGAGGAGAGCTTGTAGAAGGACTACAGGCTTCAGCCAGACCTGGGAACTTCACTGCAAGACCCCCCTATACAGAGCTGGTCTTCACTAACTTCACTGCAGGTGTCCTATGGATTAGCCTCAGGGCTGAGGGCGGCCATCTTAACAGAATAGTGAAATTGCAGTTTTATGCAGACTGGTTGCTAAGGGCTGAATCTTATTAAATAAGGGGTAAGTAAGTCTAATAGTTATTGATTCAGGTATATTATCATATTAGTAACTACATATATGAAAACTGAAATTTGGATCTAAATGTGACAGTTATCCTTTAAGGGCATATTGTCCACTCTTTTTTTCTTTTTTTCTCTGCATTTTCTCGGCATACACAGCATACACAGCACACTAACTGCTCTTGAAGGATAAGTGACAATGACTACAACCGGCTACTGCTGTAACGGGTCCCGGAATCCACTGCTATGCCCCAAATGGAGCTGTAAGCACAGAACCAGAGGGAGCAGGGTCACAAATGGTTACCATGTTACTGGAGGCCAGATGTTACACCCCAACTGCACCCAAAAACCCACAGCCAATTTGCCGAGGGAGGGGTCTCCTCCAATATGTCATATCGATCACAATACCCCACATAGAACAGGTAAGAAAACAACCTACGACATGCCACTTAATTAGTAGGAACTTTACTATAACATGGACATCCTCCAAGCCACCATATCGTCTCCAGGCTTCCACCTCCCAACTCCGACACACCAAAATCTGCAAGAAATAATAGAAAATTAAAATCATTGTCCAGTGTGAACTACCATATAGACAATCGTCAGTAGAGTACGGTAGACCAGAAGGAGTTAAAGAGAAGCAGCACTTTTACATCAGCACACCCAGGTTATACTGTAGATTTAAACCACATGGTCTGAGGGATCCCAATGTATAGATCCAGGTAAGTTCTTTCCTCTTCAGGAGGAAAGGAGGGCCTCGTGACTGCCCAAATAAGTTAGGTGTGCAGTGTTTCTAAGATCAACGCCTGTCATCTCCATGTCATACTGACTAACAGTATTATTTCACTACCACAGCAGACTCCCTATGCGTGTTACTGAAAGGCACACTGTCCTGCACCACTATAAAGGCTCTCTGAAGCCAGGAAATAGCAGTTTTTTAACGCAATTTGCAGCGAATAAATTCAGATCGAACCGAATTTTCTCTAAAAATTTGTCGAACCGGCCAAATCAAATTTTTCAAAAATTCGCTCATCTCTACTGCTACACCTTGGGTATTGATGCAGTAATGACACATATATGCTGCTTAATTAAATTAAACCCCCCGCCCCCAAAAAAATAATAATAATAATATTTAATTGTAACCATGTGGAAACTGAATAAATGGAAACGTACAATTGAGGCTTGTTGCTAAATTTCACGTTAATACACAGAGGTTGATTTCTGCTGCTACACTTTGGATATTAATGCAGTAATCACATATATTCTACTTAATTAAATTGAACCCCACAAAAAAAAGGATTTCTGTGAAAATGGGGAAAAAATTAAAGTGGTTGCTTGCAGGTAGCTCCTTTTGAGGTATGCACTGCAGCACCTGCACTTATAATAGCAAGCACAGCCAGCCACAGTTCTTGTCTTCTATCTCCCTGTCTGTCAGCTGCCCTGCTTGTCCCTATTCTACACAACACACACAATTCTTATTCGGGATCCTAGCCTTTCCCTTCACTCTCCCTGTCAATAAGCTTGATTGATTTCTGACTGTCCTTAATTGATTTCCTGGCAGACACTGTCACACCCAACAACCCTCATTCACAGCCCAGCTGTTTGTTCTGTTAGGGCACCTTCCTGCATGCTGCAGCATTAAATGGCTCATCCAGGCTGTCTGTCAGTTTGGGAGTCAATCAGGACAAGCTCTAACACCCACTCTCTCAGAGAGACCTCTTCTTCTTACTCCCTAGTGTTTTGTCCTGAGATGTGCTCTAAAATAACTCTAAGCGCCATTTTAGTGGATTTGTCTGAGATGAAACCGGAAATATTCAGCTTCGTCTGTTGTCCAAAAAATAGCAAAATTCAGACCTAACTCGGTTCAGTCTGAATTGGTTCACTCGTCCTTAGTCAGCTATATTGTGATACTGGAAAACCCCTTAATAAATATAGCTCCACACACTGTACATCTTTAATATTAAAGCTCAACACACTGTGCCCTTGCTGTTCCCAATGATTAAAATTCCAAACTGTGCTCCTGAATAAGATAATGCCCCTCACAGTGCCCCTAGAATGAAAAACAAGCCCAGCACTGTATTCAACCTGACCCCTTCTTCGGGAAAATCTGCTACATGACAAGTGATGCACATCTTAAAGACACCAAAATGGGTGTAAGAGCAGGATAATTGCCCTGCAAACAAATGTGGCTAGGGTAATGACTTAAAATAACAGAATAGAAAAAAAATTATAATCTTGTGAAGTAGGAGGTTGATGAAGCAGTGTTTGTGACAGTGTAGGTTTAAGCAGCATGGAGGAGGAGAAGGTAGCCAACACTGTTTTAGTTTTTTTTATTTATTTGTTTTTTTAATAAACCTTTCACTCACCAAACTAACAGACTGATTAACTATATTTACAGATGTAGCAGGGGTAACACTCAAATCATTAACTCAAATTTAATTATCTCATCGCGTTATCTTGAAACGAAAGCCATTGAAAAGCAATTGCTTAACATGTTTAGTTAACTTTAGTTTAGTTAACACATCTCATAAAGCATGAGTGTTAACCCTACTACATCCATATTTCCCTGTCGCGTATGCAGTGCAGGTATACCTTACACTAAAAATGTGTATATGTCACCCACCGATCTAGCAGATGGATAAACTATATTAATTTCCCTGTCACGTATAAAGGTCAGGTGTACCTCACACCAAAAATGGGTATATGTCACCCACCGAACTAACAGACAACTATTATATTTTTGTGTGGGGTACAAAGATGGTGCATTGTACCCATAAAAAATCACTATAGGTCACCCACAGGATTAACAGCCAGATCTGTGTCAGGGGTGCAAAGATGGTGCATTTCACCCACAAAAAAATCACTATAGGTCCCCCACCGAAATAATAGCCAGATTAGTTATTATATTTCTGTGTCAGGGGTGCAAAGCTGGTGTATTGCACCCACAAAAAATCATTATAGGTCACCCACAGAATAAATAGCCAGATAAAATTCCTAACACTCTCCCTCACTTTAGCTGCCTGCTTCTGGTCCCTGCACTAATCAGAGCTGATGGGTGGTGCTACACATTATCCAGCTTGTATAGAGGCTGTGTTACAAAATGCACAGACCAATCACAACCATGCTGTTACTAGGCATGGCTGCGATGGCTTCTAAATGCCCACAGCTTCAAAGCTTGTTGATTGGCTCAAACCCGAACTTTTGGGTCAAAGTTTGGTATGGGTTAATGGGCATATTTTTGAGTCAAATACCTGGTATCCCATAAGGGTTTACTGAATTCTTCAGGCTCCAGTGTTGTCTATCAGATCACTGGTCTATAACTAGGTTAGCAGCAACCTGCAAAAGGAAAGCCAGTTTTTAGAAGCCAAAGCAGGCTCTGAGATTCCGAGAGTGGGTGTGATGAGCATTGTCCGTCCTTTACATAGGCCATTCCCCTATTGCTGCATTCCAATTACAAGTAGTGCCTCCTGAAATTATTAAAACCCCAGAATAAACAGAAGCCAAAATGAATCCAGTCCCCAAAATAAATGTGTGGAATGCACTGTAAAATACAACCCCAATCCAGACCTCTAAATAAACACAGACCTCAAACCAGAGAAGTGAGTATATACAGACTTCAGAATGCATACAGGCCCCATAAATAAATACATGTAAATTCAGACGAGAGTGCTCAATAAAAACAATCCTCAGAATAAAAACAAATCTCATAAAAATATAGACCCCCACAATAAATACAGACCCCCAAAATAACTAAAAACCAAGACAAGATCGCCAATATATTTGAGTGGAAAATAGAATATCTATCACAAGCTTTACCACTGAGTTTTGTTGTGAATCACAGAAAGAAGAACAGAACAAATATGCATTTATTTTTAAAGAAAATAGCTTCCTAAATCTTTGCTGCAAAGTGGTGCTGTATCCTCACCTTCCCTTTGTCCTGACACTGTTAGGACATGATCAGGGGTGCACCTAGCCTTTCTACTGCCTGAGGCAAAAATTGAAAAAGCCCCCCACACACACATACCCATACCAAATTATCAACCCAGCCCCTTCCCTCCTAACATTACGTATATCACTACAGAACATACAGGCTAATACAGCGCCTCATACCTCTTATATCCAGTGACATCTCCTTTGATGTAGATGTTCTCTTTCCTCATCTTCTCCTTTCAGACCTTCAGACCAGACCACCATTTTGAAGCCATTTCTCGTCTCTGCAGTTTGACAAAAGTAATCTTAGTTTACTACTTTTCCATCATCCTCCCATCTTCTGGACAAATCATCCTACCACCTCCAATACTGTGCCGCTATACTACCCAATATTTTACTGGAGAAACAGATAAACCACCTGATAATACTAGTACCATGCAGATAGAGCCCTTCAATAATTATTGGCACGCAGTGTCCTCAAATAACTATGCCCAGCAAATAGTGCCCCTGACACTAACAGTGTAAAAATAATTGTGGCAAGCTAATACTCACAGGTCTTCTCACAGATATTTGCCCCCTCACAGTAGATATGCCCCCTTCATAGTAGATATGCCAAGATATGTGCCCCCTCACAGTAGATATGCCAATATATGTGCCCCCTCACAGTCTATATGCCAAGATATGTGCTCCCCTCACAGTAGATATGCCAAGATGTGTGCCCCCTTTACAGTAGATATGTCAAGATATTTGCCCTCTTACGGTGGATATGCCAAAATATGTGCCCAGTGCCCCTCTTCACAGTGGTTATGCCCAGCTATGCCCCCTTCACAGGAAGTGAAAAAAAAATATATACTCCTTGCTTCAATCACCTGGCTCCTCCCATGATCTGCACTTCCCATCAGCAGCAGCAGGATACTGTGACACATCGTGCTGCTGTGTAGGAGGAGCAGAGGCTGATTCCCAGCCTGCCTGGTCCTCCTCCTACACAGATCAGCAAGACGATGTGTGTGGACATCGTGATGCTGCTGTGGAGCAGGGAGAAAATAGTTCCCTGCTTCAGTGGCGTGCCTACGGTGTTTGGCACCTGGGTCCTTTCTCTGACCCCCCCAGTACTTTATAAAAAACTGTACCCCCTCACAGTAGTATTGCCCTCATTGTACAACCTTCACAGTAGTTTTGTACAGATGTGTGACCCCTCACAGTAGTTATGCCCACATTGTGCCCTTTCACAGTACTTATGCCCTCTCTATGCCCCTTTCACAGTTGTAATGCCCTATATGTGCCCCCTTCACAGTAATAATCCTCATTGTGCCCCCTTCATAGTAGTAATCCCCATTGTGCCTCCATCATAGTAATAATCCCCATTGTGCCCCCATCATAGTAATAATCCCCATTGTGCCCCCTCTTATAGTAGAAATCCCCATTGTGCCCCCTTCACAGTAATAATGCCCACTGTGCCCCCTTCACAGTAATAATGCGCACTATGCTCCCTTCATTTTAGTAATGCCCTCTGGCTCTGTGTCCCGTCCATAGTAGAAATGTCCATTGTGCCCCCTTAACATTAGTAATGGCCTCTGTGCCACCTACAGAGTAGTAATGTCCTCTGAGCCCCCTGCATAGTAGAAATGCCCTCTGTGCCCCCTCCATAGTAATAAAGTCCTCTGTGCCCCCTCGATAGTAATAAAGTCCTCTGTGCCCTCTCCATAGTAATAAACTCCTCTGTGCCCCCTCCGTATTAAAAACAAAAAAAACTGTAACTACTCACCTTGTCCCGTTCCTGAAGCTCACAGTCCTCTCTATCCTGCAGGCACAGATTGCTCTGCAGCACTCTGTGAGGGGATCTTATGCAGATTACCGGTCTGCAGGCTCCACCCACACAGGCCAGCAGCGCGATCCGTGCCTGCAGGCTGAGTGGTAGAGCAGGGAGAAGTCTTCCTGCTCCACCATTCAGAGCGCTGCCTGCCTGAAGGAGGGAAGGGTGCGCCGGCAGCTGAGTGTTGAGTGACAGGACCCAGCTTCCAGCGCTCCAGCAATGAGCGCTTCCATCTGTATTGATGGATGTGCTCATTGCTTCTCGCCTCTGGTAGCTGTGCTGTGGGCCCCAGCAGGAGCTGTGGGCCCCGTCACTTGCCCGGGTATGCCGGGTGCTGACACCAGCCTTGTTGACACTACATGTGTTGATGCAAGGCCGTGGTGCCAACATTAGCACCCTGAACTCACTTCATCTTCTGACCACATATCTTGCATAGCGCCACACTAATGTCCTCCAGCAAATTGATAAAAAATTCCCACAATGCCGAGTATGGCATTTTACCCCCACCACTTCGTGCTGGCTACCTGCTGCTGCCACCTTTCTCAACCCGTGTACCGCTAGTAGCAGATGGTCTACCCCGGGCATGTTTGTCCCCAGATCACCCACTGCTTCCACCAGTAGAGCAGAACTGGCAGCATACATTACTTCCCGAGCAGAAGGGGCAGCAAAAGAAATAGGCAGTTGCAGAACAGGTGAGGGCACAGAGGTTATTCCTGGGCCATGCCAACAAAGCGTGGTTTCAGAGGAACCCACAAATTCCTGGCTGTGTGTATCTATTGTCACCTGAGGTGATGTTGAAGAGCAAGTCAACCATTCCAGTACAGCTTATTTGTTGGTCAAAACACGACCAAAGAAAACAGTGGCAGCTGTGTCCTGTTACTGTGGCTGCTGCCACCATCGCCCCTTAACTGCTGCTACTTGTGCTGGATATAGCAACATTTTTACCACTGCTTGTTCCTTTTGAGGGCCCAATCAACTGTCTGTTGGCCATAGTGTACAGTAACTGAATCAGTAATGTAACAGATTAAGTATGAATGGCTCAGCAGATGAACTATACAAATGTGCTTATTTATAAAATTCCTGTTCACCATGAGTCTGATGTGAAGAAAGTCTATCTATAACAGAACAGATCAGGTATAAATGGTGCACAGATGAACTAGATAAATGTGCCTATATATTAGACCACCTGTTAACAATAAGTCTGATGTACAGTAAGTCTATGTATAATAGAACAGATTATGTGTAAATGCCACAGCAGAAGAACAAGGTAAATTAACCTATTACACTGTCTGTTGACAATGAGTCTGATGCACCGTAAGTGCCTATTTATAAGACTTCCTGTTCACCATGAGTCTGATGTACAGAAAGTCTATGTATAACAGAACATATTAATTATTAACAAGCAAAGAAGGGGGTGGCAGCTCTCACCTGTTGAAAATAACGACCATCCAACAAATGAGCACGGGCGATGCACCTGACGGCAAATGAGCATAAAAAAGGAAGGACTGTACATATTATCTGGTCCGAAACGCATTGACTATACTGGCATGAATGATGTCAATATGACCTGGAGATTTTTAATCGCTCAAAGATCAAATTGAATTCTATCCCATCCACTGCTGGAGCTGGACTTTTTTCCTTTATTAATTATTAATGGTACAGCAGATGAACTTGGTAAATACGCCTATATATTAGACAGCCTGTTGACAATGAGTCTGATGGACAGTAAATCTATGTATAACAGAACAGATTAATTACTAATGGAACAGCAAATCAACTAGGCAAATGCATTTATATATTAGACTGCCTGTTGACAATGATTCTAATACACAGCAAGGCTATGTATAACTGAACAAATAAGGAATGAATAGCGCAGCAAATTAATAAGATGCACAGGGTGATTACACTAGCCCTGAACTGTTTAAAAGATTGCTAAATCACTGTCCATAGCACTTGCCATGTCATTTCCTGTGTTCAGTTCACAGTAAAATGGTGACGCCTGCTCAGGATGAGCCTTTTGTATGGATTGCGGCACTGCATTTTGGGTAATAGCGCATTGCCACGCTCTTTACTTTCCTTTTGCAACACATGTTGCGGCCATTTTGGAAATTTGAATTAGTGGTGAGTCAAATATTTGCTCAACTTCTAATCAAATTAATTTAGTTTCACTTTGATTCACTTAACACTAGTTAATATGTACATTTTCCAGATTTTTAGATAGTATATTCAGATGTTCTATATCTTCCAAGATACATCAACCAGTTACCATCCATTTACTATTATTTTCAGGATACCATACATGTAAACCTATGTCTGAACGATGTAAAAGTAGAAAGTTTGCATTTCATAGAAGACACAAACTGCTGAATGCTTTCTAAAAGAGTCTCCGAATCTACTGTGTGTAATTTGTTGGTCATTTAAATATGCCAGGTAGTAGTTGGAAATGGCTTGCTGACAAAAATTGTTCACTATTCTTTAAAGAGATTGTCCCATTGCAGACACCAAACAAACAAAACACAAACAAACGTGACACTTAACTTATGTAGAGGGGGGTCACTTTTAAGTAAATTGTGTATGGAACTAGGTCTGACAGATGTTTGGAGATTCTTACATGGGCAAAAGGAGGCGTACTCTTGCTTCAGCCGTTCATACCAGGTAAGATCACGAATCGATCTCGCGTTAGCGAGCACAGAATTTTTGGGAAGAATTTTAGGGATGAGGTATGAGGCTAAGAGTATATCGGATCACACCCCAATATTGTTAAGGATCCGGAATGGGTTAAATGGAGGGGGCAATAGAATTTTTAGGATCAATCCCCATTGGTTTGATTTAATACAAGAGCCTGAAAGGATCAAGGAGGAAATAGGGGAGTTCTGGGAGCGGAATATAGGTACAGCAAGTGGGAATGTAGTCTGGGACACCATGAAGGCTTACTTGCGGGGTATTTTGTTTGCACGGATCTCCTCAACTAAGCGGGGATTTAGGATGCAAGAGAAACAACTTGAGCAAAGGGTTAGAGAGCTACAAGGGTAGAGTCTGGATCCAACCATGCAAAAAGAACTTCAGAAAAGGGTGGCTGAGTATATGGCCTGCCTGCAGGAGAAGATACATCAGAGACAGATGTTCTGGCAGGTAAAAAAGCATCATGAATCCAGCAGACCAGGTCGTGTGCTCAGTATGATCATCCGCAATCAGGAAAGTACCACTAAAATAGGGGAAATAAGATTGGACTCAGGAGGCATCTCGTCGGATAAAGGAAAGATTGCCCATGCCTTTGTTGAATATTTTGCAAGATTGTATGAAACTGAGGGTCGAGGAAAAGGGATCATTATTCAAGAGTATTTATCTAAGATTAAGATGCCATTTCTAAGCAACGAGGATAGAGAGAGGCTAAATGCTCCTATAAGAGTTGAGGGATTATATGAGGCCCTGGGAACAATAGTTGGTAATACTACTCCAGGCTCAGACGGGCTCCCTTTTGAACTGTACCGCAGATATAAGGACAGTCTTTTGCCAGGACTGCTTCGGATCTGGAGGGGGGCTGTGGAGAGTGGGGAGTTGCCCCCCTCCATCTCTGAAGCGATTATAGTGTTAATTCTAAAGAAGGACAAGGATATGCTTGATATTGGCCAATATCATTGCTAAATGCAGACTTTAAGATCCTGGCGAAAGTTCTGTCTATTAGATTGAAAAGAGTAATAGGGGGACTGATCCATCCGGATCAGACCGGCTTTATCTCTGAGAGATGGGTGCAGTCTAGTATTCAGAGAACTTTGTGGAATATTCATGTGGGAGAGGGGGACGATCGCTCCATCCTGTCGCTGGACGCATCTCAGGCCTTCGACAGGGTGGAGTGGGAGTTCCTATGGCAAGTTATGCAGAAAATGAACATGGGAGACGATTTTATAAAATGGGTTAAGTTATTGTATGCAGCCCCGACTTCCAGGGTGAACATTAATGGGGAACTCTCAAAGCCAATAGCACTATCACGTGGCACAAGGCAGGGATGCCCCCTCTCCCCCATGCTTTTCACGATCTTTTTGGAGCCATTAGCCTGCTTGATCAGAGCAGATAGAAAAATTAGGGGATTCAGTAGAGATGGCCCTGGAGGACAAAATCAGCCTGTATGCGGATGATATTATTTTGTTCCTTCAGGTGGGATATAAAACTGTTCCCTATGTTATGGACCTGATTAATAAGTTTGGATTCTGTTCAGGTTATAAAATTAACTGGTTAAAAACCGTGCTATTGCCTTTGAAATCTCCGGTAAAAGAAGTGCAGCCAGTGAAGGTCTTATCTATATACAATTCAGTGGACTATCTAGGCATCAAAATAAGTGCAGCGACTCCCGACTATATTGAAAATAATATAAGTCCTTTGAGGACAATTATAAAAGATAAGATAGGGTCATGGCTAAAATTACCAATAGGGCAAGCAGAGAGAATCGCCCTGTGTAAAATGGTGCTCCTACCACAGATACTTTATAGAATTACTTCCTGTCCAGTATGGATAGGAGACAAGTGGTTTAGGCAGATAGAAGGTCTGTTAAATGAACTGATTTGGGGGCGGAAGAGGGTCCGGTTAAAACAAAAATGGCTGTGCTTGCCGATAGAGAGGGGGGGGCTCTCTTTCCCACACATAAAAGGTTATTTTTTGGCTGCTCAGGTGGTTTGGATGGCACAGATGCAGATGAAAGAAATACACGGTATTACGGAAGGGGTTATGATAGGGGATCGGGATATTTTCACCATTTTGGAATCTGGGAGATTTAATAATAAGAAATGTTGTTGGAGGTATGGATTGCACAAAACTTGGATTGAAATTAAACAATGGTTAGGGATTAGGCACGCATTACCATTTTCACCGTTATGGGGCAATACACAATTGAAGGAATTGATGGATTTGGAAGCCAAAGGTACTGGCAAAAGAAGAATATTTTTAGGGTTACACAGGTGGTAAGGGATGGGGTTATTTTCGGTAGAGAGGAGTTATTGGGTATTAACACAGTTTGGTTAGACCACTTAAGATACGGTCAATTGAAACACGCGATAAATAAAAACTTGGGCAGTAGATGCTGGAAGTGTAACCGAGAGAATGCGGGGTTTTTACATCTCCTATGGGAGTGCCCTAAAATACAAAAATTCTGGCTCGCAGTAAGGGAAAACATCATGAGAAACACAACATTTAATCTGACATGGAACATTAACGCAGTAATACTTGGCTATTTCAACCAAACTCAAGTTATAGGTAGTGTGGAAAAAATATTCCTATTAAAAATATTACTCCTGGCTCGTGTGATAATAATGAGAAACTGGGGGTCGAAAGAGGGTCCAGTGACAAGAGAATGGATTAACCTGGTTAAGAAAATTAAAATTATGGAAAAAATAAATGCGAAGACCAAAAAACAGAGAGAGGAGTGGGTGAAGATCTGGGGCTCCAGGAACCTGGAACTTTAGGCTCTTCTGGCCCGTCCGCTTGGCAGGGTATCCCCCTATGCGGTTAACGTTTTGCGCAGGTGCATGACATGCTCCATGACGATGCTCAGTTGGGGGGGGGGCAGTGGGGGGGGGGTGTTGGTATATAAGGTACATACTAAGTCTGTGTTGCCTAATGTGATGTGGAGGGGATACGGTTATATTTTGGATCCCACATCCGCCATGTGATTGGTGGTTTAGTGTGAGATATGCTGTGACGAGTATCTATTCCTTTTTTATGAATTCAACTGTCAATGTTATTGATTGTTATATTACTATTTGTTTGGAAAATAATAAAATATAATAAAAAAAAAAAAAAACTTATGTAGAGATGGACGAGCAGGAACACCAGAGAGGACAACACACCAGCTCTTCTAAAACCAAATGAAGCTATCTTACCGCACAATCAAAAGGGTGGGGTAAGACAAAATAGGGTAGAAGTGATGACTACTAAGCTACACCTGAAACAAGGGATGTGGTCATTAACAACAACCACACTGAATCCAGAGTAATCAAAGAGGCTGTTAGATTCCTCCAAGCTCCGCCAATCTCCTTGATCTCCTGACGTCAATCACCCAAGGGACCATGACAGTACCCCCCCCTTCTACAGGTGACCTTCGAGCACCCAAGACCGACCTTATCAGGATGAGCTCTGTGAAAGGCCTTCACAAGATGATAAGCATTAACACTGGCCACTGGAACCCACATCCTCTCCTCTGGTCCACACCCTTTCCAGTGGACAAGATACTGGAGGGATCTACGGAGAACTCGAGAGTCCACAATCCTGTTGATCTGAAATTCTAAATTACCGTCCACCGTGACAGGAGCGGGAGGCAAGGAGGACTGCTCAATAGGTTCGACACATTTCTTCAACAACAACGTATGAAATACATTATGAATTTTCAAAGCCTGGTGAAGTTCAAGGCGGAAGGCTACAGGGTAGTGTTGAGCGAACAGTTCGAGCATAGTTTGGGTTTGTAACGAATTTTGGGGTGTTCGGGACCCGGACCCGAACATTTTCAAGAAAGTTCGGGTTCGGGTTCATTGTTCGGCGATTTCTTCCTGCTTTCTGAAGGGCTGCACAGCAGCCAATCAGCTAGCGTTTTACTTCTTGCCCTAAGAAGCCATCACAGCCATGCCTACTAATGGCATGGCTGTGATTGGCCAAGTGCAGCATGTGACCCAGCCTCTATTTAAGCTGGAGTCACGTAGTGCCGCACGTCACACTGCTCTGATTAGTGTAGGGAGAGGATGCAGCTGCTGTGAGGGCGAGATTAGGCAGGGAAAAGTCTGCAAAACCACCTAATGAAGTGATCGATCTACAGCTGTGAATGATTGAACTTCTGCTAGTTACTTGCTCACTGGTTTTTAGGCTGCACAGAGCGTTTTTCTGTCACTTATTTTCTGGGGTGATCGGCGGCCATTTTGTGACTTGTGGTGCACCAGAACAAGCTGCCACCAAGTCCATCAATCCATCAATACTAGGTTATTTTTTTTGCTATATCCTACATCAGGGGCTTGGCTGTGCTAATTGTCACCCCTAGAAACTCAGGATAGCAATTTCTATATTTTATTAAGGGGTTAAATACAATTGCCATAATACCAATCCCCTAAATCTGGTGTTCCAGCTTTTGCTAGCCAAGTATAATACTGTCTGCTGTTTGGCAAAGGATAGAATATTTTCTGTGGTGAAATTCAATTGTCAAAATAGCAATACCCTAAATCTGGTGTCCCAGCACTGGCTAGCAAACTATAATAGTGTCCGCCAAAACATATATTTTGTTCTGGGGTGAAATTCAATTGCCAAAATAGCAATACCATAAATCTGGTGTCACAGCTGTGGCTGGCAAACTATAATAGTGTCCGCAAAAACATATATTTTGTTCTGGGGTGAAATTCAATTGCCAAAATAGCAATACCATAAATCTGGTGTCACAGCTGTGGCTGGCAAACTATAATAGTGTCCACCAAAACATATATTTTGTTCTGGGGTGAAATTCAATTGCCAAAATAGCAATACCATAAATCAGTGGTTTCAGCTGTGGCTGGCGAACTATAATAGTGTCCACCAAAACATATATTTTGTTCTGGGGTGAAATTCAATTGCCAAAAGAGCAATACCATAAATCAGTGGTTTCAGTTGTGGCTGGCCAAGTTTCATAGTGTCCTGCAAATTATATATTTTGTTCTGGGGTGAAATTCAATTGCCAAAATAGCAATACCCTGAATCTGGTGTTCCAGCTGTTGCAGGCCGAGTATAAATCTGTCAGTAACAGGGTATATTTTGTTCTGGGGTGAAATTCAATTGCCAAAATAGCAATACCATAAATCTGGTGTCACAGCTGTGGCTGGCAAACTATAATAGTGTCCGCCAAAACATATATTTTGTTCTGGGGTGAAATTCAATTGCCAAAATAGCAATACCATAAATCTGGTGTTTCAGCTGTTGCAAGCCTAGTTTAAATCTGTCCATAAAAGGATACCTTTCATCCAGGGCCTAAATACTAGTCCTAAAAGAGATATTCCCCTAAATCAGTGGTTACTGCTGTGCCTGGATTAGTGTAATACGCTACATAAATAAATAGGCAGATAGTGTTAGGTGCCTGTAAAAAATGGCCTGAATTTGAAATCAATTCATTGGGCCAAATATTTTTTTTCTTATTGTGGTGCTTGGTGAACGGTAACAATGAGGAAAACATCTAGTAAGGGACGCGGAGGCGGTCGTGGTGGTGTTACTGTACCCTCTTGTGCTGGGAGAGGACGTGGCCATTCTGCCACAGCCACACGTCCTAGTGAACCAATTACCTCAGGTTCCAGTACCCGCCAGAATTTACAGCCATATTTGGTGGGGCCCAATGCCGTTCTAAGGATGGTAAGGCCTGAGCAGGTACAGGCGCTAGTCAATTGGGTGGCCGACAGTGGATCCAGCACGTTCACAACATTATCTCCCACCCAGTCTTCTGCAGAAAGCGCACAGGTGGCGCCTGAAAACCAAGCCCATCAGTCTGTCACATCACCCCCATGCATATCAGGGAAACTGTCTAAGCCTCAAGTTATGCAGCAGTCTCTTATGCTGTTTGAAGACTCTGCTGGCAGGGTTTCCCAAGGGAATCCACCTAGCCCTTCCCCAGTGGTGGAAGACATAGAATGCACTTATGCACAACCACTGATGTTTCCTGATGATGAGGACATGGGAATACCACCTCATCGGAGTCCGCACGTCTCTGATGATGACGAAACATAGGTGCCAACTGCTGCGTCTTTCTGCAGTGTGCACACCGAACAGGAGGTCAGGGAGGAAGACTGTGTGGAAGACAATGCAGGGGACGATGGGGTCCTAGACCCCACATGGAATGAAGGTCGTGCCACTGACTTTCATAGTTCAGAGGAAGAGGCAGTGGTGAGACCGAGCCAACAGCGTAGCAAAAGAGGGAGCAGGACAGCCGCCTCCAAGATAGTTCGCCTGCTACTGGCCACCGCCACCAGGGACCGAGCACCCCAAAGGCAGCTTCAAGTAGATCCCTGGCATGGCATTTCTTTAAACAATGTGCTGACGACAAGACCCGAGTGGTTTGCACGCTGTGCCATCAGAGCCTGAAGCGAGGCATTAACGTTCTGAACCTTAGCACAACCTGCATGACCAGGCATCTACATGCAAATCATGAACTGCAGTGGAGTAAACACCTTAAAAGCAAGGAACTCACTCTGGCTCCCCCTGCTCCCTCTTCTGCTGCTGCCTCGGCCTCTTCCTCCGCCTCGGGAGGAATGTTGGCACCTGCTGCCCACCAAACTGAGGATGTGCCACTGACACGACCACCTGTGTCACCAAGCATCTCCACCATGTCACACGGCAGCGTTCAGCTCTCCATCTCGCAAACCTTGGAGAGAAAGCGTAAATTCCCACCTAGCCACCCTCGAGCCCTGGGCCTGAATGCCAGCATTTCTAAACTACTGGCCTTTGAAATGCTGTCATTCAGGCTGGTGGACGCAGACAGCTTCAAACAGCTGATGTCCATGGCTGTCCCACAGTATGTTCTTCCCAGCCGCCACTACTTCTCCAAGACAGCCGTGCCTTCCCTGCACAACCAAGTATCTGATAAAATCAAGTGTGCACTGCGCAACGCCATCTGTGGCAAGGTCCACCTAACCTCAGATAGGTGGACCAGTAAGCACGGCCAGGGACGCTATATCTCCCTAACTGCACACTGGGTAATAGTAGTGGCGGCTGGGCCCCAGGCGGAGAGTTCCTTGGCGCACGTCCTTCCGCCGCCAAGGATCGCAGGGCATCATTCTTTGCCTCCTGTAGCCTCCTCCTCCTACTCGGCTTCCTCCTCCTCTGCTTCCACCAGCTCATCCAGTCAGCCACACACCTTCACCACCAACTTCAGCACAGCCCAGGGTAAACGTCAGCAGGCCATTCTGAAACTCATATGTTTGGGGGACAGGCCCCACACCGCGCAGGAGTTGTGGCGGGGTATTGAACAACAGACCGACGAGTGGTTTCTGCCGGTGGGCCTCAAGCCCGGCCTAGTGGTGTGCGATAATGGGCGAAATCTCGTCGCAGCTCTGGGACTAGCCGGTTTGACGCACATCCCTTGCCTGGCGCATGTGCTGAATTTGGTGGTGCAGAAGTTCATTCACAACTACCCCGACATGTCAGAGCTGCTGCATAAAGTGTGGGTCGTCTGTGCGCGCTTCCGGCGTTCACATCCTGCCGCTGCTCGCCTGTCTGCGCTACAGCGGAACTTCGGCCTTCCCGCTCACCGCCTCATATGCGACGTGCCAACCAGAAGGAACTCCACCTTGCACATGCTGGAGAGACTGTGCGAGCAGCAGCAGGCCATAGTGGAGTTTCAGCTGCAGCATGCAACGCGTCAGTCGCACTGCGGAACAGCACCACTTCACCACCAATGATTGGGCCTCCATGCGAGACCTGTGTGCCCTGTTGCGCTGTTTCGAGTACTCCACCAACATTGCCAGTGGCGATGACACCGTTATCAGCGTTACAATACCACTTCTATGTCTCCTTGAGAAAACGCTTAGGGCGATGATGGAAGAGGAGGTGGCCCAGGAGGAGGAAGAGGATGAGGGGTCATTTTTAGCACTTTCAGGCCAGTCTGTTGGAAGTGGCTCAGAGGGAGGTTTTTTGCAACAGCAGAGGCCAGGTACAAATGTGGTCAGCCAGGGCCCACTACTGGAGGACGAGGAGGATGAGGAGGAGGTGGAGGAGGATGAGGATGAAGCAGGTTCACAGCGGGGTGGCACCCAACACAGCTCAGGCCCATCACTGGTGCGTGGCTGGGGGGATACGGAGGACGATGACGATACGCCTCCCACAGAGGACAGCTTGTCCTTACCTCTGGGGAGCCTGGCACACATGAGCGACTACATGCTGCAGTGCCTGCGCAACGACAGCAGAATTGCCCACGTTTTAACGTGTGCGGACTACTGGGTTGCCACCCTGCTGGATCCCAGGTACAAAGACAATGTGCCCACCTTACTTCCTGCACTGGAGCGTGATAGGAAGATGCACGAGTACAAGCGCAGGCTGGTAGACGTGCTCCTGAGAGCATCCCCAAATGTCACAGGGGAACAGGTGGAAGCCCAAGGCGAAGGCAGAGGAGGAGCAAGAGGTCGCCAACGCAGCAGTGTCATGGCCAGCTCCTCTGAGGGCAGGGTTAGCATGGCAGAAATGTGGAAATGTTTTGTCTCCACGCCACAGCTAACTGCACCACCAACTGATACGGAACGTGTTAGCAGGAGGCAGCATTTCACTAACATGGTTGAACAGTACGTCTGCACACCCCTCCATGTACTGACTGATGGTTCAGCCCCATTCACCTCTGGGTCTCCAAATTGTCCATGTGGCCAAAGTTAGCATTTTATGCCTTGGAGGTGCTGGCCTGCCCGGCAGCCAGCGTTTTGTCTGAACGTGTATTCAGCACGGCAGGGGGCGTCATTACTGACAAAAGCAGCCGCCTGTCCACAGCCAACGTGGACAAGCTGACGTTCATAAAAATGAACCAGGCATGGATCCCACAGGACCTGTGCCTCCCTTGTGCAGAATAGACATTTATAACTGCCTCCCCCTCAACCATGTATTCTTGTACTCCGGGGCACTTCTTTATTAAATCATCATTTTTTTTAACTTTACCATGATCTTGCAGTGCAACCCAAAGTTGAATGAACCTCTCCTCTGTCTGGATGCTGGGCCGAAATAACTTAAAGTGGCCTTCTCCAGTGGTGGGTGATCTGACACATGATTCCTTGCTGTGAGACCTCTCTCCTCGGTCTGGGTGCTGGGCCGAAATAACTGAAAGTGGCCTTCTCCAGTGGTGGGTGATATGACGCCTTATTCCTTGCTGTGGGACCTCTCTCCTCTGTCTGGGTGCTGGGGCCGAAATAACTGAGTGGCCTTCTCCAGTGGTGGGTGATATGACGCATGATTCCTTGCTGTGGGACCTCTCTCCTCTGTTTGGGTGCTGGGGCCGAAATAACTGAAAGTGGCCTTCTCCGGTGGTGGGTAATATGACGCATGATTCACTGCTATGGAACCTCTCTCCAATTGATATTGGTTAATTTTTATTTATTTTATTTTATTTTAATTCATTTCCCTATCCATATTTGTTTGCAGGGCATTTGCCTACATTTTGCTGCCTTTTGCAGCCCTCTAGCCCTTTCCTGGACTATTTTACAGCCTTTTTAATGCCCAAAAGTTCGGGTCCCCATTGACTTCAATGGGGTTTGGGTTCGGGATAAAGTTTGGATTGAGTTCGGATCCCGAACCCGAACATTTTCGGGAAGTTCGGCCGAACTTCTCGAACCCGAACATCCAGGTGTTCCATCATCTCTACTACAGGGTTAAAAATGGCATTGATCTTACATTGACCAATAAATCTTGGGCCCAACTTCCAAGAAGGTACCTTAAGCTTAATGTTTCTTGTGGACAGCCACACAGAATCACCCACTCTCAGGTCCGGACCATTCATACGTCTCCTGTCAGCCACACGCTTATACCTGTTTTCCATCTTTTTCAGGTTATTTTGAATTTTCTGCAAAATCAAAGACAAAGAAGAGGAAAATCATTCCTCCTCAGGAATACTGGAAGTTTGAGAACCAGAAAATGTGCCAAACTGCGGATGGAATCCATATATCCCAAAAAACAGCGACTTATCGGTAGACTCCTGTCTACGGTTATTAATGGCAAACTCAGCTAACGACAAAAATGAAGACCACTCCTCCTGGTTCTCCGAAACAAAACATCTTGAGTAAGTCTCCAGATTCTGATTGGTGCGCTCCATTTGTCTGTTCGACTGAGAATGAAAAGCTGAAGAAAAAGACAATTGTACCACCAGTCGAGTACAGAACGCTTTCCTGAATCTGGAAACTAACTGAGTCCCCCAATCAGACACTACATTTTGTGCCATTTTGCTAAATGGATCAGCTACCACCAGGATCACAATTTTTCCGAAGAATTAGTAACATTTGTGATAAAGTCCATAGACAAATGCGTCCAAGGGTTGGACGGGATGGGTAACGGAAGAAGAGATCCAGAAGGCCGAGTATGTGTCACCTTAGCACAAGCACAGGTAGAACAGACTGAGACATAGTCCTCAACACACTTACACAACCCCGGCAACCAAAATCTGTGCATGATGAGATCGACAGTGGATTTAGTCCCAGGGTGTCCAGACAAGACAGTACAGTGATGTTCCTCAAATACCTTGTGACATAAGTCTGAGGGAACAAACAATTTCCCTGGAGGACAAGAGTCTGGTGCATGCTCCTGGGCCTTCAACAGGTGGAACCTCAAGATCAGGATATAGGGCAGATATGACTACCCCTTCAGACAAAATAGGACTAAGATCTTTAGAATCACCTTCCCTAAGAAAGCTGCTCGACAATACATCCACCTTGACATTCTTAACCCCAGGGTGATAGGTGACAATGAAGTTAAATCTGGTGAAAAACAGCAACCATCTGGCCTGCCTTGAAATCAGTCGTCTTAAGGTAAGCCAGATTTTTATGATCAGTGATTACCGTAATAGGATGAATTGCTCCTTCCAACCAATGGTGCCATTCTTCAAAAGCCAACTTAATGGCCAGCAATTCCCTATTACCCACATCATAATTTCTTTCAGCAGTCAAGAGGTTTTTTTTTAGAAAAAAAGCACATGGGCACCATTTACTAGGTGAAGGACCTTGCAAAAAAACTGCTCCCGCCCCTACCTTGGATGCGTCAATCTCTACAATGAATGGCTGTGACACATCCAGTTGCACCAGCATAGGGCCTGAAGCAAACATTCCTTCACAGCAGAAAAGGATTGTAATGCCACTTCAGACCAAACAGAGAAATCGGCGTCCTTCCTAGTCATGTCTTTTAAAGGTTTAACCACTGTTGAATAGTTCAAGATGAAATTACGGTAGTAGTTGGTGAATCCCAAAACCTGCATAAGCGCTTTCAGATTTTCAGGTCGATCCCAGTCCAACACTGCACGGACTTTTAGGTGCACGGATGATAGCAGGTAACCCAGGAATTGAACTTCCTGAACAGCAAAAACACATTTTTCCATCTTATCATACAATTTATTCTCTCTTAGGATCTGTAACACCTGTCTCACATGATCCTGATGAGTCTCCCTGTCTGGAGAATAAATTAGTATGTCATCCAGATATACAACAACAAATCTCCCCACCAGATGATGAAAGATGTCATTGATGAAGTGTTGAAAAACTGCTGGAGCATTGGTTAACCCAAAGGGCATGACCATATTCTTAAAATGACCCTCAGGGGTATTAAAAGCCATCTTCCATTCGTCACCCTCCTTGACCCTAACCAAATTATATGTCCCCCTCAGATCCAATTTAGAGAATACCTTGGTACTGACAATCTGATTGAACAAATCTGGGATCAAAGGAAGGGGATAAGGATCACGGAAGGTAATACAGTTGAGCTCGCGAAAATCCAGACATGGCCTAAGAGTACCATCTTTTTTTTTTTACAAAGAAGAATCCAGCAGCCACTGGTGATTTGGATGGTCTGATATGTCCCTTTGCCAAGCTCTCGATGATATACTCTCACATAGTCTTTCTTTCGGGTTCCAAAAGATTATACAACCGAGATTTGGGCAGTTTAGGCCAGGGAATGAGATTGACGAGACAATCATATTCCCGATGCGGAGGTAACTTCTGGTTACCACCCTCAGAAAACACATTAGAAAATTCGGAAATGAACGCTGGTACAGTGGTGACCACAGAGAAAGATGTATTAAGACAGTTGTTGTCCATGCAAAAATCACTCCAATCGAGAATCTGTCTCGCTTGCCAGTCGATGGTTGGGTTATGCCTGCTTAACCATGGTAAGCCCAAAACCATCAGAGCAGGCAGACCCACAGACACATAACATTAGATAGATTCCTGATGGAAATCACCCACTCTTAAATGGATGTCCTTTACCACCTGCGACATGCATTTTTGAGTAAGAGGTGCAGAATCAATTGCAAAGACAGAAATACTTTTCTCTAGTGCACTAGTAGTCAACCCATGAAAACGGACAAACTGTCCATAACTCAGGTTAACCCCTGCCCCACTGTCGATAAATACCTCGATTTCCACAGTTATGGACTCCAGCGCCACCTCAGCAGACAGGAGAAATAGGGTACTACCAGTAAATGACAAAAGTAAGTTTCCTTGCTCCCCACTCACACCACCAATGGTAATTTGGGGATTGAGCGTTTTTTTTTTTGTTTACACCTTGACGCTGAATGTACAGACAAATATTCACGAAATGTCCCTTTGTTCTACATCAAAAACAGACTCCCTTCATAAGACCAGAGCTCTTACCAGCAGTCCCAGGAGTATTTCCCCCCAACTGCATAGGCTCATCACAAGGCGTAACCACAGGTGTCTCTTTACCATCAGTGTCAAAGAAAGCAGACACCTTATTTGACCTCACGTCCTGAGGGTGAGGACCCTTAGATCTCCCCCTCAGGCGTCTATCCAGACGTACAGCAAGGGACATAGCTGCCTCCCATGACTCTAAAATACACCGGATAGCCTAAACACCATAGGAGCCCTGATATGCCCTAAAGGTAGTGAAAGGGAAAGAGACTACGAGTTCTTTCCCAGGTGAATGAGCCAGCGTCTCCCTGAGGCCTAGTTATAACAAGAACAAGGGAACAACCAAATACAAACAAACGTGACACTTTACTTCTGAAGTGATGTGGACGAGCAGGAACACCAGAGATGACCTCACACCAGCTATGCCAAACCCAAATGAAGCTATCAGTCAGAAGGGTGGGATCAGACTATAAAGGGAAGGAGTGATGACCACTGAGCAACAGCTAAGACAAGGGAAGAGGTCATTAACCCTATTAATGCTGAATTAAGAGAAATCAAGGAAGCTGTTAGATTCCTGCACGCTCAGCCAATCTCCTTGATCGCCTGACGTCAGTCACCTGGGGGACTGTGACACCACTTTCCTCATCAGTACTTGCCCGCCTAGTGGAGGAAGAGGTGGATGTCTCCTCCAGATCTTGGCTGGGGAGTAGTTGCTGACTGTCCTCTAGTAGCTTATCCTCGCTGAAAAGTGGAGCCGAGCCCACAACATATAATACTTCTCTGGTTGAGGAAACAGAAAAGTACAGAGGCAGGTTGAGGACAGGTGAGGACACAGGGCCTACTCCCGGCCCATGTCAACTAAGCGTCGTAAGTAAGTGAAAATGTTTCTTGCTAGGACGCTAGCAGATCATGTGGAGCACCAGATGAATTTAGAAAGAAATTTTTAAAAACATGCTAGAAAAAGGAGTTGCAATATAATACCTGCCCTTTCAATGCATGAAAGCTTTAAAAGCAGTATGACAATGTAGTAGATAAAAAGTATATATATATATATATATAGTGGTGGTCACATGGGACCTTTTTTACTCACTTCACTAGGGGGGTTGGTTAAGATAAACTCAAGACACTTGGAGCCCACATCCCCCTCGCCGAGATTGCCTGTAGAGTAATTGGATCCCCTTGCTGTCCTGTTGAAATGATGACCCGCAGGACTTCCACTTGCACAAGGTATCCTTTATTCAATGAAGCTAGACGCGTTTCAGAGTCACAATGAAACAGGACCCCTTCTTCAGGAGCATCGAGCTTCATTGAATAAAGGATACCTTGTGCAAGTGGAAGTCCTGCAGGTCATCATTTCAACAGGACTGCAAGGGGATCCAATTACTCTACAGGCGACCTTGGCGAGGGGGATGTGGGCTCCAAGTGTCTTGAGTTTATCTTGACCCACCCCTCTGGTGAAGTGAGTAAAAAAGATCCCATGTGACCACCACTATATATATACTTTTAATCTACTACATTGTCATACTGCTTTTAAAGCTTTCACGCATTGAAAGGGCAGGTATTATATTGCAACCCCTTTTTCTAGCGTGTTTTTAAAAATTTCTTTCTAAATTCATCTGGCGCTCCACATGATCTGCTACCATCCTAGCAAGAAACATTTTCACTTACTTACTGTGTCTATCACTAATTTATCCTAAGCCGTTTTTTTGGTGTGAGCAGCCACAATATCAGGACCTATTTCTCCCCCACAGGACTTTCTCTCCCTTTGGGACACCCCCTGGCGCCCTTTCTATTTCTATGATCTATTCTCTACACTCTATATTAAATACTTCTACCCTGGGACTAGCTGAACCAGGGACTATTTTGTTTCACTCATTTTCTGGCATTGATGCTCCCTTTTTTTCTTTGATACATGCAACTATGCGTCGTGCCAGAGGAACCCACGGACTCTTGGCTCGGGGTGTTTGACGAAGTGGATGACCAAGTCAACCATTCAAGAACCACTTCATTGCTGGTAGAGACACGACCGCTAGATGACACCGAGAGCTCAGGCCTCTCACTAGGACCCCAGCTCCCACACACCCTTACTCTGCTGCAACCTGTTCCTGCGCCAGAAACATTTACGCCTCTGCCACTCCCCTGTGCAGGGCCTGGCACTTTTCTGTCTGACATATTGTTAGACATGGGCGTAGGGATCGCCATAGCAGCCATAGCTGCATGCTGCTGGGCCTGGCAGCGCTGCTGGAGTGTGGGCGCGCAGACGTTTAAGTGGCTGTGAGGTGAGGGCTGACTGACTCTGGGACTGGTGAAACTTACTCTGGAGTCCTGGACCATTATATCTGGTGTGGGGATGTTGGGGTGGGAGGTCCTGGAGGGGTGTTTGGGTGGGAGCTCTGGAAGGGGTGGGAGGTTCCGACAGGTATGTGGGGGTGGGTGATCCGGGAGGGAGGGGGGCCCATAAAATTTTTTTGATATCGGGCACAGTAATTTCTAGCTACGCCCCTACAGTTAGATCAAATAATCCAATGTTAGATTCAATATTTTTTATTTTGCAACTAATACATGGAAAACTGGGCTTCACAATATATAACTGCCCCGCAGAATGTCAATTAGGCCCAAATTTTGTTCTACTTTTACATAACAGGCTTTTCAACAGATATATGCAATGCTGGATGGTGAATATATATTTATTTCGCCACTAATACACTGAAAACAGGGCTTCACAATATATCACAGCACCGCAGAATGTCAATTGGGCCCGAATTTTGTTCTACTTTTAAACAACAGGCTTTTCAACAGATACATACAATGCTGGACGGCGACTATATTTTTATTTTGCCAGTAATACACTGAAAACAGGGCTTCACAATATATCACTGCGCCACAGAATGTCAATTAGGCCCAAATTTTGTTCTACTTTTACACAAAAGGCTTTTCAACAGATATATGCAACGCTGGACGGTGAATATATTTTTATTTCGTAACTAATACACTGAAAACAGGGATTCACAATATATCACTGCACCGCAAAACATCAATTAGGCCCAAATTTTGTTCTGCTTTTACACAACAGGCTTTTCAACAGATATATGCAACGCTGAACGGCGAATATATTTTTATTTCACCACTAATACTACATGGCAAAATGGACTTCACAATATATCACTGCACTGCTGAAAGGCAAAGATATTTTTTCTTTTTCCACTAATACACGGAAAAAAGAACTTTAAAACAGATAACTGCACAGCTGAGCGGCAAAGGTGTTTTTCCTTTTTCCACTAATACACAGAAAAAAGGGCTTTAAAACAGATAACTGCACGGCTGAGTGCCAAATATTGTTTTCTTTTTCCAAAAAGGGCTGTAATTTTCGGCTAATAAGCCCTTTTTTACACCCTAATAAAAGCCAAAAAATGCTTTAGAATATGTAACTGCACCGCACAAGGGCAAATAAAACATAGAAATATTTCCTTGCAATAAACCATGTTAATCCCTGTATAAAACAGCACTTGCACCCTAATAAGACAGGTTTGCTGGAATTACAAAGCTGTATAATGGCAATTTGGATCCCCAGTCAGTGCAGCAAAGTGTAATCGGATTGTTCCTATTACCAGGGCTGTCACCTCCCCGACTGGACCCTGTTTAACACAAATGCTGGTGGAATGATTCCTCCCTATCTTTTCCGTACACCTTGAGTAATCTTTCCCTGCACTTGTAAATCAATCAAGACAGTTAAAATATGTAGCTAAAATAACAGCTACATGCATATTTTACTTACTGTTTTATTTTAGTAATAATATTTGGAATAATAATCAGCAGAGTATCCACTGCTGAGGTCCCTGCCAATTATGAGAACAGGGGCCGGTGCTATTCATTTGAATAGAGTGGAAGTACAGTTGCAAGAAAAAATGTGAACCCTTTGGAATGATATTGATTTCTGCACAAATTGGTCATAAAATGTGATCTGATCTTCATTCACAACAATAGACAATCACAGTCTGCTTAAATTAATAACACACAAAGAATTAAATGTTGTCATGTTTTTATTGAACACACCATGTAAACATTCACAGTGCAGGTGGAAAAAGTATATGAACCCCTAGACTAATGACATCTCGAAGAGCTAATTGGAGTGAGGTGTCAGCCAACTGGAGTCCAATCAGTGAGATGAGATTGGAGGTGTTGGTTACAGCTGCCCTGCCCTATAAAAAACATACACCAGCTCTGGCTTTGCTTTTCCCAAGAAGCATTGCCTGATGTGAATGATGCCTCACACAAAAGGGCTCTCAGAAGACCTACGATTAAGAATTGTTGACTTGCATAAATCTGGAAAGGGTTATAAAAGTATCTCCAAAAGCCTTGCTGTTCATCAGTCCACGGTAAGACAAATTGTCTATAAATGGAGAAAGTTCATCACTGCTGCTACTCTCCCTAGGAGTGGCCGTCTTGTAAAGATGACTGCAAGAGCACAGAGCAGACTGCTCAATGAAGCGAAGAAGAAACCTAGAGTGTCAGCTAAAGACTTACAAAAGTCTCTGGCATATGCTGACATCCTTGTTAGTGAATCTACGATACATACATACATACAGCACTATGTATGCAGCATGTATGTATGGACAGCAGAACCTATCACACTGCATCCAGTGTCAGGTCAAAGTGCACGTAGGGGCACACTATGACATGACACTGTGCGACATCAGGTCACAATGCAGAACGGGCCAGAAGAAGCAGTCCAGTGAGCCGGCAGTGGTCATTGTTGGATCTGTAGAGTGGCAATGCTGTCTGGATTACGTGAGGTAAGTTTATTTTTTTAATGTCTGATCTGAGGCTGATGAGGGTCTGATCAGAGGTTGATGAGGGTCTTATCAGAGGCTGATGGGGGTCTAATCTGATATAAGGGTCTGATGGAGTTTGGAGGTCTGATTTGCGGTCTGATCTGAGGTCTGATCAAATATGGGGTTCTGATTTGGGGTCTCATGAGGATTGGGGATCTGATCATAGGTCTGATGAAAAATATATTTTTCTTATTTTCCTCCTCTAAATCCTAAAGATATGTCTTGCAGTCCAAAAAGTATGGTAATATACATTGAGAAACATTTTAGAAAAGTACAAAACATTTCTTTTTAATGTTGAATTCGTAAAGGGGAACTGTTTGCTCGTTATGCTATAGATATGCAGGCTAATAATCTTAACTGTATTTCAAAGCAGCATGATACAGCACAAGAGCGCTCTAATGAATTATGTCTTGCATTCCTGAAACATGTGGCAGTTACAATGCAATATGAGAAAATTGTTCTGTCATTCTGCAAAGCATACTTTAATTTCACTTCTCATATATACTCTTACAACTTGTATCAAATGTGAATATTCCAGATTTCATGCCACAAAAAATGTGAAAATCAGAGCTTTCAAATACAAGAAAAAAATTAATTCTAATGCATCAATCAAGAAAAGCATGTTAATATTTGTGTGATCTGGGAAGCATCTTAGTGCTGCAGCAGCAATGAAATATTGTACATTCATTCAGTCTTTCACTCTCTCTAATAGAAGGAGTCAAGAAATCTTCAAATAGAATTGGTTCATATAAAAAGGTAGCTTCGGTTGGAGTAAGCTTACCTCAGCATTCACTAGCCAAAGACTGCCATACATCAATCATTACCACTTAACAAGTTTCTGTGTTGGGTGATAGTGTTGAGCGAATCAAAGCATCCGAAGAAAAATTCAATCCGAAGTTTAGGAACAATTTGATTCACCGCAAATCCGAATTTCCTTACGCTTCATGGTAACTAATCGGATGTTACAAAGTAAAAATAAGATACCCGGCAACACAATATGACTCATAATGCTGTGCAGCTAGTCAATCAAGCCATTTCACTATGAGCTGAGCTAAGGGAGAGATGAGGCAAGGGAAAGCTTTTAATTGTAAAATATTGGATAGGGAGAGTGCAGGGACTTTGTAGGTTGAATGTAATGGCCATGTGCATCTTGTTGAACTTCTGTCACAACCTCATTTAACCTGTTAGTTTATTTACCTACTGTGTTCTCCCCTTCCCTTATAGATTGTAAGCTCTTGCGGGCAGGGTCCTCTACCCCTCTGTACCAGTTGTTAATAGTCTCTTGTTTACTGTGTATTTTATTTCTGTGTAACCCCAGCTGGATATACAGCACCGTGGAATTATTGGCACTTTAAAATAAATAAATAAATAAGAATATATACTATATATATATATAAATAATATATATAATTACTGTGTCTCAGTATTGAAGGGCGGTCTAATATATCGCCGTCTACATCTTGTTGAACTGCTGACACATTCACAGTTAATCTCTTAGTTTATAATGTATACAGAATTATTGTGTACATTTTTTTATATATATATTGTAAACATTTTTTTAGGGGGCTACAAACTGGGATCTTTTGATCCCTTGTCCTATTAACCCCAATTGCCATTCTATCATTGTGGCAGGGTGTCTGCTGTATTATACAGCTGGCACCTACCATATAAGGAGCGGGCTCAATGCAGCAGCCCGCTCCATACATTCCCTCAACCACTGTGACCTACTGGTCACGGCACCCACAGCACCCACTGTATTAACCCAGAGTTCCCCGATAGGATATTGGAAAATTTGTGTTCTAAAGCAGACTAACTTCAGACAAGTTTGAAAGGATCATAAATAGCTAAACATGTAAGAATGAGCAGTAGCATGGTATTATAATGTCTTCTTCACACTCTCCAAATGAAGGCGATTGTGATTCTAAAAACCCACTAACATAACTTTATTCATGTAAATGAACTCTGAATCATTCCTATATGCCTCGTTCTGACAGCTGCCAGTCTTCTTTTTTTATAAGGATAATAGTCACCAGTTGCAATCAAAAGGTCAGAACCTAATTATTTGTGAGATCCCAGGAACCATTCAATATAATGAACATATATTCTTAATACATTCTGAATACATTCTGGATGGTTTCATGCATTATGCTTAATTTGACATTCAAAAACTCTACTTCATTAGTCTAATACTTTAACAATACGTTTCAGTAGCCTTCAAACCACGTAATTTCACTTTTTTTTCAGAGAGATTGGCAGGTCATTTCCTAACACTTACGTACTCTATGAAGTATATTTGGAAAGTAGAAAGGGAACAGACTTTGTAATGTTTGATGAAAAATCATAAATAAAACTATGAAGTCGAAGGATGCAGGTTCTCAAATCACATCACATCACATCAAGATGCCTTTTGCCTAGAGAGTATTGTACAATAGATCCCTTGCACCAGAATGCATGCCTTCATTGAGCTGGGAATACAGATTGATTCCCTTTCGTCCTAGTTTCTATGGCAACGATATGATAGAGACAAGGCTAGATTTAGCAAGTGTGAGCCTCGGTGAATATAAATTCAGCACATACATACAAACGCTTTCTAGGCAACGCTAGTACATAAATGTATTTATATGCAGATTGTACTTATATAGCAACAGTTTAAATACATCACTAAATACTTTCTTAGCACGTTAATGTCTCCACTTGCTGCCTTATCTATGTCTATAACGTGCATTAAAGTCTGTCTTCTCCAAATATTCAACATTTTTCTTGGGGTAACTTTTGCTGTAAGAGTACTTGATATTAGAGTAGCATTCAGTCTATTGGCAGGTATTCCAGTGCCTATAGCAAAAATATATACATATATATATATATATATATATATATATATACACACACACATATCATAACAAATAACATTCACCATTACCACGGGTCTCATTTATCTCTTCCACACTTTTTTGCTCCACAGTGGTCTCAGAACCTAAGAATGCCATAAAATTCATAGTATGTCAGCTGTTATGCTTTTCAATTTTTAATTACCCTATATTGTTTTCACTATATAACAAAACTGTGACTTCACTAAAGACCGTATTGGTCACTGTTAAGTAGGTCATTTATGGAAATGCCAGATCCAAGGAGCTAACCATGGCTGAGCTTGTGTTTACTGCAAAGTTAAAGGGAATGTGGCACCTATAATTTTATTCTGCCAGTTAAAATGGGATAGATTTCTTTCTTAATTCTTTTTCATGGACATGATTATGGGAGCGGCCATCTTGCCTGAACTGATTTTAACAGCATTTAGAGATATGCTTTACAGTAGCCACCATGGGCTATAGGCACAATAAACTAAACAGGACCTCAATGGGGCAGATTTATCAAAACTGGTTCAAAAGAAACTAGCTTAAGCTGCCTATAGCAACCAATCAGATGACAACTTTCACTTTTCAGAGCTCCGTTGGAAAATGAAGGATGGAATCTGATTGGTTGCTATGAGCTGCTAAAGCCAGTTTTCCTTTGCACCAGTTTGATACATTAGGGCCATTCACTTCTATAGGGGAGTTTTCTAGGCATGCTCTATGTCCGGTATAGAGGTTATTGTGCAAGGAAGGTGCAGATTAGATGTAACCATCACCTATTGTGAATGGTGGATCCTGTTTGATCTATATATAGGTGAGCTCTATCATTGCAGCTCTGCCTGTGCCTGCTGAAAAGTAATTTGTACACTACAGCCAAGATTTTAGAATTTTTTCTTTTAATATAGTGACATGGAAAATTAAGAATGCAGAACCATCAACAAACATTCTTTAGAAATATATTAAACATAAAAATTTGATTTAAACCATAGGTAATCTTCTGATGAAATGTTCCCTTTAACTCCACTTAAGCTGTGGGGTGACTTCAGATAATTCCAGGGTCAAGCAAATGCTGCCAAGGCTAAGAAGATTATGGGGTGTATGTACAGAGATCATAGGCAGAACTGGATGAACGTATGTCTTTTTTCAGCCTGACAAACTATTTTACTATCGTACTCTAGTATACTACTATCCCACCAAGTTACATTGATAGGGTCCGGGAAACAGATGTACTGTATCGGTAATTGTTGGTATCACGCTTGAGAGTTGGTAGTTTTGACTTGATCAAAACTATTAGTTCAGCTCAGCTGGGGAATGAATAATGAGTGTAAAGGTATGTGATGACTAGACATGAGTGAATGATTTCATAAGAATCAATTTGTCTCAATAAGCAGGAGTTCTGCACCTATGATGGGATGTTCGGGAAGTTGAGGATAAGGATGCTCCCCCTGCTGCTGAATTGCCGATATCTTAGCCAGCCTTGAAAATCTCGCTCCTGCACTGATGCTCTAAGTTGCAGCATAAACAGGGCCTCTGCGCTTGCACTACTGCTCAGAGCAGGGGTGCAGGAGTGAGATTGTCAGGGCAAGCCGAGATGTCCGTCCCTATCTATCAAGCAGCAAGTGTAGCACCATCAGCTTCAAGGACACCAGTTCACAAGTTCAGATGATGGAGAGAAACAACTACCACCCTACAATATTGTGATGAAACTGCTGCCAGATTGCAGTGTCTGGTCAACCAAGATGCAGACCTAAAGTGTGAACAATGAAGTTCATGGAGCCTTGATGTTGCACTATTGGTGTGTAAAAAATTAGTTTAGAACTTGCACTTGTAATTTTCATTCTGGGAAGTTTCCTCTTTACACTGTATAGTAATCTAAAGGCCAATGTACATGAGCTGACTGACCAGTCAATTATTAGAAACAAACAATTAATTCTCTATAAATACCTGATTGTGAGCAGAGTTAAGAGCTGCATTTACATGCAGTAATCACCCCCATGCTGTATGGAGATAAGTGGTCACCAGTGCAATCGTTTGTCCCCATACAGATTCATTGTTTCTGGGTAGCAGATCCTTGTTTACATTGGACGATCTGCTGCCCAGAAACAATGATTTTGGGGGCCAAATTATTGATGCTTTCATCCAATGAATGAGTAGCTATATTTTTACATTGGCCAGTTATTAGGAATGAGCATTCTTGTGAACAGCAATTCCAGATAATCAGCCCAATAATCAGCTTTGGTAAAAAGTTCTTAACTGTACAGGCAGCATGGTGGCTTAGTGCTAAGAACTGGTGTCTTGCTGTGCTGGGAACCTCTTGTTTCCTCCAGGCATTCCAATTTCCTACAATACTCGAAGAACATACTGATAGGGAAACTAGATTGTGAGTTCCATTTGGGACCGCAAGTGATCATACTGACAGTAAAACGCTATGGAATATGTCAGTGCTATATGAGGAGTGAGGAAATAAAAATAAAAAACTCTCCAATTCATATTGGAGCTGAAAGCTGTTAGGGATATGATAATCAAAAGTTTGTTGACTGGTTCCACTGACAACTATTTTATTTGTAAATGTTGCTCTGGGATATAATACAGGCTGTAACTCATGATCCGTGAAAATAAGTAATGCAATATATTCATAAAATGGCAAAACTTTTTTTCATTCTATTATATGTATAAAGTGGTGCTTAAAGCTGAACATGCCCTTAAGTCTATACATTTCATTAATCTGTGTTCATAACATCTCAGAGTCTTCAGTTTCTTTCTCCAGGAAATATTGTTAAGGAATGGTTCCTCTATGTATTAATCTCAGTTACAAGAAACACTTAAGTCATTATCATGCAAATCATTGCACCTCACTTATCAAAGTATTTTAGAATGTAGAAACTCATCTGTATCAATAAAACTGAAGTTATTGTTTGAATACAGAGGTGCTGGGCTCACACTGTCTGGAAATGAGACACAATATTTCAAATATAATATTTCAAATATAATAATTGGAATGTAATACTTCCTACAAATAAAACATGGAATATGAAACATAAAATATATATAATTCTTCACAGAGAGCTCCTAGCTTCGGGGTCCTCGTGGTTAGTTTTGGGTGTGGTTCAGTCAATGTATCCTTTCATAGGAATAGGAAAAAAGGAATGAAAAAATAAGTATAAAAATAAGTATAAAATAGTTCAATTGGTGGTGCAAAGTATCCGTTTAAAAACTGTTACAAATCTATTAACAGAAGAGAGTAGAAAATTCCAGAACAGATTTAGGCTGGTGCTGTGGTAGGCAATTAGTACCTGTAAGTGGAAGATTATATAGTGATACTGTGGCTGCTGCCATGTAATCACTATTCCGGGCGGAGTAGGAGTAGCGTGGCTGTGTGTTCCGTTTTAGAGGTAGGTGAATGTGCCATACCTGTAGTTAGAAATAATGCCGGGCTGTTGTGGTCACGTAACCTGGTTAAACCCTTAGACACATACAGTGGCCTGCTGGATCTCCTTTTAGTGTGCGCTGGCCATGATGACAATGCCCGCTGTATCCCTCTCGCGGTGGCAGCACTTGTAGTAGTTGGCTGTGTCTTCTGACTTGGGCAGCATTCTGGGTGGGGTACGCTCCAGCATCCTCAGTGAAAGTTTGTGATATAGGCTGTACTGAGATTAATACATTTGATACTCAATGCCACTAACGTTCCAGATGCATTTTGGTTTTATCTCAAAACCAAGAATATAAAGTGGCAATATGTTCTCTTGTTTAAATAGTTTTTGGAAGGAAATAATAGAATAGATCCGTGTATCTGGATCATAGAAGAACTGAACCGGACTTTCAGGAGTGGATCTATCAGATCAGTATTTCTCGGACAATATTTACAATGAAATAGGAAAATAAATATATTAATCAGATATCATATATTGTAATATTGTCGGTACATATGGAATGGAGTACAATCATATTCTTGGCAATAATTCTAATTATCATCCTATATTATGATACTTCGATATCGTTGTATAGGAAATTAATACCTTTTGTGTTTTGCCATTTTTTATTATTTTATTGTGTTTCATATGCTTCTTACATTATTTCACATTTATATGTTCTTGTCTTTGTCTTTATTTGCTAGGTGGGGAGAGGTCCACTGGTAAAACAGCTTGTGTTCGATCCATCATCGTGACAAGGCACCCATTCCATTCACATCTGTTTCTATTTCTATTCTATTTCTAATTCCATGTCTGCATTAAAGCCATCAGGAACCAGAGATCTAAACTCAAGATTTTTTTGCTCTGATATTGCTCTGAGCAGGGCCGTAACTACCATAGTGGCAGACCATGCAACTGCTATCTGGCTCAGTACAAGAGGGAGCCCAGTTGGGATCATCCCCTCTTCTACTGGGGGTGAAAACCTGGTCAGGACTCTACCTCATAAAGGAACAACTTTTAGCCAATGAGGCAGTGGAAAAAATGGCCCAAGGGTCATTGAAAGGGGTTTAGGCAGAAACTCTTTTGTCCTGTGTGGGGGTCCTGGTTTGATCCTTGCTATGGAGCCCTTACTTCTCTATATACACCACTGGCTCTGAGATTCTGCTGTGGACATCCATGAGATTCTGCTCTGGAGATCCATGACACATGATTCCCACCTCTCCAGTGGACTTGGATTTTGTGTAGTGTCGTAAAGGTAAGTAATGATGGATTAGTATTATGGTGTGTCTTGTAATGTTTAGAAAAGGAATGTTTGTCGTAGCCTATTTTGATGTTGTATATGTGTTCTAAAATTCTCTTTTTTACTGTTCGAGAAGTCCTACTAATGTAATGTTTGGTGCAAGGGCACTGTATGAGATATATAACATTTTCAGATTTGCATGTAAGGGCTTCAGGAATTTTCCAGGTTAATCTATTTAGTGTAGATTCTACAACTTCAGTTTTTCTTGGGAATTTAGTTAGTTTTGAATTTTGAGTTTATTTCTGTAGTATTTGAATGATGATGCTACTTGTATACCTAGGTTTGGAGCTTTTGTATATATGATTTATGGATGTTCAGGCATAGTTGAAACTAGTATTTTGGCGTAAATGGTGCCAGTGTATCCAGATGTTCTTTTCTATCTTACTATGTTGTGAATTGAAGGGTAATATTAATCTGATTTCATTTTCAGAGTTGTCTTCTAGTTTGAATGAGTGCTATGGAAAAAAAAGGAAGATCTAACCAAGTTGCATGATGTCTTCCAGATATTGTTTAAAAAAAAAAAAAGGGATTTGTTTTGCAATTGTGTTTTATTTGTCTGAATTGACTCTTTGGGATATTAGTAAACCATCTTGGTAGGTGGCAGCTAGGATACAATATATAGCATTTTTTTTTATGGTTTTAGGTTTGTGCTGCAGATTAATATGGCCTTCAGCTTAAATAGAAAGGTCTCTGAATTCTACATTGGTATTGCTAGTGTGTGGTTGATTTGATTGCTGTTCAGGTCTTCCAAAAAATTATGATCCGCCCCTAGTAGTGGCTGGATGGTGGTCGTTTCCCACTGTGCCATAAATCGATTTGCGTAACTTGGTGCAAATCTGGTACCCATGGTGGTACCCCTCTGGTGTAAGAAAAAAATCTGTTCCATAATAAAAATAGTTTTGTGTAAGAATAAAGTCAATACCTTTCAAGGCAAAGTCAATCTGTTCTAGTTTTAGTTCATCAGATGATAATAACATGTGTTCCACCGTCATAAGGCCTTGTTGATGGTCTTACTGTGTAAATTATGATGGTCTAACTGTGTAAAGTGAATTTATATCAAAGGTTCTTAGTTTCCAGTAGGGTTGATATTCTAGTTTCCTAGTATCCAGTAGGGTTGATATTCTAGATTTTCGATAGTTTTGATAATGTCAGTTGTGTCTTCAATATAGGACAGAGTTTCTATTACAAATATTATAGGAGTCTGTCAATGTATTGTGAGAGGTTGGATGTGATGGTCACTATTCAAGATGTTATGGGTCTACCTGGAGGGTTTTTAGGTACTTTTGGTAAATAGTAAAAAACAGGTCATCTTTGTTGTGTTCCTATAATAAAATTATATTTTCTTTTTGCAAAATATGTTGCTTTGTAGGTCCTGACCTTTGAGTTTGGATCTCTGATTCCTGATGTAAATGGGCAAGGTGCCTTGTTGTGACGAGGGATTGGACCTTTTAACAGCAGCCCAACCCCTCCTCATGGTGGGGCCCCCTACCCTCTCCCCACCTAGCAAATTAAGGCAAAGACAAGAACATATAAATATGAAATCATATAAGAAGCATATAAAAACTCAATAAAATGAAAAAAAAGCAAAACACAAAATGCATTGACATGCAATGATATAGAAGTATAATGATATAGGATGATAATTAGAATTATTACCAAGAATATGATTGTACACTTATCCATATAAACCAACAATATTACCACATATTATATCTGATTAATATATCTGTTTTTCTATTTCATTGTAAATATTGTCTGAGAAATACTGATAGAGCCTCTCCTGAAAGTCCGGTTCAGTTTGTCTAGGATCCAGATACACAGATCCACCCCATTATTTCCTCCCAAAAAGATATTTAAACTTAACTTAATTAAAGAGAACAGATTGGCACTTTATATCCCACTGAGGAAGGTTTTGAGACAAACCAAAACACGTATGTCACGTTAGAGGCATTATTTAATGTATTTATCTCAATACAGCCTACATTACAAACTTTCCCTGAGGAGGCTGCAGTGTACCCCATCCAGAATGCTGTCCAAGTCAGGCAAATCACAGTGGAAATATCAGCACTAGAACAACAAGAGAATCGTGAGTACATGGCAGCAGCCGCAGTATCACTATATAAACTTACTCTTACAGGGGCCAATTGCCTACTACAACACCAGCCTAAATCTGCACCAACTGAAATCTATGATGAGATTTACTGCTCTCTTCTGTCGATGGACTTGTAACAGTTTTTTTAAACAGATACTTTGCACCACCAATTTAACTATTGTTAAACTTCTTTTTATACTTCTTTTTATATTCCTTTTTCCCTATGCCTATGTAAGGATGCATTAAATGAACCACACCTAGCACTGACTGCGAGGGCCCCTCGACTAGAAGCTCTCTATGAAGAATTATATACCGTATAATTTATGTTTTATGTTCCATGTTTTATGTTTATTATTTATTAAATTCCAATGATTATATTTGAAATATTATATGTAAAATATTGTGTTTCATTGCCAGACAGTGTGAGCACCAGCACCTATGTATTCAACCAATATATTGTTCTTTTGCTGTCTTTACGGATGGCCGGCTACAGGCTTGAGCACCCACGTTGTCCAGATTTCGGTGTACAGTGAGCCACTAATTTGTATTCTTAACTTAAAACTGAGGTTATGCTGTTTATGCTGTAAAGCTATTCAATAATGATTAATAATCTACAATTATATTATAAAAGTATAATACAGAAAAAAAAAAAAAGATTAAAGGGGTAATACAATATTGTCCTCAATCCTATAAGAATGTACTAGTTCATCAGCACACATATAAGAGCCATCTTGATCAGCTATTTAAAATGACTTATATATTCCAAGTTAATAGTTTTTCCAGTTTCTCTTCAGAGATAGCTGTCTCACTGCTTGAAGTTTTATCTTGAAGCTTGGCTCTACTGGAGCTTGAAGTTATCCCTTAGAGTTTTCCTCTAATGAAGCAAGTAGTTCATGTCTGTAGCAGTGATGTGCCTAATTTTATTCTTTCACGATATACAAGTCACTTGTTGCACTTTTTCAAGTCACACCACAGGCACAACTGTCTCGAGATACTTCAACATCATTTCCACATGGTAGAACAGTACTGGGAATTAGCACAATTTATTCCCTGATTAAAAGACGATTAGAAACAAATTTGAAGCTTTACTAAAATCTCCATCCTTATCACGGCACCCTAGGGGACGTCAAGACTGTTTTATGGGTTTTAACTTCTACTTCCAGATCTACTGCTGCTTTACAGCCGCTCATCAAGTAGTTGCTATCATTGTCACCTATTGTGTTCTTTATCACCAGTAGAAAAATGCTTGGACTTTGAGGAAAGCAAATTAATGATATCAGATTTCCCAGTACTTATAAAGTGGAAACATATTCAAAAACAGTGTACAAAGATTGTAATTAATCCTGAACAAATTCATTTATATAGAGTTTATATGTTTAGGGCTGTTGACAAGGGGTTACTTCTAGTGCACCAGTTCTTATTGGCGGGGCTGAACATTAACAGGAATCACTCCTTGACAACATGCGCCATACATATACAGCTCATGTTGTTTTTTTAAAGATGGAGCCCGCACCAGGGAGGAGGTTGCAATATAGCCAACAAATGCCTGCGAAATACCTGCCAATCACGGACATTTAACTCCTCACATGCTGTAAACAATTATGACACTGCATATGAGAGATTTTTCACTGAGACCATTGAATTTCTTGGGATGGAACGGAAATTGGGGGAGTTATTTGTTCACTATAGTAGCCTTGGTTCTTCTCAAGAACCTAAAGCTTCCACCATGATAGTTCCTATAGAGCCCTGCCTGTGGAGAAACACATAGAGGATTGCATGTTCAACCCCTAAGGGGACGTTAAAAAAAAAGTTAAAGAAAATGTTTTAAAAATAAAAATTCAAATCATCCCCCTTTTGCCATACTAAAAATAAAATAAACAATACAAAAATAAAGATGTTTTTTCTCGTTGTGTCCCAAAATCCATGTACCATTAAAATATAAATGTATTTATCCCATAAGGTGAATGGCATAATGGAAAAAAATCTAAATGGCTGATAAAACTATGCATAGTTGTATTTTTTTTCCATTTCCACAAAATTTGGAATTTTTTCCAGCTTTCCATTACAATGTATGGCATATTTTATGGTTCCATTAGAAAGTACAACTTGTCTCGCAAAAAACAAGCACCAATAGGTCTACAGTATGTGAACAATTTTATAAAAAAATATTAAGGTTCTGTAAAGGCAGGGAGTAAAAAAACAAAAATTCCATAACCTCGAGGGATTAACCATGAGCTCCAGACCCATTAGGTGTATGTCCTGAGAAAAAATCTAAAGAACACTAGGGCGCATCATAGCAAGTATGTAAAAGCAGTATCTAGAAAAAAGAGCAATTGCTCAAGGAATTCCAAAGGAAGAATTGGTCTAATTGTTAGGCTAAGTCTAACAAAAATGTAGTATTCAGTCATTGAACAACTCCAAAAGGTTTTTTTTCGGGATTTTAATATTGATTAATAGTGTTGATGTACAATTAGATCCAAATTTCAGGAAAAATTCAATTTGCCATAAATCTGAATTTGTTGGTGCTTCCTGCTAACAAATCAATTTTTCCTGAAGTGGCAGGGGAAAAAAATACATACTCACCGCATCCCTTTGATGGCACAGAGGCCATCAAATTCATCTTGATTGAACAAAATGTGCCAAATCTCGTATCAGTGATAGTATCATTGTGATCGGCCAGTGAGATGACTTGGTGATGTCATCACGTCAGGGCACCCAAGATTTGGCCTCTCCGCAATCAAATGGAAGAGGAGAGTATGTTTTTTTTTAACTGCTGATTAACCCCTGAAAGGCCTCAACATAGCAACTGTGGGGTTCAGTGACTCAGGATGGGTCATTAATATCAGATTTTCGAGGGTTCGTCACCTGGCAACCTCGCTGATCAGCTGTACGAAGAGAAAGTGCTCGCACACTGGCAAGGAGTCGTCTTATAGAAGTGAGTGGGATGGCTTCTTGTAATTACACCTGCTTACCACTGCAATGTCGACAGCGAGCAGGTAAACAACAAAGGGAATGCTGTGTTGGCATGGCCTTCTCTTCAACCAGCTGATCGGCGGGGGTGTCGGGTGTCAGATTCCCACCGATCTGATATTGATAACCTATTAATAAATCCTTAAACCCTTTAAACAGATGTGGTCAGTCCTACTGAGGGTTATAAACTGCTTTACAAATATAGCTATATGTGGAAAGGGGGTGGCATTGCTTATTTACCTGTGCTTGAACACATTGTTTCTGTATGAGCACACTACTTAGTATATTCATTCAAATGTCAGTATTGTATCAACATTGTCAAGTCTATACACATCAATGAAAAGTGGCCTTCTCTGTAGTCTCCATGACCCACAGTGGGTGAGAATACATTAATGATTTAATATTTACAGACGTGGCACTTTCAGTGCTTACTTATATATAGTAGATTTATCATAACCTTTGGAAACACATTCATACAAGCACCATCATCCCCCACTATTAATCCAAGCATGTAATCTTGCTTTTACCTCCTAAGTGATTTAAATACAAGTGATTCCAGCAGTGGTCCAGTTATCATGTTAGCGGGATGTTAAAAGGCATTTTTGTCATGATTACTAAACAGTCATGAGCTTTTTGATGCTAGAATGGTTATAAACTAATTTGAATAATGGCCTTTCAAAAATGTCAGTTCTGTGAACCAATTCAAGGGAAGTGTTTTTAGTCTTTGGCTCCATTTACTTGTAAAAAAAAAACACTCCAGTAAACTAATTAATGAAAGCAACACATATACTGTATGTGATCTTATGTCTTCCTGTTTTTTTCAAGCATTGCAGCATTAAAGTGGTTTTCTGGGATTTTTTATTTATGGCCTTATTATTGTGTAATGCAGGGCAGGTCCAAATAATCATGAAACATAGAAGATTGACAACAAAAAGTAGTATGCCCTTGTATGCCCTTGTACAATTTCCTTTTTATTTTTATCTTGCTGAAATCCATATGATTCAAGTGATATCCACATCACCACCTTCATCCAACACTTTCATGAGAAATTCAAAGAAACCAAAGAGACTAGACATTCAAAGTTGTTTTTCATAGGTGGTCAATTATCTTCTGGAGAGGTTCCATTATTTTTACTACTACATAATAAGTAGAAACCCTGAGGTCCGTACTTGTGTCCCTGAAACCCTTGAAGATAAAAAAGGAGGACTTACCTGTCCTTGGTCCCTCCACCGATGCGTTCCCAGCCACTTCTGGTCCCAACAAGATCAGGAAGCTGTGTATACAAGGAGGAGGACAGTGGCTCCACCCACTTCACCAACGTGAATCGGTGCACACCCGCCGGTTCACCCTAAACCGTCAAAAACAAGTAATAGTGGTATGTGTGCGGGAGCACTCAAATACCTGGTACATGGATTATATACATAAATGTAAATTTAATGGTTAAAAAATGCAATGGTTGTATGCAAATAATACAACTAATATTATACAAAATAACTAAAATCTCAGACTAAAAGGTCCATCTTGTAGAATCATATATCCACCAATGGTCCATATATAGATCAATCACACAATGGTGTGGAAAGGAGCCATATGTTCAGGTGACTATACTGTCCCAATAATAAATATTAGCAGCAGAAGCGATCTTCACCCTGTTTGGGTTTAGCGCCCGTTGGAGTGACAGTCAATGTGTACACTATGCGCGATGCAATATGAGCACATACATAGATGGTTACTTTACCACTCCTCTTGTGCAATCTCCCTTGTTCTTGCTATGAGCGGTAATGCGGGTGCGTGCCTTTCCCCTGCCAGGACCTGCGGCGTCCCACGTGGTCCTTCCGTCACTAAGTGGCGTCCCACATGACGGTGGTGGGCGCATCCAATTGGATGCTCATCTCCTGGACGCTAAAGTCGAGGTCGCTACTTCTGAAGGGATATCTTTCAAAGTGGTAATATCAGAAAAGCGATTCCCTTGTTCTCAATTCAAAAGGATATAATGTAAAGCTTCTCCCAATATATTTTCATAAAGTAGCTTGCCCGATACCCAAACGCATTTCAGGGCGTATATTAGCTGGCCCCTTCTTCAGTGGTTAATTGGCAAGCTGTCCACAGTTCCTTTTTATAGGTTCCCTCATCATGGGGAATTCTGGGATAAAACCGGGCAAGTTGCAAAACATGGATATGGGTTCTATTGGATCAAAATAGCTCCGTCCATACTTCAAGTCTGATACACAATAAAAAATACTTCATACCAATAAAAGTTAATATAAACATGTTTGTGGTCCCACATATATAAACTATGTAGCCAATAGTCATTTACAGATGATATTAAGGAGTATATATTGTGGGAATTAGCTTTTGATAGAGGCAGGATTGCCCTGCTGGCGGACAGTCAGAGACAGTGACACACAGGGTTAAGTCCAACAAAGTTCCACTTTATTGTGGTATCATCAGCAAAAACAAAATACGGCCTTTACATCTCAGGCAAAATACAAAACAAAACCGGCTCGTCTGAGCGCTGACTAACAGTATCGTACTCACTGTCCTAGGTACGGTTTGGTCAGCTCTGTAGTTCACCACAGATGCACACTCCCATGCAGCAGCATGTCAGTTCCAGATCTCCCTTGCTCACTCTGATCCTGCATCTTTATGCAAGTGCTACAGGTGCAGCTAATCAGGCAGCCCACACTTGTCAGAAGTGGACTGTGGATTGGGGAACCCGCCCACTCTTCCCCAATCCAAAACTCCAGGCCCTATACTGGCTTTTCCACAAAGCCACCTCAGGAAAGCATGAGCTTTCCACTACATACTGGGCAATCCCTGGAGCTAAGCAGCATATGACAGGATTCTGGGGAAAAATACCTGCCATCAATCACTTTTCCTGTCACTGTCTCACATACCCTCCCCCTCTGTTCGAACCTGTGGGGTCGGACATTTTTTGCTACCAGACAGTGTGTTCTCGACAGAGCGTCTGCATTTCCTTGTAGCTTCCCTGCTCTGTGCTCAACGGAAAAGTTAAAATTTTGTAAAGTGAGAAACCACCTAGTCACCCGTGCATTTCTCTCTTTCTGCTGGCACATCCATGTAAGTGGAGAGTGGTCGGTGACCAACCTAAAGCGGCGCCCCAACAGATAATACTTAAGGGATTCCAAGGCCCACTTGATCGCTAAGCATTCGCGTTCCACAATACTGTAATTTTTCTCAGCGGGAGTAAGCTTCCTGCTCAGATATATAACAGGATGTTCCTCACCGTCAATCTCCTGTGATAATACTGCACCTAGTCCTACATCAGACGCATCAGTCTGGACTACAAACTGCTTTGTGAAGTCTGGTGTGACTAGGACCGGTTGTTTACACAGTGCCACTTTTAATTCTTGGAATGCCTTTTCTGCCTCGACACTCCACTTGACCATGACTGACTTACTTCCCTTAGTAAGGTCTGTTAACGGGGCTGCTATACTGGCAAAGTGAGGAATAAACCTGCGGTAGTACCCTACAATGCCTAAAAAGGCTTTTACCTGCTTCTTGGTTACAGGACGTGGCCACTGCTGAATAGCGTCAACCTTATTCATCTGGGGTTTTACCACTCCCTGCCAATTATGTACCCTAGATAACGTGCTTCTTCCATCCCCAAAGTACACTTTTTAGGGTTTGCTGTCAAACCCGCGGCTCTGAGAGAATCTACTACCGCTTGTACTTTTGGTAAGTGGCTCTCCCAATCTTCACTAAAGATAATTATATCGTCCAAGTATGCTGAAGCATACCGACGATGGGGTTTAAGGACTATATCCATTAATCTTTGAAAGGTCGCTGGAGCCCCATGTAACCCAAAGGGCAAGCAGACATAATGGTAGAGCCCATCTGGGGTAACAAATGCAGTTTTCTCTTTGGCATTATCAGTGAGAGGGACTTGCCAGTAGCCTTTGGTTAGGTCAAGAGTGGAGAAATATCTAGCACGTCCCAGTCTCTCAATGAGTTCATCAACCCGTGGCATAGGATACGCGTCAAACTTTGATATGTCATTCAACTTTCGAAAGTCATTACAAAAACGTATTGTGCCATCGGGTTTAGGAATCAACACTATGGGACTGGACCAGTCACTTTTGATTCTTCTATCACACCTAGGGCTAACATTTTCTTGACCTCCTCAGATATGGCTTGTTTACGGGCTTCAGGGACCCTGTAAGGTTTTAAATGGACTCGTACATGTGGTTCAGTAACAATATCATGTTTAATGACATTTGTCCGTCCTGGCAACTCTGAAAACACGTCAGTGTTCCTCTGCACGAACTCCTTGACCTCCTGTCCCTGTGACTTTGACAAGGAGTCTGACACACGCACTTCTGGAGTTCCACTGCAGAGGGCGCTCACTGCTGACAGAGTTTCTCTGTCTTTCCAGGGCTTAATAAGGTTCACGTGATATATTTGTTCTGGCTTTCTCTTACCAGGCTGGTACACCCTATAGTTTACCTCACCCACTTGTTCAATTATCTCATATGGCCCCTGCCACCTAGCAAGAAATTTACTGTCTACAGTGGGCACTAAAACTAACACTCGGTCCCCGGGATTAAAGGTTCTTACTCTAGCGGACCTATTATATACCCGACTTTGGGCCTCCTGAGCCTGTTCTAAATGCTCTTTAACAATTGGCATAACAACATCAATTCTGTCCTGCATCAGCGAGATATGTTCTATCACACTCCTGTAAGGGGTGGGCTCTTGTTCCCAGGTTTCCTTTGCTATGTCCAGTAGACCACGTGGATGTCTACCATACACAAGTTCAAAGGGAGAGAAACCTGTGGATGACTGAGGAACTTCACGAATAGCAAACATGAGATATGGCAAAAGACAGTCCCAATCCTTCCCGTCCTTGCTGACCACCTTCCTTAACATACTCTTTAGAGTCTTATTAAATCTTTCTACGAGTCCGTCTGTTTGTGGGTGATACACAGATGTACGCAGGTGTTTAATTTTTAACAGTTTACACAGCTCCTTCATGACTCTGGACATAAAGGGGTGCCCTGGTCGGTAAGAATCTCTTTAGGTATACCGGTACGGGTAAACATGTTAAATAATTCTCTCGCTATAGTTTTAGAGGAGGTGTTTCGTAGAGGGAATGCTTCAGGATACCAGGTGGCGTAATCCAGCACCACCAGGATATACTGATGTCCCCTTGCAGACTTTACTAATGGACCAACCAAATCCATGGCAATCCTATCAAAAGGAACTTCTATAATAGGTAGAGGAACCAGTGGACTCCTGAAATTTGGCATCGGCGCAGTCAGTTGGCACTCAGGGCAGGACTCACAGTACCTTTGTACCTCAGTGTACACCCCAGGCCAGAAAAACCTTTGTAAAATGCGTTCTCTGGTTTTATCACAGCCTAGGTGTCCACCAAGCACATGCTTATGAGCTAGATCTAATACCATTCTACGGTAAGGCTGTGGCACCACAAGCTGCTCAACAACTTCCCCACGTATTTTATCAACCTGATACAACAATTCTTGGTTAATAGCCATGTGGGGGAACATTTTATCAGCACCTGGAAATTGAGGCACACCATTTATGACCTTGACATTCTCCCTGGCCTTTACTAGTGTGGGATCTCGATGTTGGGCTGTGCCAAAATTATCCCGGGATACCTCTAGGTCAGGAATATCCCCACTTTCCTCTGGTTCCTCTGTCTCACCAGCAAGAACCTCTAAAGGAACGTTGTGTTCAGTGGTCACCCCTATGGCTGGCACCTCAGCATCCTGGTCAAAGGGTACAGGGTTTATCACAGGGCACACATTGTTGTCATAAGGGACCCTTACAGTGGAGCACACACTTCTCATCCCCCACAAGTCCCAGAACAATGGAAAGTCTCTCCCCAGGATCACACTGTGCATCAGAGACTTGACCACGCCCACTTCATGAGAGGCAGTTCCGCATTCAGTCTCTAGTGTGATCAAGGCTGTGGGATATTCTTTAGTGTCCCCGTGAATACACAATACCCCAATTAAATGTCCTCTGAATGCTGCGGGGTCTACCAGACTGGCATGCACCAAGGTAACCAAACTGCCAGAGTCCAATAGAGCATTAACGCGACATCCATTTACTTGAATAGCACACATTTGTTGTTCAGTCTCAGACACAGTTTCAGCTGAACAAACAGGCCGTGCAAACAGAGACAGCCGTCTGGCTGTATCACACTCCATAGGCTCAGTGGTCAGGGGACAGCTTGCAGCAATATGTCCATATCCATGACACCGCCAGCACTGTATGCGGCCTTGGTCCCCAAATCTAGAACCAGTTCTGGACATCTGGGTCCCACTGGGACCTTCAGTCAATAAATCCCTGTCTGAGCCACCACCCTTAACGGCACTTTTAAGCCCTTTTTGAGAAGGAACAGTCTTACCGGAAGATCCGCGTGTTTTGCTGTTCCGAGGGTTAGGGTGTCCAGGAGGCACTTCTTGGAGTAGATCCTCAGTTGCTCTGTGCCTTTCAAGTAGGTTGACCAGCTGATTAGCGTCTGTGGGGTCTCCTTGTCCGACCCAGTGCTGGATCCTAGGAGGTAAGGAAGGGATGTACTTGTCCAGTACCACTCTCTCCACGATCTGTGCCGGGGTTGCCTCCTCGGGTTGCAGCCATTTTCGTACCAGGTGAACAAGGTCATACATTTGTGACCGGGCAGGTAGGTGTTCTACATAAGTCCAATTGTGCACCCGTCGCGCCCAGACATGCATGTTAACCCCCAAACGGGCAAGGATTTCACCCTTTAGCCTGGTATAGTCCTTAGCATCCTGTTCACTCAGGTCAAAATATGCTTTTTGCGGTTCTCCCGTTAGGAAAGGAGCTACCACCTCAGCCCACTGGTCAGCAGGTAACCTCTCGCGTTCTGCCACACGCTCAAACACTACGAGGTAAGCCTCGACATCATCAGTGGGGGTCATTTTCTGTAACGAGGACTGTACTGCAGCACGAGCCTTTGAAAGCGGCTCAAGAGGACTCTGCATTCTCTCTGCCACAGTCTGAATCTGCTCCTGCAGCTGCCGGTTTATCTGCTGCTGTTCCTTTAAGGCTAGCCTGTTGGCTTCCACTAGCAAGGCATTTGTTTCGGCCTGGGCACGCATGGCTTCCTCATGCACCCGCTGCTGAGTGGCGCTGGCTTCTTGCAAGGATGTGCTGACCTGAATTTGGTTGGCAGCGGCCTGCTGGAGGCTAGCATTCACCTGAAGCAACTGTTTAACTAGTTCCTCCATATCAACAGTCTTTTCTGATAGCCTTGTTGCAGCTTTTACCCAGGACATCCACTTTGAAGTACTCTCAAAGTTTTATTAGCGTGGTTGCCCCTAGCAACCGGTTTCAGCCAGGCGCTGTTACAAGTCCATTTATTTTGTGTATGTCTCTTTAAGACTGTGCCCGCATCCTCCACCATATGTGGGAATTAGCTTTTGATAGAGGCAGGATTGCCCTGCTGGCGGACAGTCAGAGACAGTGACACACAGGGTTAAGTCCAACAAAGTTCCACTTTATTGTGGTATCAGCAGCAAAAACAAAATACGGCCTTTACATCTCAGGCAAAATACAAAACAAAACCGGCTCGTCTGAGCGCTGACTAACAGTATCGTACTCACTGTCCTAGGTACGGTTTGGTCAGCTCTGTAGTTCACCACAGATGCACACTCCCATGCAGCAGCATGTCAGTTCCAGATCTCCCTTGCTCACTCTGATCCTGCATCTTTATGCAAGTGCTACAGGTGCAGCTAATCAGGCAGCCCACACTTGTCAGAAGTGGACTGTGGATTGGGGAACCCGCCCACTCTTCCCCAATCCAAAACTCCAGGCCCTATACTGGCTTTTCCACAAAGCCACCTCAGGAAAGCATGAGCTTTCCACTACATACTGGGCAATCCCTGGAGCTAAGCAGCATATGACAGGATTCTGGGGAAAAATACCTGCCATCAATCACTTTTCCTGTCACTGTCTCACATACCCTCCCCTCTGTTCGAACCTGTGGGGTCGGACATTTTTGCTACCAGACAGTGTGTTCTCGACAGAGCGTCTGCATTTCCTTGTAGCTTCCCTGCTCTGTGCTCAACGGAAAAGTTAAAATTTTGTAAAGTGAGAAACCACCTAGTCACCCGTGCATTTCTCTCTTTCTGCTGGCACATCCATGTAAGTGGAGAGTGGTCGGTGACCAACCTAAAGCGGCGCCCCAACAGATAATACTTAAGGGATTCCAAGGCCCACTTGATCGCTAAGCATTCGCGTTCCACAATACTGTAATTTTTCTCAGCGGGAGTAAGCTTCCTGCTCAGATATATAACAGGATGTTCCTCACCGTCAATCTCCTGTGATAATACTGCACCTAGTCCTACATCAGACGCATCAGTCTGGACTACAAACTGCTTTGTGAAGTCTGGTGTGACTAGGACCGGTTGTTTACACAGTGCCACTTTTAATTCTTGGAATGCCTTTTCTGCCTCGACACTCCACTTGACCATGACTGACTTACTTCCCTTAGTAAGGTCTGTTAACGGGGCTGCTATACTGGCAAAGTGAGGAATAAACCTGCGGTAGTACCCTACAATGCCTAAAAAGGCTTTTACCTGCTTCTTGGTTACAGGACGTGGCCACTGCTGAATAGCGTCAACCTTATTCATCTGGGGTTTTACCACTCCCTGCCAATTATGTACCCTAGATAACGTGCTTCTTCCATCCCCAAAGTACACTTTTTAGGGTTTGCTGTCAAACCCGCGGCTCTGAGAGAATCTACTACCGCTTGTACTTTTGGTAAGTGGCTCTCCCAATCTTCACTAAAGATAATTATATCGTCCAAGTATGCTGAAGCATACCGACGATGGGGTTTAAGGACTATATCCATTAATCTTTGAAAGGTCGCTGGAGCCCCATGTAACCCAAAGGGCAAGCAGACATAATGGTAGAGCCCATCTGGGGTAACAAATGCAGTTTTCTCTTTGGCATTATCAGTGAGAGGGACTTGCCAGTAGCCTTTGGTTAGGTCAAGAGTGGAGAAATATCTAGCACGTCCCAGTCTCTCAATGAGTTCATCAACCCGTGGCATAGGATACGCGTCAAACTTTGATATGTCATTCAACTTTCGAAAGTCATTACAAAAGCGTATTGTGCCATCGGGTTTAGGAATCAACACTATGGGACTGGACCAGTCACTTTTTGATTCTTCTATCACACCTAGGGCTAACATTTTCTTGACCTCCTCAGATATGGCTTGTTTACGGGCTTCAGGGACCCTGTAAGGTTTTAAATGGACTCGTACATGTGGTTCAGTAACAATATCATGTTTAATGACATTTGTCCGTCCTGGCAACTCTGAAAACACGTCAGTGTTCCTCTGCACGAACTCCTTGACCTCCTGTCCCTGTGACTTTGACAAGGAGTCTGACACACGCACTTCTGGAGTTCCACTGCAGAGGGCGCTCACTGCTGACAGAGTTTCTCTGTCTTTCCAGGGCTTAATAAGGTTCACGTGATATATTTGTTCTGGCTTTCTCTTACCAGGCTGGTACACCCTATAGTTTACCTCACCCACTTGGTCAATTATCTCATATGGCCCCTGCCACCTAGCAAGAAATTTGCTGTCTACAGTGGGCACTAAAACTAACACTCGGTCCCGGGATTAAAGGTTCTTACTCTAGCGGACCTATTATATACCCGACTTTGGGCCTCCTGAGCCTGTTCTAAATGCTCTTTAACAATTGGCATAACAACATCAATTCTGTCCTGCATCAGCGAGATATGTTCTATCACACTCCTGTAAGGGGTGGGCTCTTGTTCCCAGGTTTCCTTTGCTATGTCCAGTAGACCACGTGGATGTCTACCATACACAAGTTCAAAGGAGAGAAACCTGTGGATGACTGAGGAACTTCACGAATAGCAAACATGAGATATGGCAAAAGACAGTCCCAATCCTTCCCGTCCTTGCTGACCACCTTCCTTAACATACTCTTTAGAGTCTTATTAAATCTTTCTACGAGTCCGTCTGTTTGTGGGTGATACACAGATGTACGCAGGTGTTTAATTTTTAACAGTTTACACAGCTCCTTCATGACTCTGGACATAAAGGGGTGCCCTGGTCGGTAAGAATCTCTTTAGGTATACCGGTACGGGTAAACATGTTAAATAATTCTCTCGCTATAGTTTTAGAGGAGGTGTTTCGTAGAGGGAATGCTTCAGGATACCAGGTGGCGTAATCCAGCACCACCAGGATATACTGATGTCCCCTTGCAGACTTTACTAATGGACCAACCAAATCCATGGCAATCCTATCAAAAGGAACTTCTATAATAGGTAGAGGAACCAGTGGACTCCTGAAATTTGGCATCGGCGCAGTCAGTTGGCACTCAGGGCAGGACTCACAGTACCTTTGTACCTCAGTGTACACCCCAGGCCAGAAAAACCTTTGTAAAATGCGTTCTCTGGTTTTATCACAGCCTAGGTGTCCACCAAGCACATGCTTATGAGCTAGATCTAATACCATTCTACGGTAAGGCTGTGGCACCACAAGCTGCTCAACAACTTCCCCACGTATTTTATCAACCTGATACAACAATTCTTGGTTAATAGCCATGTGGGGGAACATTTTATCAGCACCTGGAAATTGAGGCACACCATTTATGACCTTGACATTCTCCCTGGCCTTTACTAGTGTGGGATCTCGATGTTGGGCTGTGCCAAAATTATCCCGGGATACCTCTAGGTCAGGAATATCCCCACTTTCCTCTGGTTCCTCTGTCTCACCAGCAAGAACCTCTAAAGGAACGTTGTGTTCAGTGGTCACCCCTATGGCTGGCACCTCAGCATCCTGGTCAAAGGGTACAGGGTTTATCACAGGGCACACATTGTTGTCATAAGGGACCCTTACAGTGGAGCACACACTTCTCATCCCCCACAAGTCCCAGAACAATGGAAAGTCTCTCCCCAGGATCACACTGTGCATCAGAGACTTGACCACGCCCACTTCATGAGAGGCAGTTCCGCATTCAGTCTCTAGTGTGATCAAGGCTGTGGGATATTCTTTAGTGTCCCCGTGAATACACAATACCCCAATTAAATGTCCTCTGAATGCTGCGGGGTCTACCAGACTGGCATGCACCAAGGTAACCAAACTGCCAGAGTCCAATAGAGCATTAACGCGACATCCATTTACTTGAATAGCACACATTTGTTGTTCAGTCTCAGACACAGTTTCAGCTGAACAAACAGGCCGTGCAAACAGAGACAGCCGTCTGGCTGTATCACACTCCATAGGCTCAGTGGTCAGGGGACAGCTTGCAGCAATATGTCCATATCCATGACACCGCCAGCACTGTATGCGGCCTTGGTCCCCAAATCTAGAACCAGTTCTGGACATCTGGGTCCCACTGGGACCTTCAGTCAATAAATCCCTGTCTGAGCCACCACCCTTAACGGAACTTTTAAGCCCTTTTTGAGAAGGAACAGTCTTACCGGAAGATCCGCGTGTTTTGCTGTTCCGAGGGTTAGGGTGTCCAGGAGGCACTTCTTGGAGTAGATCCTCAGTTGCTCTGTGCCTTTCAAGTAGGTTGACCAGCTGATTGGCGTCTGTGGGGTCTCCTTGTCCGACCCAGCGCTGGATCCTAGGAGGTAAGGAACGGATGTACTTGTCCAGTACCACTCTCTCCACGATCTGTGCCGGGGTTGCCTCCTCGGGTTGCAGCCATTTTTTCGTACCAGGTGAACAAGGTCATACATTTGTGACCGGGCAGGTAGGTGTTCTACATAAGTCCAATTGTGCACCCGTCGCGCCCAGACATGCATGTTAACCCCCAAACGGGCAAGGATTTCACCCTTTAGCCTGGTATAGTCCTTAGCATCCTGTTCACTCAGGTCAAAATATGCTTTTTGCGGTTCTCCCGTTAGGAAAGGAGCTACCACCTCAGCCCACTGGTCAGCAGGTAACCTCTCGCGTTCTGCCACACGCTCAAACACTACGAGGTAAGCCTCGACATCATCAGTGGGGGTCATTTTCTGTAACGAGGACTGTACTGCAGCACGAGCCTTTGAAAGCGGCTCAAGAGGCCTCTGCATTCTCTCTGCCACAGTCTGAATCTGCTCCTGCAGCTGCCGGTTTATCTGCTGCTGTTCCTTTAAGGCTAGCCTGTTGGCTTCCACTAGCAAGGCATTTGTTTCGGCCTGGGCACGCATGGCTTCCTCATGCACCCGCTGCTGAGTGGCGCTGGCTTCTTGCAAGGATGTGCTGACTTGAATTTGGTTGGCAGCGGCCTGCTGGAGGCTAGCATTCACCTGAAGCAACTGTTTAACTAGTTCCTCCATATCAACAGTCTTTTCTGATAGCCTTGTTGCAGCTTTTACCCAGGACATCCACTTTGAAGTACTCTCAAAGTTTTATTAGCGTGGTTGCCCCTAGCAACCGGTTTCAGCCAGGCGCTGTTACAAGTCCATTTATTTTGTGTATGTCTCTTTAAGACTGTGCCCGCATCTTCCACCATATGTGGGAATTAGCTTTTGATAGAGGCTGGATTGCCCTGCTGGCGGACAGTCAGAGACAGTGACACACAGGGTTAAGTCCAACAAAGTTCCACTTTATTGTGGTATCATCAGCAAAAACAAAATACGGCCTTTACATCTCAGGCAAAATACAAAACAAAACCGGCTCGTCTGAGCGCTGACTAACAGTATCGTACTCACTGTCCTAGGTACGGTTTGGTCAGCTCTGTAGTTCACCACAGATGCACACTCCCATGCAGCAGAATGTCAGTTCCAGATCTCCCTTGCTCACTCTGATCCTGCATCTTTATGCAAGTGCTACAGGTGCAGCTAATCAGGCAGCCCACACTTGTCAGAAGTGGACTGTGGATTGGGGAACCCGCCCACTCTTCCCCAATCCAAAACTCCAGGCCCTATACTGGCTTTTCCACAAAGCCACCTCAGGAAAGCATGAGCTTTCCACTACATACTGGGCAATCCCTGGAGCTAAGCAGCATATGACAGGATTCTGGGGGAAAAATACCTGCCATCAATCACTTTTCCTGTCACTGTCTCACAATATATATTATGTCATATGTACCATAACATCAGATATTTACCTATTCTTAAAGGGACAGGATATCTTCCTATTCTTAAAGGGACAGAATATCTTGAGTGACGAGTGTTAGGGGAAAGGTCTGCTAGAGAGGGGAGATCGGGATGCTGGAAAACAGCTGGATGCCGATGTCCCGTCGCCGGCAGACCTTATCCCCATATTATAGGAATCCGAATAACTCCATCTCAGCATTGAGCCCTCTAGGAATCAGGGACTGGAATTCAAAAATCCTCCTTGTCTCGGTTCTGGACATTTGTGCTATTAAATTGCCGCCCCTCCATGAACTTACCACTTTTTCTATGGCCATGAAGGAGAGGCTAGAAGAGTCACTTCAGTGTACCTCTTTATAATGTTTGGACAAGGAGTACAGCAGGTATCCCTTTCGGATATTCCCTATATGTTCAGCAACTCTCTTTTTTAGAGTTCTCTTTGTCTTCCCCAAATACTGTTTTCTACATGGACATTCCAATAGGTAAATGATGTTCGTGGAATTACATGTTAATCCCTCCTTAATGTCCAGGTAGAAATCGTTTTGGGTAGAGGATACTCGTGTCACTTTTTTTGGGATTGGGTTATTTTTGCTACAGACACATTTCCCACATTTGTAAAATCCTTGTAGGGATAACCAATTTTTGTTGGATCTATATGATTGGGGGCCTTAGTGTATACTATTTTCGGTTCCTTTGTAATTTTGGTCCCTATCAATTTGTCCTCCAAGAGGTGACCCCAGTGTTTTCTAATTATTCTTTCTATGGATTTGTACTGTGCATGAAAGGGGAAGACATACGTAAAAAAGCACCCAGAAATGGATGCCAACAAAGCGCTGGAGAGTTCTGGTGCCCAGCAATGAGTCCAGATCTAAATCCCATTGAACACCTGTGGAGAGATCTTAAAATTGCTGTTGGGAAAAGGCGCCCTTCCAATAAGAGAGACCTGGAGCAGTTTGCAAAGGAAGAGTAGTCCTAAATTCCGGGTGAGAGGTGTAAGAAGCTTATTTATGGTTATAGGAAGCGACTGACTTCAGTTATTTTTTCCAAAGTGTGTGCAACCAAATATTAAATTAAAGGTGCCAATAATTTTCTCCAGTCCATTTTTAGAGTTTGGTGTGACATTACAGTATGTCTATTTTGCTTTTTTTCCTCCCGTTTTTGGTTTTGTTCCAATACACACAAAGGGAATAAACATATGTATAGCAAAACATGTGTTACTGAAATACCTTTCTGTGAGAAATACTTCATTGTATGCCTCGCTCAGAAAAAGTGTGATATCTTAATTATTTAAAAGCTATGTACACCTTCGGGGCCATTTTTTATAATTGCATTTTACTCATTTTAGGCCTAAAATCATTTTTTTTATTGGTCTTAATTAAAAATATTCAGCAGCTTTGTCATAAACGGTAAACTTCTGCCTAGCTGTGAGAATTGCACTTTCACTTTCACTTTGTGCCAGTCAGCTAATAAACTTTATCTCATATTTTCTTATAGCTAAGGCTACTTTCACACTCGTGTTTTGGCCGGATCTATAATGGATCTGCAAAAAAAGATCAGTTACAATGATACAACCGCATGCTTCCATTATGAACGGATCCATTAGTATTTTCTGTAACATAGCCAAGACGTATCCATCATGAACTCCATTGAAAGCCAATGGGAGACGGATCCGTTTTCTACTGTGCCAGATTGTCCGAGAAAACAGATCTGTCCCCATTGACTTACATTGTGTGCCAGGACCGTTTTGCTCAGTTTCATCAAGTGGACAGCAAAACACTGCAGGCAGCATCTTGGTGTCCGCCTCCAGAGCGGAATGGAGACTGATCGGAGGCAAACTGATGCATTCTGAAAGGATCCTTTTCCATTGAGAATGCATTATGGCAAAACTGATCCATTTTGGACCACTTGTGAGAACCCATGACGGATCTCACAAACGGAAAGCCAAAACGAAAGTGTGAAGATAGCCTTAAAAACACTTATGTAAGCCATATTCTTATCAATAAGATAAGAATTGAGCTATATATATAAGGTGTTTATCAGAGACCAGAAATAAGGAGCCATCAGCTGAGTTGCCTGATGAAACACTGTAAAAACACAGAGCATGCTAGTAGGGAATATCAAGACTATACAGAGAAAGGGGATAAAAATTTTGAATAAAATCTGAAAAAAATATTTTTAGCTAAAAATGCTACAATGCAATAGTAAAAAAAAAATGCCCCCAAAGGTGTCCATAGCCTTTAAAGGGGTTGTCTCATGAAAAATATACAACAGTTTTTATACCAGCACATGGATCTGAATACTTTTGTAATTGCATGTAACTAAATATTTAGTATAGCTACTGAGTTATTCAATAAGATCAATCTGTATAGCGCTACCTGCTGTTTGTTTTTTTCTTATGTCTTTGTCCTACTTACTGAGAAGAGCGCATATGCTCAGTTTCATACTTGAACTGCCTCCAGAGTTGTGATAGGGAGAGAACAACACAAGAAAGACACACCCCAGAGAAAGGACACTCCTCTTGAGCTGCAAGCTTGATATAAATATAGCAGAGCAATTTGAGAAATGAATGGGGAGATCTCTAGATCAACATGAGGTACAGGGCTGGTTCTAACTTTGTTAAAAAGAGACTGCCGTGTACTATATGATGTCTGATTAACATTTTTAACATTAATCATGTACAGGATGGTGCATCCTAAAATATAAACACGTAAAAATAAACACAGGTATGAATGACTTTCTGTACTCATATTAACCCATGGAAAAGGGCAGACTGGGAGTTCACCCCAAAAGTATGAGATAAAGGGTAACTCAATTAAAATGTTATCACCTTCATTGTAGTATTTCATGAATGCAAGGCCTCATGCTAATTTTGATAAAAAAGACCTGACCTTTCATGCAAATTGAAAATTGTCCTGTATTTAGGCTTCTAAAAACACAATATAATTATCAAGACAAATAGGGACTGCCACCACTGTTCCACAGCTTCTGAAGCTTATGACCTTCTGGTTTAATTTTTGTGTGGATCTTTACACAAGCTACACAAGGATGGTCACTTTTTTTTTATTTTATTAAATCAAATACACATAGTACAGAAAAAAAAAACACATAATAGATACATACCGTATATTTCCCAACCCACCCGCCACCCCACCCAAACTGGAGAGAGCGGGAGGAAAAAAAAGGTTGGTCACTTTTTTGTATTACTGCACTGTGTTTTTGTTGCTTTAATACATTAAGCCTGCCAGAATAACAGTGGTTATTTCTGTAGTAACAAGACGTGATACTAGTGTCATAAACTTACCTGTCCGAATTCCAGCAGCACGATCCTCAGCCTTGGCCCCCTGGTGACACGACAGCATCCTTAGCAACAGGATGCAATATTCTGTTTAGCCCTGCAGCGGTTGTGTTCTGGAGGAGACTAGCAGTGGATTGATTGCTCAGCTGCTCTATTCCTGTGTGCTAGTGTTTCTGACTAGTGGAGCGCCTATCAGGTGCTGGTCAAGATACTCAGTGATATATTTAAACCCCTTCCTGGCCATACACTAGTGCCAGTGATAGTCATGTTTGGGCTCACTAGGTAGGTTCCTGGTTCTTGCTCCTTTGCTGGTTTGGATTGCTCTTGTTTTTGACCTCGGCTCGTCCTTTGACCACTCTCTGTCTCTCGTGATTTCTACTTTGCATCCCGTTTGGTTACACCCCTCTCTTTCTCTAATTTTTGTACTATGTTGTACATTTTGTACGACTCTGTCTTTGTGTCCACTTTCTATAGGTATTTTTCTGTCTCTGCACCTTAGTAGCATAGGGATTGTTGCAGTGAGCCAGACCGACAGGGGAATTATATGTGAGGTCATGGTGTGAGCAATTAGGTATGCCGAGGTGAATACAGTTCTGGTTACTCACTGTTATGTCGTCCCTGGGCAGGCTTGCATAAGTGATGAGGAGAACGGCACAACAATTCTCTGGGGCACGCTCTGATAAGGGACACAGGCCAGATGGTGTTTCGATGTGCCCTTGGTGGTCTGTATTGATGTGCCTATGGCAAGGTCCCTGATTGCCGTTACGCCAGTACCTTTTGTGGTGGTACAACCATTTATAGTAGTAGTAATTGAGGAATTGGAAACTGAGACATCAGTGAAATCCAACTTATGGCTTTTACTGAACGTTGCTCATGGTAACAGTTACATCCAAGTATAAAACAGTCTCTAGTACATCCAGATATGAAATACAGTCTCTTTAAGATGGGCAAAGGTAAAGCTGCAAAGGGTCCACTGCTCACAGGTGTGATGTCTGTTCCCCAGGCTAGTAATGATATAGATTTTTATGCTTACTGGTAGGTGACTTCAACGCTGGTCCCTGTTATCACAATGCAGGTTAGTGAGGCTGCCGGAGGCTGGTAAGTCCATCACTAGTTAACTCCAAAGGTCCTAAGGCGCTTGTAGAAATGGCAGTAACCCTTTGGGTCTATGTTCCTTCAGTTCTTTGTGGATTAATATCCTTATTTGAAGCTAAACTTCTAGCTCATGTCCACTAACTCTTGGAAGAGTTCTGAACAGGATGCGGACAGATCAAGGCTGAAGACTACTCTAACTGACTAGGCCTGAGCTATGCTATATATGGGATGTGTTGTCTCCCCCTAGTAGTAGGCTCAGTGTAATGTAAACTAACACGCCTGTAGGCAGGGATTATGCATAAAGATAAACTGCAACATAAAACAGGTTATATAAAGCATACAAGTGCGACACTGCATACCCCCCTTGTTTTACCTGTGTTGCCCTTGACACGAAGATGAAGGTGTCCTGAAAGATACAAAAAGAGAACAATCCTGCAGGCATGAAGGAACAGTACCATAACCCATAACAATACCTTTTTCTTGAGGCTGAAAAGCAACAAGTTAGTCACAAATGTAAATATCAGGCAAACATCAAGAATAGTAGTAAACAAGTGAAAAGGGGCGTTGTTTCTTTCCTCTGAAGACTGATGAACAGGGGTGCTGACCTGGCACAGCGGAATAGTAACAAACCAGGATAGTCCATAATGGGGGAAAATGATAAACATGGATGAAAGTCAGGAGGCTCACAGGGCATGAGTCCGTTCCCTGAGCATATGGGATGGTAGAATGATGAAACAAGTCACAGAGGCTCAGGTATGCTTGAGTCCTTCTCTGGGAACAGTAGATGAAGAGTAGGCAAATCATTCCTGGTAGCAGGTGGCACAGCTTTAAGCATTTCAATCAGGGTCTGCTTCATCTTTTCACAAAGTTCATTATCTTGGGGATGGTAAGCTGTTGTTCTGATTTTATGGCAATTGTGAAGAAAACACAGTTCCTTTAACAGTTGCTACTCAAAGGCATATCCTTGATTTGTAAGAATTTTTTCTGAACATCCATATGACACAAGTAAATGTTTCCAGAAGGCATTTGCAGTTGTTTTAGCTGTCAAGTCCTTAACAGGTACGGCTACAACAAATTTGGTATAATGGTCAATGATGGTCATAGCGTATGTATAGCCTGAGCGACTTGGTTCCAGCTTCACGTGGTCAATTGCAACGATCTCTAATGGTGTCTGGCTTACAATAAGATGTAAGGGTGCTCTTTGGTCATGCCTTTCACCTCTTTCAACAGCACAGGCGGAACACTCTCGACACCACTTCTCAATGTGTCCTTGCATTCCAATACAATAGAATCGTCTACGGATGGTAGCTTCTGTCTTCTGCACGCCAAAGTGTCCTGATTTGTCATGGTACATCTCGAGAATCATGCTTGCATCCCGACGGGGTATTACGATTTGGTATACTCTGTCATAGGTAACTGGATCTAGGCTTCTTCTCAATAGTAGGCCATTCTAGCAGGCGTATGAACAAGAGTTTCAATAGATTTAGCAGGCTCTGGTTGCGGACTCTTTCCCAGAATACTAATGGCTATCTCTTTAAAGTCCAGGAAGGTCACTCGGGTGTTGCGGAGCTAACATTCTCAACTAGCTTTTTAGGTTATCAGTGTTAACACCCTCAATGAATTGTTCTTTCAGAGTTTTGTCTTGGTTTTCTGCCTCACGGTGGTCTACCTGAACCACAGCTCTAAGGGCTTCTTGTAAAGACAATGCAAAGTCTCTGAGTGACTCACCGGTTTGTTGTTATGTGCTGAAGAACCTCATTTTGACCTCTGACATGGTCTTGGGTTCGAAGGTGGTGTAGAGTCTCTCAAATATCTGTTCCAGTGTTTTCCTTTCAGAGTTGGGCCAGGACGTCACCTCCCTCTAGTTGGGCTAGGAGTATTTCCATTTGCTGCTCTGTGGAGACAGGGTACAACCTGAACAAGGCACACATTTTCTCCTTAAAGTCTCTTAGGGTGTGACCAAAGTAGTAGTGCATGGTTAGTGGCATCCTGCTGGCTGCTGCGGTGGCTGGTGGGGATCCGCTGCAGGGGATCCGCTGAGGTCAGGCTGCGTGGTTTCCTCCTGAGCAGACATGGCAATAACCATCTATTTAAATGCTGCAGGCTAACTATGACTTTATACAATTTTTGAATGGGGTTGCTATTGGCAGCCGTTGCGGGAGTATGGCCCTTTAAGACGCGCGGTGCAGACCGGAGATACTGTTGCCGGAAAGTCTTATTAAATGTCCTCCTGCTACTGATGGAGGATTTTACAGGCTGAAAAGTAAGCCTTTACTTGCGCTTATTCCGAGGAGGTTGGCTGGCAATGGGACGATTCTGCTCTGTCTTGTTCGCAAGCCAGATCTCGCGGTGCGCGAGAGTACGTCACACTCAAGTCCCATGCGCAGCATTTCTTTTCAGCGCGATTCGCAGTCAGGAGGGGCGGTGCTACAATCTACATATAGCTCGGCCTCCCCGGATCACTACAGGAGTGGTAGGCGGTACTTATACTGGTTCCTTTGCATATGGGGTGGCGCACTAACTTTTTCCTGTCAAACTGCTCAGTAATGGCACAGCAAACAATTACAAGTCCCTTAAACAGCCATCTTAATTGCAAAACAGTCCATTCAAATAAAGCAAGCAGCGCTATTGACTTTTGAAAAAATCCACAAGTTTGCAGTTTTAAAGATGCGATTTTGTAGTAGAAGTAGAGTGCAATACATGCAGACACTTTTAAAGTATTTAAACAGTTTTTTTGGCACAATATAACAGTTCAAATAGATTGGGGCTCATTCACAATTAAATAGTCCAGAACGGCACACAGTTGATTACGATTTTGTATCCTGTTTGTGACGCCAAAATTATTATGCAGTGAGCCAGACCGACAGGGGAATTATATGTGAGGTCACGGAGTGAGCAATTAGGTAGGCCGAGGTGAATACAGTTCTGGTTACTCACAGTTATGTAGTCCCTGAGCAGGCTTGCATAAGTGATGAGGAGAATAGCACAGCGATTCTCTGGGGCACGCTATGATAAGGGACTCAGGCCAGATGGTGTTTGGAGGTGCCCTTGGTGGCCTGTATTTACTATTTGAGATTTATTTCTGTGGATTGATAAGGAAGAAGGAAATAGAGGGCATTTGAATAATTAATAGTAAATCAAACAGCTTTCCCTTCATGTGGAACTTCAAAGACCAAAGGTTATGGGGCTTATTCTGAAACCCCTGCCTTGGACAGAGAGTCTTAGCACAAGAAAACTTCAGATAATTCCCCTGTTAGAGTTATCTCAAAATGCTGTGTGTGATGCAATCTAAAATCTGATCAATGTTGCACAAAATATCAAGAAGTGATATTTGCTGATTTTTTGAGAAAAATGAATTGCAAAAAATATTGTCTTTCAGGTGGAGAAATGTACCTTTCTACACAAAATCTGAAGTTAACTTTAGAATCAACTAGTACATTGATTTACATATTCAGAGTTTGCTGTCTCACATTTGACATAACTAGTATTAAGCTAATGTGTAGTGGATTGTGTGACTCAATCTTCAACATATGTAAGGATTTGAACAACCAATACAAAAGCCAAATTGTGTAGGATAGACGACTGGGTCTGAGCATAATCAGAACAGCGGGTATTGTAAGGTGTTCCCAGCATGCAATGGTTAGTACATACCAAAAGGGCTTCAAGGAAGGACAACCAGTGAAGTGCAGAAGGGTCATGGGCTTGTTTACTCATGGACATGGGGTGCAATGGCAAACCAGTATAGTCAAATCCCACAAAAGAGCTAATTTAGGAAATATTCATATAATGCCGACTATGAAAGAAGGTGATTAAACATACTGCAGATTGCTGCATGATTGGGAAGCTGAAAACCATTCAAAGCATCCATGCTGACCACCACAAAAAGTGCCTATAATAGGCACCTGAGCATCAGAATTTGACCATGGAGCAATGGAATAAGATGGCCTTGTTTGCTAATCTAAATCATATGGATGTCTGTCACTTTCCTAGGGAAGAGATTACACTATAGTGCACATTGGGAAGAAGGCAAACCAGCAGAGGCATTATAATGCTCCAGGCAAAGTTCTTTTGCCCTGCCACACAGCAAAAATTGACAAGGATGGATTTGAAGAACATGACAGAAGTTCAAGTGTTGACCTGGCCTCCAAATTTCCCAGATCTCAATCTGATCAAGCATCGGAAAGATGTGCCGAAAAAACTAGTATTTAAAGGGGTTATCCCATGACCAATGTAAAAAATAAAAACCAGACATCATAGAGTACATGACAATCTCTTTCTAACAAAGCTGGAACCAGCCCTGTACCTCACATGGATCCAGAGATCTCCCCATTCATTGCTCTGCTAGATTAAGATCAAGCTGAAAGCTCAAGGGGAGTGTCTTTTCTGCTGCAGCTAAGGGAACGTGTCTCGGCTCCCCCTATCACAGCTCAGGAAGCAGTTGAAGGATGAAACTGAGCATGTGCGGCCTTCTGAGTGAGCAGGACAAAGAAATAAGAAAAAAACAAACTGCAGGTGGCGCTATACAGATACATTTTATTGCAGAACTCAGTGGCTATGCTAAATTTTTAATGACATGCAATTACAAAAGTATTCAGATCCAGGTGCTGGTTTGAAAACTGTAGAATATTTTTCGTGGGACAAACCCTTTAAAGGATCTGGTGCTAACATATTGGTGCCAAATAACATAGAACACCTTCAGTGGTCTTGTGGAGTCCATATTTCAAACTGTAAAATCATTTTTTCTAGCATGAGGGGAGGATGTAGAATATTTGACAGGTGGTTTGATTGTTATCGCTGATCATTGTATCCATGATATCTCTTGGATTAATCCCTTCCAGGCATCGGGCGTACATATAACGATCCCCCAATCACTTTTCCTTCTCACACTATTTATCTATCTGCAAAAAAAAAAGCAAAAGATGAAGCAGCACTCTCGCTAGCTAGGAGGTTAAAAGATGAGTGCCAGCGTACTTAATCCTGACCGAGGATTTAAATAACCATAAGCAAATAACAAAAAAATGATGTATTCAATTATCTTCATAGCAGCAACATTTCAGTCCTATCACAGGACCTCTCTCTATGGTATCTATCTATGGTAGCTATCTATCTATCTATCTATCTATCTATCTATCTATCTATCTATAAAACTGTCTGTCTATCTATTTATCTCTCTGTCTGTCTATCTATCCAGCTATCATCTATCTTTCTAATATCTAACCATCTAGTTATCTATCTATATATATATCTATCTATCTATCTATACCTGGTGGTAATATGTTTGGGAAAAACTGCTCTAGAAAGAAAGAGAGAACAGATATCCTGTCTTGGGTATCTAATGAATCCTACATAGGGTATCAGATTTTTCTGTAGTAAAAACACATTGTCTAAGGAATATTTATAAGTTGAAAGTAACTTCATCTAAGTATTGAAATGTTCCCTTTAAGTTCTCCGCTGCATTGTGACAGAATACTGACAGAATTCTCCAGCAGCATAGGTTTTTTGTGAATATTGCAGCAACTCAGATTTCATATTAATTACCTGCATGTGATTCCCTCAGCCCTTACAAGAGAGGAGTCATCATTACACCACCTCAAAGGCAACATTCAAAATTCAAATTCATGAAAGTAATCATTTATTATGCGTTTTTTAGTTTCACAGCTGAACCTTGTGTGGCCGAATGCTGACTTCTCGCGTGACCCATGTCCTGCTGCTTCTGTTTGTTAACCACCTGCCATGCAATATACCCATATAGTGTCTGCCACTGATACCTCTTCTTTATAATGTTTTAAATTCATAGCACGCTCCAACCTTGTTTGTGTTGTATCTATATTACATCATTTTAAAAAGGAGCATCGATATGTCATGATTTAAAGGCCAATAAAAATATCTCTGTGCAGTCTATTACATTGCTTGTTATTTCTGCAGTTAATGTCTTTTGATTGTGTACAACTCCCTGCTCTTTGTAACGGGTTGCAATGGAGCTTATTACTGGCTGCTAGCATTAGCAGATTTCGACTCATGACTTTTCATTATTTAAAACATACACCCAATTATGGTTTTCAGGCATTTTCTAAAATATTATGCACTTGCGTACATTTTTGTGATAGCTGCTGACACCTAGTATTTGTTCCTAAATTTAGATTTTCATGAACTATAACTAATTAGCAAAGAATTGAAGTGTTATTGTTACACAAATATTGTTACCATTTATTTGTTTCAGTAATATGCCAATTTGAAAATTGCAATTATCTTTAATAGTGTTATGTTTTAGCTGGGATAGTGCTGTGGTTTATAGATGCAGCCGTATGTGCAGATAATAGCAAAGAAAGGGCAAAAAAAGTATGATATATCTGCATTTTAAACATTTCCAATTATAAAGGAATGAGCATAAAGGTAAATATCTGTGCAGATCCATGTATTATACTGTCATAATTTACCCCGCACATTGAAATGTCAACAGTCTAATTACAAGAGTTCTCCGAGAGATTTTCCATACTCACCAAATTATTCAGCCTGTCCCATCTGTAATGAAAGTGTTTTATAGTCCAACCTATCCAGCCAATCTCTTCTTTATATATTCAAATAAATACAGCTTATACAGAGCAGATTTGTCCTCAGAAGTGACTATCCAAGAATTACTTAAACATTTTAATTATTATACAAAAAGTTATATTACTTAGGTTATAAAAAAAACTATTAAATGTTCAACATAAATAGGTAAGATGTTAACAATGCAAACAAGAAAGTACATACAGAAAAAGGCAGTTATTACAGCTGCTACAGATGTGTCCGCCCTTACCTTTGCCCAAATTAAACAGATTAAAAGGGAACCTGTCACCGAGAAAACACATATTAAAGGGTCAGCAGTACCTTATTGCAGTCTGTAACATGATTAGATAGTTGTCTGTGTCATTGCTATACAAAAATCTGCAAAAAGTATTTTATTCAACTGTAAACAGTGATCTTAAAGTCAAGGGGGCAGAGGATTTCTCGTCTGAAGTCAAGTGCACCCTGCCCCCTTTCCCACCCCTTAGCATTTGATTGATGGGATGTCAAATTCCTTCACTGCCAGGCGCTCGAGCAAAGTCTCGCGCATGCACAGGCTCTCATGTGCGAGTACCTTAACAGTGAGCCTCTGAAAACTACCTCACAGCGGAGGGGAACAGTGTGCAGGCACTGGAATTGCGTGTATGCGCAAGACTACGTTCGAGCGTCCAGTAGTGAAGAAATTGGAAATCCTATCAATCAAACACTAGGGGGTGGGAAAGGGCGTGGGGTGCACTTGCCTTCAGACGAGAAAGCCGCTGCCGTTTTGACTTCAAGACTATTGTTTACATAGCGTAGCCAGTTGAATAACAGTCTTTTTACAGACTTTGGCGCATTGCACAGAAAAGACATAGACAACTTTATAATCATGCTACAGGGTGCAATAAGGTACTGCTGGCAGTTTAATATTCGTTTTCTAGGTGACAGGTTCCCTTTAATTTCTCATCAAACAAATATAATACAGTATTGCAACATGCAAGCAAAACACTGGACAGGCCATATATATTGGTTTTCCAGTATAACAAAATCATGTTTTTTTTTCGAAAGCTAATCATCTCACACCACATATACCATATGCTGAGCCAAGAACACAGGTAAAAAAGGATACAGTTGTATGTGGCCCATGAAAGGAGAAAATACAAATGAAAGGAAGTTTATTGTAGCCATTTTTGTTTTTTACAACCTGCCTTCCAAAGGCCATAATAACTTTTTTTTAGTTTTCCATTCACATAGCTATACGAGGACTGTTTTTGCAGGATTGGTTGCAATTTGTAATGGTATTTAAAGTGCTATTCCAGTTAGGTAAGTTATCCTCTATACACAGGATAACTATTTGTTAGGGTCCTATTGTTGGGACCCGCACAATCATGAGAACAGGGACCCCGTATTCCCCGTATACTTAGCTAACTCCAAAACCCCCATAAAAATTTATGGAGAGACTGCGCACATGCCTGACTAGCAACTCTGTTCGTTTTCGGGAGGCTACATGGTGTACAGGGTTTCTGCTTTTGTGATCGGTGAGGGTCCCAGCAGTAGGACCCTCACCGATCTAATAGTTGTTACCTATTATAAGGATAGGGGATAACTGTACGTAGCTGGAATACCAGTTTACTATTGCATATAATGTATTAAGAACCTGGAAGAAATTATTAATGGGGTGGAATTGGAAAAAATTCAGTTGAGCCATTATTTTATGAGTTTGGTTTTCCAGCATTCACTGTGTGATAAAATTGACACAATACCTTTATTCTGTGGTTCAGCATGATCATAGCAATGCCAAATTTATATAGTTTTTTTTTTCTCTTCATTGCCATTTTATGATACCCATAACTTTTTTAAACTTACATTTACAGAGCTGTTCAAGCTGTTGTTTTGTGGGGGGATTCTGATCTAAATTTTTTAAATTAATTTGAGGTATGAATGAATTTTTAATCACTTTTTATTTCATTATTATTGGGTAGTGAAGCTTGTATCATGAATGGATGTTAGGATGTTGAAAAACACTGGATACTTCTAAGCAATAGGGTATCCATTCAGCGGCAGCTGCCTGCAACCATACTGTCTCTGTAAACATGGCTGAAGAAGTGGCAGAAATGTTGGGAGTGGAAAGGCCTGAAATGATGTGGACTACGAGCCTCACAGTCCTTGGTTTCCCATTGTTCCACCTTCCATGGATGAGGCTAGAATCAATCATGTACTGGAGCTGGAGAAAGTGAAAAGTGCTATTGAAAAAGTGAAGAGTCAAGTCGAGAGAGAGCAGAGGAAGTACCAGGAGCTGCTAGAGACACAGAATGGCTACTTAAAGACTCTGCAGCTTAGGAGCCCTTCCGTTTGCAAATATGATCGAAGATGTACTGGCATCAGAGTTTCATGTTACAACCCGACCCCCCTGGAGCAGCCAGCAAAGCCCTGTAAATACACCTAGCTGTAGATTTCGCAAATATGTCCTTGATCATTCCAAACCTTCCACAGACATGGAATATGATCCCATGGTGAACTATTCGGCTAGACTCTTTAGCACAGATAAACCTGAAAAGGTGACTAAAAGAAGTAGGACTTATAGTCGGGGGCAGGCCATACAGCCTCTAAAAGAAGCAGGTCCCATAGTCAGGGGGAAGGCCACATTGCCTCTGCTGAAAAATTACTTATAGCCCAAGTAAAGGGTATACAGCCTCTAAAGGAAATAGAACCTATAGTCAATGTGAAGGCCATACTGCCTCTACTGAAGGAAGTAGGACCTATAGTATAGGTGAAGGCAATACTGCCTCTACTAAAATGAGTAGAACTTTTGAGATAATGGTGGAATCTAAATGTACTGACTCTAAAGAAGATTCTCCATCAGATGTAAATAAAGAAAAATATTTAAGGTCAGGTGGAGATATTGTAGCACAGTATGATATTGACGATGCTGGAAACTCCATAAGGCCCTTTAAAAATCTAGACAAACCTCTAGAAAGTTTGAGAAGAGGAGTGTATAAAAGAGCCACAATCGATCATGGACTCCTGACAGTTGACACACATGAGTAAAGAATTGAAAAAACCATCTTCAAAACATCTTAAGAAAAATACTGAACAGGTCGACCTTTAAAATGTGCATAAGCAGAAAACATAAGAAACCATCTAAATAAACTGAAAACTAAAAGAAACATTCAGTTAAAATAATTATGGGGAAGTGACACACCCAAAAAAGTGTTTTGGTCATTGTGAATTCTTTTTCATTACAGTGTTCACCATGTAGGATATATCCTTTCATATTTGAAAAAGTTGGACTTTTACGATGTGTCCATACCAATGACATTTATGTTTATTATTTACTTTTATTTGTATAGAGATGCTTGGAGGTGTATAAACTCCTATGTAAATGTGCCTGATTTGCATCTACAGGCTACATTTAGGTGCACCTGTGAGGCCTGGGCCATATCAGCCAGTCTTGGGTAGGGCTCACAGCCTCCTCCCTCCTCTCATTGCTGGCATGGCTACATGCTAGAGGTGATTGGGAAGTATGCTGCGAGTCAGCCTTTACACTCCTGTAATTCGCCCACTGGCCCCTGGTATTGCCCATATGGCAAAGGTAGGTGAGTGTTAGGTCCAGAGCTACTTGAGAAACCTTGGGGCGGTGCTCAGGCTCATGTCCTCCATAGTAAGATATGTTGGCCAATCTCTCAATTTTAACATCAGTATGAGGGTTTAGTAAGACCGCAGAGTGCACCTGTCTTTTCAATTGTTATTGTTATACAGGGTGGGCCATTTATATGGATACACCTTAATAAAATGGTAATGGTTGGTGATATTAACTTCCGGTTTGTGGCACATTAGTATATGTGAGGGGGGAAACTTTTCAAGATGGGTGGTGACCATGGCGGCCATTTTGAAGTCGGCCATTTTGAATCCAACTTTTGTTTTTTCAATAGGAAGAGGGTCATGTGACACATCAAACTTATTGGGAATTTCACAAGAAAAACAATGGTGTGCTTGGTTTTAACGTAACTTTATTCTTTCATGAGTTTTTTACAAGTTTCTCTTTGTTGACATGTCGCCAAGGTTAACACGTGAGGAGCGGATAGAAATTGTGTTGATGTCTGGTGAACGCAGATTTGACAAAATGTGGACGCATGAAATCTGTCACTAATGAAGAAACATCAGTGGCTGACCTAGCTTCATTCAGCAAGAGCCCACAGTGTAGCACTTGCCGCATGTCACTGGAGAGTGGCATTAGTCGAACATCCCTTCGGCGGATATTAACTACTCACAAATGGCACCCTTACAAACACCAGCGACTGCAGCATCTCAACGAGGATGACCCAGATCGGCGCACTGACTTTGCAGAATGGGCAAAACAAAAATTGGAACAGGACCCTCAGTTTACGCAGAAGATTTTGTTCAGTGATGAGGCAAACTTTTATGTGACTGGTGAAGTTAACAAACAAAACCACCGCTATTGGTCTGACACTAACCCATATTGGATAGATTCCTCCAAGACTGTTGGAACAATAAAATTGATGGTATGGTGTGGTATATGGGGTACAAAGATAGTGGGGCCATTCTTCATCAATGGAAACCTCAAGGCCACTGGATATGCGAAATTGCTACATGATTATGTGTTTCCCTCTTTATGCACTGAAGCTGGCACATTCCCTGAGTTTTTCCAGCAAGATGGTGCACCACCACATTATGAGTGTCAGGTCCGAGCATTCCTAGATGAACAGTTTCCTGGAAAGTGGATTGGTCGTCGTGGGCCAGTTGAATGGCCCCCAAGGTCTCCCGATCTGACCCCCTTAGACTTTTATCTTTGTGGTCATCTGAGGGCAATTGTCGATGCTGTGAAGATACGAGATGTGCAGCACCTGAAACTACAGATAGTGGAAGCCTGTGCTATCATTTCTCCTGTGGTGTTGCTATCAGTGTGTGAAGAGTGGGAGAAGAGGGTTGCATTGACAATCCAACACAATGGGCAGCACATTGAACACATTTTATAAGTGGTCAGAAACTTGTAAATAACTCATGAAAGAATAAAGTTACGTTAAAACCAAGCACACCATTGTTTTTCTTGTGAAATTCCCAATAAGTTTGATGTGTCACATGACCCTCTTCCTATTGAAAAAACAAAAGTTGGATTCAAAATGGCCGACTTCAAAATGGCCGCCATGGTCACCACCCATCTTGAAAAGTTTCCCCCCTCACATATACTAATGTGCCACAAACCGGAAGTTAATATCACCAACCATTCCCATTTTATTAAGGTGTATCCATATAAATGGTCCACCCTGTACTTTTATTTGTAAAATGGGAAAAGAGGGTGATTTGAATTATTCGTTTTTTTATATTTATTGATGGTAAGGTGCTGGTAGTAGGTTTCCAAACCACAATACAACTGATAATTGAAGCTTCCACACACGAGTGAAAATCATATTTAATAGATTTTTATTGGATTCTCATCTTGTTAGGGGTAAACCAGATTGTAGGTGAATGTTTATGTTTAGCAAACCTTCTTCATGCTATCCTAGGAAGAGAAGCATGATGATGTAATCAATGCTTTTTCATATTAACATTATCCATGGCCACGGAGCCATCATCTTGATTTGCCACTTTACTTGGAGATGAGATTGGTGTTTTGCTGGCCTTGGAAGCATCCATTTCTTAATGTTACTTTAATTGAAAATAATAGTGAAAACTATATACTACTGAATAAAAATGGGTTTCAGGTGGAATAGGAAGATCAAGAAGCCATTTTAAGTTCATTGTTTTATTACCAAAAGTTTTGTAGCTCAAGATATTTTCTGTGCCATCTTCACCCAGGCAGCCCTTCTGACTGGTTAGTTGGCACAGTGGTTCCGCAACCATTGTCTGTAACAACTGTGAACAAGCATTCTTATCCAATAAATATTAGCAGAAACAAATGAATGTTTTGACCATCTATTAATACTAAGGACTAAACATGTGAAGTGTAAAAGAATCCACTGAAAAATTAACATTTTATTTAATTTATTTTACACACTTATATAGCACTGCTATATTACTCAGTGCTTTACAGACATTAGCATCAATCTGTCCCTAATGGAGCTCACAATCTAAGTTCCCTATCAGTATGTCTTTGGAATGGGAGGAAATCGGAGTACCTGGAGGAAACCCACACAAACAAGGGGAGAATTCGAACCTAGGACCCCAGCCCTGCACGGCACCAGTGCTAACCACTGAGCCACAGTGAACATATGTTTTCCCATAATAACAGGTTCTAAGCTGTAGAATGAAATGCTAAAAGAAGCATTTGTGGCAGTTTTTTGTCATATATCAAACAAAAGTTAGTCATTCAGAGGCTCAAAAACTTGAAAAGTACATTGTCAAATATTTGTACAATCTGTTTTTGTATTTTTATATAATCCCTTCCCAACATCTGCCATAATAGTACATCAGATGTCGGGTCTTTAAAGATGACGTCCAGGATAGAGTGAGCACGCTAGCCACCGGGGGGCCTGCTGTTTGACACAGAAGACACCTGGGATTAATGTCTACAATCGACAATGACACCCATCGCAGACATTTAACCCCTCAGATGCCATGGTCAAATGTGACCACTTCACCTGAAAGGTAAAAAATCCAGGAGTGTACACTCACCGGGCAGGAAGACCTTCCCTTGGCTTAGATTAGGAAAGGTGTTCCTTAGTAATAATAGGCCAGGGCCTGTACAAGGTTTCTAGGCCTATTACTAGTATATCCTAATGTAGCCCTGCCTGCTGAACTTTGTATTCCATAATGGCTAAAGATACATTAGTGAATATACAGACGTAGCTGAGCTAAACTTGACTCTGATAACACATGGCACAGTGTTATCTTGGTTATCTTGTGAAAAAAGCCATTGAAATCCATTGAAAAGTAAGTTATCTTTTTCTTGTCATTCTATACTTAACGGATTAACCATCAAGTTTAGTTGGGCTGCATCTGTAAATGACAATCTAATGAGTGCATGTTAGGTGCCTCTGGAGGCATTCAAAAAGGTTTAAAAAAAAAGGATATGTTTTAAAATAAAAACATATGAAACATAAAAATTCAATTACACTCCCCTTTCCCCAAAGCTAAAATAAAACAACAAAATTAACAACAAATAAACATAATAGGCATCACCGCATTAAGAAATGCACATACTATTAAAATCTAAAAATATTTACCCCATATGATGAATGACGTAATGAAAAAAATCAAGGTGGACAATTAGACATTTTTTCATCACTTCACCTTCCTGGAATTTTTTTTTAGAAAAGGTGATCAAAAAGTCATACTGTACATACTTCACAATGGTATAAATAAAAAATACAGATTGTCCCATAAAAAAATTGCTCTCACAAAGCTCCATAGATATAACTATAAATAAGTTATGGGGGTCATTGAAATCATACAAACCCAGAGAATTAGGGACATGGGTCAATTTAAATGCATAGTGAATGCCGTAAAAACAAAACCCATAAAACTGTGGCGAAATTGCGTTTTTTTTCCAGCACCACTCCATTTGAATTTTTTTTCCAGCTTTCCCAATACAAAATTAAAAGGTGCCATTAGAAAGTACAACTTGTCCCACAAAAAATAAGCCCTCATACGTCTATGTGAACAAACAAAAAAACATTTTACAAAGTTATGGCTCTGGAAAGGCAGGGAGTAAATAAAACGAAAATGCAATAATCAAAAATCGCCATGTCAGTATTGATTTAATACAAAATTTGAACAGTAAAAATAAAATCTGAACTTCAGTTTCTACATATAAGATTTAAGGCATCATCACAATATGTAAGAAAAGATTTTCTGCAATTGACAAAGCCAGGACTAGAAAGCAGAAAAGCTGTCTAACAAAGATGAGCAATTTGTGAAGATAATATCCTAAAGGAATAGAAGGAAGACAAATGTGGAATTGACAACCGAACTGGTAGAAGTCTCTGGTGTCTTTGTCTATCAATCAACAATATGAAGGTCAATTTTAGAATTAGCATTTAAAAGATTTGTAGCAACCTAAAACTTCTGTTTAGAAAGGGCAACACCGGTCAGAGATGCTTTAGACATGGGAGATAAGATGTGTTTTCTGTGTTTAACTGTATACATGACGCAAAGTGAAATAAACCTGGATTCAGTATTAAAACTGTAAGGGTATGGTCATACGGTCAGGTTTCTGCATGCGGTTACAAAAGCAGAAACCAGGAGAGAATTTTTTAAAAACCGCATCTGTCCTGTACACTTTCTTTCCTTTTATGATCCACTCCTGTTTTTGACTTCCAAAACTGTATGTTGAAACCTGACCATGTGGCTGTACCTTAAGGCTAGGTCCACAAGGGTTTTTTTTGGCGAGGGTTTTGGCGTGGATTCTGCTCCAAAAATCCTCACCAAGAACAGATTCAGACGGTTAAACCATGCAGAGCTTTTTTCTGTTTGCGGTTTTAAAAACTGTGCTGCGGAAAAAACAAGTGTCCTGTCCATTCTTCAGGCAGATTCCGCGTAGAATGCCCATCCAGATTTCCCCGGGAAATGGTCAGAAATGAAAATTCTCGCCAAAACCGCACCCAAAACAGTTTTTCCAAACACGTCAGGAATGCATGCTTATCTGTCCACAAATTGTAAAGGAAACTAAGATACTTGTTTTAATCTTCTGTTTACTTTTTCTTATAATGATGTTATTAATTCTAAGTAATCTTCTTATTGTATAAGTAGTAATCTAGCGTTAGGCCATTCACATGTATTTTGCTATTCTCACTTCTTACTGACACAAATACATGACTTTATTGCCTGAGCTACATTTATGTGGTATCACTTGATAATCAGCATCAAAGAAAGAAGCCTAAGTCGACTGGAAGCATCATTTATCATATATTTTCAGTAGGGACAAATAATCTATTTGTGCGTTCATCCACCCAGCTTGTACTGCGAAGAATGGCACAGATGGGACTGCTGAGATGGCAATGAGCTGATCAGCTGGAGAAATTTGTTGCAGTTTTAGATATAACCGTAATTAGAACTAGACCCGATCAGTAGTTCTTTCAGTAAGGGCTCATGCACACAACCGCATTCACGTTGTGGTCTGTAAATCATGGATCCACAAAACACGGATCTCAGCCAAGTGCATGCTGCCATTTATTTTTTAGCTTCTGTAAAAACGTCCTATGCTTGTCCACATGGACAAAAATAGGACATTTTCTATTTTTTTCATTTTTTTTTGCGGGGCTGCTAAATGGCCATGTGGGTGTGTTGCATACAGAGTGCTGTTTGAATCGTTTGCGGCCTCATTTAAATGAATGAGTCAGCATCTGATCCATAAAAATGCAGACAGGATGCATAAAGAAACTACATTCATCTGCATGAGCCCTTAGGCTGCATCATCAAAAAACATACCTAAAACCAAGAACTCTCATGTACACATCTCTCTATGGTTAGGCTTACATCTCTGTTAGGTAAATCCAATAGTCCGTTCCAGCAGCAGAGCAGACTACGGGAGTTAATGTATCCAGCATATCCGGAAACCTAACGGATCCCCGTCAGATCCTATTATAGTGAATGGGGTTACACCGTTACCCAGCGGTGTCCGTCTATTTTAGATATGGTAAATAATGTTGGGGGCGAATGTTCGAATCGCAAATTTTAATCGCGAATATCGCCACTTCGGGAATTCGCGAAGATTTAGAATATAGTGCTATATATTCGTATTCGCGAATATTTTAGTTTTTTTTTTTTCCTGAACCAATGATCTCTCCCTGCTTCTTGCTTGTGGGCTAAAGAGAAGGCTGCAATGTCTGAGCTTAGCAACATCCCTAGCAACCAATAGGAAAGTTGCCTACCCCCTTACTATATAAGAACCTCCCTAGCAGCCATTTTCTGCATTTATTTATTTTTTTCAGTTCTGAGAGACAGCAGTGTTATTGCTGTGCTCTGTGGTTTGCTGTGTCACATTCCATTAGATAGTTAATTAGTTTGTTAGTTTGTTAGTTAGTTAGCTCATATATAAAATACAGATAGTTAGTGGGAGATAGTCAGTGTAGGTTAGATAGTGATATAGTGTAGCTGGTTCCAGTGCAGGGTGTTAGGTAGGGTGATAGGTTCTGCTGTCCATAGATACATGCTACAGTGCTGTGATGTCACAAGTTCACAACAATACTTAGTGCACCAATCACTAATATGTAGTCAGACCTGCTAAAATGTGAAGTTGCACGTATTTCGCAAAAATATGCGCATCATTAATTGACAATTTGCACAATCGCGAATATATGGGAGCACTCTATCTGCATATAAAGCTATTGGAATGTTCTGCCGTGCCAACTACTTTTTCCAGTCTCAGGAAACTTCTAGCAGCTTTAAAAATATAGCAAGATTGACCCACGCCTATATTGCATGCACAATACGCGCATATTACATTGCCTGTTTTCGCAATCAAGAAAATAATCGTGGATTCTCGAATTCGCAAATTTATGACGAATATTTGCCCAAATATTCGTGAAATATCGCGAATTTGAATATTGCCACTGCCGCCAAACACTAATGGTAAATCCAGATGTGGAAAAAGCCTAAGGAACCAGAAGAGAAAGAAAATATATAATCTAACTAAAACTGAAGGAGCAATAATTCTTAGCAGACAAAAATGCTAATAAATATATATTTTATCACAAATATCCCAACATTGGGTACATTTTGGAAACAATCTACAATGGAACAATTTTAGGGATTGTCCGCTTTTTTTATATTGATGATCTACCAGCACTTCAGCACGTTAGCTGTTTGAAGATAATCTCTTTATTGTTTACCTGCTCACTGTCACAACTGCAGCCGTAGCAGTGAGCAAGTGTAATTACATCTAAGCCATCCCATTCACTTCTATGGGACAGCTCCTTCCTACACAAATTAATATGAATTGGACGGCGATATAATTATACCTGCTCACCGCTATTGCTTGCGACAGCGGGCAGGTAAACAGTGAAGAGCTGCTCGGCAGGGGTGCTGGGAGTCGGCCCTCTGCTAATCTGATATTGATGACCTATCCTGAGGAGAGGTCATCAATATTAAAAAGCAGACCACCCCTTTAATGCAATCTGAAAACTGATTGCTTTTAGGCTATCAACTGAAATGGAACTAAACAGCGCCATCCACTGGTCATGCCTGTTATTGCAGTACTGCATCTAGCCACTTAAACACACCAATTAAGCACCGGGTATCCACTCCCGTTTAGGAGCAAAAAAAGGATCAAATCACTAACACCGAATATCATTGGACACAATACACCAAGAAATTTAGAAAAAATTATACAACTTTATTTCATACATAATGGGAATATAAAAAGATAGTCAAAAAATTGTGGTAAACAGAACAACAATAAGGAAGCAAAAAATGGAGGGGACCGCAGGGTCAGCACATAGAGGGCACACACATAAAAGTGCATAAAAAATATATGTATAGGTAACACCACTATAAGTTATATCAAAGTATTGGGGCCCTGGGAAAAAAAGTCCCAGATAAACAGGCCTATCCACAAAAGATAATAACAATATGGTGATGAAAATATAATATCATATACCCTCTTAATGTGCTGGATCCTGCGGTCGCCTCCTCCCAACGCCGTTTCGCCCTTACAGGCTTCTTCTGGGGATTAACACCGAATATCATTGGACACAATACACCAAGAAATCTAGAAAAAATTATACAACTTTATTTCATACATAATGGGAATATAAAAAGATGGTCAAAAAATTGTGGTAAACAGAACAACAATGAGGAAGCAAAAAATGGAGGGGACCGCAGGGTCAGCACATAGAGGGCACACACATAAAAGTGCATAAAAAATATATGTATAGGTAACACCACTATAAGTTATATCAAAGTATTGGGGCCCTCGGAAAAAAAGTCCCAGATAAACAGGCCTATCCACAAAAAATAATAACAATATGGTGATGAAAATATAATATCATATACGCTCTTAATGTGCTGGATCCTGCGGTCGCCTCCTCCCAACGCCGTTTCGCCCTTACAGGCTTCTTCTGGGGATCTTGTGGGCGTGTTATGCGGCAGGAAAGGGGACGGTCCAGGAGATCTTTCTCATTTATCATTTTCTCTACTCGGTCACCGATCTGGCATACATCCGCCCTCATCTCTGATATTTCTGCGACCAGGGGTGCCATAGCCCTGGAAAGGGCTTTTTTGAGAAATCCTCTCTAAATTATTTTGGTGTCCGTGTGTGCACCAAGACTGGTGTGCTCTCAACCTCTGACTCCTCAATTCCAGATTTGGCAGCAGAGTCGGTCGGCGCCATCTTGGGCACGCAGACCTGTGCAGACCAGAGGGTGCTTCTTGAAGAATTTCTCCATATTTTGCTGGTACTGAGGTAGTCTGTTCGTCCCTTGGCCTTCTCTCTACTTCTCTCTCCTGGAATTCTTAACCATAATTGCCTTGGGGTCGCTTTTTTAGCTTCTTTAGGCGTGCGGCAGCAGGAGTGTCTCACTCACACGTCTGCCATAGAGCGCGGTCAGGCATCGTCCCCCATTTATCATTTTCTACACCTGTTTAAAAAAAATGGTCTGAATGTAAGACAGCCCTGAAGCTTTCCTACATTTAGAACTGGCGCTGGATATGCCAAAGTTATGGAGAGGCCTACGCCTCTTCATAACTTTGGCGGATCCACCGCTAGCACAGGGCCTTTATTAAGACCGGCGTTGTTAAGACCGGCGTTGTTAAGACCGGCGTTGTGCCGGTGTTAATAAATGTGCCCCTAAGTATCTCATAAGATGAACTGCATTACAAAATAAAATAAAACTAGAAAGAGATAAAAAGTCATACACCCCCCCCCCAAAAAAAAAATATCAATTAAATATGCAGATCACTCTGTAAACAATGAGCCCTAAGGCAGCTCTACAGACATGAATATTTATTATTTAAAATTATGTGGTGATGCACCAGAAAAAAAATATTTAGCAAAGTTCTTTTTTAATATATTAAAACACAGGAAAAAACTATAAAAATGTGGTTTTGCAGTAATTGTACTGACTCACAGAATGAAGTTAATATTTTATTTTTACTGCATAGGGAACGTTGAGAGAACAGAACTCTGGCGGAATTGCATTTTTTTCCAATTCTAACCCATTTAGAATTTTTTCCAGCTTCCAACTACATCATATGCTATTAAATGGTGCCATTCCATTAAAAAGTACAACTTGTCCTGCAAAAAAAAAACAAGCCTCATAAGGCTATTTGAACAGAAAAAAAATGTCTCATGGAAAGCAGGGAGCAAAAAGCAAAAGAAAAACGAAAGAAAGAGAAAAACGCTGCATCAGGAAGGGGTTAAAGAACAAAGTCAATTCAATCTATTCAAAGCCTTGTGCTTATGAAGTCAGCCACTGCGAAGCAGGGAATAATCACAATGTATTTCCAGAAGTCCTTTTCTTGCTGTAATCTATGCAATTTATTGTCTGCTTTTCCGTATCATGGAAGATATTTCTTGTTTGTGTTTAGCTAATTAAATGATATTTCTCAAAGATATTTAGGTCATGGAGTTTTAATATTTTCTACAACTCCTTATCCAGTGCAGGAGGTCCACATTAACCTAGTTACTGCGGTGTAATCTATAGCATTACTTCTATTATCAATGTTTGTTTAAATCAATGAGCCATATTATATAAGAGGTTTCTTTGATAAATATGAATCATTTCAATTCAATTATGAATGTACATAATAGCATTCATGTTTAGCCTGCCCTGGATTTATTTCTATTAAACGATGAGGCCTATAAAGTGGTAATCAGCCATGGAAAATGTTGGCATAATGGGAGATATTAAACCGATAATAATCAATGAGATATTTTCTCTTACTCAGTAAGATGCTTTTGAAGTTGCTGCAGATGATACCAGAAAGCAGGAAGACCCTTTGGACATCAGTAGGATATGTGTTTGATAGCTGTATGTGAGAAGTGCAAAGTTTTTTTTATGGCTGTATATAATAAATGTAGAGAGGTATTATTATTATTATTATTATTATTATTATTATTATTATTATTGTCATTATTATTATTATTATTATTTTAAAATACTATTATATTAAAAAATTTATTTCAGAACCTAGGTAATGGTCAGTTCACATCACGTCTGAGCCTTCCATAAGATATATACTGGATGCTAGGAGTATGGGCATACAGTTGCATACATAACCCATTGCCTCCCATTGCAATATAATGTGTACCACACTGCAAAAAAACATGTACAGTTGTGTTCAAAATTATTCAACCCCCACTGAAATTGAGTGTTTTGGCCAGTTTGACATTGATTTTGATCATTTCAGTCATCTTGTTTACAATTAAATCAAAGAGGCAATTGTAAGTCAGACAAATATAACATAACATTTATAATGAAATAACCACAAATCTCTTTTGTGTGCTCACATCATTATCAGTTTTATTCAACCCCCAAGTGACATTCAATCTTAGTACTTAGTACAACATCCTTTTCCAGTTATAACAGCTTTTAAACATGAAGCATAGCTTGACACAAGTTTTTTGCAGCGATCTACGGGTATCTTCGCCCATTCTTCATGGGCAAAAGCCTCCAGTTCAGTCACATTCTTAGTCTTGCGCGCTGCAACTGCTTTCTTTAAGTCCCACCAGAGGTTCTCAATCGGATTTAAGTCTGGTGACTGCGATGGCCACTTCAAAATGTTCCAGCCTTTAATCTGCAACCATGCTCTAGTGGACTTGGAGGTATGCTTGGGATCATTGTCCTGTTGAAAGGTCCAACGTCTCCTAAGCCTCAGGTTTGTGACGGACTGCATTACATTTTCATCTAATATCTCCTGGTACTGAAGAGAATTCATGGTACCTTGCACATGCTGAAGCTTCCCTGTACCTGTAGAAGCAAAACAGCCCCAAAGCATGATTGACCCCCCGCCATGCTTCACAGTAGGCAAGGTGTTCTTTTCTTCATAGGCCTCCTCTAAACATAGCGTTGATCCATGGGCCCAAACAGTTCTAATTTTGTTTCATCAGTCCACAGAAAACTATCCCAAAACTTTTGTGGTTTGTCTACATGACTTTTGGCATACTGCAGTCGATTCTTATTCTTTGGAGACAGCAAGGGGGTGCGCCTGGGAGTTCTGGCATTGAGGCCTTCATTACGCGGTGTGCGCCTTATTGTCTGAGCTGAAACTTCAGTACCCGCATCTGACAAATCTTTTTTCAGTTCCTCAGCAGTCACACAGGGACTTTTCTCCACTTTGCGCTTCAGGTAGCGCACAGCAGTCGAAGTCAGCATCTTCTTTCTGCCACGACCAGGTAGCGTTTCAACAGTGCCCTTTGCCTTGAATTTGCGAATGATGCTTCCTATGGTGTCTCTTGGTATGTTTAACATCTTTGCAATCTTCTTATAGCCATTGCCCTTCATGTGAAGAGAAATCACCTCTTCTCTTGTCTTCCTGGACCATTCTCTTGACTTCACCATGTTTGTAAACACACCAGTAAATGTCTAGAAGGAGCTAAGTATCACAGTCATTTTAAATCTGCCGAATTGGTGCTTATTATGCTTGATTGCTGCTCCTTGACATCCACAGGTGTTTTCAATACCTGATCGAAAACACTTGAATAAACCTCTGTTCTTAAGAGCGGTCGTCTTTAAGGGGTTGAATAATTGTGTCAATGAAGAAATCACAAAAAATGCTAAACCAAAATCATATGTGTAGGAGCCCTAGAAGCAAAAACTCAATTTATTGGGGTTATGTTTTTTTGTTATTTTTTTTTGTGATATCTAAGTACATCACTGTTTTAGGCCTCTTTCACACAAGTGAGTTTTCCGTCCGGGTGCGATGCATGAAGCAAACACACATCATCTGTACTGAATTCTGACCTATTCAATTTAATAGGTCTGTGCATCATTTCTGCTTTCAGGAAAAATGGCAGAATATTCTATATTCTCTGTTTTTCATGCAGCTCTGGTTCTATAGAAGTGAATGGGACTTAAGTGAAAATCGTATTACATCCGGATGCAATCTGGATCCAATGTGTTTTTCACTGATGGTTGCTAGGAGATGTTGTCTGTAATTCTTCCGTAGTTCTGTAATTCTGAACTTGCGTGCAAAACCATCCGTTTTTTTCCTGAACATATTCTGATACAATCTGTATCATCTGGGTAAAAGAGGCCTTATAAAAGCATCCAGGGTATCGGACCCCCACAGATCAGATACTGATGACCTACCCAGAGGCCGCTAAGCTCACTGGAGCTGCCTGAAGTCAGACCCTGTCTGATCAGATTTTGATAACCTATCCTAAGGCTGGCTTTACACGTCCGTTAAACCTGGATGTGTGCAGTCCGTGGTAATGTGGGCTGGATTTGTATATATAATCTATACCACTACCAGTGTATTACTTTTCTGCAGCAGCGGCAGGGAGCACATGGTGTCATAGCAACCAATGACGCTGTGCGCTCCGGCTGTAAAGAACAAATCCAGCCCGCATTACCAGAGACTGCTCACATCCGGGTTTAACGGTCGTGTGAAGCCAGCCTAAGGATAAAACCCTTTTAAAGATGGGATTATTCTTTAGCATAATGACTTACTATTAAGCCTTTTCTTAGGCAGGACTTAATAGAAAGAACATCGCAGCAGCCCTGGGAACTTTTACAAAGCTCCAGGCTGCCATGGCAAACATTAAGCATCCTGGGTGTCAGACCACCACCTATCAGATACTGATGACGTATCCAAAGGATAGTTCATCAGTAAACAAAAACCCTTTAAGTAGATATAAACTGTTTATATATAAGAAGGAAATTAAATTGTACACACTGTGCAAGCATAAGAAAAACCTTCCTTACCGTATTGATTTTTCTGTACAGTATACTTGTATGTTGAGGTTTAGACTGCTGTCGGTAAATTAGTAATCACAGTAAGTTCTATGTTTTGTTCTTCAGATAGACAGAGCTGATAAATAAACCACAACGCAGGTGCACATGAAGCACAGGAGCTCAGCAATATATTCACTAACCTAAAAATGCTGGTACATTGTGCTAATGGTCATTTATTTGAACTATCACAAATATGAAAATGTGGTCATATTTTATTAATTCACTTACCTCCCTGTGTAATGTCTGCACTAGAAAATCCAGTATAAATAGTAGCAGGTGTATTAATATCAGTGATCTATACAAAACAGTAGGCTGGAATATTAAATGCAGGAGGGAGCACAGAAAATTATTTATTTAGTGCTTCTGCCTAATCTAGCAACAAGATTCAGAAATAATTTAAAGGAAAAAATATTTCTGAACTGGTAACCTCTGCAAAGCATTATTTAATATACCATGAATTAGCGAAATGCCTCCACGCTGCTCAATATTTCACAGAAAGGCTTATTTATCATACTGCGCTGCTATGCTTTAAAAAGCTGCACTTGGACAGGTCACATGAGTCTCTTGGTTATCAGCACCACCATGATGAACAAAAAATAAATGCTGTAAAAATGTGTAAATGTGGTTTGTATTTAAAGAAACAGCCACAGGAAATGTTATAAGAATAATTTACATTAACATATAAATATATATATATATAAGATTTTAGGCATTCTGTGTACTGCCCACCAGCTTTGAGTTGTGCTTCTGGATGTGACAAAATATATCTAAAAGCGTATTTTCAAACAGAAGTGGATTCATATAAATACACCTTGATTGGCCATTACATTAACCCTTACTCACTGTAAACATTTTTAATTTTCATTTTTTTCTCCCTGCTTTCCCAAAAACCGAACTATCTTAATTTTCTGTTCACTTTCACAAAAATTGACAGAGCTTTTCGTTATGTCATCTGTAGTTTAATTTCTACCATTTTGGAGTACATATGACTTTTTTGTTACTCTTTATTCAGTTTTTGAGGTGACTCATAAACAGCAATACGGTCATCTGAGGGTTTTCTTTTGCCATGATGGTGTTTACGGCATGTGATAAGTAGTAAGGCTGATGAGTCAGCCTGTATTTGTGGGAGGGGCGGAGGCCTTCATAACCAGGGCACGGCCTCTCCCCCAGGCATGCGTGCTCAGGTGCTGAGGGGCGTGTCCTAATCCCTGACCCAAGCAGCTCACACCAGCAGTAGCTATGCTGAAGTGCATTCGACTCGTAAGTATGTATGGGCCATGGTGCCCTGAGCCAGCCAAAGCGTCTCACGGTAAGGACGACTCGGGCTCAGGGTCGACCGCTGCTCTGGTTTGTTTTTGGCCGGGCTTGCAGGTCAGGTAGGGCTCCAACAGCTTCAGGCACACGGATCATCCTTGATCTCCCTCCCCGCCTTGATCTTTCCCTTACCTGCACCCGCGGCCATGCCATTTGGCTTACTTGCATGTGCGGCACGCTCACGGTCTCGCATGGTGGCTGTTTTCGTCAGTCTCTGCTGGTTTCGCCATTCTGGTCTTTGGTTCTTCGCCTCTAGTGTCGCAGTCACGGGGTGTCTGCCTCCAGCATTTTCTGCCCTACTAACCATGCTCCCTTAAATCCGTCTGTCTAGCACCCAGCTGCCATATTATACCAGCATTGCCAGGAGGAATAATGGAGGGATAGCAACAATTCTACTAAAACATAGTTATTTTATTGGGGAGTGGTTCTGTTAAAAATAAAAATAAATAAATTTAAACTGGATTTTGTGTTAGTGTTTTGTATTCATGCCTCGGTTCACATTCACTCAGATTGGTCTCCTTGCCTTAGCTGGCTGCTGGATTTACTTCAGCTAAGGCCAGTAAGGCAATAGGAGTGAGTTCCTACAATGCAAAAAAAAAAAAATGTTTGCCTTGTATGTCTCGATGAAGGGTTATAATTAGCAAAATGACATTTGTCTTCTTCTATCTGCATCTGGATTTTAGTTAGCACAGTTATTTTCCCAAAAAAAACAAAAAAAATCAAAACGCATGATTCCGCCATTAGAGTCTCGCACGCATGGCTTCTCCGCCATTAGAGTCTCAAACGCATGATTCCGCCTATAGAGTCTCGCACGCATGGCTTCTCGGGTATTAGAGTCTCGCACACATGGCTTCTCCGCCATTAGAGTCTCGCACGCATAGCTTCTCCGCCATTAGAGTCTCGCACGCATGGCTTCTCCGCCATTCGAGGTCGGCCGCGTGGTCCCACCACAAGTAGGTTCCATGTCTTTTCCTGCCTGCAGGCCCGCTCACATGGCTCGGTCATCTGTGGCTCGATAATACAATTTTTTCTTGTGGAGGTTCTCACGCGTGGCTTTTGCAATTAGAGCCTCACTCGCTTATCGTTTTTCTCTGACAGTTATTTTTTAGGTTGTTGGGTCTTCATTGTTTTTCTTTAAAAGCAGTCATCCAAAGTCTGCCTTTTCGGACATCACCTTCTCCCAGACCCATTCTCCCAGGAAGCTGACCCTGTGGTCTCATTTTTCACGTTTCTCAAGTTCCGCCTGTCCAGGGGTTGTTCCAGTCGCGGCCGTTCTCCGGGCAGATGCAGCCGCTTCCCCAGGACCCCCCCCCCCCCCCGCCATGGCCACTTCTCCGAGAGACGCAGCCAATCCCGCTCCAGTACCAGTCGCTCCTGCCGTTCCAGATCCCCCGCTCCCTGTTCCAGCATCATCAGTACTCAGGTCGGCGCTGCTCCCCTGGGGCCCCTTTCCGATACGAGAGCCACAGGGGCAACCAGCTTTGGCGTTCCTCCAGTTACCGCTTCAGTCCAGGTAGTGACCATCATCCTCTGGCCAGAAGAAATGACAGGTATCTTAGTTCGCAGTCCGTCTTAAGTTGGAGCAGGCGGTAGAGCTCAATAGCATTGTTTTGCCACTGCCAGGGGCAGCAGTCTGGCAGTCCATCTGTGTATAGTCTCCTTAAAAAAAAAAATTTTTTTTAACAAAATAAATAAATAATTAAAACTCACGCTCTGCTACACTGTACCGAACCGGGGATCCAGCTTCAAACCACTATTCAAACGCTTCGAATGCTCTGCTGCCTCCTAGTAGTGAGAACTGGTGTGTGGAAGTTTTTTCATATTGTCAGCTGAAGCACTTCCAGCATTGCCCCACATGTCATCATGTTTAAAAAAAATAATAATATGAATAAAAATACATAAAAATTTAAGCCCACTCGGATCCCGCCCTCGCGCTCATGGGAGGTGTTTGGGCTGCAGATGTTTCGGTAAGTACAGCTTCTCATCCATCAATCACCACCATGCCCTTCTCCCATCTACTTGTAGTTTGTTAATTTCCATGTCTACCGCCGTTTACATTTCAGGCTTACATTTATTAAATTCAATGTTTGTCACGTTTCAGGCTTACGTTTATTAATTTTCATGTCTGTCATCTGTTACGTTTCAGGCTTACGTTTACTAACAATGTCTGTCGCCTGTTACGTTTCAGGCTTACGTTTACTAACAATGTCTGTCTCCTGTTACGTTTCAGGCTTACGTTTACTAACTACTAATGTCTGTCACCTGTTATGTTTCAGGCTTACATGGTAAATCGCTAATGTTTGTATCTTCCCTGCTTCGAGTGTTTTCTCTTATTGCCCCTGGGGATGGGGGCGTCGGTGGTCATCCTGGCCGGCCGCCGGCATATCTCGGCCAGGCTCTGTCTCTCTCTCTTGCTGGCTTCTCCTCACCCCTGTCTCCCGGGAACACCAGGCTTGGTCTGTCTCGGTCTCCCTGGCCGCCCAGGCTTGGTCTGTCTCGGTCTCCCTGGCACGCCCAGGCTTGGTCTGTCTCGGTCTCCCTGGCATGCCCAGGCTCGGTCTGTCTCGGTCTCCCTGGCATGCCTAGGCTCGGTCTGTCTCGGTCTCCCTGGCACGCCCAGGCTTTGCCTGTATCAGTCTCCCTGGCACGCCCAGGCTTGGTCTGTCTCGGTCTCCCTGACACGCCCAGGCTTGGTCTGTCTCGGTCTCCCTGGCATGCCCAGGCTTGGTCTGTCTCGGTCTCCCTGGCATGCCCAGGCTCGATCTGTCTCGGTCTCCCTGGCACGCCCAGGCTCGGTCTGTCTCGGTCTCCCTGGCACGCCCAGGCTCGGTCTGTCTCGGTCTCCCTGGCACGCCCAGGTTCGGTCTGTCTCGGTCTCCCTGGCACACCCAGGCTCGTTCTGTCTCGGTCTCCCTGGCACGCCCAGGCTCGGTCTGTCTCGGTCTCCCTGGCATGCCCAGACTCGGTCTGTCTCAGTCTCCCTGGCATGCCCAAGCTCGGTCGGTCTGTCTCTGTCTCCTTGGATCGCCCAGGCTCGGTCTGTCTCTGTCTCCCTTGATCGCCCAGGCTCGGTCTGTCTCCCTGGATCGCCCAGGCTCGGTCTGTCTCTGTCTCCCTGGATCGCTCGGTCTCTCTCTGTCTCCCTGGATCGCCCAGGCTCGGTCTCTCTCTGTCTTCCTGGATCGCCCAGGCTCGGTCCCTCTCTGTCTCCCTGGATCGCCCAGGCTCGGTCTCTCTCTGTCTCCCTGGATTGCCCAGGCTCGGTCTCTCTCTGTCTCCCTGGATTGCCCAGGCTTAGTCTCTCTCTGTCTCCCTGGGTCGCTATGTTTGCCAACGATGTCTGTCGTCTGCTCACGTCTCCTACCACTAATGTCTGCCAACTGTTACATTTCAGGCTTTGTGGAAAATTGCTAATGTTTCCCGCATCGGCTCGGTCCCTCTCTGTCTCCCTGGATCGCCCAGGCTCGGTCTCTCTCTGTCTCCCTGGATCGCCCAGGCTCGGTCTCTCTCTCTCCCTGGATCGCCCAGGCTCGGTCTCTCTCTGTCTCCCTGGATCGCCCAGGCTCGATCTGTCTCTGTCTCCCTGGATCGCTCGGTCTCTGTCTCCCTGGATCGCCCAGGCTCTGTCTCTCTCTGTCTCCCCGGATCGCCCAGACTCGGTCCCTCTCTGTCTCCCTGGATCGCCCAGGCTTGGTCTCTCTCTGTCTCTCTGGATCGCCCAGGCTCAGTCTCTCTCTGTCTCCCTGGAGTGCCCAGGCTTAGTCTCTCTCTGTCTCCCTGGGTCGCTATGTTTGCCAACAATGTCTGTCGTCTGCTCACGTCTCCTACCACTAATGTCTGCCAGCTGTTACATTTCAGGCTTTGTGGCAAATTGCTAATGTTTCCCGCATCCCTGCTCCATTCAGGGTTAATATAAAAAAAAAAAAAAAAAAAAAAAACATATTGTGCAGACGTTTGTATTTAATTTCTCATGCTTTTCACAGGTCAGGCTGGTGGCGGAACAAGTAGGGTCTTCCCTTCCAGCATTTCAGTCTGTTCACGGTCCAAAGGCAGGTCTGGACATCTCAAATGATAAAAGCAACCCTCAGGGGCGTACAGAAGAGCAGCAAGTGTCTGTCCCAAGGACAGGGGAACCATTCAGGATTCTCTCTTCCTCCCTAGATCGTAATCATTTGGGCCCCATTCTAGCATAGTTATAAAGGCGACCATGTTTCTCGGTTCTTCGGTTTCCCGAGGCTAGGGGAGTTACCAGTTCTTCGGATAGAATCCAAGTACAATCAAGGGTCAGGTAGTTTGGTGCATAGTCAGTTCCACAATGTATCTCCAGTCCTCCAAAGCATCGCAGATCAGTGCACCAGTTGGAAGCCAATTAAGTTCGGCTCGGTTTTTGCCCACTTACAGGCCTACCCACGGCAATGGCAAAAGGCACAACTCAGCCATTCATCAGATCAACCAAGACACTCCGTGGCCGTAGCCATTACCACAAGTAGTAAGGCTGATGAGTCAGCCTGTATTTGTGGGAGGGGCAGAGGCCTTCATAACTAGGGCACGGCCTCTCCCCCAGGCATGCGCGCTCAGGTGCCCCACCCTCCCTCCCCTTTTTCATTCTAATTCCATAGGGTATGCCCACTTACAGGCCTACCCACGGGAATGGCAAAGGGCACAACTTAGCCATTCATCAGATCAACCAAGACACTCCGTGGCCGTAGCCATTACCACAAATACTTTTATAGTTTGGACATTTTTAGATGTAGCGATACCAATTATTTTTATTTTTTATATTATAGATAGATATTTGAATATGCCACTGATCCTCATCGAGCATGCTGGCCTCTTCCATTATCAGTGACATCACATTTATTGGTCATATGGCATATTTGCAGTTCAGTCCCATTCAAGTGAATGGACTTCAATTTTAAGCACAGCAGCTATATAATGTACGGTGCTGTGCTTAGTATGCTTTGAGGAGGCCGCAAAGCTCACTGCTGCTCTGCAGGCTTTTATGATCAGTGGGGCTGCTAGGAGTCTGACCCCCTCTAAGTATAGGTTATCAATATCATACTCCCAAAAATCCCCTTTAGAGATAGTATTATTTTTTAACATGACAACTTACTATTAAGCCTTGTCTGTGGCAGGACTTAATAGGAGGATAACCAGAGCAGTCCTGAGAACTTTTACAAAGCTCCAGGCTGCCATGACAAACAATTAGCACCACACAATTTTCTGCAGCAGGACCGCTCTGGGGTTCAGTGGGAGCACCATCCCTCTTACTAAATACTCAGATGGAATAGTCTATTTTAACCATGACATCTCAGGAGTTAAATGATGAGGATCAGAGTTATCCCTGATCCTAATGCCCATGGGTGAGTGCCACCTGTATAACATAGCTGTCACTCATGACATATGGAGTAGGCTGAGCCTTTTCCATACTATCTTTCCATGATTATGCAATAAATATATGGAACAAGTTAGAAAGGGATTAAAACCATTTGCTTAATAATGTGTCGTTCCCCCTTTTAGCGCCAAAATCCACAAGACTTCTGAAGGTATCTTGTGGTATCTGGTACCGAGATGCCAGGAGCAGATGCTTTAAATCCTGTAAGTTTTAAAGTGGGGATTGCATGGTTCTAACTTTTTTCTAGAACATCTCACCAGTGCTCAATCAAATTAAAACTGGAAAACTTGGAGGACAAGTCATCACCCTAAATTATGTGTCAAGTTCTTATTTATCAAGTTCAATCCATTCCTGAACCAAGTTTTGCAGTGTGTCAGAGAAGATTAATTTATGACTTCTGTTAGATTCGGTTAATAAATCTCTCCCAATTTGTGAATGAGAATTTATAAATTTCCACTACCTAACATTGCATGGCTGCTCCAATCCTCCCCAACGGAAATTATTTTTGGGCTGCACTGATGACATGCCTTTATACTTGCTGCAGATATTAATATCAATTTGGGTCCTGCTCTTACCCCTCCCTGGTGAGTCCTGTGTATATGTTTGTGTATGCAGATTTGTGTCTGCTCATCTAGGGCCTTTGAAATTGTCTTCTAGCTAGTCACACCTTAGCAACTCAAGATAACACAGGGCTAGTGTCATAAAACTGAAGAATCTAGCTATACCCAGATCCTCCACAGTAACATCATGGGATGATGGATATAGAAAGAGAATGTTCTTAAGGTATGAAAAACCAGGGCTGGATGTAATTTCTTGGGCTGGAAGTGCAGTAGTAAAGATTTGTCCTGGGCTTCTGCCTTCCCCAGCACCGGAGCCTATGCCATCAATGTGAGTATTTCTGGTTTATTTCCTATTATTTTTAGAAACTGTTGTGCATTATATTCCTGTATGTCTTTTGTAAACATTGTGACTCTTTTAATCATATTAAACTCCATTTATTAATTAATCTACGTGCTAAGCTCGAAGCATATAACTAACAAATTTGCACTATATAGAGATAATAGGGAGTAACTGAAGGCTTCCTGTAAGAGTGTGAGCTCTTGTAATAAACCTTAGTGGTGGCAGTGTTGAGGTATTACTGGGAAATAGTAATCATTTAGATAAATCAGTTGTTTTCTTATTAATTGTCAACAAACCCATACATCACGTGAAGGTGATCGTGACAATACTCCATGTGTAGCCACAGAGATTTTGCACATATACTGCTAAGGCTAGTGATTGGCTGTAGTGGTGTTCGGTATATATGGGCACATTATTGCTATAGCTAGAAAGATTAAATCATAGCTGGAGGGAAGGATCGGAATGGGTCTGCTAAATTGGGAGGTGAGTATTTCAGTATTTTAAGAGAATTGCTGGCTTTTGAAGTTTAGGGAAAACATATATTAGACAATCCCTTTTAAAGCCAAACACACTAAAACTTTCCTGATATCACAAGACACAATCAAATTATGTCCCTGGCACTAACTATATGACCTTATGGTGGATTTAAACAGCCACAGGAGCAGTCAGGAAAGATGTTTTCCTTCCCAACAACTGGCTGTTCAATCAGTGGGGGTGAAGCGCTGCGATCACCTCCACAGTATGAAAATGAGCGATTACTACTGCAATCACTGGGGAATTGTCGGGATGGAGTGTTCATAGGAACATTTGTCTCCAATAATCTGCCCGACATCTGCCCAACAATCGTGCCATGTAAACCTGCCATTAGGCTCATTGCATATCATGTTTGGAAGATCTATTCTACCTATTAGTTTTTTAGGATATGCCAATATACCAATAACCACTTCTTTACTACTTCCTTTAATTTTCTTCTTAACCAAAATCTGATTTAACCTAGGTCTTCCCTTGCCAATTTCAAGGTCTTTAGTTTCCAAATAAGTATGTTCTAACACGACTTTTCACATTCATTCAGTATCACCCTTACCTTCATTAATTGTTAATTAGATGTGTCTAATGAATACAGGAATACAATAGATAAGTGTTAATTAGGTGATCTTTGCAGGAGCTTTGGCATCTACTATTTACCCAAACAATCATATAGCTGTCAAATTAATAGCCTATTCTAAGGAAACAATATATACACATACATATAGGTAAATGGATACAACATATCTTCCAAGACAAAACAGTACAATACAAGACACTAATAAACCTGTCACATCGAAAGTAAATGGGTTTCTGAACACAGAGGATTTCATGAAAATTGTGTTATTTTATGTCTGATAGAAAAGATGTAGCAGAGGAGGGACCCAATCAATTTTTTTGTTCTATATTGTTTCAAAATTGCTTGTCCCACAGGTTCTCAATTGAAGGCAAAATCTAGGTTATATGGGTCACAAGAGAGATATTGAGGATATATAAGTTAGAGAAACCTGTACACACAGAAGAAAATGAAAACACTGAAGTACGTAATTGACTTAATAATCATTTTTTATCTTCTTTTGGTTATGTTCCGTTTATAATAGCTCTGCTGAGAATACACTGACTGAAGATGTCTGTAGAATTCATATCACTCTCCTTGAGGTTTAGATTAACTGAGAATTACTGTGGTATTATTTCTGCTAATACTTTTTCCGACATTAACATCAGGAAACAAAGCAAAACAAAGCAGCAGAGTACGTAGCAAATGTTTGTCTTTCTTTGTGCAGCTTCTCCAAAACTGTGGATATGTCCTAATTTTCTTAATCGAAATCCACAAGGGTTTTCCAATTTATTACACAACACGACATTCAAAAAGCTAAGCCACAGAAAACTAGATAGAATAAAACACAGGACATATTTCTGAGAAAAAAAATAACATTCGCAAGCCTTGTTTTTTTTTATTTGCCTGCAAGACAAATGTTCACATAGTGGAGTTGTAATACTTCTATGTCACATGCCGGTCTTAATAAAACCCTTTAGCACATGTCTCTTAATAAATCTGTTGCATCTTCAGCTGGCCATGCGTCAGAACAGAAATCTACTCAAGCCAGGAGATGAAGTAGGTTTCTGGTGTAACGTGCACCAGTTTGGCACGAAACTCCCTCTTCCCAACTAAAGGTAGCCAGGGGTCGGAAATAGAGAAAATTTAGCTAATTTTATTACAAAACAGCAAATGAAACAAAACTTTACTGTTATGGAATAATAGTTATCTGAGCAATTTTTGAAAAAGAAAGAAGTGACTTTGATTTCACAGTTTTTCAAGGAGGGTAGTTTTATTTCCTTTGAAGGTTTTACAACACTTGCTGACTGTACAGAAGTTCACTGATTTTGTTATATTCAACTATATTATGCTTTTTTTGGGCAATAAAAATAGGTATTTGTTTCAGGTGCATTTCAACAGTTCAATTGCATTTATAGTCAAATTTCCTCTTAATAAAGGCTTCATAAAATAAGAATGAGTGAATTATAAAATTCTTTTCTTATCTGATTTGTTGATTTAAAAAAATAAAATTTATGTCTGAATCTATTCTACACAAATCGAAGTTTCTCCAATTACCCTGAAAATTGATATATAACATCCTCTAGGCTCCTAGAAATCATATTTTTAAAGAAAAGTTTTTCTCTCTCTTTGTTTTTTTGATCAACAGCCCGGTACTGATCCATGGCTGGTGGCTGGGGATCACTGTGGAACAGAACATGATGGTAGGTAGGCAGATAGCACAGTGGCATGATGGCAGCAGTGGCGTCAGCAGCATCCATAGGTTACAGAACATAATTGTAGACAGACAGCAGCAGCGGCAAGATGGGGCACCATCAGAGAGAGCTGATCTATATATTGGCCTCATCTGGATGACTGTGAATACCCTCATGGATCGATGCTTCATTTATTTTGACAAAAGGGATGGTTTTGACATTCGGCGGATGATATTGGAAGCTGGGAAAGAGAGAATAGAGAGAGCAGGGCCACTGATCCAGAGAAAAGCCAGAGTCCAGGTAGGTGTGAACCTGGGCACTGAGGCTATAGGTCTCCGTTTGGTGATTTGCCTCAGCCTTGGTTGGCACATTGAAAAATTTCTCTATCATGTTAATGATACTGAACTGGCTGTTGCTGCAGCCTCTGGTTGCGGAGAAGGTGATAGGTAGGTTACTCTGCACCTGTCAGTAGGTAGAAAACAAGCATACAGCTTGCCATTCTGGCCAGCGTGCCTGGTGAGTCAGTTTTTTTTGGCTCTGTCCCCACTGAGATGATTGGGTGTTGTGGCCAGTGTTATCGTCGTCATCATCATCCTGCTCCTCCATCACTCCTCGTCCAGTGGCAGCTCCTCATGCTCCTCCATGCGACTTTCTCTTTGTAGGTCCCCAACAGCTAATGAACTGCCACTTCCTGACTTCGAAACAACACATGCTCCATGCTGAGGTGGTCTGGTGCATGACAAAACTATGAATGGCTTTACACTGCTCGTACAGACGTTTTAACATGTGCAAAGTAGAATTCCAGAAAGCTGGAATGTCGCTGATTAAGTGGTATAAAGACAGACTGTCCTGTCGCTGCAAGTCCAAAAGGTTGTTCCTTGCCACATAAGAATGGCTGAAATGTGAGGACAGTCTCCTGGACATTGCCAGCACCTTCCGCAAGCCAGTGTCCTTTTTTAAAGGTTGCAGGACAAGGTTTATTCCATGCATCATGGAGGGAGCATGTGTTATTTTTGCTAAATGCAGTGCGGCCATTGTCACCGACCACCTTGCCCAATTGGAGTTGGTGGGACAACAGCCAGTGGAATGTCTTCTGCTTGTTGCATTTTAGTAAGTGATCAGCTATGCGGCTACTCTCACCCAGGCCGATCAGCTCTGCATGGCAACACTTCACTTTGCACATGTAAAAAAGAGCATGGTTGAACATGCCCACTAGAGTACCAGAGGATCCTCCAGTGGGCCCAATCTCTGACAATAACAGAACCCTAATAAAACAGGGCCCTTAATGTTCTATATACACAGAGGGTGGGTCCTCAGAAGGGACTTCAGTATGAAGCTGGAAAAGAGGGAGGGAGAGTGGGAGTAAAGCTTTGTCCTGCCACTGATAGGGACAGGTGGATATCAGGTGGTATGGGAAGCAGAGCCTGAAAAACATGGAGGTGTAACTAGGACCTGGCCTTCTTGCAATGGTGCTGCCCCACCAAAAAATACATTGACCCAGTGGGCTGTAAAAGACATGTACTGTCCTTGCCCAAAACAGCTTCTCTAGGTGTCCAGAAACTATACCACCAGCATCTTCACCAGGTGGAAGATAAGTCTGTGCACCAGAAGATTCCTGGGCACGTAGAGTTGTTTCCTAGCCACAAACTCTGTTATTGATAGCTGGTGACGGAGCAGAGGAGGGGGAGGAGTCTGAGTGGGAGAAGAAGTGAGTGATGATGAGTGATGATGAGGACACTGTGCTGCTCATGAATACGGCCTGGCTGCCTCATAGGAAACCGTGAGAAGGAGGACACTCTTGTGGTGCTAGATGGCGACCACTTCTATTTTCGCACAGTAAGCGGTGATGCTGCTTCATGTGCTGTGATAGAGCCGAGGTCCCTGTGTTTGTGTTTAAATGCCCACTGCTTATTTTAATACTGCAGATCTTGCACATGACAATGCTTTTTTCTTCTTACTATGAGAGACAAAAAGTATTACAATTTATCTGTTTGTGCTGAGTTTCTCCATTCCACCTTTCCCATTAGAAGGTTCTAGTTTAGCTATAAACTGTATTTTGTGAAGAGCAGTCAGAGCCCCTACTTTTCTGCAGTTAGGGACCAGTGCTTCCTGGGGAAGACCCATGCCAGTCTGCATGAGTGACCAAAAGAAGACGCTGAGATGAGGGCGCTGAGCCACAGACTATGGGTCAAACTATTGAGCTACAGACCGTGGGCCTTTGACCAGGGTACCAGCCTTCTGAGAGAGGGAAAGTTAGCTCAGGCCTTTCCTCAGCATCAAACCCTTTTTTTGTCAGGAAGGACACTGGAAAAGCCAGCCCCATGCCCCACCTCTATTGTTTTGCACCTGAATTCCTCCACTAAAGCAGCACACTGGTTAACTGCAGACCCTGATTCTCTGGACTTATTTCCTATTGGGGTGCACCATACTTTACCAACCCTTCCGGAGGACAGCAACACGTGGTGACATCTCGATGGTGTCCAGGGGACCCAGCGTAGCATGGGTGCCACCCCAAACCCGGCCACTGCAAGAGTACTGTATAATATGCAATAAAAACTATTTGAGAAAGCTAAATACTCTACAGTCCCTGCTTCTGCAGAACATATTAAACAGAGAAGTGACATTTCATCACAATCAGTAATTGTCAAGAAGCTGCCACAAAAAGAGGTTATGCAGCAGTTGTACAAGTACAGTATTGTACAACATAATGTAACCCTTGAAACTAAAGTATATATCAACATATAGTAAATCATTGACCACAGCATTCAGAATCTGTCTTTTTTTGGTATATATTTGTCTGAAGGTAAGTCTGATTTCTCATTGATCCAGCCATATAAAAGGTTTATCTCTATAGCCTTGTATTTCATGTAATAACATTAGAAATATTATTTTGGCTTGAAAACATTTATGGGTGAATATAAAACATGTTTATAATCTCTGTAAACATTGTCATGAAATGCTTTTAGTGTGCCAGTCAGATTAAGAACTTCAGAGAACGTAGCTTTAAGGTTATCATGTATGCAGCGCTCACCAAGCTTAATGATTACTTTTTAATGAGTTAAAGATGAAATAAAATTGAATATATAACCAATGAGGAAAACATTAAATGCAATGATTTCAATAACATTAGGTATAGAGCAGCAATTTAATTTCTAGGTCATGTACTAAATAAGTGCATTAGTTAAAAATATCTTGACATTTCCTATGACTTTCAGCATGTGCACACTGTCAGACCTGGTATAGTCTACATAATCTGTGCACTGTTATGGCTTGTCCAAGTTTCATATATTGTTTAATTGCACTTACTTCAAGTATTTTTATAATGTTTTTTTTTTTTTTTTGCTCTAATTAAATGAAATTGTAAGGAAGTACTATGGTCACCATCCAGAACCACAGCCAGCAAACTTAAAATATGCTACCAGTCTACCTTAACCACTCCAGCTGGTAGGAAGATAAGTCGACCTCTAGGTTCTTCACCAGAAGACAAATGGACTCTGGTGAGAAGTTTACGTCTGCAGAGTAAGGTAACAGAAACTACCAGAATGACTAGAATCATCAGGGAGGTACAAGGAGTAGTCAGCAAGCAGGGTCTAAACCAGAAGAGACAGATACAGCCAATTCAGTAGACAAGAGGTTTATGCAGAGAAATGCCAAAAGTCAGTACACACGAAGAATCCAATGAAGCTGAATCAGCAGACAAAGGGTTAATCCAGAAGGAAGCCATAAGTCACTTCACCAGGAGTTCTAATGCAGGAGTTGAGAGTACAACAATGCACGGGAGCTAGGACTCATACACAATCACTAACCACGAACGAAATAATTGCTTGGTTTAAATCCCCTGACCAGCCTTCTGATTGGACGCTGAGCCAGAGCCCTTATTGGCTTTATGTTCCCTCTCTCTGATTAGAGGGGACTAGGCCATGCGTTGTTCCTGATCTCCAACCAGTCCCACGGCCTGGACCTGAGCAGCATCTAGGTGGAAAGAATGACACAGAAGGATTGTGGCTACAGTAGATAAGTTCCTTTTTTTCTTTTGGAAAATAAGCACAGATACCACAGGAGAGTAAGAAAGAAAATTGAGAAAAAGGTCTTTGGAAAACAATTCTACGCTGGTTCTCATAGTAGTCTTTACATATTAAAGGGGTTTTCTGGGATATTTTAAAGAATAGGTCATCATTATCTGATTGGTGGGAATCCCTGAATTACTGTGAGGGCCAGTGCTTTCTGAAACAGCTCCCAGATGTCATACCCCCACAGATCAGATAGTAATGACCTATCCAGAGCATAGGTCATGAGTTAAAATATCTTGAAAAACCCCTCTAAGGGTTAACGCACTATTACAGGTCCATATAACAGCATTCGTATACTGCTGTGGGCCCATACTGTTCCATCTTGAGACACTGATTCAAAGGAAATGTGTTATCTGATGACCTATTCTTTAAATCACATATTTATTTTAAACATATTTATTAAGAGTTTTTGGTGATTTTTTTGTTTTCATTTTTCAAATCACTATCTATATTTTAATGATATAATAAAATCCTGCCATTTTTACATTGCCTACTAGGCCTAAAATATGTTAAGACTTCCTGTTTTTGAGAGCAGCTACATCTGCCATAGACCAGGACAGGAGCTAACTCATTGGTAGACATTTATTAATAGACAGTATATAAAGGGTGAGTAGGCACACGGACTATGGTAGCATGCAGAATTTAATCAATCACAATATATTCACACACAAAAAATGCTATAAAATCTCATAAAATATGCTGTAAAATTCATAAAGTTCATAAACAAATGTCCCAATATGCCCACGTACAGTAGTTCTGGGCTATATCCTCCAATCCAGCAAGAACAACTCAATTAAGGACCGGCTTCCCGCACAGTTAGGCTTAATAGTTGTAAGTCCAGTCTTTCAAATTGGCTTCACTTCAGGTTCACTTTAAAACAATCCAACACTTCGTAATGCTGTTTTTTAATCGGTAGCTTATATATCAAACGCCGGGTTCATATCAAACGCCGGGTTCATACGCAAAGTCCCTAGTATCGGACACCTGCACTGGGTGCTCCGATTTGGACGGAATCACGTGGTGTATTAAAATTAATTATACTTGAGGAGAGTAGTATAATATGGTGTTATTATTTACTTACAGATCGCAGAGTTTCGCGCGGCGTCCCGCACTTCTACTGATCTGTGCCTTTGCCGGCTCTCTCTCTCACCTCGGTCTCTCGGCGTACCACCTCGGTCTCGGTCCCTCGGCGTCTCACGTGTTCAGGTCCGGTCATGTGACCTCGATTTCCTCTCTGTGTGATGCCGTACGCTGTTTGTGTAAGCGTAATCAGTGCTTCCTCTATGAATAGAAGCTTCGGCTGTTAGTTTCAATTTCTGGAGCGCTCCATATAATGTTCATGGTATGTTTCATCACATAGTTTCTCCTAGAAACAGCAGAAGTTAACCCCAAATATTTTTTTCAAACAGACATAAAATTTAAAGGCTGTATAGCTTTGCCAGAAATGAATAATAATACTGGTTGGCGGAAATTTTTTATGTATGTAGGATGTATGTATGGACAGCAGAACCTAGCTACACTATATCACTATCTAACCTACACTGACTATCTGCCACTAACTATCTGTATTATATATATAAACTAACTAACTAACTAACTATCTAATGTAATGAGACAAATGGAAACGAGAGAGCACAGCATTGACATTGCTGTCTCTCTTATAACTATAATAAACAGCAGAAAATGGCTGCTGGGGAGGTTCTTATATAGTAAAAGGGAAGGGAAGGGAACTTTCCTATTGTTGCCAGAGATGTTGCTAAGCTCGGACAAAGACATTGCAGCCTTCTTATTGGCCAACAAGCGAAAAGGGAGGTCACTGATTTAAAAAAATGTAGAATATTCGAAAATATGAATATATATCACTATATTCTAAATATTTGCGAATTCCTCCCCTCCACACCGGTCTATTGTGTCTATGTCCCATAGTGGCTGCTGTAAAGCATATCTCTAAATGCTTTTAAGAACAGCTCAGGAAATCATGTATAGAAAATAGAATTTAAAAATCTACAATCCGAATAGAAAAGCAGAATAGAAAAAGGCATATGTGCTACTATTTGGTTCTAACTGGCAGAAAAAATTTAGGTGACACATTCCCTTTAAGTTGAACAGCAGCAAGTTTGTCAGAAAGGCCACTGTCATATGGTCATTAGAGATGGCCCGAACTATTCGCTGGCGAACAGTTCCCGGCGAACATAGCTTGTTCGCATTCGCCGCAGCGGGCGAACACATGCGATGTTCGGTCCGCCCCCTATGCATCATCATTGAGCAAACTTTGACCCTGTACCTCACAGTCAGCAGACACATTCCAGCCAATCAGCAGCATGCCCTCCCTCCCAGACCCTCCCATCTCCTGAACAGCATCCATTTTAGATTCATTCGGAAGCTGCAGTCTTAGTGAGAGGAGGGAGAGTGCAGTTGCGGCTGATTTAATAGGGAAATCGATAGCTAGGCTAATGAATTCAGTGACCACTCCAGTCCTGAAAGACTCATCTGATCTCTGCTGTAAGGACAGCGTTCTGACAGCACCCCAAAAAGCCCTTTTTAGGGCTGCAACATTAGTCTGCTTTTTTTTTTTTCTCCATATATATATTGCAATTGTCTGGCCTGCCTGTGTGTGAGGAGCTGCAGGTCCACAGACTGTAGTGTGCCCACTGCCAGTGCCCACCCCTGTCATCCCGTGTGGCACAGGACTTTGCATCAAAAAAAGGCATTTCATTTTTACACTTTAGTGTAATTTCAGTTGCTTGCCTGCTAGTGTTTGTCGGCCGACTTCCACTGACTGTAGTGTGCCCACTGCCAGTGCCCACCCCTGTCATACGGTGTGGCACAGGACTTTGCATCAAAAAAAGGCATTTAATTTTTACACTTTAGTGTAATTTCAGTTGCTTGCCTGCTAGTGTGTGTCAGGCCGACTTCCACTGACTGTAGTGTGCCCACTGCTAGTGCCAACCACTCATATCGGGTGGCACAGTAGCTTGCCGATAAATAAGGCATTTAATTTTTACACATTAGTCTAATTTCAGTTGCTTGCCTGCTGCCAGTGTGTGTCAGGCCCACTTCCACAGACTGTAGTGTGACCACTGCCAGTGCCAACCACTCATACCGGGTGGCACAGTAGCTTGCCGATAAATAAAGCATTTAATTTTTAGACAGTAGTCTAATTTCAGTTGCTTGCCTGCTGCCAGTGTGTGTCACGCTGCTGTATTTAATGTCTGCATACCGGATTACTTTCGTGAATTCTCCACCACCAACTAGGGTTCAAGCCGCAATGTTTTAGTCACTTTTCTGCCTGGAAAACATCAATTTTTCCGGCCACTGCTACAATAGCGGCTGCAACAATGCCATTATTTTTCAGGCATGTGTACATGCCTAATTTTTCTGTCCTATGGTGCAGCACTGTGGCTGCAAAAACAAACCAAAAATAAGGCACATACAAGTGTCAATTCCCCTTCGTGATCGTTACCTTGTTGTGGTGAAGGGGCTTGCGTATCACAATGAAGCAATCATCACCTCTATGAGTGTGTTGGCAATGTTGCCACACCCCAGATGATAAGGCCGTTGCTTCATTATGGTCAGACCAAAAGCGATCGGACGGCTGGATAATATTTCATAGAAAAAACATTAATTTACCTTTTTTTTTGTTTATGTTGTATGGGTTTTTAATACATAAAATAAAAAGTCATAATAAAGTATCTTAATAGTTTATTAGAAATAATGCAGACAATTAAAAAAATCCCCATCAATTCCAATACAAAGCAAGTACAGAGCTCAGAACTAAATTATTTCATGATGTCGTAATGGTTCGTCCATTCAACAATGTTTAATCAATTCGACCGGATAGGGTACGTAACAGGGATTAAACTGATAGGAATAGTACTAGTTAAGACACCACTCATATAGGGTGTCACAGCACAGTGCTCTGTGCACGCGCAGTGCCCCAATTTGGGAGTAAGAGGACCGACCAAGCTGCTTTTTCCATGTCCCGGTTCCTGAAATCAATTCAGTTTGATGTATGAGAGTTTGGTCTGTCACTGTGAAGGCAGTCGAAGGTACCCGGCCTAAATTTTTTTTTACAAAAGGCAATCCCTGATATGGGATGTAACAGGGATTAAACTGATGAGAATAGTACTACAAAAAATACCACTCATATCGGGTGTGACAGTAAATTGCACGGCGCAGAAGCAGTCACCATGGATTAAAACAGAGTGGAGGGAGCCAGCGTTTTTTTAACCATCTCCCCGTTCGAAAAATCAATTCAATAAATGGCCCCCAGATTGGGGACGTTAGAGGGATTAAACTGATGAGAATAGTGCTACAGAAAATACCACTCATATCGGGTGTGACAGTAAACTGCACGGCGCAGACGCAGTGACCGTGGATAAAAACAAAGGGGAGGGAGCCAGCGTTTTTTTTAACCATCTCCCCGTTCGAAAGATCAATACATTTCACCTTTCGGGGACCCTTGGTGTTGTACGTGGCTGGTTGGAGGAAGAAACCTTCAATGACATCACCGGGACGTGGCTAGCTTGGTATCCAACCTTGTGCAAATGGGGAGTTTGCGGTTGTGCCAATGAACTGTTTGCGGTTGTTTGCGGTGCATTAAAAGGGGAGTTTGGTCTGTCAATGTCTGTGAAGCGGCCGTAACCCTTATCGATACAACCCCGTAACCCTGATCGATACAAGATCGTACCTGATCGTATACACACACTAGATGTTTTAAACCACGTTGTTCAAAAAAATGTAGGATTGTTAGGTGATTTATGCCTTTTATAGATTAAAACACAACTCTGCGTCAACTATGTAATTTTCCATGGAAGTTTTGCCATGGATCCCCCTCTGGCATGTCACAGTCCAGGTGTTAGTCCCCTTGAAACAACTTTTCCACTATTGTGGCCAGAAAGAGTCCCTGTGGGTTTTAAAATTCGCCTGCCTATTGAAGTCTATGGCGGTTCGCCCGGTTCACCTGTTCGCGAACATTTGCGGAAAATTTTATGTTCGCGACATCACTAATGGTCATACCCACCGAGGATTATCCTAGACAATTCATCTAAAGTCTTAAAAATATACCATCCAATAAAACTTTCAGCAGTATTTCACACTGTTTACCATGATATATGAATACACAATAATTTAGTTCTTTTCTGACTTAAAGGCTACAAAGAGTATCTCTTGGTTTATTATCCTCTTTGCCAGTTCTTTCCAAATATTCCACAGGACTCGGTCCTATTGCCTATGCTGCTTGCAGTTTATATGCCACTACTGGGCAGAATAATCCAGAGACATTGTCTGGCATGCCACTGATATGCAGACGATAGCCAACTGTACCTGTTCTTTAAGCCTAGAGTCAATGAACCATCCCCAGCCACAAATTCCTGCCTTGTTGAACTACAAGAATGGATGAATGCCAACTGGTTTAACCTGAACACAAATGAAAAAGAAGTTCTTCTGGTTGGAAGAGAGCACCTGACAGACCAATGGCAACTTGCACATACAACACCTCTATCCCTGGGAAGCACAATCTTTCAAAGCTTAGACCATCTATGCAATTTGGATGTTCATTGATGAGGAACTGTCTGTCAGGAAACAGATATCAGTCTTTATTAAAGCTTCATACTTCCAAGAATTAAACACTTATTACAGCAGATTTGTCCACACTGGTACAAGGCTTCATAACCTAGCACCTGAACTATTGTAATGCCCTTTACGTAGGCCTATCAGACGAAACAATAGACCACCTTCAGCTACTTTAGTTCAAAATGCTGCAGCTAGATTAATAACCAATAAGAGAGATATTGTCTCTGGACTCTTGCAAAAAACAAAACTGAAAATTCACATATTCAGTTTGGCATTTGAGCATTTTGTGACCTATTTGTTAGAATCGGACCTAAAACTAATTTCAAGAAATTCTCTAATCTCTACTTGGTTTTTTTAGATTGTAGGATCCTTTATGATATTGAATACATTTACACCAACAAATAAATAAAGCATTAGTACACTTAGTTTTTCTATCTCCCATGAACATTAGAGAGAATTTCTGGGCAAGCATTTGGCAGATATCTGCTACAAAACACCTGCATTGCATTGACCTGTATACACACAGATTGTCAGATATGATAAATGGTAAAATACAGATGTAATAGATCTAAAATTGAGTGTTGCATCACGTCTCATCATGATATCACAACACAAGAGCCATTGAAAACCATTAAAAAAGCAAATTAATATTCTCTCAATATTTTCCATTGTTTACTTAACATGAGTCTGTCAACATGATCCTGGACAACTATCTGCAGTATTGTATGAGTAATACTGCAGATAAGAAGTCCAGAACACTATTTTTTATTTCCCTACTGCCCCCATTCCCCAACTGTCAGAGCTCAAAGCTGTAATTGTCAAGACTGCTGCATGCACAGGAGCCCTCTCCATTATCTAGACTGTAAACAGTATTTCAGTGCAGCTTTGAGTAGTGACAGCAGGAGAATGGCGGCTGTAGTGCTATGTATTACTACAGATAATATTCCAAGATCATGGTGACGGATTCACTTTAAGTCAAGGGTTAAGGCAAGATGAGAATTGCCCCATATATGTGTGTATGTGTGTGTACAAAGAACTGATAATTGCTGCTAATTTCTCTACCACCCAAGGCAGATTTACTAATCCTATAGATTCTGTAAACGTACACAGTCTGTCTAGATCTGCACAAAATACAGTATATCACAGTGGCTCAGGCTGGATGACAAATTTGTTGATTGTCTCAATCCTTATGTCTAACTTTATACTACAAAGTATTTCACAAATGAGAGCGATAACAACAAATTTAACACACCTGCTACCCATTCACACCTGAGACCTTGCAACACTAATGAGTCACATGACACCGGGAAGGTAAAATGGCTAATTGGGCACAATTTGGCCATTTTCACTTAGGGATGTACTTACTTTTGTTGCCAGCAGTTTAGACATTAATGGCTGTGTCTTGATTTATTTTGAGGCCACTCCAAATTTATGAGTCAAAGCTGTACACTGACTACTTTACATTGTATCAAAGTGTCCTATCTTCATTGTTGTTCCATGAAAATATATAATAAAATATTTACAAAAAATGTGAGAGGTGTACTCACTTTTGTGAGATACTGTAACTATTGATTGGCTTTCCTGTAGTTTCAGACAGAATTTAAAACAGAACTGTAATACAATTTGGCGCAAAATTTTGCATATTAAGCTATGTCCCTTTCCAGCCAAGCTACCTACCCTGTCAGACTGGGCACAGGTAATTTCTCTAAGTCTAGATGAGCAAAATTACAATAAATGTTGCCAAACTTTACTCCAAAATCTAGTTGGACGAGAAGTAGTAAATGTAGGCTTATGTGTTTAATAAGTACTTCTGTGTTAATAGTCCCTTAAAAATATTGAATGGATGAAAAAAAATATTCAAAACCTTTAAAATGTTCAATTTTTATATTCTCGAAAATATCAGCATACAGTTCATTCTACTTTCCTTTAGATGAGCTTGTGCTTCTCACATTCCCAGGCTCTGTTCGTAAACATATATGCTTATAAATTAATATTATTTCATGGAATTACAGCATCATTAATCTCATAAAACATAACATTTGACATATTTTACAAAGATTTTACAAATTATCCACAAATAGCTAAACAATACCTGATTATGTAAGTCCCTGAGCAGTTTGTGTGAATGTACTCAATTGTGCTACATGTTGCTTTAATAGTATTAAAGCCACTGTGAAAATTGGTTTAGTAATGGACTGGTGCGCCCAAGTGTGCTGATTGTCGCTATTTAAGCCAAATGGACTGTTGTTTTCTGCCAAAGTTGTGACACAGTTTTGAACTTGACGAATCAATAGTTGATGTTCTGATAGTTGAAAACTTTTAAGCTCAGCTACTCATATTTTACAGTAAGAGATGCTAACAGAGTATATAGTCTCTATAAATGTTAACATAAACTACATCAGCTGAAAAGAACGTACCTGGTTCCTCATGTACACACGTTTGAAACTGTTTGTTTCATATTCATTTTAACAGGAGATAAAAATATCCTCACACCAGAACTACTTCTTTTAAACATCGGTTTAGAAAAAATCCCAGCAAACGTAAGAACACCCATTTGCCACATCGCAATAGCTACAAGAAAACTCATAGCCAGACTATGGAAATCAACCCAAATCCCAGATATAAACGACATAATCTCAACTGTTTCTGTTAACTATGAGGCTGAACAGACCTTCGCTTGGCAATCTGGAAAAGGGAAAAAATGCCAGAAAAACTGGACGAGTTGGCTAACACATTTCCCTAAACACATAACAACACTCAAAAACTCACTACCATAAAAACCTGTCTGAAGCCGGGGAGAAGAGGAGGAGAAGAGGAGAAGAGTAGAGCGGAAAATAAGCTCTACAACCAACTTATGTTGAATCTGCATAACATAATTTCACAGACCGTACTGGAAGGCAAAATTTTATGTTATATGTTTTATATTTTATGCCTTATAAGCTGTGTTTACACGCATATCTAAAAATAAATCACAATGAAAACAACTGTGTATGATATCCATGTATATTATTCGCAGCAAAAGAAATGCGAATTTTCATGACCTACTAATGTTTGTATTAACTGACAAAATTTTATAAAAATAATATTTAAATGGAAACTGTTTGTTTTTTAATTAATCTTCAAAATGTATGTTAATCTGTAGTACCTCTATTGCGGAAGAATTCGCTTTTCATACATTTCATATATTCCACATTACTCACATTTAACCTGTTCCGGCAGCCCCTCTCTTCCGCTACTCAAAAAGGGCTTAAAGGGTTGCACCCCTGGATTACTTGTTCATCACCTATTCTAAGATTCCAGTAGCATTATGGTTGGAGGTGTTGCTGTTTGATTTACTGTCTTGGATATTATTTGGTGCACACTATCCTCTACTTCTGTATGAAGATGACTGATGTATTGTCTGCTTTGAGTTGTGATATAAAAATTACCATGTAGGTTTCTGGTAGCTAGGTAGGTAGGTAGGTAGGTAGGTAGAAGGGTGAGCACTTTTAAACAGCAGGGGATGAGTTATAAACTTGTGGAAAAAGAAAGAAGAACACCTGGAAAATATAATGTGATTGAGCAGAGATTGATGACGTATAAACTGCTAGCGGTGCTTAATCAAGGATCACACAACCAAGGTGATGGAGCCTTTATTTTAGGATCTACAGCAGGGTATATGTTGAGACAGGTTCACATTGATACTGGGTGGCATCTCCCCCTGCAGTTATACAAGGCTGCCACTCTGACATGGTAACGGTCATAGAGATGTTGAATATCCTCCTGTGGTATGTCATTTCAAGCTCTTTCATAATTTAGCCAATTTGGTTGCTGGCTGCTGTGCATGGAAAAACCCATTGCCATATCCAGTCCCAGACATTCTTGATGGAGAAGAGATCTGGCAATCAAGCTGGCTAGGGGAGCTGCGGAACACCCTGAATCGATATGGTGGGATAACACCAATTGCATAAGTGTAACCCCTCAAATGCCATGGTCAAATGTGACCATAGCATTTGAGTGCTGAAAATCCAGAAGTGCTACACTTCCGGACCTGGAATGGCTCCTCCATGGGTGAACGCACGATGCCGTTCCATTACTCTGACTGACTGGGTCTCTCTGAAGAAACCCAGCATATCAGAGCTGAAAGGAGCTGAAGAAATGTGTAACTATATAAATGTGGTATCTTTGTAATAGTAGTGACCCAGAGAATGCGGGGCATTGATCAGTTTGACTGCATAGAGAACAAAATAAAAACAAAACCCATAAAACTGTGGTGAAGTTGAATTTTTTTTTCGAATTCCATCACATTTGGAATTTTTTCCAGCTGCCCACTATATGGTATACAACAGTGAATTGTGCAATTAGAAAGTACAACTAGTCCCAGAAAGAACAAGCCCTCATACAACTATGAAAAAAAAATGGTTATGGCTTTAGGAAGGCAGGGAGTAAAAAATTCAAATGTAAAAACTGAAAATCCCAGGGTCTTTAAAGGTCTTGACAGATTACAAGAGCTCCCTAGGTCATTTAATCCCTTCAAGACCAAGCCATTTTTCACCTTCATGACCAGGCTTAATTTTGCAAATCTGACATGTGTCACTTTATTTGCTAATAACTTTGGAATACTTTTATTTATCCAAGCCATTCTGAGACTGTTTTTTCGTGACATCTCGTACTTCATGTTAGGGGTAAATTTGGGTCAATAGGTTTTAACTTTAAATGATAAAAAATCCCAAATTTACAGAAAATGTTCAAAAAAATTAATTTGAATTTCTACGCATTAAAGTCAAATAGTGATACCTCATTATATAGTTTTTACTCAAGATTCCCTATATGTCAGATTTATGTTGGCATCATTTTGAAAATCACATTTTATTTTTTTAGGACGTTATAAGGCTTAGAATTGAAGAAGTAATTTTTCAACTTTTCTATAAAATTTTCAAAACCAACTTTTTCAAGGACCAATTCAGTTCTTGACCACTTTGAGGTCTTTACATAATTCAGTTCTGGACCACTTTGAGGTCCTTACATAATAGAAACCACCCATAAATGACCCCATTTTAGAAACTATGCCTATCAAATTACTTAAAACAGGTGTCCCACAAGATTTAAAGGAAAATGGAGGTGAAATTTACAATGCAGTGTTTTAATTTTGACCCAATTTTTTTCTATAACACAGCAAGGTTTAACAGCAAATGGAACCTTAATATTTATTACCCTAATTCTGCAGTTTACAGAAACACCCCATTTATGTTCATAAACAGCTGTTTTAAAGCATGGCAGGGTTCAGAAGGAAAGGAGCAACATATGGTTTTTGGAGAGCAGATTTGCTGGAATAGCTTTTGAATGTCGTGTCATATTTGAAAGCACACTAGGGCACCCCTACAGTAGAAACTGTCTAAAAGTGACTCTATTTTGGAAACTACACCTCTCAAATAACTCATTGAGGGGTTTACTAACCACTTTTACCTCAGAGGCGTTTCATAATATTTAGAAACACACAAGAAAGTATGAACAGTTAGTGATGTCTCACCTGATTATTGTATATGGAAAATGGTGCTACCAGCCTATATAGACACACCCAGTCTATAAAAAGGACAGTAAACGTTAGCAACAAGATGGTTGGGCACACCTCATTGGGAAGGATTTATACATGTATTATTGTGAATAAATTATTGAGTGCAAGTATATTAACACAGGGTTGAACAAACCTATTATCGGAGTCTCATGTAGTATGTTTAAAGAAAAGTTTATTGTGTACTAGTCTTTTAAAACCTTATATCAAGTAATTATAATAAAATCCTGTGGATGTAGAAATATCGGAAATATTGAACGATGTGGACCGTGGTGTACCTAGATTCTTATAGTAAATATTTCCGATATTGCAGTTCAAACCGTATATATTAGGTATTGATAGCAGCTTAATTGGATAAGCAAGAAACATTTATATTGGTGCCAAAGTTTGTATATTACATCAGAGTAAATATATCTAAAAATATCAAACTGCAGTAAGATATGTCCTGCATGTAGATCCACCACCAATTATCAGACTCTAATGTCCAAAAATGAGAGCAGAGGTTATCAAGCTGCAATATCCAATGGATAAACAGTAAGTATATGTTCTGAATTTATAATCACATAAACAGTTAATTTCAGGATTCAACCACTTGTAAAATAAGTATCCGGTATGTAATTCATCCACACATTATCGGATCGCAGTGGCTATTACAAGAAAATGAATATATTCATCCACACATTGCCAGATAGCGATATCTGTTGGGAAAAAGATGAATATATGTGTTCTTAATTTCAGGTTGCAAGAAACAACAGTTTTGTAGTATTCCAGTGGTTTGATATATATATATATATATATATATATATATATATATTCAGTCCATATACATCTCAGAGTTGAATGATGGGTCAATTACTTACAGTTAGTTGTCCTAAAATATTGGTCTCAATGGATATTTAGTCCGGCAGTGTCACAGATGATAGATAGTTTTCCTTCTATATTGTGTGTACATACCGTACTGCAGGTAGGTCTGATGCAGGTAGGTCACACATTCACCTGTTCACCCATTCTTAGGCATTTAGTAGTGTGCTGCTATTTCTCTAGTTTGCTGTATAGTTGCCCGTGTAGCTTGCACCTGCATTTAAATTACCTCTAGGAGGTGCTGTTTCATTTTTTGGTATGTATATATAGATGAGGAATAGGCATCCTCTATGGAACTTAGCACTCCTACTTACCCGCCCACCTGCGTGGTGCTTTTAATCAGTACTATCACAACATCATAGTGGAGTTGGACACTCCGTGTTAGCGTAGGTCCCCGTCTGATTAGAAGCCACCTTCCCGCTTGGTAGACGGGCCCGACATATGTTTGATCAACTATATGCACTAAGAGCTTCTACCCCATGTTATAGTAAGTATGGCAGTCATGTATTTGACCCTGTTCACACATTCACCTGTTCACCCATTCTTAGTGCATTCAGCAGTGTGCTGCTGTTTCTCTAGTTTGCTGTATAGTTGCCCGTGTAGCTTGCACCTGCATTTAACTTACCTCTAGGAGGTGCTGTTTCATTTTTTGGTATGTATATATAGATGAGGAATAGGCATCCTCTATGGAACTTAGCACTCCTACTTACCTGCCCACCTGCGTGGTGCTTTTAATCAGTACTATCACAACATCATAGTGGAGTTGGACACTCCGTGTTAGCGTAGGTCCCCGTCTGATTAGAAGCCACTTTGTCTCTTGGTAGACGGGCCCGACATATGTTTGATCAACTATATGCGCTAAGAGCTTCTACCCCATGTTATAGTAAGTATGGCAGTCATGTATTTGACCCTGTTCACACATTCACCTGTTCACCCATTCTTAGTGCATTCAGCAGTGTGCTGCTATTTCTCTAGTTTGCTGTATAGTTGCCCATGCAGCTTGCACCTGCATTTAAATTACCTCTAGGAGGTGCTGTTTCATTTTTTAGTATGTATATATATATATATATATATATATATATATAATAGCACCGCTATTTCTGTAGGCACGCGGGACGCTGCGGCCACAGACTCTAACATCACTAGCGTGTTGCCCCAAATATAACTACAGGGAAATATTTCCAGTCCCTGCTACCAAGCAACATAAAGCCAGTGGCATAGACGGAACCTCCGCACCAGACCTACCTGCAGTACGGTATGTACACACAATATAGAAGGAAAACTATCTATCATCTGTGACACTGCTGGACCAAATAGCCATTGAGACCAATATTTTAGGACAACTAACTGTGAGTAATTGGCCCATCATTCAACTCTAAGATGTATATGGACTGAATATATATATATATATATATATATATAGATCCCAGAGAAGAGGCAGCACTCCTGAGTTAACTCAGGAGTGCTGCCTCTTCTCTGGGATCTATATATGTGTGGAGGATTGTCCGTCCTCCTGAGGATTTTGCACCCGCCAAGCCCTTTGGACGTGCTGCTGCTATACATATCTCAAACCACTGGAATACTACAAAACTATTGTTTCTTGCAACCTGAAATTAAGAACACCTATATTCATCTTTTTCCCAACAGATATCGCGATCTGGCAGTGTGTGGAGGAATATATTCATTTTCTTGTAATAGCCACTGCGATCCGATAATGTGGATGAATTACATACCGGATACTTATTTTACAAGTGGTTGAATCCTGCAATTAACTGTTTTTGTGATTATAAATTCAGAACATATACTTACTGATTATCCATTGGATATTGCAGCTTTATAACCTCTGCTCTCTTTTTTGGACATTACGGTCTGATATTTTTTTTTTTGGACAATACAGTCTGATAATTGGTGGTGGATCTACAGGACATATCTTACTGCAGTTTGATATTTTTAGATATATTTACTCTGATGTAATATACAAACTTTGGCGCCAATATAAATGTTTCTTGCTTATCCAATTAAGCTGCTATCAATACCTAATATATACGGTTTGAACTGCAATATCGGAAATATTTACTATAAGACCCTAGGTACACCACGGTCCACGTTGTTCAATATTTCCGATATTTCTTCATCCATAGGATTTTATTATAATTACTTGATATAAAGTTTAATTAGACTAGTACGCAATAAACTTTTCTTTAAACATACTACATGAGATTCCGATAATAGGTTTGTTCAACCCTGTGTAAATATACTTTCACTCAACAATTTATTCACAATAATACATGTATAAATCCTTCCCAATGAGGTGTGCCCAACTGCCCAACCATCTTGTTGCTAACGTTTACTGTCCTTTTTATAGACTGGGTATGTCTATATAGGCTGGTAGCACCCTTTTTCATATGCAATAATCAGATGAGCCATCACTAACTGTTAATACTTTCTTATCTGTTTCTAAATATTATGAAACGCCTCTGAAGTGGTCAGTAAACCCCTCAATGAGTTATTTGAGAGGTGTAGTTTCCAAAATGGAGTCACTTTTGGATGGTTTCTACTGTAGGGGTGCCCTAGTGTTCCTTCAAATATGACACGACACTCAAAAGCTATTCCAGCAAATCTGCTCTCCAAAAACCATATGTTGCTCCTTTCCTTCTGAACCCTGCCTTGCTTTAAAACAACTGTTTATGAACATAAATGGGGTGTTTCTGTAAACTGCAGAATCAGAGTAATAAATATTAAGGTTCATTTTGCTGTTAACCCTTGCTTTGTTATAGAAAAAAATTGGATCAAAATTAGAAAACTGCATAAAAACTAAAATAGTAAATAGGCATAGTTTCTAAAATGGAGTCATTTATAGGTGGTTTCTATTATGTAAGGAGGACCTCAAAGTGGTCCAGAACTGAATTATGTAAGGACCTCAAAGTGGTCCTTGAAAAGGTTGGTTTTGAAAATTTTATAAAAAAGTTGAAAAATGACATCTTCTAAGCCTTCTAACGTCCAAAAAAAATAACATGTGATTTTCAAAATGATGCCAACATAAAGCTGACATATAGGGAAAAACTATCTAATGAGGGAAAAACTATCTAATGAGGTATCACTATCTGACTTTAATGCATGGAAATTCAAATTGAATTTTTTTTTTTAAATCTTCTGTAAATTTGGGAATTTTTATAATATAAAGGTAAAACTTATTGACCCAAATTTACCCCTAACATTAAGTACGAGATGTCACGAGAAAAACAATCTCAGAATGGCTTGGATAAATAAAAGTATTCCAAAATTATTAGCAAATAAAGTGACACGTCAGATTTGCAAAATCAAGCTTTGTCACAAAGGTGAAAAACGGCTTGGTCTTGAAAGGATTAAATGACCTAGGGAGCTCTTGCAATCTGTCAAGACCTTTAAAGACCCTGGGATTTTCATTTTTTACATTTACATTTTTTACTCCCTGCCTTCCTAGAGCCATAACCTTTTTTTTTTCATAGTTGTATGAGGGCTTGTTCTTTGTGGGACTAGTTGTACTTGCTAATTGCACAATTCACTGTTGCATACAATAGGGTGGGAAGCTGGAAAAAATTGTTACTAACATTTACAAACACATGGCTGGGAAAATGCTAAATTATATTTTTTACAATAAAAATTCACTAAAAAGCCCACATTTTTCACTTTAACCACTTCCCGACCGCCTAACGCACAACTGCGTTCTCGCGGCGGTCGGGCTGTTCTGGGGCGACGCATATGTGCGTCATCTCGCGAGACGCGAGATTTCCTGTGAACGCGCACGCACGCGCGTTCATAGTAACTCACGTCTCAGGAGTTTAACTACAGCCTGCCAGCGATGATCCATCGCTGGCAGGCTGTAGATGCGATATAAATCGCATCAAACAAGTATATCAGACGCTGTTTTGTGAACAGCGTCTGATATACCTGCTACCTGGTCCTCTGGTGGTCCCATTTGCAGGGATCGACCACCAGAGGACCAGGTAACTATGTAAAGTTGCACCAAACACTACACTAACCCCCCCCACCCCCTCACCTATTAACCCCTTGTTAACCCCTTGATCACCCCATCTAGACCCCTGATCACCCCCTGTCATTGATCACACCCCTTGTAAGGCTCCATTCAGACGTCCATATGTGTTTTGCGGATCCGTGGATTCACGGATCCGCGGATCGGATCCGCAGATCTGCGGATCCACAGATCCTCAAAACACGGACACCGGCAATGTGCTTTCCGCATTTTGCAGATCCGCACATTGCCAGAACTATATAGAAAATGCTTTTTCTTGTCCGCAATTGCAGACAAGAATAGGACATGTTCTATATTTTTGCGGAACGGAAGTGCAGACCCGGAAGCGCGGATCTGTAATTCCGGATCCGAGCGGGAAAAAGTCTGTCCCCATAGAAATGAATGGGTCCGCAATTCCGTTCCGCAAACAGAATTTCGGACGTGTGAATGGCATAAGGGTCCCTTATCACCGCCAGTTAGCTAGCTACTTGTTAGGTAGTTAGTGCCCAGCCCACCGCACCGCAGTCACTGATTTTGGCAGAGATTTTTTCATCCACATTGATTGATGCGAATGAAAAAATCTGTGCCGTTCATTTTTATTTTTTTTTCAGCCCAGATGCTCAATATAAGGAGAATCGCAGAAACTCCTAATGCTGGCGATACGTGTAATGATTGCGGAGACCCTCAAATGCCAGAGCAGTACAAACACCTCACATGTGACCCCATTTTAGAAAGAAGACACCCCAAGGTATTCCGTGAGGGGTATAGTGAGTTCATGTAAAATTTTATTTTTTGTCACAAGTTAGTAGAATATGAGACTTTGTAAAAAATAAAAAAATTTCTGTGAACTCGCCATGCCCCTCACGGAATACCTTGGGGTGTCTTCTTTCCACAATGGGGTCACATGTGGGGTATTTATACTGCCCTGGCATTTTAGGGGTCCTAAAGCGTGAGAATCCAAATGCGTAAAAATGGCCTGTGAAATCCTAAAGGTACTCATTGGTTTTAGGGCCCCTTTGCGCATCTTGGCTGCAAAAAAGTGGCACACATGTGGTATCGCCGTACTCAGAAGAAGTAGGGCAATGTGTTTTGGGGTGTATTTTTACATATACCCATGCTGGGTGAGAGAAATATCTCTGTAAATTGACAACTTTGAATAAAAAATTTTAAAAAGTTGTCGTTTACAGCGATATTTCTCACACAAAGTATGGGTATATATAAAAATACACCCCAAAACACATTGCCCTACTTCTGAGTACGGCGATACCACATGAGTGACACTTTTTTGCAGCCAAGATGCGCAAAGGGGCCCTAAAACCAATGAGTACCTTTAGGATTTCACAGGGCATTTTTACGCATTTGGATTCTCACGCTTTAGGTTCCCTAAAATGCCAGGGCAGTATAAATACCCCACAAGTGACCCCATTTTGGAAAGAAGACACCCCAAGGTATTCTGTGTGGGGCATGGCGAGTTCACAGAATTTTTTTTTTTTGGCACAAGTTAGCGGAAATTAATATATATTTTTTTTTTATTTAGTTTTTTACAAAGTCTCATATTCCACTAACTTGTGACAAAAAATAAAATTTTACATGAACTCACTATACCCCTTACGGAATACCTTGGGGTGTCTTCTTTCTAAAATGGGGTCACATGTGGGGTATTTATACTGTCCTGGCATTTTAGGGGCCCCTAAAGCATGAGAAGAAGTTTGGAATCCAAATGCGTAAAAATGCCATGTGAAATCCTAAAGGTACTCATTGGAATTAGGGCCCCTTTGCGCACCCAGGCTGCAAAAAAGTGTCACTCATGTGGTATCGCCGTACTCAGGAGAAGTAGGGCAATGTGTTTTGGGGTGTATTTTTATATATACCCATACTTTGTGTGAGAAATATCTCTGTAAACTGACAACGTTGTATAAAAAAATTTAAAAAGTTGTCGTTTACAGAGATATTTCTCTCACCCAGCATGGTTATATGTAAAAATACACCCCAAAACACATTGCCCTACTTCTCCTGAGTACGGCGATACCACATGAGTGACACTTTTTTGCATCCTGGGTGCGCAAAGGGGCCCAAATTCCAACGAGTACCTTTAGCTTTTACATGGCTGCTCACAATTTAGCCCCGCCCAAAATGCCAGAACAGTACAAACACCCCACAAATGACCCCATTTCAGAAAGTAGACACCCCAAGGTATTCACTGAGGGGCATAGTGAGCCTGTCTGAGATTTTATTTTATTTTTTTGCCAGAAGTTAGCAGAAATGGAAACTTTATTATTTTTTTTTTTTCATCAGAACGTGTCATTTTCCGCTAACTTGTGAAAAAAAATGAAATGATACATGAACTTACCATGCCCCTCCGCGAATACTTTGGGGTGTCTTCTATCTAAAATGGTGTCATTTGGAGAGTATTTATACTATCCTGACATTCTAGCACCTGAAGAAACATGACAGGTGCTTAGAAAGTCAGAGCTGCTTCAAAATGCCGAAATTCACTTTTTTGCACCATAGTTTGTAAACGCTATAACTTTTACCCAAACCAATAAATATACACTTATTGCATTTTTTTTATCAAAGACATGTAGAACAATAAATTTAGAGAAAAATTTATATAGAAATGTAGTTTTTTTTAAAAAAAATTACAACAGAAAGTGAAAAATGTCATTTTTTTGCAAAAATGTCGTTAAATTTTTTTAAAAAAAAGTAAAAATGTCAGCAACAATGAAATACCACCAAATGAAAGCTCTATTAGTGAGAAGAAAAGGAGGTAAAATTCATTTGGGTGGTAAGTTGCATGACGGAGCAATAAACGCGTAAAGTAGCGTAGTGCAGAATTGTAAAAAGTGGCCTGGTCATTAAGGGTGTTTAAGCTAGGGGGGCTGAAGTGGTTAACAAGGGATAACAGGACAAAATGCACCCAATAGTTTGTTACCCGTTTTCTCCTGAATACGACAACACCCTATATGTGGTTGTAAACTTCTGTATGAGCAGACGGCAGAATTCTAAAGGAAAGGAGCGACATCTGCATTTTCTAACATGAAATTAGCTGAAATAGATTTTAAGGGCCAAAACTTTTTTTGTTGACTGTGTGGGGGCTAATTTTTTGGGGGTGAGCTTTAGTTTTTAATGGTACCATTTGTGGGTACATATGACTTTTTGATCGCTTTTTATTTAATATTTTATGAGGTGAAGTGGCTAATATTGCAATTCTGACAGTGTTTTTTTATTTTTAGTTTTTATGGGGTATATTCCATGTGGTAGATTTGATAAGATAGTTGTATTCTGTGAGTTGATACGGTTCTGGCGATGACAAATTTATATTGTTTTATTCATGTTCTACCACTTTTATATCATAAAATCACTTTTTATTAACCTTTTTACTTTACATCACCAAATCGAAGACCCATAACTTTTAGATTTTTCATCAATATAGCTGTGTGAGAGCTTGTTTTTTTTTGTAAGTTTTATTGGTACAATTTTAGGGTTTATTTGGCTTTTTGGGTGCTTTTTATAAAATAATTTTAGGAGGTAAAGCGGGCAAAAATTGCATTTTTGTCAGTGTTTTTTATTTTGTATGGGGTTCTCTATGTGGTATATTTGATATGATAATTTTATTCTGTGGGATGATATGGTTATGGTACCCCAAACTTGTATATTTTTTTTATTTTCTACCACTTTTATATCATAAAATCAGTTTTTATTAAACTTTTTTTTTCATCACCAAAATCTAAAACCCATAACTTTTTTTATTTAATACCCATGTAAGCTACATTATGTAATTGATGCTATGCAACCATTAACCTCCAACCACTAGATTGTGTTGACCCACAAAATTATTTTTCTTCATTGGCTTTTTGATACAAAAATTAGAAATGCATTCATACAAAATTATTCTCGTGTATATTTAGAGTGATTACATGTTCATTTATAGTGATTGCTTTTTCTTTAATAGTTATTTGAAATCTGTTATAAATATCACAGTAAAATAGTTTATAATTGTATCTCTGCAAGACAACCATTATTAAGCTTTCAGGTCTTACTGACGGAGCGCGTTCAATTGACACCTATGGTAAGGCCAGATAGAAAGCGTTCTTTAAATGCTAGGGTTGTAGACTTGCTTTCTCTGACATTTGGCCCTGAGCCATGTGTTTATTGTAACTGGAGATCAATGGAAATCTTATTATCACCATAACAGAACAATGATGAGCTATACAATGTAAGCTTAGACACAAGTGCTTATGTGAGAATATTTTTATCAGTCATTTTGTCTGTAGGTGCCACAGAGATTCTTCTAAAACTTCTAATGGAGATAATTGGCCAACTTCTCTCAATATTATCTTATACAAATTATTAGAATATGTTCCAGGTTAGAAATCAATGCCGAATGCCCTACCTTATCATTGTAATCTTACTGTACAGAAATGTAATGCAGCTCACTTAATAACATATAATTCAGGAAGAAGAAAAATGGACGTATGTGTCTCATTCAAACTGATAATGTGCTAATAGAATCTGTCACCATTTTCTCTCCAATGACATGATTATAGTGTGCAGGTATTCTAAGCAAAACTAATGGTTACCTTTTCTATTTTACAAATTCGTCATTCAGGGCATCAGTTCCTTTCCCAGATATCTTTCTTATAGCTATGCAAAATAAGAATGCAGGGGATCACAGGTTGTGAACGTTTTTGGAGCCACACGCATGGAAAAAAAAGAACTTAAAGAGGACCTGCCATCGCTCCTGACATATGTTTTAGTAAATTTTGTATCCCACTTTAAATGACTGTTCTGGAGCAACTTCCTTATAACTTTATGTTGTACCATTCCTCTATCTTCCCTACTATACATTTAATAATGAATTGCCACTTGGGAATTATCATCTGGGAGGGGGGTATCCCTGCAGAGGCTGACACTGTTAGCACTGACTGGACATCATGACTCTGTTCAGGGACACACCCCAAAATGGTAAACCAGTTAGCAGTTTATTCCTAAACTTGTAGTAGGAATAATGGAGGAATGGAATAACAAAAAGGTATAAGAAAAGATGCACCAAAATTGTTGTTGCATGGGGATTGCAAGTAGTTACTGAAGCAAACAGATCCTCTTTAAAGGGATTCTCCGGGAATTAAGAAAATGAAAATACTTAAATATTACTTTATTATAAATTATTCTAAAATACCTTTCATTATTTATAATGGCTCGTTTTGTCTGGGGATCAATCATCAGAGGAAAGAAAATGGCCACCATCCTATTAGTTCACACAAAACCTGTCCTGATCACACATGAGGACAAGTTACTTTACAACACTGAGGTAAAGAGCTGCTTCATTCTCCTCTCTGCTCTACTGATCCTGAATACAGATGATAAGAACTTTTGCTGAATCTCTGGGGAATTTAGTTCATGAGGAGACATGAAGTACAGAGAGGATGGACAGGACAGACTGTGGTAATGTGAGGGTGTGGTAATGGAGACTGCATACAAGAGCTGCTGCTTATTATTCACATCCCCACCTTCTCTCTGTACTTCATGTCTCCTCATTATATCCATTCACACAGAGATTTACCTGTATTCAGGATCATGATTCCTAACAAGCAGAGAGGAGGATGAGGCAGCACTATGGCTCATTGTGGTGAAGTAACTTGTCCTCCTGTGTGATTAGGACAGGTTTTGTGTGTACTGATAGGACGGCAGCCATTTATTTCTCCTAATGATTGCTCCCTAGACAAAACAAGCCATTCTAAGTAATGAAAGGTATTTGTAAGTATATTTATTGTAAAATAATGTTTAAGTATTTTCCTTTAAATGGGTTTTCCAGGAATAAAGAAATTGAAAATACTTAAATATTACTTTATTATAAATATATTAATGGCTCATTTTGTCTAGGGAACAATTATAAGAAGAAATTAAATGGCCGCCGTCCTATTAGTCCACACAAAACCTGTCCTAATCACACAGGAGGAGAAGTTACTTCAGAACACTGAGGTAAGGAGCTCCCTCATCCTCCTCTCTGCTCTGCTTATTAGGGATTATGATCCTGAATACAGCTGATAAGAACTTTAGCTGAATATCTGTAGGAATGGAGGTCATGAGGAAACATAAAGTACAGGGAGGACAGACAGGACAGACTGTGGTAATGTGGGGCTATGGTAATGAAGACCGCACACAATTGCTGTTGATCAATCGCCTAATCCTCAACGCCTGTTTGTACTCATGAACTCCATTGCTACAGAGATTCAGCCAAAGATCTTATGAAGTACAGAGAGGAGGGAGGACATATGTTTTGCATTGGGGGTGGAGGGAATTAGGGTTGATGGGTCATGACCTGGCTCATTTTCAGAATGCAGCCAGATCTAATAAAGTTCCATACTCTAACTGTTAGACTTTTTTCTTTTGTTTGCAGGAGCAAATAATTTTTAGGGCCCTCTTACAAAAAACTTAGTTTGGAGTTGTATTACAGCTAAAAAAAAATGCCATAAAAATGCATGTTTTTTTGTATATTAAATAAAATTTTTACAGCATTTATAGCTGCCCTTTAAAAAAAATATTTTTGCGAATTGCCTATTTTATGTATTTTTTTTCTATAGAGAAGGGAATGGAAAATGGCTGAAAAAAATTCCAGCTTTTAGGAGAGGCCGGGCACTCCGTATGCGCCATGGACTCTTCTTAGGCCATGTGATGTCATCGTACATCAGTCACATAGTCTAGTTGCAGATCAGCTCCATTCAAGACCATGGGGCTGAGCTGCAAGACAAAGCACAGGCTCTATATAATGTGAGGCGATGCACTTCGAAACTGTCTGGAGCCAGCCATCCTCACGAGAGCAGGAGCAACAGCTGATTTTTGAGGGTACCAGGACCCTCTTCCATGTAATAATGATGACCTATCCTGAGGATAGGTCATCATTATCAATTCTTGGATAACCCCTTTAAGCAGCAACAGCATGTTTGTCATTCTAAGTTTTTTACATTGTAAGGTAAAGATCGTGGGGTTCATTTATTAAGACCAGCGTTTTAGACGCCAGTCTTAATAACCCTGCTGGTGCTGGATCCGCCAAAGTTATGCAGAGGCACTAGCTGGTCTAAATTTAAGCCAGCTTCCTTTTTATGACCTGGCGTGAGCGGATAAAAGTCTCAGATTGCGGCAAAAATAACCATTACACTGCAATCTGTAACAAGCGTATATCTGATAGTAAATAACCCCCCATGTCTAAAAATTCTAGGATAATGCAAAAATGTACGGTAAGGGTCTTTTCACCTGGGCTGAATATTGAGCCAGTTATTAGGAATGAAGATTGCTCAACAAATAAGCAAATGCTTGTCTGTGTGGTGAATGGTTCTTTCATGTGAACATGTCAATCTATTCTTTCTGGTGCTTCTTCACACAGGATATGCCTGCTCAGCCAATTGCTGTCTGAGGCGGGTCACTACTTTAGCCAATGATTGGCTGAGGGTTTGTTTCCTGTAATCCAGTAAACAGTGGAACGGGACACAGCAGCATATGCTCACTTTATTTATCACTCTGTCCTTTTTCTAAGACTTTTTTTAAATCCACCATAGATCCTGGCTAACTAAAATAAATAAAATTTCATAAAAATTTTTTATCCTTCAGGGTAGTAGACTGTAAGCACACTCCTCACCAGAATGCGCAGCTCTTAGAAAACTTGTTATAAACCTTCATTTAGTAAAGTGGATGTTGGAAGTAGTTTTGCTAGATCTTATTTTGGAGTGCAGTACGTCTGAACACGGTTTAAGTGATCTTGAAACATCGACAATTAAACACTCTCTATACTTCACATTTCTTTCTCACTGAAATACAATTTCTACCTCAGGAATAGAGATTAAGAAGTGTATTGTGCAAGAAGTAACCGCTAAAAGTGTCATCCATTATTTTCACTTTGATCTGATACTATAAAGGACAATTTGCTGTATTTCGTACAGTAAAGTGTTCTGCACCTTTCTCACTTCTGCAATACTGACAATGATGTATCTGACCTTTGGTAATTTCTGAACTCCTACTTCTCTTGTTCCCTTGATACATCTTTTGGCTACCTCACATCTAGCAACCCTGCTGCTAATATTCACTCCTCATCCCTCTCTATCTCTCTATACAAACCATCACAGAAAAAGGATTTGACTACATAATCGGAGATCCTTTCTGACCTGTGAGTCAATAATGCATAGCTAAATAGGCCCGGGTGTGTTTATGGTTTACAGAACATAGAATTGATGTTGAAAGACTTAGAATTGATATTGAAAGTCTTCTCTTATCACCATTCTTCTAGCAGCACATGAGTAGACAGGAGGTCAGAATAGCCTAAAACAAAGGAAAGCTCAATTAAGGACTTTTCAACAAAATGTTGTACATTTCAATTTCTACCATTGTGTCAAAGTTTATGTAGGATCAAATCATGCCACCAATTTGTGGCCATGTAGAAAAAGTTCAACATGTTGTATGACCAAACAGTGAAGCATGCTGGCAAACTGTGAACAAAATTATCTGGTAAAGCCCCACTATTGCAAGACCCCCATCCTGATTTCCTGAAAAGTCCTAATCTCATGCTATGCTTTAAATCAGGGAATCCAGTTAAATATACTCCTTTATTGACAAAAATATTTTGTTCAGGTTGAGTCAAAAGCCTCAGGACACCCTTTTATTTCAGAAACAAAAGGGAAAATGAAATATCTGAATACCCCAGCACATAATGTGTGAGGGACCTATCTTTTAGGCTATGTCCGGAACTTGGCCCCCATCTTGAAAGCTGCCATATTGGATCAAGGACAACGTTTTACAATGGGTAGGGGATCATGTAGCATATCAACGAAGACCAGAATTTTGTCAGAAATCAATTACTACACTTTCTGTGTTGATAATTTTTGAACTACAAGAGATATTGAAAATCTGATTGTGGCAACTGATTACTGAGAAAAGCTACCCCTTACCATTGGAAAACTTTGTCCTTGATTCAAAATGGCGGGTTTCAAGATGGGGACCATGTCCTGGACATAGCCTAAATGATAGGCCCCCTTACCCATTATTTCAGTTTCCCTTTCATTTCTAAAATAAAAGGGTGTTCTGAGACTTTTGATTCACCTGTATAATAAAAGTGAATTAAAAGATAATGGCAGACATACAAAGAAAAGATACAGTGGTGAAACACAGAGAATGTTAGGTGCACTACTAAGTAGCAGAGATATGAGTATATGATTGTCCATATGATTATTATAGGTAAAACATATGCTTTAAATCAGGTGAAAGGATTGTCCACAAAATGTCCTGTTTTCCTCTCCTTCAAGGTATTTATTCACCACAGGAGCTCTATATAGTGTGCTATGGCAACAGAAAGAACAGCTAGATATTATGTTAGAGGATAGCATGTCAACAAACATATCCAGGAGCATGTCATCTGAAAGACCAATATTCCTTATAACGTAACTTTTATTCTTCCTTGTTCAAGACCATACTCCAAAAATATAAAAACATAAACCCATAGTGGCATATAGAGAACATGCACAGGATTATAAAAAGGAATGGTCTTATCGGAGATATAATCTGGCCACATAAACTTTAATCATCTGCAGAGTGATTATGAAGGGATATAAGCTCACTGCCCCAAGTAATCCCTTATTACCCCAAACTATTCTGGTTTTCCAGATAATGGGGTGTTTTCTTTGTTGGACTAGTCCCTCTGCATCTATGTATGGCTGAGCTGTTAGGGTTACCCTTTGAAACATGATGCCCTTCCACCATGGCACCACCACCATAATGCTCTTGTTTAAGGATATTGGAGGACCTAGGTTTAGTATTTAAAAGGATTCATATTGTGTCTTCACTTAAAGGGGTTCTCAGGAATTTACATATTGATGACCTAGACTCAGTATAGGCAATCACTATGAGATTGGCGGGGATCCAACTCCCAGGAACCCCAATGATCAGCTGTTTGAGGAGGCTGCAGTGCTCTTGCGAGCACATCAGCTTTATCGCAGCTTACCAAGCACAGCACCGTACATTGTATAGCGGCTGAACCTAGGCCATGTGATGTCACATGGCCTAGGAAGAAGCCTACGTTTTTACAGAGTGCAGGGGCCCCTCATTACAGCTTATTATCAAGCATCCCGGGAGTCAAACCCCCGCCAATCTGATATTGATGACACATCCTGAGGATAGGTCAATAATATGTAAGTCCCAGAGAACCCCTTTAAGTACTTTCCAGGTTCTCTCCAAAGACAGCATAATGTGAACCATTCCTAAAATTAAACCTAGATGTGCCTGGGCCCCAATGAAAAACGGGACCCTGATCAACTATAATTTATAGTTTCTATATTGAACAGGCAACCACAGTCTCCTGAGCCCATGTGCAATGCATTCTCTGCAACCATTATCATAATGCTCCTGAATATCATTTCCTACTCTCCATGTCTATAAAGAACTTTTCTATTAACAGCAGTCAATGGGTGTCACGGTCACTCCAGTGACAGAGGTTAGAAGATCGGAGAGACTGGCAGCACGTTAGGTTATCTGACAGCCTATCTGTTTTCACTTGTCGCAGTGTTGTGGTTGGTAATGACCACACCTCCTGCTGCAGGTGTAGCTTGTGGTCATTACTGCTCCTCTATTTGGTCTGGACTCACACTTCAGACCATGCGGTTGATATAATCTGCCTGGAGTTGGAAGAGCTGGCGTTTTGTCCTCATCTGAGTTCCTGCTCTTCCATTTTCTATTGAAGATAAGTGTACTTCCCTTTGCATTTTGTTGTTCCCTTTTCGCTCATTGTTAATGTTTACTAGGCCTCAGGGAGACACTGGTTCGTTCATCTGGAAAGGAACCAGTGGTCTCAGACCCTGTCACTACCCCTAGGTATATTCAGGGCTACTAGGGCCCTGTCACTACCCCTAGGTATATTCAGGGCTACTAGGGCCTAGGTTTATGGTGTATGAATACTCCCACCTTCAGGGTCTATTCATACTGACAGGAGTCAGGGCTAGGTTTAAGGTTTCCTAGGTGGTGATCTTTTTCCTTTCCCTAGCTGTGAGGTCTAGGTTCTGGTTATTTTACTTCTGTTGTCATCCTGGTGTTCCTCCCCTCCCCCACTTTGTGACAACCAGTACAAAAGATGTTTTCTGGCACAACTTTGAATGGGGTTGCAGAAACTCAGTACATGGGATTCAGATTGTTAGTGTGCTGCCAGACGTTGCATCTGTGCTGTGTTTTTGATGTGGCAAAAAAAACGCACCAAAAAAATGCATGCATGTGTTTTTGTTCAGTAAAAGGGAAAACACACAGCAGGCTTTACATTTAAACCCATAGTGACCACGAATATGCCTTTTTTGAGGCGGTCACTAAGGGGGCCTAGGCTGTGCCACTGCTTTTTACGATGGCCGAGTCTAAACCCTGAACGGGTCTCCCATCCAGCGGAGAGCAGGGGCACAGCTCTAACATTAGTATTGCGCTCCAGCTCTAATGGCCCAGAGCAGCAGGAGCACCGATCCTGGCTGTTTAACTCCTTACATGCCATGGGCAATAGCAGCCGCTGCATATATGAGGTTACAGAGGGATCGAACTTCCTCTGTGTCCCATCGGCACCCCACAAATGAGATTGTGGGTTGCCCATGTCAGTGTAAGCAGGCCAGGACTTAATAGGGCCCCAGACAGCCTGCTGGTGCAGCCTGCTAGTGCATGTCAGTACAACACTAAGAATAGTGCAATGTAGTTTTTTTTTAAAAGATAACACAAAAAACAAAAAACAAGAACATAGACATAGCAACATCATCGACTAGGAAGATCCGTATTATCGGTACCTATGATAACGCACATGTGAAAATTAGACAAATCTTTATAAAATATTGGGATATATTATGTGCTGATCTGGACCTTGAAGAAGTACTTGCATCATACCCCAAAATTACATTCAGAAAATGACAAAGTCTGAGAGACAGACCCCCACAAAAAGCTGGGAATTGGCTTTCTAGAGGACCACTAGGAATGTTTAAATGTGAAAGGTGTGTAGCCTGCGACCAGGTCACCGCAACCAAAAAATTCAGGAGCTCGCATAAAGGGTATGAATATGAGATCCTAGACTTTATAAACTGCCTTACAATGGGAGTAGTAGTAGTGTACCTGGCCCAATGTAGCTGCCCTCTAGACTACGTAGGGAAAACTAAGAGGGAATTCAGATGCCGCATTAGGGACCACATTAACGACATCTCCAATGAAAAGGATACCTCAGTGGCAAGACACATAATCCAGACACATGGGGGTGATGTCACCTGTCTAAAATTTGTAGTCATACAGCATATCCCTCAACCAAGGAGGGGGAAAGATTGGGACAATAAGATCCTGAGGGCCAAGGCAAAATGGATTTTTAGGCTGAAATCAGTGACACCAAATGGGTTAAATGAGTATTTATCATATAAGCCTTTTTTATAACGGATGGGAAAGGGTTAACCATCTAAAGCCAATCGATGACAGATGAAGCCCACAAATAATCAGGATATATATATATATATATATATATATATATATATATATATATATATTTAGAAAGAAACAGAATATAACCTCGAGAAATATAAACTAAATCCCTCCTCACAACCCCCTGCCCCCCCTCCATGTCATGGAGGTTAAGGGGATATGTATTTGAGGGGTAGAGTATACAATCTAGTAAAAATTTCACCCAAATTGCAAATACTAAATGCAAACAATATAGGGTCCATGAGAAAGATCTCCCCCCCCCCCCCAAATAATATATCAATGTTCAGAAAAAACGAATCCCAAATATTGGACAAACTATGTAAATGTAGCGATCGCTTTGTCAGCGCTGACACTATGTAATTAGTCTGTCAGCGCTGCATAAACAGGAAACATGCGGCGAGGATCTCAGCCGGGGAAGCGTCAATAGGTCCCCATAGAAACTGACACACCTCCAGGCGCGTCACCTCACAGAGGCAGTGAGAGCCACAGGTGGGTCGGGACAGCCGAGCGCTGCATCACCTGAACTCCCCTGCACTGCAGGGTTGGTTGACGGAGCAATAGGGGGTGGCTTGTAAATCCAAACCTCGCCCACTTCACATGGATTGGTAAAAAGGTGGGCGGGATTTGGTGAATTAAAGGAGACAGTTTCAAACCCAAAGCTGCCACTGCCTTTAAAACAACTAAATGCTGCCACTGACGCTCTGAACCACAAACTCATTCCTTGATGAGCCACTAATCTTGGCGAAACGTGTTGGATAATGCTTTTTAATTGATAGGAGAGAGAAGGGATCTATAGACCAGGCCAGAGGTTTCAGCGGCTAGGGGTCGCCCTTTTCAGGGCGAGTGCTCCAACCACAGCCTGTTAGCCATTCCCCACTTCTAGACAAGTTGATAGGGACCGGTAGGCTCTTTATGAAGGACTCCAGGATAGAGTACCCTGTTAGAAGACCCCCCACCCCACAACACCGATGACAGGGGAACTGGGCTAACTCCTGAGAAAAGCCCCCTCTCTCCTTTAACAAAGGAGGTGTGTATAATAGGAAATTTATCAACACTGTCTCATTTATTTTAAAAGGAAAGTAAAAGTTACATATTATTTTTCACGAAGGTACACTCAGGTTAAAACAGCTTTATTCTTGAGACCACTGAGTAACTCGAGAGGAGGTCCTTATACTATGCTCCAAATTTGATTTTGTTTAATTTTAGCCGCAACATAACAACATGTGAACAAAGTAAAAGGGTCTGAAGAACTTCCAAGTGCACTGTATATAGGCTTGATCTATTAACACTTCTGGCCAAGCCTGCATCTATGAAATGTTGCACATGCCACCTGCAACACAAAAAAGGTGCAGAAAACGAACTGCCTTGCCATTTGGTGCTTCACATGACTTCAGACGGGATGAACTTTGGCTCCACAGAGCCAATACATTTTAATAGTGTACAGCAACAGCATTAAAATCAAAGTATTTGAACAAATCGACTTCGGATCTATGATCTTAAGGTCAATTCACTCAAGCCTAATTTTGAACATTCTGTTTGCATTTTGTTATTATGGAATATTGAGTGCAGGAGGATGGGGAAAAGATTTGTTTTGTTAGCACAAGGCTGCAACATAACAAAATTTGTAAAAAAAAAATGAAAAGGTCTGAAGACTTTCCAAATGCACTCTAGCAGACACAATCTCACATCACTGGTTGAGCTCACAATGGCGTCTGTACTTCAGAGCTAGCATACAGCCTGAAAATAGCTGTCCACTTACTAAATGTAAATGCTTATTTTGCCATAACTGTGAATGTTGTATTGCATGATGATGGATAGTAGCATTCCATTTTGTGAAGCTACTACTCCCAGCATACCTTAAAACATGTTCAGGACATACTGGCACCTAAAGTTTCACACATTACATACTTTTATGTCAAAGGCTAACCTGAAAAGGCAAATTACAGTATGTCACAAAGTGAGTACACCCCTCACATTTGTGTAAATATTGGGGTAATTATCATGTTGAACTTCCAGTGACCAGAATAAGAGAGTTTGAGAGCGATAACACCAAATTTAATACACCTGCTCCCTATTCACCCCTTAGACCTTGTAACACTAATGATTAATATGACCCCGAGGAAGAAAAATGACTAATTGGGCACAATTTGACAATTTTCACTTTATTCAGTATACTCACTTTTGTTGCCAACGGTTTAGACATTAATGGCTGTGTATTGAGTTATTTTGAGGGCGCAACAAATTTACACTGTTATACAAGCTGTACACTGACTACTTTACATTGTATCATATCTTTAGTGCTGTCCTATAAAAAGATATAACAACATATTTACAAAAATGTGTGACATATTGTATATCTCTATTGAGCTGTTTTTGAGCTGGAGGTGTATATATGCACTGTCTTGTTTCCGGCGCTGTATTCATGTAATGAGCTTGGTCCTGGAGATGCATTTATGTTCTGTGCTCCCTTCTAGTGCTGTATTCTATTCTTCAACCGTGTTTGGTTCTGGTGCTGTATCTATGTAATGAGCTTGGTTCTGGCATTATATATATGTACTGTGCTTGCTTCTGGTGTTCTACTGTGTTTGGTTCTTGTGCTGTACATATGCAATGAGCCTGGTATGGCACCACTACTACTATGCATGCACAGCGTCCATTCCATTCACTTCTATAAGACTTCTGAAAATAGCCAGTGTTCAGCTATTTTTTAAATTCCCATATCTTATCGATACACCATAACTGTGCCAGATAGAGCAACCCCTTTAAGCATTAGCTGTTGCTAAGTCAGCTGTTCATGCTCACGGTTGCCCTGCTACTCACCTTGCTGCCCAACATCCTCTGCAACTTGCTGTCTCAATTGCTCCAGTCTCTGTTCCCTTAGGGTATGCACACTCACCTGTGGCCTCTTAAAGAGCCAGTGTGCACATCTGAAAATCCAATGGCTGGGGTTCCTGGGTATATTAGGTGCTCTCTCCAGGCAGAGGGTACCTAAGGATAAGTTATCCTGTGACCAGCAAAGGTATTTGGTAACTTGTGCCTCAGCGATTCTCTTGTGTTTTCCCAGTCTGTGTTTCCATCTGTGTTCCTGTCATGTACCCATCCTGCCTTTGTAATCTGACCTCACAGTTTAGCTTTCAGTTCAAGTTTGTGTTTAAGTTCTCCTAGTCTTTCTGCCTGTCTGTGCTACAATCTTGGTTCCTACCTGCCTTGTTCCTGCATCCATCACTACCCTGCCCGCAAGCTCCTAGTGTCTCCAGATCTTTGTTGCCATTATCTGTAGTTCCAGTATTATAGAGACAGTATATGTAGAGACAGTATAGACTGTTTCCACGATATTGGTGTTGTTTGCCTGTATTTCAGCCATCCAGCCAAGTTTTCTACAGTCTGCCAAAAACCACATAATCTATAAAAGTGGCTGTTTAGACTGAAGCTGCAATTTTGGCACATTTTCTGTGCCTATAGCTTCTAGTGCTTGAGTCTCTCACCCAGTGAGTCAGCTGCCCAAAATAGTGGATATGATAAGAGGTAGTGGTCTGGTTGTTTTACTGCAGTGAACTCTAGATTTATGTACAGGGGTTAAAGGGTGAATACTAGGGGAGCACTAGAATAATGCCCTTAAGGTTTAGTCCAAAACAAAACCAGTTAGTTGGCACAGTGGGGCCACACTTACTGATCCGTGACAGCTGTACATTCTTATTTCCATAAAATTAAGTTACATTTTGAAATTGATGCTACAAACCCTATAATGGTTGTGGAGGTATGTTTATTAAAAGGGAGCTAAAAAGACTACTTATACGGGGTGACATGTAACTTAAGGTTGCAACCATAATATGGGCACAAAAAAGCCCCTGTATTACACACATCTGAACAGTGTCTGAATTATTTTTTTGTTTGTTTGTTTTAAACCTACAGTAATTGGAAGCTATTGCTTATAGTTGCAGTGAATGAGTGAAAATATATTTTTCATCTGTCAGCAGTGTATTAAATATTTCTCTCTACTGATAATCATTATGGCTATTATTGTAGTATGTAATAGGTATCACTAGAGAAGCAATCAGCATATTCTACATTAAAAATATGATATCGACAGGATAGGGACAGTGTAAAAAGTGAACGTTATTGATGCTTATATGTTTGTGGTGTGTTTACTGTGACTTATTTTGCGCCATGATTCAGAGGCTGATAAACGTCTAGGTCATGACTTCAACAAACAGCCTAATTAGGCACAGAGAGGTGATTGGATATCCAAGCACTCATCTGCTTGCTCCTTTTCTAGGAAAAAAACACCTCCATGTGTGACAATCAGAGAGCAAGTATACTTACTGATTGATGTGTGAAGGGAGTTGATAACATGCAGGTAACATGGCATAACATGTTATCCTCTCCCGTATGTCTCTCCCTGTGCATCCTGTCAGCACATCCCTCATTGCATCCCCCCCCCCCCTTTCCAGCCCCATCCTCCTCGAGCCTGCTGAAGGGGAAGGCTGCTTTCTGCCCTGCATACCTCAGGCTGCATAACAGCTAGAGATTCATGCCAGGTCTTGTTTTTAAGCTGACAATTTCAGATTGAGAGCCACTATAAATCATGAGTTAGAGCACTTAGAAATTGGGTTGGAAATGAAAGCTGCAGGTATATGTAGCTTTCACTGAGACCCCTTTTTAACTCACTCTACATATTAATAGCATAGTGATGCGTTTCAGCACAAACGTGCATTCATCAGATTGCAGAAGCCGCAACAACCAGCTCAGTGTCCTCAACATGATGGAACAGTATTTTTACATGCCAATCTAGGCAAATCAGCAAGCGGAGACCTCCCACTTCAATGACCAGGTTCAGGCTTATGTAAACTCTGGCCTGTCTCCCCCACATACCCTGTTCCCTGACCCCATGGACTTCTGGGCAGGCAGACAAGAACATTCATCTAAACTGGTATAGTATTCTCTCTGTCTTCTTTCTTGTCCAGCCTCCAGTGTCATCTCTGAATGGATTTCAGTGCTGCAGGGAGCATGGTGACACCAAAACGGACCAAGCTGTCTTCCGTCAGTGTCCAAGACATCACTTTTGTCAAAATGAACCAATCCTGAATTCAGGAACATTTTCACACTCCTTTAGCTGAGGCCAATAAATAGATCTGGCCTTTCTGATGGTGCCCCAACTTGTTACTGTTGCTGTCCGCCTGCCTACCATTATTTTGCCTGTCTACCATCATATTCTGTACTGCTGCTGCTGTCATCATGCCTTTTTGCTGTCTGCCTACCTGCCAACATGTACTATATAGCTGCTTCTGCCGCCACTGTCACTGCTAGTCCCCTACTGCAACCACTATTAACAACACTCATTTGCAACTACTACTGCTACCACTACTATTATTACTACCCATAAACAGCTGATCTACTGCCTGTATGTTCCATGCTAAGCTGCTGCTACTATTACATCCAAATGCCTCTATTACCTTACGCTTTCTACACTGTACTGCTGCTGCTCTTAATTAAAAGAGAAAATTTTTCTAGGTTTCCTCAGAATGAGACACTTTTTCTTTTGACAATTATCACTTTCATATGCATTCTTTCCCCCGTTAAGGCATAATTTTTGGATGCTTGGTCCCCCAACAACACACTGTTGTTGTTGTTTTTTTATCCCATAACATTGTGTGTGTTTAACCACCATCTGCCCCTGATAAGGGACAATTTTGGGAAGCTTTGGAATATAAAAAGCATAGCACAACACAATGTGTTTTTACACACCCTGGGGTGCATTTATTAAGACCAGCGTTTCCGTTGCTGGTATTAATAAAGTCGTCAGCTGGCGGTGCTTCTTGGGAAAAGTCGCAGATAGCAGTGCAATGGTTAAGCATATTTTAGCTTAGTAAATGACTCCATCTGTTCGATAATGCCTTAAAACATGCGTTTACCCATAGCTATGTATGTAAGTGTTACTTTGAAATAAATTTTCTATTGCTGTCATTGCATTGCAAAGCTTGGGGGAGGGGGGAGAAAAAGCAAAAAATCATTAAAAGTCCTCAAAAATAACAATACGGCCACAGAAATTTTTAAAAGCATCCTAAAATCTAATTGTGAGAGGTACATACCTTATGGAAATAAAAGGTTAAGGAACAAGAAAAAACCTATGTGGATAAATAGAACTGTAAAGAAAGCAATAAATGACAAAAAGAAAGCATTTAAATCGCTAAAACAGGAGGTTAGCGAGGAATCACTGAGAAACTATAAGGAAAAAAATAGAATATGTAAAAAACAAATAAAAGCAGTCAAACTACAGACAGAAAGATTAATTGCCAAAGAGAGAAAAACTAACCCTAAAATGTTCTTCAATTATATAAATGGTAAAAAGTATAAATCTGAAGGTGTTGACCCTCTACAGAGTAATGAAGGGGGAGTTGCAGAGAGCGATGAGGAGAAAGCAAAGCTATTAAATATTTTTTCTCCACTGTATGTAGGAAAATAAACTATAAGATGAAATGCAGAATGTAAAGGTAAATTCCCCATTAAAAGTGCCCTGTCTGACCTAGGAAGAAGTACAGCAGTGTCTTAAAAAGATTAAAGTAGACAAATCATCAGGACCAGATGGCATACACCCCTGTATCGTAAGAGAATTAAGTAATGTCATAGCCAGACCTTTATTTATGATATTTAAAAACTCTACACTGACAGGGAGTGTTCCACAGGATTGGCGCATAGCAAATGAGGTGCCAATATTCAAAAAGGGTCCAAAAACAGAGCCCGGAAACTATAGGCTGGTAAGTTTAACATCAGTTGTGGGTAAAGTGTTTGAAGGTTTTCTAAGAGATGCTATCTTGGAGTACCTCAATGAAAATAAGCAAATAACGCCATATCAGCATGGCTTCATGAGGGATCGGTCATGTCAAACTAATTTAATCAGATTCTATGAGGAGGTAAGTTCTAGACTTGACAGCGGCAAATCAATGGGTGTCGTATATATAGACTTCTCCAAAGCATTTTACACTGTACCACATGAAAGGTTAGTTTATCAAATGAGAATGCTTGGACTGGGAGAAAATGTCTGTATGTGGATAAGTAACTGACTCAGTGATAGAAAACAGAGGGTGGTTATTAATGGTACACACTCAGATTGGGTCACTGTCACTAGTGGAATACCTCAGGGGACATTTTTGGGCCCTATTCTCTTCAATATATGTATTAATGATCTTGTAGAAGGCTTGCACATTAAAATATCAATTTTTGCAGATGACACTAAACTATGTAAAGTAATTAACACGGAAGAGGGCAGTATACTGCTACAGAGGGATCTGGATAGATTGGAGGCTTAGGCAGATAAGAGGCAGATGAGGTTTAACACTGACAAATGTAAGGTTGTGCACATGGGAAGGAATAATGCAAGTCACCCGTACATACTAAATGGTAAAACACTGGGTAATACTGACATGGAAAAGGACTATAGAAACCAGTGTCAGGCAGCTGCTGCCAAGGCCAATAAGATAATGGGATGCATCAAAAGGAGCATAGAAGCCCGTTATGAGAACATAGTCCTACCACTTTACAAATCACTAGTCAAACCACACATGGAGTACTGTGTACAGTTCTGGGCTCCTGTGAACAAGGCAGACATAGCAGAGCTGGAGAGGGTTCAGAGGAGGGGAAACTAAAGTAATAACTGGAATGGGGGGACTACAGTACCCTGAAAGATTATCAAAATTAGGGTTATTCACTTTAGAAAAAAGACGACTGAGGGGAGATCTAATAACTATGTATAAATATATCAAGGGTCAGTACAGAGATCTATCCCATCATCTATTTATCCCCAGGACTGTGACTGTGACAAGGGGACATCCTCTGCATCTGAAGGAAAGAAGGTTTGTACACAAACATAGAAGAGGATTCTTTACGGTAAGAGCAGTGAGACTATGGAACTCTCTGCCTGAGGAGGTGGTAATGGTGAGTTCACTAAAAGAGTTCAAGAGGGGCCTGGGTGTATTTATGGAGTGTAATAATTTATATTTTTTTGTCTTCCTCTGGATCAACTTGCAGGATAACAGGCCAAACTGGATGGACAGATGTCTTTTTTCGGCCTTATAAACTATGTTACTATGTAAAAGTTAACGAAAAGACAAAAATCGTTTCCTAAAAATAGTTCTAGGAGACTAGAGGGTGTTACATACCAATTTCTGGGTCAATTAGAAGCACTTTGTTTTGGGTAGAATCAATTTGGGTCCAAAACGAACACTTTAAAAAATCCGGCGACCCTGAACCAAACAAAATCTGAAAAGGTTTGTTCATCTCTAATTGGAATATTTTCATCTGACACTCCATTCAGATTCATCCTTACTATGGTCATGCAGAGAAGAGAAAAAAATATCTTGGCCCCCTCTTTCTACTGGTTAATGGATATAGCATCTGTGGGTGACCCAGCACTCAGGCATACATCATCTTTTTGTGATAAGTCAATTGTGAGAAAACCACTTTAAGTTAGCCACATGATACATAACCCTAAAACTAGATAGGGGGGTTCTACCAAGCTTCATTTGCCCTGAGTACAATGCTTGACTAAAAAGTGTATAATGCAAACGTATGAAATTTGAGTATCAGATAGTGTCTGAAGGAGATGCTAATAATAAACTGACTGCTTAGTGTAAAAATACCTACCATATTATTTTATAGTCATAACTTTAATTGGGTTTTCCCTCTTGCTATTAAGTTTGGCTCCACAAGACCTGCCATATTTGAAGGCACAAAAGGTTGGACACCTCTGTGGTAGATGTATAGTCAATAGAGGTTTTGAACTTAAAGCACTTGTTTTCCTTATTTTACTCAGTTAATGTGATATTTCTTTTTGTAGTGCACTCTTATAATTTATTGCACTTACTATACTAATCATACAGTCTGTGCTCTGATACTTCCATCTCTTTAACACAATTAAACTAGAGCTGCAAATATGCTCTTATTACTAAAAAGAATACATGTAAAATTTTAATATTGCCAGATAACCACTTCACAGTGTAAGAGAATTACAGTTTGGTACAAGGTCGAACGGTTCTGATTTTGAGTGGTTTTGACAGTATTACCCTTTCGCTGACTGTTCACTTTGCTAATACTTACTGTAATTATGCATTTGATGTTTAGATTTTGAAAAATTTAATTTTTTTTCTCTCCCAATTTTGTTCCAGGCAGCAATGAAAATTCCATTAAGGATAATATTCTTATCTCCTGCAGGCAAGGCTATCTTCTTTGTCATTAATTCAAATGCACTAATTCTATTCCCCAAGGATAAATAAATCATCCCCTAATGCAACTTAGGCAGCTTTCCTGCGACATGAAGGAATTGCATTTCCCTTACATACACTAAGAAAAGTCTCTAATTTAGAATGATTGTATAGTTAGTCCCTGTCTCATCATCTTTTGTCTTGTCTAAAACTCATAAAGCCTTCTAGTTGAATTTCTCAATCATTTATTGTTTGTGTCAAGTTCAGTTCCCAAATCATAAAATATATAATATATTCTGGGAAACCCAAAATTGTATGTCATGCAATTTATTTACTAAACCTTATGAATTTTCATATGTTCTATTCTGGCCCAGAATTTCACTTAGTGTCACCATCTATAAGAAGTATTGGTTCCTTTATAACTAGTTTCAACGCTTTATTAAGTTTTGATAACTGTATTAAATACCTCACTGGCATCTGTAGTTTTATAGCTTTTTCTAAACGGCTTGCCAAGAATATATTTTCCACTGCTTAAAGTATTCTAATTAACTGCTATGCCAATGATGTTTCAACCTACAGCTTTAAGGGGATCGTCCAACAAGGTCAAATAGAAATCATCCTTAAAAGTCAAGCAGAAATAACTGAGTGCAGTCACAGGTTAATTGCATTTGGACTCCTTGATTAACTGCTATACACTGATATTTTGGTGATGTGCATGAATAACACTATCATCTGCCTAAGGTTTATTGTGACCTTCTTGTGAAACTCACCTTCTTATATCCTAGTGACAATAAGTAATTTGTGAAAATACTACATATTAAAGGGGTTCTCCGTGAATTAAGAAAACAAAAATATGTAAATATTACTTTATTATAAATATATGTCCAAATACCTTTCATTAGTTATAATGGCTCTTTTTGTCTGGGGAGCAATGATTAGGAGAAACAAAATGGCCGCTGTCCTATTAGTACACACAAAACCTGTTCTAATCACACAGGAGGACAAGTTACTTCACGACACTCAGCTGTAGAGCTGCCTCATCCATGTCAGGGATTATGATCCTGAATACAGTTTAATATGATCTTTAGCTGAATCTCTGTAGGAATGGAGTTCATGAGGAGACATGAAGTACAGATAGGATGGACAGGACGGACTGTGGTATTATGGAGCTGTGGTAATGGAGACTGCAGACAAGTGCTGCTGCTCATGAACTCCATTCGTACAGAGATTCAGCTAAAGATCTTATCATCTGTATTCAGGATCATAATCCCTAATAAGCAGAGCAGAGCAGAGGATGAGGCAGCTCTTTAGCTCAGTGTTATGTATTAACTTGTCCTGCTGTGTGATTAGGACAGGTTTTGTGTGCACTAATCCACAAATTAAGCCATTTTTTTCCCTCGATGATTGCTCCCTAGACAAAACAAGCCATTAAACTAATGTAAGGTATTTGGTAATATATTTATAATGAAGTAATATTTAAGTATTTTCATTTTCTTAATTCCCGGAGAACCCCTTTAATGGGCATCTGTCAGCAGATTTGTACCTATAAAACTGTTGCATGTGTGCTTGACAGCTGAAGGCATCTATGTTGGTCGATGTTCATATATGCAATTTCAGAAAAATTAAAGTTTTAATATATGGAAATGAGCCACTAGGAGCAACAGGAACGTTGCCATTACACCTAGAGCTTCAGCACCCTCTGCAACTGCCATGCCCTCTGCACTTTGATTGACAGGGCCAGGCAGTGAAAAAATAATCATTACAGCTACCTGGCCCTGTCAAACAGGTAGCCAGTGTAATAAGTACAAATCTACTGATAGATAAAATAAATAAATAAGTTAGACCCGCGCTGTATTTAAATGAGAAATTAGGACTCTAGAGGGTTGCCTTAGTATCAGGGATAATTGACCGAATGATGGCAGGTGCTGCAGTATAGTATAAGGACTGCCATAATTCTCTTGAATCTAAGTACTCCTCTGGCCCCAGATAGTGTTAAAAAGTGCCCACTCTCAAATGTCCACATTACACTGTATACTCATATAGCACTGGCCTGTTGCTGCATGTCCTTGCTTTCAATCAACGTTGGTTTGGTGTTTCTGTATAGTTGCGGCTCCTGCCTGCCCGATCCCTTGCTGGTGTGCACCTCCTGCTGTTTTCTTCAGCTTCACGGCCGGTGACGCGTGTGGGTTAAAGCCGCTGTAGTTATCCAGAAAGAATCTTCTTGTGTGACGTCACACTCACTACGGTGGCACCAAACACGCATAGATGCCTTTTACGTCTGGGCTTAATTAGGCTAATATTCCCTAACCAATATATACTATACCAAACTTTCAACAAAGAGATGGTGCAAGAAACATTACCTGGCAATTATACAAATATTACATATAATATATACCGTATTTTACGGCGTATAAGATGACTGGGCATACAAGACAACCCCATACTTTTCCTGTTAAAATATGGGTTTGGGCTATACTCACCGTATAAGACTACCCCTTTTCCAACGCACACCAAATAAAAATTAAACAGACGATCCGAGCATGGGAGAAGGAGACACCCAAGGCAGAAGAGGATGTCTCCTCCCAGGTCCGAGATTAGCCGTAGCTGCAATTAGAATACGACTCGGGCGCTGGTAATGCGGGCCACAGCGGGCGAGCCGAGCGGTGACTAGGGATAAAAGTAAGTGCATGGAGATCCCTGGGTGCCTCTTTACTCATACATATCATTATCTAACAATTGTTAGACCAGTGAAAGGTCCTCTTAAGTTTGAGCACGCAGTATACCGGCGTATAAGACGACCCCTGACTTTCGAGAAGATTTTCATGTGTTAAAAAGTCGTCTTATACGCCGGAAAATATGGTATATAGTAGCTTTCTAGAATAAACCGACAAGCAAAAGGGTAACAATGTTTTGAACTTTTGACTTTGAGGCTCACCATCCACTACAGCTTCGAATGTGAGGCTACCATTATTTTATAGACAATCATCTTGGCTATCTCATGCATAAATTGGACTTGCAACTATTTAGCATATTATAAGTTATGCAGATTCTTGTCATGTAATTGCATTTTTACTGTTTTGCTCCTGGTGATGGAACAATCTTTTTCTTCTTGTATGCTACAAATTACAACCTGTTCTTACATTCCCTAATAGCTCAGTGTGTTATTAGGTTGATTCCCAAGCGAAAGGTCACTGGTTTGAATCCAGGAGAAGCCATTAAGAAGATTTACAAGAAAAGAGAAACAGCATCATCCAGAAGAATCGAAAGTGGTATCTCGGCCAAGAACATTTTCAAACTGCATCATGTGACTACCATGACAGTTGGAAGAATATGAAATGAAGTATCTCCATCAATTCCAAAGCCAAGAGTTGGACATCCAGGCAAAATATCGGAGTCAACAAGTTGGCTCATCACAAGGTCTAACAGTTTTGACACCACAAACACGGCAGTGGAAGTGGCTTGTATGCTTCATAATAGTGAGATCACAGATGACCATGCAACACACATTACACAAGTCTGGAATGGTGGCTCGAAAAAAGGTAAAGAAGCCACAACTTCAATATCATCATAAGAAGCGTTGGCTTGAGTTTGCAAAACAGTATGGACAGTAGAAGTGATTTGGAGTGATGAGATGAAAGTCAATAGATTGGGCTCTGATGGGTGCAAATGGGTCTGGAACAAACAAGGTAACAGATTGAGAGATTGAAGGGACCGCCAAGTTCGGTGGAGGAAGTCTGATGATATGGTGTTGTTTCACAGCCAAAGGCATTGGATACTTGACCAGGATCAATGCTGAGGTATATGCTGACGAGTTACTTTATATACTCGAGTACTATGGGTATGAAAAGGACGACATAGTGTTCCAGCAGGACAGAAACATAGAAACATAGAAACATAGAATGTGTCGGCAGATAAGAACCATTTGGCCCATCTAGTCTGCCCAATATGCTGAATACTATGGATAGCCCCAGGCCCTATCTTATATGAAGGATGGCCTTATGCCTATCCCATGCATGCTTAAACTCCTTCACTGTATTTGCAGCTACCACTTCTGCAGGAAGGCTATTCCATGCGTCCACTACTCTCTCAGTAAAGTAATTCTTCCTGATATTACTTTTAAACCTTTGCCCCTCTAATTTAAAACTATGTCCTCTTGTAGCAGTTTTTCTTCTTTTAAATATTCTCTCCTCTTTTACCGTGATGATTCCCTTTATGTATTTAAAAGTTTCTATCATGTCCCCTCTGTCTCTTCTTGCTTCCAAGCTATACATGTTAAGGTCCTTTAACCTTTCCTGGTAAGTTTTGTCCTGCAATCCATGTACTAGTTTAGTAGCTCTTCTCTGAACTCTCTCCAAAGTTTCAATATCCTTCTGCAGATATGGTCTCCAGTACTGCACACAATACTCCAAATGAGGTCTCACTAGTGCTCTGTAGAGCGGCACGAGCACCTCCCTCTTTCTACTGTTAATGCCTCTCCCTATACACCCAAGCATTCTGCTGGCAGCAACCCGATTTCAAAACCATCTCTAAAGAGTTTGGACTCCATCAATCCACAGTCAGACTGTATAGAAATAGAGGAAATTCAAGACCATTATTACCAGGGGTGGTCGACCAACAAAGATCATGTCAAGAGAAATGTGTGTAGTAGTCTGTCAGGTCATAAATGAACCCAAGATAATCTCTAAGCAACTAAAAGCCTTTCTCTCATTATGTCTGTGAAGGTTCTCATTTATCCAGGCCATGGTATATCTGTAAATAAAAAATCAAGGCAACTGGACTTGCTGTAGATTTCTTGAAAACGTTTCCCTCGTTCTTCCAACAAGCTTTGTACAAGAATTCTCTGGGAATAAATATGTAACTGAATCAACATCTGGTAATTAGGTCATTATACCAAGCATGGGGTCAAAGGTGTTGATTCCATAGTCCTAATCAGAGTCAGTAGGTGATAATGACCTCCCAGAAAAAGGTGTCAAGACAGCATTGTAAGTGACAGACACTATATGTCTAACCCCCCCCCCCCGGCCTCTATTCTAGCTTGGCCTCTCCATTTTTACATAGATGGCGTCCTTCACACCTTGTTTGTAACAATCAGCCTCCTTAAACGCGTACTTGACTGTCTTCAAAGGTGTGACCGGTTTCCTTTAAATGTAAGTGCACGGCTGAATCTTGACCAGAGGTTTTGGCTCTTTTATGCTGTACCATATGCTGATGTAGTTGTTGTTTTGTTTCGCCGATATACAGTTCTGCGCATTCCTCAATGCACTGGACTGCATACACAATGTTGTCCATGGAGGAGGCATATGCCCATATGCCCATGGAGGAGGCATATGCCCAGTGGAGGAGGCATATGCCCATATGCTCTCCGACTCCAAGAGCCCTAGTGAGGATGAGGATGACCCCACGTTCCTCCTTTCATCCGCATCCTTCTCATCATCATCTAATGAGGATGAGCCCCCAAAGCGGCGGAGACACCGCCAGGCGGAGCAAGGGGCCCCACATGCTAGGGACCCTGTGGCCCACACCAGTACAAGCAGCCCTGGGGCTCGTACTGGTTTCCCGGCCCACCAAATAAGCACACCGGAGCCCCTTACCGGTGAACTTAGCTGGTGTCCCCTATTAGCCTGCGATTCCAGATTTTGTTGCCAATCCTGGAATCCAGATTCACAAAGTGGGGTTCACTGAAATAGACTTTTTTAGTCTTTTTTTCAGTGACCCATTGGTGAATCTGATGGTAGAGCAGACGAACCTGTACGCCCAACAGTTCGTTGCTTAGCACCGGGGCTACTTTTTGGCTAGACCCGGTGGCTGGACTCCGGTCAGTGCAGCCGAGATGAGGACATTTTGGGGCCTCGTGCTGCATATGGGTCTAGTGCAAAAACCGAGCGTCAGGCAATACTGGAGTGGGGACGTCCTCTACCACAGTGTTTCCCAACCAGTGTGCCTCCAGCTGTTGCAAAACTACAACTCCCAGCATGCCCGCACAGCCAAAGGCTGTCCGGGCATGCTGGGAGTTGTAGTTTTGCAACAGCTGGAGGCACACTGGTTGGGAAACACTGCTCTACCAGACCCCACTGTACAGTATGGCCATGACGCGCTCAAGGTTTGAGGCCATTCGAAAATGCCTGCATTATGCAAATAATGCAGCATGTCCCCCCTGCAGTGATCCTGCCTATGACTGTCTGTATAAGAAAAGGCCGGTCATCGATCATTTCGGGCCAAATTTGCGCAGGCCTACGTACCTAAAAGGGAGGTCGTGGTTGATGAATCTCTCGTTGCTTTCAAGGGGAGACTCAGTTTCCGCAAATACATTCCTTCTAAGCGAGAGAGGTATGTGAAAATGTACAAAATTTGTTAGAGTACCTTAGGGTACACTTACAAATTTCGTGTGTACGAGGGGCGAGATTCCCGTATTGAACCCCCAGAATGTCCCCCCACTCTGGGTGTTAGCGGGATATTGAGTTTTGTTGGGCAGTTAACCCTTACTTTATTACTGGAAAAAATGGATTTTATTAGGAAATTTTCCAAACAATCAAAATTCCAAAATTGTTTCTCCATCTGCCATTAACTGGAACACCTAAAGGGTTAACAAAGTTTGTAAACCTAGTTTTGAATACCTTGAGGGGTGTGCTTTCTTAGATGGAGTAACTTTTTTGGAATTTCTGTTCTTGGGTGCATCAGGGGGGCTTGCAATAGGACATGGTGTAAAAAAAAAAACAGTCCTGCAAAATCTGCCATCCGAAAACCATATGGCGCTCCCCTCCTTCTATGTCCTGCGGTTTGGCCAAACAGTAGTTTAGGACCACATATGGGGTGTTTTTGCAAACTAGAGAATCAGGGCAACCCATATTGAATTTTGTTTGGCAGTTAACCCTTACTTTATTACTGGAAAAAATTGATTTTATTGGAAAATTTTCCAAAAAATCGAAATTTCAAAATTGTTTCTCCATCTGCCATTAAATGTTGTGGAACACCTAAAGGGTTAACAAAGTTTGTAAACCCAGTTTGGAATACCTTGAGGGGTGTACTTTCTTATATGGAGTCACTTTTTTGGAATTTCTGTTCTTGGGTGCATCAGGGGGGCTTGCAATAGGACATGGTGTAAAAAAAAAACAGTCCTGCAAAATCTGCCATCCGAAACCCATATGGCACTCCCCTCCCATGTCCTGCGGTTTGGCCAAACAGTAGTTTAGGACCACATATGGGGTGTTTTTGCAAACTAGAGAATCAGGGCAACCCATATTAAGTTTTGATTGGCTGTTAACCCTTGCTTTATTACTGGAAAAAATGGATTTTATTGGAAAATTTTCTAAAAAATCTAAATTTTAAAATTTTATCTCCATTTTCCATTAACTCTTGTGGAACACCTAAAGGGTTAACAACGTTTGTAAACCCAGGTTTGAATACCTTGAGAGGTGTAGTTTCTAAAATAGGGTCATTTTTGGGTGGTTTCTCTTATGCAAGCCTCACAAAGTGACTTCAGACCTGTACTGGTCCATAAAAAGTGGGATTTGGAAAATTTCTGAAAAATTTCTAAATTTGCTTCTAAACTTCTAAGCTGTGTAACATCCCCAAAAAATAAAATGTCATTCCCAAAATGCTCCAAACATGAAGTAGACATATGGGGAATGTAAAGTCATGACTTTGGGGGGTATTACTATGTATTATAGAAGTAGAGAAACTGAAACTTTAAAATTTGCTAAATTTTCACAATTTTTTGCAAAATTTGTATTTTTTTTTACACAAAAAAATAAACTTTTTTGATCCAATTTTAGTAGTGTCAAGAAGTACAATATGTGACGAAAAAACAATCTCAGAATGGCCTGGGTAAGTAAAAGCATTTTAAAGTTATTCACACTTAAAGTGACAGTGGTCAGATTTTGAAAAAATGGCCTGGTCCTTAAGGTGAAATAGGGCCATGTCCTAAGTGGTTATTAAGGGGTTAATAGCATTTTGGGAGTATATGACTTTCGATCACTTTTTATTCAGTTTGTTTGGGAGGTAAAGTGATGAAAAGATGACAAAATGGATATATATATTTTTTCTTTTATACCATTCACTGTATGGGATACATTCTGTTGCACTTTAATAGTATAGTCAAGTTCACACGCGGTGATACCCATGTGGCGTTTCGAAATGTCAGCCTTATACAAATCACGCATCTGTGAGGTGACTTGTTGAATCAGACATTCTCCACTTACAGTTTAAGCATCAGACACCCAGGAGTTAATCAAGTAGTCTTTTAATCCGGAGATTGTATTACAAGATATGCAGGGAATCCAGATGGTAAAAGAATTATGCCTCTAATAATCTCCTTGATAAGAAAATGAGATACTACACAGATTCTCCTCAGATTTTCCTCAGAATCTCCTCAGAATTACAGCACACACAAACAGAAATGCATGACAGGGTAAACAGGCAGTGGCTAGACTGAACCAACTAGAAGCAGAAACAGAGGGGGGAGGAGAAGAGAGGAGCATACCAATACACAATGAAAGATACTGAAACAGAACACTCCCCGTCTGGTATCGGTAGATACCACTATGTATATGCATACAATGGAATTGTATAAATAACAATGAATAATGTCCATAAACCTGAAAAGGAAACATGCAATAAACATTTATTCAAACCAAAAAAGGATATATCTTCAGTTCAGACCATAGAGCTGGTACTGGAAACAGTCTTAGAAGATGATGAGTATCTTTGGTAGAAGGGATCTCAACCTGGATGTTCTTTCCATCCGAATTGGAAACGACTTTAGTAATAAGTCCAGTTTGTCAACTTGTTTGTCTTTTAACAGAACAAAATCTCCTTCCTTTATATTAGGCCTTGGTTCTTGCCACCTTCTGCGTTCTTGCTAGAAGCAGAGGTACTTTCTTATCCACCTTTTCCAGAACTGACTGGCGAGATGTTGTACCTGCTTCCACCGAAACTTATAAGGGTTGTGCTCTTTAAAAACACCAGATGGCAAAAGAATATTTCCTATCTTTTCTGGTTTATTCTTGAGTGATCTTTTATGCACTCTAGATGTGGATTTCTTCTTTATTACTACAGGAGGTTGTCTGTTGCTTAGAAGCTGAGCGAGACTTGGTTCTCCTTGATCTTACCAAAGATTTAGAATGTGACTTCTCTGTCTGTGTCACCGATTTAGAGCGAGAGCGCTTATTTTGTGAGGCTGATTTACATGTAGATTGCTTTCTGTCTATGAATCGTGAATGCAAATGCTCATGTCTGCTTTTCACTTCTGAAATGGGATCTGTCTTTGTATGTATGGACTTGGGTTGGTGACATGCAGTATTTGTCATAGACATTGGCGGTGAACTTTTCCCTGTGGTTTTCAGAAAAGGCTGAGCAATATGAAGGTGCTTATCCGTTGAAAACTGGGAAGAACTGTGATCCTCTTGAGTGCAATCAACAGCTGCAGATGGAACTGAAGGTTCTTGCAAAGTATCTGAAATGAACTCTTCCTGTGTTGAAGGAACCTCTTTTATAGAACATTCAGAAGATACTTCTTTTACAGAATTAAACTCATTGTCAAACAGTAGACTGGAAGGCTCAAGTTTCTGCTGTATCTCTTCAGAACTGCATTAATCAGAAGGCTTGTTGTCAATGATGATATAGGATTCATTATGATAAACTGTGTGAGGACTGCAAAGCTGGGAAGGGCTTAAAGAGGGGTCCAATTGAAATCCTGAACGCCTTTCTACAAGATGCCCTTCTGTCCAGGAACATTCTTCTGCAGCTGACTCCTTGGGATTTAAGCTGCTTTTTGATGTTTTTAGAATATTTGGGCAAGGCATATCTTGCTCATAGTAGTGGTTAGGACACTGTCTGAAGTAAGAAGTTCGTCCCCCTATTAGTATGTCAGTTTTGAAGGAGTGTACTTGGCAGGGTCTGCGGTTTCTGTCCAGACATACATCTCCCACGATGATCCAACCCACTGTAAGTTTCTGGGCATATGGAGCGTTGAAAGGGCCATTGCAAAGTTCAAGGACCTTATGAGCCTCAAGAATGTCTCTACCTAGCAAGAGTAAGATCTCAGCACGGTTATCAAGGGGAGGAATCTCTCTGGCTATGTTCCTGAGATCAGGGTAATGCTGTGCGGCTTCAGGTGTGGGAATCTCATCCCTTGTGTCCGGCAATTTGTCACACTCAATAAGGGTTGGAAGAGAGAGTTTCTTATCTCCTTTGATGGGCTTCAAGGTGAAACCATTAGCTCTTCTTCCTGAGGTTGTCACAATACCAGAGCATGTTCCTAGGGTGTAGGGTGTAGTTTCTCCCTCTATCCTGAACAGATCAAAGAACTTAGGGCTAGCTAGGAAATGATTACTTTGGTCATCTAGAATAGCATACATTCTTATGGTCTTCTCTGGTTGTGCAGTAGGAAACACATCCACGAGGCAAATCTTAGAACAAGACTTACCACACACAAGTCCTTCTCCACATACCTTTGTGCATCTGGGCGTGACAGTCGTGGTTGGTTGGTCGGCACTTGCGCCTGAGCCTGTATAGCTGCTTGATTAGCTTGAGACTGGGCCTGTATAGCTTGCGCCTGAGCCTGTATAGCTGCTTGATTAGCTTGAGATTGGGCTTGTATAGCTTGTGCCTGAGCCTGTATAGCTGCTTGATTAGCTTTGGATAGGGCTTGTGTCTCTGCGACTTGTGCCTTAATGGCTGCTTCCTTTTTAATGCAGTGAGCTTGTACCTTCGCTGCTTCCACTTTTGCACGTGCCAACACCAATGAGGTACTCAGAGAAGAGTGCTGTGAGCGAGACCTTAGCGATGAGGACTGAGCAATAGATTTCGAGGAACAGGATGAAGCCTTGGAGTGCCTTGAAAGGTTAGAATGGCGGGATGCAGTTTCATATTGTTGTGATATCTTCTCCTCTAGCATTGACTTGACTGCCATAAATCTGCTATATCTTTAATCATTAAGTGCAGTGTGGGTCTTTAATTCTAGGATGAATTCCTCTGAGATGAGACTTGATAACAGAGAAGAATATTTTTCAGAGAGTCTCTTAAAACTATCATAGGTTTTATTCAATTTGGTACACATGGCCTTTAATTGATCTTCATTATAGCCTGATCCATGTTCTGCATCCATACATTGTTCAGTCTTTTCCCACAAAATAGATAAATTATTGTATGTTTCAATTTTGTCTGTTAAGAGGGCCTCTTTCATTTTTAATGAGGGTTTAGAAATCCTTCTAGCTGTGTCCTGCATTTTCATCTGTAACACAACAGCGACCTCTAGTGGTGGTTCAGTCTTTTAATAGCCCACAGCAGGCAGACAATATTTACCTCAGAAAACAGGCTGAATACAGTCCCTAGTCTGTATGAAACTGAAATTGCTTGAAGCTTCTGCGATCCTAGTGAATGCAGTACTGGGCAGTATAAGATATTACCTTACTACTGTAGCATAACGGAGACAAATGATGGCTTATTACTTGGAGGAGGAGAATATTCTTTTCTTAGCGGGAGAAGGAGAGTACTAAGACAATTCTTTTACTGTGGCGTTTCGAAATGTCAGCCTTATACAAATCACGCATCTGTGAGGTGACTTGTTGAATCAGACATCCTCCACTTACAGTTTACGCATCAGACACCCAGGAGTTAATCAAATAGTCTTTTAATCCGGAGATTGTATTACAAGATATGCAGGGAATCCAGATGGTAAAAGAATTATGCCTCTAATAATCTTCTTGATAAGAAAATGAGATACTACACAGATTCTCCTCAGATTTTCCTCAGAATCTCCTCAGAATTACAGCACACACAAACAGCAATGCATGACAGGGTAAACAGGAAGTGGCTAGACTGAACCAACTAGAAGCAGAAACAGAGGGGGAGGAGAAGAGAGGAGCATACCAATACACAATGCAAGATACTGAAACAGAACAACCCATGATGCTATTTTTTTAATTGTTTATTTATTTTTATCTTGATTTTGGGGAAAGGGGATGATTTGAATTTTTATATATTTTTTAAAACTTTTTACCTTCCTTTCACTTTTACCCAAGTAAACCCCAACATGCAATGAGCTGATTGCAATTTTTATAGAGTAATGGAATTTTCTCCATTATCCTATACAGAAAATCGCTATATTATAATTCGATGCTGCCAACTGCTGGCCTAAATTGCAATATACAAGTAATGGGCCAGGAGGCCTAGTACAGGGTCAGGCTCATTACTTGCATTGAACGCCTTCCCCGATCACTGCCTGGGGGAGGCATCCTGCCCACAAAGCGCACGCTTACGGGTTTCGGGACTCTCAGGTGCCATAGTCACATTTGACCACAGCATCTGAGGAGTTAAATGTCCATGTTTAGCATTACAGCTAATTGGGGACATTAGCCACGGGTGTCTGCTGTATGTACACCAGGCACCCAGTAGATTTTGCACTAGCTCCGCTCCGGAGCAGGTGCCATCTTTAACCACTTTGAATGTCCATTCAGACATCGCAGCTGCACGCTAATCATGCAGCTGCTGAGCTAGGGGCCACTGTCAGTGGGGTTCCCCATAGAGAAGGCAGGGACAGTTCCTCTGTGTCCCTTCTGGATCCCAGTATACACAGTGCTGAATGAGCATTGTGTATACAACTAAGGATGCAATATGCAGCTTCCTGTTCTGGGCCTGGAGGACTGCAGGAGCTGCCGGGTTTTCCTTAGACCTCGACCATCCCTGCAGTAAGGTTGTACAGCATAGTAGAGTGCTGTACAGTCTCTATGGGGATTGTAAACCCCCTGAAACTGGGGCTACTACGTAAGCCCCAGTTACAGGAGAAATAAATAGTTAAAAAATACAAAATATGATGTTAAATGTCACCCAGAGGTTTTGTTTGACTTTATAAAAAAAAGTGTTGTATAAAAATAAAAGTTTCACATGTTAAAAAAGCACCCCTTTACCCAATTACTAAGTCTTTGAAAAATATTTTATTATATCTCTTCATGAGACAACACTGAAGATATGACACTTTGATACAATGTAAAGTAGTCAGTGTATAGCTTGTATAAAAGTGTAAATTTTTTGTGCCCTCAAAATCACTCAACACACAACCATTAATGTCTAAACTGCTGGCAACAAAAGTGAGTACACCACTAAGTGAAAATGGCCAAATTGTGCCCAAAGTGTGAATATATTGTATTGTGTGGCTGCAATTATTTTCTAGCACTGCCTTAACTCTCTTGGGCATGGAGTTCACTAGAACTTTACAGGTGGCCACTGGAATCTTCTCCCACTCTCCCATGACAACATCATGGAGCTAGATGCTAGAGACCTTGCGATCCTCCACTTTCTGTTTGAGGATGCCCCACAGATCCTCAGTTTCAGTTACACTCAGTATCTTTAGCAAGGCAGTGGTTGCCTTGGAGGTGTGTTTAGGGTCAATCTCATGTTGGAATACTGCCCGGCTGCCCAGTTTCCGAAGGGAGTGTATCATGCTCTGCTTCAGTGTGTCTGGCAGCACCGTCTATTTTAAAAAGACAACTTCTGGATATGATGCTGAGCACGTGCAGTCAACTTCTTGGTTCGAACATGGCGAGGCCTGTTCTGAGTGGAACCTTGTCTTGTTAAACAACTGTATGGTCTTGGCCACCGTGCTGCAACTCAGTTTCAGGATGCTGGCAATCTTCTTATAGCCTAGGCCATCTTTATATAGAGCAACAATTCTTTTTTCAGATCCTCAGAGAATTCTTTGCCATGAGGTGCCATGTTGAACTTCCAGTGACCAGTATGAAAGCGTGTGAGAGTGATAACATCAAATTTAACACACCTGAGACCTTGTAACACTAACGAACCACATGACACTGGGGAGGGAAAATGGCTAATTGGGCACAATTTGGCTAATTTCACTTAGGAGTGTACTCACTTTTGTTGCCAGTGGTTTAGACATTAATGGCTGTGTGCTGAGTTATTTTGAGAGCACAAATTATACAAGCTGTACACTGACTACTTTACATTGTATCAAAGTGTCATATCTTCAGTGCGGTCCCATGAAAAGCTCTGTGTTCTATAGTGACATATCTGTGCATGCATTTTACATATGAATAATATTATTTTTATACAGTATGGGTGTGCATCAGCATTAGTTATGTATCCATATAACTACTGTTCAATGCCATTTTTATTACAGATTTAGAGTACAGTACATCATTTTTTCATATTTTTAGTTACTAGTTAAAATTGGAGGTTTTATATTTGCAGTAAAATCTAGTTATTTGCTGTTAAGAATAGAACCTACCCTATCTACTTCTAGCTGTTCGAGGTCATGCTTATAACTGTGAAGGTCATAAAAATTTCATTGGATTCAAATTGGTAGATGAGCTCTGCATGCATATATAGCTTAAGGACTTGTTAGCCCACTTAACCTACTCTAGGAAATGAAGTGATGTAGATTCATCAGAAAATAGACAGGATCCTATAACGCAAATAAAATATAGACACAAGAGACATTATTCATAATGACACTTCTTATGGTAAAATCCGTTTTGGAATAAATCTAACGACCTTAAATCAACATTACATCCACAAACTGGGATTGTATTTTGCATCCCTGTCTGTTAGAAAAATTAAAGAACGACTATCAATTTGGACCAGGATGTATGATAATGATGATGTTTGCCTACATTGGATAAACTGTACCACCAACACGTTGTTTCTCCTATCATCCATTTTGATAATTAAACAAAACAGAATGCAATCCAGCAACACCAGAATAGAAAGTAAAACCTTTGCCGTCTTTATTTAACACATTAAAAGGTCACAGGTTAATGTAGTGAGTACAGATGACGCGTTTCGGTTGTCTAAGCCATATTAGCCATAACATGTACACCACCAAAGTAACAGACACAGAATAATTTTCTCAGAGGAAGAGGTTAAACTCAATTACATTAAAACTCAGATTGAGAATACCAAACAGCATGTGGAATCTCATGCACCATATCACGAACTTATACAAATTTTGCAATAGAAAGTTGCTAAATTAGAAGATCATGGTACTGAGGTTAAAGCGTGTGCTGGACATTCGGATGGAGTGGCTGGAGGTCATATGAAATTGCTAGGGTAAATATGAATACAAAGATTTTGAGGCAGACTTGGTTTCCAGCAAGTGGTCATAAAAACTGTTATAAAAGAACATTACCATACTTCCTGGCCTCCTCTGACATTACAGGTGGGAGTTATGAGTAGAAGATACCGACCCTTTTTAACACATGCATGGAGAGAAGCAAACTTCTTGGGGGTTCACTAGCTTGATGGACTAACCAATATTTCTGCTTCCCCAGGCAACCGGACTTAACCATCGCGTAACGGTTTAAGTTCTGTTTTTATCCCTTTTATTTTAAAAACTGTTATTTTATTTTATTTTTATATGTCCATTATCTATTTACCCCCAGGACTGTGACTGTGACGAGGGCACCTCCTCTGCATCTGGAGGAAGGAAGGTTTGTACACAAACATAGAAGAGGATTATTTACGGTAAGAGCAGTGAGACTATGGAACTCTCTGCCTGAGGAGGTGGTGATGGTGAGTACAATAAAGGAATTCAAGAGGGGCCTGGATGTATTTCTGGAGTGTAATAATATTACAGGTTATAGCTACTAGAGATGGGTCGTTGCTCCAGGGAGTTATTCTGATTTCCTGATTGAAGTCGGGAAGGAATTTTTTATTCCCCTTAAGTGGGGAGAATTGGCTTCTACCCCACAGGGGTTTTTAGCCTTCCTCTGGGTCAACTAGCAGGATGACAGGCTGAACTGGATGGACAGATGTCTTTTTTCGGCATTATGTACTATGTTACTATATTACTATGTCTATATATTTTATATTATGTTTTCTATGATAACCCCCATTGTTTGTATGCACTGTCCTTTTTTTTATATCTAAACTTCACTTTAATAAGATCCTTCTTGTGATTCCATGACCTTAGAAGAAGCGTTACCTAGATTGATTTATTAACCATTTGCCAACTTCTAATATTTTATTCAGAATAGAACATAAATCACGGAACAAAAGTTTAAACTGAGAAAATGTACCATTTTAAAGGAAAAATATGTTGATTCAGAATTTCATGGTGTCAACAAATCCCAAAAAAGTTGGGACAAGGCCATTTTCACCACTGTATGGCATCTCCCCTTCTTCTTTCAACACTCAACAGACGTCTGCGGACGGAGGAGACCAGTTTCTCAAGTTTAGAAATAGGAATGATCTCCCATTCTTGTCTAATACAGGCCTCTAACTGTTCAATCGTCTTGGGCCTACTTTGTTGCACCATCCTCTTTATGATGCGCCAAATGTTTTCTATATGTGAAAGATCTGGACTGCAGACTGGACATTTCAGTACCCGGATCCTTCTCCTATGCAGCCAGGATGTTGTGATTGATGCAGAATGTGGTCTGGCATTATCTTGTTGAAAAATTGCAGGGTCTTCCCTGAAAGAGATGACGTCTGGATGGGAGCATATGTTGTTCTAGAACCTGAATATATTTTTCTGCATTGATGGTGCCTTTCCAGACATGCAAGCTGCCCATGCCACACGCACTCATGCAACCCCATACCATCAGAGATGCAGTCTTCTGAACTGAGCGTTGATAACAACTTGGGTTGTCCTTGTCCTCTTTGGTCCGGATGACATGGCGTCCCAGATTTCCAAAAAGAACTTTGAATCGTGACTCGTCTGACCACAGAACAGTCTTCCATTTTGCCACACTCCATTTTAAATGATCCCTGGCCCAGTGAAAACGCCGGAGCTTGTGGATCTTGCTTAGAAATGGCTTCTTCTTTGCACTGTAGAGTTTCAGCTGGCAATGGCGGATGGCACGGTGGATTGTGTTCACTGACAATGGTTTCTGGAAGTATTCCTGAGCCCATTCTGTGATTTCCTTTACAGTAGCATTCCTGTTTGTGGTGCAGTGTCGTTTAAGGGCCCGGAGATCACGGGCATCCAGTATAGTTTTACGGCCTTGACCCTTACGCACAGAGATTGTTCCAGATTCTCTGAATCTTCGGATGATGTTATGCACAGTTGATGATGATAGATGCAAAGTCTTTGCAATATTTCGCTGGGTAACACCTTTCTATCCTATCTATCTTTCTGCGCAACATTGTGGGAATTGGTGATCCTTTACCCATCTTGGCTTCTGAGAGACACTGCCACTCTGAGAAGCTCTTTTTATACCCAATCATGTTGCCAATTGACCTAATTAGTGTTAATTGGTCTTCCAGCTCTTCATTATGCTCAAATTTACTTTTTCCAGCCTCTTATTGCTACTTGTCCCAGCTTTTTTGGGATTTGTTGACACCGTGAAATTTTGAATCAACATATTTTTCCTTTAAAATGATACATTTATTCGGATTAAACGTTTAAACGATCTGTCATCTACGTTCTATTACAAATAAAATATTGACATTTGCCATCTCCCCATCATTGCATTCAGTTTTTATTCACAATTTATTTAGTGTCCCAACTTTTTTGGAATCCGGTTTGTAGTACCATACTTGTTATACTAACAATAATTGCTGCATTTGAATGCAGGTAACGAGAGCTGATTGACATGTTGTTTACCCTTGATCGGCACTGATAACCAGAACATTTTCAGTGTAAAAGAACCCTGACATAATGTTTCTATAAAATTTATTTATCTGTATCGTAATTGTTCTAAAAACAGCAGAAAGTCCAGCTCACGAATACAAAGCAGGATCTTTATTCAGGCGATAAAAACTTTCCAATGCAGGAATACAATCACAGTTACGCGTTTCAGACCATTATCAATCCAGGTCCTTCATCATGACATGAATGTACTCAAAATGATAGCACTATAAAGGGTGACCCCCCCACCTGGTTCTCTAATGAGAGAGCCAAGTGATGGTAACACCCAAAAAGTGGACACATGTATAAAAAACATTGCAAAATCACAAAACATATATCAAATTATGCAGGGAAAACTTCAAATAAAAAATAGCCACAATCCTAATTAACATTGTAATATTAAATCCTGTCTCTTATTGAGACCCTTTGGATAACTAGTAGCAAGTTGAAACATCCAGTATACCTCCCTATTTAGGAGTTTTCTCCTGCGGTCGCGACCCCTTGTGGGAATAGGGTCGTATTCGGAAAGAATGTCTGAGTGGGTGGACTCACTTCTCCAGCCATTAATCCCCCTCACCCCTGGGTTTATTAAAGACATTGGTTCCATATAACCGCTGGGTTACAGCGGACGTTGTTTCGCTTTACACAAATATCCCTCACAATTTGGCGTTGAAGGCTCTACGTTGGTTTCTTGACACTTACAGTAACTATAGCCTGGAGCTGCGGGAATATTTGGAATTAGTGGTGGATTTTCTCTTGAGACACAACTTTTTCATGTTTAATCATGTTTATTATTTGCAGATATCGGGAGTGTCGATGAGGGCCAAGTTCTCTCTCTCCATAGCCAACATTTTTATGGTGTGGTGGGAGAGGAGCTTTCTCCTCATCAACACTCACCCCTTTTGTGATCGTGTGTTGTGATATGGCCGCTATATCGATGACCTGCTGTTTATCTGGTCTGGTGCTGTGATAGCCATACCACTGTTCGACGATTACTTGAATTCATGTTTGCCTTGTATTTCCTTTAGTGTGTACCATGATATATATAGCATTACCTTTTTGGACTTGTGTCTGAAAGGTGAAGTCTCTACATCTAGTATTGGCACCTCCACTTTTAGGAAGGATTTGGCAGGCAATACAATTCTTTATGCCTCTTCCTGTCATCTCCCTCATGTGGTATACAATATCCCCAGGGGAGAACTGGTCTGAGCTAGACGGAATTGCTCGGATCTGGACTCCTTTAAATTGGAAAGTGATAAGATCATAGATAGACTAACATATACAGTAGGTGTTATTCACGTGAACATATGTTAAAGAACAGGGAGAGAGTCTTTAAATTGGATCGAGAATCCATGCTGTTTTCCAACAGACTTTTTTCATCTAATCGCAAACGTCATGGTAATATATATTCTTGCAAAACTATGTTTGAAACTCAGTATAGCGAAGAGTATGGAGATATCTGCAAAATTGTCAAAAAACATTTACCAGTATTAAGCTTTGATAGTCAACTATCTGATATAGTCGCAAGAGGGGTGAGGTGCGCTGCCCATAAAGCCCCAACGATTGGTAATATGGTAAGTCCTAGCCTATTTCAGAATAGAACTGTACGGTACACACTCAGATTGGGTCACGGTCACTAGTGGGGTACCTCAGGGTTCAGTATTGGGCCCTATTCTCTTCAATATATTTATTAATGATCTTGTAGAAGGCTTGCACAGTAATATATCAATTTTTGCAGATGACACTAAACTGTGTAAAGTAATTAACACTAAAGAGGACAGTTTTCTGCTACAGAGGGATCTGGGTAGATTGGGGGCTTGGGCAGAGAAATGGCAGATGAGGTTTAACACTGACAAATGTAAAGTTATGCACATGGAAAGGAATAATGCAAGTCACCCGTACATACTAAATGGTAAAACACTCAGTAACACTGACATGGAAAAGGATCTAGGAATTTTAATAAATAACAAACTAAGCTGTAAAAACCAGTGTCAGGCAGCTGCTGCTAAGGCCAATAAGATAATGGGTTGCATCAAAAGGGGCATAGATGCCCGTGATGAAAATATAGTCTTACAACTTTATAAATCACTAGTCAGACCACACATGGAGTACTGTGTACAGTTCTGGGCTCCCGTGAACAAGGCAGACATAGCAGAGCTAGAGAGGGTTCAGAGGAGGGCAACTAAAGTAATAACTGGAATGGGGCAACTACAGTACCCTGAAAGGTTATCAAAATTAGGGTTATTCACTCTAGAAAAAAGACGACTGAGGGGAGATCTAATAACTATGTATAAATATATCAGGGGTCAGTACAGAGATCTCTCCCATCATCTATTTATCCCCAGGACTGTGACTGTGACGAGGGGACATCCTCTGCGTCTGGAGGAAAGAAGGTTTGTACACAAACATAGAAAAGGGTTCTTCACGGTAAGAGCAGTAAGACTATGGAACTCTCTGCCTGAGGAGGTGGTGATGGTGAGTACAATAAAGGAATTCAAGAGGGGCCTGGATGTATTTCTGGAGCGTAATAATATTTCAGGCTATAGCTACTAAAGATGGGTCGTTGATTCAGGGAGTTATTCTGACTGCGTGATTGGAGTCGGGAAGTAGGGAAAATTGGCTCTACCTCACAGGGGTTTTTTGCCTTCCTCTGGATCAACTTGCAGGAAACAGGTCGGACTGGATGGACAAATGTCTTTTTTCGGCCTTATATACTATGTTACTATGTAACTGATACAGGGGAGCGGAGCTAACTGCGACAGTGTAAGGACGCTCTTTTCAGCAGCGTCTGCAATCAGATCCCTGTGGTTATTTTCACAAACATCGATACTCCTAAGACCCCCTTGTATGTCCTGGTAGTAGATTCCAGTGAAATTAGAGACGTCCGGTGTCCTTTCAGTGTGATACAGTGCTGCGGCTTACTGCGGCCCGGGATCCACGGACCCACCAACCAACAACCGGTGGAGAAAAGTGCCTGAAGCGGAGATCCAGCTGCGGAGACTACAACCCGTAGCAAGACCCGAGGAGTTCCAAAAGCCTTCCGACCTCCCCGCCAGCCCAATTCCCAGTGGAGAAGAGACCCCTGGGCAGTGAAAGACCTCGCAGCACCCAGACCACGAACTAAAGTATGAGCCAGCGGCAGTCCAGGTGATACCACGCGCCCCTGGGAGCAGCAGAAAGTAGCTCAGTTCGTCCGGGCAGGGATGAGTGATCGCCAGAGTCAATACCTGACCCTTGGGAGCTGTTTTCATTAAGCCCATACACGGAGGCCTAGCAAGGGAGCCGCGGCATAGATTTGCACGCTCACCATATCCAGCTCACCTGCTTCCAAATATACTAGAATAATCCCCAGCCTCCCAGCAAATAGTCTCCAAAGAGCCGACTAGCCACCATCGCACTATTGAAGTAGTTGGAGATCCTTCCCATCGTTCTAATCCCGACATATTAATAGTCTTATCTGGAGCACTACTAGACGCAGGACTAAGTGGATCCGACTCTCAAAAACGCTGCAGTCACAATACTGTGATACATTGGCCACAAATTACACTCTAGGAAACAACTGTGGTAGCCCTAAATTACAAAGAGCATTCTGCATAACCGCCAGATTCACCCCAGACTAACAGGGATCCGCCCTGAATAACAGCGCTTAAAGGGATACACCGCCAATAATCAGCGGCTATACAGAAGGACTATTCTGAGTTAGGATAAACCTATTTTCTGTGCTCTGAGGTTTCTAAGCTTATGATGTAAGTCTCACAGAGAAAAGGGAGACCCAGAGAGCCACACTACACAACCAGCAGATATGTAAGAACTGCCTTCTTAGAACCTCTACATCAAACAGCGGTTGAAATAACCTTAACATGTACTCAGCTTACTGAAGTCCTCACTGTCAATTTTTACATCAGCATATTACCTTTGCCTTTTCTCAGCTTTTAAAGAATCAAACTCTATATACAGCTCGTCCTAGTTCTGTCTGCTAAACCTGATCTACAGACTTCTTATACTGACGTCCCATTAAATATCCAACATGGGCAAACCAAGGAGCCTGATAGAGGGGGCAAAAAACACCAGGACCCCCAAAAGACAAATGGACCCTCCTAGGTCCCAGAAAAATAGTGCTGTTATGACAGGTTGTAATCCGGACAGCGCTTCAAATACCTCAGACAAATACCAAACAGATCAATTCAGGCACTGACTCTGAAGAAGAATTCTTACAGGATCAGGAGGATCTGAGAAGTCCCATCAAAAATCTTCCAACAATGGAAAATATCAAAGGTGTATTTAAAGAATTGTCTACGTCACCTTACAGAAATCAAGACATAACTTAAACAGATGACTGAGAGGATCAACTTCATAGAAGAGGCTAATGAAAAGATTACCTCCCATGCCTCATTTTTGGAAGAAAAAGTCCACACACAACAGCTGGAAATTCAGGAACTCCAGCTACATAGCGATGATTTGGAAAATCGCTCAAGGAGAAATAACCTCAGAATCAAAGGTTTGCCCGAATCTGTAGAAGACAAATACATCATCCCATCGCTTTCAGCATTCTTTCTGGAACTTTTAGGTAATGAGAATACTTTTGACCTGGGTCTTGAACGGGCCCACAGGGTGTACCGCCCCAGAGCTGCTACAACAGACACCCCTAGGGACGCTTTATGCTACATCCTTAGCTTCCCCATCAAGAAAGAAAATTTTTAAAAAGCCAGGTATGCGAAACGCATAGAACACAAAGGTGGCTTAATTACCATTTATCAAGACCTTTCCAGACTAACGCTGGAGAAAAGAAGGCAGCTGATTCCACTCACGAAAACCCTGAGAGAAAGTAACATAAAATATAGATGGCTCTATCCATTTGGTTTGCTTATCACACACAACAACAAACAATTAACAATACACTCACCAGATGACCTTGCCAATGTATTAAATAGACTGAGCCTTAAGCATTTATAAATTCCGGAATAGCTTCCAGTAGATCCTGCTCCTCCACATCTGGATCTCAACAGGTGGAGCCAAATCTCCACCCCAAAGCAAAGGAGAGGTGACGATGAGGGCTCACACCTGCCCAGAGCTCCGAAGAAGAAGTCCAGGGGTTCCACCCCTATGTCCAGACATCACACTCCAGGGTGAATCATACCATTGCATATCCTTTTTCATGGTTATTTCTTCCTCACCTAACTTGTTAATGGTATAGGTGTCCTTTCAATATATATACTTAATGGAGTTTGACATATGATTCTATGTTTTTCATAAGTTGTTATATGTAAACTGACAATTGGTAAAATTTTAGCACATGGGTAGGAACTCAGTCCGGTCTATCTTTTTCGGCCGTTTGGGTTCCTCCTTATTATATATACACATATCTCTATGTTTGTATAAGGTTTCAATGCTCTCAATGGGTAACCCCAATATTGCTTTTCAACTCTTATTTCTTTTGAACTACGTTTGAATTTGTTATTTATAACATTGGTATTAGTGTATCCTCTTCCCCCCACTTTAATACAGTATCACACTCCTTTAGTAGTGTGATTTAAACTCAGACCCCCGTCTCTTCGTGGGCCTGACATTGTTTTCTTTCCCCCCTTGGTACCTTTCCTCTACTAGCTGAAGAGGAGTACCAACACTACATCCATTATATTTGGTCTTGTAACCCCCTTGTAAGTTATCCCCTATATCAGGGGTGCACAACCTTTTTCTGGTTGGGGGCCACATTGTCAGCCTGAACCAATTCCAAGGGCCGAAAATAAAACTTAAAGGGGTATTGCCAAATACTGTATTTTTGGCATATTGAACATACAGTATATTCTATAAATGTCTAGTTACAGTTCTAGGACTCCCATCTAATAGGAGAATACATGAAAGATACACGTAAGAAGCCATAAGACATAGACTTACATGTCTTTTACCAGATGGTAAAATGGTAGAATGGTATCGAGGGCCGCATGTGGCCCCCGGGCCGCAGGTAGTGCACCCCTGCCCTATATGAACACAAACCCACCAGACTAGTCAGATTTTTCACCTAAGTTGTCCTCGCAGATACAGACGACATGCCTGAACTACGATGTGCATCCCTAAATGCAAATGGACTTAACATACCTGCTAAAAGAGGTCGATTACTACATTTTTTCAGGAAACAACAAATAGAGGTTTTATTTCTTCAAGAAACACATTTTAAGAAATCATATACCCCGGTCATTAAAAACAATTACTACAGTTTGGTATAATTCTTGCACCCCACTGAAACGAAAGTTTCAAAAACCTTGATTGTATCTGCTGTGACCACTCTAAAAAAGGAAAACGTTTTAGATCAACAGCTAATGGAAAAGAATTTGCCATTAAAACTTATTTAAACTGTAACACCAAATATGCAATTTATCTGATTTCATGTGAGGAGTATCAGTTACAATATGTAGGATGAACCTCTAACCAGTTTAAATCTAGGGTGCGGAAGCCTATCTCTGATGTTCCCCACTATTAGGACCGCAATGTGTCTGCTGTCAGCATGCACTATGCGGTGGTACATGGAGGGGATACATCAGGGCTTAAAGTGCAGGGTATAGAAAGAGTTAATATTCCCACAAGCGGTGGCGACCGCAGGAGAAATCTCCTAAATAGGGAGGTATACTGGATGTTTCAACCTGCTACTTGTTATCCAAAGTTTTTCCTGCATGATTTTATATATGTTTTGTGATTTTTACAATGTTTTTTACACGTGTCCTTGATTGCACTTTTTGGGTGTTACCATCACGTGGCTCTCTCATTAGCAAACCAGGTGGGGGGGTCACCCTTTATAGTGCTATTATTTAGAGTACATTCATGTCATGATGAAGGACCTGGATTGATAATGGTCTGAAACGCGTAACTGTGGTTGTATTCCTGCATTGGAAAGTTTTTATCACCTGAATAAAGATCCTGCTTTGTATTCGTGAGTTGAACTTTCTGCTGTTTTTGGATTATTGAAGCGACAGAGTCCAGAGGCTGTTTCATGCTCAGTGCAGCGGGAGGCAGGTGAGGTGAAAATTTTCCCATTTTGTGCTTAGTGTAATTGTTCTGTCTACATACATGTTCAAACAGTGTGCAGTCTGACATTCAGCATAAACCATTCCTGTCTTTCAAATAAGAGGATTGTTCTTTGTAGTCTAACTTGTTTATTGGTAAAACAGGAATATCTGGTAAAACAGATATGCTTTTACAAGGATGGTAGAGTTTAAGGCCTTATTCACATGTACATAGTGTTTTGCGGATCCGCAAGTTTGCAGATTCGCAACACACCTTGCCACCAGCCCTATAGAGATGCCTATACTAGTCCGCAATTGCGGGTAAGAATAGGACATGCTCTATATTTTTGCGGAGCCGTCATCTGGAAGATCGGCGAAACGCTCCGCAAATGCGGAGAGCACAGTGTGTGCTATCCGCATCCATCACGTCCCCATTCAAAATGAATGGGTACGCACCCGTTCCGCAAATTTGCGGAACGGGTGCGGACAAAGATTGCAGACATGTGAATTAGGCCTAAGAAGGATATATGCAGAGGGACAGCGCTGTTGATGTGCCCAGGTGAATAGAGATGTCTCTTTCCGAGGATGCTTTGCGCTCCCACAATGCTTTGCACCATCCACAATGCAGCAGTCTTAGTAACAAGAAAAACAAAGTGTAATAGAATTTAACACTGCTAGATGGTGCTATAACCACACTAATCACTACAGAAATATCAAAACTCTGGCAGACATGATCTGGAATCATTTTCCCTAACCCTGCTGGGCAGAACAGTACTCAAAGGTATTCACACCATGTTCAGCTGCCTCCTCAACTAGTATTTCTATTCAATTAGCATCTTTTGAATAAGACACAATGACTAAATGCTTCTGAGCATTGGTTCCTCGGTAGGTGAATATCATTGAAAAATATCAGCCTATGGTATACCCATCTATCATTCATATCTTATGTGGTCATATAAACAGCATATGGATGGGAACAATTCCACTTGTGAATGACATATCGGTCTGGACTATTATTGACTGCAAAGATAGAAATTTACTTTTGTTCAATGATAGCAGTATTTCTTGCTCTCTTGTCTGTCTAGTGTCTAGGGAAAGTAAATGTGATATTATATTCTGACTTATGAATACATACACATTGATGGAGTAGCTACAATGACCAGTGGAGCTATGCATTTTAGGACATTAGATGTAACTGTTTCAGGTTTTGTGTTTGTTGTTCAAACATGAGTTCATTTATTTTTAATGTGCATAAAAGTTTCAAATTCTGTTGATAAATGATCAGTTAAAAGTATTTGGCCATGGTCTATAGTAATTATGTCTCAACAGTGTTTCTATTAATTGCCCCTGTGTGTATTCTATTTTCATGGTCCATCATAGTCCAGATATTATTTTGTTGGCTGTGTCCAATTATGATGCTGTAACAAAACTGCTAGTATTTATTCCATGTGTCCTATTCCAATGATGTTACAACAGAGTTTTGTATATTCCTATGCATTGTTCTATTATGATGTTTTAATAGCATTTAGCTGTGTTCCATTGTAATAATGTCACATTGTTATTTTCTACACCTTGGCTGTGTTGTGTTCTGATGATGTCACTATTGTGTTTTTCTTTTTTCTAATGCTAGATTTACATAGGGAAATTATGAGGCTGATTATTGGGAACGAATATTAGTACAAACATTCGTTTACGATAATCGGACCATGTAAATGTGCTGCAGATCACCCAATGAATAAGCGAAATGGTTGTTCATCGGGTGAATTTATCGCTGATGCAGACACTTCAATCTTCGTTTCTGGGCAGCTGATTGTGCTGTGTAAAAATCGATCTGCTCCCCAGAAACAATGAAACTGTATGAAGACAAGGGATCTCAGTGGCCATCGCTCATCCTTATACAATGGGAGCGATGGCTGCAGGTAAATGCAGCTCTTACCTATGCTGATGAGCAGATAGTTATCAGGAAGGAATGGTTCCTTCCCGATCATTGCCTGCTCTGTCGGCACATGTAAATGTACCTTTAGCGTTCATTTTGTGGTAATATCACAGTGGTGTTTTTTCTTATTCCTAGACGACAAGGTTCTTTTTGGATGATGTGAAAATAGTCTCTACATTCAGTTACAGGACGTGCTGCAATCTGATGATATCATGGTAATCTCTGGCAGTGTTATTATGTGTTGAGCACTATAGTGTGCACAATTATTCCTTTGCTGGCATGTTTGCTTTATTCCTTAGTTGTATTGTAATGTAGTGGTGTCACAATAGTATTCATCTTTATTCATAGGCAGACTTCTATTGTGACGGTTTCACAACAGTATATGTATTTATTCCTAGGCTGTCTCTAAAACCCTCTGCATTTCATTAGAATTTGGAATGAAATCACACTACTGCTTGTCCATATTCCTTTGCTGTTTTTTTGTTATGATAATGTCAAATTATGGTTGTGTTTATTTTTTAGACAGGCCTCTATTGACCCAGTAACAGCTGACAGTATGACTTTTTACACTGCTGTTGTATAAGCCCTGTATAGGTGGACAATTGGGCACCCAAGCTTCAGTGCAAATAGTTGGTACTTGAGCCCTTAGATGCCAAGTCCAATTGCATTTGCTGCATGTACCTGATCTTAGAGGTAGGGGCTCCCTCTGTTACCCATACTGCCCACCAAAGACAAGTGTTTTGCTAAAAGAAAAACAAAAAAATCCTTCCTAAACTGTGTTTTTTTTTTTTTGGGGGAATGTAAAAACAGCAGATAATTCATATCCCTACAAATGTAATGACACAAGCTGTATAATGTTGATAATGCTGTATAATAAATGATCTCACATCGTAAACCCCCAAAAAATAAAAAAAAAATATGAATTGCTATCATTTGTTCTTCTGCCTCCCAATTAATGAAATAAAATGCAAACAAAAAGTCATGCAGAATGTGACTGTCCAACAAAATTAAAGTTCGGACAAGCCCCGTAACAGTCTAAAATTTACAGGAAAAAAAAAATCATCTTATACTCCCCCTTTCCCCCGTTATACACCCCTTTCTCCGGTTCCATTCTGTGCAGCACTGATCCTTTCTTCCTGGTGCTGATTGTTCACAAACTGCAGTGGGGATGTGTCCTCAGCAGTCTGATGCTGAGGACAGTAATTGGCTGCAGCAGAGATGCTCTGTACACCTGCACGTCACAGTTTACTTCACAGTGTCGGTGACATGCACAGTGACCTGCAGGTTGCTGCACGTGACCACCGCAGTCAATCACTGTCCTCAGCATTAGATCACTGCGGACACATTACAATTTAATTAATTGTGATCATGTCACAATAGTGTTCTTAAAGGATAACTGTCACATTTAGACCCTAATTTCAGTTTTCATATATGTAGTTACTAATATGATAATATTCCTGAATCAATAACTATTAGACTTACTTACCCCATATTTAATAAGATTCAGCCCTTAGCAACCAGTCTGCATAAAACTGCAATTTCACTATTCTGTTAAAATGGCCGCCCTCAGCCCTGAGGCTGATCTGTAGGACACCTGCAGTGAAGTTAGTGAAGACCAGCTCTGTATAGGGGGGTCTTGCAGTGAAGTTCCCAGGTCTTGCTGAAGCCTGTAGTCCTCCTACAAGCTCTCCTCTTATCAGATAAGGCTTTCATTTATACACTGAGCAGCCACATTGTCCAGCACTGCTAAGGGAGTGTCTGCCAAGCACAGGCATGTGGAGAAGTTCACACACACAGCCCAGCACTGTTATCTCCTGTCAGGAAGAACCTGGCTTTTTATACATTCCCTTACAATGCTGACTCACTATCAGTTCCCAGTGCACGCAGCGTGCTCCGTCCTCTATCTGGTAGACGGAAGGAGCATAGCAACCTGATTTTATCTCAGGTAAAAATAGCCAATACTAGGGACTTTTAGGTGACTTCTAGGGGTTATTTATTAAACAATCAGAAATTAAAACAGGGCCAACAAGGTGATATTAATCACCAAAATCCAATAGTAAAAAAAAAAAAATCTGACAGTTATACTATCATTTTGCAGATTTCTATGATGATGATGACATGATAGTCTGTGAACCCAATAATGGCCGAGTGAGATCCCCCTATTTATACTGATTAACATTCATCCCATACACACTACTCCGTTCTGTATTACCATTCAGCACACAGCATTTTATTCCTGTGAACACTCATTTGCAATGTACACTTTATTGGATGAATTATCCATATATGATATTTTAGATGTATTTTATTAATTATTTGATTTATGGGCTATCATACTTTAGGCACATGAACAGGTACATATACCTCATGTCACTGTTATAACATTGCATGAAATTGACTCCATGGAAGAACTGAAATATTGCATTACCTAACTATGGGTAAATACATTGTGCACATCGCTTTGGATATCTGCTGCCTCTATAGTTGTTTTACTAGTCTGTGTAATTAATTAAGGGCTATGTTCTTATGTGGTGGTGATGATGACACAATAGTGTTTTGATATTTCCTTTAGCTTTTTTCCTACTTTGATGGCATTGCAATAGTATATGTCATTCCAAGGCAGAGTCCTATTCATTTATAGGTTGACTTCAATTGTTCTCATAGGTCTGTCTTTTCTTCTTAGGCATAGTTCACTTGTGACAATGTCACAATAGTGTTTTCCTTTATGATGTCAGTCTAGCCTTTGTTTTATTTAACTGCCTGAGTTCTATTCTGATGATGTCACTGTACTGTCTTCTAATGTAATCATGCCCCATTCATTTTTGTCTTTATACTCTGGTTGTATTTTATTGTGATGATGTCAGAATAGTGGCATAGGTTTTATTTTTGTTATGTTACAACAATGTTTGTTCTAGGGAGATAATTTCACAATGGATTTGTAACATAGTAACATAGTTTATAAGGCTGAAAAAAGACATCTGTCCATCCAGTTCACGCTGTTATCCTGCAAACTTGATCCAGAGGGAGGCAAAAAAAATACTCTTATGAGGTAGAAGCCAATTGTCTTCATTTTAGGGGGAAATAATTAATTCTCGACTTTAATCAGGCAATCAGAATAACTCCCTGGATCAACGACCCTTCTCCAGAAATCTATTAACTATAGCCTGTAATATTATTACACTCTAGAAATACATCCAGGCCCCTCTTGAGCCCTTTTAATAAGTTCACCATCTCAACCTCCTCTGGCAGACAGCTAGTTAGTCTCACTGCTCTTACAGTAAAGAACCCCCTCGATGTTCCTTTGATTTTATTTTACAATATAATGCTGTCATAGTCATTGGGGGGGATTTATTAACCCTGCACTCCAGAATTCTGGCTTCAAAAAGTTTAAAAATAAGGGCTTTTTGACCTTTTGAAATCAAAACATATGCAATTTTTTTTTACTTTTTTTTCTTTGTACACCACTCATTCCAGATTTAAAAAAAGATGGGAAAGTGGGTATGGTTTGCTATGTTAATTAGCTACACTACAGATTTATCACTATGACTTTTTAAAAAGTAAAAAAAAAAAAAAAACGCAAATTCAGTCCTGAGTACACAATAGTATTAAGTTTAAGGATGCATCAGATTTGAAGGGCATCTGTCGGCAGATTTGTTCCTATGACACTGGATGACCTGTTACATGTATGCTTGGCAGCTGAAGACATCTGTGTTGATCCCATGTTCATATGTGTCCGCCCTCTATGCAACTGCCTTACCGTCTCTACTTTGGGCCAGGGTCTGACAGTAAAAACATAATCATGCCTGTCCTTGTCAATCTAACTGCAGAGGGTACGACAGTTGCAGAGAGAGCAGAGCCTCTCGGTGTAATAGCAACGTCCCTGTTGGTCCTAGAGGCTCATTTGAATATATTAAAACTTCATTTTTCTCAGCAATACAGACACATATGAACGGAGAACCAATGCAGATGCCTTCAGCTGCCAAGCGCACATGTAACAGGTCAGCCAGTGTCACAGGTACATGTCTGCTGACAGATGCTCTTTATCAAAAAGTGCACCGTTCGATACATTTGGTGTAAAGAACCATCATGACTCCCACATTATTCAGATTTTTTGGTTGTACTCTATTGTTATGCTGTCACAATGCACAGTGTATTCATTCGTAGGCTGTGTTCCATTGTGAAAACATAACAGTTCTCTCTCATTTCATTTACAAGGTGTGTTCAATTGTGATGATGTCACAAAGTTTTTTTTTCTACTAGGCAGACTTATATTGTGATGTCACAACAGTATTTGTCTTTATTTGGACTTATGTTATTGTTATGAAGTTTCCCCAGTATTTCCCTGCAACAGAACTCTACGGACCCACTCAGGTAAAGGGGTGCTCCACTTGGTATCAGGGCCTGGCAATGGCCATGGTGTTCAAATTGATGTTCTCCTTGATAATTCTTTTTTTTTTTTTTTTTTCACAAAAAATTTTATTAGAAGAAAAAATACGGGGAAAAAAACCCAGACAATTATTACCGTACAAAAATTAATCATCGACATTATTACATTTTAATTCATTCTTTTTAGGCTGAATATGTTTTTATACTTTATCTTTTTCAGCTTAGCAATTCCATAGTGAGCATTTAACCTGTATTCATTAAATACAGAAGATGCATCACTTACATCCCTTTGACTTTAAAACTGAACCTTGGATGATTATATTCTGAAATGCTGAAATATCAATTAGTCCTATTAAGAAGTTAATCAACATGATGACCCATGTCTGATGCAACCTGTGTTTCAGACATTTCATTGTTTATGTTGTTTGAGGACACAATGAGCTGGTCTGAGCATTTCAGAAATACGGGAGCAAAATTTTCAGTTCAGTTTGTGGTCATTTATGAAGTGAGCATTCTGTGAAAACTGTAGCTTAATAGATGCAAGCCAAATGCTTTATGGCACCTGAAATGTAATTAACTATATTGAATTTAAATTAGATTTGCAACTGAACTTAAATGGGAACTTATCGTCTACTACATATTACTGCCAACCAATCCACACCATTTACTATGTGCAATATCCATTAAACACTCCTTTTATAGCTCACAACATTTGCTTACCTATTAAGAAAGTGTTTAATCAGGATTATGCTGCAACATAGTTGGCATAATTTAAAGCACTTCAGTTCATATGCTATTGAGGTGTCGAAATACCATCAAATGCGATATTGTGATATTGCGTAATAGGATCCCATTGGAGAATAAAGCAGGAGACAATGACTCCATTACTTCACTAACTCATCTAAATGAGCGCTACTTCCTCCACACTGACAGATATTATGCAAAAACCACAGAATATACTTTTTTAAACTCCAGACAGCAGCACTGGGTATTGTCCTTTATGAATATGACTGCCGCAACCCAACCACGCCTGCAGGAGTTGTCTGTTCACCAGGAAAGCAGTTCTGTGATTTACAAAGGGAGAATATAGCAAATGGCGTAAAATAGCAAACTTGGCTGACTCCATAATTAGTTTGGAGATCTGAGCCTGTGATGGATGAAAAGATACAGCACTTGTAGCAGAAGGCCTTTGCCTATTGACAACTCAGCTATAGATATATCATTTTCTCTGTGTCATCTTGCCAGGCAATTTGGTCGGTATCCTGAACAAAGTCCAGAGCCCATCTGGAGTCAAGGCTGTGAAGTGTGATGATTGATGTCAGATAGCTTTTGTTGGGTGGCCTAATGCCCACTCATTTAACAAACGATGTTCTACCAAGCTATACATAAAACTTTAATCTGTATATTTAGAGGAAATATTAAACAGAAGTGTGGAGGCTTAACAAATGCAGGGAGTATGCCATGCCAATTACATTTTGCTGTGAGGTCAATAGACCACTGGAAAACAAGGTAAAAACAAAAATAACTTTATCCCAGAGGCAAGAATATAAGGCAAATGTTTAAACAATGAAAGGCTATTAGAATATGCCGGTTACTCTTTGGAATGCATCCAAAGCTGTGCATCATGTCACGGGCCAAGATATTTACATTTTCATTTCCTAACCATAAATCAGAGCTCACAAGCAGCAATTAACACTGATTTCTAATATATATAATAAACTGTATATTATAAGATAACAGAAATTACTGACAATTGACATGTTTCTTGGACAGATTAGATTCCTTCTATTGATTGGCTCCTGATCTTTAACCCCTCAAGGACAAAGCCAATATAAATGGTAAGAAGAGTATCTTTTTGGCTTCACTTCTTCTCTCCCCACATACTGACAGCCAGAACTTTGTTTTAATTTTACAATAAAGTAGCTACATTCAGTTTTCTCCAGATATAATTGGACAGTAATGCAATGTTCATAATTTAGCCTCTGTATACCAGTACAAATGATTTAAAGAAAAAACCATCAAGATGTGATAGAAAAGTAGATGTTCAGGTTTTTAAAGGGATTGCCTGGCTTTGCAGCCAACAACCTCTGGGGTCCTAACCTGTGCCCTTTAACTTAAAAAACATCACTCAACCATCCGCTGTCTCGCTGCTGCTCTGTTCCTAGCTGCTTCTGGTCCCCGCAGGACCAGGAAGCGGCTGACTGCTGCAGCCAATCACAGGCCTCAACAGTCACATTGGCTAAAATAATATATTAATGCAATGTGACAATTATGGCCTGCGATTTGCCACAACATTCAAGTCAATTCCTGGTCCACTGGGTCAACTGGAAGCAGTTACAAATGGAGCAGCAGTGGGATTGCAGAAGGGTGAGTTATGTTTTTCTTTACACTAAAGGGCACAGGTTGTCAGCTTCAAGGATGGACAACCTCTTTAAAATCCTGAACATCTACTTTTCAATCACACCTTGCTGTTAAATATGCATTTAGGAGCTATTGAGAACTCTCAATATGTGGTCCAAAGAGGTGTCAATACAAGTGAAGCAAGCCATTATTAGAGTACAAAAGCTCAACTCTAACAGAGAGATAGCAGAATTTCTAGGAGTTGCATGATTAACAATAAGTAACATACTTAAGGCTCATGCACACAGCAGTTGCAATTTGAGGTCCCGAATGCACGGGCAACATCTGTGCGGATTTTGCAGATGGATCCTGACCCATTCAACTTAAATTGGTCCGTAATCTGTCCACACTGCAAAAAAGTCATGCTTGTACTGCTTTTTTTTGGTGCGGAGGCACAGAGAGAAACCCCACGAAAGCACTCTGTGCCTCCGTTCCACACCGGACCTGCTGGATTGTGGACCAATTCAAGTGAATGGGTCTGCATTGTTATGCGTGGGTAAACACAGCCAGTACCAGTATATTGCGGACCTGCTGTTTGCAGGCCGCAATACAGGCACGGACGGGCAATGTCCATGTGCAGGAGCCCTTACAAAGAAGTAAAGCACTGGTGAGTTCAGTAACCCCAGGAGGCCTGGGCAAGCATGGAAGACAACTAAAGATAACATTATTGACCTGGAAGACATTCATATTATTGTCAAAATCTACAATCTAGAGACAAGTTCATAAATGCAAATCAAGTTTATCTCAAAATGCAAACCACTCGTGACATTCAACTACAGAAAAGCCCGATTACACTTAGTGTTAGAAAACATCTAAAAAAAAAAGACTTTTATCTGTATGGACAGAACTAACTTGTACCAACAGAATGATAGTATAGGAACAGTATGAATAAAGAAATAGAAGGTTCATGATCTACAGTGGCATTCAAAAGGTTGGGCATCCCTGGTCAAGATTACTGTTACTGTGAACAGTTGAGCAAGTTGAAAATGAAATTATCTTCAAAAGGCATAAAGTATTTGTATTTTAAGCAAAAACATATTTTCCTTTTCTTCTGTTATGTTTTCAAATTAACAAAAAAGAGCCCAAATCAAAACTTTGGGCACCCTGCATTGATAGCATCTAGTAGTACCTTCTTTAGCAAGTATCACAGCTTGTAAATGCTTTTTGTAGCCAGCCAAGAGTCTTTAAATTCTTGTTTGAGGGATTTTCATCCATTCTTCCATTCTTACAGTTCTGTGAGATTCCCAGGCTGTCTTGCAGGCACTGCTCTTTTGAGGTCTATCCACAGATTTTCGATGATTTTCAGATCAGGGGACTGCGAGTGCCATGGTAAAACCTTCTGCTTGCACCTTTTGAGGTAGTATTTTGTGGATGTTGATGTCTGTTTAGAATCATTATCCATTTGTATAAGCCATCCTCTTTTCAACTTCCGCTTTTTTTTTTAAGTCGGTGTTTGCTTCCAGAATTTGCTGAAATTTCATTGAATCCATTCTTCCCTCTACCTATAAACACATCCACAAAGCATGATTGATCCACCCCCATGCTTAATGGCTGGGGAGGTAATCTTTTCATAAAATTCTGTGCCCTTTTTCCCCAAACATACAGTAATTTTGCTCATTGCAGCCAAAGAGTTCTATTTTTAACTCATCGTTTCACAGAAATTTTTTCCAAAATGCATCAGGCTTGTTTAGATGTTCTTTTGCAAACCACTGACTCTGAATTTTGTGGAGAATTTTGTGCAGGTGAAGTTTTCTTCTTTTCACTCTTCCATGAAGGCCATATTTTTGCACGGGTCGCTGAACAGTAGCGCTCCAGAGTCTGCTACGTGCTATCTTCCTAAAGGTCTTTTGCAGTCAAGCAGGGGTTCTGACTTTGGCTTTCTAGCAATCCTACGAGCAGCTCACTTTCAGACCTTCTCTTGACCTCCGCTGTTCCTGCTAACTGCAATTTCTTAATTACATTTCAAATTGATGAAATGGCATCTTGAAAACACTTTGCTATCTTCTTATAGCATATTCCTGCTTTTTGGGCCTTATAGCATTCTCCTGCCATTTGCTTTCATTATTGAAGGCAAATGCCTGTTTTTTTGGGACACGGTTAGAGAAGTCTGGGTATTGAAAAAGCTTTGAAAGTTGTATCACCTGGTCTTTCCTAATGATGATTGTGAACAAGGCCTTAAACCTAACAGGCTATTTAAGGTCTGAGACCTCTGTCAAAGTTATTTTAACACTCAAATCTCCTTGAGTTCCTATATGTTTGCAAGGCATTCCTTTCCTTTTTTCCCTCTAAAATTGTATAAAAACCCAAAGTAATACAATAATATTGCTTAAAATGTTGAAAACTGTGTTTTATCTTTAACTTTATGCCTTTTGGAGATCACTTTATCTTTAAGTTGCTTAACTGTTTGTAGTAAGAGTAATTTTGACCAGGGTGCCAAAAGTTTTGCATGTCACGGTAAAGCATACCATAACATCTGTCAAACATAGTGGTGGCAGTGTTATGGCATGAGCAAGTATGGCAACCAATGGAACTGCTTCACTGGTGTTTGAATTATGTGATATATTATGAATTTTGCAGTCAAATGCTGCAAAAATTTATACAATGTTGCTTCACAATAAGGTGTAAGATGGCCAAAGAATATTGCAAAAACACTCAGGAGCTTTCTTAAAGGGAACCTGTCATCAACTTTATGCTGATCTCTCTGAGGAAAGCATAAAATAGTGACAGAAATGCTGATTTCAGGGGTGTGTCACACATAAGCTAAAAGTAAGTGGTTGCTGCTGAGAACCAGCATCATAATCATTGCAACACAGCCCTGGAAAAGAGTCAAATCTACCTGAGAAGAGTCATGTCTTTTTCTAATCTCATGCACTCTAACGCATCTGCTGATGATTGGCAGTTCTCTCCTAGAGAGAAAGGGATAAAACTCGGTAGAAGACTGTCAGTCATCAGCAGGTGGCAGGGAGAGCAGGAATTTATGAATAACCATGACTCTTATAAGGTGACCGTGACTCTGTTCCAGGCCCAGTCTGCAATAATTGTGATGTTGGTTCTCGGCAACCACTTACTTTTAACTTATAAATGACAGAGTGCTGAAATTAACTCACTTGTCTCTACTTCATGCTGCCGTTAGTATAGGCAGCACAAAGTTGATGACAGGTTCCCTTTAAGGCCAAGAAATTGAATATTCTTCACCCAAACTCAACCTGACTGACCCTTTTCAGTTACTAAAAACAAAACTTAACCGCTTCAGGACCGCCGTACGCAGGATTGCGTCCTGCGGGCGGTCCTGTTCTTCTGATCGGACGCGCCGGGGCGTCATCTCGCGAGACGCGAGACTTCCTGTGAACGCGCGCGCGGGAGCGCGCGCGTTCACAGCGTCTGGCGTCTGAAGAGTTGTACTACAGCCTGCCAGCGATGATCAATCGCTGGCAGGCTGTAGATGCGATATAAATCGCATCAAACTGCTATATCAGACGCTGTTTTATGAACAGCGTCTGATATAGCTGCTACCTGGTCCTCTGGTGGTCCCATTTTCTGGGATCGACCACCAGAGGACCAGGTAACTACAGTAAAGTTGCACCAAACACTACACTAACCCCCACCCCCACCCCTCACCTATTAACCCCTTGATCACCCCATCTAGACCCCTGATCACCCCCTGTCATTGATCACACCCTTGTAAGGCTCCATTCAGACGTCCATATGTGTTTTGCGGATCCGTGGATTCACAGATCCGTGGATTCACGGATCCGCGGATCCGATCCGCAGATCCGATCCGCAGATCCTCAAAACACGGACACCGGCAATGTGCTTTCCGCATTTTGCAGATCCGCACATTGCCAGAACTATATAGAAAATGCTTTTCTTGTCGCAATTGCGGACAAGAATAGGACATGTTCTATATTTTTGCGAACGGAAGTGCAGACTCGAAGCGCGGATCCGTAATTCCGGATCCGAGCGGGACAAAGTCTGTCCCCATAGAAATGAATGGGTCCGCAATTCCGTTCCGCAAACAGAATTGCGGACGTGTGAATGGGGCATAAGGGTCCCTTATCACGGCCAGTTAGTTAGCTACTTGTTAGGTAGCTAGCGCCCAGCCCACCGCACCGCAGTCACTGATTTTGGCAGAGATTTATTCATCCACATTGATCGATGCGAATGAAGAAATCTGTGCCGTTCATTTTTTTTTTTTTTTGCGCAGCGGCTGAACGGAAAAAAATCTCATTACCCGTATGCTCAATATACGGAGAATCGCAGAAACTCCTAATGCTGGCCATACGTGTAATGATTATGGAGACCCTCAAATGCCAGAGCAGTACAAAACCCACATGTGACCCCATTTTAGAAAGAAGACACCTCAAGGTATTCCGTGAGGGGTATGGTGAGTTCATGCAAAATTTTATTTTTGTCACAAGTTAGTGGAATATGAGACTGTAAAAAAAAAAAAAAAAAAACAATTTCCGCTAACTTGTGCCAAATTTTTTTTTTTCTGTGAACTCGCCATGCCCCTCACGGAATACCTTGGGGTGTCTTCTTTCCACAATGGGGTCACATGTGGGGTATTTATACTGCCCTGGCATTTTAGGGGTGCTAAAGCGTGAGAATCCAAAATGCGTAAAAATGGCCTGTAAAATCCTAAAGGTACTCATTGGTTTTAGTGCCCCTTTGCGCATCTTGGCTGCAAAAAAGTGTCACTCATGTGGTATCGCCGTACTCAGGAGAAGTAGGGCAATGTGTTTTGGGGTGTATTTTTACAAATACCCATGCTGGGTGTGAGAAATATCGCTGTAAACGACAACTTTTTACATTTTTTTATTCAAAGTTGTCAATATACAGAGATATTTCTCTCACCCAGCATGGGTATATGTAAAATACACCTCAAAACACATCGTCCTACTTCTCCTGAGTACGGCGATACCACATGAGTGACACTTTTGCAGCCAAGATGCGAAAGAGCCCAAATTCCAACGAGTACCTTTTAGGAGGGTATTTTACGCATTTTTCTTCTCACGCTTAGGGCCCCTAAAATGCCAGGGCAGTATAAATACCCCACATGTGACCCCATTTTGGAAAGAAGACACCCCAAGGTATTCACTGAGGGGCATAATGAGTTCATGAAAAATTAAACTTTTGTCAAAAGTTAGCGGAAAGGAGACTTTGTGAGAAAAACAATAAAAATCAATTTCCACTAACTTGTGCCAAAAAAAAATATTCTATGAACTCGCCATGCCCCTCATGGAATACCTTGGGGTGTCTTCTTTCCAAAATGGGGTCACATGTGGGTATTTATACTGCCCTGGCATTTTAGGGCCCTAAAGCGTGAGAAGAAAATGCGTAAAATGCCCTCCAAAAGGTACTCATTGAATTTGGGCCTTTGCGCATCTTGGCTGCAAAAAAGTGTCACACATGTGGTATCGCCGTACTCAGGAGAAGTAGGGCAATGTGTTTTGGGTGTATTTCTACATATACCCATGCTGGGTGAGAGAAATATCTCTGTAAACTGACAACTTTGAATAAAAAAATGTAAAAAGTTGTCGTTTACAGCGATATTTCTCACACGCAGCATGGGTATATGTAAAAATACACCCCAAAACACATTGCCCTACTTCTCCTGAGTACGGCGATACCACATGAGTGACACTTTTTTGCAGCCAAGATGCGCAAAGGGGCCCTAAAACCAACGAGTACCTTTAGGATTTCACAGGGCATTTTTATGCATTTGGATTCTCACACTTTAGGGGCCCCTAAAATGCCAGGTGAGTATAAATACCCCACATGTGACCCCATTTTGGAAAGAAGACACCCCAAGGTATTCCGTGAGGGGCATGGTGAGTCCACAGAATTTTTATTTTTTGCCACAAGTCAGCGGAAATAGTTTTTTTTTAGTCTCATATTCCACTAACTTGTGACAAAAAATAAAATTTTACATGACCTCACCATACCCCTCACAGAATACCTTGGGGTGTCTTCTTTCCAAAATGGGGTCACATGTGGGGTATTTATACTGTCCTGGCATTTTAGGGGCCCCTAAAGCGTGAGAAGAAGTCTGGAATCCAAATGCGTAAAAATGCCCTGTGAAATCCTAAAGGTACTCATTGGTTTTAGGGCCCTTGCGCACCCAGGCTGCAAAAGTGGCACACATGTGGTATCGCCGTACTCAGGAGAAGTAGGGCAATGTGTTTTGGGGTGTATTTTTATATATACCTATACTGTGTGTGAAAAATATCTCTGTAAACGACAACTTTTAAAAATTTTTATACAAAGTTGTCAGTTTACAGAGATATTTCTCTCACCCAACATGGGTATATGTAAAAATACACCCCAAAACACATTGCCCTACTTCTCCTGCGTACGGCGATACCACATGTGTGACACTTTTTTGCAGCCTGGGTGCGCAAAGGGGCCCAAATTCCAACGAGTACCTTTAGATTTTACATGGCGGCTCACAATTTAGCCCCGCCCAAAATGCCAGAACAGTAAACACACCCCACAAATGACCCCTTTTCGGAAAGTAGACACCCCGAGGTATTCACTGAGGGGCATAGTGAGTCCGTCTGAGATTTCTTTTTTTTTTGCCAGAAGTTAGCAGAAATTGAAACTTTTTATTTATTTATTTTTCTCAGAAAGTGTCATTTTCCGCTAACTTGTGAAAAAAATGAAATGATACATGAACTCACCATGCCCCCAGCGAATACTTTGGGGTGTCTTCTTTCTAAAATGGTGTGATTTGGGGGTATTTATACCATCCTGACATTCTAGCACCTGAAGAAACATGACAGGCGCTCAGAAAGTCAGAGCTGCTTCAAAATGCCGAAATTCACTTTTTGCACCATAGTTTGTAAACGCTATAACTTTTACCCAAACCAATAAATATACACTTATTGGACTTTTTTTATCAAAGACATGTAGAACAATAAATTTAGAGAAAAATTTATATAGAAATGTAGTTTTTTTTAAAAAATTTTACAACAGAAAGTGAAAAATGTCATTTTTTTGTAAAAATTTCGGTAATTTTTGATTAATAGCAAAAAAAGTAAAAATGTCAGCAGCAATGAAATACCACCAAATGAAAGCTCTATTAGTGAGAAGAAAAGGAGGTAAAATTCATTTGGGTGGTAAGTTGCATGACGGAGCAATAAACGGGTAAAGTAGTGTAGTGCGGAATTGTAAAAAGTGGCCTGGTCTTTAAGGGTGTTTAAGCTAGGGGGGCTGAAGTGGTTAAAGGGGTTGTCCAAGATTGATATAAAAATTGCCTCCAGCAACCCATCCTAGAATGTGACTAGAATGTGAACAGATTTCCTCCACTTGTAAAGTTGCTTAGCGGGGATAGGGAGGAGCATACTCTGCACACTGTGCTCTGGCACCTGCCTTCATTTCACATTGCTGAGCCTTGCTGTCAGGTTGCCCAGCTTGATGGCATATATCTTGCACAATTGCTCCATTACTATCTGTGGATAGTAATGATACAATCCTGTGTCTGATATGCTGTCATGGCTAAGAAGCCTGACAGGATGCAGGATCACATTCCTCCTTCCCATTCCTGTCAGGTTGCTCAACCATGGCAGTATACTGTACACAGGAGCTTATCATTGCTATCTATTGCAGAGCAGATGTCCTGCACTACAATATATAGTAATGGAGCATGACAGCAAATCTTAGCAATGTAAAGTGAAGCCAGGCACCGGAGTTCAACCTAACAAGGCCTTGTCCTTGGACCCTCACCCCCCTAACCAGCTCTGCAAGTGGAGGCAACCTATCTTAGTTACATTCTAGAATGGGTTGCTGGTGGCATTATGGAAGAAAACTCTGCATTTGATGATGTCCAGTGGATCCAGAGTTCAGGCCATCATTGACTGCAAAGCATTTGCATCCAAGTATTAAAAATTAATCCTTACAGTTATAATTATGTCCAAATACTTTCAGCATGTGAAATGGAGAACGATGTAAATGGTAGCTGTAATTCCTAAACAGTCAATCCAGTATTTTTGTTAAACCCCTTAAATTTATACTGAAAGTGCACATTCCAATCTTGATGGTTTTGTTTAAATCTATTGTGGTGGTGTAAGAGGCTAAAATTCTGGATCTAATTTTCTTTTTTTTTTTTACATGGTAATTAACGATTATTTTGGAGACTTTATCAGTAAGTTCTGTATGAACAATGTTATTTAGGATGAAATAGAGACTTTATTTCATGTATGATCTGCAAACTACTTTTTGGAGTTAGGAGTCTCTATTTCATTATATCAACTGGTCTGGGACCCATCTCTTGCACCTTAAAGAGGTTGTCCCACAACAAGGATTCTGGCTGGGGGCAGGCTTCATCTTATTCTCACGGCCAGGCCACGCTCTGCACTGAATGTGCACGCCGCCGCGCATGCGCCATAGTGACATTCCTGGCCAGGAGAGTACAGAGCCGGTGTGCATGTTCGCGGCTCTGTACTTTTCTGGCCAGGAAGAAGTCACCATCGCTCATGCGCTGCGACGTGTGCGTTCAGGACAGTACGCGGTCCGGCCAGGAGAAAAGAAGGAGTTTTCTGCATAAGCACGGCCACCGGGATTCCGGAGAAGAGCGGTGGCCATAACCAGGGGAGACCGAATGACAACTATAGATAAGTGGGGATGAAATTTCTCCTAAAGGGTGGGAATTGGTTAATCAAATATATTTACAAAAATGATCACTGTCAAATCATTAACAGATTTAACAGTGATCATCATGATGGGAATACCCCTTTAAAGACAAAGATAATGTGCCGGTAAACTTCTTCTGACTGAATGTTATTTATGATGCGGCTTTGGCACAGGAAAATGTCCAGTCTCTGGCTGTCTTAATGGCATGAGATAACATTTTCAAACATAGGATTTGAAGTGTTGACAGATTTTCTGACCAATCATTGGTCAGATGGCCTATTACACACAGATCTTTTGTTATACACACCAACTACTGGTTTGATTGGACAGATATTGGTAAGATGATCTAAGACAGTGGTACATTGTATTTGCCATATCACGATGGAGATAAGCAGTTATCTGACACCCCTGGGTCCTCTTTTCTTCCATGTCAACAAATGATTAAGCATGTTAAAATCCAGAATGTTGATCCTTGTTTCCTGAACCCTAACAACTGTGCTCATAGACATTAGATGGTCTTCTTATTCACATCAGTGCATGTCCATCATTACCTATGAATTACACGATACTGCTACTTAGGACAAGCTATTAGGAAATTTTTAGCACTGGTGCCTCCACCAGCCTTAATGAATCTCTAAACATGTAGAACATGCCATATAACATGACTGCAGTTATTTTCCAATGTGATGTTCCTTTTTTCACAGACAGAGCTATATGCTAATGTCTGGTGCCATCACATGTAACCACCAGCACTTCCTGGCCCAGAAGATGGGTGGGGGGTATTTCGTTTTCTGTCGAGGTTTTAAAGAGGGCTTATGGTAGAAGGACTATCGGTGGTCATTATCGCTCCCTATCAGGGTTTTCCTCGTTTCTACATTCTTTAGCTGATCAAACTATTAGTAACCCTAGCTGAATTTTCTTGTGAAAGATTAGGTTACATTTTACCCATAATTACCTTGTGTTGCCGGTTATTATTCCTTCTTATCTCTGTGCTAACAATAAGTAAATATGGCTTACAATCACAGGTAGATGTCTACATTCACCAGTATCCTCTGCTATGCTTGCATTGCGAGAAGCTTTAGAACAGCAGAACTAACAGCAGTTACCCAACCGAGCAGCACGAGAACAACAAAACCATCTCCAAAACCCCATCCATCAGTATCTACTCATGAGAAACAACTTCTGCTACACTTCAGTGGACTCACTAACGCCTCCACCATCCTCTCTACTTTACGTTATTAATTATTCGGCTCCTCTTTTCATCCTCTATAGATGAAATATCAGACTAGAACCACTGTGCTTTATTCATTGTATTCTTCCCCTGCCTTCAGTTTCTCCTCTGCCTCTTCTCTTACTTAATAGTGAATGTCCTAGATTTTTTTTATGCTAAAGTCAGAAGAGATATTGTCTAACTAAATGTAATATTTCTATAGATATTAATATTCATGAACCTTGAAGCAGGCATCAGAGGATTGTTTAACAGAAATTCCCAACTACTTTACTATTACCAGAATTGCTCTCTATAGGCCAAAGAGGGTTCCAATTATGCAGCATGGCAGCCAGGGGACTCCATCACTGAGGTCTCCTTGTCATCCCAGCAGAAAATGCAAGCTGTTTCAGACAGTTTCTGCTCCTTTACAGGCTACAGGCCTCTGGAAACAGCAGGATATCACGGGGCGACCACAGCAAATGGGAATTTCTACAGTATATGAACCTTTCGTAGGTAAATGGTGCAATCTGTATGCCACCATTGTGTTGGGGAATTGCTAATTAAGCATTACCTTTAATATATACTTGCATTATAGTATGAACCCCTGCAATAATATATTTTATAGTCTTATGAAGGAAGGGGATTCTGTGTGTCATTATATTCTTGCTCCTTTGTGGAGACAGATAACAGGAAATTCCTAATAATAGTGACAGATATAAATGTATTGTAGTCTTAGCATCCTTCAAGACTATTGCTACGTTTAAAGTATTGAAAAACTGAAGTTATTATATAAATTCCATTCCACCTAGAGATTTACTCCCATTTACACCATCCACATAAAATATTTGCTGTCCTTTTCAATAGTGTTTTAAGAGATTTTCCCACTAGGATATAAAGCAGCATCCTTAACTCCATCAAGACCCTGGGATTTTTGTTTTTTAATTTTATTCCCTGCATTCCCAGAGCCATAACTTTTTTTGGGGGGAAGGGGTGGATTTTGAAAAAAAAATTGCAGTTCCACTGTAGTTTTATGGGTTTAGTTTTTTTTACAGCATTCATTATGCGGTAAAACTGACCTGTAACTTTTATTCTCCACATGATACCAGATTTATATAGTTTTTTCTTGTGTTTTAATACTGAAAAAAATATGAAAACTTTAGAATTTTTTTTTCTTTCTTTGCACTAACATATTCTGACCCCATAACTTTTTTATAATTACATCTACAGAGCTGAGAGAGAGAGCTCATTGTTTGATCTGTAGTTTTCATTGATGCCATTTTGTAGTGTGTATGATAATTTTTTTGGGGAGATAGAGATAGTTTTCCAAAATGGTTTTCCATTACAGAGATTATCATACAGGATAAATATGATTACATTTTAACAATTTGGGTGCTTTGGAATACTGGTATGCTAACAATTTTTTATTGTTAATTTTTATTATAGGGAAAGGGGTGAAGTTTTATTTTTTTATATATAAAAACTTTTTTTATGTGTATATATATTCCCCTTAGGGGACTTGAACATCCGATCATTAGATCGCTTATCCCCTATAATGCAATGAATTACCATTGTAGCCTATGGTAGGTTCCATTACAGCAATAGGAACTATTGCTGTGGTAGCCTCGGATCCTTCAAAAGGAAAAGCTCTCTCAGACGTCATGGTCACCTGAGGGCAACCCCTCTAGTCTTCATTTCAGGTACACTAACAGCTCAGTGTTACATTGATTTGGTCATTTTTCAACAGGACAAAGCCAAGCCAGATGTTGTTCCAGCTACTGCAGGGAGAATTCTCTCCCATTGAGCACATTTGGGTCATCATTGGTAGGTGATTACAAAGGGAGTTGCAAGCAGTGGATCTTGATATTTACGTGTCAAAGTGCATTCAGAAAGGCAGAACAAGCATTAAAGGGGTATTCTGGTTACCATAAATATAACCTATGTTTTAGACTAATTCATCATCAATAATTACCTAGTATAATGTAAATTTCACATATTTACCGTCAGTGGCGTAACTAGAAATGACTTGGCCCCACAGCAAATTTTTGAATGGGGCCCCCTCTCCCAGTAATTTTTTCACAACCCCTTCCTTTCATGCCGCCCCCTTTCCTGTGGCTACTAAAGATCGCTCTCTCAGACCAGGCCTGGCAGCTGTTCCATCCGTTTTCTACACTGTCTATACTGCCACTGAATATTATTTCATTGTGTAATAATATTGAGGGGCCCTGACAAAATCTTTTAGTACTTCTCCTCCTCTTGGATGGGCCCCTTCTGGGTCAGGGCCCCAAAGCAGCCACTTCCCCTGCTTCCCCTATAGTTACGCCCCTGTTTACCGTTCAGTAGTTATAAAAGTAGTTTTCTTCCTCTGCTACCCACTGTGTTTCCTCATAAACCACCATGGCATCGACCTGTAGTTCTGAGCCTTTGTTAGGTTGAGCATGCTCAGTGTGCTGCAGTCAACAGTCAAGGATTCAATTTGTTCCTCTTCATGTGAAAATTTAGCAACTGAATTATGAAACCATTCAATAAATAAGTTTTTTTGAAATACAAAGCTGAACGATCTGAGTGCCTCAATCTTCACTTTGTGGACTGTATATCAGGCAGCCAATCATTAAACATCAACACTCATGAACAAGCACAAACTCACAGCAGGCAAGCTAGGGATTGTAGGAATTGTCATTTTGTGAGGGAAGATTAGGCACCATTTTAGTGTGTTGTAGGCTCACACAGGAGCTAGACAAATAGATTGCAAGGTAAATTAAAAGTCGCTCATGCTTTACTGAATACATCAAGATATTTTGAATATTTTGCTTCCATTTCTTTATCATTTGCATATCATTAACATGTCTATTGATCCTGTGATTTCCATAATTCCACAACTTTCCTTTCTTGGTGCTGCAAATTCAATGCTGAGGAGTGTAAATTTGGCAACACTGTAGTTGTACTGCCCCACAGAATAAAGTTAACATGTATTTTTTACCACATAGTGAACACCTTAAAAGCCAACCCCATAAAACAATGATAGAATAATTTTTTTTACATTTCCACTACATCATGGAATATTAAATAGTGCTATTAGAAAGTACAAATTATTCCTTAATAAACAAGCCCTCACACAGCCAGTTATGGCTTTTGGGAGGCAGACAGTAACAACATAAAAACGGAAAAAAAAAATTAAAGAATGAATACCAGGGTGGCCACTTACATAACACCCTTACAAGTAGCTCCAACCCAAATCTGTTCAAGTGGCACAGTGCATTGACATCAACTGCATAATACAACTATTCTATTAGCAATCAGTTCATTGATTTTTCAAGAGAAGTAATGAAATGTATTTAGGATATTTATGTAGCTGATATGTATAGGTAAACTGTAAAGTAGAACTAACAGGCAGAAATACTTTTAAATACAACACATGATGAGATTTTACCTGTGCCTAATTGGCCAACGTGAAGAAATCTTCTATCTGGCAAGAAGTCAAGAAGCTAGATATTTTTTTTTAATCTCCCATCTACATTTACCTTTATGTGTACTAATGGAAATGTCAGTGTTCAGATTGTTAGTGACGATAGGACCAAGTCATTGTACACTGCATATCAACTTGAGTGTACAATTATTTATCTTTTTCCTTTCTTGTTTTAGATAGCAAAAATCCAATTGACCAGGTAACTTTTAATTAGTATATTACAATTTAAATATTTGGTACTTACATGGTTTCTTGAGATTACTATGTTGCTGTTATTCTTACTGTTGTATATTTTATTTGAAATCCCTACGATATACAACATATTTAAAGGGAATGTATAATCAAAAAATAGGAAATAAACCTGTTATAGAAGCAGATGTGGGTCTGCTGTGCCCCTGAACAAATCTGACATACTGTAAGGCTACTCCTAAGCACAATATCTAAATGGCCCCCTTCATGATTCATGTAATTATTCAAAGATCACGGCGAGCAGCTCAGGGTCAATACGAGGTAGAGGCCGAGGTCAGGGAGCAGAAAGTCAAATCAAAAAAACGGGCAGGAGTCAGGGCACAGGCAAACAAACAGATGAATAACATATCATTACGAGAATCTAGCAACTAGAACCTGTTGCTCAGGTTCCCTCCCCTGTGGAAAGGTGCCTAAAATAACCAGAGGTGGAAAACTATATCTATTTAGGAGCCAGAGAAATTACATGTGACCTAAAAAACACTACAGACCAGGAGAAAAGCAGCCACCAATGCCTAGAGAAAAAGCAGACCTAATCAAGCAACTGTAATGGTAATTTGGTTTCCACGAATTCTCCATGACAGCATATATGAGATTGCCTCCTGCTGATAGGGATAGTAAAAAAGAGAAGTATAAAATTCCCTTCCTTCCATCTCCAAGGTATTATAATGAAACAACCAAAGAGATTGATTTCTGCTAATTCAACTATTAGTTATACAGCATATTCAAAGTACTGTGGTTTTAATGTATTGAAGAACACCAATATTGTGAAATTTTAGTTTGTTCTAATTTTTTACAGTGCAAAGAAGGGATGACAATATTCTGGGACCTATGAAAGGACGATAAAACAACGTTTGTATGTAATTTACAAAATTAGCCTTTCATTAACAACCTGTGGAAAAGGAGATAGAGTTTTTAACTTCCAAACCCTGTGAGAGAAAGAGGCGGCTGCTAAAAAAAAACAAAAAACAGGGGCTGGGATTCAAAATTCCACCCACGCCAGTTTTCAGGCAGAAAGACCTCTTTCTCAGGCATCTTCTACCACCTGGAAAGGAGTTTATGGTGATTCTCCTGGAGACATACACAAGATGACAAGCTATGAGATGTCAATAGTACCCTCTTAGACTTCTCCCAGATATGTAGAAAAGCAGCTTAACCCTTTATGGACCGGGCTCATTTTCACCTTAAGGACCAGGCCATTTTTTGCGAATCTGACCAGTGTCACTTTACGTGTGAATAACTTTAAAATGCTTTTACTTATCCAGGCCATTCTGAGATAGTTTTTACGTCACATATTGTACTTCATGACACTGGTAAAGTGGAGTCAAAAAAATTCATTTTTATTTATAGAAAATACCAAAAAAAAAACTTTTTAGGGACTAGTTCAGGTTTAAAGTTACTTTGTGAGGCTTACCTAATAGAAACCACCCGAAAATGACCCCATTCTAGAAACTATACGCCTCAAGGTATTCAAAACTGATTTTACAAACTTAGTTAACCCTTTAGGTGTTTCACAAGAGTTAATGGGAAATGGGGCTAAAATTTCAGAATTTTTATTTTTTCGTAAATTTTCCATTTTAATCCATTTTTTCCAGTAACTAAGCAAGGTTAACAGCCAAACAAAACCCAATTTTTATAGACCCGATTATGTAGTTTTCAGAAATACCCCACATGTGGTCGTAAACTACTGTATGGCCACGCAGCAGGGCGTAGAGGGAAATGAGCGCCGTGTGGTTTTTGGAAGGCCGATTTAGCTGGACTGGTTTATTTACACCATGTCCCATTTAAAGCCCCCCTGATGCCCCCTCGGAGTAGAAACTCCCTAAAAGTGACCCCATTTTAGAAACTAGACCCTTCAGGGTATTCAAAACTGATTTTATAAACGTCGTTAACCTTTTAGGTGTTTCAAAAGAGTTAATGGGAAATGGGGCTAAAATTTCTGAATTTAGATTTTTTGGCACGTTTTCCATTTTATTCCTTTTTGTCCAGTATCTAAGCAAGGGTTAACAGGCAAAAAAAAAAAAAAATTTTTATTGCCCTGATTCTGTAGTTTGCAGAAACACCCCATATGTGGTCGTAAACTACTGCGTGGCCACGTGACAGGGCGTAGATGGAAAGGAACACTGTGGTTTTTGGAAGACCGATTTTGCTGGACTGGTTTATCTACACCATGTCCCATTTGAAGCCCCCCTGATGCCCCCCCGGGGAGTAGAGACTCCCTAAAAGTGACCCTATTTTGGAAACTACACCCCTCAAGGTATTCAAAACTGATTTTACAGATGTCGTTAACCCTTTAGGTGTTTCACAAGAGTTAATGGTAAATGGGGCTAAAATTTCTGAATTTAGATTTTTTGGCAAATTTTCCATTTTAATCCATTTTTCCAGTATCTAAGTGTTAACAGCCAAAAAAAACTATTTTTATTGCCCTTATTCTGTAGTTTGCAGAATTACCCCATATGTGGTCGTAACCTACTGTATGGCCACACGGCAGGGCGTTGAGTGAAAGGAGCGCCATGTGGTTTTTGGAAGGCCGATTTTGCTGGACTGGTTTATCTACACCATGTCCCAATTGAAGCCCCCCTGATTCCCCCCGCAGTAAAAACTCGTTAAAAGTGACCCCCTTTTGGAAACTACACCCCTCAAGGTATTCTAAACTGATTTTACAAACATTGTCAACCCTTTAAGTGTTTCACAAGAGTTAATGGGAAATGGGGTTAACATTTCTGTATTTAGATTTTTGGGAAAATTTTCCATTTTAATCCTTTTTTTCAGTATCTAAGCAAGAGTTAACAGCCAAAAAAAAAACAACAATTTTTATTGCCCTGATTCTGTAGTTTGCAGAAACACCCCAAATGTGGTCGTAAACTACTGTATGGCGACGCGGCAGGGCGTAGAGGGAAAAGAGTGCCATGTGGTTTTTGGAAGGCTGATTTTGCTGGACTGGTTTATCTACACCATGTCCCATTTGAAGCTCCCCTGATGCCGCCCTGGAGTAGAAACTCCCTGAAAGTGACCCCATTTTGGAAACTACGGCAAAGGAGGCTGTTTTGTTGGGACTATTTTTAGGGTACATATGATCTCCATTTGCCATAAACTCTTGAGGAACACCTAAAGGGTTAACAAAGCTTGTTAAATTAGTTTTGAATACCTTGAAGTGTGTAGTTTATTAGATGGGGGTCACGATTATGGAGTTTCTACTTTAGGGGTGCATCAGGGGTTCTTCAAATGGGACATGGTGTCAAAAAAAAAGGCCATCAAAATCTGCCTTCCAGGAACCATATGGCGTTCCTTTGCTTCTGCGCCCTGCCCTGTGCCCGTACAGCAGTTTACCACCACATATGGGGTGTTTCTGTAAACTGTACAATCAGGGCAAAAAAAATTTAAGTTTTATTTAGCTGTTAACCCTTGCTTTGTTGCTGGAAAAAAATGATTAAAATGGAAAATTTGCCAAAAAATAGCACTGTTTTTATTTTATTTTTTTGACCGTGTTCATCTGAGGGGTTAGGTCATGGGGTATTTTTAAAGGGCAGATTATTATGGACGTGGCGATACCTAATTTGTCTACTTTTTTTATTTTTTTTAGGTTTAACACTATATTATCCTATTTGAAACAAACTAAAAAATTTTAACTATCTACACAATCTAAAAGTCAGTTTTTTTTAAGTTTTTACCCGATTGTCTTAGGACGGGGCTCATTTTTTGCAGAATTAGAGGATGGTTTTATTGGCACTATTTTGGGGGGCATATGACTTTTTGATCGCTTGCTATTACGCGCTTGTTATGTAAGGTGACCAAAAAATTCCTTTTTTTGCACCTTTTATTTTTATTTTTTAATCGTGTGAATCTGAGGGGTTAGATCATGGGGTATTTTTATACAGCAGATTATTACAGACGCAGCAATACCTAATTTGTCTACTTTTTTAAAATGTATTTAGTTTTAAAAACTATCATTTTTGATTAAAAATTTTTATGGGTGTCTCAAGTCTGAGAACCATAGTTTTTATCCGAACGTCAGTGGCTAAATGGAAAAGAGGATAGAAATTTAGTACTCCATGGAAGTGTGGTATTCCCTGAAGCAACTAATAAGCAACCGGATATTTGGGGCACGTGTCACCCTGAGTGGTGGTGTCCTTCTGTATCCCCCTCCTGTGACACACTCTGCATTTTTTTGGGGGGTCTGCCCCTTCTTTCCAGTATGGGGGACCACACCTGGAAAGTGTTGGCCAGGGACGATCCGGGCACCTCCAGTTCCCGGGGTACTCCGGCCTGCTCTTTCCCGGTCAGAAAAGATCAGGTCCTTGAGGACTGCCTCATAGAACTGACTGAATTTCCCTGTGTTGCCAGCGCTCCGGGACAGCACAAAAGAGTTGTACATGGCAACCTGTGCCAAGTAGACCGCAACTTTTTTGTACCATGCCCGGATTTTGCGCATGGCATTATATGGCTTGAGGACTTGATCAGAGAGATCAACTCCTCCCATATACCGATTGTAGTCAATGATACAATCGGGCTTGAGGACTTTTGCCGGGGTACCTCGCACAGGGACAGGGGAGATACCGTTACCGTGAATTGTGGTCAGTATATCTGGTATATCAGGTTTCCACTGGTAAGGACACGGGTCTCACCCCTGGGGATAGGTACCTGGAGGGGGTATGTAGAGAGGCCATGTTGATTTTTCCACACGGTCCCACAAGCGGACATGGATCTGGCGGCGAGGGACTGGAACAAGGGGCTACTAGTATAAAAGTTATCCACGTACAGGTGGTAACTCTTATCTAGCAGTGGGTGCATAAGGTCCCATACAAGTTTACCATTAATACCCACAGTGTGGGGAAATTCTGGGGGTTGAATATGGGAATCTCACCCCTCGTACACACAAAACTTGTAAGTGTACCCTGAGGTACTCTCACAAAGTTTGTACAGCTTCACGCCATACCTCGCCCGCTTTGAGGGAACATACTGGCAGAAAATGAGTCTCCCCTTGAAAGCAATGAGAGACTCATCAACCGCGACCTCCCTTCCAGGTACATAGGCCTCCACAAATTTGGCCCCAAAGTGATCGATGACCGGCCTGATTTTGTACAGGCGGTCATAGGCAGGATCACTTTGGGAGTGACATGCTGCATTATCTGCAGGCATTTCCAGATGGCCTCAAACCGGGAGCGTGTCATGGCCGTACTGTAAAGTGGAGTCTGGTAAGGGACGTCCCCACTCCAGTAATGCCTGACACTGGGTCATATTCAGTGAATCCCACTGTGGGGATCTGGATTCCTGGTTGACCAACAAAATCAGGAATCGCGGGCTGAAAATTCTCTGGGGTACACCATCCAAGTTCACTGGTAGGGGGCTCGGGTGAACTTATCTGGCGGGTCCGGAAACTAGTACGCTCCCCAGAGCTGCTTGTACTAGGGTGGGCCACAGGGTCCCTGACATGGTGGTCTCCTTGCTCTGCCTGGCGGCGTCTCCGTCACCTTGGGGGCTCATCATCATCGCTAGATGATGAGGAGGACGCGGATGACAAAAGGAACGTGGGGTCATCCTCGTCCTCACTGGGACTCTTGGATGTGCGTGTGTGTGGGGGCACAGGTGTTCCTGGAAGTTCCCTAAACCTAATAGGAAAAAAAAAAAAAAAAGAACTAACTAGCTGTCCCTAACCTACCTGATAGTGCCAGCTGCTGCATGTGCAGGCTGCTCTCTCTCCTCGCACCGAACGCAGAATGGAGGAGGAGAGCAGGGGGAGTTAACCCCCGCACGCCCATGCAGCCAACAGAAATCGATCCTGTAAGGTGATGGATCGAACGATGGTGATTGTTGGTGTGTTATCACACCACTGATCACCATCCTATTCCGGTTATCGGGTCACCAGAGCCCCAAATAATCTGGAAACGCAGAAAACTGCAGGTCTGAATTGACCTGCGGTTTTCTGCGATTGCCGCTGCGCATGATTTCGGCAGGCACTCTGTTCCGATCACCCTGCGCTATGCGGCGATCGGAAATACTCCGGACGTACTGGTACGTCCTGTCTCCTTAAGTACCAGGACATCAGGGCGTACCAGTACGTCCTGTGTCCGTAACAGGTTAAGGTCTCTCCCCTGGCCTCCCTGGCAAGAGCTGAAACGTTCCTAAGTTTTAATATAGGATTAGAAATGAGCTTTTGAAAAGAAGTAAGTGGTCTCTGGAACATGTAATTTCACAATGCTTTTTGGTATACTTTCTTAAAATGGGAGGATGACAAAAAGAAAGAGGAGAGGGAGGCCCACACATCCGGATAGGCATCTGAAGGAACCCGGGTGAGGATGAGGTCAGGATGAAGGATAGCTGGCATCAGTGAACAGGTAGCCGGGTCCAGTTTGTTATGAAAGGTGAGCCATGTTGCACACAAACCTCTAATCAGGGGATCAGAGCCACACATGTTTATGAAAAGAGGAGCCAAAACTGTGTGTGAAAACCGCTGCAACCATCATGTTGTCTCTTCGGCTCCACTAGTTCTAGTCATCTGCTCAGTTGAATAGCCTGATAATACATAAAGGACTTTGTAGGTAAGTATATAGATACCATCTGCATAGTGTATAGCAGTTTAGGGATTATATATGCTTTCAATATATTTTTGCGTTCCATCCAAGTCACAAATGAGCGATCATACAGAGTCCAAGAGGGGAACATAGTCAAGGATAATCCCATTAAAAATCTTGGAATCTCTATTCCCAATGACGAGAGGGATTGCAGCTTAGTTACTGCGTCTCCAGGTAAGGTGATATTCAACAATTCCGACTTGATGGGATTCACTTTAAAGTCAGAGAGTCTGATAATTTCCTGCAACTTAGCAAAAACCGTCCGGCACTCGCTCGTGTGTGCACGCTGCACATGGAAGGAGCGAACCCCATTCAACGTAGTACAAGAAATCCCAGCAGCTGTGTCTTCATAACTAGATGCATATACTTTATTTCATCTTATGTCCCGAATAACCAGGACGCGTTTCGGCAATAATGCCTTCTCAACAGGTACACCCATTCACACATAGGTACAACATATATATAGGTAATCATTCAGGCCATTAGTGATGACGTAGAACGCCCAAATCAGACGATAATCAAAAATAGCCAATCCACATCAAAATAACCTAACAATGAAAGCGACGTGAGTGCGCTTCTTGGTAATCACAAATATTCACTCTAAAATAGAACACTACAATAATGAGCAACCAACAATGTTCTGATTACCGTCAGGATTCTTCAATGAATCGCAGAGGTCTATAGAAATAAAAAGTAAATAAATAGATCGTCATGAGATACAGAAACAATCAGTCAGAATCAAATATCAACTTGCATAATTTCATAGTCCCTATTGAGGCCTCTAGGGTATAATGTATCCAATGTGTGGATCCAGTATGCCTCCCTTCCTACATAATATAAGTTTTTTCATACCACCTCATCGCCATGGTCTTTTTACTTGCTCCAACACCTGAAATCTAAAATGAGCAATGTTATGTTTGTCAAAATGAAAGGGGATGTGTAGCATTAAACTTTTAGTCCTAATAGTCGACTTGTGTTTACAAATCTGGTCTCAAATTGTCTGCATTGACTCACCAATGTACAATAGGCCACACGGACATTCGGACATTTCATCAGATAGATTACATTTGTAGATTTACAAGTGAAAAAACCCATCCACCTTAAATGAATGTCCCATAAGAGGATGATGAAATGTAGGGCCTGTATGTGTGAACACTGGAGGCAATGCAGGCACAGGAACGTGTTCTTTCTCTGTGTAAATGATAAACTTTGTTTCAATGATCCCTCCTTACTGCCCAAATCTGCACGAACCAGTCTATCCCTGTGGCGAAACCAACCTCGCCACTGGGTTTCGGAGGGGACAGATTGCCAGCCTCTTGCCCCAGGATTATGGCCCCTCTTATCAGCCCATGCTAAACTTAAACCCCATGGCGATTTGACTGTGTTTGTGGCATCTGAGCGCTGTTTGGATATATTGAGCGCTCAGATCCAAGCCATCTGGCCATGTTACATGTCTATATTTACTGTAAAGGGTGGGACATTGTATATTGAATAGTGATGTCTGTCCTATTGTCCCCATGTGTGTATTGACGATTTCCCTTTGTCCTGAGAGATAATGGAATGACTCCTTGGTTGTCTCCAGGACAGAAGACATTGTGTATTTTCCTGCCTGTGATGATTACATTAACCCATGTAGGGTAATTGCATCACAGGCAGAGGGGAGGAATATGCTGGGTGTGGTTGTCCCTATTGTCCCATTGTGTGTGATTGGCTGCTGTATCCCCTGTGTCTCAGTCTTTCTTCTGGGGGACATGGGAGTGTCCACCAGGTGGGAGACCTGGATAAATACCGGGCAGGTAGCCCTCAATAAAGAGAATTCCTGTGTAACCATCAATACGGAGCCTCGTCTCAGACTTGGGGGGAATTGCTACTTCAGAACGTTCTCTTGCCTGTTCCAGGAAAGGAGGACTTCGTATGGTTCCAGTTCGGTGGATTCCAGTGTTTGTGGGTTGCTGTGCAATTCTCCAGGGGAATCTCCCAAACGGTATTAACCCTCACTATACCGGGTTATACCGTAATAAATGGTGGCAAGCAGCGGGATCTTTCCTACAGCCAGAAGGACAGCGACAGAAGTCACCGTGGATTTTACAATTTGAGGGCAAAGCGTGTCCCAGTACAGTGACCCTAACAGCACTGGGATGGAACCAGCAGTGAGGAATGATGAGAGTGTCATGGATGACCGAGATGCAGTCCGCAAAGGCATCTGGTACCAGGCACTGGGTATTGTGGAATATCTGCGGGACGAGAGGCTCCCCAAGGACGAGCAGCGACAGCAGAGGCGAGTAGCCCTGCGGATGCCCTTCCTAGGAGAGCAGCCCCTGCAAGAGTGGGTAGAAGACCTGAAGCACCTGGTAAGGTGGGAGATGTGGCTGGAAGATGCCTACCAGGCACTCTGGTGGTATGAAGCTCGGTACCTACCCCGGACAGCTGAGCATGACATGCCAGAGGGAGAGGAGTTTGATGGTCCTGGCTTGTTATGGGAGACTTTTTCAGAGCTGGAGTTTGGGAGCCCTACACAAGCCCGGTTCAGGGACCTCTTTGAGTGGCGGGAGAGCAGGTATGACTGGGACGACACTCACAACTTTGAGCAAGACCTGGTCCACCTGGTGACCCGGGAGATGGAGCTGGAACAGGACTACCAGCAGCTGTTCCGCTCCAGTGAGAGGGCTCAGCGAGAGAGCAGAGTTTCAGACCCAGGTCCAGAGCCCTTCAGCTGGGAGGATATTGTGGATGTTTACTGGAAAGAAACCCAGGTGGCTGGTGGAGATGGGACCAAGGTCTCTCCACCGGTCCTGCAGGGAATTGGGAGCCCAGTCTCCATTCCCCAGCGGCAGGCTGAGTTACAGGGGGCAGAGACAGTCGGTCCTGTGCCCCAGCGGCAGAGTCAAGTGCAGGGAATTGGGAGCCCAGTCTCCAGTCCCCATCGGCAGAGTGTCCAGCAGGGAATAGAGAGCCCAGTCTCCTTTCCTCCGCAGCAGGATACTGTATTGGGAGCGGAGACAGTCGGTCTCCCTCCCCAGAGGCTGGAAGTATGCATGGGAGAGGAGCTTGTTACTCCCTCTCCCCAGAGGCAGGCTAAGTTACAGGGGGCAGAGACAGTCAGTCCTGGCCCCCAGCAGCAGAGTGACTTACTGGGAGAGGAGAGCCTTGTCCTCCCTCCCCATCGGCAGAGTGTCCAGCAGGGAATAGAGAGTCCAGTCTCCTTTCCCCAGCAGCAGGACACTGTATTGGGAGCAGAGACAGTCGGTCTCCCTTCCCAGAGGCTGGAAGTATGCATGGGAGAGGAGCTTATTACCCCCTCTCCCCAGCGGCAGCTTAACGCACCAGGGGGAGACAGTAAGCCCCACAACGGTGGAGATGGGACCGAGAACTCTCCACCGGCCCTACAGGGATGCTGGGTGGTCGGCCCAGATCCCCAGCGGCAGGCGGATTTTCAGGGAGTATGGACAGTCGGTCTTGCTCCCCAGCGGCAGTATGTTTTGCAGGGAGAGAAGAGCATCGTCTCCATTCCCCATCGGCCGTGTGATTTACAGGGAATTGGGAGCCCAATCTCCATCCCCCAGCGGCAGTTTAACGCACCAGGGGGAGACAGTAAGCCCCCCAACAGTGCAGATGGGACAGTGGTCTCTGCACTCACAGCACAGGGGGTAGGGACAGTCGGTCCTGTCCCCCAGCAACAGGGCCATTTAGCCAAAGGGGAGACAGTCGGTCTCCCCCCACAGCAGCATGGTGGTCTATCTAAAGGGGAGACAGTCGGTCTCCCCCTCCAACAACCAGGCTCCAACCAGGCTACTTCCATGGTAGCGCCGGCACCAGGGCAGAGTACCGCTGGTCTCTGCCCACTCAGCAACCCACCAAGGCAGTCTACCAGTCCCCCACATAGCCGTAGTGAGGCAAATGGACATGGACAGGTTTATCCCTTGCTCAGGTTTAGTAACCATTTATTGTGGGTGGGCTGTACTGCTGTTTCTGTTTTGTGGGTGGGCTGCTGGACTAACAAGGGCACTGACCGGCAGAAGGTCAGATACCCTGTTAGTCTGTTTGAAAAAGGGGAGATGTGTGGCGAAACCAACCTCACCACTGGGTTTTGGAGGGGACAGATTGCCAGCCTCTTGCCCCAGGATTATGGCCCCTTTCATCAGCCCATGCTAAACTTTAACCTCTTGCCGCCACGCTAACGCCGATGGGCGTCAGCGCGGCGGCTCTCTCAGGTCTCACTGCCGCCTATCGGCGTCATCTCGTGAGACCCGAGATTTCACATGAACGCGCGCGCGTTCACTGTGACGCACGGAGGAGAAGTGAAACTACAGCCTGCCAGCCGCGATCATTGGCTGGCAGGCTGTAATTTTTTTAATCGACCTATCAAAATCAGATATCAGACGCTATTTACAAAATAGCGTCTGATATAAGTCCTGCTTGGTCCTCTGGTGATCCCTTTTGCTGGATCCACCACCAGAGGACACAAGCAGCTCAGTAAGTACACCAAATCACCACACATACATTACATACCCCCTCTGTCAGTTATTAACCCCTTAGTAGCCCCTTAGTAGCCACTGATTACCCATATAAACCCCTGATCACCCTCTGTCACCCCCCTGTCATAGATCACCCCCCCTATAAGGGTCCCTAATCACCGTCAGGTAGTTAGCTACACGTGTAGGTAGTTAGCGCCCAGCCCACCGCACCGTCACTTATTAGTCGCTGATTAGCGTCATCACTGTCGCTTATCAGCACTAATACTAATATAGTATCTGTAAGTGATCAAGACTGATCGCAATCAGATCTATATCAGTAGGGTCACTTTAGGCTCTATAAAAAACGCATTGTTCGCCTGATCAGGCCTGATCTTGTGCGCACACTTGCGTTCAGTCCGCCCACCGCAGTGACATAAAATTTTTTTTCTGATCACTGCAAAAACACAGTAAAATCGCTGCACCGCTATAAAAGATCACTTTTGAGTTATTGGATCTTTATTAGCGATCGCAGCGTTACTTCGCAAGCACTCCCTTTTACTAGGTAGGTGTGCTCTTTTTCCTGGGTAGTCTCAGAGGAATACCCCCTAAATTTAGTTACTCCAAAATGGCAAAAAAGGGGTATTCCGCTGAAGAGGCCTACAGGATTCTGGCCGTGATGGATGAAAGCGATGGGGACGCTTCACCCGCTGAATCCAGTGGTTCAGAATATGAACCTGTAGACAGCAGTGGCACTCTAACCGCTAGCGAAGATGACGAGGTTGAGGTCCCTGCTACGGTCAGGCGTACCCGACCACATGTCAGTGTTTCGCATATCCCGCGTGATGAGCCTCATATGCAGCAGAGTGGTGCTAGCGCTGACCTTTTTGATGGTGCGGCATACACCGGCAGCGCAGCACATCCTGGACCTTCTACCAGCACTGCCGTATTCCCTGGTGAAGTGGCGAGCACCAGAAGGGCAGTTGCTGGTACGGTGGCACGTGCACTAACTCCCCCGTCGCAGCCACCGCGTTCTCAGGCCCGTAGACCCCTTAGTCTCCCAGAGGTGCTGGCAAACCCTAATTGGCAATCCCCTCCTTCCCCCGCACCCGTATTGCCCCCTTTCACCGCCCAGTCAGGAGTTCGCATAGAGACAGCCAATTTCAGATCGGCCCTTGAATTTTTTGAGCTGTTCTTCACCGCGGATCTCTACGACTTAGTTGTGGCAGAAACCAACCGATACGCCACAAAATATATAACCGCCAATCCGGAAAGCTTCTATGCCCAGCCTTTCCGGTGGAAACCAGTCACCGTTTCCGAATTTAAAACATTTTTGGGCCTTACCCTCAGCATGGGCATAACTAAAAAAAATGTATTGCGGTCATATTGGTCTAAAGACCCAATACATTACATGCCCATATACTCTGCTGCAATGTCCAGGGCACGGTTTGAGGTCATCATGCGCTTTATGCATTTCACCGACAATGAAACCTGTCATCCAAGAGGCCACCCTGCTTATGACCGGCTCCATAAAATTCGGCCCCTCATAGACCATTTGTCATCTAAATTTGCAGATGCGTATACCCCCAGTCAGAACATCTGCATAGACGAGTCCCTCGTACAATTCACCGGGCGCCTTGGCATCAAACAGTACATCCCCAGCAAGCGCGCCCGGTACGGGGTCAAATTGTATAAGCTCTGTGAAAGGGCCACAGGCTATACATATCGTTTTAGGGTCTATGAGGGAAAAGACTCAAAACTGGAGCCGGTCGGATGCCCTGACTACCTGGGGTGCAGTGGCAAGATTGTCTGGGACTTGGTGTCACCCTTAGTCTGCAAGGGGTACCACTTATACGTGGACAATTTTTACACAAGTGTGGCCCTCTTTCGGCACTTACATCTAGTCGGAATCTAATGCTGTGGCACCGCGCGGCCTAGTCGCCGGGCTTCCCCAACGGCTCATTAATACCCGACTTGCACGGGGGAGAGGGCTGCCTTGTGTGACCAAGAACTGCTCGCGGTGAAGTGGCGGGACAAGAGGGACGTTTACCTTCTGTCCACCATTCACGCAGACACGACTGTCCAAATAGAACGGGCGACAGGAGTCATTGAAAAGCCCCTCTCAGTCCACGATTATAATCTCCACATGGGAGGGGTGGACTTCAATGACCAAATGTTGGCTCCATATTTAGTTTCCCGACGCACCAGACGCTGGTATAAAAAGGTGTCTGTATATTTGATTCAATTGGCCATATATAACAGTTACGTTCTCTACAGTAAGGCTGGGAGAACGGGATCCTTCCTTAAATTCCAGGAAGAGATCATTTCGGAACTCCTGTATCCAGGAGGTTCTGTGCCCCAAGTCCCCGATGTAGTGAGCCGGCTACATGAGAGACACTTCCCCAGTGTCTTCCTGGTACCCCAAGCCACCGTTGCCCAAGAAAAAGATGTCGTGTCTGTAGCAGGAGTGGACTAAGGCGTGACACCACCGTTTTTTGTCCTGACTGTCCTGACCAGCCTGCCCTATGCATAGGGGAGTGCTTCCGCAAGTATCACACCCAGGTACATTATTAGCATAGGGATTGCAAGACACAGGCCAGGCACACAAGAGTCTTAGGGCCCATGCACACGAGCGTTGCTCACGCATGGTGATCGCAAAGGAGCGCCCGTCCTGACTTCTCCCGCACAGACGGGGTCACATAGCATTATATTGATTTATGATGCTATGTAACCCTTACAGTTCTGGAATGCATTGGATAGCACTGGCATACTGCTGCTGCCAGTGCTATCCAATGCATTCCAGAACTGTAGGGTTACATAGCATCATAAATCAATATGATGCTATGCGACCCGTCTGTGCGGGAGAAGTCAGGCCAGGCGCTCCTCTGCGATCACCATGCGTGAGCAACGCTTGTGTGCAAGAGCCCTTAGGGCCCTTTCACACAGAGCTGCTGCAAACCTCTCCTTTCACCTGGGACAAAGTGCATAATGTACTTCGCCACATCTCTGGGTGATTTGTACTTTGCACATTGTCCCACGGGGAAGGAGAGGTTTATCCTCTAAGGCCTCATGCACACGGCCGTGGAACACGCCGTGCATGGACCGTGGTATCCTGGCCTGGCATCCATCTGACAGCAGGAGCGCACGGCGTCATAGCAACCAGTGACACCGTGCGCTCCTGCTGTCAGATGTCTGCCAGGCCGAGATACAACGGTCCATGCACGGCCGTGTTTCACGGCCGTGTGCATGAGGCCTTAAGGTAAAAAAAAAAAAAAAAATCCACAGGTAAGCAAAAAAGTTCAAAGTTAACGTTCGGTTTCTAATGTTCTATAAAGCTAATGTTAATAAAATTATTGCGTTGCTGCCTGGTTTTTTCTTTCTTTTTTTTTTTTTTTACCTTCTAGGTGGATCAAGCAAAGAGCCAGCTGCAGCACTGATGTGCATTCTGAGAGAAGCATTGCGCTGCTATCAGAGGACACGTGAAGTCGGTGTATGCGGCGCTGCAAGACGAGATTTCTCCTCTGCAGTACAGGTACGTTTGCCCTGGCATATGAGCTGAGGAGAGGTGTTGGAGTTCATATGCTTTGGCAAACACTTTGTATCAAAAAATCTGGGAAAGATGTCTTCCTCCACACCGATCGATTGATCGATGTGAATGGAGAAATCACGTTTGCCAGGACATAGGAGCTGAAGTGGGTATGGATGTTTGGGCGGAGCTCCTATGTCCTGGCAATCGCCAGGCCCCTTTTTCTTCTTGCATATTTTTGGCAGAGATTTTTTCATCCACATCAATCGATGCGAATGAGGAAATCTGTGCCGTTCATTTTTTCTTTCAGCCCAGAGGCTGAACGGAAAAAAATCTCATTACCTGTATGCTCCATATAAGGAGAATAGCAGAAACTCCTAATGCTGGCCATACGTGTAATGATTGCGGAGACCCTCAAATGCCAGGGCAGTACAAAAACCTCACATGTGACCCCATTTTAGAAAGAAGACACCCCAAGGTATTTGCTGAGGGGCATATTGAGTCTATGAAAGATTGAACTTTTGTCACAAGTTAGCGGAAAGGGAGACTTTGTGAGAAAAAACAAAAAAATCAAATTCCGCTGACTTGTGCGAAAAAAAATAAAAATATGAACTCGCCATGCCCCTCACAGAATACCTTGGGGTGTCCTCTTTCTAAAATGGGGTCACATGTGGGGTATTTATACTGACCTGGCATTTTAGGGGCCCTAAAGCGAGAGAAGAAAAATGCGCAAAAATGCCCTTCTAAAAGGTACTCATTGGATTTAGGGCCCCTTTGCGCACCTTGGCTGCAAAAAAGTGGCACACATGTGGTATCGCCGTACTCAGGAGAAGTAGGGCAATGTGTTTTGGGGTGTATTTTTACATATACCAATGCTGGGTGAGACAAATATCTCTGTAAATGGACAACTTTGTATAAAAAATGGAAAAAGTTGTCATTTAAAGAGATATTTTTCACACCCAGTATGGGTATATGTAAAAATACACCCCAAAACACATTGCCCTACTTCTCCTGAGTACGGCGATACCACATGTGTGCCACTTTTGCATCCAACATGCGCAAAGGGCCCAAATTCCACTGAGTACCTTTAGGATTTCATAGGACATTTTTACGCATTTGGATTCCAAACTGCTTCTGACGTTTAGGGGCCCCTAATATGCCAGGACAGTATAAATACCCCACAAGTGACCCCATTTTAGAAAGAAGACACCCCAAGGTATTCTGTGAGGGGTATGGTGAGTTCATGTAAAAGTTTATTTTTTGTCACAAGTTAGTGGAATATAAGACTTTGTAAAAAAAAAAAAAAAAAAATATTCCATTTCCGCTAACTTGTGCCAAAAAATAAAAACTTCCATGAACTCTCTATGCCCCTCAGCGAATACCTTAGGGTGTCTACTTTCCGAAATGGGGTCACTTGTGTGGTATTTATACTGTCCTGGCATATTAGGGGCCCCTAAACGTCAGAAGCAGTTTGGAATCCAAATGCGTAAAACATGTCCTGTGAAATCCTAAAGGAACTCGTTGGAATTTGGGCCCCTTTGCGCACCTTGGCTGCAAAAAAATGGCACACATGTGGTATTGCTGTACTCATGAGAAGTAGGGCAATGTGTTTTGGGGTGTATTTTTACATATACCCATGCTGGGTGAGAGAAAAATCTCTGTAAATGGACAACTTTGTATAAAAAAATGGAAAAAGTTGTCATTTGCAGAGATATTTTTTACACCCAGCATGGGTATATGTAAAAATACACCACAAAACACATTGCCCTACTTCTCCTGAGTACGGCGATACCACATGTGTGCCACTTTTGCAGCCAAGATGCGCAAGGGGCCCTAAATCCAATGAGTACCTTTAGGATTTCACAGGACATTTTTACGCATTTGGATTCCAAACTGCTTCTGACGTTTAGGGGCCTCTAAAATGCCAGGGCAGTAAAAATACCTCACAAGTGACCCCATTCCGAAAGTAGACACCCTAAGGTATTCGCTGATAGGCATAGTGAGTTCATGAAAGTTTTATTTTTGTCACAAGTTAGCGAAAAATGAAATTTTTTGAAAAAAAAAAAATCCATTTCCGCTAACTTGTGACAAAAAATTAAAACTTCCATGAACTCACTATGCCCCTCAGTATATACCTTAGGGTGTCTACTTTTCGAAATGGCGTCATTTATGGGGTGTTTCTACTGTCTGGGCATTGTAGCACGTCAGGAAACAGGACAGGCGCTCAGAAAGTCAAATTGCGGAAATTCACTTTTTTGCACCATAGTTTGTAAATGCTATAAATTTTACCCAAACCAATAAATATACACTTATAGAATTAGTGAAAAATGTATAGAGAAATGTAGTTTTATTTGGCAAATTTTCCAACAGAAAGTGAAAAATGTCTTTTTTTAAAAAATTTCGCCAAAAAAAGTAAAATATCAAAAAAAGTAAAAATGTCATTAACACTGAAATAGCACCAAATGAAAGCTCTATTAGTGAGAAGAAAAGGAGGTAAAATTCATTTGGGTGGTAAGTTGTATGACGGAGCAATAAACGGTGAAAGTAGTGTAGTGAGGATTTGTAAAAAAGGGCCTGGTCACTAGGGGGGTATAAACCTGTGGTCTTCAAGTGGTTAAACCCCATGGCGATTTGACTGTGTTTGTGACATCTGAGCGCTGATATATTGAGCGCTCAGATCCAAGCCATGGGGATATGTTACATGTCTATATTTACTGTAAAGGGTGGGACATTGTATATTGAATAGTGATGTCTGTCCTATTGTCCCCACGTGTGTATTGACGATTTCCCTTTGCCCTGAGAGATAATGGAATGAGTCCTCGGTTGTCTCCAGGACAGAACACATTGTGTATTTTCCTGCCTGTGATGATTACATTAACCCATGTAGGGAAATTGTATCACAGGCAGAGGGGAGGAATATGCTGGGTGTGGTTGTCCCTATTGTCCCATTGTGTGTGATTGGCTGCTGTATCCCCTGTGTCTCAGTCTTCCTTCTGGTCCCCTAGGGGAGTGTCCACCAGGTGGGAGACCTGGATAAATACCGGGCAGGTAGCCCTCAATAAAGAGAATTCCTGTGTAACCATCAATACGGAGCCTCGTCTCAGACTTGGGGGGAATTGCTACTTCAGAACGTTCTCTTGCCTGTTCCAGGAAAGGAGGACTTCGTATGGTTCCAGTTCGGTGGATTCCAGTGTTTGTGGGTTGCTGTGCTCTTCTTCAGGGGAATCTCCCGAACGGTATTAACCCTCACTATACCGGGTTATACCGTAATAATCCCTATAACTGGAGTTTCTTTTATTACATGTCTGTGACATTGTTGGTGAAAAAAATAACCTTTTTTTTTACAAACCGGATTACAAAAAAGTTGGGACACTAAACAGATTGTGAATAAAAACTGAATGCAATGATGTGGAGATGGCAAATGTCAATATTTTATTTGTAATAGAACGTAGATGACAGATCAAACATTTAATCCGAGTAAATGTATCATTTTAAAGGAAAAATATGTTGATTCAAAATTTCACGGTGTCAACAAATCCCCAAAACGTTGGGACAAGTAGCAATAAGAGGCTGGAAAAAGTAAATTTGAGCATAACGAAGAGCTGGAAGACCAATTAACACTAATTATGTCAATTGGCAACATGATTGGGTATAAACAGAGCTTCTCAGAGTGGCAGTGTCTCTCACAAGCCAAGATGGGTAGAGGATCACCAATTCCCACAATGTTGCGCAGAAAGATAGTGGAGCAATATCAGAAAGGTGTTACCCAAAAATTGCAAAGACTTTGCATCTATCATCATCAACTGTGCATAACATCATCCGAAGATTCAGAGAATCTGGAACAATCTCTGTGTGTAAGGGTCAAGGCCGTAAAACCATACTGGATGCCCGTGATCTCCAGGCCCTTAAACGACACTGCACCACAAACAGGAATGCTACTGTAAAGGAAATCACAGAATGGGCTCAGGAATACTTCCAGAAACCATTGTCAGTGAACACAATCCACCGTGCCATCCGCCGTTGCCAGCTGAAACTCTACAGTGCAAAGAAGAAGCCATTTCTAAGCAAGATCCACAAGCTCAGGCGTTTTCACTGGGCCAGGGATCATTTAAAATGGAGTGTGGCAAAATGGAAGACTGTTCTGTGGTCAGACGAGTCACGATTCGAAGTTCTTTTTGGAAATCTGGGACGCCATGTCATCCGGACCAAAGAGGACAAGGACAACCCAAGTTGTTATCAACGCTCAGTTCAGAAGCCTGCATCTCTGATGGTATGGGGTTGCATGAGTGGGTGTGGCATGGGCAGCTTGCATGTTTGGAAAGACACCATCAATGCAGAAAAATATATTCAGGTTCTAGAACAACATATGCTCCCATCCAGACGTCATCTCTTTCAGGGAAGACCCTGCATTTTTCAACAAGATAATGCCAGACCACATTCTGCATCAATTACAACATCATGGCTGCGTAGGAGAAGGATCTGTGTACTGAAATGGCCAGTCTGCAGTCCAGATCTTTCACCTATAAAGAACATTTGGCGCACCATAAAGAGGAAGGTGCAACAAAGAAGGCCCAAGACGATTGAACAGTTAGAGGCCTGTATTAGACAAGAATGGGAGAGCATTCCTATTTTTAAACTTGAGAAACTGGTCTCCTCGGTCCCCAGACGTCTGTTGAGTGTTGTAAGAAGAAGGGGAGATGCCACACAGTGGTGAAAATGGCCTTGTCCCAACATTTTGGGGATTTATTGACACCATGAAATTCTGAATCAACATATTTTTCCCTTAAAATGGTACATTTTCTCAGTTTAAACGTTTGTTCCGTGATTTATGTTCTATTCTGAATAAAATATTAGAAGTTGGCACCTCCACATCATTGCATTCAGTTTTTATTCACGAATTGTATAGTGTCCCAACTTTTTTGGCATCCGGTTTGTACTAGAAAGTACCTTTGCGGCCTGCACTGCATTTCTGATAGTGAAATATAATCAGTAAATACAACTGGGACGTTGTGGGTGAAAAAAAAACAACACTTTTTTTTGCCATAAAGTACCTTTGCTGCCTGCACTGCATTTCTAATAGTGAAATATAATCAGTAAATACAACTGTGACATTCTGGTTGAAAAAAATCACCTTTTTTTTTTTTTGCTAGAAAGTACCTTTGCGGCCTGTTCTGCATTTGTGATAGGGAAATACAGTATCAGTAAAAACAACAGTGACATTGTGGGTAATAAAAAATCACCTTTTTTTTTGCTAGAAAGTACCTTTGCTGCCTGCACTGCATTTGTGATAGTATAAGAAAATCAATAAATCCATCTGTTTCATTGTGCGTGAAAAAATCCTTTTTTTTGCCAGAAAGTACCTTTGCGGCCTGCACCGCATTTGTGATAGAGAAATAAAATCAGTAAATCCATCTGTTTCATTGTGGGTGAAAAAAATATAATCTTTTTTTTGCCAGAAAGTACCTTTGCGGCTTGTGCTGCATTTCTGATAGTGAAATACAATCAGTAAATACAACTGTGACATTGTGGCTGAAAGGATAACCTTTTTTTTGGCTAGAAAGTACATTTGCGGCCTGCACTGCAATTCTGATAGTGAAAGAAAATCAGTAAATCCAGCTCTAAGATTGTGGGTGGATATTTCCACGGTTATCAGGCCAGTCATTCACAAGTGGCTTGGAGGGTGTGTTCCTGCTGCACTGCATACCTGAAAGTGAAATATATTATCTAAATTCGGCGTTTAGATTGCTGGGTGATGTGTACCCCTTTTTTCTTTCAAAGTACCCCTGCACTGCATACCTGACAGGGAAAATATTTACTCAAAATTCGGAGTTTAGACTGCTGGGTGATCTGTACCCCTTTTTTCTTTCAAAGTACCCCTGCACTGCATACCTGACAGGGAAATATATTCTATAAATTTGGCGGCGTTTAGATTGTTGGGTGATCTATACCCCTTTTTTCTTTCAAACTACCCCTGCACTGCATACCTGACTGGGAAATAAATTTTGTAAATCCGTCTCTTAGTTTCGTGGGTGAACACAAAGAATAAGGAGAGCGTTAAATAAGGGACGTGGCCCTGGTCTTGGTGGAGCTCCTGTTGCAGGGAGAGGACATGGTCGATCTGTGCCAGCTACACGCACAAATGAAACACCTTCCTCAGGTGCAGTAGGCGATAGAACGTTCAGCGATATTTTGTAGGGCCGAATGCCGCCCTACGAATGGTGAGGCCAAAACACGTACAGGCGATAGTAGATTGGGTGGCTGACAGTGCCTCCAGTTCCTTAACATTGTCTCCCACCCGGTCCACTTCTGAAAGTTCAAAGTTGGCACCTGCAGACCATGGGCATATGTCTTTCATCTCACCCCCATGCAAATCAGCCAAGCAGTCTGAGCCCCAAGTCATGCAGCAGTCTCTTATGCTTTTTGATTACTCTGCTGGCAGGGTTTTCATAGGCAATCCACATAGCCCTGTCCCAGAAGTGGAAGAGATTGAGTGCACCGATGCCCAACCACTTATGTTTCTGGATGTGGACATGGGAAAACCACCACAGCACATCTCTGATGATGACGAAGTACAGGTGCCAACTGCTGCAGCTTTCTGCAGTGTACAGACGACAAGGAGGGCAGGGGTGAAGAGTGGGTGAAAGATGATGTGGAGGATGATGAGGTCCTAGATTCCACATGGAATCAAGGTGATGCAAGTGACGTGTGCAGTTCGGAGGAAGAGGTGGTGGTCACACAGAGCCACCAGCACAGCAAAAGAGGGAGCAAGGTGCAAAAGCAGTGCAGCCATCCCCTAGACGGTACGCCTGCTACTGTCCACCGCACCCAGGGACTGAGCACACCAAAGCCAGCTCCAAGGAGTTCCCTGGCATGGCAGTTCTTCAGACAATGGGCTGACAAGACACGAGTGGTTTGCACGCTGTGCAATCAGAGCCTGAAGCGAGGCATAAATGTTCTAAACCTGAGTGCAACCTGCATGTCCAGGCATCTAAATGCAAAGCACGAGCTGCAGTGGAGTAAACACCTCAAAAACCAAGACAGGTCTCAGGCTCCTCCTGCTCGACCTTCTGCTGCCCTCTCGACCTCTTCCGCCACCTCTGGAGTAAACGTGGCACGTGGCACTCCGCAAACAGAGGATGTGGCAGCAACGCCACCACCTCCGTCACCAAGCATCTCCATAATGTCCCATTGCAGCATTCAGCTGTCCATCTCCCAAACACTGGAGAGAAAGACGAAGTACCACCCTGGCCCTGAATGCCAGCATTTCAAAATTCCTGGCCTTTGAAATGCTGTCATTCCGTATTGTGGACATGGACACTTTAAAAACCTTATGGCAGTGGCTGTCCCAGAGGATGTGGTTCACAGCCGCCACTACTTTTCCAGGCGAGCCATCCCTTCCCTGCACAACCAAGTGGCGGACAAAATCAGGTGTGCACTGCGCAACGCCATCTGTGGCAAGGTTCACATAACAACCGATACGTGGACCAGTAAGCATGGGCAGGGATGTTATATCTCCCTAACTGCGCACTGGGTAAATGTAGTGGCGGCTGGGCCTGAGGCGTATAGCAGTTTGGCGCATGTCCTTCCGTCACCGAGGATTGTAGAGCATTTTTTTTTACTCCTGTTGCCTCCTCCTCCTACTCCGCTTCCTCCTCATCCGCTCAGTGTAACACCTTCACCACCAACTTCAGCACAGCCAGGGGTAAACTACAGCAGGCTGTTTTGAAACTCATCTGCTTGGGGGAAAAACCACACACCGGGCAGGAGCTGTGGGCGGGCATGGAACAACAGACCGATAAGTGGTTGGTGCCACTGAGCTTCAATCCCGGCCTGGTGGTGTGCGATAATGGGCGAAATCTCGTAGCAGCTCTGGCCATCCACGGCCAACAGCAAAAGGGAGAGCAAAGAATGTACACTCTAACCACAGCTACCTACAGATGACTTTTTCTTTAGGGGCTCTATATTGAGCTCTCAGGAGATGGGTGGAAGAATGTAGCTTTTAACTTGTCTGTATGCATCAATCACAAGGAGGCAATTTTAGGTGTGCTACCATTGAAATGACTTGAGAATTGAAAAATTATTATTTATCTTTTTATTCAAAGGGGTTAGCCACTTCCTGGCTACTGCTGACCAATGTGCATGTACGATGTTTACATGGTACTTACTAATATAGCCTGTATTGATGTTCTGTGCTATATTTCATAAGTCAAGTCTTCTTGTTGGGCAAGTCTTTTGTGCAGTGTGCAGAGGTCCTGTCCATAAGATGGCTGCTGAGGAGTGCTCAAACACTCTGCATCTGCACTAAACTCCCAACAGTGTAAATGCAGCATATTTGAATGGAGAAGGCTGAGTCATTTGTCTGGTCACATGACCCTCCATCAGCAGCAATCTTATGGACAGAACCTCTGTATGGACAGCAGAAAAGACTTTGCCAACAAGGGACCATATCTTTTGAAATATAGAAAATGGGGCACAATATGAACAAAGGCTATATTAGTAAGTGTCACATAGTGATATTACATACATAATGGTGAAAAGTAGCCAGAAAGTGGGCAACCCCTTTAATATTTGTGGTGTTTTTCTGTTTATTTTTAGGTGACTATCCACATAAGAAATCTTTAAATATTCCAGTTTTTTCAGTGGCCACCAGAGTACACACAATAAGCAGATACCTCCTGTTTTCTGCAGTTCACTTATCAACTTTGCTGTGTAGACTGGGAAAAGTCAGCAGAGGGGAAATATTTAAAGCTAGCTGTCTTGTATACCTAGAGGCTTGGATAAGGCGGGATACTAACACTATATAAAATCTACACAGATAGCATATGAATCTCACGGCCTCTCATTAAGATTTGGAAAGAAGTATAAAATATCACTTTCTAGAGGCTGTAAAAATCTGACCTTACAGATAACCCCACTCATTGCAGCTGTAAATAAAGCACAAATAGCCTGTGTAGAGTATCTTCAATATGACCATCCCTAGGAATTTTTATTTAGAAAAAAAATTCTACTAAATTTTAAATTATAAACAATTATTTTTCTTCTATTTATTGCATTTACATTTGATAGGTGAAACTAAATTAAACTAAACTTCCCTTTAAGGCCATTTGTATGGGTTTAGTTTATGATGAAAAACTGTACAATAGAGTATTACAGTGTTTTATTAGGTCCCAAATTTACAGACTCCGGCATAAAGTCAGAATACATCTATATCTGGAAAAAGTAAGAATATGAATATGGAAGAGCAAGTACTGTAATTTTATCATATTTTCAGAGACAAATTAACAGATTGCTCATTCATTTCCAAATATAAACGGGATGAGTTATGAGCGGTGATTATCTCAGGGAAACAGCTGGATTTTTGCAGACTTTAAAAGCTGTTCTTTTTGAAAAACATAAATTATATTGCAAATGCTTGTTGAATAAAGTATCAACTGTGTAGATACTAATCTCTCACACTATGAAATGTAGACAAGTTTTGTTCTCCTGTTAAAATAATGTGCTAAAAATTGTCAAAAAAAGGGATTAATTGTGTTTTGGGTATTGAGTAAATAAAATGACAAGTCATAAAATAGAAACTGGTAGCTGTTTTTATTTTCAAATGGTCTAGTTTTTGTAAAACATCCAAGACTGTTCTATGCCCTGAGATTCTTTGATCATTTTAAAGTGGACCACCTGTCATAGGTATGTTACTAGGTATATTGAAGCAGGAATAAGTCACTTTGTAACATGTATCAATTAAGATCCCTGCTTGCTATCAGTGAATGACTACCGATTTCTGAAAATAACAAATGCACTATATGGCCAAAAGTACTGTATGTGGACACCTCACCATCACACCTATATGAGCTTCTTGGATATCCCATTCCAAAGCCATTGGAATGGATATGTCGTTGGGTCCCCTTTTGCCACTATTACAGCCTCTACTCTTCTGGGAAGGCTTTAATGCAATATTTTGTTGTGTGTCTTTGGGAATTTGTGCCCAATCATCCAAAAGAGCATTTGTAAGGTCGGGCAGTAATGTTGGACAAGGTTTGGCTTGGAATTGGTGTTCCAATTCAGCCAAAAAAGTTTTTCAAATAGTTAAGGACTGCACACGTCCCTTAGCACCATGTTCAGCAAAACATTTGGACAGGCTCAGACTGAGAACATAAAGTGGCCCTGGAGAAAATACTAAAAGTGGACAAGTTTTGTAGTTGGGTCCAAACTGATGGAAGGCAGGGCCAGCAATACCATATTGTGGTACATTACAACACCCCAACAGAGACAAATAGCACAGTCCATCACAAAATACTGCCAGCAGCACAAAATACATCCCCAAAAACTTCCACTAGGAGGCTATGAGGGTATCGGCCTATCTGGAAATTTCCTTGTAAGGTCTATGGCCAATCCACTCCTGCATCTTGAACAGGAAAGGGCCTTCCCCAAACTGTTGTCACAAAGTTGGAAGCATACTATAGTCTAAAATGTCTTTGTATGCTGTGGATTTAACCTTATCTTTCACTAACAAGGATTTGTCCAAACTCTGAAAAACATCCTCATACCATTATCCCTACTCCACCAAATTTTACAGTAAATGACGGCGTAAAGGAAGGAATAGATAAGCTATGAACATCACTTATTGTGAATATTGAAGTCTGTTTTTATATATATATATATATATATATATATATATTTAAACACATTCGATCAAATCGATGAACATCATAAGCATAAAAAAAACTTCTGTCACTAAATACCGTCTTACTTGCCCAAGTAAATTTGATACATTTACTCCAGATTTTTGCATTTCATGCATTTTCTTCTCCATGATGGCCCTATGTTCATTTACCTTTGACCAGTCCACCTATTTCCTTTCTTCCCTTTCTTCAGACTAGGCAAATTAGCTCCTGTCTATTGTATGTTATAGGTAATGATTTAAAAAAAATTAAAAATAATATAGCATCTATAAAAATAAATTATTAATAATAGGTAGGAAAATACTTATAATACAAGTTTATTAATGATAGGTAATAAGTATAAAAAAGAAGGTCATGGATGATAGCATAATAAGGATAAAAAGAAATCTAGAATATTCGTGATTACGAAGATATAATACTATATTCTAGATTTACTCGAATTGGCGATAAAAATTTGCGATTAAAATATTCTCGCTCAATACTAGTGGCCATAGTGAAAACTACAGAATTTTACATTTCTTTTTGTTATATGAAACATGGACAGCTAAACATAACCCCTAAAAGTTCCTTCAAAATATATTTAAGATAAAACTTGATTTAAACAGTAGGTACTATTCTAACACATTTCCTCTAAGGCACAAATGGGGCTATTTTGAAATAATCCTTGAAACAGTCCTTTCAGACCTGGAAACAAGAGGGGCATTGTCTATGACTACAAAAATGTTATCAAGGCGTCTTTTTTTTACTTTCTGCTACAGGATTTTGTAATGATTGATTTAACAGGACACAATATTACATAGGTTGAACTTAATGGGCTTTTTTTTTAACCCTTTTTTAACCCCGTGTTACAAAGGTTTTCGAGTTCAGTAACGATTAGTCTTTCACAGCTTTTAACAGCTTAACACTCAAAAAAAAAAAAAAAAAGGCAGACATACTATCAGAATCCCTGATAGTATGCCTGTCTAGTCTCTGAAAGGACAATGTGCTCCTTTACATAGTTTAAAATGCATATATATATATATCCAAATACTCAGAAGAGACTATGCTTTCCCTTCCCAGAAAGATTAGCTCATCATAACAATGTTCCAGTCTATCAATTTGATTTTACATTCTTTACCTAACTAATGTGTGGTTCTACCTTCTCCTTTCCCTTCCTGTGGACTGGCCCAGAGTCCTTGTTCTGTTTTCTGTAATGTTCTAGTTAATGCCATGTGTCCTCTATTTAGCACTAGACCTCTCTCTTCAACCAATTTTATAGAATTTTTGCTGTTAGCGACAACAAAGAAATGTTGCTTTGCAGCATATGTTGTACGTACTGTAATTTGCACTTGGTGCCATCATTCACCATGTGACTCTGCACACATATTGTACTATTCTAAAAACTGAAATAAAACAGTCTTGGTTGCTTGGTGCACTCCATTATAATACAAAAATTTTAGTCCACCGTTTATGGGCCAGTGGAAGAATGGTTTAACATTAAAACCATAAATAGTCCTCTGTACAAGTTTCTATTATTCTGCCTGATGAACTTTATACAATGTGAAGCCAAACTGGCAAGCAAGCCAGATACATCCAGGGATATAAGCAATTATTTTTACTTGAATACTATGGATAATCATGTGGAAATCCAATTTTGGTATACATTGGTTAGATTGAAATAAAGTGTTTTTCCATTTTATGACATAGTCTGACTATCTTTAACTTTAGGCTAACACATATCCACTTCTTTTTTTATTCTCAAATGAATCCCTTGATAAAAGAAAGCGCTATTATGGAGACATAGCCATAAAAAGGCAAAACAATGTAATATGTGCAACACCAGAATTAGCTTGCAGGCACTATAATCACACCATTATATTTTAGAACTTAATTTCTTCAATTTCAGACTTTTACACAAAGAAAGATAATGCAGAATATAATAACCATACAACAACTGCTCTATTAAAAAGGGTACCAGCTAAAGTTTTTACATGTCTATTACCGGTATGGAATTTACTGTGGCACTGTGTGTGTTGAACTACCATTTTCTTACATTTCAATTTACAGTAAATAGCACAATGTAGAAAAACTATGCATTTTCTGAAAGCAATTTGCAAGAAAGCTAATGATCCATATGCTGTTTCCCAGGTGCAGTCCATTATAAAGAGATTTTATAGTCAAAATACACATTGCATGTATGTATCCATGATGAAATGCGGCATTGGCACCCATTACTACATCCACCCAACATATGTCACAACAAGATCATGAAAATGTAGGGGAGTCTTAAATATAAAAGGTTAAATGTGAATAGTAAGCACAACCATGTACAATACTATAGATAGAGAAGATACATGTATATGTAAAGAAGATACATGAAGATAGTATATTGTTGTTATTATAGCTTCAGATTAAATTGTTCAACTTCATTGAACTCTACTATTCATGTCCTGAGGTAGATGCCAAAAAAGAACCTAAGCTGGGTCAAAGCTTCATTTTTCACCTGGCCTAAAACTTTATGAGCATGAAGTAGATAAAAGGCTAATTTTCTAGGTAACCTTGTCTTAGCCCCATATCTAACTTCTGGTCAACTCATAGTGACAGGAGTCATCATTACAACATGTACATGGGAGGGAAATGTGCTTCCAACATTAATAAATGAACGGTTTCTTTAAGCACACAAATTTTGGAAAGCCTGAACATAAAAGAAGGCAATGCCTAAAACAGTAACAGAATTGGGAAAAAGGCTAGACATTTATCTAATCACTACCCAAGAGTTATAATTGGCGTCAGTGTTAATTTAAAGAGAACGTGTCATAACCTATTGTTTAAAACTAGTTTTTATGTCAAACATATTATTCAGAATTTTTTACATTTTTTCATATCACTATCTATATTTGAATACAAATCCTGAAATTGTACAGTTTTCCCACTGGCCACTATGTCTTATAATATATTAAGACTTCCTGTTATTGGAAACTAACCACATGGGCCATAGACACAATGGACTGAAGGGGACCTCATTGACTTCTATGGGAGAGCTTTCTAGGCATGCTCTGTGACCTGTGCAGAGGTCATGAGGGAGAAGATAAGCTGCAATATCACCTATTGTGAATGGAGGATCCTGTGTTATCTATAAAGAGCTGATATCTGTCATTGTAACTCTACCTGTGATGATAATTAGAAATGAGTGAAGTTTTGAAAAATCGATTCGGCTGCTTCACTGAACTTAAATTCGTTATGAATTACTTCATCACAAAGCGTTTTTCATTGTATGGAGTAGACGCAATGATGGGAAATAGCAATCGCGCCACCTCTATTATTTAAACACACAAATGTTTTTCAGGGGTTAAAAAAATAATAATAATTATACTCACCTCATCCACTTTCTCTCGGAGAGGCCATCCGCTCCCGTCTAGATTGAAGAAAACCCGCCAAAGAACCTGAGGCGAGCATCATGATGTTACCACGTGATCACACTGGGTGTGCACCGTGATGTCGTCTCTGAGGACATCACTGCGTGCGCCCAGCATGATCACGTGGTAAGGTAATCGCGCTCTCTGCAGGTTCTTTGGCAGGTTTTCTTCAATCAAGATGAAAGCAGATGGCCTCTGTGCGAGCAAGTAGATGAGGTGAGTTTAATTTTTTTTATTTTCAGTCACCATTTTAGGGAAAATTGATTCCTTACCACGAAGCACTTAGAAATTCGGCTTCGTGACGAATCAGATTTTTCAAAAAATTTGGATCTAAGTCCACTTCAGATACTTCAATTCGCTGAACAGTAATGATAATGCAAATATTAAGCCTTGTGGCCAGCGAGAAATGTTAGTGGTGTCTCTTTAGAATGTGTTTCTTTTTGTTTGGGTCATCAGGCTCCTTCAAGATGCTTGTTGCTGGTTGGTGTCTTCCCAAAAACAATTTTTTTTTACTAAAATTTCTGTTAAATAGACTCACTCTTGCATCCAAAATAAGATGGCTTCAGTATGGTACTGAATTCACACATGCATCTTCAAGTTAAACATAGGAGTGGATACAAAAGAGAGGAGAAGTATCAGACTTTCCTGTATATTTTTCTTTCATCTTAGACCCACTTAGGCCAAAAAACACAGAGGGTGTCTTAAGTAAAATCGTGGGAGTGAGCTTAACACATAAATGTATACAAAATAGTCAAGATATCTCAATTTATCCTGTATAATTTTCTTGATACTGTTAACACAAGTTTTTTAGAACCAAAGATTGATAGGCGACAAGTTTACTTCTGAGCATTTCTTGCAGCATTAGTGAAGCTTTCCTCCTCTGAAACTTCTCCTTCCATTCCCCCACCTGGCTGTACTCATAGCTGCGAAATTTCATTTAGAATAAGTTCATATTTCATTAACAATACTTTCTCAGTTTTAATCTTATTAATTACAATGTGCCATGCATATTTTACTTTTCTGGCGTGGGAGATGATAACCTGGAGTGAAAACTTTCAGCTGAAGCTATGTGACAGAAGGTCTTTTTAGTACTGCTTTCCCAAAGATAATGGCTTGTTAAAGGATGGTGGTACTTTGCCAGATTGAGATACAGCAATGCTTCCTTGTTTACAAGACTGGAAGCTTTTCAGAGCACAGAAAAATTGCAATTTGCAATACCAACTGTGAATACCCGAGGATAGGTTCAGGTGCTCTTAAGACCTGTACAATGAATATATTTTAATATTTAATGAAAGATAAAAAGTCATTTAAGCAGAGGAACAGAATTAAATGCTGGAAAGTAAGGTCTAGTAACCCTTGGTATAAAGTATTAGTTACCGCAATACCGCTCATTTTACAGTTTACCGATATACTAGGAGGATTATAGTCATTAATATGAGATTTAACTTGTACTAAAGAATTTCAATAATAATAATAATCTTTATTTATATGGGGTCAACATATTCCGCAGTGCTTTACAATAAGGGGTTCGTGTACAAACAGTCACAAGTAACATAGAAACAGACAAGTCAATAATTACAATAAAAGGAATGAGGGCTCTGCTCGCAAGAGCTTACAATCTATGAGGAGATAGGAGTGACACAAAAGGTAACAAGTGCGTGATTTGTACAATGCTACAGCCATCTTGGGAAAATAGAGGAGCAGATATAAAGCTGCATGAACCATCACCATAGAAACATAGAATGTGTCGGCAGATAAGAACCATTTGGCCCATCTAGTCTGCCCAATATGCTGAATACTATGAATAGCCCCAGGCCCTATCTTATATGAAGGATGGCCTTATGCCTATCCCATGCATGCTTAAACTCCTTCACTGTATTTGCAGCTACCACTTCTGCAGGAAGGCTATTCCATGCGTCCACTACTCTCTCAGTAAAGTAATACTTCCTGATATTACTTTTAAACCTTTGCCCCTCTAATTTAAAACTATGTCCTCTTGTAGCAGTTTTTCTTCTTTTAAATATTCTCTCCTCTTTTACCGTGTTGATTCCCTTTATGTATTTAAAAGTTTCTATCATATCCCCTCTGTCTCTTCTTACTTCCAAGCTATACATGTTAAGGTCCTTTACCTTTCCTGGTAAGTTTTGTCCTGTAATCCATGTACTAGTTTAGTAGCTCTTCTCTGAACTCTCTCCAAAGTTTCAATATCCTTCTGCAGATATGGTCTCCAGTACTGCACACAATACTCCAAATGAGGTCTCACTAGTGCTCTGTAGAGCGGCACGAGCGCCTCCCTCTTTCTACTGTTAATGCCTCTCTCTATACACCCAAGCATTCTGCTGGCATTACCTGCTGCTCTATGACATTGTCTGCCCACCTTTAGGTCGTCTGATATAATGACCCCTAAATCCCTTTCCTCAGATACTGAGGTTAGTACTGTATCACTGATTTTATATTCTGCTCTTGGGTTTTTACGCCCCAGGTGCATTATCTTGCACTTATCGACATTAAATTTTAGTTGCCAGATTTTTGACCATTCCTCTAGTTTTCCTAAATCCTTTTCCATTTAGTGATATATGAAGTGCTTGTGGAGAGCTTGTGGACTTTGGGAAATGAGCACAACACACGCCAGTACCATGTGGCAATACGGATGCCTTTGAATAACAACCTGAGTTTTAAGGCTGAAAAAACTTGTGAGTACCCCAATAAATGTCGCTTCATTAAAGAGGACCTTTCACTAGTTTAAAAACTAAAAACGAACTATATCTGTGGGCAGAGCGGCGCCCAGGGGTCCCCTTGCACTTACTAGTATGTCTGGGCGCCGCTCCGTTCGCCCGGTATAGGCTCTGGTGTCTGCAGCTCCCTCTGTTGTTCTGGGCGGAGTTTTTGTATTAGGCGTGTCCCTTGCTGCAGCGCTGGCCAATCGCAGCGCACAGCTCATAGCCTGGGAGTCTTTTTTAGCATTTCAAAGAGAGGAAGGGCAAGTTGTAAGGCTGGTGGAAAGGAGATGGGCAGCATTCTCTTAGCCAGTAGATTGGAAGGCATTTGGGTGGTCACAGCGTGGAGTACATGGAGGGGGCTGAGACACAGCGTTATATAGGCCATGTAAAGCTCTCGTTCCCTGCCACCCTGGATAAACAGCACCTTAGGATCAGGTTACATTACATATGTGCTTTCTGTGTATGAATATAAGTATAATATCCTAGTAGACTTTATATATGTACATGAATGTGAGTTGGTTAGAAGTGTAGATTTAGTAGACAGTATATTGATGGGATCTGGAGATTATATATATATATATATAGATAGATATATACACACACACACACATTATTAGCCACATTTTTCTGGTATCCGGGGAGGGCAGGAAAGGAGGCCATGGTGTGTGGTGGTGTCCTCTTTGCAATGTCTTGTATTTGTATCTTCATGTAATGTCCATTACTTTGTCACCACTGTTATCAGTAAAGTATTTTTACATATAAGTATCTGCAAGGGTTGTATGTTACTCCTGGGGTGTATGAAGGACTGGAGGGGGTGTATATAATACACAGAATAAGTGGGTTATATAGAAAACAAAGCCTAGAAGCAGAACAAAAGAGACAGAATACAGAACTAGATATAAACCTCCTATTTCCAAAAGACAAACTCCCTTTTTCAGTTGGCAGCACTTTGCCGATGTAAACAAGGATTGGCTGCAGACAAACAATGAATCTATATTCCTTGATGACAATTGCCTGCTCGTCAGTGAAGGAGAGCACTGAAATTACATGCAGCGATCTATGCCACAGTATGGGGAGGAGCGATCTCTAATGCCATCGCTCGTTCCCATATAGAATCCTTATTTGCCGTCAGCAGATCTGCCGCCGGCAAACGATGATTTTTGTACCTGCATAATAGATGTGATACCTCAATGAGCAAGGTAATCAGCAACACCTCTATACAGGCAGATCATTGCTAATGAATGTTCTTACAAACACTTGGTAGCAATGATCTAGTCATGAGTAGAGTGTGAGAACAGCCACGGTGAGAGCATTACTTTGTCACCTCTGTTATCAGTAAAGTATTTTTACATATAAGTATCTGCAAGGGTTGTATGTTACACCTGCAAAGACTACAGCGGTGACTACAGACAAAAAAAGAGAGCAAAAGACAAATAAATACAAACATTTCATTTATTGTGTTCCATGTTTTCTCAGGAAAAATATTCTACATTTTTCAAAGAAAAACTTGGATCTGAATATTTTTGTAATGGCATATAATTAAAAATCTAGTATAGCCAGTAAGCTATTTAACTGCTATTTGTTCTTTTTCATATATCTTTGATCACCTGGCTGAAGTGGACACACATGCACTGTTCCATCTTCACAACCTCCCCCCACCCCGCCGACCTTTCAGTCTGAAAACAATCTAGCAGAGTAATTGTAGTAATAAATAGGGGTGATCCCTGGATCCATGTGACGTACAGGGCTGGTTGTAGCTTTCTAAGGTCTCATTCAGACAAACATAGGGGCTCCGTGCCCGTATTGCAGACCCATTGACTTGGCAATCTGCAAGATACGGGGAAAGATAGGATATGTCCACGAAAACACTCTGAAGCGCTTCCATGGGCTTTTGGGTCTGTGCTTAAAAAAACAAACAATAGATAATTGCAGAGGATAAATTGAAACAATTCACCGAAATAAGCCAATCCCTCCTTGAAACTTAACTTTTACTAAATATCATTCCAGTCATACCAGAGAAGAAGAGATCGGTCTCAGGTGCAGATGATGCGGCGGTCATTGGATATGATGTTGCCTCAGGAGATGGACACCAGCTCACCCTCTAATGTCCCTGATACTCTCCTACAGGCAGAGCACCCGTCCCGAAAGGGGCGACCCCATCTTGGTGGCTAAACCCTCACTATTCCCTACCGTGTCCCTCTAGGGTGTCCCGATGCGTTTCCCCAACAAAATGTTTGGTTTCTCAGGGGACCAAAACATGTGGTTAAGGAAAAACAGATAAATACACTTCTGTGCACAATGGCAGCTACAGATGATGTCAATAAGTAGAAGCGCCACTAGTTCAAAACTACTGCCTCCTTTTATACTCTATCCCTCACTTCCTGTCACCCATTTCCTGCTCAGTTGTGTTCCAGCGTGGAATGCACTACAATCAGGCTAAGATATCTCATTATGGGTCGAAGGGGGAGCCAAATCAATAATTCTTGATTCAAAAAAAGCTATTCCCAGATCAAAAAGGGAAATACCTATCAACTGCCATGCGGGCAGATAGGAATATTTACTACTAGTGATTGTGTGCATTCCAAGCTTCCTTCATGGAGCACTCCTGCCCCTCCAGTGAAGGCAGTTTCTTTGAGCATGTGTGGTACAGCCTGGAATGCACACATGATCTAGCCCCTTCTCCTCCACTGCATGCCGTACAATCAGAGAATGCTAGTCCCTCCCTAAGGTACCAAAACCTCAATGATAGAGGTTTGATACTCTGGAACGCATGTACAACCAGTAATCTACAGGTAATAAATATATTGAGATAGGAAGAGAAGGGGGTTCGGAGGAGAGGGAAGGGGAAACCATCAAAGATAGGACTTTCAAGCCAATTGAACCACATCTGCAGCATGGAGTGCACACGTCCAATGCCTGTATATTGCGGACCGCTATTTGTGGTCTGCAGCACGGGCACAGAGCCCTTACGTTCATCTGAATGAGCCCTTAGAGATTGTCAAGTATTAAGTAATACCTATTGGCGCTCTGTACTGCTTACTTGGCTCTTTTTGGTAAATCCCATAGACTAAAATAGAGAGTTCATGTGCGAGCACGGCAAACTCTACACTGATTTCTATGGAGACCACAACCATGCAGAAACACAATCAAATGGTGGACTCCATTCTACCAGTTATGGCATATCCTATAGAGATGCTACAAATGTATGCAATGTGTAGGCAACCAGCAGGAAAGATACTAGAGGGCAGATATGTGCCATGCAGGTTGCTAATCTCAGTTATCTAACTCCAGGGATTGCAGTGTGCCTGTTTCGGCAGTTCACCCCAGACTTTCCACACTACTGAAGGAGTCCAGGTTCAGTTCCCAGAGGTAGTTAAAAAGGGAATGGCTGCCTGGGAGCAGGGGAAAAAAAGAGTCTAATGGAGAGGATTTGGGAGCATTATTCTCCACAGTGCACTAGAGAGACAGAGAGAACGAGACCCTGCACAAGGTGATTCTAGCATTTCTGCCTGTTTGCAAATGGACTGTTATAAGACACATGGCGGTATAAGAACTTACTATTGTTTTGGGCTGAAGATAAGTGCTTTATGTCATTGAACTTTAAACGACTGACAAAAATCCATCCTGTTGGGACAATTTTTTGTTTTATAAAACCCTTATGCTGCATCCAATCCTGCTAGTTGCCTACCATTTGTAAAGTGGGAATTTTACTTACGTAATTATACTTTCATCGAGTCCAAAGGCAGCACAGAAGGGATATTTTCATTCCCAGTAACTCCAAGCTAGGACCGCCCACCTAGAAAACAATAAAACAATTAACAGGATTGATTTCACACTAGGCAACCTTATATGAGGACCAGAGTACCGCACCAAGTTGTGTAATAATATAGACAAAACTAATGCAAGTAAACTTTATTGGGAGGGTTAGTGTGCTGCCTTCAGACTCGAAGAAAGTATAATTACGTAAGTAAAATTTCCACTTTCTTCATCGTCCTACAGCATCACAGAAGAGATATAACATAGAAATTAAAGGAGGGGAAGACTCTCTTCTACTGCCGACAATACTGCTGTGCTGAAGGCTGAGTTCCTGGTTTGAGTGTCGAGCCTATAATGCCGAACAAACGTGGAAGCTGATGTCCAGGAAGCTGCATAGCAAATGTCTAAAAGATGAACTTGCTGTCTTTCCGCCCAAGACGTCGAAGTTGCTCTGGTGGAATGAGCTCTTTAAGGTTGAGGTAGTTCTTCCCCTCTAGAGTATAGGCTTCTGAGATTGTAGACTTTATCCATCGACCCAGAGTATCTTTTGAAGCCTTCATACCCTTTCTTGGGCCTGAAAACAACTTCTTTCCGAAAGTCTTTTACTCGTTCTAGATAGCAAACTAATGCTCTACGAATGTCCAGATTATGAAATCTTCTCTCTTCGTCTGAACTCGCATCTGGGTAGAAAAACAGAAGAACTGATTCTCTATTAATGATATTGGAGGAAGCAACTTTTGAAATGAAAGATGGTACAGTTCTAATTCGGACACCATTAGGAAGAATCTTTAGATACGGTTCTCTTGAAGATAAGGCTTGTAATTCCCCCACTCTCTTCGCACACGTGATAGCGATGAGAAAAAGTACTTTATAGGATAACCAACTGATATCTATTTCACAAATAGGCTAGAAGGGAGGAAGCGTAAGTCTGTTTAGAACCAACGACAAATCCCAGATGGGAATAGGCGCTCTAATGGTAGGTCTTAACTTCTTTAAGACTTTAAAGAATCTAGCTATCAAAGCATTTTTTGCATAGAGGCCATCTGTTAAAGCATTAATAGCAGTCACGTGGACCCTCAAAGTATTTGGTTTTAATCCTTTTTGGTGTCATTCTTGTAGGAATTGCAGAATAGAATTGATGGATATTTGCAAGTCTCTCTCTTGCAACCATGATGAAAACTTCCTCCATAACTTGTTGTAGACCGAGTTTGTAGATTGCTTTCTGGAAGATAATAAGGTAGTTATGACCTCATCTGATAGACCTCTCTCTTTCAATCTTTCCCTCTCAGGTACCAAATGGTCAGATGTAGTTTGCTGAGCTGATGATGGTAGAGGTCTCCCTGCAGAAGCAGATCCGGGTGCAGAGGAAAATCCAGCGAATGTCTCTCGATAGCTGTGACAAGACAGGAAACCAAGCCCTGCGGGGCCAATACGGGGCTACCAGTATTGCTTCTGGGGCTTCCGTGGTCAACTTGGATAAGATCTGACGAATTAGTGGTATGGGAGGAAACAGGTATACAAACTTGTGACTCCAATTGAGAGAGAAGGCATCCAGAGAGTCGGGTCTGTCTATTTTGCTGATCGAACAAAACTTCAATGCTTTCTTGTTGTTTCTCGTGGCAAACAGATCCTATTCCGGACAACCCCATCTCTCCACTATTTGACTGAAGTATGGGGTTTAAAGCCCATTCTCCTGGACATATCTTTACTTGACTGAGAAGATCTGCAGTAACGTTCTCGGAACCTCTGATGTGAACCGCTATCAGACTGTGTAGCACTGGTTCCCCCCAAGACATGATCTTGCTGCAAATGGTCTGGAGGGACTGGCAACAAGTTCCTCCCTGCTTGTTCACATAATACGCTGACGTAGCGTTGTCGGTTTGTACAATAACTGCTTTCTTGTGGAGATAAGGTTCGAAATACTGTAGAGCTAACTGATTTGTTCATTACGGCTGCTGACCCCTCTCCTTGATTCCACTGATCTTCCATGTGAGCCCCCCATCCCTTGCGGGAAGCATCTGTGGTAATCACCACTCCCTTCATTGTCCACCAAAGAAGGCTCTTGCGAGTTGCAGATGATATTTTCATTGTGGATGTTAAGGACTTGGGACTCTTGTCCCAACAATAGAGAATCTTCTTCTGTAAATCCCTCATATGTGCCTTCGCCCACGGAACTGCCTCTATTGCAGCAGTTAGTAATCCAAGGGTGCTCATTTCTGTTTGGATAAATGTTCTTTTTCTAGAGATCAATGAGTGAATTCTCTGAATAATCTGAGAAACTTTGTGGGAGGAAAGAAACACCTTCAACAACACAGAATTGATTAGATGACCTAAGAACTGGATTCATGTGAGATTTCTTTAGGTTTACAATAAACCCCGCTTGCTGAATTAGACTCAAGGCAGTGTGCAGATTTGACTTCAGAATCTCTGGAGATGCTGCTATAAATAGCTAGTCATCCAAAAATGGGACTATTTTCAGTCCCGGCATCCTCAGGGCAGACACTAGGACCACGACAATCTTTGTAAATATTCTGAGAAGCCGGAGATAGACCAAAAGGGAGTGCTCTGAATTGGTAATGATACGTCAGATGGTGTGTCTTGATTGCCAATCTGAGAAATCTTCTTGAATCTCTGTTGATTGGTACATGCAGATAAGCATCCCTTAGATCTATCGATGCCATTACTTCTCTGGGTTGCAAAATAATTAGGACGGATCTTATGCTGCCCATTTTGAACGTCAGTTTCTTGAGCAGGAAAAACTCTAGATTTCTTTTCGGGGAAATAATATAGATTTCCCTTATCTTGAGCAGCTTCATCTTCTACATACGTTTCAAGACAACGCTTAACACACTTTATCAGCTTATCTGCTGTATACTTCTTTAATAGAAAAAAAGTCAGACGATAGGTCAAAAAACGAACAAGTAGCTGATGAATGTGAAACTTCATCTATATCTTGATGATGGCAATGGCTTTTTGCTTTCCTACTGGCAGAGGTAGATGCGACCCCTTGCATGTTCTCTCTGAACCAAGCAAAAAATGTTCTTGCCTCTTCTGCTAATCCTCCATCTTGCGGACTACAGTCACTACAAATATTGGACATTGCATCAGGCTTGAGGGGCTGAAGGCAAGTAATACATGAATTACTTCTGGTCGGCTGAGTAACAGATGTGCGCAATTTCTCTGCACACAAATCACAGTAATTTACTTGTAAATCATCGTGTATAGGAAGTTTACATCCTGCACAAACACGGTGCCTACATTTTTGCTTTCACTTCATATGGCTCGACATCTGCAAAAAATAAATTAATATATTTTTATTTTTTATAAAGGCCCTTATGTTAAACATGTCTAAAAATGCCCCCAAGAACCAGAAATACCTTAACCAAACCCGAACTCCGCTGCCGGGCACTTCAGCAGCATGAGAACAGATTCTGGGGCTTTAATATTTGCATAGCTCTGCCCAGACCCAGAACTACGTCACGTGCACGAAGTCCCTGCAGCGCCCGACAGAGCCCCCCCCCCCCCCAAGAAGGAAGAGAAGGAAAGCGTACAAGCACAAACAGCAGCGCAAGCGATAGGAAGAGAGTGTGAACTCCACAGCGCTGGTTCTGGTTTAAAACTTACATGCCTCCATAAGTACTGCACGAGCCGGTAAACCTAAGGGAAACTAAATAGCCCCAGCAGGAATATAAGCCAGGAAAATACTGGCAGACCGCAATACCCATACATACCTAAAACCTGCTGTCAAGGAGTCCTACACACAGGGTCCCCGGTCAGCCAGACAACCGCACTGGACACAGACAGGCGACCTGGCACAGGCATTACTAGGCATCACACTGACCGGTCAAGCCACCATACACTATACAAGGTCTGGGCCAGAAACACTCTAGCCAAACAGATGAAGCCTGACAACGCAAGGCCCAAAATCTTCTCCAGGTGGGCTGACAGGTGTGGATATACACATGGTGGAGTAAAGGACTGAAAAAAACACAGCTTGGTGAGGTACTCGGGTCCTCATATAAGGTTGCCTAGTGTGAAATCAATCCTGTTAATTGTTTTCTAGGTGTGCGGTCCTAGCTTGGAGTTACTGGGAATGAAAATATCCCTTCTGTGCTGCTGTAGGACGATAAAGAAAGCTAACTTCCACAAATGGTACAAGATTTAAAATGCAACTTCTATAGCATATGCACTTGATTTATAGACTCTGCCGTTATTACTGTACTCGTCAATATATTGATATATATCAGTTATATATGAAATAAAGCAAATCAATGGTGTAATCTTCTATTAAGCAGTCTATTGTTAGACCTTATGTTCTATCTGGGCTCAGTTCTTATGTCAATCCACTTCTGAGCCTGTTTGACTCAAATTACTGTAGAACTATAAAGGAAATTTGCTATAATGTTGACATTTATTTTTATTTTATTTTTTTTCTTTGACTGTAACTCATCCAAAACCTGTGTGTACGTATATGTGCCAGGATGTAAGGTCACACTCCTAAATGTATTCGCAATTCCAATGTTGACTAGGTATACTAATTCTAAAATATAACTTTTACTAGATATGCCATAAAACAATTCAAAATGTTAAAAAACACCACAGATCAGTGAGCAGACGAGAGGACTGAACCTCTACCAACACATTCCACTTGATATCATGTCATCTCATAGTCTGATGGTTAGAGAGAAGGAGACAATCCTCGTCTGGAACTGGTAGGATTGTATCCTTCTCTCTAACCATCAGACTATTAGATGACATGATATCAAGTTGAATGTGTTGGTAGAGGTCCTCTCGTCTGCTCACTGATCTGTGGTGTTTTTTAACATTTTGAATTGTTTTATGGCATATCTAGTAAAAGTTATATTTTAGAATTAGTATACCTGGTCAACATTGGAATTGCGAATTTTCTTTGACTGTGAAGAAAAGTTAATTTCAGAAATTCAGACCTAGCTTAGAGATGAGCAAATCGAGTAAGATAAAATGATTTGTCTCAATAGCAGGTGCAGGCGCTTGCGCAGACGCTGCTCTGAAGCAGAGACTTTGCCCTTGCTCTCCTAATCAGAGCAGCGGCGCAGGCAGGAAATTGTTAGCGCTAAATGTCCGGCTCTGTCAATTTTGTTGAAGTGGGAGCTTCTTCACCTGTGAGGGTAGCCTCCCACAGGTGAAGAAGCCCTGCTGATGACACAAGTAAATTCCTTAGTGTTCTCTCATCTCTTATCTAGTTATGATTAGGAAGTCTAACACAGATGCCATGTGTTTGGCATACACTTTACACTTTTTTTTTTTTCAGTATTAAAACACAAGAAATAAAATGCAAATATGGCATTGCCGCAATTGTACTGACCAAGAGAATAAAACAAACAGATCAGCTTTACCTCACAGTGAACTCTGTAAAAACCAAACCCATAAAACTGTGGCAGAATTGTATTTTTTTACAATTATACAACATTTAGAATTTTTTTTTCCAAGCTTTCCACTACATCACATGCAATATTAAAATATTAGATGTGCCATTAGAAAGTACAACTTGCAAAAAAAATGGGCCCTTATATGGTTATGTGAAACGAAAAATTTAAAAATTATGGCGCCGGGATAGCAGGGTGTAAAAAATGGAAACGCAAAAACGGACAATCGCCTTGTCAGGAAGGGGGTAAATATGTTAGGCAAAGGCTCAGTGGTACTTGTGTGGTCAGTTTCCAGCACTTAGCCTCCTCCTCCTCTGATCACTAAAATAAAGGAACTGCATTACGTTGATCCCACGCAGCTAATATTAGTCTCACCTAGCTTCCTTTGAGCTATTTTTATTGGTTTGACAGCGTTTTTCCAAGTAAAGTCAAGGGGCAGAATCCTAGGAGGTGTCATTCTCTGATGAAGCAACCTCTTCTAGTAACTGAGGACCCAAACCACGAATAACGACGGAAATCATATATGAAATACAAAGGAGAACTCAAGGTCATCATTTTCCCAGGTTAAAATGATCCAGCACATTAATCTTCATAAATAGACTAATGTATTTTATGGGCTAGACATCGAAATAAAGTAGATTGGTTGAGTTGTTTGCACCAAGGTTGCTGGGCTGTAGGTTAAAGTTTATGGTGCTTAAACTATCAAGGGCCAATTGTATTTTAACATAAACCTCTAAATCCACCGTTGTCCAACTCTTTAGCATAGGGTCCTGTATCCACTGCCAATGTTACGACACATACATTTAACTATGACTGTCCAGAGTAAAGGAAATAGAACTTTTTATCAAGTTCCTTTAATGGGCAGTAAACAAATAATTCATTTCATTCACAAAGACAATTACATCAATCCAATCGTGAAATAAAAGCGGCTATAAAAGTGCCAGGTGTTGTTTGGTATAGTACAATGGTGCTGAATTTGGCCATCTGTACTAAATATATGCATTATTTAAGAAGATGCCAAGGCTGCCGCACACTAACTCAATTTGTATTCCATTTGTTTTAATCCTGAAAAAACATTGTTTTGCTCTCATGTGAAACTATAATAGATAAAATGTTATGCTTATCCCTGCCTTAACATATGTCTGCTGTACTCAATGTAAGCATTTACAATTCACTGGATAATTTCTTAAATAACTCGTCTAAGAAACAAAAAAAACAGTGTACTGCAGTTTTTAGAAGAATTAGAGATATAACTTTTAAAGGCTTTGTACACCTTCATAGATATCAATCCTAGTAAGCCAGGCTTACTGCCTGTTAGGGTTGATCCAGTGAGTACAAATACTGTCTTATAGCAATCGGATGTGTAGTTTTTGAGAAATTTGTACTTATATTTTTATGGTAATTAGATGCTTGGAGCACCTAAGGCAGGCATAGCAACTTGGAGCACTGCTTCACCTCTGCCTTTCACCCTTTGCTACTCCCTCTTCCCCTTCTAATTGACTGGGCCTGGCACCCTCAGTATTCTGATGCCTGGACCTGAAATCTTGCACATGTACTGGTGCACTGCTGACAATCAGTGCATGTAGAGTTCAGCAATGGAACGAAAATGCCACAGATCAACCGAAAAAGGCAGATAACCACACATAGAGTGTGTGTACAGCAAATTACGATTTCCTAAGGGTAATATCATACCGAGATATACAGATAGTCCATCATATGGCATAATACCCATAATGTGCCAAGGCAAAACAAATAATAAGCCAAATAAAAGGGTTAATAGATATAAATTGATGAAAATTACGATAGCAACAATAAGTTGGAAAGATAAGACCAACAAAAAGGATGTAAAAAACAAGCGGTTTGCACGCAGATATGCAACCTATGGTACCGGAGGAGAGGCTATTGTGAATTAATGACATGGAGACAGCAGGGCTAAATAAAGCATGAGAAAGTCAGCCTCTCGTTAAATCCCCCGGGTGACTGGAATCGAAGTCTATAGATCCATTCTGTTTCTTTTTGAAGGATCCTACGATCCCAGTCACCCTTCCTGGGTGAGCATCGCACCACTTCAAGCACAGCAAAATTTAGGAATCTTGGATTGCCTCCATGACATTCCCAGATATGGTCTGCCACGGGGGTGTGCTTTTGTTTTTTAATGTCATTGACATGTTCCAAAACCCTTCGTCGAAGTTCTCTATAAGTTTTCCCCACATAATCGCGAGGACAGGGACATTGGCACACATACACTACTCCTTTGCTCCGACATTTGGTAAAATTTTTAATGAAGAAAACCTGTTTTGTAACAGAACATACAATACTTTTAGTTCTGTTAACAAATGGACAGGCTGCACAGGAACCACATTTGAACGTTCCTAGGGGTCTACGTTCCAGCCAACTGCCTGATGGTGTAGGGCGTGTGAAATGACTATGGACCTGTCGTGCCTAAAAGTGATGCGTGGATTAGGTGCAAGGGCATCCGCTACGTCAGGGTCCATATGTAGTATGGGCCAGTATTTTCGGATTATGTCCTGAATACGTCTATTCTCCAAATCAAAGGTGGAGATAATCCGAATAGTGTCCCGGACTGGGGTTAGTTCCTTAGGAACTAAAAGAGTATCTCTGTCACGTGATTGAGCTCTTTGAAAGGCGTCCCTCAGTACTTTCTGAGGGTACCCTCTTCCTTTAAAGTGTTCATATACCTTCTTAGACACTCGATGGAAACTATTAGTATCAGAACAGTTTCTCTTTACTCTAAGGTACTGGAAACTCTCCCAGTGCAATAAGTTGTTAGTCGCCGTGGACTTTCTATACAGAGTCGTCACGAGATTATCATTTTGTTTAGTCACCCTGATGTCAAGGAAAGTGAGGGTATCTGGGTGGAATTCATAGGTAAATGAGAGGCCTAGATTTAAGGATTTTCATGAAGGCTTTAAACTGGCCCAAGTCATCTTTCCAAATCAAAAACACATCATCGATATAACGAGCCCAAAAGATGATTTTCTCACACCACCAGGGTTGGCTGTCTGGGAAGACCAGTTTATCTTCCCACCAGCCCAAGAGATGATTTGCATATGTGAGAGCTCCCCATAGCGGTCCCCCTGAGTTGGTGGAAAAATTTGTTGTCAAAAAGAAAATAGTTGTGTGTCAACACATATTCCAGTATGGTAAGAACAAATTCATTGTGTGAATTAAAGCACCGCCGCCATGAGGCCCTTGGTATGGGGAATAGAACTATACAATAATTCAACATCAATACTTACAAGAAAACACGATGGATCAAAGCAGATGGTCTCAATCTTTCTCAGAAAATCCATTGTGTCCCTTGTAAAAGAGGGCAAAGCAGATACGAATGGTTTAAGGATCCTGTCAATGTAGATACCACAGTTTTGAGTAATTGAGTCGACCCACGAGACTATGGGTCGACCCCTAAGGGGTGAGACCCCTTGTGGATTTTGGGGAGCCCATAAAATGTGGCTATCTGCGGGAATTTAGGTTTCAAGAACAGATACTTATTTTCACTAATGATATTCTTACTTAGTGCTCCATCAAGAATGCCAGTAAGATGGTGCATAAATGATTCAGTCGGATCTGATGTTAGAATATGATAACATTCGCGATCACTGAGTAATTGTTCACATATAGATTTATACCGATGTATGTCTAAGACCACCAGGTTGCCCCCTCTTATCATCCGGTTTGATCACTATAGATATATCTTTCTCAAGGCATAACAAGGCCTCCATTTCCGGTCCAGAAAGATTATGAAAAGACTGTACTGTGAGATTAAGCCGCTCAATCTCAGCTATAGTCCTTTCCAAAAAAAAAATTGGAAAATTAAAGTGCGGGGGCAACCTGGTGCTCTTTAACAGATCTGTGAATGGGCCCTGTCCAGGGGCTCTTGCTCCCTCTTCCCACAGATCCATAAGGATTTTAAGTTCCTTGAACTCGTTCTCACTTATACCCAGTTGTTCACAAGTGGATTTATTTCCTAATTTCATGAATTTGTGCCATTTAAACCGTCTGCCAAACAGGTGTAGGACTTTGACCCACAGGAAGGGGTTGAATCTGGTGGTTGGAACAAAAGACAGCCCTTCTTCAATACTCCTGTTTCAGCAGGGCTCAGAGTACGTGATGATAAATTTACGATCTGTAATTCATTCTCATTTTCTAGTTTTTCCCTGGACCCATACGATCCCGGAGTTGGTAGGGAGTGCCTTGTGATAAAAAATTCCCTGGTGAACTTGATGAGGAGGAACCAGCCAAGGAAGGTGAGGTAAATTCACCTCCCCTTCCTCTCTGTCCTCCTGACCGTGGCCATCTCTTATTACCAGCGCGACCTCTTCCCCCTTGGCCCCTTGTACTGCTTCTTCCCCTTAGTTGTGGGAATTCCAAGTCAGACCACTCGTGTTCTGAGGATGATGCTTCTGATTCTGATGGGAGTGGCGGTTCTTTGACCTCTAATTGATATGCCATGTTCTCCTTAAATTCTTTAAGGTCCCTGTTAAACTGCCTATGTTTCCGCTCCACCTTGAAACCTTTCCACTGCAGTTTGCAAAGAAGACTCCCGTCTATTGAAGTCTGGATCAGATTTATAAGATAGTGTAGTGTCTATAAGTTCTTTCAAAATTACTGATGATTTTTCAAAGTACTTTTTTTTCCTCCTCTAGGAGGATTTTCATCAGTTTAAGTGAACTATTAGTTAGTTCATTCTGCCAGACTTCAAGAAGACCAGGGGATCGTATGCGAGGTGCTGGGAGAATAGGGATACGTAGTCCCTTAGGGATAATTTAGTTTTCCAGATAGCTTTCTAGGGATTCTATCTCCCACCAAGACTTGATGTTATTTTTGTATTCAGTGTATACATTAAAGAAAGCTACCTTACAGGTCACTAAACTTGAAAGCCCCAGTATCTCTCTGTCCGAGAAGATATTTTTCGCCTCTTCAATCAAAGCCTCCGTATATAATGTACCAGATAGGAAGCCAGCAATAGCAGTCCCTTGAAAGAAAATCACTGATTACTATTATTGAGAAAAACTTGCAGAAGATCAAAGCAACTATCACTGTGAGCAAGTATCTTAAAACATAACTTTTATTTACGTATTTGTAAAAATAATAAAACCTATGGATCCAATAAAGATCCTTTTGACAAATACATCGAGCTATCAACTACAAAACGGCTGAAAAAGTGAGGTGCCAAAAACTGCAAACAGTCAGGATAGAGGTGAATTAAAACTATCCCTTCACTGATCCCTTACACTTCTCAACCAAGGGACACACCTTAATGGTAGGTGTTCCCTGTTCTCGTACCAAGGAATATTCTGTCCCTAACCTAACTTAAAAAAGCTATCTAAGGTAAAATCCCAACGCTTTTCCCCGCCTTTTTTTTTTTTTAAGGATAATTACGGGGGTTCCTCAGGGGACCAAAATTCTATAAACAGTAGCTATTAACATACGTGCAATGCTGTGCACCGTACAGGACAATTGCAAGCGGAATCAAAAACAACCAGGTATGTATATAAAGGCCAGAACCAAAGATAATCAAGGTCTCAAAACACAATGCAGTTTATATCACCAATACAGGGTAATATCCATTCACGATACAGGGGCATTTATACAAGAGAATTAGAGACACTTAACATACCGGGCTGCCAAAGTCAGTGAAGATATACTCACAGGACCAATATTGTGAATGATGTCCGCTGCAGGCTGGAGCAAATGGTAGCTTAACCCTCAGTTCACACTTGCGCGTTTTACAGCACGTTCGAACGCGCTGTAAAACGCATAACCGATACAAACCAATGCTTCCCTATGGGACTGGTTCACATTTTCGTGTTTTACAGCGCTTTCGAACGCGCTTAAAAAACGACCGACGCATAAACAAGTACTTGAGCTTTTTTGGGGGCGTTTGTCGCGCGTTTTGGCCCATAGACTTCAATGGGAACGCGCAACGCTTGTATTTTGCGCGTTTTTGACACTGAGAACGCGCGTTTATGAATTTGCAACATGCTGGAAAGGCCAAACCCCAGCTCTTATTGGCCAAACTTCATATAGACAGGGATATTTGGTCATTGGACAACACTGCAGTCAATCACACAAACGCGCATTTACTATTGCCAAAAACGCGCGTAAAATGCGCGACAAAAATGCACAGAAAACGCGCGTCTCAGAAACGCTCAGGTCTGAACCCAGCGTAATGTGTAGAGCAATGTGCACAGTTTAAAAAGACCGGGCGGTGGGTGTGTGCAATAAAATCAGTTCCCCCATTGGTAGATTGATATGTCAGTATGATCAATATTAACTCCTATTGGATACACAGGCGGCTAACTACTGCCTCACTAACGCCCACAACAATGTGCGTGCCAAGCCTCGCTATGGAGATGCTGATGACGATGCCCGAATGTCACCACACCTCCTACGTGCGAACCGTGGTGTGCAATGCGCCGTCTGATTAAAAAGACAGACGGCGCATGCGCATTATGTATATACGATGCAATGAAAATAACGCGCATGTCAGGGCTATGAGAAAAATGGCCATGCGTTCCACAATGGAACGCAAATGCCGCAGATCAACCGAAAAATGCAGATAACCACACATAGTCAACCGGGGGACTTAACGAGAGGCTGACTTTCTCATGCTTTATTTAGCCCTGCTGTCTCCGTGTCATTAATTCACAGTAATTAACCAATCAAACAATATGTAGAGACAAATTGTTTATTACAAACAGGCAAAATAGCACAATATCGTGAATGGATATTACCCTGTATTGGTGATATAAACTGCATTGTGTTTTGAGACCTTGATCATCTTTGGTTCTGGCCTTTATATACATACCTGGTTGTTTTTGATTCCGCTTGCAATTGTCCTGTACAGTGCACATCATTGCACATATGCACATACGTTAATAGCTACTGTTTATAGTATTTTGGTCCCCTGAGGAACCCCCGTAATTATTAAAAAAAAAAAAAAGGGGGGGGGGGAACGCAACGGGATATACCTTAGATAGCTTTTTCCTTTTTTAAGTTAGGTTAAGGACAGCTTAAGGACAGAATAGTCTTAGGTACGAGAACATGGAACACCTACCATCAAGGTGTCCCTGGATTGAGAAGTGTAACGGATCAGTGAAGGGATAGTTTTAATTCACCTCTATCCCGACTGTTTGTTGTTTGTGGCACCTCACTTTTTCAGCCGTTTTGTAGTTGATAGCTCGTTGTATTTGTCAAAAGTATCTTTATTGGATCCATGGGTGTTATTATTTTTACAAATACGTAAATAAAAGTTATGTTTTACGATACTTGCTCTTAGTGATAGTTGCTTTGATCTTCTGCAAGTTTTTCTCAATAATAGTAAACAGTGATTTTCTTTTATGTAGAGTTCAGATCTCAAAGCTGGGACAGCCAAATGAGATGTGCTACGCATCCGCCAATTGTACTATTGCTGATGGATGCATGAGATTTCAGGGATAGGTATTGGAAAGTAATGATGCCTGGCCCTGTTATTTAATCAGTGAGAGGGAATGGTAAAGGATGAAAGGCTGAGGTGAAGTAGTGCTCCAAGGGGTTAGGCCTGTGCCTAGGTGCTTTGAGCCCCTCATTAGCATAAAAATAAATGTATCCATTTTTCAAAAACTAAACATCAGATTGCTGCAAGAGAGAGGTCATTGCACATAGCATGGTCCACCTTAGAAGGAAGTATGCTTTACTAGGATCGATCATGCTGACAAATGCTCTTTAAATATACTGTGCACTAAATTGCGACATACTAACCATGCTATTAATTTGGTCAACTGGCTGTGTCTGTAACCTCAGTAGGCCCTAACAACAACACAGATGCTGCAGAGAATATAATCACAGACATCAGCCGCCTGTACAGGTAATTGAAAAAGGTTTTAGCAGAATATTTGATACAGAGTAAGCCTAAAGCCTGGCATAGTATTGCCTTCCCAAAATCCACAAAAATCTTCAGAACCACCAGGAGGACCATTTTTCTCTGGAAAGAATTCTGTTTTCAGCCCACTGGCAAGAAAAAGTTACAAATTGCCATTCTTACATAAGAAATACTACAGATTATTTTAAAAATAATACTACAATCTGCCTATTTTTCAGTAGGGGCTGTGTTGGTGATTTTAAGTCTCTACACCTTGACAAACCATGATAGGGTAACCTTTTTGCTTTTTACTCCCTTTAAAATTAAGTTTTTCTTTTTATCATCATATTCTGACCCCAGAACTTTTATAGAATTATGTTTATGGAGCTGTGTGAGAGATCATTTTTTGTGCCATGCTCTGTAGTTTGTATGACTTTTTGATCGCTTTTTTATAATAGATTTTTAAAAAAATGTTTTCAATTATTTTTAGGTGACAATAACATGCAATCATTAGATTTGCATGTTGTATTCTGTAATGCATATGTATGTATTACAGAATACTGAATTCAGCATATTCCAATGCAGTGCTGCCAGGCTTGCATTGGAATATACTAGTAATTGGCCTATAAACCTTGTACAGGGTTAGACTTATTACTAGTATGGGCCGGCTTCCCCGATATCAGCCAGAGGAAAATAGCTATTACTTAACATTCCCCAAATGTCTACTTTATGGTGGCATCATTTTGTAAATGTCATTTTATTTTTTGGGACGTTAGAAGGCTTTGAATTTTAGAAGCAATTTGGAAATTTTTTAAATAAAATTTCCAAACCCACTTTTTTAAGGACTAATTTAGTTATGAAGTCATTTTGTGGGGCTCACATAGTACAAATCACCCATAAATTACCTCACTTTAGAGCCTACTCTCCTCAAACTACTCAAACTGATTTTACAAACTGGTGTTCCATAAGAATTAAAGGAAAATGGAGGTGAAAGTTCAAAATTTCCCTTTTATTTTTGCAGATTTTCCATTTTTATCCATTTTTTTTCGTGTGATACAGCAAAGGTTAACAGCGAAACAAAACTCAATGTTTATTACCCTGATTCTGTAGTCTACTATACTCTTTGTAAACTGCTGGGTGCAGAAGGGAAAGAGCGCTATATGGATTTTGGGGGGCAGATTTCACAGGGATAATTTTAAGTTGCTATTTCGCATTTGAAGACCCCCTGATGCACTCTTACAGTTAAAACTCTAAAAAAAAATGACTCAATTTTCGAAACTACAGAATACGATGAGTTTTATTGGTACTATTTTGGGGTACAACTTATATTACGCTTTTTGTGAGGCAAGGTAACCAAAAAAGAGTTGTCCTGACAGAATAGATCAACTGTTATTTTTATAGAGCAGGTTGATATGGGCACAACAATACCAAATATGTAATTTTATTTTTTTTATTCAGTTTTACATAATAAAGCATTTTTGAAAAAAAAAATCATGTTTTTAGGTACATGATTTTTTGATTTCTCAACATCACACTTTTTTTGGAGCAAGGTTTCCAAAAGAAAAGGCTATTTTGGCAATTTTTATATTTTTTGTTTAACTGTGTTTACCTGGGTAGATCATGTGATATATTTATAGACCAGGTCATCATGGATGCATCAATACCTAATATGTCTAATTTTATTTTTATTTATTTCAGTTTTATACAATAATAGGAACTAATTTTTTGTAGGCTGACATTTTTATTGGTACCATTTTTGGGTACATATGATTTTTTGATTATTCAATATTACACTATTTTGGGGACAGGTGACAAAAAAATAGCCATTTTGGCACAGTTTTCTTTTTTTTTTTAAAGCGTTCACCTGATGAGGTAGATCATGTGACATTTTTATAGAGCCGGTCGTTACAGATGCGGCTATACCTAATATGTGTATTTTTTAATTTTTTTTATCTTTTACAGAGTAAAACCATTTTTAAAAAGAAAAAAAATCTTGTTTTTCTGTTGCCATTTTCTGAAAGCAATATTTTTTTCATTTTTATGGCAAATGTCTTATGTAGGGGCTCGTTTTTTGCAGGATGTGATGATAATTTCATTGGTATCATATTTGGGTACATACAACTTTTTGATCACTTACTATTATTCTTTTTGTGAGACAAGGTGACAAAAAATGACTATTTCAGCACAGTTTTTATTTTATTTTAATGCCATTCAGCTGATGGCATAGATTATGTGACATTTTTATAGAGCCTTTTTTTATGGACGCAGCGATACCTAATATATCAGTTTTTAATTTTTTACTGTACATTTGGTGAAAGGGCGTTTGTTTTTTTACTTTAAACTTTTATTATTAAAAACTTTTTTCATTTTTGCATCACTGTGGGACTTTAACTTTTCAGCGTTTAAATGCTGTTTCAATGCAGTACAACACATCGGCATTGTCAACTATGCCGGCTTATACAGCAGGGCTCCTGCACCCGCCTGATCAGATCAATTACAAGAGACTGCATTTCCCCCAAGTACATGTACATGAGAATGCGTAAAGTGGTTAATCACTTCATGACTGCCACATACGGTTTCCAGTAAAATTAAAAGAAAAAATAAGCAGGCTCATACTGGATATTCAAAGGGAAAAGCTGGATCTCAATATAATGTAACTAAAATTATAACGTGATGTAGGGATGGGGTTGGTTTTAGGCCACAGAGAGTAGAATAATGCCATGTTTTATTATATTAGTATTGTGTTTAAAACATAAAATGAAAGCTATTGGATTATATTCCAAATCCTTTTAAATAAAAAAATGCCCAATTGGCCTCATAATGATGGAAAACAGAAGTAGAGAAGCTAAATAAGGCTAGCCACAAGGTTCAGCTAACACATGATTTTGTCATTATTCATTTTTACATGTGTTCTGTACTGAAAAGTTTGAATAGGATACATTAAAACATTCTATCGGTAGGTCTAGTTTCCAAGCCATGAAATACAAAAAAATTACTAATATACCCGCTCAGGATTTCAGAGGTTAAACTCTGCAGTTTCTATGTTGTGTGTAGAACCACTATTAATCTGAGCTATCTAAAACACCCACATAAGACAGGATTGATATATCAGAGAATATTAACAGTAACATCAAATAAATTATTTATACCCTAAGTGTTGGTGTGGATTAATGTACACTGACACGCAAAGAAGAATATTTAAATAACTAATGCAGCACATAAAATGTGGAATTCAAACATAACCTCACATTCAGACAATTGCATGCTATTATATCTAGCAAAACATAAATCTGCTGTTCTTTTCACTTATTTATTATTTGGAAATGTCACATTTTAATGGAGCCGAGAGTACAAATAAAGAAAATATACAGCAGATTGGATATCCCAAATACGTTTATTGCACATAGAAGAATGTCAGAGATGTAGGCAGTAATATTTCTTCTTTTATTCTATGATTGGAGAGAAACTGAAGGCAGTAAATTAAGGATAACAGAAGAAAAAAAGTTATATACTGTTGGCTTGTACACTCTCTTTGGATTGTACAGGTGAAATCCCATACACAGTTCTTCAGTTCACTCTCAGTGGCTCCTAATTAGCTTCTAGGGACACAGGTCAGCGGTACATCAAAGTCAAGTAGGAAGCACTAAGGGTACTTTCACACTTGCGTTTTTGTTTTCTGACATAGAGTTCCTCCGTCGGGGGTCTATGCTGGAAAGAAACACATCAGTTACAGATAATACAACCCATGCATCCGTTTGAACGGATCCGCTTGTATTAACTTTAACTATTTTTTAACATTGTCAAAACGGATCTGTTTTGAACTCTATTTAAAGTCAATTGAGGACGGATCCGTTTTCTATTGCGGAAGATTGTGCCAGAGAAAATGTTTTGCTCCGCATCCCAGGACGGAAAGAATACCGCAGCATGCTGTGGTATTTTCTCCGTCCAAAAAACGCTCACTGACTGAACTGAAGACATCCTGATGCATACTGAACGGATTTCTCTCCATTCAGAATGCATGGGGATAATCCTGATCAGTATTCTTCCGGCATAAAGCCCCGACGACGGAACTCTATGCTGGTACTTCCAAACACAAGCGTGAAGCACCCTTAGAATGAACAGAGGAACCATATACAGCATTTTGCTTGTACAATCCAATTTACTTTTATATATACAATGTATTTGGAACCATTTCACTTTTTTTTGCATTTTGTTATGGTTATATTGCGGCCTAATTTAAAAAAAATCAAATTTCCCCCATCATTCTGCACTCAATACCTTATAATAACAAAAGTAAAAACAGCGGAACATTTATTAACCCCTTAAGGACACGGCCCTATTTCACCTTAAGGACCAGGTCATTTTTTGAATATCTGACCTTGTCACCTTATGTGGTGATAACTTTAAAACGCTTTTACATATCCTGGCCATTCTGAGATTGTTTTTTCGTCACATATTGTACTTCATGACACTGGTAAAATCAAAAACCCACTTTTTAGGGACCAATTCAGGTTTCAAATCAGTTTGTGAGGCTTACATTATAGAACCCACCCACATTATAAAAACCACCCAAAAATGACCCCATTCTAGAAACTACACCCCTCAAGGTATTTAAAACTGATTTTACAAACTTTGTTAACTCTTTTAGGTGTTCCACAAGCGTTAATGGCAAATAGAGATAAAGTTTCTGATTTTCGATTTTTTTGGCAAATTTTCAATTTCAATCAATTTTTTCCAGTAACAAAGCAAGGGTTAATAGCCAAACAAAACTCAAAATTTATTGCCTTCATTCTAAAGTTTGCAGAAACCCCTCATATGTGGTCATAAACTACTGGGCTCAGAAGGAAAGGAACGCCATATGGTTTTTGGAAGGCAGATTTTACTGGACTGGTTTTTAGACACCATGTCCCATTTGAAGCCCCCCTGATGCAACCCTAGAATAGAATAGAATGTGACCCCATTTTGGAAACTACGGGATAAGGTGGCAGTTTTGTTGGTACTATTTTAGGGTAAATATGATTTTTGTTTCCTCTATATTACACTTTTTTTTGAGGCAAGGTAACAAAAAATAGAAATTCTGAAATTACACCTCCATTTGCCAATAACTCTTATGGAACACCCAAAGGGTTAACAAAGTTTGTAAAATCAGTTTTGAATACCTTGAGGGGTGTGCTTTCTTAGATGGGGGTCACTTTTTTGGAGTTTCTACTCTAGGGGTGCATCAGGGGGGCTTCAAATGGGACATGGTGTCAAAAAACCAGTCCAGCAAAATCCGCCTTCCAAAAACCATAAGGCGTTCCCTTCCTTCTACGCCCTTCTGTGTGCCCGTACAGTAGTTTACGACCACATATGGGGTGTTTCTGCAAACTACAGAATCAGGGCAATAAATATTGAGTTTTGTTTGGCTGTTAATCCTTGCTTTGTTACTTGAGAAATTAATTAAAATGGAAAATTTGAAAAAAAAGAAAGCTGTTTTGGGACCCTTTTTATTTTTTGTTACTTACATAGTTGATCTGACAGGTTAGATCGTGTGCCATTTCTATAGAGCAGGTTGTTACGGACGTGACAATACCAAATATGATTACTTTTTGGGAATTTTTGTTTCAGTTTTTCATAATAAAGCATTTGTGAAAAAAATGATTTTTTAGTGTCTCCCCATTCTGAAAGGCATATTTTTATTTTATTTTTTGGGCGACAGTCTAATGTAGGGGCTCATTTTTTGCGGGATGAGATGGCAGTTTGATTGGCACTATATTGGAGTGCATATGACATTTTGGACGCTTGCTATTACACTTTTTGTGATGTAAGGTGACAAAACTGTTTAAAAAAAAATAATAATTACGGTATTTACCTGAGGGGTAAGATCATGGGATCTTTTTATAGAGCATGTTTTTACGGACGTGGCAATACCTAATATGTATACTTTTTTATGTATTTTACTTTAACACAATTACAGCATTTTAGAAAAAAAAAAATCATGTTTTAATGTCTGCATAATCTGAGAGCCATATTTTTTTTGGTCGAATGTCCTATGTAGGTGCTCATTTTTTGCGGGATGAGATGGCGGTTTGAGTGATACTATTTTGGAAGGCATACGCCTTTTTGATAGCTTGGTATTACACTTTTTGTGATGTAAGGTGACAAAAATGGCTTTCTTTACACCATTTTTTAATGGTGTTCACCTGAGGGGTCAGGTCATGTGATATTTTTATAGAGCAGTTTTTTACGGACTCAGCGATACCTAATATGTGTAGTGTATTTTATAATTTTTATTCAGTGATGTGTTTTTTTTTATTTGAAGATCCAGTGGATCTGGTGTCTACATAATACAGTAAAGTACACTATATAGTGTACTTTACTGTATTTTTTACTTTACAAAGTCTGAATAGACTTTTGCCTTTAGCAGAAGTCTATTCAGAGTTTAAGCACCATGGAGAGCAGGACACTTCTGAAAGCGTCCTGCTGCCATGGTAACCATCACCCGCTGCCAGAACTGAGCAGCGGGTGATGGGGAGGGGGGCTCCTTCCCTCTGCGATCCCATCCTGTCAGGGGGCTGCAAAGTCACAGCAGCCCCCCGATGGGAGAGGGAGGGAGTTCCCTCCTTGGTAACCCCTTCCATACCGCGGTCCGTACGAACCGCGGTATGGAAGGGGTTAAACGGCTGGCATCTGAACAAGCACAGATGCCAGCCGTTTCTATCAGAGTGTCAGCGATATGCAGACACTGATAGATCCACTAGACACCAGGGAATATTACAGAGGAGGTGGGCGGGGGATCGCTATTGCTATCCCGCCTGCCGCACCGCCCGCAACCACCCCCCCAGCCACAATATGATTCGGGGCTGCAGGGGCGTGAAAATTTAACACTTTAGGGGCATTTAGTCTCTGATCCCGATCTGAATTGACCTACGGTTTGCAGCGATGGCCGATATGGGGGGGTCACAGGACCCCCCTAGGCATTTGAACATGGTTCCTGCTGCACGATCGCAGCAGTAACCATATTTCTAGACCAATTTTTTTTTTTTTTAGACGAGATTTTATTCAGGACGTATGGGTACATCCTGTGTCCTTAAGGACTCTGACATTAGGACGTACCCATACGTCCTGTGTCCTTAAGAGGTTAAGACCAGCGTTTTAGGCCAGTCTTAATAAGTCCCTGCGCTGGATCCGTCTAAGTTAGGTAGAGGTGACCACTACCTCTTCTAAATGTAATACAGCTTCCTAGCTATCTTACATTTAGACCATTTTCTACGTCTACTTTTTAGACCTGGCGTGAGTGGTGAAAAGTCACAGATTGCACCACAAAGGACCTTTGCGCTGCAATCTGAGCCAGAAATACGCCTAATATAGGTTTAATAAATGGCCCTCATAATGTTTGAAATCTTTGCTAATTTATTGAAAAGGGAAAACTAAAACTGACATAAGTATTCAGTACTCAGTAGTTAATTGAAGCAATTACAGCCTCCAGTCTTCTTGGTTATGATGCCACAAGGATTGCACCCCTGGATTTGGGGATTTCCTGCCATTCTTTTCTGCAGATCCTCTCAAGCTCTGTTAGGTTGGATGGGACTGTCAGTAGACAGCCTTTTTCAGGTCTCTTCAGAGATGTTCCTTCGTTTTCAAGTCAGAGGTCTGGATGGGCTACTCAAGGACATTCACATGGTTGACCCTAAGTTACTTCTGTGTTGTCTTTGTGCTTAGGCTCATTGTCTTGTTGGAAGATGAACCTTCAGACCAGAGCACCCTGGATCAGGTTTTGATTCAGAATATCTCTGTACTTTGCTCTATTCGGCTTGACCAGTCTCCCTGTCACAGCTGCTGAAAACATCCCCAGAGCTGAATACTGCCTCTAACATGCTTCACTGTGGGCATGGTATTGGGTATGTGACGAGCAAGGTCTGATGTTCTCCAGACATGATGCTTAGAACTGCAGTAAAATAGTTCAATCTTGGTTTCATCAGACCAGAGAATCTTATTCATCACTGTCTGAGACCCCTTTAGGATTTCATGTTTTTTTTTTTTTTTAACAAAGGGGAGGCTTCTTTCTAGCCACTCTGCCATAAAGCTCAGATTGGTGGAATTTTGCAGTGATAGTTGAACTTCTGGAAGGCTCTTCCATCTGCATACAGTATATATGGAGCTGAACCAGATTTACCATTGAGTTCTTGGCCATTTCTCTTACTAAGGATCTTACCTTGGATCCTTAAGAAGGCCTGAGAATGCCATAGCAACTAAACATATCCCTTGATCTCGGCAAGTTTGGACTTTGCCTCTGGGTGTCTGCTGTGTAAAGCAGAAGAAACTTGGTGGCCATGGAATTCACTCAGCTACAATTCAACACAAAAAGGTTCCAGCACTCATGTTTCTTTAGTAGCTAAAATCCTCATCTTTATTCAGGCAGTAGAAACAATGTACAGGACATACACGCACAAGTTTTGTGTTGACGAGTTTCGAACAAAGTTCTTATTCTTAAGAATTTCTAAATAAGAACTTTGTTCGAAACGCGTCAACGCAACACTTGTGGGTGTACGTCCTGTACATTGTTTTCTACTGCCGGAATAAAGACGAGGATTTTAGCTACCAAAGAAACGTGAGTGCTGGAACCTTTTTGTGTTGAATTGTATGCTAAGGCTGACCGTGGTTCATTTTAACCCACCTAGCTGTAGAGGCATATATAATTTTATCACTTCCAATAGATGCCTACTCTTGACATCTAGTACCAATTCTCTCTAAAACTTAACTTTTAATTTTTCGGCTTATAATGAACTCTAATCACTTAAAAAATGGACGCCAATCCTGACTTTTAGATTCACCTAATCTTAATATTCCTGAGCTGAAATCCCTTGCTCTAATTGCTGAGAGGTTGCGCGCTAACTCAGTACTGATATGCTTGGTGAGGTCAGGATTGTATGTCACATTTAAAATCTATACGCACTACCCCCCCGACATGTTTCACCTAAACTGGCGTCTTCAGGGGTTCCAGGTAGCGTCTGGGAGAACGTTAGGGAGGACAAGTTAAGACGCTACTCGGAACCCCTGAAGACGCCAGTTTAGGCGAAACATGTCGGGGGGTAGTGCGTATAGATTTTAAATGTGACATACAATCCTGACCTCACCAAGCATATCAGTACTGAGAGATAGCGTGCAACCTCTCAGCAATTAGAGGAAGGGATTTCAGCTCAGGAATATTAAGATTAGGTGAATCTAAAAGTCAGGATTGGCGTCCATTTTTTAAGTGAATATTAGAGTTCAATATAAGCCGAAAAATTAAAAGTTACGTTTTAGAGAGAATTGCTACTAGATGTCAAGAGTAGGCAAATCTATTGGAACTGATAAGGCTGACCGTGCACACGGGTGATCCAAGTGAATTGGTGACTGCACCCTCCTCACCTACAAGCTAATCCTCTCAACATTAAATAACGCACCATATCGTTTCTATCCACTGGGTGCTGTTCACATAGTCAATACAGCCAAAACTAAAACTGCACTTTTCCTAATCTCATATTATTGGATCGCAGTTTGAAAATAGAAATTCAGAGCAGTTCTATCACATCAAACAGGGCTTTAGGTCAAACTCCACATTTAGTCCCGGTGGCTGTAATGTGTCTACTTTATGGAATGGCTCTATAAAGTAGACACATTACAGCCACAGGGACTAAATGTGGAGTTTGACCTAAAGCCCTGTTTGATGTGATGGAATTGCTCCGAATTTCTATTTTCAAACTGCGATCCCATAATATGAGATTGGGAAAAGTGCAGTTTTAGTTTTGGCTGTATTGACTATGTGAACAGCACCCAGTGGATAGAAAGGATATGGTGCGGTATTTAATGTTGAGAGGATTAGCTTGTAGGTGAGGAGGATGCAGTCCCTAGTTTCTGGAGTATATCATGTGAACAGATCTCTGTGAGTGAATACGAGAGGGAGGGATATTTATCTCTTATCATTGAAAGAAGTGCAATCTTCTATTGGTCAGAGTAAATCATGTGACTGGAGTAGTGATAAATGGGAGTTTGTAGTTTTATGAATGGGAAAATAATTAACTTTTTAGTTTCTAGAACTTTGATAGACAAAGTATGCACATCGAGTGTGAATTTATAAATATGAAATGTCTGTATTATTGATATTTTTGGAGAATTGTTTTATATGGATACTTGATGGGGAAGGTGGGGATATGCATTTGAAGATATAAAAAGACAGCCCCTAAAAGAGGGTGGAGTATTTGGCCCTGACGAAGCGTGAGCGAAACCCAGGTCGGGCAGGAATACGAGAGTGATCTTACTGATGATATGCTGTTAACTTTAACACATCTGTGAGTAAAATAAAACCCTTTTCATGTGATCCTGTCAATGGTGCTTCACTATCTATGCAACCTTCTGATACTTAACAGAGCAACTTACCCAGAGGGATAGTGTCTCGTGTAAAGATTGATGTTCTTTTCCCTGGGTCTGTGACACGCCTATGACCTGAACATAGGAGAAATCTTTCCTGAAAATGGAGAAGCAGCGCGGTCCTATATAACGTATACGGTGAGATTCAGGGACAGAGAAGGAATATGTCTGTGGTTCCCATAAACCTGGACTAAGAAGGACAACTGGGGTATGTCCCGTGTCATCAAACCGTCAGTAAGAAGGAAACAAACTGTCCCACCTCTTGACAACCTGCCCGAGATTTAGACTCTATATATGGTGTATTTAACATTTATTATTGTCTATAATTTGACAGGGGTTCTGTAAAAAAAATGTTTTATGTATTCAATAAAAGGTATGTTTTAATAATGGAGGTAAATACTTTAGTTTATATGGTTTAATACTCCTGGTAAATATCCAATGTTTGTTTTTGGTTTTGATGAAAAATAGAGAACGCAAATTTTTATCCCAAATTTACTTTCCTTTAACAGTAGTACTTTAAAGAGGTACCCCACAACAATGGTGATGTTACCACCCAGCTTCAATGCACAATTGCTGACATTATACTACCAACCAAGCCAACAACTAATATGCCAATGGTTTGAACCTAGCATTAAGAAAACAAGAGGGGTTTTTGTATCTCAGAAGCTTAGCCAATGGATTTTACAATGTCCAAGATGAAATCTCTAAATAAAGATGAAGGGGTACTTTCATCCTAATAAGAATTGAGGGTCCTAAAACATGGATTCAATTTACTGCCTTATAGGATTGTTGTGGTATTTACTTTTGCAAGATAGACACATAATGAATTGTGAAGCTGTTTACAAAAAATTTGTAGTGTTTGAATTGTAATGGGACGGTAATGTTTTTACAAGTCATACACTTTTGCACCAGCAGATGGCATATGGGTGGCACTGAGAATGGAGCCAACCACTCCATTCTCCCCTACTCTTAATAGGAGTGGGCTGGTACGACTTCCTGTCAGCAGGGGAAGCTAGCTGGGCTAGTGAGGAGACAGGGAGAAAGTCTATCCTGTTCCATGGGGCCTTAGGACCAGAAAATGGCTTGTCTGTGAGGAACACTCCAGGGAGATGGAAAGGTCCAAGGGCCACAGAAACCCTGAAAGCTACGGCATTACAGACAGCAGAGTGACAAATAGTGTATTAACAAATATCATCTTTATTAAATCATTGATACAAAATACATGATACTCATAAGATTACAATTACACTGCATGATTAATGTGACTGATTAAAAACCCACTACTCCAGATCCAACTCACAGGGTATAATCTATATACATAAAGTCGACCTTGTGCACAGAGTATGAATCAAGGTATATATTATTGTTCAAGGAGGGGAGGGAAGAGACATGGGGAATGTCAAGGAAGTACAATCATAATCTTCCCCAACAGAAAATCACCATCCCAAACTGGTCTCCCTGGGCTATCTCAATCTTATCACCCAGAACTGCACTCATAACCAGAAATAACCCTCGTTACCTCCAAAAAGACCCAGGAGCAGACCGGAGAGTGGTACCCCGACGCGCGTTTCGCCTCACTTCCTCAGGGGGCGTGTCGGCGTCCCTACGCACACAGGTTTAAATACCCCCTCCTCATCATTAAGATCATTCCTATTGGATAGACACACCTGTTTTCCTTGTGTTAGTATTATCCCTCTGTCTCACGTCCGCTCAGCCGCACCACCCAACGCGATGACGTCGTCAGCGCGGGGCAGAGCGGCGATCACGCGCACCATGTCACGTGACTGCCGACGTCAGACAGAGAGGTGTGACCTATCTGTCAGCTGACCGCAGGTCCTGTGCGGGAAAGAGTGGGTAATCTTTCATTGCTCTTCATGGTCACCAGGACCCCACTTGCGAATACCACCAATAACAATAGTCCATGTATCTTCCCTACCCAGTAGACATTATAAAATATAGCATAAATAATTAAATTTTAAACCATTAGTGAAACAAAAATAAAAAACATTCTTTTACATTACGAATTGCCTACATATTGACAATATATAGTATAATATACTCAAGTGAACACCTGTATCATGGTGTCATCGTGCTCACATATAAACAATTACAAGTGACATATGCTGAATTGCACTATTAGAGTAATAAAAGAAAAAGGAGAGAGCAATAAAAAAGTATAATAAATATATATAAAAAATATAAAGTCATATATAAGACATAACACCCCAATGAGACAAATTACTATGCGTACATAAAATCCTCACACATCTCATAATCAAATGATAATAAAATATCTAAAAACATTGGTGTAAAGTGCATCAAGTGAACAAAGTGCAAGTGCAAAGTGATGGTGCAGTGCAAAACAATACCATGCAGTGATTTAGTGAAAAAAAATTTTTGTTTTGAAAGTATTATTTTAAATCATATCATGTACGCAAATATCCCTGACTCAAATAGATTATCACCTCTAATCACATATACATAAAGAGGAAATGAGAAGAACTCCTTCATATTGTGCAAAAATATGCAAATAAAAAAAAAAAAAAAAAAAAAAACCCTGTATAAAGTTGTCTTGCATCCGCAATGCATCCACTTTTCCATATGTAACCCAGTCGGTCTGACGCTGACAGTTCATCTTACTCCTAGGTCACTTATACCAGGACAGGTTATCCAGACTAGAGATCGAATGAGAGAGAGAGACCAAATAAATACACATAAACATATGTAAACACATATTACAGGACACCCCGACACCACTGTTAAAATAAATCTTTAAAATAACATTATATTATTATAATTAAAAAGCATTGCAAAACATCAACAACATTTGGATCCGGGATCAACCACGTGCCCCAACAGACAGGCATCAACAATAGGCCTTAAAACTCCACTACAAATAGGGAACAAAACTGTTTCCCTCGTTGAGGCCATGGGGAGTGATGGTGTTTAATAGACAAATCCATTTAGTCTCTTTCTGTGCGAGTGTCCTCTTCCAGTCACCCCCCCTGATTGGGATGATGACTCTGTCAATCCCTCTAAACCTCAAAAGTGATCCGTCACAGTCATGTTCTTCTTTAAAGTGACGGGCCACTGTGGTTAAGTTGGTGGGATCCTCCTCATCTCTGGCCCCCTCAATTGCAAAAACATGCTCCCTAATTCTTCGTCGGAACTGTCTCGACGTCAGCCCTACATAAATTAGATTGCACGGACAGATGGCCCAGTAGATCACCCCTACCGTGGTACAGTTTATCGGATGTGTGATCCTATACTCCCTGCTGTTAGTGGAGTTATGAAATGTCGTGGCTCTGTCCATATTGGCACAGGCCACACATTTCCCACACTCCCGATTCCCCCACGGTACACCTCTGGAACCAAATAGGCCAGTTTGTTTCTTGGTATAATGACTATAGACCAGATGGTCTTTCAGATTCCTCGCTCTCCTATATGTAATCGCCGGATATTCCGCAATTGCCTCACATAATTGTGGGTCCAATTGATCACTTGATGCACTTTACACCAATGTTTTTAGATATTTTATTATCATTTGATTATGAGATGTGTGAGGATTTTATGTACGCATAGTAATTTGTCTCATTGGGGTGTTATGTCTTATATATGACTTTATATTTTTTATATATATTTATTATACTTTTTTATTGCTCTCTCCTTTTTCTTTTATTACTCTAATAGTGCAATTCAGCATATGTCACTTGTAATTGTTTATATGTGAGCACGATGACACCATGATACAGGTGTTCACTTGAGTATATTATACTATATATTGTCAATATGTAGGCAATTCGTAATGTAAAAGAATGTTTTTTATTTTTGTTTCACTAATGGTTTAAAATTTAATTATTTATGCTATATTTTATAATGTCTACTGGGTAGGGAAGATACATGGACTATTGTTATTGGTGGTATTCGCAAGTCGGGTCCTGGTGACCATGAAGAGCAATGAAAGATTACCCACTCTTTCCCGCATTAGGACCTGCGGTCAGCTGACAGATAGGTCACACCTCTCTGTCTGACGTCGGCAGTCACGTGACATGGTGCGCGTGATCGCCGCTCTGCCCCGCGCTGACGACGTCATCGCGTTGGGTGGTGCGGCTGAGCGGACGTGAGACAGAGGGATAATACTAACACAAGGAAAACAGGTGTGTCTATCCAATAGGAATGATCTTAATGATGAGGAGGGGGTATTTAAACCTGTGTAGCGTAGGGACGCCGACACGCCCCTGAGGAAGTGAGGCGAAACGCGCCGGGTACCACTCTCCGGTCTGCTCCTGGGTCTTTTGGAGGTAACGAGGGTTATTTCTGGTTATGAGTGCAGTTCTGGGTGATAAGATTGAGATAGCCCAGGGAGACCAGTTTGGGATGGTGATTTTCTGTTGGGGAAGATTATGATTGTACTTCCTTGACATTCCCCATGTCTCTTCCCTCCCCTCCTTGAACAATAGTATATACCTTGATTCATACTCTGTGCACAAGGTCGACTTTATGTATATAGATTATACCCTGTGAGTTGGATCTGGAGTAGTGGGTTTTTAATCAGTCACATTAATCATGCAGTGTAATTGTAATCTTATGAGTATCATGTATTTTGTATCAATGATTTAATAAAGATGATATTTGTTAATACACTATTTGCCATTATTTCGGTTGTGTTGTATACTGTACCCCCACCAGGCAATGTGGTTTTTTTTGTTGGTATAGACAGCAGAGTGAGCAGCTTCACAGACACTGCTGCAAGGTGAGGGAGAACAAGTTAAGACACTCATCAACATAGACAAACCTGAAAGCCTGCATTGCATAGTGGACACCTTCAGTCACAGGCAGAAGTTTTGAAGCTGTAGTAATGGGGAATCAATAGAGAGACTTTGTCGGCTAGAATAATTTTGAGTGCCATTAATTGCCATCGAATAAGCCACTATAACTCATCATCTGGTGACAGAAACTGCACCTTGTACCTACAAATTGCTGGATGTATAACAAAGTATTCTTTGTACTCCGTAATGAAAGACGTCTGATGTTCTCCTATGTCTGCCTGATTCCTTCAGACCATCTTTTCACTCTACCGAACCACAGAGAGCGACGGCCTTATGGAGTACATTGTGACACAATTTCTCATCAGGGCCACTATCACTCCCATCCTCTTGTTCACACGAACGTGCTGTGTTTTGCGGATGCGCAAAACACAAATGCCGCCCGTGTGCCTTCTGAAATTTGCGGAACGGTACGGACAGCCCTTTATAGAAATGCCTATTCTTGTCTACATAACGGACAAGAATAGGACATGACTAATAATTTTTAAGGGGCCACGCAACGGAGCAACGGATGCGGACAGCACACAGAGTGAATGGGTCCGCACCCGAGTCGCAAAAAATGCGCCTCGATTCCGGAGCCAAACCACGGTCGTGTGAATGAGCCCTTAAAGGGAAGACCCCTGCATCGAATCCTGAAAGAGTCAGACTTACCTGCTAACTGCCGTTCTGATTCCTTCTTTCAGTCCCCAGTTTGTTTTCTTCTGCTTGGTGCATGAGCACACATCATCGCTGAAGCCAGTCATTGGCTGCAGTGGCCATGTCCATACTTCAAATTAAATAAAATGGGGATTGGGAGACTGAGAAATGGGCCCAGGGCATAGAATTGGAGCAGTGGGGAGCAGGTATGACTTTCAAGAGACAATGCAGGATAGGCCTTTGTGTAACAGTTAATATTCCTGGAATAACCTTTTAAGCTATATAAATTTGAGGGGAGGGGCATCATCATAACTCATAAGCAATTGAGTAATTTTATTAACACAACTTTAATTGGAAGGTTGTGCAGCTCTAACCAAATTTCACACTGAAAACAGGACTATGTTAAGTTACCCATTTATAAAACAAAACTCCATTTATTTAAAGAAATACTCAAACACTAGGGTATATAGCAAACTCCTCTTTTATTTGACATTGGTATTGACAGTGGTCAGCTACGGAATCAGCCATGGCTTCAATACATGTGAAATGCAACAGTTCCTGCTGACAGTAGGAACATTTTACTATAAGACTTTTCCCATGTTGTTTTCAGAGCAGGGTTTTGATAACGTTTTCAGGCACAATATTACTAAAGCAAATTACCAACTGCATAGGAAATCACAAGGCCTCATTAACGCTGACCCACGTGCCCATTAAGAGTGCTCTTTCGGTATTGTTGATCAGAAAGAGCATGACACAACCCATGCTGTATGAGAAGGGGGAAACAAAGGAGTGAAGTGGATGAGGTATTTGCAAGTTTAATAGCAATTTCAATAATAAACATGTAGTGTTTATAGCACATAATGCACTATGGTAATAAAAAATGCAAGACTGGAGAATAATGTTGGTAATATGAAAAGATCCAGATTGGCATATAAAAATATTTATAGCTGAAATGCTCCTTAAAAGAAGGCAATGTTCTCTACAATCAAGATTATACAATATATTACCTTATTTCTCACAAATATATAATAAAGTAACCTAATGTGCTTTCAGCTGCAAGCTGTAGTGTGTACTGACATCTTATCAGACGGCAATTGCTAAGTGCTTTGAAGGCTTAAAACAAGTCATTTAATACCATGTGGAATTTCTGCGCAGCATTGGACTTGTTGACCTTGTTATGTGTGCTCTTCACCCTTGACTGAGAACGCTGGCTTTGACAGAGGGTGAGGGAAACATTGCCTTTGCATTTGTTTTTTTCATTTCTGTCTATCTGCTTCATTAAGACCAACATGCTTCTATGATTGGTTTGTGCTAATATACCTGCAATATCTGGTTCTGCTTCCTTAAAGGAGTTGTCCTGCCATATATATTGATGACCTATAGACAGGATAGGTCATCAGTATCTGATTGGCGGGGGTCTGACAACCAGCCCCCTCTCCAATCAGCTGATTCAAGAGGAGGTGGTGCTCTATGTAATCGCAGCTTCCTAGTGATTACACCACGCATTTAGAGATGAGCGAACATTAAAAAAAAGTCCGGTGTTCGGGTTGTGGTAAGTCGCGCATCCCGTTATGGATTCCACTATAGCGGCATATGGAATCCATAAGGGGCGGCTGCCACCAACCCGAACTGTTGAACAGCCGAAGGACCTGGGGTGACGTCACTGTCATGTGATCAGTGCAGGGGGCGTGGCTCAGCACTGGATTTGATCCTGTGCTGAACTACGCCCCGTGCACTGATCACATGACAGTGACGTCACCCCAGGTCCTTCGGCTGTTCAACAGTTCGGGTTGGTGGCAGCCGCCCCTTATGGATTCCATATGCCGCTATAGTGCAATCCATAACGGGATGCACGACTTACCACAACCCGAACGCCGAACACCGGACTTTTTTTTAATGTTCGCTCATCTCTACACGCGTTGTCTCCTGTAGAGCAGCGGAGTAGTGTAATTACAAGTACTTGCTCCATTAATTGATGACCAATGATAGGTCATTAATATATATGAAAGGACAACATCTTGAAGGCGTACCTAACTTTTCATCAAGCTTTGTATTAATCAATAGTACAGTGTGTGTACCTGAGGAATAACACTATTCCTGGTTACTATATGACATTTATTTGGCATCTTTTGTAGCAGTTTTCCCCTGTGCATGGAATGTCTAGTTTTTACTTCTTGATCAGGTGGTGGAGCCTAGCTGTCATCCACTGCACACAGATAGTAGAGTAGAGTCTGCTTGCTAACCTTCCTTTCTTCCATATGGCTGTGAATAAAGCACTTGGGCTGACATATAAATTTCCTACGTAGCTGCAGAAGTTTCTTTGAATGTGCTTCACTCAGCTCCTGCTCACTCCTCCCCCTTTGCCTCTTCACAGGCTTGTATTGACATGTGTAATATCATAATTCAGCAGAGTGGATCCATCCTGGATGGGTTTAAGACATTCTTCAAAGTGAAAAGCATTTAGCAAGGGTGTTTGGGGGGGCGTCGAGGTAAAACGCTAAAAACATGAAAACTAGACATTTCTCTCTGATAAGTAATATTACAAAGTTTCTTATGGTCGCTTGTATTACTGATTAATGCAAAGTTATTCAAAAAGTTAGTGACCATTTCAGGTAAAAAAAATAATTTCTGCTGCTTTTTATAAAGCAATTTCCATATAAAGTATACTTTGGTATGATAAGTTGATCATAAAATAAATATATACTGCATGTGCATTATGAAAAAGGGTGAAGATAATATTTAGCAAACAAAATAATTACAAGAAATTTCAAACTGTACATTAAATGATTGTCTAAGTGCAGTTTCACCTTTAACATGTTACAGTTATCAAAGTAGTCCATATAAAAAGTTTTGTAACTTTACAGATACATTGCTACTCTGTACCAGTCCTTAGTTACAGCTTTCATTACAGCCCATAACAATATTATTCACACATCTAAGCTCCCTTTTTTAAAGGGGTTTTCTGAGATTTTGATCCTGATAACATCTCCTCAGGTCAATAGGGACCCCCACCAATAAGCTGTTTGAGAAGACACCAGTACTTCTGTGAGAGCTGCGACCTTCTTACAGCCTACCAAGCACAGCACAGTACATTCTATAGTGACTGTGGTATCGTGGTCAAGCCCATTGAAGTGAATGGGGCTGAGCGCGATACCAAGCACAGCCGTTATACAATGTATGAAGCCGTCCTTTTTTAGGCTGTGAGAAGGCCGCCTCGGTCACAGGAGTGCCGATGCCTTCTCAAACAGCTGATCGGCAGGGTGTTGGACCCCCACCAGTCAGATACAGATGACCTATCCTGGGGATAGGTCATCAGAATCAAAATCTCAGAAACCCCTTTGAACACCTATTGCTTGTTCATCATCTATACAAACAATGCCACAGTTCAGCAGCATTATAAGTGTTCTCCTAAGCTGCAACTGTCAAAAAATGATCAGCTGAGACCAAAGACCAATAAGCAACCACCAGAATTGTGAATGTAGCTCTGGAGTATAGTGCAGGTTGTAACTAAGGATCATAAGTGAAATGAAAAAAAACAAAAAAAAAAAACGAATTGCATAGTTACTTAGAATATAGTTTTAGAATATAGTTGTAGAATATACATTTAAATAGTTAACTGATGGTCGGAAGTGAAACTGCACCTTCAAACAATATTTATTACAACATGTGAAAGCAGTCATTCCAAGAATAGAAATGCTAGAATTCAATGTCCTTAATGTGGTTGCCACAGAACCACAAGCTATCACCTCTCCAGATGATAAGCGGTAAGTATCTGACAAAAAGGGCCTTCACTGATCATAAGAATAGAGACCCTGTGTCCACCGTTTAAATGAAACAGTGGCCATGTTATTTTTCTGGGACAACCCCTTTAAGGAGTTGCTAAACTGCTAATGTTTTTGAAGGAGGCATTTTCCCTACATAAGCAAATAAGAAATAGAAGAAATTACACTTACTAAGCCGCATAACCTGGGACTGTGTGGCATCATTACAAATAGCACTGTATATATTGGAGATCAAGTGTGTAAAAGAAAAAAAAGTTCTAAATGTTTTTTCACTTTCAGTACCAAAAATGAAAGACAAAATAACTATTGGTTATTGTTGAAAAACTAGAAGTAGACCTCTATCCAAAGCCTGTTGGAAGCAATGGTCAGAGAGCTATGTACTGAGGTCCTGAACTAGAGTCATCAACTCTTATATACTATATTATTGTATTTCTAAGCTTGGGTCCAGGGAGGGAATGGTAGAAAACTCACTTGAATTGAAAGTTATGGAATGCTTGAGACTGCACACAGTCTGTATGGTTGGTATATACTACATTACTGCATTTTTAAGCTTGCATCCATGGAGGGAATAGTAGAAAACCAACTTTTATAGACAGTTATTGGATGCTTGAGACTGCATACAAAGCTTTCCATGGTTACTTGAAGATCGGCACATGGTTTTATTTATATGTGTTTGATAAAAGCCGGAAGAACCACACCACTTTGTTAGAGAGCCCGCAGCCTTGCAAGTAGAGCTTCAACCTCTGGAATTGACTCTGCCTTGACAGCAGTGCTGTGACCTGCCCCTTTGTCTCTGTGCCCTTCTGAGTTGCACACCTCTTTTCTAGCGGTAACCTTACTTCTTGTTGCAGACGCATGAGATTCCGACTCATAACTGAGTTCCTTAGCAACTGGAGCCCTTGCAGCTGTAGAGTGGATATTTGGTCGTGAACGTGATCTCTCAAATTGAGGTTTTTGGTTTTCTGTGGAAATTAGAAGAGGAGAAAATGCTAGGTTATTAAATTGAATTACATTTTAAGCATACATTGCATTATATACCCAATTTATAGAACATGGAAAAGGTAATTTAGGGCTGAAGCTGAAAGTAGGAGGAAAAGCAAAAATATGCTTTAAGTGCGGCGGCATAAAATAAAGAGCAAAGGAAAATATATACTGGTATTAAAAGGACAGTCTCTAGAAAGCAGCGATTTTGTAAAGTAGTTGTTTATAGCTGATCTGGCCCGAGAGGGGAGGATATTGATGACGGTAATACATCTTTATCAGGGTAATTTGCATTTGCACATAAAATAAGTCTGATAAAGAGAACGCATCAGAAGTAAATATATTTTATTTTCGGTTGCATTTATTACAATGAATATGCAGGCTTTCTTCCTGGTTATAAAGTCTCAGTGTCGGGAGGAAACTTTACATTTGCAATGAAATCAGCACTGCAGTTTAATGTTCCCAAGAAATCTATTTTCCTACATTGTGATCTTTTTCTAGAAAGCGACTATTAAGAGACAATGATCTTGACTTATCACAAGTGCGGAAAAAGACGGCCACACTGGCTGATGATAAAGTGACTGTCTGCGGCTGACTCCTCAAATCGTTAGTGCTCATTTTCAAGAATGATCCCTCCCATAGATATGCAGCCTCCTTAACACTGGCATATTCAATATCCAGGCAACCTTGAGCAGGGGGATTGAAAATGGCTTCAGAAACTTGATATGACATTTAAAGTTTGTCGGTTATCGGCTGAAAGATGTCCTATCATCTCAATAGTAATGACTTTGGAGCACAGGCAGTCACTCATGACAGTGTGGTTTATGCGAGAGCTGAAAATTCCTACTGAAAACAGCTTGTACATTAAAAGGTGGTTGCTGAAGATATTTACTGCATTGTCATTTTCTGACCAGGGGCTCACAATGATGGATGAGTATTTTACACATAATCTTGACAATTACCCACAGTGCGTCCACTGTTTGGTTACAGGAAAAGAGGAAAAGAAAACCTTCAAATTATGAAATAAAATGTGTGCAGTTTAACTAGAATTAGTCAAAACTGGACATGATTTCCCAGCAGAATATTACTCTTATAGAGATGTCTCAAAATCAGACGTCTCTACCCTCAGCATATGTGGAATACATATTACTGTCACCTCACACATACCACAAGGAAGGATATCCATTTAGATTAGTGGATGTATAGAGGGTCAGTTTATTTTACTGAGGTTTTACTGAGGTTTCAAGGATAACGTCTGAGCAGGTAGAAGCCACCTAGTAAATACATCTTATGTAGCTGTAAAATGAAGCTCCAGCTTTATGGCAAATATTAAAGCTTTATGGATTTTCCAATCTTGAAAAAAATGTAATGTAGAGTAAAATCTTAATATCCTGGCACATTTAGGACTGGACGATGGATCCATAAGTTCTCTTTACAACCTAATCTTGTTCACTTCCAATCAACGGAGACGAAAAAGGGTTTCCACCATTTGTCTTTTCACTGCTATATAAAATATAGATCCTGAAAACGTATGACTACTTGGTAATATCAGAATAAAATGGAGTTTTGGGCACATGTCAGACCAGCAGAATTTACAATTTGATGAATGGTAGACTACTGGAACTTTTATGGCCATGAAAGTGACCAATCTTTACCATGTTTGTAACAATGCTTATTCTTCCCTGACATAACTTGTGCATACTGGCATCTGTAAAAGACCTCCACTCTAGCAGATCACATCAATTATGGGTAGTCATCACAAAAGGTTAAACTTTACATAAGAATAGGTAAACAGATTGGCAAAGTTTGGTGCTCCAGGACACATGAATGAGTATATCAATGTCGGTTGGACCATGGAAACGTCATCATTAGCACATATGCAAGGGCTCCAATTAACATAAGTATTGTATATATTGTAAATATGTATAACTCTCTATTGCATACTATATCATACAATGCGGGAGGTTTATCAATGTATTTAAGGCTTCATGCACACGACCACATCCATATTTCAGCCCGCAACCAACAGCTCCACAAGATATGGACAACTTCAATGCACATTACGCATTTTTCTCAATCAACTGAAAGGACTAGAATAGGCCACTTTCTATAATTTGCAGATCAAGCAATCATCAGTATTATGGATACACAAAGAATATGCATGTGCGCATGATCCTATAGAAATGAATGGGTAGGTATACTATGCACAAAAAATGCGGATAGTAATGGATGAAAAATATGGTTATGTGCGTGAGGCCTTGTATCTGAAAAAACGGCAATAACTTAAGTCATGAAAAAGCAGCCATAGCTTCAGAATGACTCTAGCATACTTTCACACAAGCCAATAAGATGACATATAGATGTCTCTAAGATAGACAGATAGCTAAAGGGTCCTGTCCAAGTAATTTTGAGCTATGCTCAGCCCCGTACATTAAAACTAATATACAGTAGTAAGCTGCCGATTGCTTTTAGGGTGGCAGCGGGCCCCCTTCACCTACTGGGTCCCTGTGCGAGTATGTCCATCTCTGGCTCCCTGGCTGGAGCAACAAGAAACTGTTTATCAGTCAGGCTACATTAGCACATTCAGTTTAGAGAAGAAAATGCTGGAAACTCTCCCCAATTAATATCTAATTAACCCTAGGCTAAAATATTCAATGGGCAGAAACCAGATGCAATACCGTGCTGAAATGAAAGTTAATGTGAGCTATCACCCCACAATGAATATATCAGGTTCAGGACCTTTGGTCTTGATCATTAATCCAGTGAGTCCTTTGGAGAGATTCTCAGTTGTATTTCTCTAATAATGGCTTTTTCTACAGTATAAAGATTATAATATGAGCACACAGCGTCATAAAGAAGGAAGAAATGGACAAGAAAATGGAAGAGTGAACTTGCCAAACGCAATCACGAAATTCATTTCAGCCACTCGTCAAAGAGGTTTGCAGCATATTGGTCAAGTAATGAGCAGTGGGCAAAGAAAGGGGTTACATTTTTCATTAAAACAGTGTAAATTTGGAAAAAGTCAAGTCTTTGAAAAATAATGCTATTACTGGAAATGCTGCATTATTGAAAGCAGTGCTCTGCATGAACAAGTAATTAATAGAAAGGTTAAATCTATTTACATTGCTAGGTGAGGAAAGGTATATAGACATTTTGCATAATTGGCTAGTGACTTTTTAAAAACGCAGTAATAAATAGTGCTTACAATGCTTCATTAACCTATAATTGAATTACAAATTTAAGATCTGTTCTTGCTTGTGTAAGGAAAAACAGCTTTCTGATAAGAATAAAGATAGTGATGTTAATTCTGTTATTCCTCGACATATAACCACGTGCACTTAGTTCTTTATACGCAGCTGAAATTAAAGGACATAAAAAAATGTGGTAAAATCTTTTAATCCAGCATTAATGGGACTTTGTGAGCTCCAGATGATCAGATATGCTGGATTACTGGATGGTTTAGAAGGGTGGAGAGCTCAGAGGACGACAGTGGAGGGGAGTCTTCTCATTGCTTCTACCTTATCACTCATCTCTTTCTGGTTTAGTCAACATTAAGGCGGGTTTCTCACGAGCGAGTTCAACGCATTGGACTCACAGCGCGTCAGGGAGAGCACCTGTCCTGACCTCCCAGCACTGATGGGGTCGCATAGTATTTTATTGATTTATGATGCTATGTAACCCTTAGAGTTCTGGAATGCATTGGATAGCACTGACATAATGCTGTCAGTGTTATACAATACATCCCAGAACTATAAGGCCCCTTTCACACGAGCGAGTTTTCCGCGCAGGTGCAATGCGCTATGTGAACGCATAGCACCAGCACTGAATCATGACCCATTCATTTTAATGGGTCTGTGTACATAAGCGTTTTTTTTTCACACATCAATTATGTGTTGCGTGAAAAACACAGGATGTTCTATATTCTGCGTTTTTCATGCAGCCCTGGCCCCATAGAAGTCAATAGGGCTTCAGTGAAAAACGCATTGCATCCGCAAGCAAGTGCGGTCGCAATGCGTTTTTCACTGATGGTTGCTAGCTGATGCAGTTTGTAAACCTTCATTTTTTATCACGTGCGTGAAAAACACATCAAAACGAATTGCATCAGCGTGGAAAAAACTGAACAACTGAACGCAGTTGCAGAAAAAACTGACTGAACTTGCTTGCAAAATGGTGCAAGTTTCACTGAACACACCCTGAACGCATCCGGACCTGATGCTGTGGACATCAGAGACACGGAGCATTAACATGATTGATAATGCTCCGTGCCTCTCTGTGATCTTTTTACAAAAAAATCACGGTGACAACTATCTCACTGTGATTTTGTAGTAAAAAGATCACAGAGAGGCATGGAGCATTATCAATCATGTTAATGCTCCGTGTCTCTGCTGTTCGGAACGGTCTTGGCTATTTTTCACGCAGCGGATTCCACGCACGGCATCCGCTCGTGTGAAAGAGACCTAAGGGTTACATAGCATCAGAAGTCAATATAATGCTATGCAACCCTGTCAGTGCTGGGAGGTCAGTACAGGAGCTGCCGCATACTCCTGCTGCAAGTCCAATGAGTAGAACTCGCTCCTCTGAAAGGAGCCTAACAATATCATGCAGTTCTGGGCTGGATAATCCGATGGCAGACTAGATTAATTTATTTTCCACTCATGTAGTAAAACTGGTTTTGGTAGAGGGGTCTGTCCTCAAAAGTCATGGTATATCTCTAGGATGTGCTATCACTGTCTCAATGAATCTTTATTACATGCTGCAGCTTGTTCACAGTATTTCATAGTCAAAAGTCAATGAACTCCCTTTAATGGGATGATCAGTTTTAATTACACAGCGCCGCCGCTACAAAGGAGACATAGGAGTGCCGTGACTACTTCAAAAAGTTGATTGGCGGGGTGCTGGGCATGGGACCTCCATCAATTTCATATTAATGACCTATCATGAAGATAGGTCATCAATTTAGCAGGGTTTCAGATAGCACACCAATGTAAATTTTCCAAATGCTTATTTATTATTTCATTTTATTCAGCCGTTAAGGGTAGGTATCAGAATAGTGCAATGTTTCGGGCCCTTCTAGGAGGAAGCCCTTTATCAAGCTGGTGAGTATAAATACAAATATATGATAGACCAGCTATAGCTTTACAGAATTCAGATACATGATCATTCTACATACAATACATTACAGGTACATGAAATTCTGACCGTGTTTATCATTGAAATACATGGAGTTATCATGGTACTATATATTCTACATGGTCCTCTTAGTGTCCTTAATTCATAGTTTCATACATGATTATAGTAAAATTCATGAGTCGTCATTGTAAATCACATTTCCATACATCATGATTACCCATACGATACATGTAAAGTATCTATAGACAAGAGAGTCTGAAAGGAAGACAGACAACGTGGCCAGGTACAGCGGTTAGCAAGCCTCCCTCGGCCTGGGTGGGCCTAAAAACAAATGGTTGTGATATCATATATACTCCCCCCATGAAAAGATAATATGACCAAAGTTGAATAGCAATAGTAGAGCTGTGGTACTGTAGTTAAAAAGGTGGTATATCGGAACAGTTCCCGAGTCAGATGCATGATAATGCCGATTGGATGACATGTTAGTGCACAGGTACTATACACAGCAAGGTAAAGGGTTCTGTCAAGTAGGTGGAACTGTGAGTGCGCATGCTGCAAGAAGTTCCATTTTAAGTCCTCTGGGAGTTGCTGGCGCATAGAATCATTCTGGGTCTAGAAAACCCCACCTGAGGATAGGTCAATAATGTTATGCCAAACCTTTTAAGCCATTTCCACCAAACTAATGCCTCAGGGCGAGCGAGGATTCTTTTTTTTGCTTCAAATGCACCAAATTTTGGCACCTTTTAAAACAAATGAGTAAAAATGTGCCAATTAACTGGCTACAAGAAACATTTGGAACCAGTCATTGCTGCCAAAGATAAAACCCCAGAGTCAAATTATACAATGAAGCCAGCAAAATGAATGAAGCCAGCAAAGGAGAGTGCCTTGTATTAACTTTGTCTAAATGATAAATGCAATTTTCTGAAGTGAGACAACCCTTTTAAGTTATATTAACAATGCATTCATAAAATCTTCAGACCCTTTCACTTTACTCACAATCTGTTATGTTGCAGCTTTGTGCAAAAAAAAAAGTTTTCTCCCATTAATTTGCACTCAATACCTCATAATGTAAGAGAATTTTAGACATTTTTGCTAATAAAAACAATAAAACTGAAATTTTGCATAGACATAAGTATATAAGTAATCAGATCCTTTGCTATGACCTCTTAAAATTTAGCTCTGGGGGTCTCCCATTACTCAAGATCATCTTTGAGATTGGAGTCCATCTGTAGTAAATTTAGTTGATTGGACATAATTTGGAAAGACACCCCCCGTCTAAATAAGGTCCACAGCTGACAATGCATGTCAGAGCAAAAACCAAGCCACGAGGAGGAAAGAACTGTCTGTAGAGCTTAGGGACAGGATTGTGTGGAGGCACAGGACTGAAGTAGAGTACCAAAAATGTTTCTGCTTCACTGAAAGTTACCAAGTGCACAATGGACTCCATAATTCTTAAACGCAAAAAGTTTAGAACAACCAGTACTTTTCGCACAGCTGGCCAACCCACCAAATTGTAATCAGGGGATAAGGACCATGGTAGAGAGAGGTGAACGAGAACCCAATGGTCACTCTGGATGAGCTCCAAAGATCCTATGTGCAGATGGGAGAAAAATCCAGATAGACAACCATCACTGTAGCACTTCACCAATCTGGGTTTCATGGCAGAGTGGCCAGCAAGAAGCCTCTCCTCAGTAAAAGACATATGAAAGCCTGCCTGGAGTTTGAAAAAAAAGTTAATTGTGACATGTAGCAGCATTTACAGGTTAAGTTCTTACGTCTGTATGGTGGTGGTGGTGCCGCCAGCGGTGATGGGTATCCATCCGTGGTCGCCCAGACATCCAAGAAGCAAAAATAAACCGCAGCACTCCAAGGACTTCAGGTAATAGATAGTTTATTCACCAAAATGTGCGACATCCCACATTTTGTTGAATAAACTGTCTATTCCCTGAAGACCTGGGAGTGCTGTGGTTTATTTTTGCTTCCTGCAGTTTGCAAAAGGCACCTAAAAGACTCTCAGACTGTGAGAAACAAAATTGTGTGGTCTGATGAAACCAAGATTTAACTTGTTGGCCTTAATTCTAAGCATTATATCTGGAGGACACCAGACACTACTCATCTCCTGCCCAATAACATCCCTACAGTGAGGCATGGTGGTAGCAACATCAGGCTGTGGGGTTGTTTTGCAGTGGCTGGGACAGGGAGACTGGATTGAGGGAATGTTGAAGTGAGCAAAGTACAGAGATATTCTTAAAGAAAAACGAATCAAACAAGGCAATACAGAAGTGGATTAGGGACAACTCTGTGAATATCCTTGAATGGCCCAGCCAGAGTCCTGACTTGAACCCAATTGAACATCTCTAGAGACCTGAAAATTGCTGTCTGCATTCAACCTGACAGAGCGTAAGTGAATCGGAAGATAAGAATGACAGAGAATCCACAAATCCAGTTGTGCAAACCTTGGAGCATATCTAAGAAGAATGGAGGCTGTAACTGCTGTCAAAGGTGCTTCAACTAAGTACTGAGTAAAGGGTCGAAATATTTTTAGTTTTTCCTTTTCAAAAAATTAGCAAAGATTTTGAACATTGTGCTTTAATTGGGGAAAATTTGATTTTTATTTTATTTTAGCACAAGGCTGCAACATAACAAACGTGAAAAAAGTGAACGGGTCTGAAGATTTTCTGAATGCACTGTAAATGAGAACTCTACTCCATGTCACTCCTTTCATGCGGAACATAAAAAAAGCATTTTCATGTTGTAAAGTTACCCATCTATAAAGTTTGCTACCACTGTAATCCCTAAAAGATAAGTTGGTCTCTTTAAATTTCCTTCCATAATCAACAATCTGATATTACTCTGTGTCAAATAGTTATAGGATTAAAGGGGTATTCTGGTTTTTATTATTTTTTTGTTTCTATAATAGGAAATCATACATAAATGTATTTAAAATTCTGCATACATACCTCACTTTTAACAGACAGTTGACCCCTACATGCAGAGGAATGGTATAGCCAATGTATCAGTCCTATGTAATGCATCCATGGCCTAACTGAAACACGGCATCAGTCATGTGACGCTCGTTTCACCCTGACATTCAGTAAGGCACGGTATTACATAACATACATGTGCTGGGTCAGCACACAGGACAGATTCATGTGATAAGTAACTAGGAATAGTGGTGGAATCCAGATTTTTATTGTGGTTATTTAGTAACTACATCATTGTGCACTTGTCTGTAACAATTAGTAAAATGGCTGCCTGTTGCTAGGAGATGTTGTCCTGCTAATAAAAAAACAAAACAAAACAAAAAAAAAAAGAAACCTGCTTCTACACAGACACTGGCAGACATGATGAGTTGCTGCTGCAGGTGGTAATACTGTATATACTGTACATGTTCTGCTCCTCAATACACTAATATTCATCTGTTAGATACATAGTCAGTAAATTGGAAGCCAGGTCACATGACTGATGTCATGTTTAGTCTTATCCAGCTTTCCTATGGATGAATTTTACAGGACTAAAATGGACTGTAGTGTTTTTTTTTTCTTTGGGAAGAGGCAAATGCACAGATATAATAAAGGTCTGCAAGCAAAACAGATATAAATTAGAAAATTGTTCCACATCTTACTCTCTATATAAATAATTAAAACCAGCATACCTCTTTAAATAAAAAGGATAAGGATAAATAAACCCAAACTATTGCGCTTGGGATTAGTATTAATCGTCATTATAGCCTTGTACTAGATGGAATGATTACTACTGACCTGAACATACTAGATCAAACTCTGCATCAGCACCATAATAAAGGCACTTTAGCCACAGCATAGCGACAGTGAACAGCACAGTTAGGGTCCATTCACACGTCCGTGTGTGTTTTGGGGATCCACGGATCCGCAAAACACGGACATCGGCCATGTGCGTTCCGCAATTTGTGGACCGCGGATCGCTGGCACTACATAGAAAATGCCTTTTCTTGTCTGCAATTGCGGACAAGAATAGGACATGTTCTATTTTTTTCGGGAACGCGATTGCGGACCCGGAAGTGCGGATCCGCAATTGCGGACCCGGCCGGGACATCGTCTGTCCCCATTGAAATTAATGGGTCCGCAATTCTGTTCCGCAAAATGCGGAACAGAATTGCGGACGTGTGAATGAACCCTTTTTCAGAGCGTGCCTCTCATTGATAAATTTAACAACAGTTATAAACTAAAGTACAACTTTTAGGGCATTATTCCCCTTTAAACTAAATATTACAAATGTGACCATAGTAGAATTGTAATGTTGATGAAGAATTCATACTTCTGGGCTACATTAGTAACAAATTGACCAAAGCATAAGGGTTATCAGAAAATAAAATGCATTTCCCATAAAAAAGTAAACAAGTGCAAAAACCGACTACAATAAGTAATTGTGCTAATTCCGCACGCATCCTCTTCATCATAAATGCACTCACAAATGACACAATTTATATGACAAAAAAGTGAAACCATTCGTATGCATAACAGTGGATGGACGGGGATTTCATCATTCGAAATGACAGATTTTTTTCGGGGAATTATCATATCATAATCAGGCTTGAGTGACCTGTGAAGGATGCTGGAATTTCAATAATCAAATCCGAGTGTGCATTGCAAAGTCTGGACATGTACTAGCTTTTATTGTCAATTTTCCAGGTATTTGCTTGTCAGATATTTGAATGCAATCCCCTGTGTGGACATCTCCGGCATACTAATGCCGAAGCCTCAGATCAATAGATTTCCATTTTTTCATCATGCTCGAAAAAAAGGGATGGAAGCGGTGTGACTTACACCCAAAGATTGTCAAACTTTTATGCCTCTTCTCTGAATGTCATTCCACCTAGATTTATTATTTGCAATGTGTGTTTGAAGTTGGCTCTCGCAGTAGCTGCATTTAATTTCGCTTTGTGAAGGTTTTGCTTTTGAAATTTCGGATAGTCTTGATCTTTCTAAATTAATTTTCTAGAAAGAGCATTTTCACTCTATCAAAACATCACGGGGCACAGTTATAAAAAGCATCATTTTGTAAACAGGTTTTGGTTGGCAAAAAATGGTTCAGTTTCTGAAGTTTGTATTTGGCACTGACCCTTAGAACACTCTCCAAATGGTGGGTAGTCTGGCTGACAGCTGGAGAAGTATGTAAGAAAGTACTGCACAGAGTCAATAGGGAGTGCACCCCCTGCAGGCAGAGTAAAAGAATATATGTCCATGTTTCAGTGGCCCAAAGCCTACTCACTCCACCCTGGTTGGCACATCGCTGGCTAAAGTACTACACATACCAAACAAGTTTATCACTTTCCCTTTAAAGAGGTTGGCCCACGAAAAGTATTTTAGTTTTCAAACCAGCACCTAAGTCTGAATAGTTTGGTAATTGCATGTAATCAAAAATTTAGCATAGCCACTGAGTTATTCAATTAGATGTATCTGCGCCACCCACTGTGGAGCTTGAAAATTAATTTTTTTTTTTTAACACCACGTAACCACAAAAGTTAAAATTGTTTTTTCCATGGTAAAGATGTCCATAGCTGTTCGATGATGGTCCCTGAGATGCACTACACAGATTTCATCCTATGTTCATTTCAATTATTTTCTTCTGCTAGTTATACTGTCCTGGATAACGCCTTTAATTAGTGAAATCCATTAGCTGAAAATGTAGTGCTGCCGAATGGACTATTCAGACAACAGAAAAGTGATAAACAGAGGCCGGAACTGAAATATAACCGAGGGGAAGGGCTGAACATGCAGCTTATATGAAGGGAATACAACACCGAGTTGACTTCTTTGTGTGTTCCACTTTAAATACCATATACTATACCCTGATATGCCGTCAAACGTCACCAGTTCTTCATTGATACTTTACTGCACTAAAGTTCTTTCATACTGATCCCTTTTTTAACAATGTGGTCACAACATACCTTTCTATTTGTACCGTATTTTGTTGTAATATCTTGCAAGGAAATAGAAAAAGCCGAAGGCGGTTGTCCTGTCTTGTGTTTCTCAGTCGATTACAATTGCGAGAGTCATGTCCGTGGAAGGGTTAAGCAAAACATTAAATGAACACCAAGAGACTGGAGACATCGGACTTTATGAAATGGTCGTATGAAGCCGTCTGAAATCAGTACTTTAATAAAGCCCTGGCTCCTAAATATATTGTACCTTTTCTTTCTGAAACCTCTTATTTGTCTTTCCAGGTAGTGGAGACTGTATAATACACAGGGGAGCACTAAACTAACTGACACCATAAGAGCACAGCTGGTGAAAGTGCAAGCCTCCTCTCAAAGCGCCTGCAAATACAGCAGCAGGAGACCACAGAAGGGTTAGTCATGAAGTGGTTAGAGGGAAATCTCTCAACGTTTGAAGAAAACAGTTTGACAGTCAGTTTCAAAAAACAGAATAAGCCAATTGAATGCCCTCGGAAAGCTCAACAGGAGATTGTATTAATTTGTTCTTAGGAAACTGGAGCCCTGTAGAAGAAATGTTTGATGCTTGAAAACCGCAGTTTCAGAACGTGGCCTTGTCAAAGAACCTTGTAGCCGAGATGTTCTTAATATTTCATCCAGTTGATTTAACTAATCTCTTTAACAGAATGTTAGGCTCGGAAAAAGCTAGTGCATGGCAAAAAAAACAATTCCCCTTTATTGCACGAAAGCACTAATCCCCAAATTCCACTGTGTTAACCTCACTATCCACCCAGCAACATCTACTACTATACTGGTACATAGGTGCTGAAATTTGCAGCTTTCTGACATACATGCAGATTTTACTGTGGATTTCACCCTAAAATCCACAACACAGATGGCGTCAAGCCATGGATGGATGTGGTTGGTGCCATCACAGTGCGCGAGATCAAGATGGGTACAAGACTTTTACATTCTCCCAGTAGCAGGTGTATGCACTACTTTGGGCAGTTGTATGGGACATTGTTTATATGAGAGCAGTGGGTAGCCTCGTGGTTGGCTAGCTGCAAGATCTGATCGCTTTTCTAGCACAAACATATGTTACACTTTTCGAGCACAGGCACTTTTGTCTTCAAGTTTTTGCAGTTCCTTAGCACTCTGTGTATAAAACTCTTTGACTTGTCCAGTGTCGCATCTTTTTTATTTATAGGAACCGCGGGGGAGATTTATCAAACTGGTGTAAAGCAGAACTGGCTTAGATTCCAACTTTTATTAAGGTGGAATATGACTGGTTGCTATGGGCAACTAAGCCAGTTCTAATTACACCTGTTTGATAAATCTCCCCCATTGATCTTGCTTCACCCCTGCTCATTTTTAATTTATTATATTACTGTGTATATGTAATATGTCTTTGAGCATAGGAGAGGACCAGTGCAAACAAAGAGAAAAGATATAAATTTCAGACAGATGTCGCCCTTGGTCAGAATTCAAATCCAGGAGACAGGAACGGCAAGACAACAGTGTCAACCGCTGGGCCGTCCTGTAATCTGCCCGCGCCACCGGAGCGCAGGTCTGGAATACCCATCTGGTATGCACTATAGAAATACAGGTGCAGCAGACCACAAGTGCGAGAGTATGGAGGTGCACAGCCTACAAACAATGAACAATGCTGTGTATCATTCCACGCAGATGACATGGAGCTCGCTTGCTCTAAAACGCGGTATTACTTGGAATCACCATAAACTGACATTTCATTGGCATATTTTACTTACTAATTACTATCTCACTGTCATTCTGCCAAACTAATATGTAAATGTATAGTAGGTTTCAGCTAAAGTACAGTATTGATGAGGAGGGGGTGTGAATTCTGCTGTACGGTGACATCCAGACGATTGCAGGAACCTGTAGTACATAACCACAAGAGAAGAATCATCGAGCATGACTGTCTAAAAGGGGTCATATGTACGTAGGTTAACTGCTATAAACTGGCCGTGCACATGGTGAGAATTTGGTGGCCACGCGTTTTCAATTCTGTAGTGTCAGAAGCATTGGTTAATAAAAAAAAAAGGCATTTCTGTGCATTAGGGCATAGCTATAAAAAAGCGAAAACTTCTAAACGTGGCCATGGGACGTATTAGGAGCGTAGTTTGTAATGGAGGTCTACATGGGTGTTACCTGTGTTCCTACACAGTCTGATACTGTCAATCAATGCTTATAATGGCAGATTGTACGGGGACACCCCACCCCCCAACTGGTAACGCCCATTATGGACCTTCATTGTACACTGCTTGTAATTCATTCATAACCTCTAGCAGGAATAAAAGAGTACTGGCACAATATATAGTCATAAGCTGTTATTGCATGGGGAGTGCAGGTTGTTACTAAAGCACATGTCAGGAGAGGGTACAGGTAAGGCTACTTTCACACTGGCGTCTTGTGCGGATCTGTCATGTATCTGCACAGACGGATCCGCACTGATAATACAACCGCATGCATCCGTTCAGAACGGATCCGTTTGTATTATCATGAACATAGGCAAAACGGATCTGTCTTGAATACCATTAAAAGTCAATGGGGGACGGATCCGTTTTCTGTTGTGTCATATTGTGTCATTAAAAACGGATCCGTCCCCATTGACTTACATTGTATGTCAGGACGGATCCGTTTGGCTCAGTTCCATCAGACGGACACCAAAACGCTGCAAGCAGTGTTTTGGTGTCCGCCTCTAGAGCGGAATGGAGACTGAACGGAGCCAAACTGATGCATTCTGAACGGATCCTTATCCATTCAGAATGCATTGGGGCAAAACTGATCCGTTTTGGACCGCTTGTGAGAGCCCTGAAACGGATCTCACAAGCGGATCCAAAAACGCCAGTGTGAAAGTAGCCTAAGTCCCCCCCCCCAAAAAAAAAAATATATATATATTGCACTTTTTATTTTTTGCAGGGAAACATGCCTGGATGATACATGCTGGCCAAAGGGATATTATAGAACGCTCTGCAATCACATCATTTTTGTAGTGGCATTTTAAGACCGGTTCGTTGTGTTTTTTTTTTGTCTCTTGGTATTTTTTGCAAATTGCAACATGCTCTGGGTGTGGTGTTTTCCTGTAGACTTCTCTATAGGAAATAAATGCAAATAAAACGCCACCTCACAAAAAAAACAACAAAAGCTTGAAACAAATTCTCACAAGCAAAAAAAAAAAATGCGCAAAAGGAAACCAAGCATGGAAGGGGCCAAAAGGCAAGATAAATTACAGTCTTTGGTGCTTAAAATCATTCATAATCTAAAATCATGAAACCACGAAATTCCTAGCCTGTAGTACTCCCCTAAAGTAACTTCTACCACATGGATGGCCCTGTTAATTTTTTAATAAATACTTTCAATCAAGTGAAAAAAAGGTTTCTGGAAATTCTCTCCATGGAGCTCACACACAGCTGTATTTAGAGATGTGATAGGCCACTAAGAGTAAACGAGACATAAATTAGTCATAGAACATTTCCATAATAGCCGAGCCCTCGCCAATATGCCCCGACTAAAACTCCCATAAAAATTAAAAAGAGGAATATTAATGGTAATCTGATTGCTGCATGGTTCATAATATAAACAAGAGCACGGCAAAATGAAAATCACACATCCGACAATATATTCCACTTGAGTACATAATGATAAGTATATTCGACAAACGTATTTAAAATGGCAGTGTCACGGTAAACTAATATTGGGCAATTCATTCAATCGGAAACTACCTGGGACCGCTCGCCTGCTCAGTTATTCATCATTGATTATTTGAGCCTTGCCTCTTCTTTCTTGGCAGCCCTACCTAAGAGCCCATTATTTTTCATCAACAATGACTACATTAAAATTGGAGGGAAAAAAGTAAAATAAATGGCTTCCTAGTCACACTTTTGCCAAGTGATTCATTGCACTGAATGTTGTTCATTTACTCAGCTGAATGTATTACCTAAGGAGCCCAGGGACATATAGTGTAGACAATGTCAGTAAAAGCAGAAGGTTGGACCCTAGGTAGAGCAGCAAATAGACACTTACTTGTAAATGGTTCATTTACTATTGTTCCAGGTTACAATGACAAGGAGGAACAATTATACCTAGTGATTATACCTTAATGTAGAAAAGAAGAATGGCCATTCAAACAATTCACATGGGAAACAGAAGCTCAATAATAAGCCAAGGATAAAACATTCAGGGCAGTAAATGCATTTTATCCTTCTAACTTGAGGGGCTGCTGGATGTGAATGCAGCACTCATTATGAAGGACCTATTATTTTATTCAAAATTAATTCTGTGATTCCATCAATGCAATGAGCAATACAATGGCAATATAGATATATCTATAGAGATGATTTTCTTATCACATATAAGGCTATCATAGTGCAAGACTAGGGAAATCATGTGGTCTTCCTAGGGTGTCCATACATGTTAGATTCTCGCCAACCTAACTTGCCTATTTTAATGGACTGGCTGACCATCTAGTGCAGGGATGCTTAACCTGCAGCCCTCCAGCTGTTGTAAAACTACAACTCCCACCATGTCCTGTTGTAGGCTGATAGCAGCAGGCTCTCCAGGCGATCTGGGGGTTTTGCAAAAGCTGGAGGTTCGGCATCCCTGATCTAGTGTGTATGGTGGTGTTAGGACTTGCCTGGCATTGAAATAAGAGTTCAATGTGCCTGATCCTTTTGTTTTTACAGGGGACAAGCCACCGTCAAAGGTTTCTGGCATAGGCTTACTCCTTCTCCCTACATAGAATACATACATGGGTGGCCAAGCGTGCATGGTACAACAATGGTGGTGGAGCAAGAGCTATCACCCAAATGAGCAAGTGGCCAACAGTTATCCATTCATGATACTCTCGTATTACCCAATTGATGCAACAAAATGGATACAACATCACAGCATCAAGTAAAAAAGTATATGCTTAACGTATGCTCTAATTTAACATTAGCGTCTATGGGCCAAAGATGGGATCCACTGGTATAAAAACATATACATTGAATGCACACAACTCAGGATATGTTGAGTTAAGGTAGAACACATCTGTATTTTTCATTGCATGCACAGAACATATTTCTAGTAAGGTTAAACAGGTTATTTGTGAATCAACTTATAAAAAGAAAACTGGTCGACTCCAACGTCACCACCGAGTGAGTTTATATTTTACTGGACCTTTGAGACACATACTGTGTCAATTCCTGTTCCCACTTGAGAATATTATGCTACTCTGAGGGGCAAGTCCGACCCTGGATGTTTTACATTAACATTGTTACCCAGTCCACATTTCACTGGATGATGTTTAAATGCTAGACACACTGTATGACCCTCTGGTGGGCCAGAATTCTGCAGGGCCAGCTGACTATCTCATGTATAGGTGGGTGTCCAAGGGTAACGGCACACGTTCAGGATTTATGTACGGAGAATCTGCACTGAAATCCTCAGGTGATCGCAGGGAGATCCGTGTGGACTATCCATATCAATTGGTGCAGATTTACATGTGGATTTGATGTGGATTTTCCTCTCCCCATTGAAGTGAATGAAGAAAATCCGGTCAGGAAAAATAAAATAAATTGACATGCTGTGGATTTTAAAATCCGCACTTGAAAAAAATCTGCATCGTGTACATCAGAATTTTAAATTGTCATAGAATACAATGTGCATGACCGACAGTGCAGATTTTCCACAATCCTGATGGTGTGCATTTAGCCCAACTCTCCCCTGACAGATGATGTTGAGAAAAAGGATTGGGCATAGAGATGAGCGAAAAAAATGAGTTCGGCGTTCAGGTTGGGGTAATCGCCGCATCCCGTTATGGATTCCACTACCGCGGACTATCCCAGCATATGGAATCCATAAGGGGCGGCTTCCACGAACCCGAACTTTGGAAAAGCCGAAGGACCTGAGGTGACGTCACAGTCATGTGATCAGTGCAGGGGGCGTGGCTCAGCACTGGATCAAATCCAGTGCTGAGCCAATCCCCCTGCACTGATCACATGACGGTGACGTCACCCCAGGTCCTTCGGCTTTTCCAAAGTTCGGGTTCGTGGAAGCCGCCTCTTATGGCATATGCCGGGATAGTCCGCGGTAGTGGAGTCCATAACAGGATGCAGCGATTACCCCAACCCGAACGCCGAACTAATTTTTGAAGTTCGTTCATCTCTAATTGGGCACATTGAATTTCTCATGCCCAATTCTCTGAGGTGTCTTACAGCTTACTCCCGTTACCCCATTAAAAAACACACACACATATACTTAGCTCAACTGAGCATGCATTCCTCTTCATTACGCCACCCATCAAAGTGCAGTGTAATTACAAGTACTCGCTCTATTCACTTGAATGGGGCAAGGACTTGTGATTACACTATACCACCTCCTCACAGCCGACTGGTGTTGTGCCAAGTTTAGAACACCTGCTGCTCAGATAGCTTATCCTGAAAATAGGTCACCAATATAAAACCCCTGCATAACCCATTTAAGTACACGATACATACTGTACATAAAAAAACATGGTTTTTTTTTCGGGGAGTAAATCTAAATTACTTAAGTATTATAGAAATTCTCCAAGAATACACAAAATACAGATTTTGAGACACATTTTGTAGAATGCAGAACTCATGATGTTCTGATAAATGAAATCAATAAAAAGTCAGCTTCTTTTGTTCACATTTGTATAAAAAAAACACTCAAAATTTGCCTAAGCCTTAACATCTAGAATTCACTTTGTCTCCAAATCTTTGTTGCATATTTAATACTACCAGTTTACTACATTGAGGCATAGAAGAACATTGGAAATCCTTACACTACTTTCAGATCAGTTTTCTTCAAAAGCAGAGAATTGATCACAAGGTCAGACCTATCTATACACTGGAGTTCAGCGGCTTTTATTATGTTCCAGTGATTATTCCTTACTTGCCTCTCGACAACCAGGGTCGGAACCAATGCAGTTTTACATTTGTTGTATATCCAGCGTCAAACAGGCAGAGGATAATCCTTGATTTATAAAACTTATTTTTGAGATTTTTTTTGTTGTGTGCGTGTCAAGCATTTTTTCCTTTAAGCAGACATGCTTTATATCACGAAAAGACAATTTTGCACTGACATGATAGCCACATTATTATACAGTTGACAAGAAAGTAGTAAGCACTAGAAAACCATCTATCTGCGAAAAGGAACACTATATTTAAAATGATGCATCTTACAAAAATGCTGAAGTATATGTTTTGAAGCAACAATTTAATTTTATGATCCATTTACCTTGTGGTCTGTCGATGTGTTTGATTGCCGTTTGTATTATTTTCCAGAATTTTAGTTTTAAAGGAGGCAACAAAGATTGAAAGTTGGGAAATAAAAGTCAACTCTTAAAATTTAGTGATGTTGTGTGAAAATGTTCTACTGTGGTACATTAATTGATGTACTTTATTATTGCATATTGTAAATGATTGGGAAGTAAAGTATGAAAGATATGTGCGCTAGTTGCTATGGAAACCACAGAAAAACAATGAACCTATAAATCAAGGTACTGGGAGAACAATTATTCCAGAAGCTGTCACTTTTAAGGACTTGCAGAGCAAAGACCTGAACATAATCACACATTAGCTAACTACTAAAGCAATAATTAAGAAAACAATATACAATGCATGACTTGATTTTTTTATGACTTCACTGGTCAACGGTGCAGATGACTGGAACAGCAACTACTCGCTTATATAGTTAGTGCCATATGGAATAATCCTAAGGATATAACTTGATGAAATCAGTAGGAGAACCCAGCGGTCACACATGCACTCTTTTATAATGTGCACGTACATATACAATGTGACTGTTAATAATGCACCAATGAGGTTTCCACACTACATACCCAAGGTCATTTTTGATATCTATTATTGACATTAAAAATTATACTTGCTTATATTCTCCTAAATGCACTTCACTCCTGAGATCTTACTCTCTCAAAGCATTACATAGCAATGAAAGGCTATTATAATGACATGATTTACCTTTCTACCCTGGCAAAACTGTGAAGTAGAAAATATAACAATGTGATTACAATGTGTACAAAAGGTCTAGTGTATGGGAGTGTAGGGCTATCACTATAAAAGAAGCTGTACCTGTAGAAATCACTAACCTAGTTTACCCTTTCAAGCTTCCACACACAAAGAAACAAATAAAAAATTAAAACAAATTGAAGGACTACTACCAACTGGCCAACGACCCTGATGAGATGTCTTGGGTTGAATCAAGGTCCTCCTTCTAATATGTTTCACTACTTTTTATGCAGGGTTTGTCCTTATCTTACTTATCACGATAAATGCTACTGCTCCATTGTTATGGCATTGCCACCCTTTGGATCTTTGGTTACAAGGAAAAATAAAATAAAAAAATGAATGAATAATAGAAATCTATAAACTAGTCATTAGGGCCCAAAGTCTGATAATAAGGGGCTAAACAGTTCCTTTTAACCCCTTAAGGACACGGCCCTATTTCACCTTAAGGACCAGGCCATTTTTTCAAAATCTGACCAGTGTCACTTTATGTGGTGATAACTTTAAAACGATTTTTCTTCTCCAGGCCATTCTGAGATTGTTTTTTTTTTTTTTTTATCACATATTGTACTTCATGACAGTGGTAAAATGAATTCAAAAAATGTAATTTTTATTTATAAAAAAAAATACCAAATTTACCAAATATTCCAAGTTTCAATTTCCCTACTTCTATAATACATAGTAATACCACCCACAAGTTATTGATTTACATTCCCCATATGTCTACTTCATGTATCGATCATTTTGGGAATGCCATTTCATTTTTTGGGAACGTTACAAGGCTTAGAAGTCTAGAATCAAATCTTGAAATTTTTCAGAAATTTAAAAAAAACCACTTTTTAGGGACCAGTTCGGGTCTGAAGTCACTTTGTGAGGCTTACATAATAGAAACCACCCAAAAATGACCTAATTCTAGAAACTACACCCCTTAATGTATTCAAAACTGATTTTACAAACATCATTAACCCTTTAGGTTTTCCACAAGAGTTAATGGCAAATGGAGATAAAATTTCAGAACTTCGATTTTTTGGAAAATTTTCCATTTTAATCCAATTTTTCCAGTAATAAAGCAAGGGTTAACAGCCAAACAAAATGCAATATTTATTGCCCCGATTCTGTAGTTTGCAGAAACACCCCATATGTGGTCGTAAACTGCTGTATGGCCAAACAGCAGGGCGCAGAAGGAAAGGAACGCCATATGGTTTTTGGAAGGCGGATTTTGCTGGACTGGATTTTTGACACCATGTCTCATTTGAAGCCCCCCGATGCACCCCTAGAGTAGATCGCTTTGTATTACACTTTTAGTGATGTAAGGTGCCACAAAATGGCTTATTTACGCCATTTTTTTTAATGGCGTTCACCTGAGGGGTTTGGTCATGTGATATTTTTATAGAGCAGGTTTTTACAGACGATACCTAATATGCGTAGTGTATTTTATTTATTTTTTATTCAGTGATATGTGTTTTTTTTACTTTTACTTTTTTTTCCACTTTTTGACTTTTTTTTACCCAGACCCACTTGGTTCTTGTAGATCCAGTGGATCTGGGTTCTGTATAATACAGTACAGTACACTATATAGTGTACTGTGCTGTATTTTTTACTTTACAAAGTCTGAATAAACCTTTAGCAGATCTGTTCAGACTTTCAGTACACAATGTGCTGACACTCTGATAGATCCAATATACCGCCAAAGATGTTACAGAGGAGGCGGGCGGAGATCGCTATTGCAATCCTGTCTGCCGCACCGCCTCCCGCAACCACCCCCCCCACACCCCTGCAGCCACAATATGATCGAGGGCTGCAGGGGGGTTAAAATGTACCACTTCGGCGGCATTTAGACTCAGATCCCCGCGGTCACAGACCACGGGGATCAGAGATCGCGAAAAGCTCTGCAAACCGCAGGTCTGAATTGACCTGCGGTTTGCAGCGATCGCCGATACAGGGGGGTCACAGGACCCCCCTGGGCATTGTAACAAGGTACCTGCTGAATTATTTCAGCAGGTACCTTCTTCCGATCACTGCCGGCTGAGCAGCAGTGATCGGAAATACTCATGATGTACTGGTACGTCATGTGTCCTTAAGGATTCGGGAAACATGCCGTACCGGTACGTCATGTGTCCTAAATGGGTTAAATAGGTATGTTATGCATTCCAATAATTGTCCACGCATGAAAAAGTCTATACCAGTGGTCCCTCAAGATACAATATTAATTGCTTCCAGGACGATCATTGTACGTTGAAACCATTGTAAGTTGAGTAACCGGTTCCAAAGCCCCAAAATGTCATCCAAGATAAGAGAAAATGAACATTTAAGAAAAATAACTAGATAACTAATACTGATAAATCAAGTCCTTCCATGTAACAGTCAGGAATAGCTGCTTACTAGCCACTAATCCAGCTATTTTACCAGAGAAGTGGCCTTGATTGGTTGGGTCTAAGTCTGAGATATTGTATGTTGAGTCTGGCTTCAACTTATGATGGGTCAGAAAAGACAATTGTATTTTGAAAATATTGTATTCTGAGACCATTGCATCTTGAAGGATCACTGTAATCAAGTAGTAAGACTTTATTCGCCCGAACATCAGATTTTCTTCCATCATATTCAGTTACTTTTCCAAGGTAAGAAAAGCATACTCTGTGGCACCACTATGTCCATCAAAAAATATTCCAGAAACCCATAAGCTCAGCAGGATCAATCAATAAATCAAGGGGAAAAAAAAAGTCAAAGCTGTCATGGCTCAACTATAAAAAGAAGTCATGACTCCAATGTGAACAGAACCATTAAAGGGAACCTGTCACCGGGATTTTGGGTATAGAGCTGAGGACATGGGCTGCTAGATGGCCGCTAGCACATCTGCAATATCCAGTCCCCATAGCACTGTGTGCTTTTATTGTGTAAAAAAAAGATTTGATACGTATGCAAATGAACCTGAGATGAGTCCTGTCCCTGGACTCATCTTAGGGACAGGACTCATCTCAGGTTCATTTGCATATGTATCAAATAGTTTTTTTTACACAATAAAAGCACACAGAGCTATGGGGACTGGATATTGTGGATGTGCTAGCGGCCATCTAGCAACCCATGTCCTCAGCTCTGTACACAAAATCCCGGGGACAGGTTCCCTTTAAAGGGGTTATCCAACCTCTATAATGCCCCCCCAAATGCCTGGGCCCCTCACACATCACGTGCGATGCTCGGGAGGCTCATCCCCGTTGTGGCCTGCTATTGGCTGCCAGCTCCCTAACGTATGCTTAGCAAGGCAAGTATAACCTGTGTGAGGGGCCAGGGAATTTGGTGGGGGGCATTATAGGGGTTGGATAACCCCTTTAACGTATGCATTTTTTTCTCATCATTTTTCAATTTCTGTAATAAGATTTATGCTAACTTCTGTGAGAACAAAATTCAATCAAGATCAGAATAAAAAATGTATGTAAACATTTTTTGGAATGGACCATGGAGAGCAATCTGTTGTCCATTCCAGCTCTTAAAAAAACCTCCATGCTCAAGGATCGGTTCCCACTACTTATTATAAGTAGCGTTACAGGGTTATCATTTTATGTAAATGCCTAATGTTATATGCTTACTTATATTGCCGTTCACAACAAAGAGAAGATAGAAATTTTAAAAACCCACCCCGAAAGTCTAAAGGAAAAAAAGAATAAAATAAAACAATACAGTAAGGTACACAAGATTGTTGGTATATAAATAGTATGAATTATTTAGGAATTAAGCACCGCAAGATCTCCAATATGCATATTTCTAAAAAAGTGGTGCCTTAAAAATATCTCCTTTTGCCAACATGCAGGTTGGATCTTGAGGTGTCATGAGTGCTGACACCTATTAATTTTAATTGCCTGAACTTCCCTCTGTTACATCCATGACATGGTGCCACATTTTGCTCTTGCTTGCTAATGTTATTTCTGGGGAAAGGAAAGTAGAACTAGTGCCAAAAAATCCTTCTGCAGTTTCCTGTGCTTACTGTGAAGGTATCTCATCTCAGAGCATCTGTTTACTTCCAATTCTAACTTTTGATGTCTCCTTACCTGAGAGTGAAAAGGCAATAATTAACTAATGATAATAGATGTCATTATGGCATAAGTCCTGTTTCATCCCACCCCAATAGTTCTCAAATTCTCATGTCATATGGCTCCATGAGCAATCCTTTTATTACTTAATGTTTACATTCTGGAAGCAATTATCAAAGGCAGCCATTTAATCCAGCTCCATCTGACTACTCATTATAGCCACTCAAACATAATAGTAGCCATGAATGCTTTGATACCTTTTATCACAGGGATGAAACATGGAAATATTTGGCATATAGTGAAGGTAGATTCATGTTCATAGTTTCTAATAAAAGCCCATTAATAACGTGTGTGGTAAGCATAGCAGGAAGACATGCCTCTTATATATAACTGATGTATAGCCACTCTGAGTCACTTCCGAATACTCACAGCATTTCTAGGCAAAATTTATGTTTCAATAAATTTAATTTAAAGGAAAATAAAAATAATGCTAAAGTGCCATCATGCCTCATGTATGCCCTAAATACTAGACAACACAATTGCTAATTTCATTTAGCTCTAATTCCAGAGCAGAGTCTATGAAAGCTGATGGGGGGGGGGGGGGGGCCTGACCACTGAGACCCTCACTGATGATCACTGTATTTGGGTTTCACCAGCAAGAATATGGTGATGTTGTAGTGCCTGGGAGCAGGGGTACTTTGAAGTCTGGACATTTTTCCCTGTTTCCCCTATGCAAAGTTAAAACTTCTTACCAGTGGCATAACTAGAAATGACTGGGCCCCACAGCAAATATTTGATTGAGCCCCCTACCCCAGCAAATTCCTCACAACAATCTCCTCCCGTGCAACCTCCACTCCTGTGGCTATCCAGGATCCAAGATCATGCATTCTCTCAGACGAGACCAGTCAGCTGCTCTGTCCGTTTCCTACAGTGTCACTGTATATAATGTCATTGTATAATACTGTTGAGGGGGCCCTGGCAATAAAATCATTTAGTCCTCCTTCTGGATGGGCCCCTTCTGAGTTTGGGCCCTAAAGCAGCAGATTCCCTTATAGCTACACTCCTGCTTCTTACTTTATTTCTCTTGAAAGGGTTAACTTTTACTATTACTGTGTTACTGCATTTTATATGTATGTTGTTATATATATATATATATATATACCCTGCTCATTTGCACTGTATTTGCAAGGCTCTGTGGAAAGGGTTAATGAATACCGAGAGACTTTTTGGACTTTGAATGATAAGCTGGTAATTTTCCACAGCTGCTATAGGGTTTAAATAACAGCATGTTTTGGGGGGAAAAGGCCAGACTTGTTTACCAGCAAAACCAGACAGACTGACCTTTTGAATGTTTGGTTTAGCTCTGTTGTTATGTTTGGAAACTTGTTTGAGTCTGGAAAACCTGCTGTGTCATTGAGTATCATTGAAGCTCTAATGTAAGTCTATGAGAGATGGAAAGTGTTACAATGTATCTGTTTGTGCTGAGATTCTCCACTCCACTACTCTAACTAGAAGTTTCTAGTCTAGCTAGAGATGGTATATAAGCAGTGCAGTCAGAGCCGATAGTGTTCTGCAGTTAGGGACCCCTTGCTTAGAGGGGAGACTCATGCCAGTCTGCATGAGTGACCAGAAGAAGATGCTGAGTTGGTGACGCTGAGCCACAGACAATGGGTTTCCAGCCCTGTGACCAAGGAGCCACCCGGACTACTGAGCTACAAACCGCTTGGGTACCAGCCTTCTGAGAGAGAGAGGGAAAGCTAGCTCAGGCTTTTCCTCAGAATCAATCCCTTCTTCTGCCAAGGAGGAGACTGGAGAAGCCAGCCCTATGCCTCGCCTGTATTGTTTAGCAAGAATCACACTGGTTTATTGCAGACCCTGACGCTCTAGACTTATTTCCCATTGGGGTGCAGCACGCCTTACTATTTCTTCCAGAGAGCAGCAACACGTGGTGACACCTCGAGGGTATCCAGGGGGTCTTATAAACTGAATACTGAGTGCTTCCATTATGGAAGCGCTAACTAGTATGCAGTAGGTGCAGGGAGTGAGGCACTGTGCACGCTACCTGTACTTACCTCTCCTTAGGCCACACAGCACTGTCCTAAATGTGTGCAGCGTCAGGACATAACGCGTGCACTATGACCCAATGCTGCAGGTTCAGGTCACAATGCAGTGCAGGCCTAAAGAAGACCAGGGAGCATGACTGCAGGAGAGAACACCAGACCTGCAGAGTAGCAGGAGGTTTAAAGTCTGGTCTGAGGTGTCTGACATTGAGGTCTAATGATCTGATGTTCTGATATGGGGGTATGATCAGGGGGTCTGATCTGAGGATATGAAATGGGGGTCTGATCTGAGGATCTGAAAAGGGGGTCTTATCTGAGAATCTAATCTTGGGATCTACTTTGAGGATCTGATGAAAAATATATTTTTTATTTTCGTCCTCTAAAACCTAGGTACGTCTTATAAAGCAAAACATATGTCAATTTAGTCATAATTGTACAGATCCACAGAATAAAGTTATCATCACTTATGCCACACATCGAATGCCATAAAAACCCCAAAAACGATGCCAGAATTGCTGTTATTTCATGCTGTTATATAATACATTTGATGCATGGCTTTTGAAATGTGGAGATGAAAAAGGAAAAAAAAAACAACACTGTGCCACGAAATAAAAAATAGATCACGTCATTATTAAAGATCAAATATAAAAACTAAATGAAAAAGTAAGATAAAGCAAAGCATAGAAATCTCCTATGCATGTAGCACTAGGGAGGAATTACTTAATGTTTACTATTGTAGACCACCATTTACTGTTGTAGCTTCCCAACAGCTGTATTTTAAAAATCTGATCAATCTGTTACCATGTAAGGGAAGAATTTAAGTATCGAGTCCCTAAAATTTACTTCAGGCTTGGGCTCTACAATTAGACAAAAATCTAGAAAGGTCTCCCAGGGCAGCTGGATATTTGATGGAATTGCGCTTATTTAACAAGTCAAGCATGTTGATCATCACAGCAAATAAATGAAGCCAAATCTTTTCACTCCAGGGACATCTAATCAAATGGGCTGAGATTGTCAACAGCTTCTAAAGAACATAGTGTGAATCTAGGCCTGTTGTTAGGTACAAATCTCATTTCCGCATCGTAGGTTAATGTAATAAACCAGAGCATGCATGCATGATCGGTAATTAAATACTATCCACTGCAATCGTCTAACCCCTTTCTTTTCTCGGTCTTTCAACTCCTACCAAAGTATTTCTCAGCAACACGTAAAATGCCAGATGAGTTGTTCTGCTGCAATCAGTGTGAAATATAAAGGACACACATGGTGCACTGCTATCAAGTGTTTGAGATCAGTGCTGATGCATGAGCTGTAAGAAAAATAATACAACTGCAAATGGCAAGAAGGCTTAACCCCTTAATGACTCAGCAATTTAACTATTTTGTGTTTTCCCTCTCTTCCCAGATCCATAACTTTTTTATTTTTCTGTTCACATAGCCGATTGAGGGTTTCTTTTTGCAGGAAAGGTTGTACTTTCTAATTACATACAATGTAACAGGACAAAAATTCCAAATTGGTGGACTTGGAAAACAACACAATTCCACCATAATTTTTTAACTGCATTTCTTGCGTAGTAAAACTGACCAGCGCCCTTCATTCTCTGGGTCAGTACGATTACAGCCATACCACCTTTAAACACTTTTTATACTTCGGAAAAAACACATTTTTTCTTTGCATCACCATATTCTGACCACAATAGCTATTTTTGTGTTCCTGTATGTCTTCGGAGCTGTATGAGGACTAATTTTTTGTGGGGCGATCTGTAGTTTTCAGTGATACCATTTCAGGGTGTGTAATCACTTTTTAATACATTTTTGGGAGGAGGTGAAGTGATGAAAAAAAACAGAGAATCGTCCATTTTGATTTATTTTTCTTGTTACGGAATTCATGGTATGGGATAACTACATTTACATTTTAATAGTTCGGCCATTTTGGGACGTGGCGGTTCAAATGATTATTTTTTTAAATGTTTACTTATTTTTATTATGGTGAAAGGGTGATTTGAATTTTTATATTTTTAAAAAGCTGCTGGGACCCCCATAGACCATGAAAACAAGAATCTCATACCTCAGTATAAATGGAGTGGCAGGTTGAGCATGTGTACACTATAAAATTCCCCCCCATATGCCGGGTCTCTCACAGTGAATATACTTACCCCAGAACCGACGCTGCAGCTTATCCCTGTGCATGGATGAAAACATCCGGTGTCCTGCGGTGGGGGGTTCCTTACAGCCAATAGCAGGCATGCCCCAACACCGGATGATTTCATCTGTGCATGGGGACCAGGAGCGGCGCAGGGAGAAGTAGTACTCAAAAGGAGAGGTAGTACTCGACCACTGCTCCATTCACATGGGGACACGGGATCCTCGTTCTCATAACCAGTGTGGGTCACAGTGGTCAGACACACACTGAGCTCCAGTTAGCTCCTCTCTAGTCCATAGGGGATAGCTTGTTCTTACAGGAATTCTTCATTAGGCTTTGAAGGACATGGTGAGTTCTTGTTTTTACATTTTTGTTACTTACTCTACACTCTCCAAGAGCTCTAACTTGGGAAATTTTTCACTCACTTAGCCATGTTTTTTTTTTTTTGTAGGACAAGTTGTATTTTTTAATGGTGTCATTAAATTTACATAGCTTATATTGGAAAATGAGAAAAAAAAAAAACTGTGGGATAAAATTGAAAAAAAAAAAAAAAACTACCTGCACCATGATCTTTTGGGTTTTGAGCTTATAGTGTTTTCTCGCTACCAATTTGGAGTAAATACTATTTTTGATCCCTTTGTACTCAATTTTTTGGGGGCATTAACAAAAAACAGCAAAGAAAGTATTTTAAACATTTTTTTTCTGTCGCAGTATTGTCATATTTTAATAGTTTGAACATTTTTGGAAATTGTGAAAGAGATGATTTGAATCTTTCATGTTTTGTTTGCTTTTTTAAAAACTTTTTTGTTTTACTGTACATTTTATTCCCCTAGTGGGACTTGCGATCTTCTGATCACTTGTCGCATAGACTGCAATATAAGACTTTCAGTCTATAGGATTTTCCTAGGCTGCCTGTCATGTCATGCTTCAGGCAGAGCTTTACAGGAAGCTCACTGTGACAGCACTAAGAACATTCATAAGGCCCCAGGTTGTCACAGGAACTGATTGGACAGAGGAATTCCCCTCCCTCTGTATAATTCCACAGATGACATGGAGACAAAAATATGGCTAGTATATGATGTCACATAAAAGTCATATGGTTCTGGCCCTGGAAACTGTTGTAATTCATGGGCAGGTTGCATCTCATACAGTGGGAGGCCACTCTATGACAGGGATCATAGCATGCACAGTTGCTCGGCTGTACTCAGAACTCCAATAGAAATGAATGGAGCATGCTGAGATTTGCAGTACCTCAACAGCTGGAGTGCCAGAGGTTTCTAAACCCTGCTCTATGACATCCATCTGACCTAATAGGACATATGGACAGGGGCTATGTTTATTAGAAAATACCATAATGGTATCTGCTACAGCTGTAGAAATGCACCTGTCAATTGGATGCACGTTTTTGTTTTAGAGAAAATCTCTTCATCTAGGGGGGATGACCTAATGTGAGTTATTTAGTGCCACAACTGATTCACAATTCTAGCATAAAATTTAGTCACAGACCAAACCAACCAAAGTTTGGTAAGACAAAAGTATCTAGCCGTGCACCAATGTATCATTCAACATGAGGCACTGTGATACACTTGAGGTCTAGTTAAACACCACCATAAGGCCTATTTCACACGACCGCATGGCTTTTTTGGGGAATGAAACAGCTGGCCCCTGATAGAACAGTACTATCTCTGTCCGTTATGCGGACAATAATAGAACATGTTCCATCTTTGAATGGAACGGAAATACGAAAACGATATGCATACAGAATTTTTTATTTTTTTTGCGGACCCATTGAAATGAATTGTTCCATATACGAACAGTATACGGAACGCAAAAAATGGCCTGTAAACTGCTAAAATAAATGTTCATGTGCATGAGGCCTAAGGCTTAAAAAAAAAACCCTTTAAGAAAAGAGCTTAATGACTTCATGAGATGATTACAAAGGAAAGCATGTACCACTCATAGATGCACATGTAGAAGTTAAAGGGGTTATCTGAGGCTAAAAATGCCTCCCCATATGCCCGGGCCCCTCACACTGATTCTACTAACCTGGCCCCCCGTACAGCCGCCACTGCTTCTCCCCGTGAGCAGATGAGAAGCGGATGTCAGCCAATGGCAGGCGGGAGAAGCAGTGGCGACCGTGCGGGGAGTCAGGTAAGTAGAATCAGTGGGAGGGGCATGGGTGTACGGGGGGGCAATTCCAGCCTCGTATAACCCCTTTAATGAGTTATCTGAGGGATCTTTACATTGCATTTCCTAAAGGGACTTTGACTTGTGGAACTGGAATACTTGCAGAGAAGCATGCCAGGGACTTTAGCATCCTGGCTGCCATAGTAACCATTGACAAAAAGCTAAACGTCGGATCCGGCAATGCGCGGAAACGATGTTTAGCTAAAGGCCGGATCCGGACTAATGCCTTTTAATGGGCATTAATTCCGGATCCGTCCTTGCGGCATGCTTTCAGGATTTTTGGCCGGAGCAAAAAGCGCAGCATGCTGCGGATTTTGCTGCGGCCAAAAAACATGTCAGTACTGAACTGAGGACATCCTGATGCATCCTGAACGGATTTCTCTCCATTCAGGATGCATGGGGATAATCCTGATCAGTAGCTTTCCGTCCTAGAGACCCGAGGACGGAACTCTAGGACGGAAAGGAAAAACGCAAGTGTGAAAGGGGCCTAATCCTCTTGATCATACCTCCTGTGGTCATTTTTAAACACCCTATTCAGGAATTCTGAGTTGTTACATCAGAGTCCTCATTAAGGACCCTTATTTATTATTCTGGAAATCCAGGCAATCTGTTCATTATACAATTGTGATTTCAATGAGCAAGGTGCAATACTTCATATAACCCTCTGGTGGCGCTGTAGAAACAATTTTCCCCCATTAGCTCTTGAGTCTAAGGAAATTAAACATTTCAATGTAGACAACACCTTTAAAATTCAAAGGAATCTTTTTCTGTTGGCCACAGTAGAAAATATTTAGCCTAAGGCCTTATGCACACGACCGTATGGCTTTTTCAGTATTTTGCGGTCCACAAAAAATACGGATGACATCCGTGTGCATTCCGTTTTTTTGGGGAAAGGAACAGCTGGCCCCTGATGGAATAGTACTATCCTTGTCCGTTATGCGGACAACAATAGGACATGTTCTATCTTTGAACGGAACAGAAAAACGGAAGGCATATGGAGTACCTTCAGTTTATTTTGCGGATCAATTGAAATGAATGGTTCCGTACACGGAACTCATAAATTTAATGTATATGTCATTTTTTTCCTACTTGACCTCTTAATTATCCTAGAACTAAAAGTGTGTACGCAAATAACTACAGACTTAAAGAGGACAGGCAGCATGTTATAGAGCAGGAGGAGCTGAGCAGATTGATGTATAGATTTGTGGGAAAGGATTCAATAAAACCTGTAATTTTTACATTTATATCTGCAGCCACGTGTGTACTGGAGGGAGAAGTTACCAGAGACTGACAGCTAGCTCTGTATTCACACTTAGGGCTCATGCACATTTTTTAAATGGGAACTAAAAAAAAAAAAAAAAAAAAAAAAAAACTAAAATAACTATGTGTAATCTGTACATGTCCTATTCTTGTCCTTTTGTGGACTAGAACAGACATTGCTACAATGGATCTGCAAAAAAACGGTTGTAACACGGACGACATGTCCATGTTTTGCGGACCACAAAATACATACAGTTGTGCACATAATGTTATCAATCAATGATAACACCTTCCTCCTGTACCGATAGCTGTTCACAGGGAGTGGAAAAAGCAAAGATATAAATGTATAAATGACAGATTTTACTGAATCAGTTCCCTCAACCAATCTGCTCAGCTTCTCCTGCTTGATAACATGGTGCTTTCAGATTGAACAGCATTTTGTGGTGAAAGGTCATTTTTAAGACTCTGACTACTGTATAAATCGCGAGACCAGAAGTGTTATTTTGCCAGATACACAACCTTGATCACAAGGAACATCAATTTCCATTTCCAGTAAAAAAAAGACCTAAACCTTTATTATTCAACACAATTTATCATAACATTTTCTCAAAGCTTTAAACCAATGTTGGTCTGCTCCATTCAACTCCATACCTTGCTGCTTTCCACTCCTCACAGATACACATCTCCGACAGCACAAAATATAAATCCATTACTCATATACAGCATAGCTATCAACCTCATCATCTTCCACCTCTCCTTTATGTTGCAATCTCATCTTCTTATGAGAACTGCTGCTATCTCAACTGTCAACATGGGAAATAAACAATGTTCCATGTATGTTATGTCCTGTATATATTACGGTACTTGGTTCTTGTTAAACATCTACTCGACATTCCTATCTATGAAAAAAAAAAAAATAGTTGCAAGCATCTCAGCAAAAATCACATCCACAGGCCTCATTAAAGGTGGTTGTGGGGGAAAATGACTGTTGCATCTATATTTTATCATTAAAGAAAGCCAACCAAGACTTACTCCATCTTGATTATACAGTCGTGGCCTAGGTAAGTTACTTTATTACATTTCAAATAAATGCACAAAAAAGCGCAAAAACATGCTACAGGCTAATTGAAACGTGCTGCTCACAGCCACATTCTTCAGTTACTTCCTTTCATCTGAAAAATCTATTGAGGTTCCTCAATCATAACAATATTATTCCAGTACAGTCAGATTCCCACCAGAACATTGGCTAGAACTTTCCACTGCCTGAATCAACTTTCCTTGTCCTTGTATTACATCCCGATGCAATCTCATTCCCAGGTAAGCAATGCACACTTACTCATTCGTCAACATGATGCAAAGATGCAAAAGAGAATGTGATCAAATGAGGTCACCTTCTTTCGTTGGTCCACGATCCAGCTCTGATGCTCATATGCCCACTGTAGGGTTCAGCATGGACATTCTGACTAGTCTGCACACCTACATACACAGCACTGTGTGCTCTTACAACTTACTATCATAGTCAACATGAACTTTTTTAGCAATTTGTGCTATGCTACAGAAGCTCGTCTGTGATACTGGACCAGCCTTGACATCCTTCACTCTTGATGAGCATCAGTAAGGCATAGAACTTTATGACCCTATTGCTGCTTCACCGGTTACATATCAGAAACACAACAAAAGGTATTTAGATATGTCTAGCCATCAGAATTTAGGTCAAACATGTCAACTTCAAGAAATGACTGTTCACTTGGTGGCTACTATATAACACCTATAGACAGGTGCCTTTGTCATGAGAAAATCAATGTTATTCATTGCAGTGCTGTCAGTGGTTTAATGCTATGGTTCATTAGTGTTTATTCCTCAGTGACCCTAAGGCAGTGATTGCGAACCTATGGCACAGGTGCCAGAGGCGGCACTCAGAGCCCTCTCTCTGGGCACCCGCACCCTGGAAGAAGTCTAAGGTGTAACAATATGCCTTAGACTTTTTCTGCCATTCATCAGCGCAGGGCGTGCTATGAATGGCACAGACAGCGCACTGAATGTAGGCAGGCTATTGTAGATGATTGATAAAGTATATGGAAGATATGTTATATTAGTATTCAGGGTAAATTCCCGTGTTGGCACTTTGCGATAAATAAGTGGGTTTTGGGTTGCAGTTTGGGCACTCGGTCTCTAAAAGCTTCACCATCACTGCCCTAAGGGATGTTTTTGGAGACCATAGATTATGCTGGGGTATGCCATTGTGAAGGATCCACAAAGAGAAAGCAATTGTAGTTAAGTGGTCATTTTTAACTACATGATATTTACAGGAATGCTGTAATCATTATCAAACTGGGGTTTCTTGGATCTACCAGAGGAAATTATTCTCAGGGCCCAACCCCTATATCATCAATAAAATTTTTACAGGTTTAGAATCAAAGTAATAAACCCTAGAGGCAAGTCATTAGCGCCAAGGGTTCTCCATAGGGCATTTTTCTCCTAGACCTTTGGGGGTCACTATAACTTCAGAGACTGAGCCTACCGGAGGAACCTTTGGTGGTCCAGTCCGACCCTGGTTGTAATTGTATCAACTGCATCTGCTGCGAGTAAACAAGATTTGACCACTTATGGTGGAGACATAATGGAAGAGGTCCTAGCAAAGTTCAAACTGGGCACCAAATTATAGTGTCAGAATTGACCCCCCAAGACAGAATGACCTTTGTTCACTTTCCTCTCCATGACATTACACCAATTCTCCAGCCACTTGTACAGTAATAAAGCAAAGGAGAGAACGAACCAGGAAAACCCTTCTCCTAACGGATGTCATAGCAGTTAAACGTCTGTCTTTATAGTAAGTACAACTACTATTGCTATATGAAGTATAGCTTACTAGTGTGCATTTGAGGCCTGTTAAAGGGGTTGTGCCACGTTTACAGGTTATCCCCTATCCACAGGATAAGGGATAACTAACTTTATAGTGGGGATCTGCCAGCCCACTCATTCTCTATGGAACACCAGAAATTACTGAGTTCTGTACTGCTGTACTCCGCTATCTCCATCAGTTCTATAGAATATAAAGAGAGCGGCAGGGCGCATGTCTCTTTATCAGATTCAGGGAATGAGACCCCTGTTCTTGGGTTTGGTGAGGTGTCAGTCATTGTATCCCCACTGATCAGTTAGACCTCTCCTGTGAATAGCGAATAACTTGTAAACTTGGCACGGCCCCTTTGATTAAGCTGAGAAGGGCTGAAGCAGCTCCTTTGCCTGTTCTCCCTGTTTAGGCAGCATGAAGTTCTCCACAGGTTCCCTATAAATTATGTTCTTTCTTACAACTGACTTGTGAGAAGATAACTTTGGTAAGGATTTACAAAAACTAGCATTCTACTCCATTTTCTTTGAAATGTATTATATTTCTGAAATCTTTGCATAATCTATCATTTTTTATGCCTGAACTTAATAAACTCAAATGATCAGAGTAGAATTTACTGCAGCATGGCCCCTTCTGGGAATTTCTAAGGGCCTATCTCATGGATTTACATTGATGACCTAACGAAAAGTACGCTCCAAGAGATATCAAATGCTGCAATTATCTCCGCTGCACCTTTAATGTTGTAAATGACAAACACCAGCACAAACTTAATAAAACCACAAAATACAGCACCTACAATGGCCAGACTTCAGACAACACATCTTAGAATTGTTGCAATATTACATGGTAGACAGTATTCTAGTTTATGCCTTCAGAATTCCCATGTACAAAAGCAATAATAAACCTACTATATGGAGAGAATTAAAATCTCTGCAAGTTTATATGGATGGTATTTTATATCAATACGCTGCACGTTTGAGTGATGCATGCACATAATAACATTTAATGCCCTAGGAACAGAAGGGGACTCAACAAATAGTTGATTTTGGTACAAGTTTTGAGACAAATGACTATGTCTGCCTCGCTATGACTCCACTGGGAACAATGTAGCGCAATTCTAAAATCAATAGAGTGCTAATGGATTGCAGAGGCTGACCTATATCACCTACTTTATCAAAGGGAATGCTGTTTTCATAGTTAAAAAATGAGAAATCGTCAGGACAAAAATGTGTTTGGGAAATTCAAAGATAAAAAAGACTATTATGACCCAACATGCACTACATACTATGCCTGATACTTATTTACATCGCTTTAAAGAAAGGTATGTATGAATATAGAGCTGTGATCCCGCTCACAAATTCTCAATAAACAAACATAAAAAACTAAGTAAATGCACAGCTCGCTTTATGAAGAGTACTTTTCATTTTCTCACATTTATTTGAAAATGTGTTCCTGTCACTTCCAGAAATATTTGTCATAGCATGCCATTATAAATAACCAGGCTGCATAGACTGGTTCTCTATCCCAAAGTTTAATATAATTGACAGATTTCACAGTTAAAGGGAACTTTATTAATATTTTCAAAAGAACATATACAATACAATTTCCCGTTATTAGGTTTTTTTAAAGGGGTTCTCCAGGGGTTCATATTTATGGCCTATCCTCAGGCTAGGTCATCAATATGATTTTGTTGGTGGTCTGACTCTCGGCACCATCACCAATCAGCTATTTGAGGAAGCTGTAGCGATCACTGGAGCTCCACTAAGAGCTGTGGCCTCTTCATGGCTTACCAAGCACAGGGCTGTCCATTGCTTAGAAACACTAGAAAAAGTAGTGGCAATATTAAACTAAAATATAACTTATTCTGTTCAAAACAAAATTCATAAAAGAACAGTCTTACTGGTATGTAGATAGACACTCACACTCAAGGGTGATGCTGCCCAAGAAAACCCTGTCAGGACTATAATACCCTAATAGTCTCCTAATTAGTCATCGCCTGACAATGGCGGCCCGTCCAGAACATGACAAGCCCTAGATGTTCCTACTGCAGGGAAAGGCGTGCGGAAAAAGAGAAGTTTACCCAAAACCCTAAAATTAACACTAATAGTAATAGTTTAGTTGTACCCAATAGCCCTAATGATAGTATATATAGTTCAGTTGTCCTGACTCATTTCCTCTTATTTAGTTGCACTAGACCAGGGGTGCACAACCTGTGGCCCGGGGGCCACATGCGGCCTTCGATACCATTATGTGCGGCCCCTAAACATCTGGTAAAAGACATGTAGGTCTATGACTTATGGCTTCTTACTTGTATCTTTCATGTATTTTCCTATTAGATGGGAGTCCTAGAACTGTAACTAGACATTTATAGTGTATACTGCATGTTCAATATGCCAAAAATACAGTATTTCAGTTGGTAATACCCCTTTAAGTTTTATTTTCGGCCCTTGGGATTGGTTCAGGCTGACAATGTGGCCCCCAACTAGAAAAGGTTGTGCACCCCTGCCCTAGACTCATCAGGGGACAAGGGGCCAAAGGGATAGTGAGACCCACAGGCAATCAATACAGGTCTCACTTGTACTCAAATGAGGGAGGTCCTGATATCTGCCCTTCTCCTATAGGTACAACGTGTATAGCTAAAGGTAAACCTACAGCCACTTTATTGAGGGTGAGAGTAATCATCCAACCTCACTTAAACGGGGTGTCCCTAATGTGTGGCTATTGTTGAAGTCCTTACGCGATGCCCATACAGCATTCTGACCACTGAGAGCAGAACACGAGCGTTCAGTGGCTGTTGCTTAGTAGCAGAGGCGCTGTGTTGCCCTGACAACCACACCCCCTCCTCCCTTGCGAAGTGCTCTGGCTGCCTCGTGCTCCCGATCCTGTGCTGGTGACATCAGCGGGGAACCCAAAAGTGACAGGGGTACGTGGCATTCTTATCTATTTAAACAGGGGGTGCGGCATCCCTGACAGGGTTTTCTAGGGCAAGTATCACATGTAGGTAATGCATGACTAGTAGATTATCCAATACTCGTTCACCCTATCACACCTTCTTATGTAATCTTTCCGTTGCATCTTGGCATTGCAGCTCAGCTCGATTTACTTGAATGGGACTGATCTCCGCCTAGGCCAGGGATGGGCAAACTCCGACTCTCCAGCTGTTGTAAAACTACAACTCTCACCATGCCCTGCTGTGGGCTGATAGCTATAGTCAGTCTGGGCATGCTGGGAGTTGTAGTTTTGCAACAGCTGGAGAGCCGCAGGTTAGCCATCCCTGGCCTAGGCCATGTGACTGATGAACATAATGTCACATGGCCTAGCAAGCGGTCTAAATGTTAGTGGATCTCCGCGACCTCTTCATACAGTTGATTAACGGAGGTGTTGGAAATTGGACCCCCACGATCTCATATTGATGACCTATCGTCAGGGCAGGCTTTAAATATTAAAATCCCGGAGAACCGTTTTAAAATACAGTGCCTTAGAAGAGGAGGAGGGATTACCCGATTTCATACTTAGCATCATATACCTGTACATGAATTTGTCTAAGATTTGCTGACTCATGCCAATATATAGGATCCCATACAAGAAATCCTTTCAGATTCATAATATTTTCTTCTTCAATAATCTGCAAAATATCCAGATGAGTATTCCCTTATTCAGTGACACTGCCTGAAACCAGAAGTTTTGGACCAGTGGGTTCATTTTTGTACTGTGTATCTGTGGCAGAAGTAACATAGGAAACCTGGAACAATGTAGCTAATAACTGAATAAGTGTATACTCAATGGGATATTTTGCACATTACTGAATACAACTTTTTGAATCCCAAAGGATTTCTTGTGTGGAGTGCCAAAGAATTTTCTTCTAATCGTATGGACTGTCGGGTCCTCTATAGGCACCCACTAAGGGTTAATGTGTGCAGGTGTCATTATCTTCCCCATGCCAATGCATAGGCATACAGAGACATTTTTCGTATATAAGCGTCTATGTTTTTAAAAACCACAAGGAATATTTTTTGTTTTGACTGGATGCCACTCTATAGAATAGCATAGTTAACTACACTAGCCTAAAACAAAAAAAGTATAATGTCCTGACACTCTTGGAGTCTGACAGAATTGATCTATATGCTGGAAGCTTACTCCAAACATATATGCACAATGCAGGGTGACTGCACGTTTACTATTGTAGTCATTTTTTAATCTTTACCATATTCTTTAGAACTCAGTGCTCATTATGACATTAAAAATCCAAATCAAAAAGAATCCGCAGCACTCCTTCATTCGTAAGAAGAACCGGTGAAATTTGTATGCTGCTTTGTTAAATAAAGTCACCGGATCTTCTTACGAATGAAGGAGTGCTGCGGATTCTCTTTCATTTCTGTTACTTTAAGAGAACCCTAGCCTGGATCTCGATCTGCGAGCACCAGTACCAGACCACAACTATTGGTACCGAATGAATTGGACCTTTCCCTATGGCGGGGTATGTCGTGCTGCTTAATAAGTTATTCAAGTGCCATCATGACATTAAAACACTGCACAGTACGTTATGTGAATCTATGATTTTATGGTAAAAGTTAAGAAATGAGGACCTGCTATTGGTCGCGTGGAAGAAGATTTTCCAAGCTAAATGCGCCTAAATGTGGGCTCTATTTGCGCCAAAAAACACCCTGGTGATGATTCCTTAAAAAATTGGGTATGGCTTATAAAAAAAATGTTTGGAGCAACGTATTAGGTGACGTAGTAAAGTGTCTAATGTCAAGCAAGATGCTCCAAATGTATCACTCAATGTGAGCCACTGGCACATTTTCTCCCTGCCTTGTCAAGTTCGAAGCTGTCTAAAGGGGTTATCCGGTAATTTATATTGATGACCTACCCTCTGGGTAGGTCATCACTATCAGATTGGTGGGGATCCTGGGATCAGCTGTTAGAAGAGGCCGGCACTCTGTGAGCACAGCTGCCTCTTCCTAGGACATCTGTATTCACCGTACATTGGTCACATGGCCTAGCTCAGGGATGGGCAAATTGTGGCTCTCCAGCTGTTGCAAAACTACAACTCCCAGCATGCAAAGACTGCTTACGGCCTAGTTGCAGCTCAGCTCTATTTTAGTGAATGGAGCTTAGCTGCAATACCAATCACAGCTGCTATAGAAAAGCTGCCAAAAGCTGGCTCCGCTCACCAGACCTCCGGCAAATGAGGTGGCTCCCTGAAACACCCCCGTCAATGTGATAATGATGACCTAATGATGCTCATCATTATCTTTACCTGGAAAACCCCTTTAAGAAATGTAAATCTCTGCCAATGTTTGTGTCTAATCAGAGCAAACACTTAAACGGGTTTGTATGATTTTCAGGTTACTCTTTGAATAATGGAAAGGTAAAAGTTTTCAAATATATTTTCTGAATAAAGTGTTACATGACTATGGCTGATTTTTATCCCCTCGACGCATGTGATGAAATTGAGAGATCTTGAATATCAAAAAATTGAAACAGAATAACTGTTACTTGCTGAAACCTTAAAAGGATTGTCAGAGTTAAATAAAAACTTGGGCAGGTATGGTAACTGTAAAAAACTAACAAAAACAAACAAAAAAAGCCAACAAAGTCATGATTAGCAATTTTCCCCACTGCTACTTCCAGGGTCCAGTCCCTCCCGCTGTTTGTTTTCCTGGCTGAATTTGTGACGTTTTGTGCACACCTAGTAAATATTGTACCCAATTACTGGCCTCAGTGGTAGCATCCTACATACTGCTGAGGCCACTGATTGGCTGCACAGTGACCTATGTGCATGAAACATCATCGCTGCAACCAGGATAATAATGCCAGCTGTGCAGGACCAGAGCGTGACGATGGAAGCGGCAGGGGAGGCAATGCAAAGTATTGCTTCCTTTATTACAGTTACATTTTCTGCCTGAGTTTTTTTTTAAAGCCTGTCTTCCCAGAGATAGCTATAGTTTACAAGGCAGCATTAGTATGAATAAGATATATACAGTGCACTGTGACTTCTCTATATACAGTAATAAATAAGTGAAAGCTGCACAAGAAGTTTTACTCTGCAGATGAACCATAATCCATAAAATGTGATGTGTTTTGCTGTGGCTATTTTTGTTTCTCATATTTCTGCAGGTATATACCAGGGGATTTCAGGCAGATTCATGTAGGACTAAACTGGCATAGTAGGGGCTACGTAAGTATGAGTTACGGTTTCCAGACTGTACTAGAGTGTGTCACATCATCTTGACAAGCCGTGCGGCATCTCAGTGATGAAAATAGAACGGATTTAAAAGAAATATACCATATTCTTTCAGTCTTTATGTTTGATGGAAGGATAGGGATATTTATGAATACAAGCATTCCCTTCAAAATTTGTGGAACTGTAAAACTTATCTAGCAATGTAACTTCAATAAATAAACTTCTTAAAAATTAACAGTGATAAAAATAACGGATGTCCTACTGTATCTGTTACATCAGCGGCACATGCCCTCCTAGAGTAGCGGTGCAGCGGCGGGCATGGTTCTCTGATGTAACTGCTCCATTCACCCTGTGTCTGTTGCAGTTCAAGTGCTCCAGCAGCAGGCCCGGGTGTCTGTAACCTCTGTGTCTATTGGAGATATTGTTTATTGGACCTCACTTTATTCTGCAGTAATACAAGGATTAACTCTACTTTGGTCCTGTATGTAGCTGCTACTCATGCGTTATCAGCTCTGCTATATAGGGTGTCTTATTCACTACCTGAGCAATAGGTTTACTAGCTTGCTAGATCCTGCAGAGGTGCTATAAACTGCTTATCTGCTGGTGTTCCGACTTCTGCTTGTTTCCTGGATTCTGACCCTCTGTTGTCTCACCTGATCCATACCTAATTACTGTACTGACCCAGAGTTGCCTGCCCTGATCTTGTGACTCGTTTCACACATTTGCACCTTCTCTGCCTGCCCTGACCTCGGCCTGTTACGAATACGAGTTGTGCCTGATCCCTCGGTGCCTCACACCAGTGTCTCTAACTGCTGAGAGTCAGCTGTCAACCAAACTGGTTCTACTCCAGGATGTAGCGGCCGGAGGCTCCCCTGCAATGAAGTCTACATCCTTCAATAGGGGTTAAAGTGTGAACACCAGGAGACTGCTAGGATAATTGCCTTAGGTTTACCTCAAAGTCAAACCAGTTGGTTGACATAGTGGTACCACACCCACTAATTGTTAAAATATTAGTATGTAATCCGGCCTGTTTAGATCACAGATAACTCCCTGGACTGCATACAAATGTAACAAGCTATAATCTGTCAATATTCACATCTTTGAAAATATTGTAATATGTCAAAAATCTCATCCAGTTTCCAACCTCTATAATAAACAAACAACAACTGAAAAATTAAGACATCTTGAAAAAGTAGAGAGTTTGAAACAACTTATGTATAAAGTGTGGCAGAAATTAGTATGTCAAGAAAGAGCAGTTTTCCAATAAAACGGCTGACACACAGCAAGTCACTTCAATAGAATTGTAAAAAAAAAGCTCCAAAATTGTCTATTTATTATAATGGAAAAAGTCCAGATTATTTCTTAACTGTGAAAAGTTGTAAAATCAATTCAATATAATAAAAAACAACAACAAAAGAGCCAATATGTTTTATGGGGATGTTGCTCCAAATCACTTTGCTGTTTGGACATTTCACATCAGTGGTACACTGCTAGGTAAATGTATACAGTACAGTAACTATGTCATCTGCAGGAAACAGTCACATTAAGTAAGAGCCACCCACTGTGCTGTCCCTGCAACACAAGATAATCTCGCCCGACTCCCATATGTAAGAGACCACAGACAATGTGGTAAGTGGCATCACAAGGATGACACAACACAGCTAAAATATTGGAAGAGATTGAACCAAACAAGTGCAAATACAAGGTAGTACACTTAACATTGGAAATCCAGAACCAAGGAGGACAAGCTGTGCAAGAAAAGTGGCATCGATGAAGTGGCAGGTGCAGCACAGGTCTGGAGATGATCAAATTTTTAAGCACCTAACTCCAGTCTGTGGCATGTGGGAGGGGCATAAAAGCCAGAATGAAAGCAAAGTATTTTTTAGCCACATGAAAACTCAAAAATCAGATCAAGTCTTGTGGGATGATTGTGCAATGCCTCTTGTTTGTCAACGTGCCAGTTACATCCACTTGTCACAAAATGAGAGGGGCAGAATCTTTGAACTAAGAGATCTTGGTTTAGCACTCTAGTGCTATCCACCTATGCTGATATGTCAGCACCATTCAAAGTTGCGTCTCCCAGTTGGGAGAAACACAATGAACCGGAAAGACAGCAAGAGGTGCACAGAGGCGAAACTGCATAGAAGGATTATCTGACTAGAAGAAAGGTGCCTAGTGATCTCTTCTGTACTGCAAGTGATATTGGACGTCACATCCCAAGCCTAGGGCAGCAAACAATGTCTACACATACCATAAGAAGATGTTTGCACGATATTTGGCTATAAGCCAGACATCCAGCTACAGGTATTCCACTGACATCATGCCACCGCCCTCAAAGACTATCATAGTACACAGCAAGACAGCAATGAAGGGGGAAACTGAGAGTTGTCCTCTTCAGCAACGAGTACCGCTTTTAGTTTTTGGACATGGTGATAGCTGGAAATTGATCTGGAGACGTCGTTAACAGAATGAAGAGGACTTCAGAAGGGAGCGTCACACCAGTCCTACTCCCAAGACTATGGTGTTTGCTAGGCAGTCCCCTCTAGTTTTCATTTCAGGTACACTAACAGCTTGCCGATACAAATTTGGTTGTGGAACCCATGGTGCCACCATTTCTCTGCTTTTCAATAGGACAACGCCAGGCCTCATTTTGCTCCTGCCACTGTGAGCAGCCTACATAGTCTAAACATGCTACCATGCGCCTGCAACGTCTCCGGGCTTGAATCCCATCAAGCACATCTGCGACATCATTGGTCGGCAATTGCTAGAGAAGTGTCAGTTAGTTGATCTTGATGATTTATGTGCCCAAGTGCATTCAATGTGGCAGAACATTCATCAATCAATAATAACCTCACTCATAGCATGCCAAGGCATGCAAGTGCGTGTATTTCTGCTTGAGGCGGTCATGCCTGATACTGAAGAAATTGAGATATTTTGAATATTCTACCATTTGTTTTATAATTTGCATATCATTAGCATGTCTATCGATCCTGTGATTTCCATAATTCTGAAAATTTTCCTTCTTGCTGTTGCAATATCAATGTTGAAGAGTGTACACAGAACAGAAGGCACACTTCTACCTCACCATTGGCTGATCGTGAGGAACACTGATAATATCTTCCGTTTCATTTTTACATACAGTGCAGTCTAAGTTGCTCTTGTTCTGTAACTTCCTTAAAAGGGTATATATGACATGCCAGAGTGAAATATTACAAGTTTTGGTCATGGGGAATTGGGTGCAAGGATCTTTAAACATTGCTAAAATGAAGGTGCAGAAGAACACTACACTAACTCTTTGGCTCCTTTAGAAAGGCAGAATGTCATAGAATTCCAATTTGTGTTCTAGCAGGTTATTATTTAGAATATTTTAAAGAGGCACACCAGGAAAAATGTTAACTTTTCAACTTATATTTGTACTGGAATTATCTTCTTCCTTTGATTCCTTCAGCTGTAGCTTGTAACCATACTCTCTTTGTGCATGCCTGGGAGATTCTCCATGTGTGTTTAAAAGAAATCTGCCACCAGTTTTCTACTGCGCTCTTTTAAATCCTAAGGCCCCTGTGTTATCCAATACATTCCAGAACTGTAAGGGTTACATGGCAGAAGGGGCCTAACAGTTCCAGCGCATGCTATTAAGTTCTCATATTTACGAGCTCACAGCTCTCCCCGTGGGTGGGGAAAGGCAGGAGCTCATGAATTTTCCGGACTCATCATTATGCACTGGACCTGTTCAATACAAGAGTCAGTTAAAGAAAGTGACCCAGCCTTTTACTAAGGGGGATCTGTCACTAGATTTTATGGCACCCTTAGTTGGGACGTCATAAATCTAGTGACAGATTCCCTTTGACAGGTAATAAAAAAAATGAACTGCAAAACTAATTTCTCAAATGTCGAGTACAACTGAAAGAAAACATCTCCAAAATTTCCTAGAGAGCTTCTTTAAAGGGGTTATCCCCCCCCCCAATATACCTGGTCCTCTCACAGAGGTTGTATTTACCTCGCTGGCACCCGTGTCGCTTCTCATACCGCTCCCTGGCATGCTATTGGCTGCAGGCTGTTTTCATCTGCGCAGCGGCTGTGGCGGTATGAGAAGCGGCGCGGGTGCTGAGAAGCGAGGTAAGTACAATCTCTGTGAGGGGCCCAGGCATATGGGGGTGGGGAGGCATTATAGGTCTTGGATAACCCCGTTAACCTGCGAGTACAACTTTGAGAGTGAAAAGGAATCTGCTATGCTCTGTGCAGTGTTGTTTTTGCTTGGTTTCACACAGATATCTGTCTAATGGCTGTTGTAAAGAGATCGTAGGACTCAGTAAAGTGGTGCATATACATACATTGCAACAAGATGTTGGTTTGACTCTGCAGAAGCACCTGCATTGTCCAGGCAATGGGGGAATAAGTAATTTAAGAACTCATGAAAAGAAAGCTACTCGAACTGCACCGCATGGAAGAGCAAAAAATGGAGGATCCCATCAGTGAACTATCATCTTTATAATTTGATCTTACTGGTGCCCATCAGGAGGCCAGGGTCCCATGATAGTCTCCGCTTCTCAATTTGTTTTCATCCACCTAAAAAGGGACCTCTTAAAAATGAGAGCTTGAATCTGACCTGGTGCTATGAAATACTTTTTGTTTCCTTTGCGCCAATTTTTTTCAGCTCTCCCAGTTTTCACAACAAATCTCTTTTATTTGCAGTGGCTTTCTGGAAAAGAAAAGCTGTAGAAAATCCTTGTAATAGATTGTGATTATCCCATGGAGCAGTTTGCTATGGTTTTGCTGCAAATACTCTGCATTAAGCTGGACGTGTTGATGACAAAACCAAGATTATTTTGCAGAGCAAATGCACGTGAAATTAAAAAGAGGTTCACAATGTGAGATCTGTTTCGCAACGAACTACAATGCTCTGCTGATAGTTACACTTCAAGAGCGATACAAGTATCCCGCATTCACACGCGCATCCTAAACATATTTTGATAATGTAACAAAGTGCAATACGTCCATTGTTCTGTTCCCTCTGAATTGACGAGCTGGCTTGTATGTCTTCAAAATTAGCATGCCTAGTACCGAGTACATGAATACAACCCGCTCCTGCAATCATTTCGGGTGCCAATTCATACAAACAGCAGTAACATAACTATGTGCAAAAATAGAAGACAAAGTAGAAAGCAAGAAGGCTAGGGAAGAAAATCTGTTAGAGGGAGCTGATAATGCAGGTTTCGCTGTTTACAATTGCTTTCTAATCTATTAAACGACTGTGAAAATTGATGCACTGTATGAAGTGCTTTTATTTACTTTAAAAGGAAAAACTGTTTCTGTTGTGGAGCTTTCTTTTCTCGTCTTTTTTTCTATCTAAAATTCTGAATGCAATTGCTAGGAAATGTGATATCTAGCCCCCCCCCCCTCCCTTCACCCACAAAACCAAACAAGTTCTTCTGATTTAGTCTTTCTGAAGAAAATCTTTCTAATATATTTACATTGAGCAGTTTCCTATTAATACATAATGAAGCGTTATGGGTAACACTGGAGCATACACATGCATACGCAGTGCTTGTTAGGCGCACGGTCGCCATAAATATGCATGTATCATATTCATTTGTTTCCACAGAAGAACATTAGTTCAAGGACTGTATATGTGCACTGGCTGTCGGTTGAAAAAAAAAAAACTGACATATAAGTTACTAAAGTATACCGCTCTTTTTTGAGAACTAAGGCCAGTTTCAGATGAGTATGTTTGCTGCGTCAAACACGTGAATTTCTGTAGCAGACTGCACAGCATTATAATGGTTTATAGTGCTGTGTGACTCTGCCCGATCTCAACTGTAATAATTTGTACTCACATCATGCAGTCAGTACAAATCATTACAGTGGGGGTCAGGCAGAGACACACAACACTTATTATAATGCCATCCGGTCAAAGGAGCAGAGTCCACTACAAAAATTCATGCTCCTACACGGAGCATGTTTCACACAGCAATGCCTCACGCACACGAGTGTAGTTTTGGTCAGCACCTGATCCACAGATTGGCTGCGGACCCAGTGATTTCAATGGGACCGCAAAAGATGTCCGTTCCGCAGTCTTGCAAAAACTGTGGGAAGGGAAAATGTGGGATGCACACGGCCATATCTGTGTTTTGCAGATCCGCGCTTTGCCTTTATTTGGAATTTTTTACATTTTGACATCCAAGACAAGTCCTGACAACCAACTGGCCATTCAGAAGCATGATTCTCCAGAAGAATTCTCTTGTCTTGAAGCGTAACAAAGACAAATTCTTGGCCTGATTCTGGTCTATAGTACGTTACCTCAGGTCAAATAAAACAATTGGTTGAGGTTGCAGCACTTTGATTCCCAAACTAGTCCTCCTCAAGGAACCCCAACAGGTCATGTCTTGAGGATTTCCAATAGAGAACACGTGCTAAACATGAATTCTATGAAGCTATATAAATCTGCTTGTGCAAGTATCTGTTGGTGTTCCTTAAAGACAAGGAAACGCTGCAGTAGAGACATCTATGCTGGACAAACACATTTATGAAGCTCTGATCGCAACACACAACAGCTAAATGTTTTGAGATTTGAGGGGAAAAAAAAGACTTCATAGCTTGTAGTAGAAATAATAAAGGAATGGCACATCATACAGACATAAGAATATATGCTCCAGAATTGTTATTACATGGGGAATGCACAAAGCTATTAAAACAGGCATGACAGGTCGTCTTTAATGGAATTGTGAATAACATTTGCCGAAGTCATATGAGTAGATAAAAGTAATTGTAGGAATAGTGAAAAACTAACTTCACTCAAGCATAATAAAATAGTCTTTACATGTATAGTCTGTGCTAGTGGGCACTACACATGAGAAACTGGTTACTAGGGGAAGAGATTTGTGAGGTGAGCGCTGTGTCAAGCTGGGAGCAGAGGAGAGTGTGGTGCTGAGCACTAAGAAGTAGAAAAACTAGCTAAATAGTGAGAGCAGAATCGGTGAAAAGACAGCAGGAGCTTTCCGATCCATGAATGGTGTACTCCAGATCAGAAGAGCCTGTGTGTAGGTTGCATCACCCTCGGATCAGGTTTACCAACTAGTTGATTAAGACATTAGATACTGTGGCCAACATTCACTAATGTATCTGCACAAAAAACTGTCTAAAAAAGTGGCACAAAATGACTAAACTGGTTTAGTTGCCCATAGCATCCAATCAGATTACACCTTTCATTTTCCAAAGAAGCTCCTAAAAATGAAAGGTTTAATCTGATTGGTTGCTAAGCCAGTTTTTCTTTGCAAAGGTTTTGATAAATCTCCCCTACCTTTTTACGACATGCTTTAAAAGAGGTGGGGCTTAGCAAACGGTGGGTGTGGTTTAAAATAAAAATGGGCGAACCTTACACATTTCAGCATAATACTGGCATAAAAATCTGTCTCAAGGTGCGCCACCCAATATTCGGTATAGAGTCTGATAAAGGTGTCTATTCCTGCACCAGATTCATCATCCAGCCTAAGCACTGTGATAACTCTGGTGGAGGTCTAGACAGTCTGTCTAAGCTTCTGCTTATCGTCGGGCTTAGGAAATCTGGGCCAGAGTTACTATAATGAGGTAGAGACTGTGTTGTGTGAAGAACTGTTAAAAGAGACATGCACCTGAGTGCCCCTGTGCATGCCTAAAGTGAGACTTGTGCCACATCAATAGTTTTACTGAAGTATTAAAGAGCTGTACAGCAAGAAGTATGTATGCAACATTTCCCATGACATCCTCAGCCAGTGAGAGCCAGAGATTTCTATCATGTAGTATGGTCTCAACCTGCACAAGTCCAGCTTCGTACCATCTGTGAGACATTTGTACCAATAATGCACACCCCAAAGGTTCTATTATATGTCTGTATGGCTTTGAGCTTATACACAGACATTGTGGTTTTATATCTATATTATATAACAAACTTAAATCTTTCTCTTCTAAATTTGAACCAAGGCAAACAATTATAAGGCATCTCCTTTTTCTACAGTTTATTCTAATCATACACACGGCAATATTCATTCATTTTCATAAGCTCTGAAGTGAATATTAGGATGTTGAGTTCACTGAACCATGGGAATTTAAACATGGCATTGAAGACCACTTAATTCCAAGAAGGTAGTTCATAATTCAGGCAAGTAATTTACCTTTAACCTAACATCGCAAGGGGAAAAAATGTAAGACGCCCAAAGGAATTATAACAAAAGAAACAACAAAAGGATCACACAGCATTTGTATGTCTGTGCAAGCATTATGAGAACAACAGGTAGATGTCCAAATTGTGCTCTATTATTTGCATAGTTCAGGTAACAATTAGTCCATTTCGCGCTGCTCAACCAAGCAAATAATTTAACTGTCAAATTTTTTCTCCGCACATTCAGACTGCAGAAAAAAAAAGGGTGGTTCATGCTGCAGATCTATTTCCGAGCAATTAATGTTTAGGAAAGCTTAAGGATACATATGTACGTGGAGGAATTTACCTAAACACAGTAGCAATTACTTGGAACGGTATATGTGGCTTTAGAAGAGCCGATGCAGTGTCAGATTTATTTAAAACATACAGTCAAGTAATGTGGATGATCTTACGAAGATATATTCCTTCTATATTACAAATCTTATTTGCCTCCATCATACAAGCAGAGGAGGTGCTGTGTACACCCACTCCAAAAGTGACATACTTACAGTCACACCTCTCAAAACATCCAAAATGCCGAGCCCCTGATTCATCCATGAGCTCACCCAGAACAAGCCTCTTTAATACAAATTTCTATAACACTTCTCGAAGCTCAAGGCTAAACTGTTGACTGATATGGACACAAGTGTTGCAATGTGAAAGAATGAATCATGCAAAAAAAATATATATATATATTATTTGTAACAACTCACTGTGACACGTGAAAATAACGTTACTTTTATTCTAAGGGTCTGTACGATTACAGAGATGTCAAATATGTGGAGGGCCACACTCCAAGAGCCATAACTTTTTCATTTTTCCATCAATGCAGCCGTATGTAGGCATGATTTTTGTGGGATGAAATGTAGTTTCCAATTACGGTATACTCTTTTTATTCTAGAGTACATGGGATTTATTGAGAAACAACTGCAATTCCTCATCTTTTTTTGTTCTCCACGCAGTTTCATGAAACTCATTTTATTATCTTGTGATATATATATATTCCATTGTTGTGAATGTGCTTTCTTAGCACATGCACAGATTTCCTGAGCTGGCAGCAACCTGTAGTAAAGGCAGAGCCATGTAGTAAATGACTGCCCCGGTACACACTCTGCAGAAAGAGGGCTTTCAGAGATGTAGTCCGGAGTGTAGTGGTCAAGCAGCAAGAGCCTCAAAAGCAATCAAAATGTAAAGTAAGTAACTAAAAATTTTTAGTTTTAAGTAGTAATGCCAGTAGATTATTTTTACACTAAGGTATGTGGGAAAACCCATTTAAGGATATCTGTCCTGTTTCAGATTTAAAAGCAGTCAGAAATGCATCCTATATTCCTCTATCTTGTAGATATTTCCAGGAGACCAGATTAAAAAAAGAAAAAAAAAATTGAGAAAATTGAGAACTTTGAATGTAATTACTGATTAAAAAACAAAAAACAAAAAGAACTTTCTATGTAATTACTTTTAAGAAACTTTGCCTTTAGAAAAATATTACAGGGCTAAAACTAACCCCAAAGGGTTCAATTATACTGAAGAGAGATGTCTCAATACTTGGAATTAGGGAAGGCAATATTTCTGAGTTCTTAAATAATACAAGCAGGCACTGAAGCTCATTTACCAAGGATGTTGAGTACACTTTGTAATTTGCACTTACAAGAAATGACCTGCATAAATGCCGCCAATCAAACAGCAGAGAATACAAAACAGAACATTTACGTAATGATTGGAAGCAAATAGAAACTGGAATCTTCCCGGATCTGTCACAAATCACGGTTGTTACTATTCACCTCCATCCATAGCTTCGGCTGCAGTATACTGAGGGAAGGCCAGAGGCAATATAATAACGGAAAAAGGCGTTATTAGAACAAATAGGAGCGGTGATTCCTAAAGAAGGAATGCAAGAGCTTAAACCTACATTCACAACGCCGCTGTCAGAAGCATTTTCCAGATTTTAAAGCTTTTCAGTCCTAAACTAAGGATTATAAATGCTTAAATCTCAGCAGATTTGCAGAATAGAATACAAGATGGCACTAAACGAGGTTGTTCACACAAGAATCACTCGCTAGGATGCCTGGGAAGCTTTATAATGCCTATTAAAAGGCTAAGTCAGATTTACTTACAATGGAGAAAAAAATGCTGAGTTGAAATGAAGAAAGTTTTTTTTTTTATTCATCCCTACGCCAAGCTGGATCACTGACCACTCCAGGGGTTACAGATACTTACGTTCTTCCAATTTAGCTTGGCGAATTAAATGTTTGCACTATGCTAATTACTCTGTGAAAGCCCAAAGGTAACGTTAATATTTGAAGGCAGCGGTAATTAATGTCAAATTGTCCGGCTTCACTGGTTTCTTGATCATGGATTCATGACTAAAATCCTTTCCTTGTCGATAAACCAACATGGTGGGGTTCAATGAAAACAGATATCTGATAATTACCCTCCTTAACCCTTCTCTAAGTATCAATGCAGAGCATTTTGTGACACGGTAGCGCTGAATTCTAAGTGTCTCACTTGAAGCCTACACCTTCCCAAATGATAATAAATTGACAGTTCACATGCCCTGGATTAATTAGGATTCTGGTGAAGCTCCGCGGCAACATGCAATCTAATACTAAATGCAGCAAGAATAAAGCTCATTCATGAGGAAATCTACATGTCTCCTAGGAGGAAAGACAAAGTTCAATATTCCCTTTGAAAACTCGATGGTGTATGCTTCCGGCTAGTGATAATGAAGAAAAATGCATTAGACTGAGAATGATAAGTACAGTTATAACAAAAGGGAAGCCACCATGGAGAACAGGTGTCTGCAAACACAAGAAAGGAGTCATTCTTAAAGGCCATCTGTACCTAAGAAACTGGATGACCTAGTGCATGAGCAGCTGAAGGCATCTGTGTTGGTCCCATGTTCATATGTGCCCGAATTGCTGAGAATAATGATGTTTTAATACATGCAAATGAGACTCTAGGAACAACGGAGGCGTTGCCATTACACCTAGAGGCTCTGCTCTCTCTAGAACTGCTGTGTCCTCTCCACTTTTGACAGGGGCAGGCCATGAAAACGTCATCACACCTGGCCCTGACCTCTCCTAAAGTCAAAGTGGAGAGGGTGTAGCAGTTGCAGAGAAAGCTGGGCCTCGAGGTGTAAATGCAACACCCCCATTGCACCCCCAAATGCAACAGTCTCATTTGCATTTACAAAACTGTTATTTTTCTCAGCAATATGAACATAGGACCAACACAGATGCCTTCCGCTGCCAAGCGCAAACAGGTCAGGCAGTTTAACAGAAGCCCTTGAAGGGTGGGTTTTTGTGGACGTTTTTTGAACCAAAGCCAGAAGTGGAGATAACAGATGGGAAAAGAAGTCCTCCTTCCTTTATATTTAATTCCAACACACTTCTTGCTTTGGCTCAAAAAACTCCTACAAAAACCTATGCTTTAAACGACCCTTAAAGCATAATAACAGCCCAAACTAAACGTAATATTAAAGTAAAAGACAATGTAAGCAGTCCCAGTACGATAAAAGTAGCAATCTGCATTGTAAAAAAAAAAAAAAAACACTAGCTGAGGACGATATGTACTGTAAAGGCCAGCTGATTAATAGAAGAGATTTGTGTTTTAAATAACAGTAAGGACACAGAGCTATTGAAATGACTGCTGCAATGACGATACCAAAAATACAAGTAGAATATAAATGAAGAACTGAGGATTGCACAAAGACCTGCACAGTGGTTTTCACACATAGTGTATGCATGCAATGTCTGCATCAACCAAATATGGAGGTTGTATGTTTACCCTTCCCAACATGTGATGCAACAGTACATCACGTAGGGTCTTTAAAGATGGCGCCCGCTAGAGATAGGAGCTGGTCCCATAGCCGACGCGTGCCTGTTGTTTCACACGACAGACCCCTGGGGCTAATATCTGCGACTATCAAAAATCCACACTGCAGATCTTTAACCCCTTAGATGCCGTGGTCAAAAGTGACCACTGAATCTGAGATTGCAAAACCCAGAAATGCTGACCTTTCAGGCCTGGAATGGCTCCCCCACATGGCAATAGGGGGAGCCATTCATTGTCAGTGAAAGGCCAGGGCCTGCTGAGGTTCCAATTCCTTTCACAGATATATTCCAATGGCCTGCAGGTGGTTGCACTGCATTGGAATATACCAATCTTTGTATATTGTAATGGATAAAATTTAATTCCAATAATTGCAAAAAGTAAAATGTTTTCCCCAAACTGAAAATAAAAAAAATAAACATGATGGGCATTGCCATTTCCAAAAACACCCATAATATTAAAATATAAAAAAATGTATCCCATAAGGTGAATGACGTAAAGGTAAAAAGATTAAAATGGACGACTAACTGTGTTTTAATTGCTTCTCCCCAAAAATTTTATAAAAGGTGTTCAAAAAGGCATACATACCAGAGAATGGTATCACTGAAAAGTACAGATCACCCCACAAATAAATGAGCCCTCATACAGCTAAAAAAGTAATGGGGGTCTGAACATGATAATAAATAATAATAATATATATATTTTTTTTATTAAAACAGAAGAAAACCGCTCTCCATCTCAGCATACTTAGTTCATATTTATTTCCCTGATGAAAAGGAAGGGTTAATGCCAAGGTCACAGCTGAAGACAACCAAAGATAACTTAATAAGTCATTTGCACTAATTGTGGGAGTTTAATTTGCTTCATTACTTCATCTACCATTGTATATGTACAGAAATGAGTACTAAACTCACAGTAAATCCAGTTTTTTTTAGAAGTCTTCCTGATAGCACATCCTAAGACTTACTTCCTCTGATAGGAAAAAACACAGAGGTTTAAATCCCCACCTTTTCCCTCCATCACCAATGTATTTTTAACAGAACACCAAGGATAAAGGGATTAAAATAATTAAAAAAAAAAGAACAAAAATAGGGTGGGAATCATGAGCTCTGATGGGGACATCCAGAAAACCAGTGAGTTTAATACTCATTTCCCCAGTCGTCTCTATGACAGCACATCCCAAGAATCACTTAGGGAGGGATAAAAGAACTTTACGTCTTAAAGTCATATCCTCATTTGAGAAAAGATCCGTTTGTAATGTCTAGTAAAAGCATGGGCCCTCTTCCACGATGTAACCCTACAAATTTGCTTTAGATGCTGAAGATCTTTCCGCCCAAGAAGCCAAATGGCTTTCACTGAATGAACCCTAAGGGAAAGAAGGGCCTCTCTGCCTTCCACTTTATAGGCCTCAGCAATGGCAGATACAATCCAGCAGGAAATAACTTTTTGTTGCCTTCTTTCCTTTGTTTGGACCACAATACTGTGTGAAACAATTCTCCAATTCTTTGTTGTTTTCATGCATTGTAAGACTTACATCCAGGATGTGGAATTTATCTTCCTAGTCATTTTTGGGAGTAGCACAGAAAGATAGTACTACATTGTCCTGAAACTCACCAAGAATATAGTTTTAATGGTAAGCCAATTAATAGATATGGACTCTAGTGGTTCAAAGGGAATGCAGGTCAAACCTGATAATACTGTATTATTATTCGAGGGGGCTACCATGTTCTTCATCTTAGGTCTGAGACTGTCTGCTGCTCTAAGGATACCCAGGATTCTTCATTAAGACCGATATTATAAAGGGGTGAAAACTTAACTCAAATTATTTGGAGAAAGACCTAAATCCAACCCATCTCATAGGAACTCAAGGATCAGGGGAATGTTGGGTGAGGATTGACAAAATCTATCCCCACACAAAGAAGCAAATCTCTTCCACACCTTCATATAGGCCATGGTAGTGTTAGATTTTCAACCAACCAGCAAGGTGTTAACCACTTTCTCTTACATTCCTCAGTATCCACACCCATAACTTAAGCAATCTGGGGTTAGGACGATTAGATAGCAGGTTTAAATTCTAAGGAAGCAGGATCGGGTCTACTTTCAAGGCTTCCCAGATGGCCAATAATTCCTTGAAGTTTAATGGTCCTGCACTACTTCCTCTGGTTATGGGCCCCCCATCCCGAGGAGCTGGCATCTGTTGTTATGGAAAATATCTGCTCCTGTCTCCAAAAGCATCTGTTTTTTAAGTTCTTCTCCAAAAGCCACCACTCCAGGGATCCTTTGACCTCCTTGCTCAAAATAATTTTCTGATCCATGTTGTCTATTATTTGTTCCATCCGTCTAAGACAAACTTTTGTAGGGGACTTATGCAGGATTGAGCCGATACTACTGCAGGAATACATGACGAGAGATTGCCTAGCATCTTTATGGCTTACCTGATAAAGCAAATGGATCTTTTTCTGAACTGGTGGATCTGGTATTGCAGATTCTGTATCTTCTAAAGTGGCAGAAACGATCTTTGCAAACTAGTCTAGCAGGATTCCTAGAAAGATTATTTGACTGTTCGGGGACAGTAGGATTCGTCCCAGTTGATTATCCATCCTAGAGACTAATGGTGAGATAAGATGGTCTACAGATGGAGTTAAACCCTGGTGTTCGCTACAATCAGTAGATAGTCTAGGTATGGAGTAACTAGTTTTACTTTTGTCAGAGCGCTGCGACCATCTCCACCATGATTTTTGTAAAAATCCTCGGTGCAAAAGAAATTCTATATTAGTTTTAAGGCTGACCTTATCATTTCCATTTTGAACCTGTGCTAGGTTATTAATCTGTTTAGTGGTTTTAAACTTATCTTCCTGAATCTCTTTTTTTTTTTTTACTATAAAAAGATGGGAGTAATGTTCCAGTCCTTCCAGTCTCTTGGAAACTGGTTCTATTGCACCAAATTTAACAATTCTTTTTAGCTTTTGAGTAAAAAGGCCTGTTGAAAATGGAGGAGGTTTGTTACTGTGAATTTCTGAGTGAGGAGAGGCTCTAATTCTATTCCTTCTCTTATGATGCTGACTATCCAAGAACCTGATGTTATGTGCCTCCAGCTGTTGATGAATAGCACCTGAATAGCAACATTGCTTGGAAAAGTAGCAGGCCTCCCCTTTTCCCCTAGACCCCCAAAAATCTCCTCCTGTACCGATTTAGGTTGTTTTGGAATCTCCATCTGAATAGTTGCTCTGTCTTTATAAGTTTGTCTATGTCATCTGGATTGAACAGAAACATTATTTTCATCATAAGAACCATACATTCTCTCGCATGTCTCAAAATCAGATAAATCCGGATTATCATGATCAGTCACGACCCACATTCTGACATTTTTTAGCAGTTAAAGGAGGGACCCTGGATAAAGCGGCTATTTCTCGAGAAGAAAGGGCAGATTAAACTTCTGTTCTGATCAATACTGCAACATCTTCAAGGAAGCTGGACTACTGTCTCTTAACCACTTTAGCCTTGCATTCCTTACATAAGGGTTTTGATCCTGAACTTGGCAAGCATTTGGAGAACAACCCACATTTCCTTGATTTGGTGTTGACAGTAGAGCAGGGGTGTCCATACTTTTTTTCGAGGAGGGCCAGATTTGATGAAGTGAACATGTGTGAGGGCCAACCATTTTGCGATTGTAAAAAATCTCTGTTGTGGCATTAAAACAGCTTCAAGTTGCTTCAACTTTTCGCTGTGGTTGTGCCCTTTTAGCTTGTCGTATGTGCTATGTCTCGACTGGTAGTGTCTCTTGACATTAAATTCCTTATAAGCAGCCTAAGTCTCTTGGCATATCAGACAAACACAGTGATTCGGTATTTCAGTGAAAAAATATTCCACTTTCCACCTTTCCTGGAAGTGGCATCCCTCACTGTCAACTTTTCGTTTCTTATTTGTAGTTACCATTATAAAATTGGCCAGAAGGGGAGAAGTTATGTAGAGAGAACTAGGAGCACAATCGGATAATCTAATTACAGCATAGTGACATACAGTGAGGGGTTAATGAAGGGTATGACAGTTTGCTACCACAGATTCCTATTATGCTCCCTTGTCTGCTGTATTATACAATTATCCTAAGTTCACAGCCCTGCCTGCCTGTCAGTGTGTTCTTTTACTTCAATAGGCTCAATAGCCCTTATGGTCACCCTTGTGGCTGTGTGTGGAGGCATGGTCACCCTTGTGGCTGTGTGTGGAGGCACAGGGAGAAGGAATGGCCAAATATAGATTTTATGTACCCCCTCCCCCCCCTAGTGAGTCCCCGAGCACTGCTCAGGACCTGGGATCTCTCTATCAGCCGACGCAGGAAGAACGCAAGTATATATATATATATATATATATATATATATATATTCCAGTGAGTCCCCGAGCACAGCTCAGGACTCCTTTGATCTCTCACTTAAGGGACTTGATGTCATCAGCCGGCTAACGAAGAAGGAAAGGCCAAATCTTGTGACGTCTGAGATCTTGTGAGATTTGGGCTCAGGGAGAAGGAAAGCCCTAATCTCGCGACGTCCGAGATCTCGTGAGATTTGCGCTTTCCTTCTCCTTGAGCCCAAATCTCACGAGATCTCGGACGTCGCGAGATTTGGCCTTTCCTTCTTCGTTAGCCGGCTGATGACGTCAAGCTCCGTGGTGAGAGATCAAAGAAGTCCTGAGCTGTGCTCGAGAACTCACTCCGGGGGCCGTATGATTACTATTTGCCTAACTTAGCTGGGGAGCCGTATCAGTCCGGAACGCGGGCCGCAATTTGCCGGCGGACCGGACTTTGGACATGCCTGCAGTAGAGGATGATTCCTTTTCTCCCTGAAATATATAAGAATGATCAGCTATAACATGGTGAATATACAAAGAAGGGGCCTGATGTCAGGCTACTCACTCCACCCTGGATTGCTGCAGGCTGAGATCCGAAGTGGTAAGGGCACTCATCCTTCCACTGTACCCGTCCACATGGTTTCACAGCGCTGGCTTGCTGGAGTGAATCGTCACACATCATGTTCTGCAGGTCCTGCGAATCTTTTATACTAAAATGTATGCAAGGACCTGCAGCGCCGGAAGTGACGTCATGACGCCTCCCAGCATCCAACGTCATCACCCGACGGCCTGAGGGATTGCTCCGGCTGCCATCCGGCCTCTCTGGATGTGACCCCTCTGGGCTGCCACTAGAGAGTTCTTCGCCGGGATGCTGCTTCTGCAGTGGCCAGACACAGACCACGGGAAGAGGGAGAGCTGCTCTTTACTTCCTTCTTTTGGCAGGACAGGAAAAAACACTGGTATCTCTGTGATTTCTCCTTTGCTATCAAAGGAAGTCAGTCCAGGATGACATGGAGACCGCTAGGGAAATGTCCCTCTAAATCGTGGTGACTATAGTTAAGGGGGTTTAAACAGCTGATAAGTTGCCTTTAAATTATTCTCATTTAAACCTCTGAGGCACTCACACCATTTTACACTTTATATTACCCTATTTTATTTACCATACAACATTTTCATGCATCCATTGCCAATCACAAAGCTACGCATTATCTGAGCACATTAAACTGAGCCAAACTAGACAACTGCAACTTTATAATTAGAGTGCAAAAGACCCTGCAAAAAATGGTGACAGCAATTTAGATTATTATATATGTTCAGTAATCCAAATCAAGCTATCTGTAAATAAAGAAACCATCAGCTTTGATCATATAGTGTACAGTACAAAACAAAGTGGATTTTATCTGCACATCTGATCGCAGAAAAAATAACACCTTGTTTATGCAATTTCGGATTAAACAAAACAAAATCTACTGTACAATTGAGTTACAAGTTGGTACTGCAAACACGGAACATGACCTGTTCGCAAAATAAGAGATTGTCGTCTTTATTTTAATGGTGTAATTTTAGATTAAATTTAACAGAGGGTGTTACTCTGTCCTAAAAGGAAAAACTGCACGATTGCAAAGAGATTTGCCAAAGGCATATTGTTACCCCCCACAGCTCCAGTTAGGCCCGTTTCACACGGGCGAGTTTTCAGCGCGGTTGCAATGCGTGAGTTGGACGCATTGCACCCGCACTGAATCCGGACCCATTCATTTCTATGGGGCTGTGCACATGAGCGGTGATTTTCACGCATCACTTTTGCGTTGCGTGAAAATCGCAACATGCTCTATATTCTGCGTTTATTACGCAACGCAGGCCCCATAGAAGTGAATGGGGCTGCAGGAAAATCGCAAGCATCCGCAAGCAAGTGCAGATGCGGTGCGATTTTCCCGCATGGTTGCTAGGAGACGGGGACCCGATCTTTAGTATTTTCCCTTATAACATGGTTATAAGGGGAAATAATAGCATTCTTAATAAAGAATGCTATGTAAAATGAGGATTAAGGGGTTAAAAATAAAAAAAAACAACTTACCTTAGCCACTTGATCGCGTAGTTGGCGATCTGTCTTCTCTCTTCAAGCTTCAGCTACTAGCTAAAAGACCTGTGATGACGTCACATCACATGGTCCAATCACATGGTCCATCACAATGGTAAGATGGACCATGTGATTGGACCATGTGATGCGACGTCATCACAGGTCCTTTAGCTGGTAGCTGAAGCTTGAAGAGAGAAGACAGATCGCCAACTACACGATCAAGTGGCTAAGGAAAGTTAAGTTTTTTTAATTTTTAACACCTTAATCCTCATTTTACACAGCATTCTTTATTACGAATTCTATTATTTCCCCTTATGACCATGTTATAAGGGAAAATAATAAATTCTCCAGAATACTGTACCCGAAACCAGACTTCAGTGATGAAGTCCAAGTTCGGGTCTGGGTACCAAACATGGCGATTTTTCACACGTGCGTGCAAAACGCATTACAAACGTTTGCACACGCGCGGAAAAATCGCGCATATTCCCGCAACGCACCCGCATCCTATCCGGGTGTCAAACATGACTCCCGTGTGAAAGAGGTCTTATAAGTCCCAGTGATCAGCAGACTCCTCCTCTAGTCGCTACATCAACTATGGCCTTGCCAGAGCCAGACAGATCTCCTCCAGGCCATGGCCAACAGCGATGATTTGCTGATGAAACCAACCCTTTGGTCTTGATGTCAGTCTAAGGCTTGATAGATATAGAGCGATCTAGCAACTCTTATCCAGACCACGAGCAATGGCTTGCATTTGACAGAGCAACAAGCCTTATGGTTTTGACATCAGCCTCTCCTCAAGACAATGGCCAATGATGTTAAGTTTTCGAAGCAATCAGTGTCCCCTGATGACATCTGTCCTGGCAGCCTATTTAAAGGAAAGTCTGACTGCCATGTCTTGCCTGCAGATTAAGGCATTAATCATTTTCTACGCAGAAAGAGGTAGTGGTGGCACAGTCCAACACCCGAACACAAAACGGGACTCCAAACTCAGCCTCTCAGACCTCCACGGACCGGGGTGCCAGGCGCGTGCAGATAATAAACATCCAAATGAAGTAAAAATAGATCCGCGGCACTCACCATCCGATTAAGATAGTTTGTTTTATTGCTGAGTTCTTAATCATTTTCTAGCTCTTAATCATGACTCGGATCTTGACTCCAGTTTTGACCATGACCTTGGCCCTCTCCCTGGATATTGTGTCTGCCTGAAACATGTTCTGGCGACAACCACCTAGAAAGTTCATGTGTTCTTGCGGAGGTTAAGAACAGGGACATTCTTTACACTCTGTGACCCATTCTAGCTATTGTCAAGAGAATCCAAATCTCCATTAAGAACCATAAAAGATACTTCACCAATACCATGAGGTCTACAATCCATCCCCTAGTGTCACTTTGCCCCACCTTCGGATTACAATTTCCACTCTCTTTTCAGATCTTGTACAGAAAAGAATAATTGAGAAAATGCACTGGCAAAGTACCGTATATACTGGCACATCAGAGATAATGCAGAGAACATCACAAGGTGGATCCATCAGTAAACTGACTGCATTCTAATGGCTTTCAGTTGACTTCAAAAGTATGGAAACATTCTACAATATACAGGCAAAATAATAGGGATTAGAGAGGGAAGAGAGATAATGAACATACATGTTTGGTGAATTTGTATTCTACAATGTTAAGCTGAATTGTTATTAAATGCAGAGATTCCCTCTAAAAGCTAGACATGAGCAAACATATATGGAAGCAACCACGGGAGTGCCATTATTGCAATAAAAATTGCAAAGTGGAGTTTTTGATGAGCAGGATCAAAAATAATGAAATACAAACAGAACCTTGGATCTCCAGTGTATACAGACTTGCCGCTTTGCCCATGCCGTAATTAGACTCAGGAGAGGAACATTTAAAGATTAGCTGAACACAAACTCACTAAATACCTTTTACAAGGATCATCAAAAAAACGTAAATAGCTATAATATGCCATAATCCGAAATATTTTCCACAAGCCAAGTATTATTTTTGAGCATAAACCAACATTAAGTTTTATGTTCTGATCAAAGTAAAGTTTTACTTGATACCTTCACAGAGCTAAATGTACTTGCAAGTTATGCCCGACTGAAGACGTACTACTTCTTTTGAAATGAGTGTTTAAGTCATGCCAAGAGAAATGCAAATAATTTAAAGAACTGAGATGCAATAGGAAATATTAATCACTAGGAAGATAAGAATCAGCGCAGAGTAACAACAGGGAATTCCAACTCTTCCCAGTAAACTGTTGAAAACAGAGATGGACCAAGTACAGCATGATTTACTTATTTAAACCACTCTAGGAATCAACAAATTTTTAGGGATCCTGCAACCTAGATGATGAACACTAACCCTGGGTTCAGACCTGAGCGTTTCTGAGATGCGCGTTTCCCACGCGTTTTTGTGCGCGTTTTTGGCAATAGTACGCGCGTTTGGGTGATTGACTGCAGTGTCTATATGAAGTTTGGCCTTTCCAGCATGTTGCAAATTCATAAACGCGCGTTCGAACACGCGTTTAACTCAAAACGCGCGTTTAACGCGCATTCCCATTGAAGTCTATGGGTGCAAACGCGCGACAAAACGCCCCAAAGAAGCTCAAGAACTTCTTTGAGCGTAGGGCGTTTTACAGCACGTTCAAACGCGCTGTAAAACGCTCAGGTGAGAACCATGCCCATAGCGAAACATGAGTTTTCTCCTGTTGAGCGTTTTACAGCGTGTAGGAACGCGTTGTAAAACGCGCACGTGTGAACTGAGGGTAAAGGTCTGTTTACATGGGCAGAGACAATTATCAGGAACAAGCTGTTCATTGCCTGATTGTTGATCAGAAAGGATAGCAGCATTTATGTGCGGCAATCATCTACTCTGTATGGGGACAAACGATTGCTTCTGCGAATGTTCAACCTCATACATGTTCAATGGTTGTCAGGCGTAGATCCCTATTTACACAGGACATTCTGCTGCCACATAAGATGTGTGACCACCGACAAACAAGCATTTAGCTTCTTTATGGGTAATTCTTGGCACATTTAGGCAGGGTGAGTATCAGAAACTAGCATTCATACAAACGCTCATCCCCTATAATTCCCCCGATCCTCAGCATGTGTACAAGGGCCTTAAACCTAGAAATGAGTGAAAAAAGGAAACAGTAGATCTACAGGTTTTTTGGCGAGTTCGCTAAACAGTCTTATAAAATCTTACAGAGAAAAAAAAAGGAGTGAGTTTTTTGCTGCTCTCTTCCATTTTAGGCTTTCAAATTGATAAAAGGACTTAGCCAAGGGGCAGGGTTTACATTTTTATGTTCTACAGCAAAGAAGGCAGAGGAAGAGGCTCCTCCTGCAGCCAGTTGTCTAAGGCAGAGGTCCCCCACCGCCGGGCCGTGGCCCAGGATCGGGCCCTGGAAGGTTGTTTGCCAGGCCGTGGCAATCAGTCTTTAATGCGGTACTAATGAAGCGCTTCCATTATGGAAGCGCTTCATTAGTACCGGAGGATCCGGAAGCGGTGAACGATCTGTACTCACCGCTTCCTGGTCCTCGGCTCGGCTGTGCAGGGCTGCGCACAGCATGAGGGTGCACTGTAACCTCACACTGTGCACCTCGCCTGCGATACACTGCCGACAGCAGGATGAAGAGGATCGCGATGATGAGAAGTGGTGGGGTCCAGGAGCGGTAAGTGTTTTTTTTATTTTATTTGCGCTGATGGCTAAAGGCTGACATGGGGGGCTGATGGCTAAAGGCTGACATGGGGGGCTGATGGCTAAAGGCTGACATGGGGGCTGATCTGAGGCATTGGGGGTTATATAGAGTTATATATTTGAATATGCAACTTGTGTTTTGTTATGCGCGTGAATCAGTCAGCGCCGACCAGCACCCCCTAAGCCCCGCCCCAGAACCCCCCACCCGGGCCCTGGGGAAATTGTCTTGCGTGAAGCTGGTCCTTGGTGCAAAAAAGGTTGAGGACCACTGGTCTAAGGGTCCATTTACACATCCATGTGTGTTTTGCAGATCCACAAAACATGAACAACGGCAATGTGTTCCGCATGTGCGTTTCCGCACATCTCCAGCACTCTCATAGAAAATGCTTTTTCTTGTCCGCAATTTCTTGTCTATTTAATTGCGGTACGGAAGTGTGGATCCGCAATTCCGGATCCAGGAGGGACATAGTGTGTCCCCATAGCAACGAATTGGTCCGCAATTTCGTTACGCAAAATGCGGAACAGAATTGCGGACGTGTGAATGGAGCCTAAAGCTGCCAATTCACTATAGACTTTGGACAGCTAAAATATCTGACTTAGACCACTGTCTGACAGTTATTGCTGCCCTTTTGTGACAGGAAAGAAAGGGACAGATTTCCGCCAAAGGCAGATGTGTTGTAAAGTTGCTTTGCCATGCTGGATTTTTGAATGGTGTAGTTAAAAAGTTCCTCAAGCCAAATGGCATATCTGCATCCCATCAACTGAAGCCCAGACTAGGCCACAGATCATGGAAGAGATCGATCAGTAATTTGTTGCTTTAACTTATGACACTGTCATCCAAGATGATAACCTTCACGGTTCAAACGTGATCAATAAGTTATTCACATAACGGCTGTCTGAAAGCAATAATCTATGGCCAGCCAGACACAAGATTATGATGAAGACGAGGGGGAAGAGCTGATCTGAGGTTTGGTTATATACAGTATCTATCAGTTTTACGAAACATTTTTCTATGTTTAGTGTTCATTTAATAAACCAACTGAAAAAGAGACACCTGAACAAACATCTAGATACATTGGCTAGCTTTTCTCATGGGATTTGTTCAGTACCTGTCAAAACACCAGAGATCACTTTGGTCTGTCTCTTCATTGACTACAGAATAGTTGGTATAAAGTTTGTGAATGAAAATAATGAACTAATTAACTTATGCAGCAGCAGTGAATGCTGGATATATACATGTACTAATGTGCAGTATATGCAATGTGCTTCTAAATGTGGAGTACAAGTGTTTACAGATCGGATGCACTTAGAAATAGTACATCTAGAAGCCGGCACTTCAGATGCTATAAAAAGCTTCAGTTTGTAGACATTACAGTAAAAAACATCAACATCTTGAGCTTTTCCTGCGCAATTCAGGTTAGATAGTTCCCTTAGTCATAGCACTAGAAACGTAGAGGCGTCAGCTGAGAGAGAAATAAACTCTTCTACATTAACCCTTTCTACCCCGGGCCGTTTTCGCCCTTCTGCCCAGGCCATTTTTTGCAAATCTGACATGTGTCACTTTATGTGGTAATAGCTTTGGAGCACTTTTACTTATCCAAGCCATTCTGAGATTGTTTTCTCGTGACACATTGTACTTCATGATAGTCATAAATTTTAATCAATATATTTCAACTTTATTTAGGAAAATTTTTAGAAAAATTCGCAATTTTCAAAATATACATTTTTCTGCTTTTAAAACAGAAAGTGATGCCTCATAAAATATTTATTACTTTTTTTCGGACATTAGAAGGCTTAGAATTTTAGAAGCAATTAAGTCTTACCTAGTAGAATCCCCCCATAAATGACCCCATTGTAGAAACTATACCCCTCGAGTTACTCAAAATTGATTTTACAAACTTTGTTAACCCTTTAGGTATTACACAAGAATTAAAGGAAAATGGAGATGAAATTTATAAATTTCACTTTTTTGGCAGATTTTCCATTTTAATTGTTTTAACACATCGAGGGTTAACAACCAAACAAAACTCAATATTTATTACCCTGATTCTGCGGTTTACAGAAACACCCCACATGTGGTCGTAAACTGATGTAAGGGCACACGGCAGGGCGCAGAAGAAAAGGAACGCCATATGGTTTTTGGAAGGCAGATTTTGCTGGACTGGTTTTTAGATGCCATGTCCCATTTGAAGCTCCCTTGATGCACCCCTACAGATACAGAAAAAAAAAAAGTGACCCCATTTTGGAAACTAGGGGATAGGGTGCCAGTTTTATTGGTACTATTTTGGAGTGCATATTATTTTTAATTGCTCTATATTACGTTTTTTGAGGCAAGGTAACACAAAAATTCCTGTTTTGGCACAGTTTTTATTTTTTACAACATTCATCTGACAGGGTAGATCATGTGCTATTTTTATAGAGCAGGTTGTTACGGACACAATGATATCAAATATGTCTACTTTCTTTGTTTCAGTTTTACATAATAAAACATTTTTATGTTTTTGTGTCTCCATTTTCTGAACGCCATATTTTTTGTATTTTTCTGCCGATCATCTTGTGCAGGGGCTCTTGTCTTGCAGAAAGAGTTGACGTTTTTTTGGTACAATTTTTGGGTACATATGATTTTTGGATTATTCATTATTACACTCTATGGGGAAAGATGACCAAAAAAAATTGGTCATTTTGGCACAGTTTTTATTTATTTATTTTTACAGTGTTCACCTGAGGGGTTAGGTCATGTGACATTTTTATAGAGCAGATCATTACAGACGTGGCAATACCTAATATATTTACTTTTTCTTATATATGTTTTACACAATAATAGCAGTTTTGAAACGAAAAAAAATTATATTTTAGTGTCTTCATAGTCTGAGAGCCATAGCTTTATTATTTTTTTGACCGATTGTCTAAGTTAGGGACTAATTTTTTCCAGGATGAGGTGACAGTTTGATTGATAGTTTTTTTGGGGGTGCATATGCCTTTTTGATCTCTTGGTGTTGCAATTTTTGTGATGTAATGTGACAAAAATTGATTTTGGCACTGTTTTTATTTTATTTTTTATAGAGCAGGTTGTTACGGATGAGGCAATACATGATATGTCAACTTTTTTTTTATTTATTTCACTTTAGCACAATAATAGCAGTTTTCAAGCAAAAAAACAAACATATTTTAGTGTCTCCATTGTCTGAGAGTGATACCTTTTTTATTTTTTGACCGATTGTCTTAAGTAGGGTCTCATTTTTTGTGCGATGAGGTGACGGTTTGATTGGTACTATTTTGTGGGACATACGCCTTTTTGATCACTTGGTGTTTCACTATTTGTTATGTAAGGTGACAAAAGTGGCTTTTTTGACCCAGTTTTTTTTATGGTGTTTATCCAACGGACGGACGGGGGTGGGGGAACGTGATATATTTATAGATCTGGTCGTTACGGACATGGCAATACCGAATATGTGTGGGTTTCAACCCCCCTCCCCCCCCCCTATTTTTTGTTATAAAATCAGGGGAAAGGGGCACTTTTTTTTTTACTTGAAAACTTTATAAATTTTATTAAAAACACTTTTTTAACGTCATTTCTGACTAACTTTTGGGGATCTGATCCCCTCTTCAATGCATTACAATTCATCTGTATTGTAATGCACTGCCTGTTAGAGTATTACACAGAGTACTACACTGACAGGTTGCATAGGAGACACAGCCTGAGGCTGGATCTCCTGGGCACCCGTAGTAGGCAGGTCCCAAAGCCTCTGCATGGCATCGGGCTGCCTTCCCACCCATCGGGTCCCCACCACAGCAGCGCGGGGACCTGATGTTGTGGACCCCTGTAGTGATCGGCCGCGCACTGCTACGGTGCCCGCCCGATCAGCATGACGTACTAAATTAGTAAGTCAAAATGCAGGAACGCAGTGACTTTCATGACATAATAGTACGTCGGGAAGAGGTTAAGAAAGATATAAAAACGTTAACCACAGATACAAATCATAATCAACTCTTTAAGGGGCTCAGCAGTCTTCAGATACTGTATGTCAGATACAGTGATATTTTATCTCAGATATCCACTAACTTCTAGAATGAAGGGGCTTAATATCTTCATCAAAGTGAAAAGATTTGTGCTATTGGAAAGGAGACACAGTGACCCACATTTACTACTGAATTCTAGACTCATTTGTGCTAAAATGTGGTGCATTTCGCTGAAATCTGGTTCTTTTTATTTTAAATATATCTATGAAACCAGTCAACCCAAACAAATACACGGTTCTACTTCCTAAATCGGCCCCAATATTCTTAGCAAAGGTCCATTAAATTCATTGTGCCTGTTCATGTTCAATAGCATACTGTACATCAATGAGCAGTAGCAAAAGGATGGTGGTCCAAGGTTATATGGTACTCGTGATTCTTTCAGACATATCTAAGATGTTTTGTCTAGACTTCCCCTTTAAGCTCACCACTACTACAGTACAGTAAATGCTTTTGCAACTTGGGTAGCGATTTCAGAAGTGTTATCTACATGGGCCAATAAATGTTCATAAGAATTTTTGTTGATCCGATAATGGTCATGTGTAATGGAGCAACCACTCGTTTATGTGTTAGACACAAAAAAAAAAGGAGACAAATTATGATACCCATCTTATCGACCATTCATACAGAGTGTTCTGGCCGCTGAAATTGGAGCCGATTCTGCACCAAAAACACCTCCCATGTCTTGGCACAGTCATGGCAATAAACCATGGCCGCAGGAATGGCAGCACAACCTTCCACTGAAAACAATGGTTTTTGGTGCAAAACCACAGCCAAGTTTGGGGGAAAAAGGTCTCAAATGGACCCTAAGATGGGAGATCCTCGATTACCACTATTTTCAAATAAATATTTTTGCCACTTGGCTGTCTCTGTCAATAGAGTTGCAGTGTGCTTGACCGCTTCTAAACTTCTTTTCGCTGTGGTTTTGAAGCTAAGGGGTACAAAAAAAACATGGTGGAGTCCCTGCAGTTGGACCTTGCTTATCTAACATGACTCAGCTATCCAGTGGATAGGTAAAGAATGTATCAGGATGGACTACCGCTTTAATTCCTGCTCATCCTAACATTTTAGCAGGCTATAGTATTTTACTGAAGCCCAGTGATATCCAGCTTCTAGACAGCATTTTAACATTGTTCATAAAACAAAAATTATTATTATTATTTAAAAATTGTGCAAAAGGTGAAAGAAACGTCATTATAATGTACACAGGGAGACAATTATTAAGACTGGCGTTTTATACACCTGTCAATCTGTGGTCCGCTGGTGTCACATGCACCACAATTATTAAGAGGTGTGCGCCTGTGTGCCAGAACCGATAACTGTGTAGATTTCAGGTAAAATTTACACCAATTTTGTGCCATAAATTATAATGAAAGTGCCAGGCTGTCCATGCCCCACTTTTTGAAGAGCTGAATATGCTTCAAAGTGCCAAAAAGGCACAAGTGGGGCGTGTATCAAGATTTATGAGATTTTAACACCAGAAAACTGGCGTAGAAAGTATATTAACTGTGCCCGTGGTGTGAATAGTACCTAAACGATGGTCATTATACTGCGACAAATCAAAGTTTAACACAGAACCGCTATTCTCCTCATTTCCTAAACACGCAGAACCATATATTCCCACAGCTGTCGGTACATTAAGAATGCAACTGCAATTTTAGCCCCAAGTGCTAGAAGAAGCTACACACTAGAAATTATAAACTAATTTAAAACAGCAATTTGTAATCCATACTCTTCTAATGAATTGCCCTTTGTCAAGATACGCTGTGCATTTGTCAAGATATGCCGCGCCATCGTTCATTACTCATTAGAAATATGGCTTGGTGTGCCACTATTTACATCCTTATAGTAAAATAATTGGTACTTTGCGCTATGATCTTCTTGTATTCCCAAACTCACAGAAAGAAATAACGGCTTGACATCACCCAAACGACAAAGCGAGCCACAAAAGAGTGCTTCAACCGTTATACCAATGGAAATTCTGCTATACATTCAGATCTTGCAAATGGCTTGGGAAATCAAAAAACCTTTCCATAATTAAAGCAGGAGCTGGACCTCCCTGGTGGAAGAGAAGTTACTGATGGGGTACATTGATATTTAAAGCTTAGATTACCTTAAAGCTTTCACAATCTCTTCTAGGATATGAAATGAACTGCAGCAAACAGAAAGATGTTGTCACTCGTCCTTGGACTGCACATGACTACAAAAAAGATGATCTCTGCTAAATAAGTCCCTTTGATTAACTATTTAGAGAACAGAGATCCCAAACCACCAAGGCTGCTGAATGGCGGTGTGCTACATACACTTTCACACTTGCCCTACTTTTCCTGTACACAATGATGCGTCTATAAAGGGATGTATATACTAGAATATATCAATCATGTATAAAATGGAGATCTGCCACACTTGATAATACCTAGTGAGATCAGCGAGTCTAAACATATGTAAATAGGCCTTTCCAGTCGGAGGATGATATTTCACCTGAAATAAATGACTGGATAACACTTCAAACAAATTATTATTCACTTCTATTACATTTCCAGTATATTCATACTGATGACCTGTCCACAGGATGATTTTTGATTAGACATCCAAGCTCAATCAGACCTCTGCATCTTATCCCCATTCCTTCTTACACCTCAAATTAGACCTTCACTTCGTCTCAGACCTTGGTATCAGACCCCCATTCCTCCTCAGACCATGCTCCATCAAAATTAAAAATAAAAAAAGCACTCACCTCTCTTGCTCTGGACTGCACTCACCGCTTCCTGGTCTTCTGCCTGCCTATTGCTGCACACCTGAAGTCTCACAGCGTCAGGTCACAGTGTGCACCTATATGCACTAAGGAGCCTGGAAGAAGACCAGGGAGCGGTGAGTACAGCCAGTGCATACTTCTTGCATACTAATGACCGCTTGCATAATGGAAACAGTCACAGACTTTACTGCCGTTCCCCCGACGTCACATTTTTTTGGGGGAAAAAAAGGCGCGTATTATAGTCTGAAAAATACGGTAGATCACTGGAAGTCCAAACCCACAGAAGTCAGCTCCGTACTGTTGCACGTTTTTCACTGGGGGGGGGGGCGCGACAGCGAACAGGAGGCTGCACAGAACGGAGTACAGATCGCTGCTCCTGCCTGTACCCCTTTCAAGCTTTGCTAAATTCTGGAACAGCACATTGGTACTCTGAGTGCCACAATTTGACTTTCTATATCTGTACAGATGTGCTATGCCAGGATTTTAGCTGAGTGGAGCAGGCTCTCCACAGCAGATTGCTGTTTCTGTACTGATGTGTTATGGAGAGCTGTCAGCTGAGTGGAGCAGGCTCAGGCAAGAGTTAAATCCTGCCATAGCACATCTTTACAGAGCACAGGGTACCAATGTGCTGTGCTGTAATTTAGCCAAGTTTAAGGGGGCACAGGCAGAAGCAGCGATGTGTGCTCCAGCCTGTACAGCGTTCACTGCGGCCCCAGTGAAATCCGCACACCAGCACAGAGCTGACGCGTCAACTCTGTACTAGAATAATGATTTTACTGCACAATGGCACCCAGGACTTTGGGTCCCTATTTGAGAAATAAAACAACATAACTGATTAATAAAGTATATTACAAAAATCATTTTTGGGCTATTTAAAACATGTTTAAAGAAAGTTTTACAGAAGTTTATTTACTCTTTAAGACAACGGTTTTGTAAATCGTTTCGATTGGAGATTTTCAAATCTTCTGCACATGCAGATCTATGGGCCTCCATGGTTACAGACCAGGGTCTGATCATGTTTTAGGCCACACTTCAGTCAATTCCTTCACTGATTGTGAGCCAAAACTAGAAGTAGAGGCGTGTTTTTGACCCGCAGCTGGTTTTGGCTCAAAATCACTGACCAAATCACTGAAGTGTAAATTAGGCCTTAGAAAGGGAAAAGAAATAGGAGGCAGAGAGGATCGGTCTACAGTGGCTTTGGTCCACAACCACAGAAACACATAGGTGGGAAGGGGAGGTGTAGACACAAAAAGGAAGGATATTTTTAGTCACGAATAGTTGGTTAAGTTTATTTTATTTGCTTTGGAGATTAAAAAGGTGCATATCCTTTAAAACTTTTAAAAATATATATTTTTTTCATGTTTATCTGTTTCTTCTGTCCTTCTCGGTTATATAATTTTCCATGATGTAATCTTAACTCGTCTTTGATTCACTGGGTATTTGATTTACTGAGTAAATACTATTAGCCATATGGATCTAACGCCAAGAAAATATGAGATTTGTTAACAATGCCAACAGACATTCAGATTTATTACCCCATGTATAATAATGTGTTTCTATATATTCATTCAGTTGGCCTACAGCTTGTTAATTCATCAGATTTTTAAAAAGATTTCTGGCTGAGAAATAGAAGATTTTAGTTTATCCCACCCTTTACGTCAGTAAGCTACATGCTTTAGTTATTTTAATTAACTCCTTCTCCTTATAGTCTAGAAATGTATTCTGAATGGTTTTCTGTATATTGTAAATTTAAGTAAGATCAGAGCAAGGCTTATATATCATGCTACATCTTTTTGTCAGCGGTCACTCCATCACACCTGATAAAAATATATAAAGGCTGTCATTTTTTAATGCACTTCTGGTTTGGGCTTGCAAAACTGCTTCAGGAAATCTTAACATGTGCCTGTACCCTAATAGGATGCCATCACTACAAGTCAGTTCTTGAAATTTCTTACCTTCTAGATATTCCAAGATCAACTGTGAGTGGCATTATTGCAAAGTGGAAGTGTTTAGGAACCACAAAAGTGGCAGACCAAGTAAAACAACAGTGGGGTCTGCTGAGACGCCTTGTGCATAAAAGTTGCCAATGCTCTGCTGACTCAATAGCTGCAGAGATCCTCTGGCTTTACCATCTGAAGCTTCAAGGCATGGGTTTCCATAGATGAGCAGCTACATCCAAGCCTTACATCTCCAAGCACAATGCCAAGAATTGGGATATGCTTTTCAGGGGTTGTTCTAGGTCACCAACTTTGTGGGAACAGCTTGGGGGAAGGCCATTTTCTCTTCCAGTATCACTGCGCCTCTGTGCACAAAGCATTGTCCATATAGGTATGGTTGGGCGAGTTTGGTGTAGAAGTACTTGACTGGCCCACACAGAGACCTGACCCCATCTAATCCCTTTTGGATACACTAGAGCAGAGACTGTGCGTCAGGCTTTCTCATCCAACATCGATGTCTGGCCTCACATATGCTCTTCTCCATGAATGGGAAAATACTCACAAATTCCAAAAGACAAAGCCTTCCCAGAAGAGTAGAAGCTGTTCCAGCTGCAACAGGTGTGTGAGTTGGGTAGAGGGGCAAGGAGCACAACTCCTTACTAACGTACTAACGCCCATGGGTTTAGAATGGGAAGTCATAAAGAACAAGAGCTCCCGCTGTAGGTGTATATTAAAATAATATATATATATAAAAAAAAAAAAAAGATCTATATATATACACACACACATACACATTATTAACATGTGTAGTCTGTACTAGATGTGACTCCTGTGGATAATTTAAAAGTGACGAGTAATGTCACTTGTTAATTATCTTCAGAGGACTGTGTTGTGAAGCCCGGAGGCAGAGCACCAGACAAGCGGTGCACCGGAGATGACAGCTAGCAATTTGTGCAAAGACGACTCAGACTACAGCTGTATGCGAATGTGCTACAAAAAGAAAGGATGTGTTCCAAGGAAAAATTATAATGCTGCTGTGCAGGCAGAGTAAAAAATTAATGTATATATACATAGCTAATTATAACCACATATTGTGACTTTTTTTTATAATCCGTTTATATTTTTTATTGCAGATTTCTTTAAATTTCCTCTACATGATTATGGAGGCACCCATCTTACCGGAGCTGCTTTTAACTGTAAGGACAGAAGATGACTGTGACATCAGTGAGAGTTTATTTTTTTAGGCACACACTACAGGTCATTGTACATGGAGGGAGTAGTTGTGTTTAAAACCGGTTGTGAATGGTGCATACTGTGTTATCTATACAGGTATCTGTCATTGTAATCCAGTGTGTGATGATGAGATAACTGCAGAAAACTGATCTCTACAACAAGAAGAATTAGCCTATTATTAGGCATAGTGGTCGGTGTAAAAATGCTAACTTTTAGGATTTTTTTTTAAAACTGGATTTAATCAATATGTTATGCTCTGATTAAACTTTCTCTTAAAGAAAACTTAAAGGGGTTATCCAACTCTTTATAACTGATAGGTCATGAGCATCTGACCGGTGGTGGTCTGACACCCAGAAGCCAGAAGCCTACAACCCCCCCCCCTTTATAACTGATAGGTCATGAGCATCTGACCGGTGGTGGTCTGACACCCAGAAGCCTACAACCCCCCCCCCCTTTATAACTGATAGGTCATGAGCATCTGACCGGTGGTGGTCTGACACCCAGAAGCCTACAAACCGACCACCCCCCCCCCCCCAGGTCAGCTGTTTGAGACTCTTGTGAGTGCCATGGTCTTCTAGAAGCTTACCCTGGGCCAGTGACGTTATGAGCATCGGTCACATGGCCTTGGTGCAGCTCAGCCCCATTTACCTGGCTGCTTTACCACTGCCTGGCCCTGGCAATCAAAGCAGCAGGGGAAGGGCTGGCCACAAAAAGGAGTGGAGCTAGGGTGTAACAAGTGTATTGGTGACTGTCATTGTACCAAAGTCTTAATTTGCATATTAAGAAAAAGTATCATAAGTTGGAAACGAAGCTTTCGATCAACAAAAGAAAAACAGCGTTTTAACCAGGTGAACCACAGCCATGTGTCTATGAAAACAGATTGGCAGGGAGGTCGCTGATGACCGGCTCTCTTTATATGTCAAGCTAAAGTTTGGCACATCTGTACGGCATATACTACCCTGCAGGTTATATCATTCCTGAATATCTAACGAAGGTTCACTATCGGTTTGCTTTCGGCTTAAAGCACATGGGTGTTGCTCGGCCATGACCGTATTGCGGGCCGCAAATCTGGAAGCTGCAGTGCTTCTGAGGGGTTTCTCTCCATGTCTCCACGCTGCCAAAAAATAAAACATGGTCTATTATTTTTAGAGTGCGGACAGTCCCATTCAAATTGCAGAAAGGCAGGGCAATGGCTGTGTGCTTGAGGCCTACAGATGAGTAAAAATAAGCTGCTGCAATAGTCAAAAACACTTATCCTCCATAACCACTCGTGATAAATGCAAATACAACAGATGCTAATGCAGCCCTTTAAACAAAGCAACGGCACAATTGTCATGTAATCGGCTTTGCCTTTATTTGTTTCCAAAATAACGCAATCAGTCATCTCTATTTACTAATCAATGCACTCTGGACACGCAAAAATGAATCGCTCTAATTATCTCTTAATAATAAAGCGGTAATTGGTTTTCTGACAAGGCTGAAATGTAGTGCACGCCGATGCTGATGGGCTAAGCTGCAATGTTTACCACCAATAACGGCACAATGTTCAATGTAAAGGCTTTAATTAAAAACAGTCATCGCAGCTCGACAGAAAAAGAAAGAGTAGACTGCGGAGGGGTTCCCGGGCACAATGCGGACTTCAGAAGGAAACATAAAGATATATAAAGCCAAGTACATCTAGATATGAAGCTCAACCAATACAAACAACTTGTGCTTGTGCCGGCCATAAATAAAACTGCACCACTGGTCATGATACATTATTCCAAGAAATGAGCTTGTGCACCAGCCATACATCAGACAGACGATCCCAGGAGCTCCAAAAGAGCAAAAGCTAAGACCTGTTTAGTCATGGAAATCTTTCTGTCAATCTGCAAATGAGCACAATCTAACACAATCAACACATTTTATAAAATGAAGTCTTCAAGTCTGAGACTTGCAAAAAAGTGGCTCTGAAGTGTTTGGCTAAACATGCCTCGTGCCTCACAGCCCTCGTGTCACTCCAGCTTAATGTCTCTTCTCTTCAGGACTGCCACAAACCACAAACGCCACCAGGACAAGTCCTCAAATCGCTTACAGCAGCCTGCCACTGGCCGACATGAAGCACAAATGATTGATAACAAAACCTGCCTGCTTTCACTTCTCATCTGACAGCGACAAAACAGCCCCTGCCCGCTTGGGCTGGGCATTTGTCATAAATCAATAGCATTTTCATCACTCAGAAGGAGCCGTCTGCTCTCCTCAGTCCATCTGGTTCTGCTTTTCTATTCCCTGCTCCGGCCATTTCTCGAAGGTGAATGATTGAATATTGAGATTTCCTGATTCATCAACCTGCAAGACATGAAACTTTGAACACCATGCCAAGTTAAGTGCCATTTAATAGAGAAGAATGTGGCACTGCAGTATAAATTGTATTTGTGAAAGCAGAAAGTTACACATCATGTGCTAATAGGACAGAGAGGTCAAGTACGGGAAGTGCATAATAAACGCACCAATTCCTATCCAACATTAGACAATTTCCATTAATGTGCGTTCGAACACTATACTATACCAAACTACCTCCTATTGGATTTCTTCCACAGTGGATGCCCCTCTTCTCTTCTCCCCAGTTCTCTCTCTACTCCTGTTTCCAGAGTGCACTTCCTCTTAGGGCTCATGCACACGACTGTATGTATTTTGTGGTCCGTGAAAAGCGGATCCGCAAAAAATACGGATGATGTCCGTGTGCATTCTGTATTTTGCAGAGCAGAACAGCTGGCCCCTAATATAACAGTACTACACTTGTCCATAATGCAGACAATAACAGGACATGTTCTATATTATTGCGGACGACCATATGGAAACGGAATGCACGCTGAGTAACTTCCATTTTTTTCTTGGGGACCCATGACAAATTATGATTCTGCATACAGTACGCAAAAAAAAAAAAGTCCATAAAGGGAGTTTGATAGCAATTAAAGGGGTTTTCCAATTTTTTTTTCTCCAGAGGATAGGTAATCAGTTAAAAAATCCTGGAAAATCCTTTTAATATACAGTGATTGACATGAAGCGCTAATCTAAAACAGGTTCTGCAGAAGTTGTGACTAAGTACTATACCATATAATACACACATCCGGAGTTTCAAAACATATTTTTCAGGGTCCTTCCTTCATCATACTCTTTTAAAAGAGGTTTTCCAGTATTTGTAGGGAGTTCTATAGTAAGGAATTATTCAGATGACCGTGCTAAGGAAAAAAAGCCCATGTGTCGGCCACAACTAACGGATCCACCATGGTTCCCCAGACCCGAACTGACTGCCTCACAGTAATTTATCATATGGTCAGTTCTTATCCGATTTTGGGGGCTATTGTACTGTGCTCACATCATCTGAGTGAGAGAAAGTTAAGGAGTCCACACTCCTGATATCTCCATTTTCTATCTGTAGGAGACATGACAGCAGCTGGTCTCCACCCATAAGGGAGAACTAAACATTATAGAAACACCCTGCAGAGGGAAAAGTGCTAAAATTACAGATACAGGTGATATAACGGCCAAATATAGTGTTATTCCTCATGTACATATACATGACAGCTTATTCTGAAAAAAAATAATTAACCGTAACAAAAGGTACTGCAGGCTGTAAGCGACAAGACGTTTGCTATATCTGTAACAGTGTATTATATAGAAAACTGACCCCTTCAGGACCTCTTCAGGGTTTAAACATGGTTTTCGAGAATTTTAACTCCTCAGATAATGCGGTCAATTGCGACCACAGAATCTGAATGCTCCGACAAATCCCCTACACCGAGATCGAGGGAGCCATTTTGTTGATGTGGCTACCTTGGGCCTTCTGCAGGCTTCAAGGACTGCCACAGCGACGTTCCTATGGGGACATAAGTGTATGGGAGAAACGATCAGACAATTAAAAAAAAAAAATTAAAATGGGGAAAAAAGTTATTAAATATATAAACATTTAAATCACTCCCCTTTCTCTATATTAAAATAAACAATAAAAGGTCATAGGTATTGCCACATCCTAAAATACCCATACTATAATTATTCTGTATAGCGGCGGAAAAAAATCTAAATGGCCATTTTTTGGTCTCTTCATTTCCCCCCAAAAATTGAATAAAAAGTGATCAAAAAGTCATAAAAACTCCAGAATGGTATCAATGAAACCTACAAAGTATTCAAACACACAAAAAAACACAAAGTTTGGCTCACCTCTTTTGCTTCACCCAGACTGCTAGGTACACAGAAAACCCGGAGCGGAGCAGGTGAACATGCAAAATAAAGCGATCCAGCACTCTAGTTTCTTGATAAAATCCACAGACTTTATTGAAAGGATAAAAGGACACCATGTAGCACAACCCCGTGTGGACCATCCTCGCCAGGGGGAAGCCAATGCACGTCCGGAAGCACGTGCTCCCAGTTTTTGAACTCCCAGATGCTGTGGTCACATTTGACCACAGCACTGAGGGGTTTAATATATGCAATCGACAGCAGGCACCCGGTAATTATGGCACCCACTGCTGTGCTCGTGAGTGGGCACTATATTAAAATACCTGACCGTTACGTTAGACAGTTAGGAAGTAGGGTTGAGCGAACTTGTATTTTAAGTTCGGCATCCAAAGTTCAGGTTATCGAAGAATCCCATTATGGATTCTGCTACCACGGACCATAACGGAATTTGGAATTCATAAGGGGATTCTTCAATGAACCCGAACTTAAAAAACAAGTTCGCGCATCCGCCCTTCACTGCTCTACTTCCTCCTTCTCCTCCACATAGAGGACAGGAGCTCTGCCCCTCATGTCACATGATCATTATACCACGCGCCCTTTACCACCTCTTATCCAATCCAGTACTGAGCCACTCCCCATGCACTGATCACATGACGGTGATGTAACCCCAGGTCCTTAGTGTTGAACTTGTTTTTTAAGTTCGGCGTCCAAGGTTCGGGTTCATCAAAGAATTCCCTGATGGATTCCAAATTCCATTATGGTCCGTGGGGTTATTGAAAAAATCCCATAACGGGATTCTAAGATAACCCGAACTTTGGACGCCGAACTTAAAATACAAGTTCGCTCAACCCTATTGGGAAGGTGTTAATGAAGATGATATAAGTTTCTCTTTGAATTGTATAGCAGTAAAGGGTACTAGTCACCAGGACTGCAACATATGTGCTTTGTATATGGTGTAGATTTCAGGTCCACTGATGGAGGGTCATGTGACCAGGCAGATCACCTCCATGTGAGGTCTCCTTCATTCACATACACTGCACTAAACTCCCAACAGAACACGTACAGATGTATGTGAGTGGAGGAGACATCACACAGAGGTTATTTGCCTGGTCATATGACCCTTCATTAGTAGCCATTTTAAGACAAGACCTCTGTGAGGACAGCACAAATAACTTGGCAAACAAGGGGACACATCTTATAAAATATAGAATTTCAACAAAGGCTATATTAGTAAATGCCATATAGAGACTTTACAAACACATTGGTCAACAGTAACCAGAAAGTGGCCAACCCCTTTAATCTGGGAAATCATATTGATGATCTATCCCCAGGATAGGTCATAATTATCACATTAGTAGGGATCTGTGTCCCAGCAACCCACCAATCAGCTGCTTCAGTGAGCTGTCACTGAAGTTCTGGTGACCGCAACGGGCTCCTGGCAGCTTACCAAGCATAGCACCGTACACAGTATAGCTGAGCCTGGTATTGCATCTCAGCCCCATTGACTTGAATTGGCCTGAGCTGCAACTGGCCCATGTGACTTATGTACAGTGATGTCACATGGCCTAGAAAGAGGCTGCGGGGCTCACTGAACACCCGGCCTCTTCTAAGAGCTGATCGGTTCGGGTCCCGGGAGTTGGACCCACGTCGAAATTGATGGTCTATCCTGAAGATAGGTCATCAATATATTTTCTCTTATGACCCCTTTAAGCTGATCTTTCCAAAGTGAATTTCTTCCTTGGAAACTTGCGTTTCTCCTTTTTATACAATGCAATATATAGAAAAGAATCATCAGGACCTAATGAATGTAAACTCAAGAAATGTTCTACACAAGGAATATGCCTTAGAAAAAAAGAGCGAAAAACTGCCAATTCTAACAACCACAAAAAACAAGCTGGCTGCAGTGGCCGGCAAACACATAGCTGCCTTATCAATGTGTGCAATCTTCATACCCAGACTGCAATAACCATCAGCACATGGTTTATGATATGGCCGTGGCATCATTCATACTCTTATAAACCAAACTGTCATTGACTGCACGCATGGAACATCACAATGACCAGAATCTCCAATTTGTGGTGTTTAAGTGGAACAGAGATCTATCTTTGATGAAGCTACAAGTCCTAATACTAGCACTGTAGTGATGGCTCAATTTATCACCACCGCCTCTAGAGGTTCACAAATACCATCTATTTGGAGACACTGCCATGTGGAGCATGATGCAAGTAAGACTGTTGCCTTGGAAACGGACGTACAAGCCCAAGACAAGGGCGGGAGGAATGGTGAATACCTGGTTGTGATCCAAAGGAAAGAACTGCCAAAACCTGACTGGGGTCCCAACAAAAATGTAACATCAAACCAATGCTAATGGGGGTTATCACCCATGAATCAAGAAGGTGCATTGTAGCAGGGCCTCCTTCACACGTCCATGATGACATCAGGGAAAAGACAGTCAGTGGTTCATCTGTGAAGGATCAGTGTTTGACCTATTTTTGAGCTATGTGTCACCTGTATTCGACTGTCAAACCGAAATTTCGTTTCCAGAGAAATCCCTGGCAGTGATCAGTGAATCGCAGATGAAATACGGATACCATCCGTGTTGTGTCCATGTCTTTTCACTAACCCATAGATTTTAATAAGCGTTACTTTACGGACAAAAATAATGCATGCATCCGTAAAGTAACCCCAGACAGCCAGATTGTGGAAAATCACGGATGTGTGAATACACACAATAAAATCAATTGACACGTGTACTGTCTGTTGAGAACCCAGAGGTGTGAATAAGGCCTCATGCACATGAGTGTATTTTTCCTCCGTGTGTTTTCTGTATTTTTTGGCAGATAGCACACTGACCCATCCATTTTTTGGGGCTGTGCACACATCTGTATTTTTTTTTGTGCAAATTATAGAACATGCCCTATTCTATTCTGCATTGTAGACATGCATAGTCATTACTATTGATGGGAGTGAGAAAAATGCGGAGTGTACACGGAAGGTATCGTTATTTGGCAGATGCGTTGTTTGCACCCTAAATACACGGTCGTGTGCATAAGGCTTTGCTAAAGGGGTTTTCTAGGAACGCGATACTCATGGCCTATGCAGACATTGGAATGCCAGTGGCAGGGGTTCAGTAGGAGTGAGTAGTTCTATTTATGCTTTGTGGCCCATGTAAAATAAAGAATAACTCCGGGAAACCCCCTTTAATCTAGCGCACAGATACACAACTGGCAATGTTAATGCAAATGTTAGAATATTGTGTCCTTTGGGTTCCCTGCAGGAGGCGTATATTTACTGCAAAGGATTGCATGATGTCCGGTTATCTGGTCTGGTCACTGGCTCTAAAGCCATACATGTGAGATAATGATCAAATGCATTGTGGACAATCAGTCGTCCATAGGATCCTTCACACAATCGCACCAACTAAATGGGCCGGCCAGGGAAGCCGTTTTTTATAGAAACTGACTCACTGGTACTTGAGCACAATGGCAATTGTTTATGCCATCAACATGCAGTCTAAGACGATGAACGGCTGAGGGGCGGATTACATTTTCGACAGACAAGAGTCTGCTGTTGGCTGTTGTGATCCTTCGCGCTAGTTTCTCAAACGACAGTAGGAAGGAATGGTCGGAACTGGCCAACTTTAATCTTGTGTGTATAGCCAACGTAAATCTCATGTATGGTCAACTTCAATCTTGTGTGTGACCTCCTTTAATCTCACGTGTGTGACCTCCTTTAATCTCACGTGTGTGACCTCCTTTAATCTCACGTGTGTGACCTCCTTTAATCTCACGTGTGTGACCTCCTTTAATCTCACATGTGTGGCCAACTTTAATCTCACGTGTGTGGCCAACTTTAATCTCACGTGTGTGGCCAACTTTAATCTCACGTGTGTGGCCAACTTTAATCTCACGTGTGTGGCCAACTTTAATCTCACTTGTGTGGCCAACTTTAATCTCACTTGTGTGGTCACCTTAAATATACAGCCCCTAGAAGTCCATAAACCAATACAGGACGCCACTGACAGCTGGGGGAGGGGGACATGGGAAGAGGGGACCTGAGCCCTCGGAGGGCATGCAGCTGTAAATTTCAGGATATTTTACAGATAAACGGTTACAGAAAAAGTCACTTTCTAAGTAGAATTGGGCTTTAAATGCACTTTCATAATATACTAGACAGTAACCTTCATTTTGCCAATGAGATGACTATTTATGTTGCGTGCTAACATTATATTTGCTCAGGAATCAGACTTCATAAAAGCCAGTTCATTTGCTTTCACGGCGTCCTATATTTCACGTTTCCGATTACTTATAATTATTTACATAGCATAAGCTGGAAACAGTGTACACCAGCTGAATGACAGATGCTTTGCTCCAAATTTCCCTCATTTGCTAGTATATTTAATTGCTGTAAGAACATCAAGTTTTTGTCATTTATTATCGAAATGTATGGGGATGACAGCTACTTAAATACCGCAGCGGAGAGAAAACAGCCAGTACTAACCTAATAAGTGCGATTGCCCAGGGCCATGTGAGTGCAGCACCAAATTAAAATAAAGGCAAAGCTCCGGAGGACGGCACCGATACCCCTGGCACATCAATGCTGTATTTAAACTAAGATAAATACTTGTTAAAATTTACACTGGATGAGTCTCGGGGGGGACGATGTCAAATTAATATCCATGTCAACAGTGTACTTTCTGCAGATTCCACGCAGCCAACGGCTTTCCCAAGTCACCGATCAACAGTTGTCAGAGCCGGCGTCAAGCTGTGTGTGCACGCCCCCACCTAGTGGCACTGTCAGACCTGTTGGTTGCTCTTTTCCCATTTTGGAGCAGCAGACGTTTGCCTTCAGCAGCAATGCTTTGGGGGGAGTAAAGAGGGGGGCAATGCAGACTGCTTGCCCAGAAGCACTGGCTTTTCGACAACAGTGCTAGCTGAGGCGAGGACAGAAGGAAGAACAAATGGCTACAATTAGCATTCGCCCTGCTCCTTGAAGCAGAATTTAGTTTCTATGGCAACCTGAGCTGTCCAGACGACACAGGGCTACGACAGACTGGTGAACCGCATTGTAAGGGTTTGTATGGAACAGCTGGCACGCACGCAAACACCTCATTCAGTGATCGCCACGTTACATTGGGAGAAAATGGAGCGTCTTCAGTTTCTGGCCCATCTGAATGCGCCCAGATTGTCTCGACGCAATTAAGAAACCACTTTCAGCCATTCTTCACCAAGCAACAAATAAACATTGGGATTCTGCCAAGTGCGAGATTTCCTCCCAACAATGGTAATTCTCGAGCAAGTAGTGTAGCCATACTTTGCCGAGGAGGGGAAAAATAAAACAGTCAAACTAAAAAATGACAGCAAAGAGTGCGGGGCGTCCTGCAGAAGAGGCGGAGGAGCAGACCGTCCGCATGCTGCTGCAAGATAAGGCCGAGGCCATTTCATTACACTGCCAGACATGACGCATTCTTTACTTAGGTTACATTTAAATGAAGCAAACAATTTCCAAAATGATTTCCTTTGAAAATGTTGGAAGCCACATTATACAAAGCAGCTCTATTAGCAGGCCTTTGTTTGAGGCTGGGGTAGAAGAATAGAGGAGCGGTGTAGGGACATCTGCGGTGATGCCTCAGTGCTTGTCATTACTGAAAAACACAGGCGCAAAGGCTGCGGCTCTGCTGGACGTGGCCGAACTGCGTAGGTGGGTTTATATGTGGATTTGTATGAAAGAAGGCTCTGTCCTTACATTCCTGGCCTTATACCTTTAGGGGCACATTTATCTAAAACGCTAGTCTTAATAAGGCCCTGTGCCGGCGCTGGATTCGCCGAAGTTACAAAAAGGTGCCGGCCTCTTCATAACCATCTGGCGCCTTTTCCCCAGGGCATCTAGCCCTGGTGGAAGCACTCAACCTCTTTTTTCTTTATCTTATTGCTCTCCATAACCAGTCTAAATGTAAGCTAGCTTCGTTGCTATCTTACATTTAACCAATTTCTACACCCAAACCAGGCATAGAAAATGGTAAATGAAACGAGCCTGCCATCCCCTCCCCTTCCCCACCCACTTTTATAGACCTGGCTTGAGCAGGGTGAAGTTGCAGACTGTGGCACAAAGGACCTTTGCGCAGAAATCTGCGCCAGGTATACGCCTGATATAGTCGTACTCAGGGGGAATATTATCTATTGGATACAGGTGTGTCCTTTCTTACATTTTACCTTGACTCAAGATATCCAGATACCCATACAATGCCAGACAGAATAAGGCATAAGGATTTTTTTTAAATCTGGTCATAGTCTAGAGGAGTCCTGTACCTCACAATGATCCAAAGATCTCACCATTCATTGCTCCAAATAGTCAGCCACATTTATTTCAGACTGGCAGCTCAGGGGGGGGGGGGGGGGGGTCGTCCTTTCTACTCCTGCTCTCTCCCAATGAAAGCCTGGGGGGTGTATTTTCTGCTGAAGTTCCAGCCCTATCATAGTTTACGTAACGTGTGCTTTATGCAACTGCAACTCTCTTCCGGTAACTGTCACAGCTTCGAACGGTAGATTTAGCTGGTGAAAGAATGGAACCGAGCATGTGTGACCACCTCAGTAGGTGGACGTGCACAGTACTATACAGATTAAAGGTGCTGTGCTATAAACCACGTTTCACTCAAGTTTATTTTCATCAATTACTGTACATCCCATTCCTCCTCGGATTGTTTTTTTTCCTCCATGCTTAAATCCTACTTTCTGGTTTCTCATGTGTAGGGAGCACTACCCCCTGCCTGGCTCTGCTAGGGCAGTGAGATGTGTCCTGGCATCAGCAGGACATGTGACACCAACTTGTCCTGTATCTGGCACTTTTACAATGACATTTGGCTTTTAGTGGTGCCCACTATGCTTTTGTACATGGTAGACCACAATGGCCGATATGGTTTTCTGTCCGGCCGACAGCGGGCATTTGTGCCGGATTTCAGAAATAAAGATGTGAATGCTGCCTTAGCGATCAATGGAAAAAGAAGGTTTAGGAAGGTCTGGCACAGGAAACAGGAGAAGCAGGGGTGCAGAGAGTGGTTTGGGCCTGCCTTTGGTGCCCTTAATTGCCGATTTACATTTGGATTAAAAGTTCTATTTCCTTAGAATGAAGCAATGGATAGCTAAGGGTACTTTCACATTTGCGGCATAGCTATCCGGCAGGCTGTTCCGTAGGCTGAACAGCCCGCCGGATCCGCCATGCCGCAAGTACCCATGCACTGCCGAGCTGCTGCTCCGTCCCCATTGACTATAATGGGGCGGGGGGCGGAGCTATGGCGCAGCACGACAGTGCACGGCCGGAGATCGCCGGACTAAAATTACTGCAGGTCCGACTTTTTAGTCCGGCGATCTCTGCCGTGCTGCAGCTCCGCCCCCCACCCTATTATAGTCAATGGGGACGGGGCTGCAGCACGGCAGTGCACGGGTACTTGCGGCATGGTGGATCCGGCAGGCTGTTCACCTGCCGGATAGCTATGCCGCAAATGTGAAAGTACCCTAAGTGAAAGGTATCATTATATTGAGCTAACGTAGCTCTGGTGACAGTCTCCCTTTAAAGTAATTCTGCCACCAGTTTTATGATACCACATCAAATGGAGGCAAATGTGCTGAGCAAAACACTGGGCGGCTTATTTAACCAACTCCTGTCACGCTAACGCCGAAAGGCGTGCGGGAGGTGGTTCTCTCAGGTCTTGATCACGCCTATCGGCGTCATCCCGCGAGATCCGAGATTTCATGTGAACGCGCGCGCGTTCACTGCAGCCCGACAGGTAAGAACTTAGTCTACAGCCTGCCAGCGCTGATCATGCGCTGGCAGGCTGTAGATGTCAGTAAATCGCATATCAGACGCTGTTTTGTAAACAGCGTCTGATATGCCTACTGTCTTCTCCTCTGGTGGTCCCTTTTGCTTGGGACCACCAGAGGACACGGGCAGCTATGTAAGTGCACCAATCACCACACACCAACACCCCCCCTGTCACTTATTAACCCATGATCACCCCATATTAACTCCATGATCACCTCCTGTCACCCCCATGTCATTGATCACCCCCCTGTAAGGCTCCATTCAGACTTCGGTATGTGTTTTGCGGATCCACGGATCCGCAAAACACGGACACCGGAAATGTGCTTTCCGCATTTTGCGGATCCGCACATTGCAAGAACTATATAGAAAATCCCTTTTCATGTCCGCAATTGCGGACAAGAATAGGACATGTTCTATACTTTTGCGGGCCTGAAAGTGCGGATCCGCAATTCCGGATCCGAGCGGGACAAAGTCTGTCCCCATAGAAATGATTGGGTCCGCAATTCTGTTCTGCAAACAGAATTGCGGACGCGTGAATGGGGCTTAAGGGTCCCTTATCACTGCCAGTTAGTTAGCGCCCACCGCAGTCACTGATTTTGGCAGAGATTTTTTCATCCACATTGATCGATGCGAATGAAGAAATCTGCGCCGTTCATTTTTTCTTTCAGCCCAGAGGCTGAACGGAAAAATAAAATAAAATCAGATTACCCGTATGCTCAATATAAGGAGAATAGCAGAAACTCCTAATGCTGGCCATACGTGTAATGATCGCGGAGACCCTCAAATGCCAGGGCAGTACAAAAACCTCACATGTGACCCCATTTCGGAAAGTAGACACCCCAAGGTATTCGCAAACTTTTTGTCACAAGTTAGCGGAAAGGGAGACTTTGTGAGAAAAAACAAAAAAAATCAATTTCCGCTAACTTGTGCCAAAAAAAAAAAAATCTTCTATGAACTCGCCATGCCCCTCACGGAATACCTTGGGGTATCTTCTTCCCAAAATGTGGTCACATGTGGGGTATTTATACTGCCCTGGTATTTTAGGGGTCCTAAAGCGTGAGAAGAAGTCTGGAATCCAAATGCCTAAAAATGCCCTCCTAAAAGGTTCTCATTGGAATTCGGGCCCCTTTGCGCATCTTGGCTGCAAAAAAGTGTCACACATCTGGTATCGCCGTACTCAGGAGAAGTAGGGTAATGTGTTTTGGGGTGTATTTTTACATATACCCATGCTGGGTGAGAGAAATATCTCTGTAAAAGACAACTTTTTCCATTTTTTTATACAAAGTTGTCAATTTACAGAGATATTTCTCTCACCCAGCATGGGTATATGTAAAAATACACCCCAAAACACATTGCCTACTTCTCCTGAGTACGGCGATACCACATGAGTGACACTTTTTTTGCAGCCTAGGTGCGTAAACGGGCCCAAATTCCAACGAGTACCTTTAGGATTTACATGGCTGCTCATAATTTAGCCCCGCCCAAAATGCCAGAACAGTACACACACCCCCACAAATGACCCCATTTCGGAAAGTAGACACCCCAAGGTATTCACTGAGGGGCATAGTGAGTCCATGGGAGATTTTATATTTTTTTGCCAGAAGTTAGCAGAAATGGAAACTTTATTATTATTTTTTTTTCCTCAGAAAGTGTCATTTTCCGCTAACTTGTAAAAAAAAAAAATGAAATGATACATGAACTCACCATGCCCCTCTGCGAATACTTTGGGGTGTCTTCTTTCTAAAATGGTGTCATTTGGGGGGTATTTATACTATCCTGACATTCTAGCACCTGAAGAAACATGACAGGTGCTCAGAAAGTCAGAGCTGCTTCAAAATGCCGAAATTCACTTTTTTGTACCATATTTTGTAAACGCTATAACTTTTACCCAAACCAATAAATATACACTTTTTTTTATCAAAGACATGTAGAACAATAAATTTAGATTAAAATTTATATAGAAATGTAGTTTTTTTGAAAAATGTTACAACAGAAAGTGAAAAAATGTCATTTTTTTGCAAAAATTTCGGTCATTTTAGATTAATATAAAAAAAGTAAAAATGTCAGCAGCAATGAAATACCACCAAATGAAAGCTCTATTAGTGAGAAGAAAAGGAGGTAAAATTCATTTGTGTGCCAAGTTGCATGACCGAGCAATAAACCGTTAAATTTGTGAAGTGCCGATTTGTAAAAAAAAGGGCCTGGTCACTAGGGGGGTATAAACCTGTGGTCCTTAAGTGGCTAAACTTACCCAGTCCTTTTTGCTAAAACGTATATTGAATAGTCGTGGCACAGGAGTCCGCTCCTTACAGGGCACCAGCTCAGGAGTCCTCATATTTATGAGCTCCCGGGCTAGCCACGCCCTCCACTGCTGATTGGCAGCTGCCTGTAGCAATCAGTGTCAGGGGGCAGGGAGAGCTGGAAGATCATGAATATGAGGACTCTCTGGCATGCACTATGTGCTGAACAGCTACTTTGCTCAGCTTGTGCAACACAGATTTTAGCAAAACGACTGTCAATTCCAATAAGTGATCTTCTCTCAGGGTGTCAGTCACTGGTAACAGATTCCCCTTAGGCCTCACATACATGACTGTAGTTCTGGTTCGCATCCAATCCATTTGCATTTTCTGCTTATCGGATGCGCACCCATTCATTTCAACGGGGCAGCAAAAGATTCGGACAGCACACTGTGAGCCGCTCACATCCGTATATCCGTTCCATGGCCCGACATAAAAGATAGATCATGTCCTATTCTTGTCCGTTCACAGTCTATGGCGCTGACGGAAACAGAAGCTCTGTGGCGTTTCGCCTCAACATGCAGCACAATGTAAAAGAACACGGCTACATCTTATCTATCACAGTTACTGCTGTAATCCCTGCTAAATGCAAAGGAGCAATTTTCATTGAATACAGTAACTAGCAGAATATACACAAATTATACAAACCGAGAAATGAAGCCAATGTGAATGTCACGAGGCAGCTGTTCTGGATAATATATGAATAAAGTGCAGGGCTTCACATTACGTGGACAGTTTGATATACTTTCCTGGCAGGAGGTATGCATCAGCTAAAAATCCACAGTGTTCTTGCCAAAATTAGCTGGGATATGTTACATCAGTCTCTGGAAATCCTTGACCTGGGCGAAGGACTGAAAGGGCTTCGGAGATGATGACAACTGGTTCAAACAGACTCCCACCTTTCCATGGAAGCTAGATATGGGAATTACTTCTACATATTTGTCAGGATAAAGCCTTTAAAAGTGACAGTTTACGCTTAAATGCAGGGGGAAAAATCTCTCAAACTATTTTCTATTTCATTCTGCCCACAGCCATACCATCAGAGGTCATTATGCTTTAGAGATTTCCACACAAAATGTAAAACTAGCCATATAGCGTACTAGTAAACAGCGGGAGTCACAGCGGTAGCCATCATCGTCTAAGAAGCTCATATAAAGGTGACACTAATATAGCTGCACCTACAGCTGGAAAATCATAACCAAGCTTCAAAGGGGTTGTCCCATGAAAGAAATTCCACAGTTTTCAAACCAGCACATGGGCCTGAATCCTTTTGAAATTGTAGGTAATTAAAAATTTAGAATAGCCACTGAATTCCTCAATAAAATTCCTCAAACAAATGCTGTTTGTTTTTTCTTTGACCTGCTCACTGAGAAGGCCGCACATGCTCAGTTTCATCCTCCAACTGCACCCTGAGCTGTGACAGGGGGAGCTGAGACACGCCCACTGAGCTGTGATAGGGGAAGCTGAGACACGCCCCCTGAGCTGTGATAGGGGGAGCTGAGACACGCCCCCTGAGCTGCAGCAGAAAGGGCACTCCCCTTGAGCTGTCAGCGTGATATAAATCCAGCAGAGCAGTGAATGGGGAGATCTCTGGATCCATGTGAGGTACAGGGCTGCTTCTAGCTTTGTTAGAAAGAGATAGTCATGTACTATATGATATCCGATTTTCATTTTTTTTACATTAGTCATGAGATAACCCCTTTAACTTCTAACAATGGGCCAATTTTATATTCTGATATCATTCTGATAATAATAATAATAATAATAATAATAATAATAATAATAGAGTATTCACATTTCTGTTCTGAAACTGTCAGATTTGGTTGGTGCTGCATGTAGCACTATCCATCCTGTCAAGGGTGAGGCTAGTAATATAAATGGAAACCACAAAACTGGTATGAGCAGAGCCTACTGCACGCTGAGCTGTGTCTTAAGGCTACATGCACACGACAGTTGTTTTTTGCTGTCTGCAAATCGGGATCCGCAAAAAAAACTGATGGTCCATCAGTTTTTTTTTGAAGGATTCCTTTGTTTTCACAGATCCCTTGTAATAAATGCCTATCCTCGTCCGCAAATGAGAAAAAAGTAGGACATGCACTACTTTTTTTGCTGAAGGTAAACACGGACAACGGACGCGGAACACAAACGGATAAACTGTCAGCATTTTTTTGCTGACCCATTGAAATGAATGGGTTCCTATCCGCAAAAAAAAATGAAACGGAAGCCGAGAAAAACAACGTGTGCATGTAGCCTAAGGGGGCTGTCCAGTTTTAAGAGGAAACCGGACAATTAGGCAGATTAAAATATTACAAAAAATAAATAAAAATGATGACTTACCTGACAGATCCTGAGCCGTAGCTCTGATTCTCTAGGCAGGACTCTCGAAGGTTTGCTCGGGTGCAGTGGTGACATGTCGACAACATGTGATCGCTGCATCCAATCACTCGCCTCGTCAGTGCTCCTCTGAGCAGCACTAGGGTGGCCAGACGTCCGGTTTAAGGCCAGACAGTCTGGTTTTCGGGCTCCCTGTCCTCAGCAGGGATGTACTCCTTTTCAGCAGCTCACCCTCAGACACCCGCATTGCACTGTCTGACTGTGAGCTGCTGGCACAAACTGACTGACTAACGGGCTTCTCTCACCCCCAGTCATGGATCCCTGTGGCTGACTGAGGGTGAAAGAAGCACTCTGGGCTGCCCCCATCTCACCTTCCAGTCTGAAAGTTCTCCCCCCACCCTTTGGGGCGTGGGTTAACTAAGCATGGGTGTGGTTTACCAGTTTGGAGGCATGATTGGCCGGTGAAGTCTGGCTTTCTGCGGTGAAGCCAGTGGCCAGCCTATGCAGCACTCGTGTTGTCGAGATGATGAGACAGGAAATGCCAGATAAGTAATCGTTTCTTTTTCATTACAGGTTAATTCCTCTTAAAACTGGACAACCGCTTTAAGGGTTCTTCTGACATATTGGGGCAGAATTGCTCTAAAATGCAGACAGTCCAAAGTTGTGTCAGTGAACAAATGGTTTGCTCCTTATAACTGCCTGCACAGTCCACCCTCGTAAGCGGAACGCAATCTAACATCCCAGAATACACTGCTCTCGGGTAACAAGAATATAACTGAATTCTGAATTTACCTTCAGACATGAACAGAGAAGAAAATATCATATAACGTGGGACCATTACACTGTAAATTATGCTGAATATTTACACTTTTATGCTTATTCTATTTGTGGCACACACAGTATTTTATATATTGTTATTCATGGACCTGAAATACTCTCCTGCAGAAGGGCCGCTACTAACAGCTATGTGTTTTACTGGTACGTTTATGCAGTCCACACAACCTAAGTGGAATGAATAGGATGAAATTCTGACACTGCCTTTGGTTCCTCAGCCCTGAAGACACAGAATATGCAGTCTACAGGGACTGTATGAAGAAACGGAGTTCAACCCTGTGAAGCAAGGGTGAGAAAGCAGTGCCCTGAAAGGGCCTGGAGGTGAAGGCATCTAAAACAGACTTATTCCGACAGAAATACACTTGCTTTTCCCGTTTTTCCTATTTTACTCTTCAACGTTCGCATTTTGATGATTTTTTTTATACATATAAAATAGTCCTTGTATGTAAGGACTAAAATTCAGTGCATATGCCAACCTTAGGACACCACAAACCACATAACTTTAATGCACATAGACACACCCCAGTACTAATCCTAGTACAACCTGAGGCCTCAGAGTTGAAATCTCCCAGAATCCTTTCTGGTTTGTGGCTGCACAGGCCATGCTCTGAGGATTTGCTCCTGGGAAGTGCACCCAAATAGATTTTCAGAAAAACTGTTTTGACATATACAAATCAGGGCGGTACAGGCTGTCATTGGAGAAACTCAGCGGGTATATGAAAATCTATTTATATTGCTACCCCATGGGGAATAAAATATGGACACCACACAATTGTAGATAGCACTGTATCGGCGTTTCTACTCCTTAACAAGACTGAATAGGGCCCATTGCTCAATGAGATGCCTTCAATGGAGGCCAACCACACAAATGTTGAGTGGCCCCAATGTAAAAACAATGCACTTTCATACAACCATCACTAGGGGGAGCTCAATGCAAAAATATTGTTACATGTTACATTTCAGTCAATTGTATCTGCATTAATTTCAATGCACTCAGCTCCCCCTAGTGGTGACAATTGGCTTTGCAATAGAAGGGAAGCAGGAGATTTATCAATGTATTTATACCACTTGGCTGATGTGAATACGCTGATAAATATGGTGTTCAGAACAAGCGGCAAATTTATGAAGCACCTGTTCCACTTAACTGACATACACGTTGGATAAAGTGGGTGAGACTAATGGTGAGTTTTTTTTGCTAATAGTTATTTTAATTAAAATTTATTCCACTTAACATAAAAATGCTGGGGGTTAGCACTTTTCAATCTACATTCATGCATGCCTAATGGGAAACTGGGTAGGGCAGGAAGGCCCATTTCAAGTTTTGCTATTAGGCCCTATGAGATCTGTGAACGTCCCTGCTTGGGTGTGTGTATGTATTATGTAGTTTTCTAATGGAGGGAACACCGACCTGTATAGTACACACACTGCAGACCCCCAGAGAGGGCACTAACTGGTTAGCACAGGTGACAGGCACTACTTAGCACACTATGTAGTACCACTTATTGCAGTATAACTATTCTGACATCTGAACGTGATGTTGATACAAGTATTAGTTACATTCACATCTTGTGTATTATCTATTTGACATGCTTGAGCTCTCCAATCAATTACAAAAATTCTTACCGCTGCCTCATATTTCCATCAGAATAATAAAGACGCTGTTGATGGCAGCCCATTTTCTGTTTATGAAGCAAGAGACAGACTGCAAACAGACTAAGACTAAGTCCACATCTGCATTTTAGCATTCCGATACTCTGTTTTGGCTGAGGAGAAGAGTACTGGCCTAGTCAGACACCGCCAGTGCCCAACGGATCCGTATTCGCTATAAAGGAATTTGCCAGAAAAAAAAGTGCATGCTGTGATATTCTTCTGGCAGAAATCTGGCATTCACTCAAGAAACCCAGCAGACCAAATATAGTGAATGGGGGCCCGTCAGGCCCCAGCAGTGTCCAGCTATGCTGGATATGGTAATTCCGGTAGTCTTATCCTCTGCCCAAAGAGACTACTGGAATACAGCGACACAACTGTGATCATAGCCTAAACTATCCACACACATTCACACAGTACTCTGGGGAACCAATATTTATATTAGTGTTGGTCCACCATTAAAATGTACCAACGATCTTAATAAATTCCTATGGTGCAGAATGTAAAGTGTACCTAATATTTTTTTTTTTTTATAATGCAATAGTTTAAGTGGTAACATAGAACTTTGTAATATATTTTATTAAAGGAAAGTGTCTGCTTCTGCACTTATTTCCCTCCTCCTGCCCTGATCACTGCCTACAAATTGACTGATTAAATCCCTACATGGTAGTCGGTACACAACCCATTGAGGTCCATGGAGAGGGAAGTAGGACGATCTGCAGAGGCAGAGAGAGGGCAAGGGAGAGGTCAGACACTGATGCCGCTACTAGTGAGAGATTTATCTCACCCCAGAGCAGGGTTATCAGATGGAAAGTTATCTATAAATCACTCATGACAGCTCTGGTGTCAGGTCTCAGCTGTAAGATAATGCACCATGCATGGACTTCTGTGTGCTGATCTAATCATACAATTCAGACATAGTGAGCAGGGTAAGGGGAGAAATAAGGCACTTTTCTTTAATAAAATATATTACAAAGTTTAATTCCACCTTAAAAAGTTTGAAAAGTCTGTAACTGCTCACTGTTTGAATGACATGTAGTGTAAATTTTAAAAAGGCTTTAGCGGAACAGGATATTGATGACCTGCCTTTAGGCAAGGCCATGGAAATCAAAATAAGGGGTAAGCAGACACATACATATACAAAATGATCAACCTTGAATATGAATTTATGAATGTTGTATGTCTGAAACATCTCCCTGTACTTTTTACTAACAATGTTTAGATTTTGGGTTCACCACGGGACGGATCTAGTCTTTAGCGCCATCAGCGATATTAGCACCGGTACATTCCAGTCTATCTGCAGTCATGATTTCATGGAAATGCAAATAATTCAACTTTTAAGAGGAGACATCCACGACTGCACACAGTGTAAGCAGAAACACAAGCAAGCGCAGCGGCTGCTAGATGCTTAGGCCATCAGATACTAACTGCAGCCAATTCCCCAGACCTTCTTGATGAATGCAGAGCAGATGATCGACCCAGACAGTGTTAGGTAATTAATGTTGTATATCTTGTGTAGCCACTGCCACCGAGCACAGTTTGTATATGTACGCCTTCCATCGCTAGAATTAAGCAGTGACAGCAGAAGTAAAATATCTATTGATCTGTAAGCTGAGCATTCCCGTGTGACAGGAGGAGCCGCGCTCACCTAAGAGATGCATGATCTAATCTTTGATTAGACTGAAAGAAAAAACGTAACTTTTCTTTTTCATTGGGAGCCAAAACAATGACACTCTCTGCGGCAAGGTTTCATGACGACTGCTGTTAGGTGGATAAACAGAAAGTGGGTTACCTCAGTGGAGAGTAATTGGCTGTGTCCTGTTTTCAGTCACTAAACAGAGAAAGAACAGACTTGAAGCAGTGATGTAAGCCCAGAGACTGATTAGTTAGGAAGCTATTGCTAAAGGCAGCAAAAGCAAGAGGTATCCCGAGAGTCCAGCTTCAAGCAGTTTCCACTACCCTGCGAGACTCGGCTGGAAATCCCTTAATGCACTATACCCTTCATTTATTTTTGCTACTGGACATTTGAGAGCATTTAAGAACGATACCATTTTTTGGAGTAGTTGTACTGTGATGGATGGCTGCAAGCTGGAGATTTTGGTATTATTTGCAGACAGTAGGGGAAGACTACCATCTACAGTACAGTCAGGAACTAGGCAACTCATCCCCTGCTAATGATCTGTGCCTGCTCCTGGCTGGGCTTGCACTGCGAACTGCTAACAGACGCATCACATAGGAAACACATATTTAGAGGGGTGATTTATTTCCCAGCGTCACTGCGGATTTCCAGGGTCAAAGGGACCTCAGAAATACAGCACAAATAATCCCAAGCATTATTATTAAAGCATTACAACATTATTCACTTAACATAATTACATTCTATGGCTAATGTAAAGGATTGCTCTCTGCCTCATTGTAAGCTTCCCAACATATCCCTAGAACACTCCTTACATTTGTCTGGTTAGGATACTTAGACACAAATTTATATCTTTTTTAGGGGGCTGTAAAACCGCCAGACTAACTGGATGCGTTTTTTTTTTTTTAAATTCTTTTTTTTTTTGCCAAGTGTACTTCTTGCAAACAGTAAGTTTGCCACTAGCGTTTTCAGCATAGTGTTTTTTCCCACTAAAGAGACGGTGATGTAAAAATGCCTGAAAAAACGCCAATAGCTACAGCATGCAGCATTTTTAAAAGGAAGCCAGAAAGACCCCAAAAATTCTACCTAATTAACATAAATACAAGTAGCACAAAAAACTAAAACTTGTGTGGCCCACTTTTCTATTTCTCATAGATCTTCAGCTAACATCTGGAACTGTTGTTTTTACGACAAAAAAATATAAAAAACAGTGCTAAAGAACATGAAAAAATGGCAGAAAATGCTTAAAGGGAACCTGTCATCACCTTTATGCTGTCTTTATACTAACGGCAGCATGAAGTAGAGACAGGTGAGTTGATGTCAGCGGTCTGTCATTTATAAGTTAAAAGTAAGTGGTTGCCGAGAACCAACATCACAACCATTGCAGACTGGGCCTGGAAAAGAGTCACGGCCACCTGAGAAGAGTCCTGGTTATTCATGAATTCCTGCTTTCCTGCCCACCTGCTGATGACAGGCTTCTACCGAGTTTTCTCCCTAGGAGAGAACTGCCAATCATCAGCAGATGGACGGGGGATCAGGAGATTAGGAATAATCAGGACTCTTCTCAGGTAGATTTGACTCTTTTCAAGGCCTGGGCTGCAATGATTATGATGCTGGTTCTCAGCAACAACTTACTTTTAGCTCATGAGTGACACACCGCTGAGATCAGCATTTCTGTCACTACTTTATGCTGCCCTCAGTGAGATCAACATAAAGTTGATGATCGGTTTTCTCTAAGACCCTTAGGCCTCATCCACACAAATCCATTTTTCATCTGTGTGCTATTCACATTTTTTGCACTGACCCATTCATTTCCATGGGGCCACCCACACGTCAAATGTTTTTTACGGATTTGTTTTTCCGTTCCGCGAATTATAGAACATACTTCTATTATGGTTCGTTTTGAGGATGAGAATAGTCCTTTCTACGGACAGGCGTGAGAAAAAAAATAAAATGCAGTCAGAAAGTATTCTACACTTTGTTTGAAGACCAAAATACAGAGATAATTGTGTGCATGAAGCCTTACGATGCTTAATATTCCAGCTGTTACAATGTGTTACCCCAAGACTGCGTCATGTCAATAGAAATGGAACGACGTTAATAAAAAGTCATACTAATAACATGAAAGACACAAAACCGCATAAAATATCTGCTCCAGACATTTGTATTCAAATACGCGGAGTAATAATGCATATAGTTATCGGTAGCAGGTAAAATAGATGTACAGTGGGTGTAATTATGGCATCCATCATAGGACAGACCACTATAAATTACAGAAGGCTCCAATAAAGGCTATTGAGTGGAACTGCAACCATTAAAAGGGCCCATGGGGACTGAAATAAAGTGTGCTCTATATATTCCGGTGACATGCCCAGCTTCTTAATAAGCTTTCTATTTCACTACAGAATGCAGATGTCGAGTGTCAACATTTCTCCACCTCTTACAACTACTGGATGTTGGCAGTAAGGCTAATATATCCAAGGTCAATCGTCTGCATTTTACCCCCGTCAAGCTTATTTTAAGAGGTAATTTAGTGAATTCACCCAAAATGCGTATAAGACACATGCACCAAGATAATAGGGTCAGCCCTGGTGTGCGTTACAGTATATCTTTACTGTGAAAAAGACTCCTCATATTTGTCCAAATAATTTTTTACTGTGACAGTGGAGTGTGCATTTCAATTCCCAATAACGATATTATCCACGTGGCGGATAGAGGGATCGTCTATTATTTATAAAGCTGAAGGATAGAGCCCAAAACATCTTGAGCCAGAAATCAATTAACTCTGATCCCAAGGCAGAGCTTGTAAGGCTAAGGTTAGGCCTGTCTGCAGTCTACTGAAACTGTACCTGGCTGAAAGAAATGTCACGTCCAAGAAAAAAAATAAATAAATGGAAAAACGTTAAATGATGCAGTAACAAAATAAAAGGCAGGATGATGCAGGAAAGTCTGAACAGAGGCAGTGACTAAAAGCAGGAAGCTCTTATTTCTATTTAAAACTTCAAACCTGCCACGCTCTCTGATGGAGGTAAGTTCGCCGTCATGGCTCAGCTTATTTCTAATAAGGGATTTTTAACAAGGTTCTTTTTTAGGAAACAAATAAAACAGCAAAGTGGCTGGTATAGCCTGTGAGGTGTCTACTGAAAACAGGCAAAATTGTGCTCCTGATTACAGCGGCATATACTGTATGTAGCGGTGGTCTCTCCAAGGAGCACAATTTGTATGTTAACATACAGGGATCCTTGCACAGTTTCTCTTTGGATTCCACCTACTTACTGCATTATCATTATCAGAGCTATTGAAATGTAAAACACCTCTCTTTATTCACTAGTATTCAGAAATGAAAACTCCCATAACAATTTCCAAAAGCAATTAGAAAAAAAAATACTCAACAAATGATGTGTTGTGATTACATATTTAAGAACGAGAAACCAGCCGGAAAAATATAAAATGATTGCTGGATAATTCTTAACCATGTGCCTTCTATATTCAGATTTTTTTTTATTACATGCACAATGGATACTGCTCAAGTATTACATTTAGTAGCTGTTTATAGCCTTTTATGTGATTGTTGGCTAATAGTTCTATTATAACGTGCCGGGTGTGCCTTCTCTCCACTTTACACCACACAAATCTGTTTCCACTATAACTATATATAACTACTGTATATTATCCCATGGTAAGAGAAAAAAATATTTCTAAGCAAATATAACTAATAAAGTAAATCTATAGAATCTAGAACCCATAACTTGTGATATATATTTATTTTAAAGGCATCCAGACATTTTTTGAACATGTGTACAAATAATCAACCATCACAACATCTTGTGGCACACAGTTCCAAAGTCTCACTGCTCGTACAGTAGAGAATATCCATCTACGATGATAATAAAGCCTTTTTTACTCTAGATATGGAGGATGCCTTACTGTCACGGTTACACGTCTGGGTATAAAAAGATTATACAAGATTAATAAAAAGATCTCAGTATGTGCATTCATATATTTGTACACCCATTCTCTTAAAGGGGTTGTCCAGTTTCAGGAGACAATATAGATATCAAGTAAGCATTGAGGGCCACTTTGAAACCAACAATCCCCAAAGAATGTGGAGAGACATTAAAGTTAAAACAGACTACAAGAGTAGAACCTCTTCAATAAGCCACGACTCTACCTGACTCCTTGAATCAGTTTTTACAGGCTTGGCAACCACACTAGCAGAGTGGGAGCTTAAACACCTAAATCCATAAAGGAGAAAACTGAAATCACCAAAGAAGCAGGAACAGACTGGGTGCAGGGTCGGACATTGAAATCATGTGCTGACCAACTAGCAGAGGTGTTCACCAACATCCTCAACCTGTCACTGCAAGAGGCTGTAGTTCCCACATTCCTCAAATTCACCACTATTGTTCCTTTGCCCAAAAAGTAAGTAGTCAAGTGTCTTAAAGGCTATCGCCCAGTTGGCCTGACAACAATTATTATGAAGTGCTTTGAGAATCTTGTACTCTCTCACATGAATGCTAATAACCGCACTTCTCAGGACAGCCGTAACTTTGCCGACTGGGCAAACCGGTCGACATTCACATAACCCGGTCATATTTGGAGCAACCCAATATAACTGTCAGGTTGTTATTCCTTGATTTTAGCTCAGTTTTAATACTATAACCCCCCAGAAACTTGTAGACAAGTAACCTTGGATTAACCACTATGCTTTGCTTATGGATCTTGGACTTCCTCACTAACAGACCACAGATTGTTAGAGTGGACAGCTGCACATTGGAATTCTACGAGGCCATGTCCTCAGTCCAGCCCTTTTCACTCATGACTGCACATCGATCCACTGATCCAACACTAGTGTTCGCTTATGACACCACTATCATAGGACTGATATGAGGAAATAGACACTGTAGGGTGGAGGTTCAACATCCGGTTGGGTTAAGTTCAGAAAGTATCCTAGTTTTGAATACTACTAAAACGAAGGATATCATGCTAGAATTTAGGAGAACCAAGAAAAGGTCACCTTCCCCCCTTCAAATAAATGGGGAGGAGGTAGAGAGGGTCAGCCACATCAGATTATTTTTAGGGCTCCACATCGCAAAGGATCTGACATGGACGATTAATACTTCCTTAGCTGATTATGAAACTTCAGCAGAGGCTCCAACACAAACTCTCCTCTCATCTCATAGTTAAAGGGGTTCTCCAGGTTCAGTGCTAAACCTTCATATAAGCGGTTCATTATTCCTTGACTACATATGATTGGAGCATCGGAGCATTTCCTCGCTCCGAGGCTGCCACTTGTCGTGCTGCATTGTGTGCTGGTGACGTACTGGGCTTCCACCTAGCAGTGAGCCCTGTGATGTCACCGGCAGAGATCCTTGGTCTATAGTTACTGTATGCCAGAGGCCATTTTGGAGGAGGGTACTAGGCTACTTTGCATTAACACACAAGAAAACATAAAAATGTAGTATTGCTGTAATTGTACGGACCGAGAGAATGGGGGGGAACAGGTCATCTTTACTGCATAAGGAACGTCATAAAAGCAAAACCCATAAAACTGGTGGAAACACATATTTTTCCCCAAATTACATCCTATATTTGGAATATTATTTCAGCTTCCCACTATATTGTATGCCTTTCCAAAGTACAACTTGTCTAACAAAAAACAAGCCCTTATACAGCTATGTGAACAGAAAAATTTAAAGTTATGGTTCCGGGAAGGCTGGGAGCGAAAAACGAAATATCGCTGTGTCAGGCAGGGGTTAAATGGAATCCATAACAAAACTGGATTCCTTATTTATAAAAGTGTTCTTTAGCTCACCATTCAACATATTTTGACTAAAACTAAACATTTTCCTAGAGACGTCCATATCATGTAACTGAACTCAATTTTCTCGTGGTAATTGTATGTAAATTGGCTGGTACGTTGCACAAAATAGCAAAGTTGTATATGGTAGATAAACTGTGGACTATTAAGGATCATGAGGAGCTAATGCAGTCGCTGAACTTGCCCTAACCTGAATCTGCATTTTTTTGGCAGAAAAACCATTTTCATTTAGTAAAATCTCATCACCAACTCAATGTCAGGAGAATGACTAAAGTATGCATTAATACATAAAAAGGTTATAAGTCAAATTATTTTTTCCATTACATTTAAAATATGCAGAACATTTTTGCTCATGACATGGTAGAATAATTAAATTAGAAGTTAGAACTGGTCAGAAATGTATATCACTGAACAGTACGTTTAGCAAATATATAATTACTTTAAAATATTGGAAAGTGAAAATCTCACATTTAATATTAACTTTCCAAAATTGTCTCTTCCATGGTGTTTATTCACAGTGAGATCATTTAATGAAGCCATTTACAGGATGATGGTGATGTCACATATATCAACCTTACATAGCAAAGGACATTTTTATCATTAAAAAAAATGTACTTCTTGAGGCACAAATGGTCTGCACTCCTCTCACTTTTTTTTTTTTTATGAATTCCTACTTAATGCATGGATTATGTTCAGAATATACTTTTTAGAGTCAATCACTTCAAGGACCCTGATGAATGCTGCAACTGTTCCGACCAGTAATCTTCCAGGTAACCAAGGTTTTAAATGATGTAGGTATGTGAGAACCACAGCAATGGACCATCCACTATTCCGACAGGAAGGAGCAAAATGGTATCTGGTCATAGTACAATCTGGGAGGGAAGCCATTAAAATTATGGGAACAAAAACAAGACAACTAAATAAAAAAATTATGATGGTACGCGGCATGGGGTACAAGACTGGATATGATCGTCGGAGACAGGATTTAAAGCGTTATTCCACCTAAATGCTAAATTACTAACATGGATGCTCTAAAGCCTTGCAGTTGATTTGCTCAGATCAACTGCCAGTTACTGACAGAGCTTTACATCTCAGGAAAAGGATGAGTGACAAATTTGGATTGTGAGGCTCCACCACAAAGCATTATAGTCAGGAAAGCTGGATGCATTCATGTAATAGATTCAGAAGACAGTTTTGGTCAAACTCGGCAGTGCACATGGCGGGAGTGATCCCAATGAAGTATAGAAGGAATCCCGACTCTCGCTCACTTCAATAAGTCAATCTCTTTTATTGTTCATGAATACTGTTACAGGACGCATTTTGGCTCGTACATTTTCCTCTTTGGCAGCGCCCCCTGCTGTTTATCCTTCTACTCCACCTCCTATTGCATTCAGAGGTAGCCTAACATGCTCAGTAGCTTGCCTGCTCCCACACTACTACTGTGCTGGCATCTTGGTTTCATAGTGAAGCAGCCTAGACACCTTTGATTCATCCCTACTTCACAATTTATAGGAATATATAGCTATATTCCTCTCCAAATGGTGGAGAAGGAAATTGTAGAGGCTATATGTGAGGGGCCATTTTCTATTAAGTGGAGAATAAGTTGACAAGAACTAACGCTTCTTGGTAGATGTAGAAACTTGATGAGCTGCTGCCATTTCAAAGAAAGAAAGTCCTCCCTATGAGTAAGAAAAAACATATATCCGTGTGATAATCCCTTTAATTGATTTGCTGCTATGACCAAAAGAAGGGTGTGCGGCAATATAGCTCACTAACTAAGGCAACTGGTCTATGTGATGTCATGTTATGCTGTGATGTCATGGAATACTGTGACATCAGGTGCTCATTTGCATATTCAGCTGCCAGTCTGCTGTCTTTTAAAACGTGGACAATTTTAACTGTCCGTCTACTTATCTATATATCCATCTCATATCTGTCTATCTCAGTATGGATTGTAATGTGTGTTTGGTAAGTAGTTATCTACATAGTAAAGCCATTCCTGTCCCCACTACAATACATAAGCTTAATTCCAACTCATCTCAGAGTTTGATGACCTGTTATGTCAAGGAAATCTCAGCAGAATTAGGTTTTTCAGCAATGGCATGCTGAGAATAGTATTTTGGGTAAAAAACTCATTTAATAAAATGGCTGCAGAAATCCTGCACTTGTCAGCCAATGTGCCAATTTTCAAAGTTAATTATTGTACAGCAAGCGTTAAACAGAAATATTTATGTAATGATATTTATTTGCCTGCCGAGAAGTGACAACATCCAATGAAATCACCTTGAGATGGGGACAAAAGCATGCCTGCGGACTGAAAACGTGACAGACACTCCTACTGGAGTATATCACCCTACGTACTCCTGCCATCTCGACACTTAATGCTCCAGCATATTAATGAAAACACGGTCGGCGCTCAGGTATGTAAATATTCATACGCTACCTTTTATTTCAGATGTAATAGCTACTGACATTTTTAAACTTAGATTGCATCTTGACACGTCTGACTTCCAATGTCTTCTTCAGAGAGCCATATACATATGTATGGAAACATCACAGCCTTTCTAACAAAGTATGCACTCTGCCACTATTTTTCACACCGCTCCACCGAATCCCAACTCATCTAAAGATACATTTCCTTAATATAAATTGTGGAATTTTGAAAGCTATCGCCATAGACAGCTTGATTCATTTATTCACTACTGGCCTCACCTAGTCTAATGTGTTAAATGAATTATTCATTTCTGCACCTACCATTCTGATCTCAGGAAAATTCCTTCCTACTTCAACAGCCAAGAGATGTTCCTATCGAGTATTCTCTTAATAGAAATGGAAACTGCGGCACAATCCTGACTACGGATTTACAGTCTACTATTTTTACTTATACCTGTACACTTCTTGAAAGCACAGAAGTAAAGGTTGGTGGGTGATACATACAAACTACTTCTGCTTGGTCAACTATATCGTGGACTTGGGCTTTGCTAATGTGTCTGATTGTGGCCATGTAAAAAAATGGAGTTAACATGGTCGACTAGTGGGTTCTCCCTTTGTATGAGTCTTTTCCGGGACTTGAAAGACTTGTTGAGATAGGATTCAGCAGCATAGATGTTCTTAGCAAATCTCTTTGTTGCTTGAATAGTAAACAGCTTTGTGCTGCAAGAACATGTGGGAATAGCAGAAAAGGTTGCAATGTGAGCAACGCTGCAGGCTGTTGTTTTGGTGGTGTTTTTTTTTTCTTAATAAAACATAAAAATATGTTTAAGTCTCTGATTCTCAAACTTGATAAACGTGCGCTGAATAAATCACTGATAAACAAAACTGCTTAAACCACCCAAATTAAAAAAAAGAAAAAAGGAATATATTGGAATTAAATCAGTTGCTCAGAATGCAATTGTTGGAGCAGAACTCTAGGATCAGTCACGGCACTATTTTTAGTGGGCAATGCAGGTAACCAAAGAGGACGAGCACAAAGAAATAAATGAAACAAACTTAAAATAACTTAATTTTTCAGAGATTTTTTTTTACTGATTGCCTAACTCAGTATCTGATCGTGGGGGTCTTGCAGATTACCAAGCACAGTATCTTACATTAAACCGCAGATGGGCTGATCTGCTCCTAGGCTATGTGACCGATGAACGTGTCGTCACTCGACCTACGAAAAGCTAAGAGAAGGCTGCGGTGCTACTGTGAGTGCTGCTGCATTCTAGAACATCTGATTGGCAGGGGTCCCGGGTGCCGAACCCCCACCAATCAGACACTGAAGATCTATCCAGAGGATAGGTCATCAGTAAATAAAAATCTCTGAAAATCCCTTTAAAACAAATGCAGAAGAGCATTTGTGGGATCAGACATTGATGATGGACCAAAAGGCCTGGCATTCCAAGACGCTCTCAGTTTGTGTGTTGATGTTAATGCAGCTCTCTACAGCTATTAAGCCAGGACAGCATTGTCGACTTTTAGGCACCTCAGCACTCGGCAACCCCGCTCTGTAACTTTACATGGTTCTGCCACTTTGGGGAAGAGTTGTTCTACTTCCACTTTGCAATAATACCACTCACAGTCCATTGTGTAGTGTCTAGGAGGGAAGAGATTTCACAAAATGACTTGTTGTATAGGTGGTATCCTATTACAGTACCACATTCAAATCCAGTGAATTCTTTAGAATGACCCATTTTCCCACAAATGTTTGTAAAGGCAGACTGCATGGCTAGGTGCTTGATTTTACACACCGATAGCAATAAAACATCTGAATTTAAACGTTAAGCGGTGTGTCCCAATACTCTTGTTCCTACGTCAAAAGCTTCAGGAAAGCCAGCTATATGAAGGAATTACACATACTCTTCAACAGAAAATTTGGAACTAGCAATTGAAGACTATTTAGAAACTGTACAAAGATGTCAATCGGGTGTTACCAGTTGGGGGTGTGTCCCTGCACAGTCTGACACTGAAAGCACTGATTGTATAATGTCAGACTATGCAGCAATATACCCCTAACTGGTAACACCCTTCGGGACTTTCAATGCAATTCATTTATAACTTCTTGCAATAAATTAAGAATATTAAAGAAGTGGTGCAATATAGTTATAAGAGCAGATACTCCAGAATTGTTATTACAAGGAGTATTCAAGTAGTTATTAGTAGGTTATTGGTACTTTTTAAAAACTATATGTATGTCGTTTGCTCGCTCTTCATAGGAAAATTTGAGGATTCGTTTTTGGGGTAAATTGAACAAACAACCTTAGAAACAACAAAAACTATTGGAAAAAAAAAAGTTAGATTTCTTTTTCTGGACATTTTCTCTAAATAAAGCCTAAAAAAGTAATTGGTATAATGTCTGGCAAGCATTATAAGCTGAATAAAGGAGACATTTACAGCACCAGTGTCTGTAACTTGTGGCTCTTCAGCTTTTGTAAAACTACAACTCTGAGCATGACCTTGCAGGCTGAGGCTACCATTGTTTGATGGGAGTCTTTCTTTCCAGTGTGTACAAATATAAGTGAAAAAATCTTTATTGAAAGACCAACCACATGTCATATAGCTAACCAGAACCTTGCTCTGCACTGATGAAGTCCAAGAAAACAAAAGAGTGTACAGATTAATGGGTCTGGTTAGCAGATTACCCCATGTGTTAGGACTCCATATGGATGTGAAGACTGACTTAAAGGTTATGGACACCCTTGGGGGCAATTTTTATTATTGCACTGTACTCATTTTGAGCTAAAAATAATTTTTTCAATTAGTCTTTATAAAAAAATAACGCCTTTCTCTGTACAGCATTGAGATTCTCTATTAGCAGGCTCTGTGTTTATACTGTGTTCCATCAGGGAACTCAGGGCTCATGTGAATCTTATCTCCTGACTTTAGAGAGTTTCTTTCTTCTGCAGACAAGTTTCTGCATGTGTGAATAAAAAAGGATAAAACAATCAAAAACAGCAAACCCCAGCAAAAAGTAAAGTCTGTAAATTATTTCTTACAACAGACAGTTGCTAGTATCCTATTATTTTTATTATTATTATTTATTTTTAGAGCGCCATTCATTCCATAGCGCTGTACATATCATAAGCAGTGCACATACATAATACAGGCAATTGCCTTAAGCATGAACGAGACAAGTTACAGACTGGTACAGGAGGATAGAGGGCCCTGCCCGTGAGGGCTTACAATCTACATGGAATGGGGGATGGAGACAGTAGGCGAGGGTGAAGCTGGTCATGGCGGTATAGAAGCAGCAGTGTCACTGGTCGTAGGCTTGTCTGAAGAGGTGGGTTTTCAGGTTGCTTTTGAAGGATTCCACTGTAGGTGAGAGTCTGATATGTTGGGGTAGCGAGTTCCAGAGTATAGGGGATGCACGGGAGAAATCCTGGAGTGTGGGAAGAGGTGATAAGAGGAGAGGAGAGAAGGAGGTCCTGTGAGGATCGAAGATTGCGTGTGGGGATGTATCGGGAAAGTAGCTCAGAGATGTAGGGAGGGGACCGATTGTGGACGGCCTTGTATGTGTGGGTTAGTATTTTAAACTGAATTCGCTGAGCAATGGGGAGCCAGTGCAGGGACTGGCAGAGGGGAGATGCAGAGGAGTAACGGGGGAGAGATGGATTAGTCGGGCAGCAGAGTTGAGGATAGATTGTAGGGGTGCGAGAGAGCTAGATGGAAGGCCACAGAGGAGAATGTTGCAGTAGTCTAGGCGGGAGATGATGAGGGAATGTATAAGCATTTTTGCCGATTCAAAGTTGAGGAAAGGGCGGATGCGGGAGATGTTTTTGAGTTGGAAACGGCAGGTGGTGGAAAGGGCTTGGATGTGTGGTCGGAAGGAGAGGGCAGAATCCAAGGTCACTCCAAGGCAGCGGACTTGGTTGACCGGGAGAGTGTGCAGTCATTGATTGTGATAGATAGGTCTGTTGGGGGAGTGAGCAAGATGGGGGAAAGATGATGAATTCTGTTCTATCCATATTAAGTTTTAGAAAGCGAGAGGAGAAGAAGGAGGATATGCGAGATAGGCATTGTGGGATTCTGGATAGTAAGGTGGTGATGTCTGGACCAGAGAGGTAGATTTGTGTGTCGTCAGCATAAAAGTGATACTGGAAACCATGGGACTCTATAAGCTGTCCCAGGCCGAAGGTGTAGATAGAGAAGAGCAGGGGTCCTAGGACGGAGCCTTATGGGACACCAACAGAGAGGGAGTGAGGCGAGGAGGTGGCGTGAGAGTGGGAGACGCTAAATGTCCGGTCTGTGAGGTATGATGTGATCCAAGAGAGGGCCAGGTCAGTGATGCCAAGAGATGAGAGAGTTTGTAACAGAAGGGAGTGGTCGACAGTGTCAAAGGCAGAGGACAAATCAAGGAGAAGGAGGACAGAGTAATGTTTTTTGGTTTTGGCAAGTAGTAGGTCATTGGTGACTTTGGTGAGGGCAGTCTCGGTTGAGTGATGGGGTCGGAAGCCAGATTGTAGCCGGTCAAAGAGGGAGCAGGAGGAGAGGTGAGAGGACAGTTCAGAATGGACATGTTGCTCAAGTAGCTTTGAGGCATATGGAAGAAGTGATATGGGGCGATAACTGGACAAAGAAGATGGGTCAAGTGATGGCTTTTTGAGGATGGGTGTAATTGTAGCATGTTTAAAAGCAGAGGGGAAGAGACCAGAGGTTAGTGATAGGTTGAAGAGATGAGTTAGGGCTGGGATAAACACTGTGGTGAGGTTAGGGATGAGGTGGGATGGTTAGGGATCCTATGGTCAATAGACAAAATGTTTCCTACTATAGAAAGCATAACCAGGTAACCTATAGTAACAAAATTATTACTTATGATCATCTTATAACTGATAGACTGAGTCTTCAATCTTATCTGGTTTGGTCAATCTAAAGAGGCCTATGATATAGACCGATACACAGGGAAAGTACCACTCGTTCCAGAACATGCAGCCATTATCCCTTCTGTATAGGGATAAACAGAAACTGCTCCAAAGGTGAAGCAAAGCCTGTGCTCTTGTTCAACTAATCAGAGCAGCGGCGCAGGCAGGAAACAGTCACGGCCCAGCTAAAAGTCCGGCCCTCTTAATCTTGTGGCCGGTGGGTGCTTCTTCACATGTGTGGACAGCCCACCCCAGATGAAGAACTGCTGATGAGGCAAATAGATTTGTCTATCTCTACGATACATGATTTACAGAGGAAGATGAGCTGACCCACAATGATAATTTTAGGTGCCACATTAAAAATGCAATCAGCCAAGAACAAGTGTTTGCTTGCTCGTCAAGTGATAAGCGGCACCTTTACACAGGAAAATGATCAGGAATGAGCATTCATTCAAATATTGGTCCTGATAATTGCCCTGATCCTCGGCCATGTAAACAGGCCCTAGCAGTGCCACCGCGAGCTGCTATGCAGAAGGAAAGGAGGGTTACTTTGTTTATTAAATCTAATTATTTTCTTGATACCCTGCGATGGGAGCCGAGATATTTCTAACTTTGTATTATAAAATAAAAGAACAGCTTTTGCATGTATATGAGATTTTGTTTTAACCTCAAAGAATACATGTGCCCAAGGGAAACAAAACTATGTGTAAAAGATGAGATATTCAAGTGGAATTAGATGCTATCAGCATGAACACTCACAACAAAATTGATTAATTCTTTTGAAATATCTCATTCTTTACTGAACTTGGCACAACAAGCGGTTTAAGAACACATAGATGAGATTAAGACAACCTCCTTAAAAGACACCGATGAGTATTAAAATGGAAAAGCTGCTGCAGGATTGTGATGAAAGTCACTATAAGGTGAGATTCTGTCCACTTACCGGTAGGTAAAAATCAATCTGAGGATTCGACGCGACAAGGGAATGGAAATCTAATTTACATTAGTCTGAGACTACACTGGAACCTGTTCCCTTTCCAGTGTCAAAAACTGGGGCAATATGACTGTCCTGTCAAGTAGTACATAGCGAGATTATAATTGTGAGCAGAGGGCAAAGTCTCTCTCAAAGTAAATGTATGCTTTGTAGAACAACAGGCAGAAGCCAAAATAGGAGAAAGAAATGAGAACGTCAGAAGTGCTGCTGGATTGATCTAAGAACTCCCCATCACCAGGGTATAAAGACAAAAACTGGAATAAAAAAGAAACAACTATTTAGATTTGCATTTAAAACGTAAACTTTGAAAAGGAAATTGATAACTTTTTTTTTTTTTTTGCTGTGACAGTGAAGGTCATTAATCTTTGCAAGTTTTATTTTCTGTCTTTTCAAAGTGTGAAGTAACTAATTAAACCTCAGCACACAAAAATGGTGAGAAAACCATTATTACTGAGAAGGAGTGAGACAAGAATCACAGGGTGGCTCAGGGGTTAGCGGTGCTGTCTTGAAACTTACCAAGGACAACGTGTGCACAGGGTAAGTGTATGTTCTACCTGTTCTCCGAGTTTCTTCCCCAATACAACTGGCCTCCTAGGAAACTGTCTGCAGTCTGACATATGGAACGTAGGGACACTAATCTGTGTCCAGTTCTATGGAATATGTCAGCACTATGTAAGCAACCGGAAATGAATAGAAAATTCTTAGGCCCTGTAATACCATACATGTACCGCAGATTCTACAAGTGTTCTCGGGGGCAGGGAAACCCAAAGATGATGTACTGCAAATGCACCTATTATATAACCTATTGTGTATGCATGTAATGACAGGGCCAGGTAAAAGAAGAAATGATGATGCCTGCCCATGTCTGTAAATCGGTAGAGGGTGTGGCAAAGGTGCCTCGAGAGGCTAGGGCCCGACCCTTTGTGCACTGAAGACCTAATTTGCGTATATCATAAAAACATATTTTCTGAAATGGTGCAATATATTTCGACCATATACTGTACATGGTAGTATAAATGAGCAGGATCAACCCTACCAGGCGTAAGCCTGGTTTAATAGATTAAATCCTGCTGATAGTTCTACCTTATCTGGTAATTACAGCATGTTATGATATAAAATAGATTTACAGTTGCATCATACTGAATTTGGAGCACACTTACAAGGCATTTGTAAAATTTGGAAGGAACTGCCAAGTAAAGTGAGGACCTTACCTATAGATGTCCAACCACATGAAATGGGTATTCTGGTTAGAAGACATTGTGGGAGATTTATCAAACTGGTGTAAGGTGGAAATAGCTTAGTTGCCCATAGCAACTCAAAGCTCCTTTGGAAAAAGAAAGGTGGAATCTGATTGCTTGCTATGGGCAACTAAGCCAGTTCTACTCTACACTAGTCTGATAAATCTCCCCCATTATCCCCTATCCACTTGATAGGGGACAACCGATATACTGGTGGGGGTCCCAGAAAACAAAAGAATGAGGGTACCGTGCCTCCTATGACTGGAGTGGCAGGTCGAGCACTACCATTCCATTAATCTCTATGGGACTGGAAACAGTAAAGAGGGCATCAATGAACGATAAAGCGAGTGAAGTGCAAGTGCGGGCACCAGCACACCAGATTAAACAATGGTAAATAATATTACATGTGGAGACTTTGCATTCTACACTAGTGGTTTTTGCCCCCATATGGGTTTTTATTAGACATATCACAAGTATTAAAGTGTGAGTGGCCCTCCTGTTACTCAGTGTAATCCATCAATCTACTTTCAATTAACAGTACCAGGATTTCGGGGGCGTAGCCTGGCTGCTGACCGAGATGGCCGCATGAAAGAGGAGCTCCTGCACCGCAGCGACGTTTACACAGCTGGCCCTGCTCCAAGAACTTCTGGATGGAAGATTTAACTGCCTTCTGTCTCCCTTGCCGTCCCCTGCCACTATGGGGAAATCTAAGAGGATTCTGCCCAAGCTCCAAGACGGATCTGTGGACTCCTACTTCACCAGAGGCAGAGTGAAAGATGGCGTCGGCCTCATGACTGGGACCCCGCCGGCTTCTCCTCTCAGCGCTCCATCGCCTGTACCTGTAGTCCGCTCTCCGTCCCCACCGGACCCTCCGGGCTTACTTACCTCCTCCAGGTGTCCCAGCCGTCTACTTCCACCGACTCCTGCCGACATGACAGATCCCGCACATGCGGGCCAAGATGGCTCCCGATCTCCCACAGGCAGCGCTGGCCTCCTCACATGGTCGCAACTCAGTGTCTCTCATCAGCAAACCCAGGGTCCCTCCGATCCCTCTGGACAACAGGTCAGTGACTCTTCCAGCAAACCAGACACCGCTGGTCAGTCTGATGACCCTTTCCACAGGCTCTCTACCTCTGATAAATTAGTCACTGCTTAACCCCATACTCACAAGGGTGCAGTCAGCTGAGGGCAAAATTAGCCATATTGAAACAAAAATGAGTGAATTTGCGTCCTCCCAAAACGAGCTTATAGACGCACACAATGACATGGCTGACCAGCTTGAGGCCATTAAACTAAAATTAGCAGATATGGAGGATCGCTCTAGGCGAAACAACATAAAGTTCAGAGGCATCCCTGAGGAAGTGGCTCCTGAGGAACTGCAACCATACTTGAAAGGCCTCATGAAAATGCTCCTACCGCAGATCCCAGTACCTGACATGATTATTGATCCCTGGTGACACCCTTGCACGTATCCATTTCTTTCACACCAAGGAAGCTCTGATGACCTATCAAGATTCACGCTCCGACAGCGCAGAGCGCTAATGCCTATTACTACTGCTCTCCGGGATAATGATGTCCTGAAATTACTCATCCGCAGAAACGGACAAGTTCATGCGATCAAAAACCTCGATGAAGGAAAACAACTCCTCCAACTTTGGTGTATCCCTCTCTTTGAAACCAACTGGGAGTGAACCCTCTGCTTTGCATATGTCTCATCCATCCTCTCCAGTGACCTGAGCCGTATACTCTCCTCCTGTCTACATCACTTCTACATAAGACGGACTATCTGGGATCACTGTGCTCCACCTGAAGATAGGACTGTTAAGCGATAAGATCTCCATCTATTGGGCTACTTTCCTACAGCTCCTACGGGACCGGTGCGATCTCCTGCCAGCTTCCACTTGTCCTTCTACCTAGTCAGCCCTGGCGTTGGACCTTCGTCCCTAATCCATCTAGGCGGCGAGTTTCGTTGCCTTGCATATCTTGGCTTTCCTACCGTGTCCTAGCTTTCTCTCCTTTTCTCTCCTTATTCTCTGCTTTAACCCTCGCCTCTCCTCTCTTCCCTGTGTGATTGATACCCATCTAGCAGTCTCAGGGGACAACCCGCCTGATTTTGTATATTTGTGTTATATTGAACTAACGTTGCATCTCCGTTGTTCTTCTAGCTTGCAGGTTATCTCATTCACAGAGTGATGGGTCTCAAGATTATGTCAAAGGCCTCAATTGCCCCCAGAAGCGAGCATATCTCTGGTCTGAAGCTTTAACTTCTCACGCTGATGTGCTGTGTGTGCAGGAGTCCCACCTACTCCAGGCCGACGCCTTTCGAATACACCACCGCCTCTTTCCGAACATCTTCCACTCACACTTCTCCATGAAAAAACTAGGTACTTTCATTGCAGTTAAAAACACGGTAGCGTTTACCCCAATTAGCTCCAAAATGGCCCCTTTCTGGCTGTTATGTCATACTTGTTTGTTCCATAAATAATGTAGAGTACACTCTTGTCAATCTGTACGCCCCTAACTCACACCAATTAGCATTCTTACATAAAGTAATGCAACAGGTTAACTCACTTAAGCAAGGTAAATTGATTCTCTGTGGGGACTTTAATTCTGTTCAACAATCTGCCCTCGATTCTACCTCCTCTTCCCGTAGAACGGACACAGGAATGGCCTCTTTTTTACATGCGGAGGGATTGATTGATGTATGGAGAGCCCAACATAGTCTGGAAAAAGATTACACCTTTTTCTCCGCTTCACATCTCTCGTACTCTTGGATAGATGTATTCCTGGTTGACCACACCTCTTTGCTCCATACCCTCTCCACGGACATAAGCCTAATAAAGTGGTCTGACCATGCCCCCATCACGATCACTTTAGATGAACAATTTCAATCTCATAGGGCTCCAGTGTGGAGAAACATCACCTTTCTCTTTAACAACCCTAAACACAATGCGGAACTATCTGCTCACCTACGCAAATTTTTTCAATTCAATGTTGGCTCCATCTCGAATAATTTTGTATTATGGCAAGCCCATATGGCTTTTATGAGGGTTTCCCTGATTAAGTTAAACATCAACTTGAAGAAGCATAGAGAGAGGGAGATAACGTTGATCTTGAAAGAGATTGCTGATCTGGAGAGTATCACTAAAACCTCTCCTACACCACAGGGCTCCGACTCCATCCGGATTGCGCGAAATAAACTAAGTGCTCTACTCCTTCAAAACTACCACAAGTCCCTCCTTAGAATAAAATACAAATTCTATTCTCAAGGAAACAAAGCGGGACGTCTCCAGCAACTTAAAAAGCAACAGTCCAAATCAAGAATTCCGTATTTGCTGCACCCGGTTACTAAAGCAAAATTGCTAGACCCCAGAGACATCGCTAACCAATTTAAACTATACTATCAATCCCTATATAACTTAAAAGACCATATCCCACTTCCACAGGACTACCCGGCCCTAGTGAACGAATTTCTCTCCAAAGCTTCTCTGCCCGTCCTTACTGATTCACAGCTCCAGTCCCTTAACGGCCCTATCTCCTCTCATGAACTGACTAAAGTAATCTCGCCGCTGCCGCTGGGAAAGTCCCCAGGCCCTGACGGCCTCTCAAATGAATACTTTCGTCATTTCCTGCCTGACCTCCTCCCCCACCTACTAGAACTTTTCAACCGCGTCATGGAGGGTAACCCCTTCCCTCTAGACATGCTTGAGGCACTAGTGGTCACTATACCCAAGCCAGGTAAGACACCTGATGTACCCCAAAATTTTAGGCCAATTTCATTGTTAAATTCTGATATCAACATTTTTCGCCAAGCTCATTGCAAGCAGGCTCTCCCCTTTGCTCCCTTCCCTAATCCACCCAGACCAGACTGGCTTTGTGGCAGGTAGACAGGCGTCTGACAACACCAGGAGCATTGTAGACCTGGTCAATTTTGCAGAAGTGCATACCCTCCCTATGCCTGCAGTGACCCTGGACGCTGAAAAAGCGTTTGATCGCTTACATTGGGATTACTCTTTTTCTACTCTAAAATGGATGGGTTTTTCGGGACAGATAATCCACGCTATCAACAGCTTGTACTCCCACCCCTCAGCGAAGGTGTGGATCAATGGAACCCTCTCGGACCTCTTCACAATAACTAATGGATCGAGGCAGGGATGTCCCCTATCCCCACTCCTATTTATCCTCGCGTTAGAGCCGCTGGCACAACATATTAGAGCCTTGCCCACCATCTCCGGGATTGTGGTCGGAGACAGATCCCATACTATTACCCTTTACGCTGATGACATCATTCTCACTCTGACAAATCCCTTGCAATCCCTTACAGCCTCGCTTGATATCATCTCTCATTATGGATCCCTTTCCTATTACAAGATTAATGGTTCAAAATCGCAGGCCCTTCCTATCAACATTCCGCCCGCTGATCTAGCCACTTTAAAAGCCTCTCATGATCTTGATTGGCAATGTTCGGAGATTTCCTACCTAGGAGTTAAAATCACCTCGCCCTGTTCTCTACTGTATATGCGGAACTACATTCCTCTTCTTACCACCATGTCCACGGACTTCGCAAGCTTCTCTATGCAGACGGTCTCTTGGGTGGGTAGGATAGCATCTTTCCAGATGATGACCCTACCGAAACTTATTTACATCTTTCGGGCCCTCCCAATCCAGATCCCTGCTGCATTTTTTCATATATCTGGGGAAATTCTAAACCTAGAGTGGCTCGAGAACTCCTGACCAGAAAGAAACGCGCCGGCGGGGCGGGCCTCCCTGACATTAAAGACTACTTTGTAGCGATAGGCCTTTCCTTTACTAGGGAATGGTGGGCTTCAGATAACGAAAAAGCGTGGCAGCAGATTGAATCTCATGCACTGAAACAGTTATGGGGCCCTGCCTCTCCAATACATCCTTTCCTTACAATATCACATGTTGGCACCCTCTGGACCAACACTCATGGCACATCGAAAGACACGTCCACTCACTTATTCAAAATCGCTTCCACTCACGCTATCGAACTGTCTATACTCGACATTAACCTAGCGTCATGGCGAGATAGAGGGATTGACACTATTTCCCAATGGTAGAAGGCCATTCCCTTCTTCCCTTTGCCACTCTCCAAAGCGCCTTCACTGTACCTCATTCTGAATTCTATACATATCTGAGACTCTGTCACTTCCATTCGAAGATCTTACAATCTCCCCCCCCAGGTCAACTCGTCCATCTTGCGACTATTTCAATCCCCTCCCTTTTCAAGCGACATTCCACGAGACACCTGTATGATCTACTGGGGGATAAGGCTACCTTCATTAAGTCCCCCACCATCCATAGATGGGAAAGGGAACTAAAGAAGACTTTTCCTGCTGAATCCTGGACTGCAGCCATAGGATTTATTGTGTCAAATTTTAAATGTGTCACTCACTATGAAGCAGGTCTAAAAACCATTCTCTACTGGTACTTTACCCCCCCCCCCAAGAGACTTCATATAATCTACCCTTCCACTTCCCCCTATTGTTGGAGGGGTTGTGGCGGAGGTGGATCCTTGCTCCATATCCTCTGGACCTGCCCCATCCTCACTGAATACTGGAAGAACATCTTCCAACTTGTCTCTACCCTAATGGGCCGCAAGGTGGACCCTTGCCCAGAGTTAGCCTTGCTGTTTCTAGGTATTCATGAAATCCATCCTCCCCACAGGAACATCACTGGCCATGTTCTGCTCAGCACCAAACCGGTTATTACCAGACACTGGAAAAACCCAGCCCCTCGTCATACAAGAGATCAACCAGACTTGCAGATACGAACACTCCTTACCCTCATCAATTATTCCCATCAAATTTAGACAGGCGGCCTGGAGTGGGTGGACCCATAGCACTTTCTACTCCTCCTGATGTATGTTCTCTTGACTGCCCGCTGGGACGACGGGGATGCAACGAGGAGGTCCCCATGTACTTCTCCCCTTGTTTGTTTTTCTTTTTCTCCCCCTTTCTTCTCCTTTTCTCTGCTTCTCACTTCCTTCTCTTTAGGCGCCACTGTACCCTATCTTGTTTTGTGGCCTTCTACAGCTCCTGGTTACTATTTGTCTCGTTCATCGGTCACCAAATTAGTGACTGCTCTGTTCTTTGCTTCAGTTTTTTTCTACCATGTATGTTCGAAACTGCTTTACAACAGCGCTAGGTAGGCAGCATCTACGCAGATGCCCTAGTGCTATGCCTGCATTATAATCAACCTATACTACTACTGTGTCCAATGTGTTTGTTGTACCACTAGCTTACACTATTACTCAACTTGTAGCTGCGCCCACTGCTTTGCTAACTTTACTCATACATATCATGTGGCTGCGTCCACACTTTGTTGCTTCTTTATCTTTTGTCTCATAGTGCTGATAAAATAAAAAACTATTGAAACTAACAGTACCAGGATTTCAGAGGTCTTGGTGTGACTATTTTTAGGATGTGAATGTTTTGACTCAATAACTCAACTATCAACTGGTTCCCAGAACCTAATGGATCACTGGACCCCTCTAACACAATAAAAGCAAGTTTTCCCTGCCGTCTAAGCCTGTATACTCATGTAGGTTTCAAATAAAATGTATAAATATCAGAAATTATCACACAAAGTGCAAACACATGGCCACTATAATAGCATGATATTGTGCTATGGTTCATATATTTACAAGGGTTTTCAGAGATGTTAATACTGATGACCTATCCTCGGGATAGAAGCCGCCACCTTCTCTAGGTCGAGTGACGACACTCATCGGCCACATGGCCTAGGCACAGCTCTGCCCCATAGACGTGAATGGGGCTGAGCTGCAATGCCAAAAATAGCCACTATACAATGTACAGTGCTGGGCATGGTAAGCAAGAAGGAGGTAGCGGCACTTACAGGGTCGCCAATGCCTTCTCTAGCAGCTAATCGGCGGGGTTCCTGGGTGTCGGACCACCACAGATCAGATACTGATGACCTATCCTGAGGATAGGTCATCAGTATTGGAGTGCTGGAAAACCCTTTTAATATATTCATATGCTTTTACCAAATGCTAATTGGAACTATTTCTATTAAACATATAGCAACTATTTAACATTTATAAGTAAAGGGAACATGTCAGCCCCCGTATACTGTCCTCACTGAGGGCAGCACAATGTAGTGACAGACCACTCTGTCACTCCTCTGACAACAATAATCACTTTATGTCACATGCACATACCGGCTGCATGTCACTATGTTACAAGTGCCTTTTTGGCCACAAAACGGACAAGAATAAGACTTTATATTTATTTGCAGGGCTGCAGAATGGACATATGGATGCGAACAGAGCATGGTGTGCTGTCCACATCTTTTGTGGCCCAATTAAAACAAATGGGTCCGCATCAGATCTGCATTTTTGTTGTGTGCATGAGGCCTTATAGTACTGACCTGCTAAACCCTGCATCGCATTCCTGTGTTTTATGGGTTGGATCATGTGACCTGGCCAACCAATCCTAGCCCTCCTGCACATATATAAGTGGCTCAGCCCCATTTCCAGATGCCTTAGTGTCAAGGTCCTTGTGTCCTGCTAAAGTTCCAGATATTCGCTTGTGTTCCTGACTCGTACTTGTGTTCCTGGACTCTGCTACCTGTTTGATCCCTGCCTGCTTGCCTTGACTCTCCTGTTGCCTATCCGGATTGCCTGACCTATACCTGTGCCCCCTGCCCTGACCAATTGCCTGTCTGACTTCGCCTCTGCCTCATCCTTCGGTCCTGCACTGTTGCTCCTGGTAACGACTCAGCCTGCTGACAACACCTGTACCCCTGGTACCTTTCTCAGGTACCACCTGGTCCGCCTGGACCAGCTGCCTCGTGTGCCTATCCTCCTCAAAAGGTAGCGACCTGGTACTCCCCTTGGGAAAGTCTATCCCCACCATGAGGGGTACTGTGAAGATCGAGGGGTTCACTTAGACAACGCCCTTAGAGGGGGTAGGACACGTGGCACAGTGGATTCACACCCGCTGGTTCATGACACACATGTGATATGTGAACACTTCACCATGACAGCATGGCTAACCACGGCACTAAAATGTGTGTCACTCAGAAGTGTATATACACCAAAGCTCCTGTATGTATTTAAAATGCAGCATGGCCCATTATGCATAATTTCAACCATATTATATTACACTATTACACTATTAAAGATATTTAATAGACTTTGCTGTATATCACCACTGAACAAAGAGGAACATGAAGACACAACTGTGAGCTCATATATTAGTGGAATCACCTATACATACTGATACTCGTAATGGAGTCTTCACAATGCAGAAAAATATTGAAATACAGTAATAAAAGTTCTTACCTGCTTTGAAATATCACAACCATTTCAGCGGATATTTTCCCCAAAAAACTATATGGTATCCACTTCAGGAAGAGTTACAGATGCCGGCAAGTGCAGTTTGAGATGCATGAATATTTTATACAGAATAAAATAATGTGTTAAATCCTCTGCACAAAGGCGAATCAAACTTTGAATTTCAATCTAGATGTGCTACCAATCCAGAGCTGGCCTGAAATCTGCTCATTAGTCATTGTACAGAGGCGTTTAGAGTTCCCAGCAAGTGCTGGTAACCCCAAACTGGTCTATTAATGCGACTAGTCTCCTTCCGTAGAGCAGCATTTTATACAAGTGCATTTATATGTGCAAATAACAAAGTGAATAAAAACTGAAAATGTCAGGATGAGATGCTGGAAATAAATTCAGCCCACTGACTCTTCTGAATTGTCATGAGTTGTTAACGGCATAAACAAGGCTCAATCAAGCAGAAGTCAGTAATAAAAGAAAATGCTAAAAACAGTTTACAGGCAATTCCAAACAGGCTTTAGTTTTAGCTGACATTTTATTTTTCTACAATGTTCATTTTAGTATCTTGCCTAAAAACCTGTAAAATGTCACACCAAGCAATAGCTTATCTAAGCAATCAGCTGAGGGGCATGCTCACAGGTCTGGGCAGCCAGACAAAATATCGGGCGAAACCTCCACTTTTACATAGTATGCCCACTGATGTGCAGCATCAAGCTGGATCTAAAAGGCAGAAATTGAGAACGATGGAAAATGATGGTCATCTTTGGCTATCTTTATACTGCTCTTGCGTGAACATGTCTGGCGTGTGTGCCGGAAACAAATAATAATAAAAAAAACTATACTGGTTAGTATACTTTTGTTTTTTTTGCATTGTGGTCAACAAGAGACATGTGTCACCATATGTCTATACCGCAGTAATACGTAGATACTAAGTATAGACCAAAAGTGATGTGAACAGAGACAAAGATGTCCTTAAGGTGCACCTGTCATGAGACAAGTCTACTTCAGGCAACGATATCTCAGGCATCTCTGAAAAGGGCACACCCTACAGACCACTTGATGGATTTTCCCTACCACTTCCTACTTGTTGGCCTCCCCATTTTATTTTAGTGTACGTGTGCATGCAGAGGGGGTAGCTGCTAGTGACCGGTGGAAGAAAGATTGCAGCCTGCAACTCATTTCATTTGTGTATGTCTACAGTATGAAAGCTGTCCCAACAGTGGACGGGTGTATGGGCTTGTCCTGTATGAAGAACTCTTTTACAATATTGCCCTCAGTCAAGCTGATCACAATGTGCCGCTGATTTCAACTGATTATCACTAGTTCATGTGTACAATAGACATCCCCTTGAACTTCTTATGGCATATATTACCCAAATTGTAGCAGTGGCCTTTACGATCATCCACTAACTATTCCTAAAAATCGCAGTGTGGAAAAGGTACTTTTGCCTACTCCAGAAAAGATGTGGTAGGCGATGCCAGGGTATTTCTGCCAATCTTCCTGCATGTAAAAATGATAAAACCTGATTACGCTCTATTTTAACCTCTTACCGAAGAGTTGAGTATGAAACTCCGACCACCACAAGCATTGTAGCAGAACAGACATTCAGACCATAAGTCCTAACTGTTAAATCCTTGCCCACTGACTGCTATTTATCACACAGTAAGGCCTCATGCACATGACCGTTGGTGTTTTGCGGTCCGCAAACTGCAGATCCACAAAACACAGAAACTGCTCCGTGTTCCGTTCCGCAATTTGCGGAATGGAACGCAGCCCATTGTAGAAATGCCTATTTTTGTCCGCAAAACGGACAAGAATAGGACATGCTCTATTTTTTTTGCGGGGCCAGGGAACGGAGCAACGGATGCGGACAGCACACTCAGTGCTTTCCGCATCTTTTGCGACCCCATCGAAGTGAATGGGTTCGCGCCCGAGCCGCAAAATATGCGGCTCGGACGCGGACCACAACATCAGTCGTGTGCATTAGGCCTAAGTGTCATAATGGAGCATGTTTATGTGTAAGAAAAGATATTCTAAAGCACTTGTATGACCCGAGCTGTGAATATAGGCTTCGACCTTTAGCTCCACAAATGGTTGTGACCTACAGCAATAGAGTATGGTTACCAATTACAAATAATTTAGTTAAAACGTTAAAGGCCTGGCTCCTGTCAGACCTGAAAACCTGTAATAAAATAGAGATCAGCAAACCTCAGATAGCAATTCCTTTGAAAAACATAAAAAACATCATTAAAACATTTGTCTCTCTTCAACGTGCAAAATGGGTAATAAACATGCAAGAAAGCCAAAGCAGCATGCAAAGCACAGAGAAAGGGGGACTCATCAGTGCGAGACTTGGCAAGTACAGGTAGTGCCATTGTCTTCTGCAGTAAATCTTAAGCCAAAAATCATATATCAGCAGCATAAAGCTAGAGGTAAGCATGAAACGCATCAGCAAGTTCCATTACCATGGTTACAAGGTTTTAGAATAGGCCTCTCTGATGACGGACTGAGATTGTCCTGTATATCTGGAAAAACCATAAAGATACTTTATATAGCACTGGTGCATAATACTTTTCGTGCCTAAGAATGGTATACGGATCTTGTACATGTAATCGTAATTATACACTAAAGTTACCGGGGCTGGTGCACCAGTTGAAAACTTGACATAATAGAAATGATCGTGATGGTACAACCTATTTAATCATATTAGCATATACCCTAGAGAGATAATGTACATATGGTTTCCAAGATGAGCCTTGTCATAATCAGCAGCTTATGTTAAGTTCAGTGCATTGGTAGGCAAAGTGGTAGTGACATCAGCCAACAGGAATTAGCGTCTTTCCTGACATTTGTCAGGATTACGTTGGCTGCTGGCACTTTAAGCACTTCTTCCCGGTAGCACAGTATTTATGATGAATGTTTTAGGAGTACAAGCTGAAAAATATGCCTTGGAATAAAGGAAAGGTATTCTAGTCACCTTTAGGCCTCGGAGTCCGTTTTCTCCGGTCTCGGAAAGCTGCTCCGGATTGCAGGGCCTCGAGCAGGCTATCCATCACTCCAGTCTCTTCGCCCTCTGCAAAAAGAGATTGAGGGAATTCCATCAGCCCTGTAGGTTACTATAGTAATGTCAAAGACATACAGACAGATAAAAAAGATCACTCTGTTATGACTAAAACCAGCAATTTTAAAACTAGACAAGCCTTTAACTGACTCATATATCATCCTTTTCTTAATAAAATCAGTCTCATTTCGTTTCGCTCTTGCTATCTTGTAAAGTGGACGAAAGTTCAATTGATTTACTTCAGGCCGGAGGCTCTACAGCCAGTGACAGTAATCTCAAAAGGAATATGGCTTCTGTCTTATCTTCTTCTTATGTGAACCCTGTGAGCTAAGGTCACTCATAAATCATACGTCCCTGGTGAAAAACTGGAACGTTATCGCTCCCTAAAAAGGAATCAGCTGTAGTTAGATCTGACTTAACAGAACCCAAAGGCGTTACACTGTAACGGCGTGTCCCTTTGTGCCCCTTTATCTTCATTAGGCGGCCCCTGATGTATTTATAAAAACGCACTTAATTATTAAAAGCGCTTACTGGAGAATCACAAGGCTGAAATAAATAGTTGATGCCAACGACGTCAAACAAGCGCCCCTGGTCCAGAGCTATCTTTTCCAATGGACGCAGTTTTATGAATAGTTTATGCATCGAACAAGGCCAGATTAATAGACCTGCACAAAGTTTAATGCCTAAATGTCTAGACGTGTCAATTATTTATTCATCTCTCATTAGCAGCCATTCATGGAGAGCTTTCTGCTCAAGCGCGCTATTTGTATTAGGCTAGGACTCTGTTTCACCGACTCTTCATCAACAGACGATTTGCTTGATTACAACTAAACTATGCATCCAAAATCCTAGACCAAATAATGAACGTGTCATTTGCATTTCAATGACTGTGAAAGCTGATGACCCAACTGATATCATGGTCACTAAAGCATGGCGGCACACCATCTAGGGAGTTGTATGCTCGGGCAGAAATATGAAAACAGAAAAGATGTGGAATAAATAAACTGGTGTATACGGGATAAGAGAGAAAAGTATCGCAGAAAATAAAACAAAAAAACAAGGTTTTATCACCGTGAGCGAAACAGCCATAAACTAATTATACAGATGAGACAGGTTCCTTTACTATAGCATTATGAGGATGACCGGCAGAGAGAAGCATCGTATATAAAGTACAGGACAGCGAGAATGTCTCTGGGAAGTATACCGTATGTATGTGCTTGTATGAATGTGTATGTGTAACCACTCAAGAGAAACCCACCTGTTTGAGAGGACCACTCTCTTATTCAGAGCAGATTTCCTGTGACAGATTTTCAGTTCCACCATATATTATGCGCACTTGCCCCCTTCTTGAAAAGTCCACCCCTTAGGGTATGTTCACATGTGGTGCAGGTAAATCTGGTAGCCTGATCCGGCAGAGCAGCAGACTACCACAGTTACCATATCCAGGACAGCCTGACAACATCAGATCCCCATTCACTATAATGGGATCCAACGGGAATCCAGCATTCTGCAGGAAAAATACTGCTGCATGCATGTTTGCCCAGCATCTATGTAAAAACCCCACTGGATCCCATTATAGCCAATGAGGATCTGGTGGTGTCCAGTGGTCTGCTCTTCTGCCTGAACAGACTACCAGATTTACCTGCTGCAGATGTGAACCCTTAGCAAACCTCTTTTTAACACCGAACCAAGACACATCCAATTTTTGAAATTATATTTTCCTTTTTGTCTCCTCACCTTGCAAGGCCAATATTTTTTTTGACAGTGAAGGCACTTTTTCATTTGGCCCCAATAACAAATACTGCATTGTCACCAGGGGTCTAACAGAGCTACATAATACTTGTTAGGAGACCATGCTTGGTTACATACCACGTACCTATCATTTCTATCAGTGTGTGCCTCAGAGGGTAAAAAGTTATGTAAAGGTACTTTCACACTGGCGTTGCTGGATTCCGGCAGGCAGTTCCGTCACCGGAACTGCCTGCCGGATCCGGCAATCTGTATGCAAACGGACAGCATTTGCAATACCACCGGATCCGTCTCTCTGGTTGTCATCCGGAAAAACAGATTCGGTATTTATTTTTTTCACATTTTTAAAGGACTGTGCATGCGCAGACCGGGTCTGTCAATGCGGAAAGTTTAACGCCGGATCCGGTACTAATACGTTTCAATGGAAATTAATGCCGGATGTGGCATTCCGGCAAGTGTTCTGGAGTTTTGGACTGAAACAAAACTGCAGCATGCTGCGGTATTTTCTTCGTCCAAAAACCGTACAGCGACTGAACTGAAGACATCCTGAATGGATTTCTCTGTATTCAGAATGCATTAGGATAAAACTGATCAGTTTTTTGCCGGTATTGAGCCCCCTTAGGCCTCTTTCACACTTGCGTTGTGTGGATCCGACGTGCACTTCCGTCGCCGGAAATGCCGCCGGATCCGTCACAACGCAAGACAACTGAAAGCATTTGAAGACTGATCAGGGAGCAGATGCTTACAGTCCGCGCGGCTCCTGGGGCGCTCCACAATGACGTCAGAGCGCCCCACGTGCATGGATCACGTGATCCATGCGATCACGTAATCCATGCTCATGGGGCGCTCTGACGTCATTGTGGAGCGCCCTGGGATTCGGGAGCCGCACGGACGGTAAGTATACTTCTCCCCTGCCACCCCACTACACTTTACCATGGCAGATGGGACTTTAGCGTCTTGGCTGCCATGGTAACCATTCACAAAAGCTAAACGTCGGATCCAGCGATGCGCCGAAACAACGTTTAGCTTAAAGCCAGATCCGGATAAATGCTTTTCAATGGGCATTAATTCCGGATCCGGCGTTACGGCATGTCTTCCGGATTTTTGGACGGAGACAAATCCGCAGCATGCTGCGGTTTTGTCAACGTCCAAAAAACGTTCACATACTGAACGGAAGACATCCTGATGCATCCTGAACGTATTTCTCTTCATTCAGAATGCATTGGGATAATTCTGATCAGGATTTTTCCATCCTAGATCCCCGAGGACAGAAAGGAAAAACGCAGATGTGAAAGGGGCCTTCATTGGCAAAACGCAAACCTAAAGACCCCTATGGCCAATACTGCACGGCTTGAATTACACCATTGTCTTGGCCTGACAGAACTCCCCAGAAATATCACAGATCTCTCAGCGCTGCATTAATCCAGCTACGTGAGATTAATTTGAAAGCCGGGACGTTGGCTCTGCCTTACAGAGAAATTCAATTAATAGCGCTAAGACTGAACATGCTTCCACCATGTTTTTGTAATTACAGATAACAATGTTTAATTTGTTTAACGGTGGACAGGTACAGCCTTCACAGCCGGCAGTGTGCCGCGTTCGGTGTCTAGCAAGGAAATGGTACACATTGGTTAAGGGATGGCATCCAGTGATGTACAATGCAGAGCAGAGGTGAAAGACACAGTAAGTACATTGTGCAATTGCACGGAGCAGCGGTAGCGCCACTTACAGGGGGAGTAAATGGAAATCTGACACTTTTTCTTTAAACAACATGAAACAGTTCAGGGATCCCTAGATTCATTGTAATTTGCATTTATATGAAGCCGATCATTAAATAACAGTCCCATGGCTCAATTCAACTTTAAATTAGCACATATATTCAGTCAGCAGAATTAGACTTGAGGAATGCAAACATCCTTTTGCAGGGCGTAATTCTGCTAGGTTGGTTTGACAAGTCTGAAAGATGATTACAGAAGAGGAGCTGATCTGTTCTTGCTCTTAGAAATTACACAGGGAAAAAAAAAAATTGCCTGACAGACGACATGCACAAGCAAATGCAACGCTTCTTAGGGAACCGCACGGCGTTGATCAATTATAAGACAACGATCTGCAGCGAAAAGACACGATAGAAAAGATAGCACAATCACAGGAGATTTCACTAGAAAAATAGTTCTCCTATACCGTCTAATGCTAAGGGTGCATTCACATCACTGTTTAGCTTTCAGTTCTTTTGATCCGTCAGAAGAGAGAGAGAGAAAAAAAACAGGATCCTATAAAAACACCAGATCCTGTTGCATCAGTTATGCATAGGATCCGTTTTTTTTTACAGGATCCAGTAAAAAACTGATCCTGTTGCATCAATTGTCATCCGTTTCAGCCATTTCCATCTGAGATCCGTTTTTTTAAATGGAAACAAAAATAACTGTGTGTACTTTTTTCCCGTTTTAAAAACGGATCTCAGACGGAAATGGCTCAAATGGATAACAACTGATGCAACAGAATCTGTTTTTTTACTGGATCCTGTGTTTTTTTTCTCTTTCTCTTCTTCTGACGGATCAGAAGAATGGAAAGCTTAACGGTGATGTGAGTGCACCCTGACTTGTCATAAAGATAATGGTCATGATGAAGGACCCTGATTTGTTTGTGGTCTGAAACGCGTTACTACTGATGTCTTGCATTGGATTTTAATCACACAATAAAGATTCCACCTTTTTGCATCTTTGAAGCTTGATTTTTCCTGGCTGGTGGCAGCGGCAGCAGCACAGGGGGGGGGAGAGACTGCCTTCTTCACCCCGTGCTGCTGTGGATTACATGGCCGCGCTGAGAGCAGCGCAGCCACGTTCTCTGATACTAGGCTGTGCGGCAACACAGCCCACCTCGATAAAACACCAATCCTGGTATCGAGCTCGATACCAGAGAAAAGTATCGAATGAGTATCGGAAGTTCGATACCTGAAACAACCCTATATGGGACTATCCTATGTATTTTTTAAAATAAAAAACTGAGTGGATAGTTTTCTGGACTTCATCACGCCACGTATACTAGTCCTGTCCACAAATGTTTCCTATTTCCTATTTAGACTTTTAGCACAGCAGATTCTCACTTAGGGTAGGTACACATTCGTGTTAAACGGATCCGGCAGACTGTTGTGGTAGAGAACTTCCTGCCAGAGGTCATCGGATCTGGCCTAGCTAGATACTGCAGATAGTAAGTGAACTTGGTCTGGTGGTACAAAGTATATGGATCCAACCGTGACCTGGTTCAAAAAAGAGACACTATAAAAGGCGCCACTCCCAAAGGGTGAAAAAGGAAATAAATATAGTAATTAGAGTCCCCTTGTCTCTGGAGGGTGATTGTTATACAGGATATTCTCCAGAAGAGGTATTTACATCTGATAAAAGGAGTTCAAAATGTGAGTACTCACTTCACAGGGGGGGATAGTCACAGGATAAAGCTCAAGACACCCGTGACTAACTGCCCCCCTGGCCAGGATAGCATACAGGTGATACAAATTGATGGCAGCCAATACCAAAGCTTCTGATCAATTTATTTAAGTGAAAAAACTAGCCAAATGCGTTTCAGAGGTCTCACAATCCTCCTTCTTCAGAGGTATTTTTCCAGGGTTTCCTGTCCTATAGGAAAAGATGCTCCTATAGGAAAATACACTTACTATCTGCATTTTCCTGGTGGGAATGAAAAATACTTTTTCATTTCCCTATAACACTTGTGCTGCCTTCCCTCAATCTTCATCAAATGACACTTATATTGTGGTGCTACTATACTTGACTATCACCATAAATCTCTCCACTCCTCTGGCGCCTTTTCCCCAGGGCATTTAACACTGGTGGAACCACTCAACCTCTTTTTTTCTTTATCTTATTGCTAGCTGGATACTGCCACTGACTGATGGGAGAGCGGTTGCATGTAACTGGCAATTATGGCAAGTACTCATCCGTTCAATGCAAATGTCAACCTTCACACTCTTCGTCAGGCCTTTAGTCAGACCAGAGAGGAGTGACGGGTGGTTCCTCAATTAGATAACTATGCTTTTCATTGTACTGATGAAGGCAAGGCTCCTTATTTAGGCCTATTAAGAGAACACAGAGTGGTCATGCTGTTATTTTAGTCCTGTAACTATTCTAATTAGGATTACCTTGCAGGTAACGCTAACCTGTTCATCAGTGTTGCATACTCAGATTTTTCTGTTGATTCAGGACTTTTATCTCTCCAATATTACTTCTACAGAAGGAAAATATATATTTAAAGGGGTTGTTTCATCTGACTGTTACTATGGTGAGATGAGACATGGTCCCGACCACCAGCTGGCAGGGAAACAGAAAAACACGCCAACGCTCACTGTTTCAGTAGCTCCCATAGCGGCACATAACTTTTTCTTGTGGGGGTATCTTTTAAACCTACTTCAATAAACACATTGAAACCAAACATGGGTTGTATTTACCCACAGTAACAAGGCTGTGAGACCAAAGTTAAATATGGCGCCTACATAAACAGTCACATGACACATGAATGACAATAAAAGTGCACCTTTAATATACAGTACTATAATAATGCAAGGCAGACATAACACAGAAATAAAAAGGGTGGAAATACACCACCTTCCAAAGAAAGGCAACTGCAGTATCAGAATGGTTAAAGGGGGTTGGCCGGTTGATATTACCATGATTGCAGCTAGTATACGGCATTATTAAACTATCGGCACTGATTAGTGGCCACGTTTCCAGGGCAGGACCTGCCTCTAACCATGAATTATTCATATTAAACTACAGGACACTGAAGCTTATTACTTACTAGACGCATGCATGCACTGTTCCCAACACATGTGAAGCTAGCAATAATAACTGGCTACCCCCTTGAACATATAATGGCTACTAATGTATTACAACCCTAAGTCATTTTATTAACCTCTCTGATACTTTTTATCTCTGTATTACATCTGCTTTACAGTTTAATGGTACATTAATAAAGATGCATTTTATTACTATTCATGTGCTGTGAGACTGTCCATATAAAGGGTACTTCCTCGGTAAAGTCACAATGTCACCTTTGTTTGCTGTGACATCTTTGGAAACTTGTTTTCTGTACAAATTGAATACATATTGTATATTGGCTACAGAAGATGTGGAATGTTTTATTATGTTCCTGTGCTACACATTTTTAGACTTAAGCAAGCCATGTATATACATTATATCAATTTCGGCCAAACTCCTTTTGGCTGGTGATCTAATGTGTATTGGATGTTTGGATGACATTCATTCAGCAAATGTCTGTGAAAAAATAAAAAGGATTAGGTACGTGTATATTAGAGTGCCCAATCCTTTTATCATCAGAGACCTAAGCCCTGGTGGCTGGCAGTGTCTTACTCTTCTCTCCCTATTCAGAATAAATGCATACTCAGTCGATCATGCATATGTAGGGGGATTTGGTAGGAATGGCTGTTACATAACCACCCCTAACTGTCCTATAGACTACAGAGGTACTACCAAGACATTACCATTATATCAGACACTAAAGGCTACGCACCCCCAAGTACCATTTAATTATTGCATTGTACTCATTTTGAGCTAAAAATCATTTTTTCAATTGGTCTTTATTAAAAATGTTGAACCGCTGTCCCTGTGCAGCCTTGAGTTTCCTTAGTAGCAGGCTCTGAATTTTCGCTCTGTTCCGTCAGGCAGCTCAGCTGACAGCTCCTTATCTCTGAGCTCCTCAACACTCATCACAGCTCAATTTTTTATCTTACTGATAAGAATTTGGCTGAAATAAGTGTTTATGACCTTTTTGCAATTTAATGTAAAGTTTTTTTAGCTGACCAGCACAAAGTGAAAGTACCATTCACACAACTAGACAGAACGGCTCAATATACCAATTAAAAAAATTATTTTTAGACCAAAACCAGTAAAATGCAAACATGAAAAAATTGCCCCCAAAGGTGCATTGTACATTGCCTTTTAAAGAGTCTATAATTAGCAAAAAACTCGTTTCAGACTCTTGGGTGTTTTGATCAAATTTATTTAATCTAACCTTACTTGACTGATATCTACATTCCACCAAATGTGACAGCTTGTCAAACTGCCATCACAAGTTTCATCCAAAGGTCTTGAGCAAAAGGGGTAAACTAGACCTAAAAAATATTAAAATAGAAGTAGAAGGACTAGATAAACAACTGCCGAACTGTCCATCTTCCTTAATATACACCAAATCCCAGTGTCCCCTGCACATTTTTACAGCTGGTAAAAAAGGAGATTTACAGAGGGCAACGGATGTGCCATGCCCTTTATTCAGGGTCTGATTGGTTGAAATGTAATCATTCGGCAGATCAAAGATCTGAAGAAAACATCTAAGCTTTGCAAAAAATAATCAATAAAAAAAAAACGAGTGAGCTAGAAAACCGTCTTTGATAGACTGCTCGACTTAATCCTCAGATTTTAAACCTATTGAGCTCCTAAACACCAAGCTTGACTGTAAAGACTGCAATGTTGTAACTAGCGCAAGTGGAGAATTATTTGAAGAAAGTAAACACTTTGACAAGTAGAAATGCTTGCAGTTGTCTGAATTGTTTTATTATAGAACCTACCCTGCCACGGGAGCAGGCTCGGACTGGCCCACCGGGGAGGAGGGTGATTCCTCGGTGGGCCCCCAGTCTCCTGCGCCCGAGATAAGATGGAAGAGTAATTATTTCTCCTTTCTCAGGAGAGATAATTATTGTAACCACTAGGTGGCAGTATTGCATAGTGATGCAGCCTCCTACTGGTGTACATTGTATCTTCTAGACTTCTGGGGCTGTTGGCTGTGAAGGAGGAGAGAAGGTGTCTGCCGCCGCCTCCTGCCCTCCCTGCTGTCAGAAAACTGTGGCTGCTGGAGATGACTCCTCTGCGGTGCTGGGCTGATTTCTCAGGTGTGTGACAGTAGTGAGCTGTAGGAGACTGTAAGGGGGAAATAGGGGATTTGTTTAGAGCAGACACAGATCTATGAATGTGTGCTGCTTTCTGCAGAGTTCAGAGTGGCATTGGGGGGACTCTGCCCTAGGTACCCCACAATGCCTCTGCTTTAGGTGAAGCCTGATAAGGTGCCCCAGCTCCAGATGCCCCCCCAATGACCCCACTCTAAAAGCACCCCTAATATTGAATCTTCTCCAACTGCCCCCCTAACACCTCTGCAGCTGCTCCAGGATCCCCACTATTACCCTGCTTTGGGTGACCCTAATGCCTCTGCTTTAGATGCACCCCCATAAGTGCACCAGCTCCAGATGCCCCTACTATAAATGTACCACTAATATTGCCTCTTCTCCAGTTACCCCTGCTCCAGGATCCCCACTATTACCATGCCTCAGGTGACCCTAATGTCTCTGCTTCAGTTATGACCCTCCATTTGTGCCCTTTGCTCCTCTAGCTCCTTTGCTTGGGCTTTGTTAAAGGTTGTAACAGGCAAAGGGGGTTGGACTTATGCCCGAATAATTCCGCACAGTGCGTCATATTCTCCAATATTGACACGTATGGTTTACATGGCGGCAGTGATGCCCGTATTTACAGGAATCACTGCTGCCATGTAAAGAGATACTGGTGGTGGACGATTTAAAGGGGTTGTGCAGGTTTTCAAGTTATCCTCTCTACACCATAGGGCATAACTAATTCCAGGAACGGTCCTGTTCTCCCTTTATGATGGTGTGGCAGGCCACACATATGCCCTGCAGCTCCATTCATTCTCTTTGGGACCACTGGAATTAGCCAGAACTGTACTCTACCATCTCCGGCGACCCCCTTTGAGAATGGATAGAGAGGCAGGGCATACGCTCAAGAAGGGGGATCAGTGGGGGCTCCAGCGTTCAGGCCCCCATGAATCACTGAGTTATCCCCAATCCTGTGGATAGAGGATAATTAGAAAAGTGGACACAGGCCCTTTAAAAGGCAAGCATTTCTATTTTAGTTTGACACATATTTTCAGCCAAATTTTTAATTTTTTTTATTTTTTACACCAAAGAAAACCTTTAAGGATAGGGAATGTGAAAAAATGAAACAACTATGACACGACAGGTCATAAGTGTCTGATTGGTGGGGTTCTGACAGCTGGGACCCCCTGATCCCCCCATGATACAACTGCTAAAAAAGGGGGTCAGTCAGCACATCCCACACTGCCATGGCTAGAAACACAAAGAAAAAAAAGGACAATGCAATAGCACTCTGCAGACACAAATAAAGTACAATGATGCCATAATTCTAGAAAATATTTTGGTTCTTATGGTACGCTTATAAATTAGAGATACTTGGCAAATACATTTTGTACAAAATTATCTGGGCCCGTCTGCCAAACGTCAAGACGATCGCTATCAGACGGTAACCTAACACTAAATACTACTTGAAATGTGCCAAAATGGCCAGCATAAAATTCAGGGAGTGCAGGTTCCACATGCATGCTGGGTCCACTGAGCTTTTTACCATTTTTGGTGCCATAACGGCTTCCATTAGATCCAGGGATGCAGGTACCAACATGCATGCTGAGCCCACTCTATACCTCTCCTGGTGCCAAATGGCTTCCAATAAATACAATGGGAGCAGACTACAGCTTTATACTTACGCTAATTAAAATCAGCCTATGGGGCAGACAGGCTAGTCAGGGGTGCCAGACCAACAGGAGTCAGCTACACCTCCAGCTCAGTACAACTGCAAAAAAAGGGGGTCAGTCAGCACATCCCAATGACCACAACATGGTGGTCATGCTTGCACACTACAGGATAAAGCACTAGCCTATGTTAGCTCCCATGGTCCCGGCCACCAGAGAAGCTGACGCTTTTCCCTATAGTATGCACGCATGACCACCACTGCTGGATTGCAGGGTGGTCTCTAACCATGGAATCGAGCAGTGTATAATGTGATGGAAAAATGAATCCAGCCAGCAAAGGAATATGGATAACAGTATATTAGTGATTTGCTTGTATTAACTTTCTCTACATGATGAATGCCACTTACAGAAGTGAGACAACCCCCTTAAGACCCTTGTGTACATAGATTGGCGGTAATGTAATTGAATGTCTCAGGACTAGTGTTGAGCGCGAATATTCGAAAAGCGAATTTTTTTAGCGAATATCGGCACTTCGCTAATTCGCGAATATTTCGAATATAGCGCTATAAATTCGCTATTTCGAATATTCGTTTTTTTTTTTTTTTTTTTTTAGTTATATTTTTTTCTTTCCCTCTTCCCAACAGTAGTTCTTACCTGTCCTGAGGATTCCTGGCTTCCTGGCTGCTCTAGTCAGTGCCCATTGCCGCTTCTGCCGACTTCCGTGCTCATGGAGCGTCCCCATCCATGGGAGAATCTACATATACTAAAATGTACTGTCGGATTTGAGGAATTACGTTGAAATCGCAATGCGATTAATTCAAGTTATATTAATCGCATTACGATTTTAACTTAGAGCTGAGTTTATAATGGGTCAGCTTGCTAGAATGAACGAAGTTAACGAATTTGGAATATAGCAGCACTGCTAAGTTGAATTCGCAATGCGATTAATTTAACTTGAAGTAATCGCATTGCGATTTCAACTTGGCACTGCTAGTGCTATATTCCATATTCGTTAATTCTAGCCTATGTAAGAAAGCAGTGCTAAGTTGAAATCGCAATGCGATTACTTCAAGTTAAATTAATCGCATTGCGAATTCAACTTAGCAGTGCTGCTATATTCCATATTCGTTAACTTCGTTCATTCTAGCAAGCTGACCCATTATAAACCCAGCTCTAAGTTGAAATCGCAATGCGATTAATATAACTTGAATTAATCGCATTGCGATTTCAACGTAATTCCTCAAATCCGACAGTACATTTTAGTATATGGAGACGTTCCCATGGTGATGGGGACGCTCCATGAGCACAGAAGTTATGGTTGGCTTGGTAGAATTAGCGAATAGCGAATATGACGAATGTATTCGTCATATTCCTCAAAACGAAGATAACGAGTATTCTACATCTTCGTTTAGCAACCTATTCGTCAACCTCGCTAATTCTAGCAATCAAATAGGAAGGTTGACTATAGAGACAGCTGTGTTAAATTGCTATGCGATTTTTTTTTTTAATAGAATAATTATATTACTTGATATAATTATTATAATTATTCTATTTATTAAAAAAAAAATCGCATAGCGAATTAAACACAGCTGTCTCTATAGTCAACCTTCCTATTTGATTGCTAGAATTAGCGAGGTTGACGAATAGGTAGCTAAAACGAAGATGTAGAATACTTCGTTATCTTCGTTTTGAGGAATAGACGAATACATTCGTCATATTCGTCATCCTCGCTAATTCTAGATATGAAACCAATAGGAAAGTAGCCTTAAGTACAAATCGCAATATGCGATTATTTAAATCGCATGTTAATCGCGATAACTAGAAAAAATGACGAATATTCGATTTCGACGAATATGAAACGAATATTCATTCGAATATTCGCGAATTTCGTCGAAATCGAATATGGCACCTGCCGCTCATCACTACTCAGGACCCCTTTTTTCATAATCAGTAGGTGTTCCAGCAGTCAGACCCCCAGCAATCTGATATTTATCACCTATCCTGTAGATAGGCGATAGGTCATTATGGTAGGACAACCCTTTTAAATATACTGTAGATTTAGATAGACTGAGCAATCTGAGGAGGTTAAGATTTGATAAATTTCATACCAGAAATGTATGCTTAAAGAATTTGTCTCACTTCAGTAAATGGCATTTATCATATAGAGGAAGTTAATACAAGGCACTGACTAATGTATTGTGATTGTCCATATTACTACCTTTCCATCACATTATACACAGCACGTATTCATAGTTACAACCACCCTGCAATCGAGCAGCGTTGGCCGTGCTTACACACTATAGGGAAAGGATGGAAGTGCACATAGGCCAACACCTTTACCTATAGTGTAGTGTGCAAGTACGACCACCGCTGCTGGATTACAGAGTGGTCAAAACTATGGATACGAGCAGTGTATAATGTGGTGGAAAAAATCCAATATGGACAATCATAATACATTAGTAAGTGCCTTGTATTAACTTTCTCTACATAAATGCCATTTGATGAAGTGAGGCAGCCCCTTTAAGTCTTGGTGCGTGCGTGCATTGCATGTTTCCTATGTGTGATAGGAACTAGAGTTGTTTCGGTACCAAAATTTTGATTCGGTATCGATACCATAAAAAAGTATTGCAATACTCGATACCAAAAAAAAAAAAAAAAACGCCCAAAAAAATCTGCGTGCATTCCACATTTTATGGAACCGCCAACTCATTATACAACAGTCCTATCCTACTTTTTTACGGCGACTAAAAGAAAATGGCGAATCGTGCATTTTTTTTTTTTTACGGCGTTCACCGCATAAAAGTGGATTTTTTAATAGTTTGGACTTTTGAGACGCGGCGATATGTAATATTTTATTTATTGTTTATATTTTATATGCAAAATTGGGAAACTTTTTTTTTTCTTTTACAGTTTATTTATTAACCATTTCCCCCTTAGGGGCTAGAACCTGGAATCATTTTCATCCTATTCACCCTAATAGAGCTCTATCAGGGTGAATAGGATCTCACCCTCTCCCTGCTGCCCTGTGCTCTGTGCACACAGCAGCAGGGAGCAGACTATGGCAGCCAGGACTTCAGAAGCGTCCTGGTTGCCATGGTAACCGATCAGAGCCCCAGCATTACACTGCTGGGGCTCCGGTCACTGCCACCAATGAGGAGGAGGTGAGGGGACCCTGTGGCCACTGCCACCAATGCTTTTATTACTGGGGGGAGGGAGGGAGGAAGGGGGGGATGGGGGCACTGGCCACCACTAATGTATTTAATACTGGGGACAGGGGAGCCACACTGGCTACCAATGTTTTAATACAGGGGACGGAGGAGCACTGGCCAGCAAAGCCTAGTACCGTTTCATATATAAATGCAGGCAGAAGACACACGCTGCCGGCACCTGCCTGTGACCCAGCACTGCGATCAGAGGCAATTAACCCCTCAGGTGCGGCACCTGAGGGGTTAATTGCCGCGGATCGCAGCGCTCTGTCACAGGCAGGTGCCGGCAGCGTGTGTCTTCTGCCTGCATTTATGTATGAAACGGTACTAGGCATTGCTGGCCAGTGCTCCCGTCCCCCCGCTTCTCCTTCTCCCTGTGCTGCCGAGGAGAACATGGCCGCGCTGAGAGCAGCTCAGTATCGATAAAATACTAATCCTGGTATTGAGCTCGATACCAGAGAAAAGTATCGATTGGGTATCGAAAGTTCGATACCCGAAACAACCCTAATAGGAACTGCATATGTCTTGTTTCTGACTGACTTAAGAGCAGGATAACCATATATGTGTAAGGCTACTATCACACTTGCGGTAGCAGGGTCCGGCAGGCTATTCCAGTGGGGGAACAGCCTGCCAGATCCGTGCCTACGCTAGCCCACCGTGCCGCCGGAGGTCCGCTCCGGCCCCATACACTATAATGGGGGAGGTCCGTCCGCAGTACGGCAAACATGCCAAGAGGCAGCTGGACAAAAACTACAGAGGACTTCCGGCGGCACGGTGGACTAGAGTTAGCACGGATGCAGCGGGTTATTCCCCCACTGGAATAGCCTGCCGGACCCTGCTACTGCAAGTGTGAAAGTAGCCTAAATTCTGCCACATGTATATTTGTGCATTTTGTTGGGAGTGTCTACCATCATACTTCATTGCTAATATTTCTGTTATCCGCAAATTGCGGATCTGCAAAACATGGATACCGAGTGTGTGCATTCCACATTATGCGGCCTCTAATAGAACAGTCCTATCCTTGTCTGTAATGCCGACAATAATAGGACATGTTCTAGAAATTTGCGTAAAGGCCATGCGGACATACAGACACGGAATGCACATGGATTAATTTTTCGTTTTTTGTGGCCCCATTGAAGTGAATGGTTGCACATACAGGCCGCAAAAAATAAATAAAATGGTACGGACACGGAAAAAAAATAAGTTTGTGTGCAGGAGCCCTAAGGTGTGCCCCCAGAATCAGTTACACAGGTGGGCCCTAGGTACCCCAGTCCGACACTGCATGGAAAAAAAAACTTACATTCTCAAGTCACCACCAATCATGTGCTGTCGCTCTGATGTGTTGTTGTGGCTGCAGCGGGGACATCCCATAGACCGATGCAGCAAATCACTGGCCTCAGCAGTTTATGATACAAGATCAATGAGGGCAGTATGTGGGAAGTCACCACTGCATATAATACAATATGTCACATCCATGGAACAGGCCAGAACGGCAGCATGGGATCTATTATAAAGCAAGGAAACCCCTCTAATAGATCAGAAATAATGTACTAAGAATAAGATTAGGTCAATCTAAGAAATCTCAATAAAACCTCTCTTCTATTTCAATGACCACACGCACTGAAGTTTACCAGGTTTTGCAAAATTTAAAAGGGTTATGCTAAGATTTAAGCATCTCCATCCAGTATCTGATTGTTGGGGACCTGCACAGAAAGACTTCCAGTGATCACGAGAACAGGGGTCCTGTGTCCTCGCCCACTATATGGATGGAGTGGCAGAGGAGCATGCACGCTGGCACTCTATTCATTTACTATGGTACTACCAGAGATGCCAAATACAGTACTCTCCCGCTTCCAACAGTCCTACAGACGTTGAGTGGAGTGGCAACATACATGATTGATTGTGAATGGAAGAGCTAATCCTTGCTTTTCTTTGGTTCTTAAAACGCTGTGAAATGTGAAAAACAAAACCTAAAGGTATAAAACAACTGTAGTAGTAGGACATTATTCCTTTGTCAGGTATAGTCAATGTAATAGCAGCTCAGCCTAGAGTAAGCAAAGTACCTTCAAATTTCAGTCTTACACCATCATGTTTCACTGATGGTTTAATATGTGCAGCATCAAGTCATGTTTAACTCCTGAACAACTCCTATTTTACTTCCGACACCTTGATTTTATATTTTATCCATAATATTTTCTATTGTCAATGTAGGACCAGAAGGCATTTTAATGTTCATGAGGCCCACAGACAGACTCTCAAGGGCAAATGTTGGATTTCAATATGTTTGATCTCTTTGTTACCATCCTACCACTCATATTAAAGGGGTTGTCCAAGTGTTTAATACTGATGACCTATCCTCAGGATAGTCGAGCAAAGTTGGCCACGGTACGTGTTATAGGGCTTTTGCGGGTGCACGTAGACAGTGGGTTCCCTCCACCCAAGGGAGCATATAGTATTCCAGAACAATGGCGAAGACAGCACACCGAGAGGAGATTGCTAATCAGAATTTTTATTCATGTGTAGTGGTACACGTTAGCTACATGTATGGCTGGTGCAATGTATTCTCAGGATAGGTCATAAGTGTCTGATCGGAGGGGTCTAACACCGAGCACTCAATTGTCAATCAGCTGTTTGAAAAAGCCGCGGCACGTTCATCATTGTTCAATTATGGTGCCACACTCAAATTCAGTGAGCTCTTTAGAACAACCTATTATTTCATAAAGACAGACCGCATGGCTAGGAGATTGACTATCTATCTGTGGAAACAGGACTCAATGATTAAGGGGTGTGCCCCAATACTTTAGTCCAAATATGTCTTACTTAGGGTACTTTCACATTAGCGGCAGAGGAGTCCATTAGGCTGTTCTGGCGGGTGAACGGCCTGTCGGATCCATCCTGCTGCTAGTTCATGTGTGCCCCCTGACTGCCGCTCCGTCCCCATTGACTATAATAGAGGCAGGGGCGGAGTTCCGGCGGCAGCGCACGGCGAGAGGCAGCCGGACTAAAAGTACTGCATGACGTCTCCTCTCTCTATCTACCACTATTTCCTGTTCCTACGGTTTCTGTCTGTCTATCTACTTCAGTAATATCATTTTATTGGGATTTTATAGATTCAAAAATACTCCAAGAAGTAAAATAGTTAAAATGTAGCTGCTGACAGAGTAACGCGCACATTTTCTATTTTCTGTCATAGAAAAGACAACATAACTACATTAATGGCTAATGAGATAGTCAGATAAAGGCAGGTTCCATGTGAAAATACTTTCAGATCCTGCAATTTTGATAGAGCTATTCAGTCTGATGTGGGCCCGTATGCCTTTCATTTTCCTTTTTTTTGATACACTACAAGAAGAATAATTATGTGATTTGCTACCGAAATGCAGCCTCAACATTATCAACAGCCATCCTCCGCTCATTAACTACCATCAGTATGGTGTTAGCAGCTGACATTTTTACACTATTCCCAAGCAGAGATTTCAGTTCCATCTACATATCCTTACCCAGGTTTCATTTATTTACTCCTGCATCCTCCTTTCAACTACTGGATACAAACACTGCAAAACTTCACTTACTGGAAACAGAAGCTTTTCTGCGGGCTTTATTATAATACTTTTAGGGAGCTGCCATACAGTATTGAGCGTTTTTGGGGAACAAAAACACTTAAAAAAGTGACAGCGTTTTTGTATAGGCTTTTTACTACTCAACCTTTTTAATGGCAATTTTTTTTGTATGCCTTGCATTTTTATTTATTTAGGAAACTGTGTAGACCCCTGTGCAACATATTAGCGCAAAAAATAAAATGCATAAATGCCACAAACATTGCTATTTGCCGGGTAAAAAACAAACAAAAAACAATGGATGTCTATGGGACAAAATTGCCAGAAAATGTGGGCAATCAGGGCAGACCCAGAGCACGCTGCGAGCATAGAATAAGGATTTTTTTATGGATATAATGGAGCCAAAGTTATTACTTTGCGTAATAAATTCATGAATTATTAATGTAAAAAAAACTTGATACTAAACTCTGGTCCAGTTCCTAGTGGTACCTTGGAACAGAACCAGAGTTCGGTATCAAGTTTTTTTTACAGTAATAACTCACAAAGTTATTACATGAAGTCTCGCGATACTTCACAAAGTAATAACTTCGGCTCATCGGAACCAATACATTCTAATACTGTACGGAGCTCCGGCTACGTACAGTATTGTAACAAAATTTTATGCGAATCGAAGTCGATTCGTTTATCTGTAGTGATCATGCTAAAACCAGTCATTTAACCCCTCAAATGCAGTGTTGAATAGCGACTGCGGCATGTGTGAGGTTAGGCAGATGGAAGGGTTCCTTCTGCCTTCAGATCAGAGCTCATGGAGTGAAATTTCAGGGCTTCGATCGGTTACCATGACAGCCTGGGGCCTGCTGAAAGTTCCCAGGCCTGTCAAGGTAAACTGCCTGTAAAGTTATGCACGAGGCACAGCTTTACTGGCAGGCAATGAAAATCGCATAAAATATATTAGTTCTCTATTAGAGTCTGTGGGACAATCGATCAGAAGATCACAATCAATCAGAAATGAGTAAAAAAATAAAATCTAAAGATGTTAAAAATTCTAAATCACCTTCTTCTTCCAATTTTACGTATAAAAATATATCAACAATAAAAAAAAAAATTATAACAGGTTTTGCCCCATCCGAAAATGTCAGAACTATTCAAATATTCTTACTGTGTAGTGAGCACTGTCACAGGAAAAAAATAAAAATAAAACGTGATTCACCATTTTTTTTTTAGTCACCTTGTCCCCTCCCAAAAAATTAAACAAACAGTGATGAAAAAGTTGTATGTACCCCAAAAATGATACCAATAAAAACTACAGTTCGTCTCATTCACCTCTGTAGATGGAAATATAAAAACGTTATGGCTGGCAACGCAAAGAAAATTTAGATTTTTTTCAAAATGTTAAATTTTTTTTTTAAAGTAAAACAAACAAAAAAAACCCTATACAAATGTAATATTGCCATAATTGTATTGAGTCGCAGAATAAAGACGTTATGTCCTTTTTAGTTCACAGTGAAGAACATCTTAATATCAAAACCCCAAAAACTTTGGTGGAATTGTTTTTATTTTTTTTTTTTATATTTTTCCCCATTTAAAAAAAAAGAAACATGGCAAATTAAATGGTGCCATTAAAAAATGCACCTTGTCCCACAAAAAATAAGCCCTCATATGGCTATGTGAACAGATAATATAAAAAGGTTACGGCTATTAGAGTGTGGGGAGGAAAAAAATAAAATAAAATAATAAAATGGGCACAATCCTTAAGGGGTTAATACAGTAAAACAAATAAACCCCCCAAAAAACTGCACTTGCTAAAATCCAGTCAGCCAATGGGCCCTGGCACACACACAGATCCGTCACCGTTAAGGTGTACTTTGGTGGACCTACAGCATAGTTCTTTCTCACCCAATACTCGCATACAATCTCATAAAATCCAGGTCAACAAGTGGTTACTAAAGTAGAAAAAATAGGAGAAGGGAATTTTACTTAAGAGTAGAGAAAGGTAAGACTGGATTCTACTAAAAGAAACCTAACCGTCTGTTTTTAAAACATGTGATAGATTTTACAAATCACGCATCAGACATGTAATTATACTTGATAATCTTGAAAAACTGATTCTGTCATATCCGTTGACAAGGGGGGAATAAACTTGTAAAAATGGTAATTTCCTAAATCCTTGTCCTATATTCGGATTTTCTAAAATACAGTTCTTTCGAAAACTTCTTATATGCTCCAACTCCTCTTACATCTGCACGTTTTTGAACTGCTAATCCCTAGATAGTATGGGTATTAAATAAGAGTTCAGCAAGTACAGTATATGACTCTGTGCTGCAATGGTATAATGCTAAGACTCTGTGACCGGGAGCTTTCATAAAACATTCATCTTAATGACCCCTCAATTAGCCTTTCTTTCAGGGCAGAAACTTTTTGAAGTCCTCACTGAAAATCATGCTTTTTGTTTCAAAAAAGTATCAGCCACAGTTAGGAAAAAATATCTCAAGCTGCTTGTACGCAAATGACAAAGGTATGTTCACCATATTTAAAGACTGATTTACAATATTATCCTCCAGGTGACTTTTACACGTACCCCATAGATTATTAGTCCTTATTTTACATATTTAGCCCTGCATCACATCAATGGACCTTTCAATGGTATGAAACTTCACACTGTCAATGAAAGCATTAAAAAAAAAGAAACATTTATAAGCTAGTCACGGGATTGGTGAAAAATGTTAGGTTGGCCATACTCGCTAGATAGTTGTTGGCCAAGCATGCACATGTTCTCAGTAGGACCAGAAGAATATAGCCACTTAAGATACTTTTTGCAGAGGATCGGTCAAGGACAGAGGCCTTACTTCCCGAGAACATAAAGCTCAGCAAGTTGAAATACATTATGCCCATCCCTTTGTCCTCGGTGCCATCGGTGAAGAACCTAAAGGCCCCAATATACATTGTATGACTGGATGATTCCACCTAAACCTGTGGATTAGGTCAACATACATCAAATGTACATGGCCAGCTTAAGATCAGTAAAGGGGACTTAATGATCATTAGTATAGGGGTTTAATTCGCTAAGATATGCCCCCAATGTCTGATAGGTGCGGGTCCCACCTCTGGTTCATTCCTACGGGAGCGCTCGGCTATCTCCATTGTGTTGATGCCTAATCATAAAGCTCAGCAGAGGACAGGAGGAGTCATGCGACACTAACATATAGGGGGAAATTTATCATCTCCCTTGAGCCTGAAATGTGGTGTTAAAAAGTCACAAAATATGGCCCTGATTTATCACACCCTCACTTCAGAATTCTGGCATCAAAAAGTTGCAAGAATGGGTCTTTTTGCACTCGCGTGCGCAAAATTTGAGCGATTGCACAACATTTTGCGATTTTTTTGCCCACTCACTCCAGTTTTGTTATGTGGGTAAAAAAAGTGATTGTGGTTAGGTATGTTAGTCAGTTTCAATTCAGATTTATCATAGAGACTTTTTTAAAATTCTCACTCCAGGAGAAGGGTGAAGAAGGGTGAAGTAGGTAAACTGGAGGAGCTTTTCTAGGTAAGCGTTAGGTTTAAGGATAAGACAAATTTATCAAGTAACATGAGACATTTGATAAATGTGGCATAGAGTACTCCAACACAGACTCAAGCAAAGCTGACTTCAAATATTCCCCTCATGATAAATTCCTCCAATGTGTTTGCAACTTTTCCAAAAATTGTCGCATCTCTCAGCTTTTTTGTCGCCCTCACTACTTTCCTTAAAGGGGGTGTAGTAGGGGCGTGGAGCGGGCATGGCTAGCCACATCGACAAATTTATCTTCATTTATGCCAGCCTTCTGGAGCAAAAGAAGCCAGAAATCTACGGAAGATCTGAGCTGTCATAGATTTCTATTTAGGCGCATGGACTGCAGGAGGGTGTGCCTCAGCATGAATGTGGCGGCGGCTCATCCTCTGGCAGTGCAGGGGATATCAAGAATGGCGCAGAAAGCATCGGTTTTGATAAATCTCCCCCACAGTTGCCAGAATGACTATCCAGCTGAGTGAAACAGTTTCCACACAGACCAGTAAAGCACAGTACAACAACTTTACAATCATGCAATCTTTATCCTATTCTTTCCTGCAGAGAAACACATTCCTGTACATAATTGTATCGAAATCTCCAAATCAAGATAGTGTATTGTGCTGAATACTCAAGCTCACGGAACAGTCTCTTGAATATGCTTTCTTTTGTTTTCACGCTGGATGTTGTGTCTGCAGGAACAGGACAGATAAAGCCATAAGGCTTGAATAAAAAGGCATGCACTGAAACGTAAATGCTACTCTCTCTATTATTAGGGTGAAGTACTACTACTACTTTACTTGAAAATGTATTTAAAAAGGATCCTGTCACTTTGGATATGCTGCACAACCTATAGGCAACGTGTCTTAGGTGAAACTGAGAAGAACTGCTCACTGGACTGCTAAACCCAGAACACGAAGAAATTGAAATGACAATTTATACTGAATCTTTTCCTGCAAAACTATGGGGGTCATTTATCAAACTGGTAGAACTGGCTTAGTTGCCTATAGGAACCAATTAGATTCCACCTTTCATTTTCCAAAGGAGTTGTCAAAAATGATAGGTGAACTCTGATTGGATGCTATGGGCAACTAAGCCAGTTCTACTTTACACCAGTTTGATAAATGACCCCCTATATGTCAGTCTGGTCAGCTCCTGCTCGACAACCAGATACTGGCAGAACAGAGTGCATATTCAAGGTTCCCTTTAAAGTCATTGACAACTTTGACAAAGAAAAAAAAAAATTTTACTTAGTGGACACCTTGAGGTTGCACTGAGCTTCTGTCTGCAATCTTACCATATTTTTCACTTTATAAGACGCACTTTTCCCCCCTAAAGTGGAGGGAAAATGGCAGTGCGTCTTATAACGCGAATGGTGCGCTGACACTGATGTATCGCCGGCCACTATGCTGCACAGTGCGGTCGGCGATACCTCAGTTACAGTGCGGGGAGGAGGAGGGGCTGGCATTTAGTCTTGTAATGGCAGCGGGGCCCGGTGCAGTCACTGTACTCTATTGCACCAGGCCCCGCTCACTGTGCTAATACGAAGTATAACTGTAGCCAGTGTATTAATAATCTTCAAGTCTATTAACTGAATTTTACTAAAGTCTAAGTAGCAGGCAGGAGGCGGAGGCCGGGCGGGCACTTGCACTACATGAATGAAGCAGGCGGCGCGGGCACGTGACTTAGTGAGTTATGCTGCCAGTGCCCGCCCTCTTGCCTGCTACTTAGACTTTAGTAAGTTTCAGTTAATAGACTTGAAGATTATTATTACACTGGCTACAGTTATACTTCGTATTAGTACAGTAAGCGGGGCCTAGTGCAATAGAGTACAGTACAGGGCGACAAAAACGCTGAGAGATGCGACAATTTTTGGAAAAGTTGCAAACACATTGGAGAAATTTATCATGAGGGGAATATTTGAAGTCAGCTTTGCTTGAGTCTGTGTTTGAGGACTTTATGCCACGTTTATCAAATGTCTCATGTTACTTGATAAATTTGTCTTATCCTTAAACCTAACACTTACCTAGAAAAGCTCCTCCAGTTTACCTACTTCACCCTTCTCCTGGAGTGAGAATTTTAAAAAGTCTCAATGATAAATCTGAATTGAAACTGACTAACATACCTAACCACAATCACTTTTTTACCCACATTACAAAACTGGAGTGAGTGGGCAAACAAATCGCAAAATGGTGTGCAATCGCTCAAATTTTGCGCACGCGAGTGCAAAAAGACCAAATTCTTGCGACTTTTTGATGCCAGAATTCTGAAGTGAAGGTGTGATAAATCAGGGCCATAGTTTGTGACTTTTTAACACCACTTTTCAGGCTCAAGGGAGATGATAAATTTCCCCCTACACACTGGTGCTGGCTGTGTATGTCATCTCTCCATCTTCCTCTATAAATTCTGTCATGGATCTCTCTTCCTGAAGACTGGATTCTCTCCTCTGTAATACACCACCCTTCACCTCCATGCTGGTACTACTACTGTGCTACTGTAAGAGTGCTGTACTCAGAAGCAGCAGTATAACCAAATGTGCAGGAAATGAAGAGAATTGGGGTAATTTTTATGAATGCTATTTTTAAAGTTACTTAAATAGTACCTACAATATAAGTTCAGGTGACTTGCTGGATATGCTGTTGTAGGTATACATGAGGATAACCTTATAGCTAACCACTATATGACTTGTATTTTATATTTTTTCACTAGTTTCCCCCTCTGCAGTCTCTGTTCCTAATTGTCAATTTCAGTGCAGAGACTAGTGATGTCTCCAATGTACAGAACAAAAATAGCAGATGAGATCCTACTCTCCCTATCACTGTATAATGTGCCCTCAGAAGCAGCAGCAAGTCAGACACTATACAGCAGCACTGAACATTGTAGTTGTAAATCCAGCACTGGGGTGAGAGAGAAAACTGACTAGAGCCAGTATCAGTGTCTCTTTTGCCTGTGCCTCTGTCTCCCTACAGCAGCTCACTCATTCCTCCCCCTCCTCTCTCCATAGACTTAATTGAGTGGCATGTAACCTAATTCCTCAGTGAGCTGTGAATTTTAGGGGGTAAATGATACATTAAGGAGGAGGGAGGGGGGCAGAAGAAGAGGCTCAAGAGTGGAGAACAAGGATTTTTTCTATATTATAATGAGATATATTCCAAAGTGTCACATTCCCTATTGAGTGATGCAAAGTTTGTTGTAGGTGTGGTGCATATTTAATTCTGGATTTAGGAACTAAAGGAACAACAACTAAAAAAATCAGTGCAAATGACAGAAAACAATGACTAACAACCAAAAGGGAGACTATTTACAATGTGACATTTTTAACCAGTCACCGAGCTGCACTCACCAATTATGGTAGCAGTGCAGGAGCCGCACAAAACCACTCAATAGCAACCCAATATTGTCTGGCAAATGCAATAACCCTGCTGCGCTTAAATACCATATAAATGCTATATTAAACATCTTTCTAAAGATAGGGTAAACACTAGAAAAATATTAAGAGCAGCAATCTACAGAAAAGCGTAGGAATGTCAATTCTCTGTAAGGGATGCAATCTGCCCGAAGCTGTCCGGAGGCAGAGGAAACAGCACTCCAGTTACCCACAGCATATACCATGTTCAACTTAGGAAGAGGCTTACGTATCGATTATATTCACCAGAACCTGAGCATTGCTACATTTGCTTGCAGCCGTTTATATGCAGGCATTCCTACATTTACTAAAGGTTAGAGGTTTCTGCGAATGCCAAAAAAAAAATATAATAATTCTACAGGAATGAATACAAAGGAGCAGTAATGTAATAACTGTAGCGTGTGCTTCTTCATAGCTTAGCTTATATATGGCTCGCTAAGTGAAAATGGCCAAGGCAGTTCCACTAGATGGACGTGTTAATGTATGCAGTCCATTTTCATTCCTTCCAGTAGAGAGATGTGAATCCAATAATGGTAACCTAGATTGAAGCTGTGGGTATGAGAGATGAAACAATGGATGATGGGCATCCCACTGGCCGGATCCATCCAACGGTGTCCAAATCACTTGACTAACTTATACTGGGGTCTATTGGGGCTTGTGTTGTTTTGACAGCAAGAATAAGGCACGCTGTGCTAATTATTGCTGATAACTAGGACAGAACAGAGGGATAGCACGATATAATTGCTTAACGAGCACCTGTCTGCCAGATCAACCCTATTAAACCAGATACAGTCTCTTAGGGTTGATCCTGCTGGTTAAAATGATACCTTTCTTGCGAAAATCAGTTGTGGCAATCCAGAAAAAATTAATAAAAATAAAATATTCTTTCTTCATGCAAGTGAGAGCTGTAGTGCATCAAGGGGCGTGGCCTAAGTGCATCTCAACTTAACAGTGCACCGAATAAAAGTATTTTTTTCTCAGGAAAACCATCACCAATATTCACAAGACAGGTATCATTCTTATCAGCAGGATGAACCCTACCAAGCAGTATGCCTAGTTTAATAGGGTTGATCCTGTGGGCGGGTGCTTTTTAATGTCTGTATTGGTTCTGAATGCCTTTTGGAAACAGTTGCCCGTAACTTAGGTTAAATAAGAGTTAGATTACCTGCCATCATAAATAGGTCTTCAATATGACATACAGAGCGGGGTCGCTGAGTGCTGAGGTGCATAGTGCATAAGAGTCACCAACGCTCTGCTGTTCAATAACTGCAGAGCACAAAAGCTTCATGGCTGAACGTGCAAGCCCTACATCACCAAGCACAATGCCAAGCATCGGGTGAAGTGATGTAAAGCACACTGCCCTGGACTCTGGAGCAGTAGAAACGTGTTCTGTGGAGTGACGATTCATTCTTCTCCATCTAGCAGTCTGAAAGGAGAACATTCCCTGCCTGACTGCACTGTGCCAACTGTAAAGTCTGTTGGAGAAGGGATAATGCTATGGGGTTGGTCTAGACCAGGCATGTCCAAACTCTGGCCCTCCAGGTGTTGTAGAACTACAACTCCCATCATGCCCTTCTGTAGGTTGATAGCTGTAGGTTGTCCAGGAATGATGGGAGTTGTAGTTTTGCAACATCTGGAGGGCCGGAGTTTGGACATGCCTGGTCTAGACGATGACGTGTCGCGTGATAATTTGTTGCAACAATGTCGAGCGGCATTTTTTGTAATAATAGTCAGTGGTGTCACACTGCGACGTTCTGGGAACTGCGACAGTCAAACAAGAATCCAACTTGGAAGGATTTTTATGTGAGCATCGTGTTGCAGTCTCAGCATGCTGAAGTGCGACCACTCAGGCTATGATTATAAATAATGTCGCTTGACATTACTGCGACAAATAGATGCGCAACTTATCATCGTGTAGATGTACGCTTAGCTCCTGGAAATCTTAATGTGTCAGGTCTATAAAAGCATGGCTGGGCGAGTTTGGTGTGGAAGAACCTGACTGGCCTGCTCAGAGCTCCTCAACCTTACTAAATACCATTGGAAAGAACTAGCGGGGACACTGCAAGCCAAGTCATCTCGTCCAACCCGAATGTCTGACCTCACATGGATGAATGAACAAAAATTCCCACAAACGAACTCCAAAATCTTGTAGAAAGCCTTCCCAGAAGAGGGGAAGCTATTTATGCTGCAAAAGGTGAGAACAACTCCATATTATTGGCATTTTGTCTGGTGCCTGGAGGATCCTATTACAGTAAGTAGGATCCGTCAGATGCTGGTGGTTTCTTCCCGTATTCTGTCTCTATGCAGGAACATAACAGCAGAATTACAAGCGCATATGCGGAGGCGCTTCATGTGCAATGCACTAATAGTAGTTGTATGCACACATAGGTGTGAGTGGGAAAGGGGATGGGCTGGAAGGCCCGTCTCATTCATCATTTTCTAGGCCTGTTTTAGTTGTAGAAAATGGTCTAAATGAAAGACAGCTAGGAAGCGGTCTTACATTTAAACTGGCGCTGGATGCCGGCGCCTCTTCATAACTTCGGCGGATCCATCACCAGACATAGGGGTTATTAAGTTTTAGACGCCGGTCTTAATAAACGATAGTATGTGCATAGATACTAACTGGATGCACAGGGACATGTTTCACTGAGTCAACGGAGTTATCGGATGACCACAAGGCAAGTGAGAAGGCCCAGAAGGGAGGTCTTAAAACCTCTGGTGATGTCAATGGAAGAAGTATTGTCCCCGCAGAGCAATCAGATGTGTAGAGAAGTAGTCAAATCCGATGGACAGAGATAGCAGCCAATGCCGCTTTCCCTCTTCTGGGAAGGCTCTCTACAAGATTTTGGATTGTGTTTTTGGGCATTTTTGTTCATTCATCCAGAAGCACATTTTCAGTTCCTATCTCCACTTCAAAGAGAACACCACGAACGCATGCACAGTATAGAGGAAATCATTTCCACACTATGCATCAGTAAGCAGAAGTCCACCACGTGTGTCAGTGAACTTAGTCAACGGTTTTAACCTTTAGATGATTTAAGGGTCTACGTGTAACAAAAAAAAACAGCAAAAAAAAAAACCTTTAGTCTATTTTAACCATTCATTTCATGGTTATTAAGCAACTCTCACTAAAGCAAATCCATATAGCTCCCATAGATAAGAAATGGATAATCCAGGGTTAGCTCTGACTAGCGGGGAAGGTGGATAATATCTGGAGATAAATAACATCAATGCACTTCTTTCCTGATGGCGATCCCTAACAATACAGCACCGTGATTGGGAGCTGAGTTATGATAGAAGTTCACCTAGAACAAGATGAATGAAGCAATATCGGGAGGAACAGTTAAGAAAAACAATAAGCCCAAACAAGATAAAACACCACGGCCGTATAAGACAATGAGAATAAACTGTGCATGTGCTGCAAGCTGTAACGGACCAAGTTACAAAACTGTCAGGACACGAGCAGTAACAGATACAGGAACAGACACATATTTCTAATTAAAATGTCCTGGCGAGACTCCTGATTTATAAGGTTGTCTCTTAAATTACATTCCTGATACATTTGTATTTACTAATCTTATTTTATCTTCCGCACATGGCACCTTCAGAAACTAGTCAATACACGGCAAAGGAATAAAATACTATGCATTATCAACTACATCTAAAAAGGCGTCCAGTAGTCAAGCTTGTGTGAAACAGACACGGAGGTTCAGAAGTTACAAGGGAGTTTGCTGGAAGCCATAAACTACTGTATGTGCTTTAAAGCGTAAAAGTGTAACTGTTGTCTCGTATTTATTTTTTGGTTAAATATGTAGGGCAAGTGATACTGATTATTTTTGCAATATACTTTATTGATTTTTCACTTTTACATGACAAAAATGCCCCTGAAGTTGTCTTTTCGCAGTCACCATGGAAATCCCATCTTCACAGTACTGAACAGTGAAGACGCGCCTCACTCACATATAGCTAAATCTGGCCCTAGATACTATATTATATATACACACTTCCCTATCTTACCAATATCGGTACACTGTTATCGGGGAGTGTTGACAATGTATGTGTGCTCTGTATCCCCGGTGTGCGGAGATGCAGGAGAGCCGGCAGTGATCGCCTGGTGAATAGTTAGTTAGCAAGCGCAGGGGATACAGGGCAGATATACACTGTCAGCGCTCACTACTGACAGTGTACAGATGTATGACAGACAGGGCAGTGTGTGTGTGTGTGTGTATATATATGTATATGTATATATATATATATATATATATATATATACACACACAAACAGTATATACCATATTTTCCACTTTATAAGACGCACTTTTCTCCCCCAAAACAAAGCGAATACTATCCAAGACACTTTGCAGAACAGTATCAGGAATACAAAAATCTGGAGAAAAGCATGTACAGCTGCTTGCTGGCACCAGTGAAGACAGAATGTTGGTGCATTTAGTATAGTTAGGCCTCCTGCACACGACTGTATCCATTTTGTGATCCACAAATCTGCAAAATACAAATGCGGTCCGCGTGCAACCCACAATTTTTACGGGACTCTGTATAAAAAAAAAAAAAAAAGCCTATTCTTGTCCGTAAAAAGGACAAGGACAAGACAGTTTCTAACCTTGGTGGCCCAGCTGCACGGATTCACAGCACACAGTGGTAATCAGAGTTTTTTTTTACTGACCCATAGAAATAGATGGGTCCGTGCTTGATCCGCAAAAAATGTGGATCAGACACGGACCAAAAATAGGGTTGTGTGCATGAAGCCTTAACAGCCCCCACTACTTTAAGAGCAATGAAATCGTCTGTTGAACGGAATATTACCGAAAAGCAGAAACTACACTGAAATTCTAATGCTGGTCAGAGAAAAATTATTTCCCTCGATATCGGCGGTCAATTTTTTACTTTTGAAGATGGCATATTTAACATATCATCTTCCATCTTTCCTATGGAGAATTTTTCATACTATAGGACGTACCGCGCTGTCCCATGCCACACACGTCCATTTTTATGAAATACATGGACATTTCACATTACACTCTTTACTTGTTGAGACTTCTGTGGGCTTTTGCCGATGATGAAATATTGAAGCATGTAAAGACTGATCTAGGACAATAACACCATTTGTGTGGTCACAGGAGATCTTGGTCTTATAGTTAAAGCATATGATGCAGCCTGGGAAAACTACAATGCTAATTGCGGATTACTTTAATAATCTATAAACTGGGTTGATATTAATGGCTTGTTTCAGCATTGATTTCTGGAATGGATTGGAGGCCACTTACAGTTTTATGGCCCTGGGAACATTGACATTACAAAGAATGTTACAACAGCCATAATGACACTTGGAGTGGCTGCTTCTCTACGCTCATTAATAAGCCATACATGTTCCCTGTTTTTTAGATGGCCTAATATGAAGTTGAAATGAGCAATCGTCAGTGTATAAAGGTCAGATCAAAGCATTCTTTTCTGACGGCTTTGGCTCTTGTCCTGTGTACATTAAAGCTTTCAAACAGATGATGAAGCAGAACTGACTGTCATCCATCAACACCGTGCTTCTTACAAAAGCTATTACCTTTATTGGCACTGCTGGTACAAAAATGGCGAGGGCAGAAAGACATATTCACTAAGCAGACCAGAAGTAACCCCAGGCCATTAACTGACATCTTACAGCTCATTAATTTGTCAGGTGCTCTACGGCCAGTGGGTAGAAGCATCTAACATACCAAGAACGTGGAAACAAATACATAAAATCACCTGTTCTGCAGCATCTAATGAGCACGTGTGGAAAGGGAAAGATATAGTTTAAACAGGAACATCTACATGAGCAAGGGTAACATGTCTGGGCACACAGGACCTACTTGGTCATGAGAAAACTGCTGCTCATCATGCATTGATGGCATTTCTGTCCATGGCAATAGAGAATCACACGTTTGGCTTACCTTACTCCTCCACCTAGTACCACTAATACGGTATATACATAAAGAAGCAATAGACTCGAGCATCTTCCTACATATCAGTAAGGTGCCACCATCGGGCCCCTTTGCACAACAACAATGGACACCTCTGACCTTCTGTCTACGTAATCCATGCAGCAAAATTCAAGTCTTATTATTTCTGCGTGCGGTCCTAGAGGACTAAGAGAGCAACAGCAGGAGACTAGAATGACAAGAAACTAAGGGCCCTAAGGACTAATGACAGCTGAGAGAATGAACGTCCCAATCACTGCCCAGTCTAAACAGGGCAGCAAATCTGCCGGCATAGGAACATGCTTTCACTCGTTTGCTGGCTGATCGGGTCTTTGATGGCTCTATAAAAATGCTTGATGGTAGCAGTACATTTCCAGTGTAAAATGTTATGCAAAATGAACGGGAGCAAAGTAATGATCATTTGCCTCCCGTTCAGTTGGAATCTGCCTGAATCAATAGTCCTTCAGGGCTGAAATCGGCCTCTCTACATAGACCATAACTAAGTAGTCAATGTAAAGTGAAGATGAAGTATCACAAAGTTCTCCCTTTTTTTTATTAGAGACTCTGATATATAGTCATCTACTGCTAGTACACTGATCTATAGTGGCACAGATTATTATTTCTTGAATGGCAGTAAGACCTTGTTGAGACCACCACTCAAAACTGCCGTCAACAGTGCTCTTCAAATGAGTTAGTCTTCTAAAAGAAGATAGCTAGTTTGGGTTGTATGGTGGAACTGAAAATCTGCCATAGGGGAACAGGCCTGAAGAAGATGGTGGTTTCCTCAAAGAGATGATAGTGTAGAAAAACCTTCGTCAGGGCGGATAAGCAAAGAAAAATAAGAAATAGGGGTGCAACAAGTGTTGCAAAAGGGAAAAAAAAGATGCATGAGAAAGTGGTGCACAACCAATCTGTATCTCAAATATAGAAGATTTTATTGACACAGGATAAGTAAATTTATCAAAAGCGTTAAAAAATACTTCAAGGGGTTGTCTCACTTCAGCAAAGGGCATTTATCATGTAGACAAAGTTAATACAAGGCACTGACTAATGTGTTGTGATTGTCCATGTTGTCTCCTTTGCTGGGTGATTCATTTTTCCATCAGATTATACACTGCTCATGGCCAGGGGTTACAGCTAGCACTGCAGCACAGATGAGAGCCGCTGTGCATGCGTGCCTATGCGCACTCCCACAGTCCCAGCCACCAGAGAGGCTGGCGGTATTTCCTATAGTGTACTAGCACGGCCTCCGCACAATACATTAGTAAGTGCCTTTCTCTACATGATACCAAAGCACACAACTGCAGCATCAAAAGGATTGCATGAATGACTGTATATCTGTGACTACAGAGGAGCACTAGATATAGCTTGCACATACATAAGGTACAATCAATGAAGTGCCTGATGTGCAAGAGTGCAAATAACGAAACAATACCCAAAGCATAAGTAGGCGGGAATTTTCATAATAATTATTCTGCCTTTTTGGGGATTGCTGCAGTGGAATCACATTACTTTTAGAATTTCCTTTTTTTTTTTTTTTTAGGGGTTTTCCAGTAGAATATTAATGACCTATCCCCAGTGTAGGTCATCAACATCTGATCGGTCAGGGTCTGACACCCATCACCACCACCGATCAGCTGTTTGAAGAGGACTCAGCACTACTGTGCCGGGAGTCAGACCCCCAATCAGATAGTTATAAAATATCCTGAGGACAGGTCAGTATTATTCTACTGCCAGAAACCCCCTTTAATTGTTTTACCTTTCTGAGGTATTTACTCTACCTATCCAGCATATTTGTGATCATGGTCTTCTAAAAGAGGTGGTCTTTTGGAGAGTTGTATCTGTAGTTTAGACCCCTACAGATGTGAATAGAAGACATAGACAGGGCAGCTGTAAGGGCTACAATCTCCGCTGCAGAGGGAAACTGAAAAAAAAAAGCAGAAACTGGTTTCTTTACCCTTTTCTCAATCTTATCTTTTATAGAAAAGAAATCATTCACAAGCTTCAGAAACTTCTGGCTGAGAAATGATAATGTAGAAAAGGCCAATAGAAAGTGGACTTAAAAGTTAATAACATTCAATGAATGGTCCACACTTCTATAATGAGGTACAGGATCTTGCTCATTAAGGTCCGTGTTCATGTGACAGCGGTATCTGACCACGGACAAAATGGGAAATCTGACGTGTGATTAGCATTTGTTAGGTTAGAAGATCTGCTTGGAAATATTCACAGCGTAGTTAAGGAACGTTTAAAGAGGGACTGGGATCTGTGAATTCCAGAAGGCGGAACAATCTCTACCAAATCCATGTCTAGCTCCCTCTAATCTGTCTGCACTAATAATCTACAATATCTATTAAGGAAAAAATACAGGAGCGGTACTGTACAGGTACCTTTACACAAGACGAATATCATGTAAATCGAGCGAAACCGCAAGACTACCAAGCAGTGTGAAAGCAATGAGCGATAGAGCGTAAATCAGTAGATTCGTTGTTGGTTCGGTCGTTTGTGTGGGCTCAAAAATCATTGCTGGACATTAACCATTTCATACGTGTAAACAGGAATCGTTCACTGCACGACACTCAAATTTCGCTTTCTGTAAATGCAACAGTCTTCTTCAAAAAGGAAGGAAAATGCGTCAGTGTACATTTTGATCAAAAAGTAGTAAGCCACTCGCCGCGCCAAGGCCGCCTCTATGAGTGGTCCTAATGCTAAATCCTACCTGTTGTGGGCCATGACAGCCACATAAAATCCAGGGAGTGCGGGCCCAGCATGTATGCCGGATCAACCCTGCTTTTTAACCTTCTTAGTGCCGTAACAGCCTCCATTAATCCAGGGATGCAGGTACCAACATGCATGCTGAGCCCACCATGTACTCCTCCTGTTGGGGGCCATGACAGCCACATAAAATCAAGGGAGTGCAGGCCCAGCATGCACGCTGGATTAACCCTGCTTTTTAACCTTTTTGGTGCCTTAACAGCCTTCATTACATCCAGGGATGCAGGTACCAACAAGCATGCTGAGCCCACCATGTACTCCTCCTGGAGCCAAATGGCTACTAGTAAGTACTATGAGTGCAAATGACGTTTTATACTTACTCTGATTAAAACCAGCCTGTAGGGCAGACAAACTAGTCAGGTGTGCACGACTAAATGGAGGCCGCCACACCTCCAGTATATGCTACACAGAAACACAAGGGGGGGGGGGGGTGTCAGTCAGCACGTCCCTGTATGCAGGTGCACATAGCCATGGCAAAATATACATACAAACACAGAAATGTGAGCGATAACTGGTGCGTCTAAAGGGTCATCAAATTGTAACGCTCATCGCCCTGTGTAAAGGTAAATTATGACAATGGTGGAATGCAAGCCATAGAGGGGTCTTCCAGGGGAATGGGTTGGACCCAGGAGCAGGGAGTGAACAGCATCGGGGTCCGGTAAGGTCAGCAGTAAATATTAGTTTTTAAGCCTGTCGCCATGAAATGCAGTGCAATGTGTAGGCGGCATGTTCTAGAATCCGCTCACCTCCATGCTCTATGTTGGTGCACGAACACAGGGCTGGGAAACAGAATCTGTTGCTCTTTATTTAGCCTTAAAACGTACAGAAAAAATGAAAATCAATTTCGCTTACACCAAAAACGTGTAAGCGAAAACTATTTTTTTAAATATGTTTATGCTTCTAAATGAACTCTGTGGGCGACAAGATTGTACCTTTACTGTGTTGTTTACTATAACCTTCTGGTGCACTATACTGGGAACTGTGGTATCTAGCACTATTTATGGGGACACTATAGGGGATGTTATGGTTAGTATTTAGATTAAAATTACTATGTGCATACTTGTGCCAAATTTATGAAAATGGTACCCTGTAATAATAAATTTGGTGCAAGCACAATGTGGTTACGTCTATTTCAGTAAAAATACACCTGGGGGATGCCTGGTGTGGACTTCCAATTTTTTAAAAAGTCATACTTCATAAACGTTACACAAAAGTGCTCTACTGTGAAATTTTCTCAAATTTTATTTTGAAATCTGTAGGTTGCGCTGGAAGGCACAGTGCTCAAAAAGTCACAAAGAAAGGACTTCTTCGAATCTTCTGTATGTGTCTATGTCATACTAAGATTTGGGGGCATAAGCACAGTGATAACACTCTTTATTCAGAACATTATTAGGTATACTAATAGGGGCAGCAACAGGCACTATTGGGGGTATTAGCAGGACGGGAAGTTTGTGCACAGTAGGTTGGAGAAAGGCAGATGCTGGAAAAGTGAGACACCAAAGATATCTCTGCTGCAAACTCTGCGGAGTTGACTGGAAGAAGTCAAAATGGTGGTTCAGGCCAGATGGAAAAAGTGAAGACTAATCAGAGAGAGCACCTGCATCAACTGTAATACACTGTACTGCATTCCCGGTGTAACATACCTACCACTGTATGGCCACTGTATTGTGGTAACACTGGTCTTTGTATATGTATATTATAGAATTACACCTCTGCGCACCCGTGTGTGCAAATCCTATATGATGTCCTGCTAACACTAGCAGGATGTCGCTACTGGATATAAATGCTGGTCCCCCTGATAGGGCCGGCAAAAGAATATAATTTCTGTATGTTAATAGTATATCTGCGCAGGAATAGTGGTTAATTTAGGCAATGTATATTATTTCCTCATAAGTTCCCTTCAGTCCGCGTATACCATCGCACAGGTTTCCTACCTTACGCAGTTGCAGTGTCTTGTTCCTTTATGCGGGTATGCGCCGGGAGCTTGTTGCAGAATATTGCCATCTTCAGCTCAACTCCGTCACACGGAGGCATCAGTAGAAGTGTGACGTCACAAGCTTCCCCTGTACACAGCGGCTCCTGCACACGCGTCTGCCACCGGCCGGGGCGGCACGTGAAATAGTAGTTGAACTGAAGATGGCAATATTCCGCAATAAGCACCCGGGGCATACCCGCATAAAGGAACAAGACACTGCAACTGCGTAAGGTAGGAAACCTGTGCGATGGTATACGCGGACTGAAGGGAACTTATGAGGAAATAATATACATCGCCTAAAAGAACTACTATTAGCCTGCGTGGATATACCATTAACACTTTGTATATGTATTCTTCAGTAATAGTATGGTAATTAACCACATCAGGACCCTGCCATTTTTCACCTTAAGGACCAGGCCATTTTTGGCAAATCTGACCATTGTCATTTTATGTGGTGATAACTTTAAAACCCTTTTACTTATCCAGGCTATTCTGAGATTATTTTCTTGTCACACATTGTACTTCATGACAGTGGTAAATTTAAGTCAAAATATTTCATTTTTATTTATAAAAAAATTACCAAATTTACCAAAAATTTTGAAAAATTCACAATTTCTCTGCTTTTAAAACAGATAGTGATACCTTCTAAAATAGTTATTACTTTACATTCCCCATATATCTACTTCATGTTTGGAGCAAATTGTAAATGACATTTTTTTTTCCCCAAAACCCACTTTTTAAGGACCAGTTCAGGTCTAAAGGCACTGTGTGAAGCCTCATTAACACGTCAGAGTTTCACGGACGTGTGATGTACGTGTGTTCTCCACGGACAGTACGTGTTCTCCATGGACAGCACATATCCCCATTCATTTTAATGTGTGTATACGGACACACAGATCCTTCACGGAAGCATCACTGACCACCTGCTCACGGATTTGAGCACGGACACGTGAATGAGGCTTGAGGCTTACATAATTGAAACCACCCATAAATGGCCCCATTTTAGAAGCTACATCCCTCAAGGTATTAAAAACTGATTTTTACAAACGTTCTTAACCCTTTAGGTGTTACACAAGAATTAAAGGAAAAAGTAGATGAAATTTCAGAATTTCACTATTTTGGCAGATTTTCAACTTCAATCCATTTTTTTCCAGTAACAGGCAGGGCGCAGGAGGAAAGGAACGACATATGGTTTTTGGAAGGCAGATTTCACTGGGATAATTTTAAGTTGCCATGTCACATTTGAAGACACCCTGATGCACCCCTAGTGTAGAAACTCCATAAAAGTGACCCCATTTTAGAAACTAAACCCCTCAAGGTATTCAAAACTGATATTACAAACTTTGGTAACCATTTAGGTGTTCCACAAAAATTAAAGGAAAATGTAGATGGAATTTCAGAATTTTACTTTTTTGGCAGATTTTCCATTTTTTCCAATAACAAAGCAAGGGTTAAAAGCCAAACAAAACTCAATATTTATCGCCCTGATTCTGTAGTTTACAGAAACACCCCATATGTGGTCGTAAACTGCTGTACAGGCACACGGCAGGGCGCAGAAAGAAAGGAACGCCATAAGGTTTTTGGAGGGCAGATTTCATTGGGATAATTTTAATTTGCCATGTCACATTTGAAGACCCCCTGATGCACCCCTAGAGTAGAAACTCCAAAAAAAAGACCCCATTTTTGAAACTACGGGATAAGGTGGCAGTTTTGTTGGTGCTATTTTAGTACCACACGACAATACCAAATATGACAACTTTTTTTGGTTGTTTGTTTCAATTTTACATAATAAAGCATTTTTGAAAATAATAATTTTTTAGTGTCTTTTTTATTTTTTGGGCGACGGTCTTATGTAGGGGCTAATTTTTTTTCTGTATGAGATGATGGTTTAATAAGTACGATTTTGGAGTGCCCATGACTTTTTGATCGTTTGGTATTACACTTTTTGTGATGTAAGGTGAAAAAAAAAAAATCGTTTTGACTTTTTTTTTTATTTTTTACAGTGTTCACCTGAGGGGTGAGGTCATGTGATATTTTTATACAGCAGCTTCTTACAGACGTGGCGATACCTAATATGTATACTTTTTATTTATTTAAGTTTTAAACAATAACAACATTTTCTACTTGAAACTTTTCTTTTTTTTTATATATTTTTTTTACTTTATTTTTTGTCCCGATCTTCAACTTTAGGGGTCTGATCCTCTTTACAATTCATTACAATATTTCTGTATTGTAATGCATTGGCTGAACGTGTATTACTTTTGTAGGTGGGCAGGCACTCATACATATGCAATCACGTGGAGAGTATATATTAAACAAATGTTATTTATAGCGATTAAAAAAAATTCAAAAATTATATACAAGAGCAAAAAGTGGAGATATACGCTGTCAATTATCCACGAGGTCAGGCATCCTAATTGCCCTGGCGATATGGTAATGCCACGCATTCAAAGATATATAAATGTGACAGAATTTTTTTTAATCGCAATAAATAACATTTGTTTAATATATACTCTCTACGTGATTGCATATGTATGAGTGCCTGCCCACCTAGAAATACATTTTTCTCTACCTTTGAAAAGGGTGATGGATCTCACAGGCTGTCACGGAAGGCAGCCACGATGGCTAAGGAAGGCATCAGGCTGTCTTCCCTGCCATCGGGTCCCCTTACAGCAGTGCAGGGACCCGATGGCTATCCCGCACATGCCGTGATCAGCGCTGACAACGGCAGTGATAGGACTAATGCGCTGGCATCTGTGTTTTCACCGATGCCGGCGCATACAGCAGGGGTCCGGCTATCAGTGACTGAGTTCACCGTGCATGTACGTCACTGGTCCTTAAGTCACGGCCAGATATGACGTATATGTACGTCATGGGTCCTTATGGGGTTAAGAACAGTACGGTAATATTACTCAGCTGGTATCTTTATGCTATTTGTGGCATCACCTGGGTTGGAGGACCACTCAGGCCTCAGACACCCCTACATCCTGGGCTGAACCCCTTCCCTTGCTGGAGTCATGATGGAAAAGACTGATGATCTGTTTGGTAAGATGGATCGCATGGACATACTAGAGTCAGTTTGGTTTCCATTTTGTCCCTTGATAGAGAAGAAAAGAACTCAAAATATAACAGATCCCACGAAGATTGACTGCGCAATGTACTTCCAACAACAGACGTCCATCAGAAGAATAAATTAGTTTAATACAGGGATGAGGAATGTTACCGTGTATGTTATGTCTGGGATTCCACACAGGACAGCAGAGCTACTCTAATCAAAAGTGAGATTTCAAAGACTGATATTTTGCTGCTCCTAATGATGAGCCATTATACAGATCTCTTATCAGTGTTCCAGGAACACAGCACACAGTATCTGTACTATGGCATAGAGTTAATTGAGGAAGATGTTTAGAAGAAATAATTGCTCCTCTCTCCTGTGTGAACCTGAGCTTTTATATGTTATTGATAGATCCTTAAAGTGTACCTAGATCTTTCCTTCTGCTTCATAAAAACTTATTGTAAATGCCATAAAAATATTATATCTAATATACTTTATTTTTTAAAATGTTTTCCTAGTGAAAAATGCATCTAAAATATAATAGAAAAAATAAAGGGGTTATCCCATAACTAATGTACATGACAATCTCTTTCTAACAAAGCTGGACCAGCCCTGTACCTCACATGGATCCAGAGATCTCCCCATTTACTGCTCTGCCTGATTTGTATCAAGCTGGCAGCTCAGAGGAGTGTCTTTTCTGCTGAAGCTCAGGGGGCGTGTCCATTCTGCTGGAGCTCTCTCCCTATCAAAGCTCAGGAGGCAGTTGAAGGATCAAACTGAGCATGTGCGGCCTTCGCGGTGAACTGGACAAAGTAGTAAGAAAAAGAACAGAACAATGGTGTGCCTAGGGTGTTTGGCAACCGAGGCGGGTCTTTTCTGTGCGTTCTTCCTAGTAGTAATGCCCTATGTGCCCCTTTATAGTAGTAATGCCCTATGTGCCCCCTCCATAGTAATAGTGCCTTCTTTATAGAAGTATTGCCTTATGTGCCCCCTTTGTAGTAGTAATGCCCTCTGTGCCCCTCCACAGTAGTAATGCGCTCTGTGCCTCCTCCATAGTAGTAGTGTCCATTGTGCCTCCTCCATAGTAGTAATGTCCATTGTTCCTCCTTTATAGTAGTAATGCCCTCTGTGCCCCCTTCACAGTAATAATGGCCATTGTGCCTCCTTAATAGAAATAATGACCTCTGTTCCCTTTTAATAGTAATAATGCCCTCTGTGTCCCCTACACAGTAATAATGTCCATTGTGCCCCCTCTATAGTAGTAATGCTCATTGTGCCCCCTCCATAGTAGTAATGCACATTGTGCCCCCTTAGTAGTAGTAATGACCATTGTGCCTCCTTAATAGTAATAATGCCCTCTGTACCTCCTTAATAGTGGTGATGCCCTCTGTGCCCCTTTCACAGAAATACCCATTGTGCCCCCTTATTAGTAATAATGCCCTTTGTGCCCCCTCCATAGTAGAAATGCCCTCTGTGCCACCTCCACAGTAGACATGCCCTCTGTGCCCCTTTCACAGTAGTAAATTAATGAACCTACCTGTCCTGCTCTGGAAGGTGCCACTACTGAAGATCCTGTGCGCTCTACCTGCACTCACAGCTCTCTGGTCTACTGCTAACCCCGTGCTGCACTCTGACCTGATGTCACACAGCGTCAGATCACAGTGCCCACCTATGTGCAACACGTCCTGACGCTAGAAGCATAATGGAAGTGCTCGTTAGTATTCACTTGATAAGACAGACTGCCATTTTGCCATTTGGGCTGGGGACTGTGCCTTATAAAGCGAAAAAATATGGTAATTTATTTTAGTATATTATTTGCTGTATATTTTATCAACATTACTTTTTGGTTTATTTTAACTTTTGATTCTCAAAATCTATTCCTGGTAAGGTTTCTCTACCACTTTGAACTTTTTTTTTTTTTTTAGTAAACCCTTCATCATGTTAAATAACATGATTTCCCATGGAGAAGCTTTTTGCATGAGTGCTTCTTTCACAATCCTCAATCACTGCAGCCAGTATTTAAAAGCTTCTCTACTGCATTGCCCCCTACCAGTAGATGTCCATAAATGCCAACATAGAGTTGATGTACAACACAATCCTAGCATTTAAAACAAGTAAAAAGCATTGGTACACTGTACACCATGCACATCTTATTTCTGCGAAAGTCTCTTCAGTAACAAGCACCAACATCATTAGCGGTTAATCATAATGTGGTCTTTTAGTAATATTTATTAGAAACCATCAATCAGTAAGGCCCAAGCTAACAAATGATGAAACCCTGAAACGGCATTAGACCCGTTTCTCTCACTCCCTGTACTATGACTGCAATACAGGACATATTCGATAATTTGCAGGACAGACACACAGATGTGGACAGCACACGAATGCCATCGGTGTGCAGCTCATTTTATTTTTTGTGGCCAAACATCGTAATCCAGTTCAGGAGTGGATGGGGCTGTGCTGTAATACCAGACACAGGGGGAATTTATCATGAGGGCAAAATTTGTAGTCAGTTTTGCTTGAGGCTGTGTTGCAGTACTATATGCCACATTTATCAAATGTCTCATGTTATTTCATAAATTTGCATTATCCTTAGACCGAACACTTTTGTCTAGAGAAGCTAATCCAGATTTCCTACTCCTGGAGTGAGATTGCAATTTAAAAAAAAAAACTCTCAATGATAAATCTGGATGAAATTAATTAACAAAGCAAACCACACCCATTTTTGCACCCACATTACAAAACTGGAGATGTAAAAATACATAGCCCTATTTTTGTGTCTTTTTGACGCCAGAATTCTGGAGAGAAGGTTTGATAAATCAGTGCCATAGTTCTTAAATGAAAGCCGGGATAATTTTTGGGCAGTGTAAACTAAAGGACCCTTACAGGGAACACCAATCAGTAAGGTACATTCTTGGTATAACAGCGGCTGCTGAGCGCCGCAGTACCCCTGCTTACCGCCACGGTCTCGGGCGCCGTGTTCAGCGGTGATCTGCTGCTAGTGTTCCCCATTTACTTCTGCAGTCCTGGGCTCTGACCTTGTAGGTACTGTTTGTTATGAGATCCGCTCCACAGTTTCCTTTCAGCCCTGGCTACAGTATGCTTGCTGCTTGTTCCCTGCATCACTTCCTTAAGGGCCGGCGTGCGTCACTTCCTATAGGTTCAATCATGTGACCTCACTGACCAATCCTAGCGCTCCTGCATGTATATAATTGGCTCAGCCCCCTTCGGAGATGCTTGAGCGTCAAGGTCCTAGTGTTCTGCAAAGGCCACCAATATCTCTGCTTGTGTTCCTGGACTTTGCTACCCGCTTGATCCCTGCCTCTTTGCCTTGACTCTCCTGTTGCCGACCTGGATTGCCTGACCTGCACTTGTGCCGCCTAGCCTGAACTATTGCTTGTTTGACTTCACCTCTGCCTCATCTTTCGGTCCTGCACCGTTGCTCCTGGTTACGACTCAGCTTAGTGACCGCGTCTGTACCTCTGGTACCTTACTCTGGTACCTCCTGGTTCATCTGGACCAGCTGCCTCGTGTGCCAATTTTCCTTAAGAGGTAGTGACCTGGTGTTCCCCTCAGGAAAGTCTATTCCCACCATCAGGGGTACTGAGAAGAACGAGGTGCTAACTTAGACAACAGGTAGGATGCAAGGCATGGTGGGTTCACAGCCGCTGGTTCGTGACACCTAGGAACACCCGTTCCCCATAATTGCCCTGGACAGCAGATCACTTTACACACAGCACAATCTGTTTCCCAGAATTTATGCTTTAGTTGACTGCATCAGGAATGCTTGTAGCCGATGAAAGGGCATAATTGGGAACTCTTAATTTAAATAATGCTTGTTGATCGAATGCAAGCATCGCAGATGCAGTCAACTAAACTACTTTTTCTGGGAAACAGATTGTGCGGTGTATACAGTGATCTGCTGTCCAGAAAGAATGATTAGCAGCAGTGATTGTTAGTCCCCATACAAAGCAGAAGATTGCTGCATGTATGGTGAGCCGGCAATTATTGGGAACAAACTAAACAGTCTAAAATGCTCTAAATTTATCAAAGTGACTGATGCTTTATGATCAATCTGATGCACCTTTAGAATGCATAATCTAAGTTTACTGCATGAGGGTTAGTAAACTCTTACTTGGTCTCAGTTGAAGTTACTGAGAGCACATGGAGAGGTGAGCTTTTGACATCTCTTCACATGGTACGGTACTGCGTGGTTGCCATGCTGCTGTGCTTGTGGTTTGGTGGGGTCTAGTGCCAGGGCAGCTTGGTCTGGCAGCAGAGATGCTGGGTCACCCTGCCTGCTGGGGCAGTGACGTTGCGTCAGTAGTCAAAGCATGGTACAGCACCAAATTAGAGTAGGTACCCATCTGTAAGGACAACCTTGATGCAATGAGTGAATTGACCTTCAGGTCATAGATAGATAGATCTTAAAATACTTACATTTTAATGCCGTTTCCGGAGCCAAAGTTCTTCTCGCCTCAAGTCGCGCGAGACTGTGTACGGAAAAACAATTTAAAATAGCAATCTGAACTGGGATTTAGTGCCCAGGTACCAGCCAGTACCAAAGCCCAGTTCAGATTGCCATTTTAAATTGTTTTTTCATACGCAGATATGCATACTGTAGGAATTAACAGAAGTTTTCGGAGACTTCGGGATAAACGAACTTTAGCACCACGGAGCCAATACATTTTAATGATGTACGGATACAGATCATGAATGAATCAATGATCTGAAGGTCGATTCACTCAAGCCTAATTATAATGAATAATGTATACAAATGCCTCATGTACAGTATGCAGATTATGATGCTGTATAGTAGTAATTACGCTGAGAAGCGACATTAATTGTGCTGAGAAGCAATGATAGATCAATGCCTAGCATGATCTTTTTGTTGGAAATACTGCTAGGATATGCCATCACTTCCTGATCAGAGCCTGGCTAATCCTCATAATGAAGTGGCCACAACACTGTGGAAAGGGGATAACTTTAAAACTTTGGTAGAACTCCTTTAATGGCTGCAAAAATGTTACCTTATTACTGGATAACCGTGAGATTCTATGATCAATTTTGTTACGGATACCTGGAACTACAGTAACTTAAGAAAACTGAAGAACACTGGGAAGGAGAATGGGAGGCGATCACTTTTGATGCACCTTCAATAAGTGGTTGGTCCCTAGGACTTTTCATTTCTACAGACGTTACGCACCTCTGTTCTTTTCCAGCATACGCCTTTTCTTCTTCTGCCTTTCTTCTTTCTCTTTCTCTGCCAGTTCTTTTGCCAGCCTGACTCTCTTTTGTTTTTCTTCTGCTTCTCGCCGTCTGATATTTTCTTTTGTTGCTTGCTACAGAGAAAGAAAATTAAATCCCATTAATTAACCATCTGAATGATTGGGGAACATGATAGTGTATTTAAAATCAATCTGAAAATAAATGAAGATTTAGAGCTATTGCCTTTCTTCCTGCAGTACACAGGCTTTACACTAATGGGTACACTTAAGAAGTTCTTGAGTCATTGGAAAATCTTCCACGTGCCAAATCCATTTGTCTTCGGGTGCAAGAAGAATGCACTGTGTCACATTGTGTGTTACATTTATTATAAATTAATGCCCAACAGTTACCTTAACAAAGCAGACTACCTTCTAAATGTCAGAAAATCTGTATTGTTATTTTAAACAAATCAGTGGAAAAAGAAGGGAGGGCAGCTTGCTGCTTGCTTTTTAATATAGTGCGACACAATTATAGAAACAAATAAACCCAAAACATAGTCAAACTTTCCAGCGCACCAGATGAGATCATAACAAATCAATAGATAAAAAACAAAAGAACAAAACTTCAACCATCTGTGCATCTTGCTGAAAGAAAGTCACATTTGTTTAGATCTCTTAGCAGAATACTTACATTTCAACATTTGTTCCAATTACTAAAATGTCTTTATTGTGTATTGAATGCAAGGTAAGAACATGTGCCTTATCTCTTGCCAAGAAGCGCTATTTAGTAACCTGGCTCAGAATGACTTTCTATACTTCCATTTTCTGAAAGGGTTCCGAAGGCTTATCTTTGCTTACAAAGCGACGAACTGTAACATTTCAATTAGAAGGGAAATAAGGGGTCTTTTAATTACCTTAAGTAAATAAAGCAGACTGATCAGGGCACTGAACTCTGTCTTGCAAACTACAATCTCATGGGGAATAATTACTACTGCAATTGCTGCTATGTCTGCATAGAAACCATCTGTATTCCTCAACCCCTGTGCACCTATTATTCTTGGAGTAACACTGCTCATATAGTCGGCCAGTTAAATTCTGCATCTTTGTGATATATCTTTAGATCTTTTTTTTTTACAAAGGTTGCTGTACAACCAAGGACAACCTCTGCATGGAGTTTATATGTTCTCCCCGTGTTTGCGTGGGTTTCCTCCGGGTTGCTCCCACACTCTGATAGTGACCTAAGATTGTGAGCCCCATTGGGGACAGCATTATGCCAATGTCTGTAAAGTGCTGTGGAATATAGTAGTGCTATATAAGTGTGTAAAATAAATAAAAAAATCTCTAGTACATACCATCAATGTCTAACCGGTAAGGGTCCCTCCACTGTTCAACCTGGTGACCACTTGAAAATAGTTTCAGCAGCAAAAGTAAAGTGCAGTGAAACTTAGTCTCTTTTTCCTGACAATCCAGACTAATTTTTACATAAATGTTAAAAGCTGTAGTCGACAGATCTGTTCTGCAGCTCATTTCTTACATTAGTATTGCTGTAGGTCTGACTTTCATTAGCACATTATTATTCCCAGCAGCCTTGCTTATTTAAAGAGGACCTTTCACCGGTCCAAAGTTTGTTAGGTAAAGCTATGTACATGCAGAGCGGCACCCAGGGATGTTCCTGCACTTACTTGTATCCCTGTGTGCCGCTCCGTTCGCCTGCTGTAGCCCCCGGTACCAGCGCACGTGCTGCTGCTAATTTTGCCTTGGGCGGAGACATCCTCTTTTGCCCTGGGCGTCTCCTTCTCCCAGGCTGGAGCACTGGCCAATCGCAGCGCTCAGCTCATATGCTGGGAGGTTGCAGGATATGAGCTGAGCGCTGCGATTGGCCAGTGCTCCAGCCTGGGAGAAGGAGACGCCCAGGGCAAAAGAGGATGTCTCCGCCCAAGGCAAAATTATCATCAGCACGAGCGCCGGTACAGGGGGCTACAGCAGGCGAACGGAGCGGCACCCAGGGATACAAGTAAGTGCAGGGACATCCCTGGGTGCCGCTCTGCATGTACATACCTTTCACTAACAAACTTTGGACCGGTGAAAGGTCCTCTTTAAGACGTAGTATAGATATGATCAGCATAAAACAAACATTTATTTACACAACGAATAGATAAACAAGAAAAGTAAGTTAAAACAAGTAATCAATATAAAAAAATTGATAAATTGATGATCAATCAATAAAACACCCTCTAGATGCTGTAGCAGATAGATACCACTCAATACACTTCAAGATCCTGCACTATAGACTTATGCCGTAGCTAAAACTGCATTAATAGCAGAGGTTAAGCAGCCTAAATTATATAAATATCATTGTGCCATCCCGGATATTTAGATGTAAAATATAGCGAATGTAAAGATGGAATTAATTAGCAAATATCATATGTCTCTACTTCAGATCAATATGCAGAGGTTGATTCCATTTACTCCGGTGTATATTAAGAGATCTCCAAGTTCAATCTGGTGTATCTTCAAGGCTAATAGTGTCCCGTTAATTCCAAAAAACACACTCCTGTTGGAATAAAAGAAGTGTTCATATAATGTTTTCGCTTACATACCCCCTCACTGCAGGTATAGACTCAATAGATATATAAACGATCACAATCTTCTCAGGAGTACTCACATTTCAGTGGGTTATTACGGAGTTCCGTGTTCCTAGTGGCGTCCCACGTGTCATGGAACACTGAATTTGTCTTACTTCCGATCAATTCCCACTACTGATTCACTCATGCCTTCGCTTTAGTCTCGGCGTCCCACGTGTACACCCAGACTCCTCGGTCTCGTGTTAATCTTGGGGTCTAACACGTGTATCGTGCACCTTTGGGGCCGCAACTCCGGCAGCGGTAAGGGAATTGATTATGAGTCTTTGCAGTGGGGGTTAGTCCAATTTACTTTCCAATATTATACATTCGGAGCGGGATATGTACAGGTACTTAGAAGCTGTGATTAGTTCCCATGTAGAATAGTTGGGTACTTAAACCAGGTTGCCCTGAGTATTCATATAAGCCATAATAAGAGCACACATTGCTGCTCCTGCCTTTTACTAAATGTTGGCATAGCACATGGGTACTCTGTATGCAAGGATTAGCTGTGCAGAGTGTGCTCCTGCCTGTGCCTGCTTCGCTAAGCTAAAAGCTGACAAGCAGGACCCCTGAATCCTACCCCTGAACAATAGGAAAGTGGAACAAATGACACTATGTTAGTAGGCAAAATTACTTGGACTGTTTGCAGACCAAAACCACCTGCTTCCCAATCCCACAATGGTGTTAGAAAGTATAAATCATTTTGACTCTTTTTGGCTCCAATTATTATCCTAATATGTTAAAACAATACAATTTATAGCATCTGGTTTAAATTGTCTAAAATAATAGTCAATTTAACTATGGCTGAGAAGTGATGGGAAGCATTATGTAAGGAAATTAGGCAAAAAGGGCCGATAATGCAGTCATTAAATCAGCATGTAGCTTATAGGATCAGATTTCATGCTTGTTTTGCTGTAACTTCTCTCGCAGATATCACAGGAGCATTTGGAAGACCATTTTAATTTGCATAATTAAAACAAAAATAGGCGTTAAATTCAGTTGTATAATTAAATTCTAATAGAGCAGCAAGGTGCAGTCTGTCAACATGTGTTATAACCATGTAAACCGTTTCTCTACAGCCGAGCACACAGTAATTCCAATGGGGATCACAGCCTACTATAAAGCTCGCTCACACAGTTTCTTGTTTGTGGAGTACAGAAGCGTGATATTTGAGACTTGTACAGAATAGCATGTATTTACCAGCCTTAGGGCTCATGCACACCACCGTATGCATTTTGCGGTCTGCAAAACACAGACCCGCAAAAAATACGGATGACATCCGTGTGCATTCCGTATTTTGCGGAACGGAACAGTTGGCCCCTAATAGAACAGTGCTATCCTTGTCCGTAATGCGGACAATAATAGAACATGTTCTATTTTTCAGCAGAACAGAAAAAAAACGGACATACAGAAACAGAATGCACATGGGGTACCTTCTTTTTTTTTTTTTTTTGCTGACCTATTGAAATGAATGGTTCCGCATATGGTCCGCAAAAAAAACAAACAGAATGGACACGGAAAGAAAATACGTTCATGTGAATGAGCCCTTAAAGGGATTTTCCAGGGATGAATATTTTTTCTGTACTGCCCGCAGCCTGCCTCTGTAAATAGAAGATTCATACTTACCTGTTCCCCACCACGCCCGTCGTCTGCGCTGGCTCCTGCACGTCTATGTGGCGGTCCCTGGGCTGTTTACATTTGGCAGTGTCCGGGCATGGTCATATGCTCTACTGCAGCCAATAAGTGACACAAACGGTCACAAGCAGGAAATCACCTCTGAAGGCACCTGACAGTGCCCATGCTCTGCCGGATGTTAACAGTCCGGGGACCGGGACATGCGGGAGCTAGAATGGAGGACCGGAGCAGCGCAGAGCAGGTAAGTGTGAATCTTCGATTTACGGAGGAAGACTGCAGGCACCAGAGAAAAAGTCTTTATTCCCAGAGAACCCTTTTCCAAGAACTGGTAATCCCTTGTACAATCCATATGTGCTCTGGATAATGCAAGTTCAAAGTGAAAGATCCGTAAATGAGACAAATACAGAATGAAAGTTATATTAAAGCCATTTCATTAAGAAACACTTTTGTAACAATTCGGTAAGTCCTCATTCACGCATCAGTGATTCACGGACAGCACACGTACCCATTCATTTTAATGTGTGTATTCACACATCTATGTTTTCAGACGGTAGCATACTCAATTTTGTCTGTGTTCACGGATCCATCACGCCTATTACAGTCTATGGGTCCATGGAAAACACGGAAGCAACACGGATGCCATCCATGTTTCATAGACCACTAGGAGGAGATACCATGAAAATAAATTTTCAGCTGTGCAGTGTTCATGACACATGGCTAGCAAAAAACAGACACATGGACCCTTCACGGATTTCATCGTGGACACGGTCAAGTTGTTACTGTAAGGGCACTTTCACACTAGCGTTTTGGATTCCGTTTGTGAGATCCGTTTCAGGGCTCTCACAAACGTTCCAAAACGGATCAGTTAAGCCCCAATGCATTCTGAATGGATAAGGATCCGTTCAGAATGCATCAGTTAGGCTCCGTTCCGCCTCTATTACGTTTTGGAGGCAGACACCAAAACGCAGCATGCAGCATTTTGGTGTCCGTCTGAAGAGGCGGAGCCTAACGGATCCGTTTTTTTTTACAATGTAAGTCAATGGGGACGGATCCGTTGTCAGTGACACAATATGGTGCATTTGAAAACGGATCCGTTCCCCATTGACTTTCAATGTAATCCAAAACGGATCCGTTTTGGACTTTGTCATTTTTCTTTAAACCTAATGCAAACGGATCCGTTCTGAACGGATACAAACGTTTGCATTAGAGGTGCGGATCCGTCTGTGAAAATAAACAGACGGATCCGCACCAACGCTAGTGTGAAAGTACCCTAAGTAAAGGTACTGCACACGGGTGGTGTCCAGGTGCAGTCTGATGTTCCTGCAGACACATGGGAATGAGGGAGCGTTGATGGAAAATTGGGCTGCTATTTTCTCTGCACAAACAGATGGTCCATGATGAAAATCGAACATGTGAATATACCTATTGTGAAGATAAGCAGATTTGTTTAAACTCCTTTGCAGATCCAATTTGTCGAATTTTTGAAAATTTTTGATTTGGGTACAAACTGATTCTACCCGAATCAAATCCGGTATGATCCAATTTCCTTGAAAGTTAGTATATAACACTCTCGAGTCTCCTAGGACTTACACTCTCTCCCTCCCTCTCTCACTCCAATTCGCCCAAAATGAATCACAAAATATCAGAAATTTGTAACAAAACCGGTTTTGAGGAGAGACAAACAAGGGCAGCTATAAGAAACCAAGCAATTCCTGCCTCCATTATAGTGTGAGCATTAGGCCCTATTCACACGTCCGCATGTATTCTGCAATTCTGCGGAATACATGCGGACCCATTGACTGTGAATGGGTCACTGAACGATGCGGAGAGCACACACTGTGCTCTCTGCATCAGTTTTTGCGGAGCGCGCCGCCGATCTTACGGCCGCAGCTCCGCAAAAAAGTAGAGCATGTCCTATTCTTGCCCGCAATTGCGGACAAGAATAGACATTTCTATGGGGCTGCCGGCCGGGTGTGTTTATGGATCCGCAATTTGCGGATCCATAAACACAACGGACGTGTGAATAAAGCCTTACAGTGGCCATTTACTATTCAGAGCTGAGGTGCACAACCTCTTCTGGTCCAGAGGCCACACTGTCCTAACGAACACTCCCAAGGGCGGCAAAAGACCTAATGATGCATTACCAACGGAGACAATTGTGAAAATCCACCTACCAAAATTCAGCAGGGAATCTGTGCGTTTTGATCCCTTTTGTTTTTTAATAGATGGGTGTTTATTTTCAGATTGTGTTGTTTTACATAGATCCGGCCCAAAAACCACACAGAAAACGGACAACGGGTGGACACGTGTTGAGTGTTTTTTTGATGCTTCCCATTCATTTCAATGGGAGATTCAGCACAGATTCCCTCCCAGGATGGGAAACGCTGCTTCCTTTTTCCATGTGGTTCCCACTGCTTCCGACTGAAATGAATAGGAGGTTGTTTTCAGGAAGAAGCGCACCAAGATCAATGCCAAAAACTCTGTGTGAACGGGCACTTAGGACATGTTCTCCTGGTATACGGGGAATACAGAGATGGCTGCATAGTGCACCATTAGTACTTGCCCCTTTCTGCTCCTATACTTTCTGCTTTGCCTCATCTCTCCAAATACATGTGAGCTGAAACATACACATTATTCTGTGTGCAATGCTCACATGTTGGTTGGAATGCCAGTCTCTGACAGATTCTATTGTTTTTAATGGTAAAAATACTGCTGCGTGAAACATTTCTTCCCATAAAAATAATGGAAAGCTTGGGGGAATATGACAGACAACATTATAAGTGAACAGTGCCCATCTGGCGTCAATGGTATGCGTCATGTGATGGATCTGGCACTGAGTGGTCAGACCCATTTATAGTGGGAAAAACGGACAAAACGTCACCTGAAACTGAGGTGGGTTAGAACTGTATTTTAAGAGAAACAACATTATTATATGCTGGATAGAAACAAATTGCATTTCTCTACCTAAAAAACACAAGAGACAAGATTTAGGAGCCTCCTGAGGTGGTTTTAGTTTGATAACGTTTAATATTCAAAACCTTTTTTGTCTTCATTACTTTTGAGCTTTGAATTAGACTATTCTTCTTTTTACAAGCTTTAACATTTCTAGGACTTTTTTTCTGGGTCCCGTATGGCTACATGAATGCTTTTTGTAAAGAAAAAAACCTTTACAGACATCTTTCAAATGGTCTTTGCTCTTCTGCTCTTTATGATAGGCATGTTGAAGATTAGATGACTGAACCGCTTAATTAAAGGGGCTGTCCTTCCATAAAAACATCCCTTTTCCGCAGGATAGAGGATACGTTTCTGATTTACAGGAGGTTCGACTGCTGGGTCCCCGTCAATCAGATGTCCCCCTGTTTGGAGCAGTGGCCATGCATGTAGGCAGCCGCTCCATTCAGCTCTATGATCGCACTCTGTGATCTCCGGCAGTCCCATAGAGTTACACTGCGCGCAGGTGTGACCACTGCTCCTTTCAAGTTAGGGAACACAGCGGCCTATTCTCATGATCAGCGGGGGCCCCATAAGTCAGACACGTATGCCCTATCCTGTGGATACAGGACCACCTCTTTAACAAGTGCACTATTTATTCGTCAAGGGAAGTATGAAAATTATTAGCAACCGTTATTAGGGAAGGATTAAAATACAGTACAGTAGACGACCACCTCTCTTACTAGGAAAAAGGGTTAATAAATGTTTAGTCTACTTTTTGTTTTATTATTGTGGCCGTAGTGTTGAAGGTATTGATGCATGCTCAGTAGGGGGCCCAAGCGTTAGGGAAATAATGAGTTAGCAAAATTTATTGCCAACTAAGAGCCTGCAAGAAATCGTTACTATCATGCAATCATTGTGTAGGATCAATAGCTGCTTTGTGCATGCCGGAAGAAGAAAAACATAGGTACAAACAAGCTCAGTACACCATAATATGTCCCACATAAATCCACAAAAAGCTTCTAGAGGACACTACTGTATGGCGGTATATTAAAAGCAGTTATATAAAAAGCCTACAGTATTACAAGTCATTCCGGACAGCCATCAGTACAATACCCCAACCATACATTGTACTGAGCAGACCATGGCTCTGAAGAAACTCAGCCGCAGCACTAATGAATAAAACAGCCGCACGTACAGGGCAGCATTTGCTAGATTTACATGGAACCCATGGCCAGCCAGCGGAATCAACAGATGTCAAAGGAGAAAGTGTTTTATAAAAGTAATTATAAAGCAGCTTACAATAAATAAGATACTCACCTATGGGATGCTCAACCTGCAGCCCTCCAGCTGTTGTAAAACTACAACTCCCACCATGCCCTGCTGTAGGCTGTCTGGGGATAATGGGAGTTGTAGTTTTACAACAGCTGGAGGGCTGCAGGTTGAGCATACCATAGGTGTAGGCATGCCAGGGTTATGTAAATAATTTTGCACCTTTATTTTTAGGTGATGTACTCAGGTCATTTTTATTTTAGTATTTTTTGTTTTTAGTTTGTATACCTGGAAAAATGTTAAAAAAAAGGAAAAGTCAGTTTTTCATGTTTTCTTTTGCTTTAAAACAGAATACAGGGCAACAAAAATACTTTTTTTTTTAATTCCGTCCCCTTTCCATAATGGGCATTTTTATATGGGGGATGTATGGGTTATGGTCACTGGAGTCAGGGCTAGAAGCTGCGGTATGGTGTGTGCTGGATTTTTTTTACACTCTGCATCTCTCATATTTATTTGCTTATTTGATTAGCATCAAGGGAAGAACATACTAACTCCATGCAGATCCTTAGTCGGATTCCAAACTAGGAAACCAGCGCTGCAAATCAATCAATCAATCAATCAATCCATCCACACATTATACAAACAAAAAAGTGTAAGAACTGAAAACAGCAGCAAACTAATGTTAACAATAGGCACCAGTGCTAACCACTGAGCTACCATGCTGGCCCCCCATTGTGTCTTTTTTATTGCTAATTTCTACTGTAACTGGATCTGAGGCTTTACAGGGGAAATACAGCCCCTGCCGGCTTTAACAAGGCTGCTAAGATGCATCCACAGCCACCACATGATCGCTAGTTCCAGAGCAGGAAGCAGCATTAGACCTTCCTGATCTGTACCTATAGCAATTAAGGCAGGATCATTATTCTCTATAGGGTGTTGTGCTGTCACTAACAGCGGACTCCTCCTTCCATCTATCTACACATTATACACACAAAAAAGTGTAAGAACTGAAAACAGCAGCGAACTAATGTTAACAATATGCACCGTTCCATAAAATAAAAAGAAAACCTAATATGGAGAACACAAATCCAAAAAGAAAGCTATTACTGACAGATTGTTGGGAACTGCACAGAGCCCCTGTTGTACTTTTCTTATGTTGCTCGTGAAAACCTTATACTGAAACCTCTCCCTCTGAAATAAAAACCACTGAGGTAAAAGTGGCAGGGACATGATTGCTGATATGATAGATCTGCAGAATAATTGTATCCATGGGGATAAATCATTTGGAAGAAAGTATCATCTTTAACGAAAAATGCACATGCCATTATTTGTAGTCCTAACAGCTGAATTAGGTTTTACTTGAAACTGAATGGATTATGTGAGGCCCCGACAATCTCACCACACGAGGCGCCTGTTTCACCGAGTGATGTATGGGAGCAGACTTCTCAGCTGATGAGCAAAATAACGGAAAGAGATTGCACAAATTATACATAAAGAAATCCCCCCGGCCAACAACTGTGATAAAATAACAATGCAGACTCACGTCGTTTATCTCCAACCCTCCCCATCAGGCTTTGTTTGTTTGGCAATCAGTTTTAGGTTTATTTATATTTTTTTATTATTAGTATTATTATTATTTTTTTTTTTTTTTTTTTTTTTGGGGGGGGGGGCATTGTATATGACTTTTTGATCACTTTTAATACATTTTTTGTGGGAGGTGAAGCAAATCAAATTTTATCTTTTTTTCTATTTTGCTATAATGGGAAAAATATTTTTAATTTAATAGTACGGGTGTTTTCGCATACAGCAATGACCATGATGGGCTATTTAACATATTTTTACTTACATTTTGGGGAAAGGGGGTTTTCTGAATTTCATTTTTTTTACATTTCCATAGGGAACTATACCATCGTTAGATTGCTTCTCTCATACACTCCAATGCTAACATACAATGTTCCTACGGCGCTCTGCCACAGGCATGGGATCTATAGGACTTAATGTGCGGCAGCTTCTGTTCATTCTGGAGGCCATAAGCTGCCACGCAATGCATCCGCCTCCCCCGATGTTCGCCGAGGGAAGCCAGTGCACACCTGGACGTTTGACCACAGCATCTGAAGGGCTAAAAGTCCTGGGTGTCTGTTTAAAACAGCAGGCACCGGGCATCCCCTCTGCTTGTGAGTGGGCACCATTTTTAAATGCCGGTCCACTGACACAAATTTACGTGGGGCGGTTGGGAAGGGGTTCTTCTAAATAATAACATCTCATCTATCCACAGAAAAGGTGAGAAAATGTCAGCTCAGTGGAGGGCCCAATAATTAATTGTCCCCTATACAAATGGAGTAGTGGTCCATTCAATTGATAAAGATAGATGAGCAATGTAAAGTATTTGCTAATATGTGTCTGTCTTACAGAGATGGTTTATGATTAGCAACAGGATTTAAAGGACAGAAAAACATCAATCTCATCCAGTCTCCAAAAAAAGATGGAGCGCAGCTTCTCACAGACAGAGCCTTATCTATGTACCGTGCTGCGATCCTGCCTTATCTAGGCAGCTGACATCAACTCCCCCACCCTCTAATGATAGAGAGATGACTCTGCTCAATCTGTCTCAATCTGAGGGTGAAACCAGAACATTTCTATTGCAAGTGCACTAGTGACTGCAGTTAAAGGAAACCTGTCACACTGAACACGGTGTCTGAGCTGTAGGCAGCAGGTTATAGAGCAGGAGGAGCTGAGCAGATTGATGTGTAGCTTTAGTAGAACCTGCATTTTATTCATTTACATTCCTGCTCATTCTGGGCTATGAAGTCAGGGAGGGGGTCCTATCAGTGATTGACAGCTCTCTCTGTATATACAGTTATAGAAGAAAGGCTGTCAAAACTCAAAGGACCACCTCCTTGACGTCAAAGCCCAGAATAAGTAGGAAGGTAAACAAATACAAGTTTTATAACATATTTTCCAGTAAAACTATACATCAATCTGCTCAGCTTCTCCTGCTCTATCAGACAGCATGTTCAATGTGACAGGTTCCCTTTAAAGGTGTTTTATACTGATGTCCTCAGGACAGGTCATCAGTAACTGACTGGTTGGAGTGCCATGGCCTCTTGGCAGCTTACCAAGCACAGTGCCATACATTGGTATCGCAGCTAAGCCCCATTCACTTGACAGGGCTGAGCTGCGCCTAGGCCACATGACCGATGAACGTGATATCACTGGCCTAGGGAGAGGCCGCAGTTCTCACCAGAGCATTGTGGCCTTTTCAAACAACTGATTGGTGGGGGTCCTGGGTGTCTCACCCCCACTGATCAGATACGGATGACCTATCCTGAAGGTAAGTCATCTGTATAGAACACTTGGAAAACCCCTGTAAAACTGGAATATTTTAGAGATTTATATTGACAGTTATAATAAACATACATTCTATTTAAAAAAATGTTTCAACTACAAACATCTATGCCAGGGATCTGCAACCTTCGGCACTCCAGATGTTGTGAAACTACAACTCCCAGCGTGCTCCTTTCACTTCTGTGTAAGTTCAGGCCACAGCCAAGTGTACATGATGGGAGATGTAGTTTCACAACACCTGGAGTGCTGGTGGTTGCTGACCCCCGATCTATGCCATCTCAATACTGGTCCAACCATTGATGAAACAAAGGGTCCATTATAGGCAATGCTCCGCCATGCTACAGCCTATTCACGATACACAATATCGTTCATGCGTTACCTTTTCTTCATATTTGTAATGCTGGTGCAATACTAGCCTACAGGGCTTCTAACCCCATGTAGGAGCACTTCAGACACGGCTTTGTGCAGACATCTTACAGATGAACACCACTAACTTACCGCGCTCCAATGATGGCAGTAGAAAGTATTATTGATAAAAATGTGTACTGCCTGAGGGCATGCTGCAAGAGACTGTCAAGATCTCAGGAAACATCCAGCTACTGATACAGTAAAGTGATTTCAAGTATTCTGTCAGACTTCCAGAAGTCATACCAACAATACACGCTAATATCTATGCAATACCGCGTAGAGGTATTTATCCCCTCCCCCCACGCTACGGCAAAGATTACCAGGTGCACCAGTGGTTCCCCGTCACTTCCACTGGTTACCAGTCACTCGGAAAGTGCTCCCACGCTGATACAAGTGAAGAGGAGTTTACATGTGGCAGATCTGACGGAGAAATATCTGCGACTGAAAATCAATTCCATACATTTCAATGAGGTTGTTTTGGCAGCAAACACGCTGATTTCTGCAACTAACCTGCCACAATTCCCCCTTACTGAATTCATTCTGTTTTTAACCCCTTCCTGACAGTCAGTTTTCATTCCCATACACACACACACAATTTCCCAGAGTCATCACCTTTTTTTCTGGAACAAGTTGTGTTTTTTATATTTTAAACTAGCAGAAGGACCCAGCTTCGCACGGGTATATTTCATCTATTTCATTTACCCTAAGTTCACACCTGAGCGTTTTACAGCGCGTTCAAACACGCTGTAAAACGCTCAACACATGAAAACCAATGCTTTTCTATGGCCCTGGTTCTCACTTGAGCGTTTTACAGCGCGTTTAAACGCGCTGTAAAACGCCCGACACAAACAAGTACTTGAGCTTTTTTTGGGGCGTTTGTCGCGCGTTTTGTGATTTCCTATTTGCAAAAACGCGCTAAAATACGCGCGACTAAAACGCGCGTTTTTAGAACGCTCAGGTCTGAACCCAGGGTTAATGTTTCCGTGTGTCGTTAAAAGATATCGATAGTATCCCCCATAACAGTGAACTCCACAGCCCCCCCCCCCACCCCTTAACACTGATCCACCCATAGTGCCCAGCCTTCTTAACCGCTTCAGCCCCCCTAGCTTAAACACCCTTAATGACCAGGCCACTTTTTACAATTCTGCACTACACTACTTTCACCGTTTATTGCTCGGCCATACAACTTACCACCCAAATGAATTTAACCTCCTTTTCTTCTCACTAATAGAGCTTTCATTTGGTGGTATTTTATTGCTGCTGAAATTTTTACTTTTTTTGCTATTAATCAAAAATGACCGAAATTTTTTCCAAAAAATGACATTTTTCACTTTCTGTTGTAAAAAAAAAAAAAAACTACATTTCTATATAAATGTTTCTATAAATGTATTGTTCTACATGTCTTTGATAAAAAAAAAAAAATAAATCCAATAAGTGTATATTTACTTGTTTGGGTAAAAGTTGGGTAAAAGTTATAGCGTTTGCAAACTATGGTGCAAAAAAGTGAATTTCGGCATTTTGAAGCAGCTCTGACTTTCTGAGCACCTGTCATGTTTCTTCAGGTGCTAGAATGTCAGGAAAGTATAAATACCCCCCAAATTATACCATTTTAGAAAGAAGACACCCCAAAGTATTCGCGGAGGGGCATGGTGGGATCATGTATCATTTCAATATTTTTTCACAAGTTAGCGGAAAATGACACTTTCTGAGGAAAAAAAATAATAAAGTTTCAATTTCTGCTAACTTCTGGCAAAAAAAATAAAATCTCCCACGGACTCACTATGCCCTTCAGTGAATACCTTGGGGTGTCTACTTTCCGAAATGGGGTCATTTGTGGGGTGTGTTTACTGTTCTGGCATTTTGGGCGGGGCTAAATTGTGAGCAGCCATGTAAAACCTAAAGGTACTCGTTGGAATTTGGGCCCCTTTGCGCACCCAGGCTGCAAAAAAGTGTCACTCATGTGGTATCGCCATACTCAGGAGAAGTAGGGCAATGTGTTTTGGGGTGTATTTTTACATATACCCATGTTGGGTGAGGGAAATATATCTGTAAACTGACAACTTTGTAAAAATTTTTTTTAAAAAGTTGTCATTTACAGAGATATTTCTCACACCCAGCATGGGTATATGTGAAAATACACCCCAAAACACATTGCCCTACTTCTCCTGAGTACGGCGATACCACATGTGTGACACTTTTTTGCAGCCTGGGTGCGCAAATGGACCCAAATTCCAACAAGTACTTTCACAGGGCATTTTTACGCATTTAGATTCCAGACTTCTTCTCATGCTTTAGAGACCACTAAAATGCCAGGGCAGTATAAATACCCCACAAGTGACCCCATTTTAGAAAGAAGACACCCCAAGGTATTCTGTGAGGGGTATGGTGAATTCATGTAAAATTTTATTTTTTGTCACAAGTTAGTGGAATATGAGACTTTGTAAAAAACAAGAAATAAATAAAAAAAAAAAAATTCAATTTCCGCTAACTTGTGCCGAAAAAAAAAAAAATTCTGTGAACATGACATGCCCCTCACGGAATACCTTGGGGTGTCTTCTTTCCAAAATGGGGTCACTTGTGGGGTATTAATACTGCCCTGGCATTTTAGGGGCCCTAAAGCGTGAGAATCCAAATACGTAAAAATGCCCTGTGAAATCCTAAAGGTACTTATTGGAATTAGGGCCCCTTTGCGCATCTTGGCTGCAAAAAAGTGTCACTTATGTGGTATCGCTGTACTCAGGAGAAGTAGGGCAATCTGTTTTGGGGTGTATTTTTACATATACCCATACTGTGTGTGAGAAATATCTCTGTAAATGACAACTTTTAAAAAAAATTTATACAAAGTTGTCAATTTACAGAGATATTTCTCTCTTCCGTTCCGCAAAAATATAGAACATGTCCTATTCTTGTCCGCAATTGCGGACAAGAAAAGGCATTTTCTATATAGTTCTGGCAATGTGCGGATCTGCAAAATGCAGAAAGCACATTGCCGGTGTCCGTGTTTTGCGGATCCGCAAAACAAATATAAAAATGTGAATGGAGCCTTACAGGGGCTCCCCCTGTGATCAGTGACAGGGGGGTGATCAGGGAGTCTATATGGGGTGATCAGGGGTTAACAAGGGGTTAATAAGTAGAAGGGGGGGAGGAGGGGGCTTGGTGCTACTTTACATAGCTACCTGGTCCTCTGGTGGTCGATCCCAGCAAATGGGACCACCAGAGGACCGGGTAGCAGGTATATCAGACGCTGTTAACAAAACAGGGTCCGATATACCTGTTTGATGCGATTTATTTTGGATTTACAGCCTGCCAGCGATTGATCATCGCTGGCAGGCTGTAGTATAACTGCTGAGACGCGATCTGCTGTGAACGAGCGCGCGCGTTCACAGCAAATCTCGCCTCTCGCGAGAAGACGCGCCGCCGCGTCAAGGAGGAACAGACCTGCCGCCGCCTGGACGCAGCCCTGCGTTAGGCGGTCGGCAGGTGGTTAAAATGGGACCTCCACAGCATCCCATCCCCTTAACTTTGACCTTTACAGCAGCCCGCCCCTTTAACAGTGAGTTTAACAGCACCATACTCCCTAGACAGTGACCGCCTCAGGGGCCCGCACCCTTAACAGTGACTTCTACAGCACCCCACACCTTAACACTGAACTCCATAGGGGACTGTCCTCTTATTTGTGTCCTCCACTGTTCCCTGCCCCCTTAACAAAGACCTCCAAAGCACCGGTACATTTAACAGTGACCTCCACAGCAGCCTGCTCTTTTTATAGTGGCCACTGCCCCATAAACAGTGACCTCCATAGGACCCTTTAAGGCTAGGGCTACATGATGACATGTGTTGCGCAACATTTTGTCGAACCAATGTCGAACCAATTTTTATAATGATAGGTTATGGTGTCGCACTGCGACATGCTGCGACTGTGACACGACAGTTACAAAAAATCCATCCAAGATGGAGGCATGTAGCATTGGGGCGTACCAATCGCGTTCACACACTGGGAGGGGGCCCGCTGCGCTCACATGTAACGCGGCGCGGAATTTTCTCTGTACTTAATGCCGAGCCCCGTCAGAGCGCTCATTTCACGTTCATGATACGATCTTCTGCAGTCTCTACGCCTCAAGCATCAGGTCCCGGCACCGCCACTCTAAAACTAGTCTCAAATTAAGCAGGTGGGCGGAGTCTGACTAACGTAGATTAGGCTCCGCCCGCCAGCTTAATGTGTGACTAGTTTTAGTGTGGCAGCGCCGGGGCCTGATGCTGGAGGCGTAGAGACTGCAGAAGATCATATCATGAAGGTGAAATGAGCACTCTGACGGGGCCCGGCATTTTTTATAATGGTAGTCTATGGTGTCGCATTGCAACATGCGACAGTCGCAAAAAAATCCATTCAAGATGGATTTTTCTACGACTGTTACGCCGTAGTCGCAGCATGTTGCAATGTGACACCATAGACTACCATTATAAAAATTGTCGTGCGACAATAATGCAACAAAATGTCGCGCAATAAATGTTGCACTGTAGTTGTGCTCTATTTGTCGCGTGACAAATGTCGTCGTGTGAACGTATCCTTAGGCCCCTTTCAGACGAGCGAGTGTGAGGCACCGAGCCTGACCTTCCAGCACTGCCGGGGTCACATAGCATTATATTGATATTGATGCTATGTAATCCTTAGGCCTCTTGCACACGGCCATTGTGGGTCCGTTACTTGCAAATTGCGGCCCCCAATGCACGGGCAACGTCCATGCGTCGGCCGGGACGGATCAAAACCCATTTAACTTGAATGGGTCTGTGATCCGTCCACACCACAAAAAAATAGAACGAGTTCTATTTTTTTGTGGTGCGGAGGTACGGACAGAAACACCACGGAAGCACTCCGTAGTTCTTCCGTGGGGTACCGTTCCATGCTTTCGTTCCGCATCTCCGTGATTGCGGACCCATTCAAGGGAATGTGTCCGCATCGGTGATGCAGAGTGCACACGGGCCTGTCCCCGTGTATTGTGGACCCGCCGTATGAGGGCCGCAATACGGCCAAGGGCAGACAACGGCCGTGTGCAAGAGGCCCTACAGTTCTGGAATGTATTGGACAACAAGCACAACATTATGTCATCTAATACATGCCAGAACTCTAAGGGTTACATAGTACCATGAATCAATATCAGGCCGGGTGCTTCGCTGCGAGTCCACAGTGAGACGCTCGCTCATCTGAAAGGGGCCTTAGGCAAGCCTCTTTTTGGCAAGCATATTTCTTATACAGTACAATAAATATGTCAGGGTCCCTTTAAAGGGAGCCTGTTACCAGTAAATTTACTGTTAAACCAGGCACGTCGTCTTGTAGGTGTACTTTTCACTTCACAATCAGTTGCTACATTCTTGGCACTGCTTTGCTGCCACTGTCGTTGGCATTTATAGAAGAGAGCTCTTTATGGCTAGCTGTCATGGGGGGCACTCTGTCTGGCACTATTTTAGCTGGGAGCACTCTTATGACAGGTCTGAGGAGGCATGCATAGCTGGTATTCGCTATCTGGTGCCCCTTGAATCATTGTGTCATGCACCACTGCCGATGCCCTGGCCTTCCCTTGCTTAGTTCACAGGGCCAGATTCCGGCATAGTCCTCTCATTTGTCTCTGTCAATCAAAGAGAGGGAGGGGCTGTCATCAGAAGCAGAGGGAGCAACGGTCCACCGTGTGGCTTGGGCCTGCCCTCATAGGACTTAAAGGGAAACTGTGACCATGAAAATGCAAAATACAGTACAGTCAGCATGTTATAGAGCAGGAGGAGCTGAGCTGTTTGATGTATTGTTTTCTGTGACAAGATTCTGTATAACTTTGTATTTTATTCATTTATATTCCTGCTCCTTCTGGGCTTTGAAGTCCATGAGGCGGTCCCATCAGTGACTGACAGCTGTGTATACAGTCATAGAGAGAAGGCTGTCAATCACTGATAGGGCCGCCTCCTTGACTTCAAAGCCCAGAAGGAGCACGGAAATGAATGAATAAAATACAGGTTCTACTGACTCCTTTTCCACAAAACTATAAATCAATCAGCTCAGCTTCAGCATAGCTGGCTCTATAACCTGCAGCTCAGACACCAAGTTCAGTGTGACCGGCTCCCTTTAACCGCTCACTTACATATGGATTAAAGGTACATTTTCTCCAAAATGAAGCAACAGCTCACAAAGAGTGAAAGGCACCATTACATTCAGCTGGGCTAACCTCACAAGACATTGTGCCTGGTTTAAGGGTGAATTTCCTGGTGATGGTCTTCCTTTAAAGGAATATTTTGAGGAAAAACTGGTCTTCTATGTACTGACTAGTGCAGGGCGGAACGTGATGGTGCATGGCACAAGGATTTATAGGCCACCAACTTGAGAATAGCATTCAAGAACATCTCCACAGATCTGTCATGACACCTAGCTCCAGGCAATCTGCTGCCCCTACTACAGCTAGCCACAAAGCGCTCTCTTCTTTAAGTACCAACCACAAAGTGGCAGCCAAACACTGCCCTCCATAGTAATACCAGGCACTAAGAAGAGAAGGGAGCCTTATTCCCCTGCATTAGACGGGTGCAGTTGTCTTCTGAGATGACACAAACATGTCCAGGTTCGGGAGGCTCTGCAGAACAGCACTGCGGGCAGCAGGCTGCGGTCCCCAGAATGTTCTTCAGCAAGGAGAATATTTCATATCCTGTCTATACAGCACCTTGTAATCAATTATGGAAGATCCAGGCGTTTTCTAGGGAGTACGCTGTATACATGCACAAATATCGTGTACAATATCATTTAAATAAAACGTGGTCACCAACATGAAATACAGCACAAAGGTTCAACGATGATAAAAATAGAAGAACATGTTTAAATATCTGTCATTATGTTCCATTTATAGGCACACAGAGGCAGCTCGAGTACTAAATCCCGAGTCCTCCTGTGTCTTTGTATCTTGATGGTGCATTCAGCATTGTTACTTGTGAATTCTTTCTTCCATAATTCTATCATGACACACTGAGCTCTATGAACTCCAGCCGTGTGGCTGTATTATATTCTTCTCGGAAAATTATGTATGGCACACAATTATATTAAATAGCTGATTAAAGGTGAAAGTGGGACGGCTAGTATTTGTAAAGAATGGCGGAGGTCCACTTATATTATTGACGGGGCAGAAATCCTTTTTTTGACAACCCGCTCAGGAAAGCTTTTGTGTTGTAGTTTTTTTTTCAACTTAGACTATGACTCTGTACGCAAAGGGGAAAAACAGTGTGCTCACCGCTATAGACCGAGACTGTAAAATAATATGGATCGTAAATAACGCTTGCCCAAACTCCAGATGGATCCTGATATGCCCGAAAGCACAATCATATATTTCCGGTGCGCGCTTCACATCTTCGGATCTGCTAATTGTAAATTATTTTTACACTTTCTGTGTTTGTACACTCAGCAGCAAGGGCCACCAAGGTAATACTGACTTCATGAGCCCTCCTTTATATAAAACCTTATCAGCAGAAGAAAGAGCAGGATGACTATTGATAAAGCCATATTTTGTCACCGGGTAAAGCATATTATATGACTTCTCCGGTAATGGTTTTCAATGCAATTTATTCCAAAGTTGAAACATGAAACCTTGCTAAATTCCCAGACTCAGACTTGGTCTGAAAGGAAGAAGTTTACTCGCTGCTCACAATAAAGTTCTAATGGATTTAGCATGACTTCATTTACATATATATTTAGTGTGTTAAAGCAAGCAGACTGCTTATGTTTCCGGTGTTATTGCCTGTACTGCGATTTTGTGACTATGGGAGATGTCTTAGCATGGCTTTGTACTGCTATACGGGGTAATACCAGCACTTTATAGCTGCATTAAAACCAGATCTGTGCACATTCCCATCCGATATTTACTTCATTCACATATTAGATATGTAGCTGAGTTTATATGGTACAACATACACCTTCAATAGCTGCTGCATAAATGCTTGCTCTGTTCACTGCGTTTCTGCTTTTTTTTTACGTAATGCAAAAAAACCTGAATAAACACCACAGCTCCATTTTTGAAATGGTAGAAAGACAAAAAATGCACCAAATGAACAGAACTGCAGGCAGAGAAAAACGCTTGTGTGTCCTCCGTTTTCTATATTTCCCACTAGCCTTCAGCTCATACTTGGAGCTGGCGTTATTAGGGAACAAGCACATGGTGCAGATTTGTGTGCAGAAAATTCTAATGAAATCTGCACCAAAATTGCATAAAAAGACAGACATAAATTCGCACTTTTTATTGCCGTTTTAGTGTGTTATTTGTGCTGCTTTTGCTGCAGATTTTATGCTTAAGTTAACAACCCTCTATGTGGAAAACAACTCAGGCACACGACCGTTACATGTTTTGCGGTCTGCAAAACACGGATACCAGCAGTGTGCATTCCATATTTTGCGCAACGGAACATTTGGCCCATAATAGAACAGTCCTATCCTTACCTGTAATGCGGACAATAATAGGACTCATTTTTTTTTTTGCGGAACAGAATGCACATTGAGTCATTTAGTTTTTTTTTTTTTGCGGTCCCAATGGTTCTGCATATGGACCGCGAAAAAACAGAACAGACACGAAAAAGAAAAGTTTGTGTGCATGAGCCCTAAATAAGGTGCAGAATCGCACAAAGAACAGACATGCTGCAGATTCGAAAATCCGCACAGCAGATCAATTTCAACACAGAAAAAAAAAAGTAAAGGTGTACATGAGATTTCCCCAAGTATGATTCAATAAGCTGGTACTGTATTACGCTGCTTTATTTCTGCACGAAAATTCATGCATAATCCGCATTGTGTGCAAGTAGCCTTACAGCAAGAAACACACCAAAAACGCAAAAGTGTAGAAAACTGTCAAAAAAAAAAAATGGTGTTCGAAAGAGTCCCCTGTCTTCTCAAAACAAAAGGTTCAGACATTGAAATTTAATATGCCTGATCCTTAATTCCTCATATATTAAGGGAGAGTGGGGAAGCCCGGTACACATAAGGTAGTCGGCATGTTCACATTTCCCTTAGGCCTCATGCACACGACTATTGTTTTGGTCCGAGTCCGAGCCGCATATTTTGCGGCTCGGGTGCGGACCCTTTTACTTAAATGGGGCCACAAAAGATTTGGTCAGCACTCGGTGTGCTGTCCACATCTGTTGCTCTGTTCCGTGGCCTCGCAAAAAAAATAGAGCATGTCCTATTCTTGTCCGTTTTGCGGACAATAATAGGCATTTCTAAGATGGGCCGCGTTCCGTACCGCAAATTGCAGAACGGAATGCGGAGCAGCTTGTGTTTTGCAGATCCGCGGTTTGCGGACCGCAAAACACATACGGTCGTGTGCATGAGGCCTTGCGTGTATGGGGCCTAAAGCATTCTGCTATTTTATGGCCTGTATTGTACTCACCAGACTGAAGGTTTCTAGCAAAGTGTGGGTAAATGGAGCAGAACTTGGGGTGTGCTTTAGGGCTCATGCACACATGCCACAGAAGGAAGGCATGGAGCGGAAGCTCACGGAAGCACTATGGAGCAAGTGTATGGGTCAGCATCCACCAACGGCAGCCACGTTCATGTGCAAGAGCCCTAAATCTGTAGTCATGTTTCTGGAAAATTCTCTTCAGGGTCTAGGAACTTGTAAGGCTAGGACTGCACGGTGACAGTAACCCAATGTAAAATCATCAACTGCAGATAAGCCAACAGGATTTTACAACAATTTATTGTGATTTTCTCTCTTAATATAAACTCAATGTAGTCTAAATATAAACACAAAACAGGCCTCCAGGTATGCCCCACAAGTGACAGGCCCTGGGATCCCCCACAAGTGAAAGCCCTGGGATCCCGCAAAACTAAAAGCCCTTGGATTCCCTAAGAGTGACAACCTCAGAATACCCCAAAAGAGTGACAGCCAAAGGAATTCCATAGCAGTGACAAAGAAAAGAAAGCTCGAGAAGTGCATTCCACTAATGGAAGAAATAGTTTTTAAGCTTATGGCCATTTTCACGCCTCTCCAGAGATGTTCAGTTGAGTTCAAGTCAGGGCTCTGCCTCAGCCACTAAAGGATATTCAGAGTTGTCCCTAAGCTATTGTCTTGTTGGAAGGTTAACCTTTGGCCCATTCTGAGGTCAAGAGCACTCAGGATCAGGTTTTCATTAAGAATATATCTGTACTTTGCTCCTTTCAGCTTGCCTTAAACTCTGACCAGTCTCCCTGTCCCAGATGCTGAAAAACAGCCTGCCACCACCATGCTTCACTGAAGGGATGGTATTGGGCAGGTGATGAGCTGTGCCTGGTTTCCTCAAAACATGATGCTTAAAATTGTGGTCAAAAAGTTCAGTCTTAATTTCATAAGACCAGGGAATCTTGTTTTTTTGTAGCCCGAGAGTCCTTTGGGTGCTTTTTGCAAACTTTCATGTGGCTTTTACTAATGAGAAGCTTCTTTCTGGCAGCTCAGCCATAAAGCCCAGATTTGTAGAGTGCTGCAGTGATGGTTCTGAAAGCTTCTACTATCTGCCGAAATGATCTTTGTATTTATGAGATAGTGTTAAGCCCGTTTCATCCTACTGGTTAAGTAAAAGAAGGCTGCCACTATTTTTCCATGACCTCCATGTTTAATAATCGATCCACATCTCGTGACACTGATGTGGGTATAGTGTCACACTCACATCTTGTTTTGCAGTGGTGATGCAACCATCCAGTGGGCAGACTGTTCACGTAGCCCCAGTGAGCCGAAAAAGGTGCTAAAGGAGTGAGAATTCCGGCTTGGCTAGCCAAGTCTGCCTTCTGAATAAACCGTGAAGACAATGTGGCCCCTCGTTTGTTAGTGGGGTGAAATTGTGATTCTAGTGCTAAACAAAAAAATAAAGTAGGGGTGCAAGAAGTGGCTGTGTTTTGGTGTTCTGCAACAACAAAACTGTGGCAAAATTAGCATTTTGATGTGATTTTGTGGTAGTTGTGGCTAAAATAGATTTTATTTAAAGAGGCTCTGTCACCTGGTTCAAGCCTACCCTACCAGGCATATAGCCTGGTAGGGCTGATGACACAAACTAAAACCATACCTTTATTTCTCATGTGGTAGGTCCGGTATGGCCGAAAAAGCAACTTTTAAAAATATGCAAACTAGGAGCACTCGGAGACGGGCTGATGCCTTCCGAGCACTGCTTCTGCAACGCCCCCGTTCCTTGCTAATGCCGGCCTTCTGCATCTAATCACAGCCCCATGTCCTTTGATTAACAGCACTAGACCCACCGGTCTAGCACCGATTTCTCCAGGGGTGTGGAAATTTAAAAAAGAAAAACTACTTGTCGAAGGACTAAAGCGGGGGCTCGATCTACTTGTCCCCCCCATGACAATCTACTTGTCCTGATAAAAAAAAAAAAATATTTAAAATCAAAACCATATTTAAATAAGGTCTTAAAGACATTGGTGCCGCATACCGGTCTAGTGCAATCTGCAGGAATGCTGCGACCACTATTTTAGCAGATGGCACTGGACTGGAACACAGGCAGTAATGTGCCACCACTGCGGGCGAGAAGGTGGCTGCCGTGCCATGGACTTCAATGCTCTGCCACGCTTCTTTATGCAGGGAGGTGGCCAGCTTGCGTTCAAGTCTTTGTGCGTGAAATGACTATAAGTTTAGTCCTTGTTCACACCAGATGATTCTGTCCAGAACTCACATCACAGCCGGCTCATGCCTGGAGGGGGCGTGACGATCTATTGAAGTGAATGGCACCGTAGCCACAGCCGCAGGCGATCTGTGGCTGACGCACTGTTATGGGGGGGCACTGTGGCTGACGCACTGTTATGGGGGGGGCACAGTGGCTGACGCACTGTTATGGGGGGGCACTGTGGCTGACGCACTGTTGCTGACGTACTGTTATGGGGGGATCCTTGGATGACGCACTGTTATGGGGGATCTGTGGCTGACACTGTTATGGGGGGGATCTGTGGCTGACACATATATAGCATCTTATGCTATATATGTGTCATCCACATATACCCCATAACAGTGTCAGCCACGGACCCCAAACACTGTGGGGGGGGGGGCGGCACTCGCAGTGGCCGGTGCAGTGTTACTCTGCAGTAATACACCGGCCCCACAGCTCCTATACAGTATTTATGTAGTTAATCTCTTTAGAAGTAGCCCGACCTAATAACTATTGTTGCACAGGCTCCCCGGGCAGCTTGAGTTTAACATCTCTCTTCCTCCATGCTCCGCCCACTTTATGAATGAAGGGGCAGACGGCGCATGGAGGAAGGAATAAATATGTTAAACTCAAGCTGCCCGGGGAGCCTGCGCAACAATAGTTATTAAGGTCGGGCTACTTCTAAAGACATTAACTACATAAATACTGGATAGGAGCTGCGGGCCGGTGCTAAATTCCGGTATCCCGGCAGAGCCCGCTACTTGCCAGCAGCAGGGCTAAGTTACTTAACAAATTACATGCCCGGCGCTACATGTCCCGGGCGTCGGGCGATAGGAATTCCACACCCCTGTTTCCCGCGCCTAGCCCTAGATCAAATCCTTTCTGTAAAAAAACTCTAAGATTTGTGCTACTGAGGGGGATGAACAGCCTGGGTGGACTACTGATAATCAGGAACCAATTTTTTTCCCAAATCTTATTGTATATTGCCAATGTTACCGGCTTACGGCTCTTTAGTAGGGTTGAAATAAGAGTGTCAGATAAACCCTGCTTTTTTAGCATCTGCCTTTCAGGAGCCATGCTTTCAGATTCAATTTCTTCAGATCTGGATGAAGTAGAGGTCCCTGGGAAAGAAGACTGTAGTAATTCTGGCTCCTCTAAGGTCATTTTTTTTAGGAGCGGATACCAACTTCTCTTTGGCCATGCTGGTCCTATGAATACGATTTTCCTTTGGGCTTTTGTTGATCTTTTGCAGAACCACTGGGATGAGAGGAATTGGTGGAAAGGCATATGCTAGCTTCATGTTCAATTTTTAAGACATTGCATCCACCCCTAACGGGCTTTCCTTGGGGTTTAGAGAAAATAAGTGGTCTGTCTGAGTATTCTTCCTGGAAGCGAATAGATCCACCTGAGGAGATCCCCATTTGTGGCAAAGCTCCCGAAAAACCTGTTTGTTCAACATCCATTCTCTGGGTAAAAATCTTTTCCTGCTTAGGAAATCCCAAGTAATGTTTTTTAGCCCTCTCAGGTGTAAGGCCGAGATTGATAGTACATTGCTCAGCCCAGATGAAAATCAGATTCACAATTCTTTAAAACTGAGGGTTTTGTGTTCCTCCTTGGTGTCTGAAGTAACATACTGTGGTCATATTGTCTGACAAGATTTTTAGATGTTTTCCCCTCAGGCTCTGGCTTTCTACTTTTAATGTTTTCAGAACTGCAGTTAGTTCTCTTGCATTCAAGGATCTTTGTTTTTCTATCAAAGACCATTCTCCTTGAAAAAAACTGGTTTTCTATTTGGGCTCCCCGGCCTCTCAGGCCGGCATCAGTGGTCACTACCGTGAAGGGATTTTTTTATTCCAGAGTAACCCTTTTTGAAGATTTACTGGATCTATCCACCAGTTTAGAGTATTTTTTATTTTTGTTGGTATTAAAATCCTTCTGTCTAAGGCCTTTGGGTTTCTGTCTGATCTGGAGAGGATCAGATTTGAAAGAGGTCTGGAACGAAACTGCACCCAAGGCATGGGGATAAAGGACGTTATTATTCCTAACACATGTATGGCTTCCTTGATGGAACAACTTCTTTTCTTTTTGAAATAGGATATTTCTGTTATGAATGGCTCTCGTTTGGGTGTTGGAAGAAAACCCGTTTTACAGAATCCAGAAGCATCCGCAGGAAAAAAAAAAAAATCTGTAATCCATCTGGAGATCTGATTTTTTTTAGATTGACCAGCCACCCCAGTTCATAAAGTAGATTCAGAGTTGTCTGAAGATGTTCTGTCAGGACTTCCTAGATCGTCTAGATATGGGACGATGATTATGTTCAGTTGTCTCAAATAGGCCATTTCCACTGCTATCTTGGTACAAATGTGAGGGGCCAATGAATTCCCAAAGGGTAGACCCAGAAATTGGTAGCAATAGACTATGTCGTCTATCTTTACTGCAAACCTGAGATATTAATGATAATCCGGATGTATGGGGATGTGGTAGTAAGCATCCTTAAAGTATAACTGTCAAAATTTTTTTTTTTTTACTATTGGATTCTGGTGATTAATATTACCTTGTTGGCCCTGTTTTAATTTCTGATTCTTAAATAAATAACCCCTAAAAGCCACCTCAAAGTCCCCAGTATTGGCTATTGTTACCTGAGATAAAATCAGGTTGCTATGCTCCTTCCGTCTACCAGATGAGAGGACGGAGCACGCTGCGTGCACTGGGAACTGATAGTGAGTCAACATTGTAAGGGAATGTATAAAAAGCCAGGTTCTTCCTGACAGGAGATAACAGTGCTGGGCTGTGTGTGTGAACTTCTCCACATGCCTGTACTTGGCAGACACTCCCTTAGCAGTGAAGGACAATGTAGAGCCCAGTGTATAAATGACAGCCTTATCTGATAAGAGGAGAGCTTGTAGAATGACTACAGGCTTCAGCCAGACCTGGAAACTTCACTGCAAGACCCCCCTATACAGAGCTGGTCTTCACTAACTTCACTGCAAGACCCCCCTATACAGAGCTGGTCTTCACTAACTTCACTGCAGGCGTCCTATGGATTAGCCTCAGGGCTGAGGGCGGCCATCTTAACAGAATAGTGAAATTGCAGTTATATGCAGACTGGTTGCTAAGGGCTGAATCTTATTAAATAAGGGGTAAGTAAGTCTAATAGTTATTGATTCAGGTATATTATCATATTAGTAACTACATATATGAAAACTGAAATTAGGGTCTAAATGTGACAGTTATCCTTTAAAGGTCTATTGTGCACATTAACACCCCTGGTGTGAAGAGAGGGGTTGCTGTCTGGATTAATTTAATCTTGAACCTTTAGTAAACAACCAAGAATATAGCTGCTGCGGGGCCACAGGTCCATGCCCATGCCAGGCTGACGAAGGCTTGCGCAAAAACTCGCATCGGGGGCTTGCGCCATCCCGGAGGAGAGACACTAATGGGTATGCTTTACTAGTTGTAGTTTTGATTATGCACTTGCACTTTGACATATGGTCTGTACTGTGAATTACTCCTTTGCCCTCTGTCCCTCCTTTTGGATGCCGCCTTTCATTGCACCCCTCCTTTATGTCTTATATGCACATATGTATTGTTTGTATGTTTTTATACTTTATGTACATCAATAAATTTGATTTTATACCTATGCGGTCTGGTACTACTCTTTGTAGGTATTGAACCTGTAGTAACTGATCCACCTGTTTAGAAACTTCAGATTTATGATAGTCCTGAATGATCCATCATTTTTTATATATTTTTTTATTAGAAATAATTTTGAGTAATGGCCCTTGAATTGTTGGGACTGTGGGTCTGGAATTATGGCTTTCATGCTGGATAATTATTGTATACCCTGCACCATCTGGTATTTCAGCGAGGTTGTTTGAGGGATCGTTACACAAAATTTTTGAGGAGGAAGGGATCTGAACTTTAACTTGTAGCCCTCTTGAATCGTCTGGATTATCCAAGGGTTCTGTGTGATCAGAGTCCATTGCTTCCCTGTGTTATTGGAGGTATTCAGATTGAGTAGGAACACTCTGCCTTTTCTACCTTTAGGGTAGCTCCATCTTCCGGTCTTACCCTTTCCTCGTCCAGAAAAATGTTGTGCTGGTCTTGACATTTTCCAAAAGGACTGGGTCTTCCTAGGTTTTACTTCTGCGAAACCTTTTTTACTGTCAGCCGCCTTTTCTAGAATCATGTCTAATACTGGCCAGAACACATAGGAACCCAAAAATGGAATGGAACATAACTTGTTTTTTGAAGCAATGTCGCCAGACCAGCTTTTTAGCCATAAAGATCTCCTGGAAGTATTTGCTAATGTACCATTTTTTAACGCAAACCGAATAGACTCGGCTGAGGCATCCGCTAAGAAAGCTGTAGCCATCTTTAAGAGCGGGATAGAGTAAAGCAGTGTTCCCCAACTCCAGCCCTCGGGGCACACCTTCCGGTCATGTTTTCAGGATTTCCTTAGTATTGAGCAGGTGATACAATTAGTGTTGATGCATCAGGACTTACCTCAGGCATTCGTTATGTGGGATATTCTCAAATCCTGACCGGTAGGTGGGCCCTGAGGGCTGGAGTTGGGGAACACTGGAGTAAAGAATCTTTTCCATGGCTGTTCTTAGTCTAAGATGGCTTTCAAACTGATTTAACCACAGCCCCATCGCTCTGGCTACAGATGTAGCCACAATATTAGTGTTGATCAGAGCTGAAGAACATTCCTAAGCTCTTTTAAGAAGACCTTTGGTTTTCCTATCCATAGGATCCTTCAAATGCGAGGAGTCCTCAAAGGGAATAGATATGTTTTTGTGACTTTGGCCACCTTAACATCTATTTTTGGGATGTCGTCCCATAGCTTAGTATCGTCTGGATTGAATACAAGACAATTTTTGAATTCTCTTGGGATAGATAATTTTCTTTCTGCATCTTCCCACTCTTCCAAAATCATTTCTTTTAAATTGAAATTAACAGGGAATAATTTCCTCATTTTAGTTCTCAAGCCCCCAAACATTTAATCTTGTATTAATTTAGTCTGCTGCACCTCTTCCACCTTCATAGTCCCTCTTACTGCCGATAGCTGATAGTCTATTACTCTAAGGAAAATAAATAATTTTTCAAGTCATCCGAAGCAACTGAAGGCAGACATTCATCATCTACCTCGCCTTCAGAAAAATACAGCCCTTCCAAATGCTCATTTGAATCCAACTCCATTTGAATCCTCATCTTTTTGAGTGCAGGAGGGGAGATCGGAGGAGGGTTTAGACAAGAAACTGTTGCCTGAACCTCTTCCTGAATCATACAGCTAAGATCCGATAAAAAAGACAGTTGTTCCTCTTTAAGCAGTTTGGCAATGCAGTCAGTACATAGTTGTTTTTTGTGTGTGTCTTGTAATTTTCTGCCACAAGTTGCACATTTCCTCAGTCTTTTCCTAGGTTTTGGCAGGGATTTAAGTCCCACCCCTTTATCCACCTAGGGAAAACGAAGAAGCCATCTTTTTAGTTAAAAAGGAACACCTACAAGCCCCTGTGCAGAGGTGTCAGAGACTGGCTCAGCCTTAGAAGACATAAGGGCCTCCATGGTAGGGTTAGTAGACCTATCTAGGAGCGGTTTTCCCCTTTTTGTGGAGTTTACCTTTCTTGCCCACCCTCTGCAGCCGCTCCTCCTCCATCTTAAGGGGACTCAAACCCCACCCCCCCACCCCCCGGGGGAGTTGACCCCGTATGTGAGACCGCATTTCCCGGGTCTCCAGCGTACAAGCTGGGCACCACCATTTTGTTTCCGTCACTTCCAGTACGTGTGACAACGCCGAAAGTGACGTCAGGCACCGCCTTCACATGTGCAGTCGCCTGGGTGAAGGAGAAGGTGTCCGCTGAGCCAAGAGCCCCTCGGAGGGAAAGCGGCCTCAGCCTCTCATCTACCGCGGCCCAAAAAGCGAAGATGAGGTGTGTTAGAGAACCCCCGGAGGGGGAGCTAGCTGGGCTCCCTGTTTAGTTGTGAGGGGAGAGCGGACATCCACCGACCAGTTGGAGCCCATATAAGTTTTCTTTTCTTCTTGTTTCGTCCCCCTGCATGGGAGTTCACTCCCTATCCTTGTTGGGACAGAAAGACACAGGAGAATGGGGGTTGGACCCTTTAAACTTGTCTCACTTGCTGTCTCTGCAGAGATGGGGATGGACATCCTCCCATGTGCTGTCATGGAGGATGTCCTGGAAATAGGTTGTTTTTGCAGTGGGATTACTGTGGTCATGGTCTTCTGCTACGTTCATACTTTGTATTACAATGGCTGAAGGCCACAGGTAGAACCCACAGCATAAACTGGCATGGTGCGTACTGAATCATTACAACGCAAGTGACTTTACACTGCATGTTTTCTCCACATTTATAAAATCTCATCCACTTTGCTTGTACTGTAAACTCTGTACATTTTCCAAACGAAAATGCTAGTGTGGATAACCCGCAGCATTTACACAACTGGCCGTACCCCAACACCGGCATTTTTATATACCAGGCTAAAGGCTCATGCACATGGCATTTGCTGTCCGCAAAACACAGAACCACAAAAAATATGGATGACGTCTGTGCACATTCCGTGTTTTGTGGAACAGAACAGCTGGCCCCTTCCCTTTTTGTATGGTTCTGCATACGGTTCACAAAAAAAAAAAAATGGAACGGACGTGGAAAGAAAATACGTTTGTGTGCATGAGACCTTAAACTGTTTGTCTGAGTGAAATACACCAAGCGTGTTAAGAGGCACGTGCCTAAAAAATTTGGAGCTTCTTTGACTGTTCTAAAGAGGGAACATATAATCAATGCCTTCGAAGAGTTGGCCTAGGTTTGTGCTACAATTTGCATGATCTTCCGTCTTTAACAAAATTTCCTGTCCCTGCCCCTTTGTCAAAAGTGGTAGGAGAGAAAAGTTGTACATTTTTGTGCAAATATCCACCAAAATGTGCAAATTTATTACTCCAAAGTACTGGCAAAAACCCAAGTAAAAGCCCCCACATTTGTGCTTTAATTGCTTACAGTTGTCAAGATCTCTGCTTGCATTAATTGAATGGTAACCATCAATGTTCACCTCCAGAAATCCTGGTGACACACAGATGCACAGATAATGATATGACGTGCAGTGACACAAGTACCATATCTGTGTTTCCGTTATATGACCAGGACAAATATTTGTCCTTTGGAAGTAATCTATGAAAATTCTCAATTACAGTAAGCAGAGATCTTGAGGAATTCCACTGCAGCTTGATACACCTAAGTAATGTAGAAGTGCTGACCTCTACATAACGTAGGTTCGTGATCCGGTGGCCGTTCAACAAGATTAAATCTATGCCAAAAACAGCCGTAGAAAATAAATGATGGATGAGACGGGCATGCCCTCTTCCCCACCCCCTTTTCTGGGAATTTGAGAAAAGAAGCGCAAGTGGTATACATGGGGAAAAAGGAGCACATTTTGCCGCAAAGCACCTTTAAATAAGCCGGAAAAAAAATGTATATTTTTTCATAAATTACCCCAAAAGTATATTAGCAAATTGCTGAACATTCATGAAATGATGAATAAACTTAATTTGCTTAAACTGAAATATGCCTGTGTTTCCCTCATTATACAGTGGTTATTAGTGAGTAGCTTAGGCTTTAGCATGCTGTACACGACTCTGTTATGTCTGTTCTTATATAAGGGCCCATCCCACTAAATAGTGAAATGCTACAATACTTTTTTTTTTTGTTTATGTCAGTTTTCTCTTTTTGTGTATATAAGATTATTCATTTTTACATTAGTAAGACATATGGCAGCCTCGCTCACTTGATGCTGCTGCTGGGTTGTTTGTCACTGGAAAATTAATTAAAAACTACAAAAAGCACAAAACTACATACCACAAACATGGTCCTGAAGTTATTCAGATCCGTAAAGAATTCCTCCACAGAAACCTTCTTTGCATCCAGAACGTAATATTCCATGACACTTTGATAGAGCTTCTCCATGTTTTCATACATTCGTGACAGCTTCTTAAATTGCTCTCTTGCGCATACAGCAAAACTGTGAAATGCTGTTAAGGCAGATACTAACAGAATAAAAAACACATATGTAGACCTAACAAGCCATATAATCAGTTCTATGAACTACATAAAACCAAGCTGTACAGTATTTAGGAGCTTATTGATAGAAGACTACTATGTATGTATGTATATATATATATATATATATATATATTTATACACCGTGAACTCTGTCAGGTTCTTCAAACCATTTGTGAACATTTTTTTGTGTAGCACTGAAAGAGGCCACTGATGTTAGGGAATGTTATTACCATGGAGTGATGTTCTTGGACTGCAGCAATGTTAAGCAGGTGGTACGTATCAGAGTGGGGCAAACACATTAGATGTGTATAGACTGAACATGCCGATTGTCAGTTTGGCCAACAGTCTAATGAGTATGGTGGCCTTCCAACTTCAGCAGTCAGGGAGACTGAGGAGACCTTTAGATGGTTGGCTCAACTGAAAATTGTCAGGATCAGAAGATACTCATCTGATGTGTATGGACAGAATTACTTTGAGCAATTGAATCTAATGAACCTGATTGTTATCAATTATTTTGTTAATGGGGAGATAAGCTGCTCTTCTCTCTCCATTCACAAAATATGCATGCTTGATCAGAAGAGACGGCCATCGGATGAATGAGCATTTGGCTGACAGTTATCTTACATGTAGAGCTAGATGAACATACACATGAATGCTAGAAGAACATTGCCAAAAACATTACACTGCCTCTGCTGGTTTGCCTTCTTTCCACAGTGCATGCTGATGACATCACTTCTGGTGAGCAACACATGCATCTGGCTGTCCACATGATGTCTAAGACCGTGTGAGTGATCAGATCTGGCCACTTCTACCTTTGCTCCATCGTCCAGTTCTGACGCTAACGTACCACCGTAGATATTTCTGGAGATGGACTGGGTCCAGCATGGGAACTCAATGGATCTGCAGCTAAACAGCAAAATATACAGCAAACTGAGAATCATTGTGTTCTAGCACCTTTTTAGAAGCTAGCATCAACTTTTTATTCTTCGGGAATGGACTAGGTGAACTTGTCTTTGCTCCACACATGCATCAATAAGCATTAATCATTCAGGACCGCGTTGCCAACTTATCAGTTGTCCTTTGTTGGCCCACTTTTAGTGGGTACTAACTACTGCATACTGGGAAAACAATCGAAGACCTGGTCTTTAGGAGGTGCTCTAACCAATTTGTCTCACCATCACAATTTGGCTCTCATCAAGGCTGTTCAACTCCTTACACTTACGCATTTTAACTTTTTCAAACGCATCAACTTCAAGAACTAACTGTTCACTTGCTGCCACATAAATCTCACCCATTGAAAGGTTCCATTAACATTAACTTGGGATTGGCAATTACAAAGCTCTTAAGGGATCTGCATTCATGGGCAGGTTATCGGGAAAAGTATTTACAGTGGTAAACACAGTCATCTCTGCCATCTGTAGGATATAAACTAATCAGAAGCTGTGCTTCCCACAAAACTCTGTACAATTAAATAATCTTTGGGAACTTAAATTACCTTACATTTTACATTAAGAATTGCATGTCATCATGAGTAGTAACAAATCACATCTCAAGATACTACTGGTCTTTGTATCTATTACAATAAAAATTAAACCAGCAGGTACATTAGCTGTCATGTTTGTAATAAGCACTGTATTATTTAGCTGTCATGCTGCGGAGCCGAACTGCAGAAAATACCATCACTCACAAGTTTTCTGTCAGGTGCTGAGGAGCTAAGAATATCAAGATTGTTTCAGTATTAATAGTAAGACATGATTTCAATGATCAGAGCTGAAAGGAATCAATCTCTTCCACAAATAGCGCCGCAGCATAGGTTTCCCACACAAAGTGACAGTTATGGTAAGAGGCATCCTGACTGGTTCATGCTTTTCTTTATATTTTAGCCATTACAGATCATGCTAGCCACATAGGATACAATACACATAAAACTGACTATTAAGGTGATAATAAGCTTTCACACGGTCAGTATTTTGCATCAGAATTTGATCAGTATTTGTAAGCCGAAACCAGGAGTGGGTCCAAAACACTGAAGACATGTAAATATTTCCATTAGATTTTATCTCTTTAGGTTACACTCCTGGTTTTGGCTTATAATTACTGATAAAATACTGATGCAAAATACTGACCGTGTGAAAGCGGCATAAGAATCATCTGCCAGAGAACTCAGGGCACACACTTTCAAACCAGCAACTAATTTACAAAAAAGGCCCAAAGGACTAGAACAGGAAATTATTTAATTGAATTTTTCACATAGAAGCCTCTGCCTAGATTAAGGCTACATGCATCTTTAACAGACTTTTTTTTCGCATTTCTGGGAAACAGACGTTAAAAACTAAACCATTCGATTGTCAGTGAAAAACTCACACAGTATATACATATATATATATATATATATATATATATATATATATATATATATAGTATGTGTAAAGTCCGGCAGCACTTGCTTTTGTAAGTCCAAGGTGCACGCGTCCCACCATTGATATCGGGTATATACATCCACAGAAAATTAACGCAGCACTCTTCTTGTGAAAAACGCAACAACTTTATTCACACATGTGACACAAATCGGCAACGCACTTGGCTTGAGAATGATCCCGGGAGGGGATTGAAACGTTGCCGATTTGTGTCACATGTGTGAATAAAGTTGTTGCGTTTTTTTCACAAGAAGAGTGCTGCGTTAATTTTCTGTGAAAAAAAAGGTGTAAAAAATATATACACACACACACCTTTTTATTACTGGGTACTATACAATTCCATACATACACATGTTTGTGGCATACATAGACGTTTGGATCCAGCTTTACGGATTGAGGGCCAGATGATTTAGGGCCTAATGCAGAATACTTCTGCGTTGACAAACCATGTTATGAACTAAAGAATAAAAGATTTACACATACTCTTCACATGGCATAAACCATCATTAGCATTACACAACGCATGCCTTTAAAGCTACCAATGAGACTATTAATGAGTGTAATAGCAGCAATTCTGCTTGGTTATTTATGAATTGTACCGCAAGGTCCCATTCTCTTTGTAATAAATAGGTGCTTTTAGAACTACTAGTGCATTTTTCAGGGCCATAAAATAAAATATTAATTGAAGAATTATGAATTATTTCAGTCTAGCATGTTCATTTACAATAGTTAGCGTTCATAGAGAGCTGGAGGTTAAACACCAAGTTATGTAATACTAGAAATCTTTTCTGACCTATCTGTTCAATAATGTCTTTTTATGAAAAGAATAGACATCGACTAAAGGCTGAACCTCATTTTCCTTGTAAACTGCTCCATATTGTCGTCTTTGCTATTATTTTAACAAGTTACGTTTGACAATCTTTCATCATTCCCTGACAAATGCTTTTTTTATATTGCTTCTCGCTTTCAGTAGGATTTGTTTTCAGTACATGGTCTCAGGGCAACCAAAATTGATCATCTGATGCTTGAGTACAAAATCCCTTACACATACTTAAGATGTCTAGGTTGGGTTTATAGTCATGAATTCTACCTTCGAGAAGATAATCAAGAAATTGGTCACCACCATCTTTACATGTTGGATAAAAGGTTTTCTTTGCTAGTCACAACTATAGTAGAGATCAGACAATAGGCTGATCCAATGGTTCCAAGGTGGATATCAACACTATCCCATCTTTTGTTCCCTAAGAGAAAATAAGTGTCCAACAATGGCTGAGAAGTATTAGGGGGAACTTAGCAGAGATAACATTCAAAACCTACAAACAACAGTAGTGTCCAAGCCCAAGATCAAGGAAACAAGATGAAAAAAATAAAATAAAATACAAGTTTCAAAGTGTATAGAACAGACAAAAATACAGTATCAAATGTAAATAAATACATTGTCCCAAATGAAGCTATATACCAGCAAATGTGTCTAAATGGAGAGGCATGTTTGTGAAACGCGTTGGATGAGTGAGGGCTCTTCTTGAAGACAGCTCACTCTTATTTTCTTAACCAGTTTGTCTTTATTTGGGTCAATGTATTAATGTTTGATACAGTTGTCGTCTGTTCTTTGCACTTTGCATATGCTATTTCTCTTATTGTTGCCCATTAGGTTTATTGTTAACAGTGTGTTTCATTGTGCCCTACTCTGTTTGATCATTACATCAGGCTTTATGCTACCATATATATCTGGTTTGAGCATATCCCTCACATGAATCTTGTTCTTTTATCCGTGTGGATTCCTCCATTTTAACTTGTACTTAAGTATATGGGGTCATTTATCAAACTGCTGTAAAGTAGAACTGGCTTAATTGCCCATAGCAACCAATCAGATTCCACCTTTAATTTTCCAAAGGAGTTGTCATAAATGAAAGATGGAATCTGATTGATTGCTAACGGCAACTAAGCCAGGTCTACTTTACACCAGTTTTGAGAAATGGCCGCAATATCTTTTAGTCATAGTCTTGTTTGCTTGTTCTTGGGCTTTAACACTACTGTTATTTGTAGATGTTGTATATACTGTATACTGTGGTGAGCCCTGTATAGTAGGTCTATTTTTGAGAGATAGCATTCAGCCAAACAAGAATGTCTAACGCATACACATAACATAGCTGTTTGCTGATCGCTCATTTAGCCAACAGCTATCGCTCCAGATCTACCTGATACGCATGCCTGATCAGCAGAGTGTTGCAAGTATGAAGAGGGGAGAAACTGTCGGACTAGTCAAAGTCTGTATGTCTACATCCCAAAACCAAGTGAACACATGTTATCTATTTACTAGTAAGTTGGCTTCTCTTACTTCATCAGCTGTGAGATCTGTAGGTTTTAAATTAAATAATATTTACAGCAAATAAAAATTACAGTGAAACATCTTTAATCCCCTCAATGATTAGCACAAACACAAGCCACTAAGGACACTACTATTTTGCACGAACGGTGTTCAGGCTCTGTGGCTGCAGAGGAATGCCACTTCTGAGGTCAATTTTTCAGGATCCAAATGAGCTAGAGACGCAATATTGGTCTTGTTCTAATGCTGAAACTATCTAAACTATCACTCTAGATCCGATTTCTAAAAGCTGTTTATGGCAGATAGAGGGGACTAGGAGCAGCACACTATATGTGCAGAGTCTGCGCTCCTGAACATAGATGCACAATGGCATAGGTAGGTTTTTCACAGGACCTGCCTGGCCTGAGACCACCTTGGGGTTGGGTAGGTGGGCACATATGTGTTTTAATCAAAATATATTGGCTAAGTCTCAGATTTTATAACATCAGAGTGAGGGCTTAGACCATATATAATGCTTGCATCTATTTTGTTTTTTTTTCTGTGATTTTTTTCATAAATGTAGCCAGGGACATCCGCATATTTATTTATCATATCCTGCAGGATGTTTTTATCTTTGTTTTTTTTTTTTCTCTTTTCTGTGATTTTTTTTATTATGTAGTATATGATTGAGGGAGTGGCACCTTCAATTGTCAATGTGCTCCTATTTTATCTAGGGAGTAGTATTCCTGTGCACCTTTGCCCTTCCTATAAAACAGACCGCCTTGATTAGGTGGTACATATAGGTGTGCTTGCTCCTCCTCTCATTGGTTGCTGGATGCACATAGAGGTGACTAGGAGCAGCACACTATATGTGCAGAGTCTGCGCTCCTGAACATAGATGCACAACGGCATAGGTAGGTTTAGCGTAGGACCTGCCCAACCTGAGACCACCTTGGCAGGGGTAGGTGGGCACAGATGCGTTTTGATCTAAATATATTGGCTAAGAGTCTCAGATTTTATTACATCAGAGTGAGGGCTTAGTCCATATATAATGCTTGTATCTATTTTGTTAGTGCATTACTATCCCCTTTTTTTTCAGTGATTTTTTTAATGGCAGCTAGCACTGCAATCCCGGTTGTGCTTTAAAGCTTAGATTGTTGGGAAAGTGTAGCCGAGAGATACTAAAGTGAGGAGGAGAAAACAGTGGAGGATGTGCACACAGTCAGCATGTATGACTATACATGTCCCCCCCAGGGGAAGGTAACAGACACCTGAGTATGTCATCAATTCCCTCCAACAATCAGAGAGCATATTTGTGCCTTATTAGGCTGTTTATGAATGCCACAACCAGCATCCAAATCATGGTGTCAAATAAGTCGCACCAAACATCAATAGATTTTCCAGTTTAGGCTACTTTCACACTCGAGTTTTGTGTGGATCCGTCATGGACGGATCCGTTCAGATAATACAGCCGTCTGCATCTGTTCAGAACTGATCCGTTTGTATTATCTTTAACATAGCCAAGACGGATCAGTCTTAAACAGCATTGAAACTCAATGGAGGACAGATTCGTTTTCTATTGTGCCAGATTGTGTCAGTGAAAACGGATCCGTCTCCATTGACTTACATTGTGTGCCAGTACGGTTCTGTTTGGCTCGGTTTCATCAGACGGACAACAAAACGATGCAAGCAGCATTTTGGTGTCCGTCTCTAAAGCAGAATGGAGACTGAACTGATGCAAACTAATGCATTCTGAGCGGATCCTTTTCCATTCAGAATGCATTAGAATGCAAACTGATCCGTTTTGGACCGCTTGTGAGATCCCTGAATGGATCTCACAAATGGAAAGCCAAAACACGAATGTGAAAGCAGACTTACACTGTCCCTGTCCATACCTGATCTATAGTGTAAAATATACAGACCTCTTCTGCAGCGATACCCGTTACACGCTGTAGTAATAGCAACGATGACTATCACTAGAGAGGAATATCTAATATATAGTATTGCTTTATTTTTTATAACTATGAAAAAGATTTATAAGTGTCAGAAAAGACATTTTTGCTCACCATAAAAACTAATTTAATAAAACTTGTGCACATAGGAGGCCATTGCATCATTTTGGCTGCATTTGACAAAAAACATATTAATGATAAAAATTTGTTTACCAGCAGATATATTCTGCTTTTCATAATTATATATATATATATATATATATATATATATATATATATATATATATATTCCTCTCCCGTTGTGAATTCTGGGACAGCCCTAGGCTAGATGCACACGTCCGTTAAACCAAGACGTGACCTGCGCTCCCTGTAGTACAGTAATACACTGGCATAGATCATACCAATGTATTACTGTCCTGCAGCAGCGTCGGCAGGGAGCGCATGGCGTCACAGCAACCAATGACGCTGTGCGCTCAGGCTGTAAAGAAGAAATCCAGTCCTGGTTACCATGGACTGGTCACGTCCGGGTTTAACGGACGTGTGCATCTAGCCTTAAAGGGAATCTGTCGGCAGTTTTCTGCTGCCATCACTAATCCTAACAGCTTCAGCTTATGCCAAAGAGTCCCCATAATTCATGAGCTCCTGGCTCTCCCCGCCCACCTGCCTGTGATTGACAGCTTTCTTCCATTTGATTCAGCAGAAGGTGGGCGGTGAGAGCCAGGAGCACATGAATTATGGGCACTCTTTGGCATAAGCTGGAGATGTCCAATACAAGATTTTGGCAAAATGGCTGAGTCAATTAAAGAAAGTGACCCAGCATTTTACTAAATGGTTCTTTCACTAGTTTATGTTGCTCTTAGTTAGGACACCATAAAACTGGTGACGGATTCGCTTTAATCTCCTTTTTAACTGAAACTCATTTGCAAAATTTGTCACCTTCATTTGCACCGTTTAAATGCACCAATTGTTATAGAAGAGATAGAAAAGACGACAAAATTACCAAGCTTTTAATACAATCTATTAAAAAAAAAGTCCTTAATTATCTCTCAAAACCTCTTGGGGCTCTTTTTAATAGCATCTTAGAGGGATTTTTAATTCCACAAGAATTCTTTGCTGCACAAATTACTGTCATTCCCAAACCCAATAAGGACCCCTTATCCCTATTACAGATTGTAAGTTATTTACTTCTATCCTCGCCACATGCCTCAAAAGATTACTTCCATTTCTGATTAACACAGACCAGATGGGATTTATACGGAAAGGGGTATAATAATATCTGGAAAGATTTAAATATTATTTATGATTCTAATCAGCAGAATACCCCTTTAGCAGCCTTCACCATTGTGAAGGCATTTGCTAGCCTTTCATGGAATTATTTATTTGTGGTTCTGAGAAAGATGGGTTAATTCGGTCCTTTTAATACTGCACTGAAAGAACCATATTCTGGTCCCCAGGCTACTCTAAAACTCCCTCTTAGATCTATCCGTATTCAGCGAGGTATGAAACGTGGGTGACCCCTATCACAAGCAATTTTCACTACTGCTATGGAAGGATTGTCAAATCATATTAGAGGACTCCCAGATATTACAGGGTTACCTGTAGGTTCTTGAGAGTACACACTAAGTTTATTTATTATGTACCTTCGCAAAACCGTTAACATCCGTTCCCGACCTTGTGCCGGACATTTTTGTTGGCTAGCACATTGACCCATTCATGCCAGGATTTATTTGGACAAAAAGCGCTGCATGAAAAGCGCTGTTTTTGTCTGGCCGATTCCCACTGGTTCCCATTATAGTCAATGGGGTTCTGTGGTGAAAAGACACATCCAGTTAGGCTGGTTTCTGGAAAACACCAGGCAGGCAGTTCCTCTGCCAGAACAGTCTGCTAGACTGCGTTAGCACACGTGTGAGGCTATCCTTACAGTAATAAATTCTCCAGCACAAGCTCCACTTTGGATCCACACTGAGAACGATTGTTGCCCAATACTCCCTTGCAGTTATGCCTAATAATCCAGCCCTCCCAAAAAACTTAAATCCTTTGTCTCCTATAAAGTCATCAGTCACTTACTCTCTGGAGAAATGTTAGATTTAACCTGTCAAATTGGGGTCTGAATTTTAGAAACCCTGCCTTCATACAAGATTTTAATACTTGTTCCTTTAGCTGGTGGATTAAGCAACATTTAACTACATTAGGTAAGTTTACAATTTCTTTCAAATTTCTACAATATGAGCAGTATCCAGAAAAACACTATCCCCTCCCAGGGAAATTAGCATTTGAACCAGAGCTTGCTTTTTCTTCACTCACTATTACCCTCAGGCGGCTGAGTTCCCTCATTATTCTTTTGTTTTAGGCGATACGGTAAAAATGTCTGCTCCAACTAATGACTATACCTGACCTATATACTGCTTTTAATGCTCCCCCCCAGGATTCCAAACACAAATTTGGAATCCTTGGGGTCTCTCTTCTCTCCCTTGTTGCAGCACTATCTCTATGGGCAGTCTCTCTCGCTTTACTATGCTTATGTAGTATCTGGATTCTCATATTGTGGACTTGTCGAGGTTCTGGTCCAACGTCTGTACTTTGGTTAGCTCTGCCATTGGGAAACATTTCCCAAAATCTCCCTTTTACTTTTAGGGGCAATGGCTACACAACAACATTGGTTGAGGCCAGAATCGCAGGGGCACTGCAGTGTAGCTGTGACCCAATAGAAATGAATGGGTCAGAGAGAGTGTTGCATGTGTGCTGCAACCTGGGAGAGTTGGATTTTTTTCTGCAATTCCTGGGTCGCAGTTACGGCCCACGTGCGACTCGCACTGCAAGCCCATTCATTTTTAAGGGATCACCGCTACAGTGTGATGCTCTGTGATCCTGGCTGACACAACTGTCGCTGTGTAGCCGTACTCTAACTCCCTGGCTGGGGTAACCAACAACATAACCTTGCCCAATACATATCACAGCCAGCTGGAATTAACCACAACTTTCTTCAGAGGCATTGTACTCTTTATTACTCTAAGTCCTCTATTTTAAGGACATTTTATTCCTTGTATATTTGTTTTTTTAAAACAATGCCTCCTCCTGCGTCGGGTATATACTGATTTGTGCTACTAAACATGACAATTGAATACTAAAGAAGGTGGCGAGTATGAAAAGTTTATAATGATATGTGTCACTGGAAATTTTGTCAGGATAAAGGGGGGGGGGGTCCTCACAAAGAGGTGGTCTTTTGGAGACATTTCACTACAGTTTTGTTTTAAATAAATCCATAAAATTCAGTTTTTACGTTCACATTGTCATATGTAAAAGTATACAAAATGCAGACTATCATCACGGAACTGGAGATTGTAATTAGTGTCCTTCAACTTGTGCTATTTAGCTGGGAAATGTGATGTTAAATTGACCATTAAACAATACCCCACTTTTTGATAAAGTATCTCACACAAAGAGCATCTTCCCTATTCCGGATTTCCTGCTGGCTGTTTTTGTGAGCAGTCCGTCTTTTAAGAGCAAAATCATTCAGCTTCCCCTCATTTAGGATTAAATGTACAGACAGATCTGGAATTCTCCATGCTGCGCTGGATTATCTAACCTTTATATCAAACACTCTTTTTCTCATTAATTTGCTGGAAAATCTGTTTGCCTCAATGTGTGCTTCTCTAATTAGTGAGATCATGTCGTATTAACATAAGCCATATGCAGGTCTATAGCTTCTAAGTTATTGTCTGTCTACACAGAGATGTGTCACACTGTAGCAGAGAACAGAAGCTTCAAGTCTTAGTGGAATACGACGGGGGCTCAATACTGAGAAACCGTCACTACTGTCAAAACAGAGTAAATAGCAAAAAGACTTTATAACTTCTGTTAGACAAAGTAGCAGCAAACACGTAGTCAACCCGGACTAAACAGCAAAGTAAAAGCAAATTATTTTGAACAAGTGGGGCAACAAGAACGCATGCCCTCCCTCCACCAACACATTCCTTTCAAGATGCAATTTACACTGTCCACCTTCGTCTCCCTGCTGCTGGAACTCTCAACTGCCCCGCACCAGTCCGGTCGTCAGAATAGCAATGCTCTGTCCCTACCCACAGGCTGAGGCTTGCTTCTTGCCTGCATTACCTATATCTGCTAGTTAGTTCCTTGTTAAGGTGCACTATATTACCTTCTGATCCCCCATGCCCAACCTCTGCCTGTTTAACCTATATGAGCCTTTGCTGCCTGACCAGGTCTCTGTCTGACTCTCATGCTGACCCTGGGACAACTGCATCAAACTATTGCCAGTTTTCCCGACTGTATAAACTTTGTCTGTTTTTGCCTTATTCCTTGGTGTCCCGCACCACTGTCTCTTGATTCCCCTGGATTAGCAGTCATTGAACACAGACTATGCCAGAAAGTAGCGGCTTGGTGGTTCCCCTGCAGCAGAGTCCAGATACCTGTATACAAGTGAAATGGTGAAGATTTGGGGCACCCTGTTCTAATACTAGGGGGGGATTTTATTAAGATTGACAAATAATGTTAATATAAATTGTGCTGCAGTAAAATGCACCAAATTTATTTAGCTGTATAGGCCTCATGTACATGTCTGTTTTGCAGTCTGTAAACGGCTGATCTGCAAAATATAGATACGGTCCGTGTGTCGTTTGCTTTTTTTTGCAGACTCATTGATTTCAATGGGTCTATGGACTGGTGTCTGGTGAAAAATATAGTAAATCTCTTGGGCAGTGGGAGATCACAACCAGGAGACCCCTACAGCTGTAACTCAGAGCAGAGGGGATGGACAGTAAAGCAGATCAATGTAGGGAGCACTTCAAAGTAACGCTTCAACTCTTGACCATGCGAAACAGCTGACAGAAACTCTATAAAGTAAATTTGTCAATGATTTCTATACAGTGTCTGGAAAATACCCATGGTTGAATGCTTCAGTTGCCAACTGGTTCTCCGAATGCCAGTTATGGCGCATTCCTGACAGAAGTTAAGGGCACCTGACAGGCGTTAGAGTGTGAAAAGTAGGCACAGAATTAAAAACAAAAGCTAATATAATTTACCAGCTTCTTAGAACTCTGCATTCCATCATCCTCTGCTTAGCCTGGGATTGTTTGAATAAAATGTCCGCTGTTACCATTCTCCTTAGTCATGTGTCCCTACAAACTCTGACAAACTTCAAGGTCAGAAGGGACACATCGTAGACAGGAGGGATGGTAATGCCCACTTATCAGTAGATTCATACATTTCCAAAAGTTTAAGTAGAAGAATAGTACTAACAAAATCATTTATAATATTTATGAAAGTATTAAGTAAAAAAAATAAAAAAATAAAGATTAAAATGAACCACAGCTTCCATTTTATAAATTATTTACTTCATGAAACTGCATAAAATTGTGAAATGAGATAAATGTTCTGTCATCTTGTGATTGATATACTTTAGACCAGGCATGTCCAAACTGCGGCCCTCCAGCTGTTGCAAAACTACAACTCCCAGCATGCCTGGATAGCCTACAGCTATTACATGCCGTAATGGGAGCTGGGAGTTGTAGTTTTGCGATAGCTGGAGGGCCGCAGTTTGGACATGCCTGCTTTAGACCAATATTTTATGTGCAATGTACTGGGGACAGCTTTAATAACTTTGGTGAATTTCATTAGGTCCCATAGCCACTCCCCATCATCATTTCAAAAAAATGTCAAGGAAAATCCATTAAAAATCTATAACTGTCAAGTGTCTGTCATTTACAGATGTGCCCTCCCTTACATTTCCATTCAGTCAGAGATATCCCAAGATTAGTGCTGCAAGAGGACATGCTTTGGAAAAAAATAAAAAATGAAAGTTCTACTTTTCTTTTTAACCCCTAACAGTTTTGCCTGAATTCTGTTCGGGCTCTGAGAAAAGGACCTAACAGTTCATCTGAGTAGAGCTCTGGCAGCAGGGCGAGGGCTGTTTTAATGTTTCATATCTCGGGCTCAGTAACAGCTAGAGATATGGGCTTGGTCGCGGCATTAGCTTCTCTACATCAGGAGATAATGGCTGAAAGCTGGTTTCAGTTGCATTTACTCCCAACTCAATTTCTAAAGGCCATATCCCCCTACATTTGGTGCATGTTATCTATCCTTCTCTTATCAATCAACCAGAGAACATGCTTTTTTTTTTTTTTAAACAAGGAAAGGAGAGTGAGAAGATGATAGTTTGTCCATATAATCAATCCTCTGCTCTTTATTAGGCCATTTATTGATGCCATGACCCAGACATCATCAGGATTATCGTGACAAAAGTCATACCAAAATGTGTACTCACACAAATACCAATAAAGCTGCCTTTTCACATTGTCCTTCCTGTCCGCTCCATTCATTCTTATGGGAGTTCCAGAGATAGCAGAGTACAGGGTTTAGAAATGAATGGAGATGCATTCTTTTTAGGGAGCTGCAGTGGGCAAGAGGTCCACATTCTAGTGATCAGTGGGGAGTTCCGTTGGTAGGACTCCCACCGATCTGATAGTTATCCCCTAGTATGGTGGCTGAATGGTTAGCACTGGGGTCCTAGGTTCGAATCCGACCAAGATCATCATGTGCATGGGTTTCCTCCAGGTACTCCTATTTCCTCCCACAAACCAAAGAAATACTGATACAGTGTGATGATAATTTCTGTAAAGCGATGCGTAATGTAGTAACACTATATAAGTGTGTAAATAAATAAAAATACATTGGTATAAATATATAGGGTACATCTTTAACCAATCAGAATGCTCCTTTAAGGCTAAAATGAGTTATGTCACTAAAAGGGTTAAAATGGACTTCAGCCACCTGAGTTGTGCATCAACTATGTTCACTTCAGACATAAAATCAAAATCTATAATAAAAAAAGTGAAATTTTTGGGAGGGTTCTTCCAATTTTAATGTGATTGTTGGGGCTTAAAGCTGTCATCTCGTGTCACTCAGCTAGGGAAATCTTGTTTTGGCAGAATTCTCTCCAGATAATGAATTCTTACAATACACCTCAATATAATGCAAATGTGTCCTTTAGGGTCCATTCACACGTGCGCAATTCTGTTCCGCATTTTGTGGAACGGAATTGCAGACCCGATGTCTCGCCCGGGGCCTTAATTGCGGGTATGCACTTCCAGGTCCGCAATTGCGTTCCCGAAAAAAATAGAACATGTCCTATTCTTGTCCGCAATTGCGGACAAGAAAAGGCATTTTCTATGTAGTGCCGGCGATGTGCAGTCCGTAAATTGCGGAACGCACATCGCCGATGTCCGTGTTTTGCAGATCCGCAAAACACACACGGACGTGTGAATAGACCCTAAGGGTGGGTTTAAAATCACGTTATTAGCTTTCCGTCAGAGGTATACGCCAAGAGGAATCCCGGCGTATACCTTTAAAAGAAAGCTGTAACGTATAGCACAACAGTGGGATACGTTGCTGATAGGTCCCCTCCTACCTAACCCACACCCCCGCAAACACAGAGGGACGTGAGAATTTATATCTCCCCTGTCCTCCTGCAGTGATCTGCATCAGATGCTTAGGTTGCAGCAGTAGGACACAGGAGATTCAAATCCTCCTCCCACTCGTGCACAGCCCTGCCAGCAGGAGAACAGCAGACGGCTTCTCTACTTGCCGGTAGGGCTGTACCGCACTCCCTCTTCTCTCAGCCTCGGGGAGATCCTTTGACAACTGTCCATATCACAGGAAATCCCAGAGGCATCCATGTAATAGAGGCCAGTGACGGATGCCATACAGAGGCATCTGCCACTCATAGGCTATTATAGTGTCCGATAAATGGTTCCTTTTTTTTTTTTTTTACAACAGGACACTGCAGGATAGAACAGTTTAGTCTGCTATTCCATGTTTTTTTTTTTTTTTTGTTTTTTGCAGTATATGTCAGTATACAACATGCAGATGGAGGGCAAAAGGATACTCTTTTCTTCTCTGTCTGACTAATGATACCCTATGGAGGTTCTCTGATGTACACGATGTGAACCACCCTAATACATGCATATAACCAGTGCTCACTTGAGTTTTCATGTAGGAAATACTAAATACTGTCCTACAAAAAATATATATATATATATAAATAAAGAGCATTTTGCACAAAACACCTCTATTCTGTCAGAACCAGTAGCCTCTGCTTTTGACACAACCTTTTACTCACAGCATGCAGCCTTTTTGGTTCTAAACTGTTTAAAGCTTTCAAACCACGAAGGCTGCAAAATACACAAAGGTTACTGGAACAGATTTAAAACTTGACGTAAACCTGGAGCTTATTCAACCAGCCCTCCATAAGTTGTACAGTTGTTAAAAGGATATGGACATTTTGGTCACAAACTTGTCATGTACGTCATCAGAAGGGGGGAAGGTCTCCAAATCCTTCTCAAGCTGCTGGAGTTGGCGTTCCATTTGCTTCATTGTCTTTTCCAGATTTTCTGCAGACACTAAATCAAAGAAGAGTCAAATTGGACCCCTTAAAGGGTTTCTGTCACCAACTTTTGACATTATAAGCTGTCTGACATTAGCTATGTGCTAATGTCAGACCAGCTTGATAATGTCTTTTTTATAAAAATCCGCTGTATATATAGTCTGAAAAACTTACTTTTATATTATGTAAATTAGCCTCTAGGAGCAGGGGGGGCGTTGCCCTGCTCCTAGCGGCTCCGTCCGGCAACCTGCTGGCACGCCCCTTCACACTTTGATTGACAGTGCAGGGCAGCGATCCTCCTGCACTGTCTGGTTCTGAATCGCGCGCCCGCGCCGCTCTGTATTCGGGCGCAGGCGCGGTGAGCAGAGGACAGCAGGCACCAGCGTCCTCTGCTCACCGCGCCTGCGCCGAATACAGAGCGGCGGCGCTGGCGCGATTCAGAACGAGACAGTGCAGGAGGATCGCTGCCCTGCACTGTCAATCAAAGTGTGAAGGGGCGTGCCAGCAGGTTGCCGGACGGAGCCGCTAGGAGCAGGGCAACGCCCCCCCTGCTCCTAGAGGCTAATTTACATAATATAAAAGTAAGTTTTTCAGACTATATATACAGCGGATTTTTATAAAAAAGACATTATCAAGCTGGTCTGACATTAGCACATAGCTAATGTCAGACAGCTTATAATGTCAAAAGTTGGTGACAGAAACCCTTTAAAGGGAATGTACCATCAGTAAATTACCTATTGTTTAAATCATATTTTTATGTTAAACACATTTGTAAACAAGTTTTGTGATTTTTTTTTTTTTACATGTCAAAATCTATACTTAAAAAACAAAATCATGCAATTTTTACATTGGTCACTGAACCTAATAATACACAACACTTCTTGGCTTGTACAGATCAATAGGGATTGTCAAATCTTATCTACTCCCTCATCACCTCTGCACAGGTCACAGAACATGTCTAGAAAACTCTCCCATAGAAGTCAATGAGGTCCCCTCAAGACCATTGTGTCTATGGCCCATGTGGTTGCTGTAAGGCGATTCTCTAACTGCTCTCTAAATGGTGTTAAGGCAGCTCATGCATGATGGAAGCCCCCATAATCATGTTCATAACATAAAATTTAAAAAAATCCCAATCAGAAAGTAAAGAGAGGTTAGAAATAAAATGTGTCGCTATCTGGCTTTAACAGGCAGAAAAACATTCTGTTGCACGTTCCCTTTAAATCCTAAAATAACTTATTGCAATGCATAGACTGCTAACAGCACTGCTTTGTTAACATTACTACAGTATTTGAACAAATTGTTATTTGGTTAAAACGCAACAATAAAATTTATCTTGCTTTGCCAAGTTATGTGACTTCCATTGCTTCTATCGCTATTAGCTGGATCCTATGTGACATTGACATTGTAGTTTCAATCATGGAAATTGTCATATGAGCGTACTTGTCTCCCTCTCCCACCCACTTCAGGATAGCAGAGCGGTGCAGTGTGTCAGCAGAACCCCCCACACCCCCACCCACGCCCGGTCGTTTAACCCCTTCCATGCCATGGCCCTTAGGGACCACCGCACTTCCTAAACATGGTATAAAAAGTGATCAAAAGAGTCTTAGGTACCCCAAAATAGTACCAATCAAATAATCATCTCACCCCACAAAAAATGAGACCCTACCTAAGACAATCAGCCAAAAGATATGAAAAATATGGCTTTCAGGAAATGGAGACACAAAAACATGGATTTTTCCCCCAAAATTATTTTGTCAAAAACCAAAATAATACAATAAAAAAAAAAGACATATTAGGTATCGCTCCGTCCGTAATGATCAGCTCTATAAAAAATTTACATGATCTACCCTGTCAGGAGAACATTGTAAAAGACAAAAAACTAAAAACAGTGCCAGAACAGTGATTCTTTATTTACCTAGCCTCACAAAAAGTGTTTGTATGTATATTTTATATATATATATATATATATATATATATATATATATATATATATATATATAGTGGTTCAAAAATTGCAAGGCAGCACTCCAATCTTCAAGCGTTCAAGTGTTTATTCAGCCCAGTGTGCAGCGTTTCAATTGTTCACTACAATCTTTCTCAAGCCTTGAGAAAGATTGTAGTGAACAATTGAAACGTTGCCACACTGGGCTGAATAAACACTTGAACGTTTGAAGATTGGAGTGCTGCCTTGCAATTTTTGAACCACTATATTGAGGACCTGGTTGCTGGTCGTCGGCAGGCTTTGCACCCACTATTTTAAAGTGTGCTGCTTTTTCATTTTTTACTTTATATATACCGTATATATATATATATATATATATATATATATATATATATATACACACACACACAATGCACAACTACCTCTAGCAAAAGATTTTTATATATTGTGGGGAATTGCTCTGGTAGACAGGCTTGCGGACGCAGTATAGAGGCAAGGTATACAGTTCTCTGGGTAAAGCAGAAGTGTTTTATTCACACTCGGCAAAACAGAAACAGTCTTTAGTGCTTGTTCACACAAGGCAAAACAGAAACAGTCTTTAGTGCTTGTTCACACAAGGTAAAACACCCGGCAAAAACATAAGTCCCACAGCAAGGTCACCTGAGTGGTCGGTGTTAGTTCACACCTGGCAGTTAGGTCGGCCACGCAAAGTTTCCACCAGCGGCTTCCAGGTAGACTGCACGCCTGTTTGCAGACTCTTGCTCTCAGCCCTGAGAGCTCCACAGCAACACCAGCAGCTTCCAGGATAATCACCTCCCACCTGCTGAGGTGGCTGCCTTTTAAAGGCCCGGAAAAAGTCCGGCCTGGACCGTGGGGAATAGTCTCCCACCCAGCACTTGACTATTCCCAATAAGAGCCGGCCCGGATCGGCTTTGTAGCCATACTAAATATCAATGTGTCAAGCAGCACTAGCTGCTGCTGACACAAAAAATCCGGCTCTTATCTCACCGAGGCCAGGAACCTCGGTGACACGTACCTCCCGTCGACGACGGAACCTTGCGCCCTCTTACAATATATAAAAAGTTTTGATAAGGCCTTATTCACACGTCCGCATATATGTCTGCATGTATTCAATGGGGCACTGAACGATGCGGAGAGCACACACTGTGCTCTCCGCATCAGTTTTTGCAGAGCGCGCCACCAATCTTACGGCCTCAGCTCCGCAAAAAAGTAGAGCATGTCCTATTCTTGCCCGCAATTGCAGACAAGAATAGACATTTCTATGGGGCTGCCGGCCGGGTGTGTTTATGAATCCGCAATTTGCGGATCCATAAACACTACGGACGTGTGAATAAGGCCTAAATCTGCCCCCTGTGTACATAGCATTGTGTGTCGTTACCATGTACTAATCTGTGTGGGAAAAGTGACCGCTCAGACTGCACACAATACTCTATTCAGAAGAGAGTGCATGTAGTAAAAACTGTCAGTAATGAGATCTATATCCTGCCTATAATCTGACTGTAGATCGCTGCACTAACGTTATTAGCAGAAATATCTATTGTGTCTACAAATAATGGACTTTCTAGAGAGTGGAAAGTGAGAAATAGATCTGCTGTAGAATACAAGCCGTCTGTATGTAATTAGCTGATAGCTGTGCTATGTAACAGGATGTAGGGGTGGGCAGCAGAGCTTGCGCTGTTGCATGTGAAAATCACAGGAACGCCCCACACAGGATCAGGAGACATCCAAACAGTGAGTGAATCTCATAGAAGGGATTTCTGAGGGCATGCGAAGCAAAGCTGATAACGCTAACTTTACCTGGCAGGACCTGGGAAGGGAACGGCCTACAATGTGACGACACTATCACGTGAGCGGCCGCAAGTCACGTAAGACGCCAGCCTCGCTAGGAGACTCAGCGCAGTCTCGCAGACAGTGAAGCCACACGGGATGCCGTGTACGGCCCGGTGCTGCATCTACTATATGTAACAAACCATCCCAGTATCCTGCGAATGAGTGGTAAAGTACTATACGTTTTTTACATTTACTTTGGACTTTGTTCCTAGTAGAGTATTCATCATTCCTACTAAGAAAATAGGTGAAAGCTCTTATTAAGTGGACCGCAACAATTGGCTGCAACCTGTGCGTTATTCTATCTACTTCTGAAGCAGCCAAAAAATTATTCACATCGCATATGTTATTTGGTTGCAACTAACAACTGCTATTTGCTATTATCTATTGATTTATATTTTAGGATTGGTTTTACTGTATGTTTTATATTGCACTTTTTGCATCCACTATTTGGGTCCAATTGCTTCCAGATATTGAGTGCCCCCCACTATCATTTATCCTTTTATGTTTGCTAAAAGGAGAAAGAAGCATTCTTCTCTGATAAGATATTCAAAATATTCTTAAAATCCCTAATACTACTGATGTATCATATATTTAGCACATGCCCTCCACTGCTGATTGTCACATGACCTTATGTGAACAATTGCGAACATGATTGGTCAAACACGCTTCACCCAACAGACTTGTTCAGATACAGAAAACCCTTAAGATCTGGTTGCACCAGTTTGAGAACAAATCTTAATCTGAGCACGCCCAAGAAAATGTAGCACATCATAATTAACCATTGCTTCTAACATTAGGAAAACCCAATTATTGCTCAAAAGACCATTGCCTAAAATGTAGAGCTTCTAAAAGTAAAGAGCACTAGACATGTGAGTTCGAGCAGTGATCAATGAGGCAGGGACATTTCTAGAATTACTCTCTGTTACACAATAAGGAACGGTCCAGCGCATGCAGATAAGACAGAGCAAGCTGTGGGTCCCTTCGTCGTATGATGTCTCTCTTGTACCTGTTCATTCTAATAGTATTTGCAGGCTATCAGCTCTCCTCATGAGCTGCACCACGGTTTGCACCCCTGAGTATGTTTACACAGGACAGAACATGCCTTTCACAAATATATCACACATGCATAATTTGAAGAATGTCAACAGTAAAGGTTAAATACACTAATAAATATTTATTTAGTTCATGGGAAATGCCAAGAATCAAATAATGCCAGCCACAGAAAAGATTAGCTGCTTAAGGTTTAACGATACAAAGTCTCTTCAAATGTTACATTTAATGATCTCAAAAAATGAAGCTGTAAATGACAGCTAATTAACAGTTTAAATGCCACTAATCTCTCCTAAATTCAGAAATAAACTAGATTTAATTATCACTGGACTGCACAAAAAGATTTACCTTTGAAGCACCGAAGAACAGGTCAAGAAGTAGCGACCAAAATGTTTACATAATACTTTAAAGTGTATCTCTCATTTCAATAAACTTCTGACATATCAGAAACGTCTTCAGATTATTTAAGTGGGGTCTGCCCCCCTCCCTGGTCGCTACAGAGCGGTAAAGCAGCTGAGAGTTATGGCCCATTTGCCGATTATGACCTTTGAAGTCAATCATTGGAAAGGCAGACTTGGGCCACTGTCAAGCAACTGTAATTTGGTCAGCATTTATCAGCAAAAATCAGGAATAGACATAAAAAGTGGATTTAGATGAAAATCTTCAAATATTTCCAATATACTTTAACTCAATTTATGTTCTACTCCAGTTTTTTCGGGGTAAGGACTGGCTGAGGACTAAAGATTACTGGACCGATGGTCTTAGAGTGGAATCCACAAATCTAAGTGATGCCAACTTTTTCCAGCATGAAGCTTTGGTTATGTTGAGTTTTATTGTTGTGGTTTATAAGGTGTATTCATTTTGTGGCATTTTATGGTGCATATAACTTTGTTAATGGATTGGAGGGGCTTTGTGGGAGACAGAGTTCACACATATACATACCATTGTCATCGATACCCTGGAGCCATGAGGTGAGATGTGCTGGCCAGACATTAAGGCCAGACACGAGATTGGTAATTAGAGTAAAGGAATCATTCCATTAGCCTAGTTAGTGTCTCAGGGGCCTTAATTAAGCCATGGTTCTCCCAGCCACAACCCCCATTACATGGATGGTGACGGGTAGACCCAGTGGAGCTGTCCCTGCAGGGGTCTAATGTGTAATCTCAGTTGAGGGGCTTAGCCTTGTGAAATACATGCCCCAATGTAGAGTTTGCATTGTGTAAGGTGTTCCCAAGGGGACAAGCTCAAAACCAGAGCAACACTGGGGTACTTAGGACTCTGACTGGGGGGATGATGGGTTTGTTGCTGGTTGGAGTTGGATGCATGTGCTTCGGTTAAGCTCTCTGTAGTCTGGATAGGCATTGGCTGTGACAGTAAAATATACCAACTTAAAATGTAAGGAGACAGTGAGTAGAGCCAGGTATGAGGCAGTGGAACTACAGATCCCAGCTTGGGATATTGTGGACTGGGTGGTCTCAGGGGGGTTTTCTCCTGAGTGCAAGGTGTGCAGCTCATCCTGGCCATCTGTTGCAAATACTGATATTAATTTAGATCCAGCTCTTTCCCCCTCCCTGGGGAGACCGGTATATATATTTACATGTGCAGATCGGTGTCTTGTAATCTAGGGCCTGTGAACTTGCCTTCTAGCTAATCACACCTCAGCAACCGGAGATAACACAGAGCTGGCATCATAAAAGTCAAGAATCTAGCTAAACTCAGGTCCTCCACAGTGACATGAGAGGATGCAGGTATGGATATAGAAAGAGAAAGGTTCATAAAGTATGAAAAACCAGGGCTGGGTGTCATTTCTCAGGGGCTCACCGAGGTAGTGAAGAATTGTCTTGGTTTGTGAGCATTGTGACTCCTTTCGTCATATTAAAATCCCTTTAATAAGTTTTGTTTTGTGTTCTTCAAATCCAAATGCTAAACTCGTAGTGTATAAGGCTACCTGTTTAGATAATAGTTTAGGAGGAAACAGGAGAATTTAATTAACATAAACTGGGATTATACGTAGATAATGGGGAGTAAGTGAAGGCTTCCTTTAAAAGTGTGAGCTCTTTAAACAAATCTTAGTGGTGGCAGTGTTAAGGTATTACTTGGGAATATTAATAATTTAACAGTTGCTTTTGTATTGACCGCTCAGCCACAACCAAAGATTACTTGTACTCCAGTGAGTGTGATCATGACACCATCTATCTGTATAATTGGGGATGAAGGAAAAAAAAACAGTTGCATCATTATCTTGCCTAAGTGATTAATACAACCCACAACCCCAGATCCTCAAAATGGCATATCCTCAGGATAGAGCAGGAGTTCAACTACTGACACCACCGTAAATCAACTGTTCTAAGAGGCTGCGGCACTCAAGCCTCTTCTTAGAAAATGTGACATTATAATCATCTGTCACATGGACTAGGTGAAGCTCAGTCCCAGTCAAGTGTATGGGCTGAGCTGTGGTACCAAGCACAACCGCTATCCAATGAACAGCGTTGTGCTTGACAAGCTGCAAGGAGGACGCAGCATTTACTGGAGCCCCGTGGCCTCCTTAAAATGGTGATTGGTGGGGGTCCCAGGTGTCAAACCCCTGCAGATATCATATTGATGACCTATCCTGAGGATACACTATCAATATGAAAATGGTAGAAAACTCCATTACGTTGAAGACTACATAGAGGCTCCCTAGCAGGATGTATTTAGCTTCTGCAGCAGCTCACACTAGGTTCACGCCTGTGCGTTTTACAGCGCGTTCCTACGCGCTGTAAAATGCTCAACAGGCGAAAACACATGTTTCCCTATGGGCATGGTTCTCACCTGAACGTTTTACAGCGCGTTTTGTCGCGCGTGTTGTAATTGACGTCAGAATGGTAAAACGCGTTGTAATACGCGCGAATAAAACGCGTGTATCAAATACGCTCAAGTGTGAACCCAGCGTCAAGGGTGCAACAGCAGCTGCTGTGTGCCTCTGTTTCCCTGCTTACCACCAGTCTCGGCCGCTGCGCTCAGCGGTGATCTGTGGCCAGTGCTTCCCATTCACCGCTGCAGTCCTGGGCTCTGTCTGTGTGGTTGCTGTGGTTCTGGGATCCGCTCCACAGTTTCCTCTGAACCCTGGCCACAGCATGCTTGCTGTTTGTTTTCTGCAGCACTTCCTTAAGGGCCGGCACGCGTCACTTTCTGGGCTTTATGGGTTAGGTCATGTGACCTCGCTGACCAATCCTAGCCCTCCTGCACATATATAATTGGCTTTATGGGTTAGGTCATGTGACCTCGCTGACCAATCCTACCCTTCCTAGCCATAATTGGCTTTATGGGTTAGGTCAGGCATGCTCAACCTGCGGCCCTCCAGCTGCTGTTAAACTACAACTCCCACAATGCCCTGCTGTAGGCTGATAGCTTTAGGCTGTTCGAGCATGCTGGGAGTTGTAGTTTTGCAACAGCTGGAGGGCCGCAGGTTGAGCATGCCTGGGTTAGGTCATGTGACCTCACAGACCAATCCTAGGCTCCCGATAACCACTTGTGTTCCTGACTCGTATTTGTGTCATTGGATTCTGCAACCCGTCTAATACCTGCCTGCTAGCCTAGACTCTCCTGTTGCAGACTCGGATAGCCTGAACTGTACCTGTGCCGCCTGCCCTAATCTTTTGCCTGTCTGACTACGCCTCTGCCTCATTTTTCGGTCCTGCACTGTTGCTCCTGGTAACAACTCCGCCTGTCTGACTACGCCTGTACTTCTGGTACCTTTCCCTGGTACCTCCTGGTCCACCTTGACCAGCTGCCTCATGTGCCTATCCTCCTCAAGAGGTAGCGACCTGGTGTTCCCCTTGGGAAAGTCTATCCCCACCATCAGAGGTGCTGCGAAGAATCGAGGAGTTCACTTAGACAACTCCCTTAGAGGAGGTAGGACACAAGGCACAGTGGGTTCACACCCGCTGGTTCGTTACAACGGGGCTCAACCCCTTTTTTGTTGTTATCAGTAGGAGTATCAGCACCCTCACTGATATAAACTTCTGGTATGTCTCTGATTTGCCAAGTTTATTGAAATCTTACCATTCTAAAAATGGCTGCAATCGGTAATAACCATATAAAAATAACCTGAAGGAAGAAATAATGAAAGTTTTTGTGAAAGTTTTAGCCATACATATCTAGTGCTCGCTGCATTGTTTCCATTATCCAGAAAAATTGTAAAAAAATATTTAATACAAAATGATTCCAATTTACTGAAATGTAAAAAAAAACACAGCTTAAGTTTTCTATTTGTTGAAAATATCAAGCGTGTGCTTTGTCCATGGTTTGGCTCTGGTACTGAATTTGGTTTATAACTAGAGAGAGGTGAGGAGTCTTAGGAAATGTTACTTCACTGAGGTATAGACGTCCCCAGAAGGAATCTACAAGTTTTGACAGCAACAGATGTCAGGAAATTAGAAGCGCAATACAGGTTGTCAGGCAGAACCATAATTAGACACGCAGGAAATGTGAGCAAGCAGAGTTTGGTCAGACATACAGTAGGTAAATTGGCAGCAGGTTGTCCAGTTTTTAATTCCACATGGTACAACATTTGATGCCAACATAGGAACACACTTGAATGTGGTCATGTGAGCTTATACAGTTTGATCAAAATATATAGAACCTTTTGTATTTAAAAGTACAATTCCATTAGGTTCCTAAATAATTGTGATAACGTGAAATGAAAAGACCTGCATGAAAAGGACCTACAGATATAAGGCTGACACATATCTTAAAGTTAGCCCCTTAAAAGAGCACATTGGCAGAGTCTACCTTTAGATGAACGCTTTCCACACTAATATTATTGCAGATTATAGGTATAGCTTTGATGCCATTAATTAGACTAACTCTTGGGGCTACAATAGTGTAGCTTGCTACACTAAACAACCCAAGAAGCAACCATTGAGGCATTTATTACAGTACATTATGCTTAGGCTGCTTTCACATGGCTGTGTGAAGTCTGTTCATGTGACTGCCACATTTTAGACAAACTGTGGGTCGTGTGAGCCGAGCTCACCGCAGTATAGTGATGTGCGATGTTGTGAGTTCCAACCCAACTGCAGGTCTACTGTTCATACTCATTTGAGTACATAACAATGGACCCAAGATTCGGCTAGTACTCACAGTATCATAGATTTCTATGGTGCAATGGGTTTGGCTTACATAAGCTATGGTTGCTCTCGGAAATGTGGACATCACACAGGCCACATTTCAGGTACCGCACAAGGCCATGTGAAAGCAGCCCTAGTTGGAGTCCACTAAATTTTGCAATATCTTGAGCCATTAAACAGCCTATGAAGCTTATAGAAAAGGCACAGGTGCTGAGTACTGTTCTTTTCTCTAGGCTTATCCCTAAGCATGCTTATCTAGTTAATCTTCTGATAACAATTCCATGGGTTACCTATTCTTTAAGTGTATGGCACCAAGGTAGTAAAAAAACAAACATTCCTATAACATGCTATTCTCTACTAGATAAGGATTTACAATATTCTATACACTTGGCCATCCAGGAAAATTATTTATGTGGCTCAAGACAAACGTAGTAAACCCCTTCCATGCTAGCCTCGTGAACTCGGGTCGAGGCATATCAAATGTTTCTTAATGGGAATATTTTCTTGCTGGAATGCTATAGTTCAAAGCTCAGAAGACAATTTATAGTTTGGCAGGTTAATGATAGTATCTGCAGAGGAAAAAGTCCACAGGCTTAGTAGTGAGTGCAACTGAATTATCCTCTCACATTAAGTCCTGGGCTCTTGATAGAATGGTTAAGGCATTGTACAGTCCTACTGTGGTTTATCTGTAATTCAGGTCTGTATAAATAGAATTTTTCAGTATAGCTGTTGGGGAAAAGGAAACGTGAGCCAAGTAAAAAAAATGTTGCCCTACATAGAGCACTAAAGGCAGACTGTTATTAGACTGAACGCGTTCTTATTCCAAACTGGAAAAAAAATAACAGAAAATAATAAGAAATGGGACAGGAAATAAAATAATAATTAACAAGAAAATAGATTAGAGCAGAAGAGATTGTGTGGGGCATTTAAGAAATCTGACACGAAAGTTTAATGCCATTAATATGTCACAAACGCATCTTTTTGTAATATTTAGTTACTTGGCCTCTTGCACCAACCAATGCCACTTTCAAAGTGGGCTGGGATTAAAGCCAAATATGCAGATTAGATCACTTTTACGTCTCATTTGACATTCACAAAACTAAAAATGAAAAAAAAAAAAAAAAAACAACATAAAATAAATAAATAATATCTACATCAGGCAACCCCTGTCATATTTTCACTCATAGTGGCTAAACCACATCAAGCTTGTGCCATTTTTTTTTAACCTTTTTAAAGAGTGTAACTTCACAAATCTGGTGCAGCAACACAGACCAAAGACAGACTTAAAATTGATTAAAAAAAAAACACAGCAAATGATAAATTTCCCCGTCTTCTTTGGTAAATTCTGGTTAATTGACTTTCAAGATTCCCTGGAGTTTAACATTGATGGCCTATCCTCAGGATAGGTCATGAATAATCACAGATTATGTGTAGGTCATCAATATCTGATCAGTGGGGTCAGACTCCAGACACCCATGCCAATCAGATGTTTGAGGAGGCTGTGGCTTCTTCCTAGGCTGGTGAAGTCACATTCATTGGTCACTTGGCCTATTTGCAGCTCAGTCCTATTCAAATGAATGGACCTGGGCTGCAATACCAAACAGAAGTGTCAGACCTCCACAGATCAGATATTGAAGCTATATTGAACATAAGTCAACACAGAAAACCTATTTAAAGATTTTCTTTGTAATGCAATGTGTAAATGAAGTGTAGCTCCTTCTTTTAAACCACCTTTTCTTTATGAGTCTCAGCTGAGTATATAACTTCAATTTCCCTTATTTATTTGTAACCCCAAGCTGCCATATTTATCATCACAATTTTTAGCTTTTAGACTCGAAGAAGCAAACTCAACACCATCCTTGAGAGGGTGTCGGAGAAAAACTAAATAACCTATTCAAATTCAAGTCTGGCTAGTGTCAATGTTAGGTGCCATTATGTATAAGACAGAGAAAGGTAATTCTACAAGTATACCAACATAAGTGTTCAATTTACTATTCAAGCATTATAAGTAGTAATCACCCTTAAAATATATGCTGCCATTCATAAATGGCTCATGTAAAAGACTGTTTGTACAGCACACAATGAGACTCGTTAGGTATTATAAAATGCCCTTTTCACATTCAGAAAAAGAATAGAAGTGACACTTGTATAATTAATTACTTTTTGCAGTTTTATGGACCACTTTCAATTGTTAAAACAAAACCAGCAAAAAGACCATTATCTCAAAATACATACAGTGACAATTTGGAAATGTCACCGACCATTCAATTGTCATAAACTCCCATCATAATTTTTTTTACAATGTATTGAAAATGCTGCTTATCATATACAGTTAAGAGTCTCAAACCCCTTCTAATGACTTTTTACAGAAAGATGATATAGGTTTAAATAAACTAAATAAAAAAAATAAAAAAATAATAAGATTTCTGAACAACAATAAATATGTCCAACTTGAAAATTATTAAGTATGCACACCAATGAGAGGGAGCTGAAAAAAAAAAATAAAAAAAAAAAGCTTTTCACATTTGTACAAGCATGCTGCTCCCTTTATCATGTATTAACCCGAATGGCCATTTCAGGAGTATTTCAGGCGCAACACATAGTGGCACCACAATCTGTGACTTTCACCACTCACACAAGGTCTAAAACCGTTGGAGTGGCGTGGGTGGGGACGGACCGGCAGGCCTGTCCTATTTATTATTTTCTACGCCTGGTTTAGGCGTAGAAAATGGTCTAAATGTAAGACAGCTAGGAAGCTTTCTTACATTTAGAAGCGGCGCTGGATGAGCTGAAGCTATGGAGAGGCCTGTGCCTCTTCATAACTTCGGCGGATCTTCCACCAGCGCAGGGCTTTATTAAGACTGGCATCTAAAACGCAGGTCTTAATAAATGACCCCCTATGTTTATTATTTATAAGTTTTAACGGCTACGGAATAAAATGTATTTAATATAAAAAGACTGCGCATTTTTAATTTAGGTTTTATTTTATTATTACCTTAACAGGATTTTAGGAATTCTGATAATGATTTTGAATAATAATAATAATAATAATAATAATAATAATAATAATAATAATAATAAAGATGAGTGAATTTCAAATTTTGAAATTATTTTACTGGTAAAAGGTGAATTGCATTATGAATTCCGTTACCACAGACCATAGCGCAATTCTATAACAGAATGATTTTAGGCGCATTCTGTTATTCATGCCGTCAGGATAGAAGTCCCTGTGCTGCAAAACGCATACATTCCCTTTCCGTTATGCAGGGGACCACGTTGCATCAAGCCATTTATTATAATAAAAAAAAAAAAAAAAACAACAACATCATGTGGGTCTTAAATGTCAAGAATTGAAGTTGCTTGAAAAGGAATGGCGGGGAAGATACTGTTATGGTTATTAATCTGTGTGAGTTATATTGGATTTATTTATTGGAAACCATGCATTCAAAAGGACTCAATATTGTGTTTGATCTACATTCCAGCCTGAATTTCCAAATTAATATTTTTATTAACAGGTCTGATCATTATTGGTTTATTTTCAACATGTGAAAGTTGTCATTTATGAATGGGGTTTAGTTGTAGGTTGATTTTTAGCATGTGATATTTGTGATGTCAGAGAGGGGTTCCTGTCGGAATTTCCTATTACCTCCAGGGGTATCCTGAAGGTGACTGGTCTATTTTAACATGTGACTAGTTTAAATTGCATGCAGCTTTTAAAAAAAGGTCTTGAAGGTATGTGCTTCAAGGATTGAAATGTGTATAAAGTACCGGTATTTTTATTCTAAGATATGAAATAAACTTTTTTGCGTCATTCGTTGTAATTTATATAAATATTTTAATGCATGTAATAACACTAATTTGGAAGTATTATTATGGATGCTGAGAAAGGAGTATTTGAGAGGGTGTTTTGGAGCTGCTGTTTTGCAGTAAAGCAGCAATGATGTACAGGATAACATATATAGATGGGTGTCATCAGCACATAGATGGTAACGAAAACCAAATCTACTGATAGTCTGTACAGTAGAATTTGTGAAGAGGGAGAAGAGGACCTAAAACTGAGCCCTGAGGAACCTCAACATCAAAAATATGAGGAGAAGAAGTAGTGCCAGCGAATGATACACTAAAGGAGCGGCCAGAGAGATAGGAAGAGAACAAGCAGAGAGCACTTTCCTTAAAGGGGTTGTCCGAGCTATGAAAAAACTAAAAAGATTAAAAAAAAAAATATATAATATATATAGCACTGTAAATCTGATGGTCAGCAATATATATATATATATATATATAGTTAAGTATATATATATATATATATATATATATATATATATATATATATATATATAAGTTTTAGGCAAAACAAATTATATTTCTTCATTTTCATGGTTCTCTTCTGGCCCTTTGTTTACCTGCAATAACAACAACAATCTCTGCCCCTCCCCCTGCTCTGCAAAGGAAGTGAATACAAGTGCTGCCCTGAGTGACATGTCTGCCTGCTGGGAGACTTAGCAGCATGTTGAATGTGTAGGACTACAAGTCCCAGCTTTACAATGACACTACTGATACACACAGGATCTTCCCCCTACCTGTTATTGTGCAATGCTCTGCAGAACTCCTCTCGTCTGTCAGCTCCTGTGCCCAGCATTTGCATCCACACTGCCTGCAGTTACTCAGTAAAGCCTTTAACCCTGAGTCTATGCTCCTGAAGGGGTTAAAGTTTTTCCTGAAGAATCCATGGAGAGCGCACTATGCAGCAGATGGCAGTGCAGGGGACGTGGCCAGCACAGTGACATATCGTGTACAGACACATATCTGCTCTCTCAGGCTTGTGCAGGAAACATCATCAGAGCAGGGAGAGAAGCTGACATCACAGGTCATTTGACCCTCAGTGAAATATGAGAAAGCAGCAACTGTAGATGACGTAAGTACATAGTAAAGCCTTTACATTTGATTAGTTAGAAACATACTATATATATATATATATATATATATATATATATATATATGTAAAAAACTCGGACAACCCCTCTAAGGCCAATTGAGTGGAGCATGGTAAGGAGGAGTTTGTGGTCTACCATATTAAATGCTGCAGAGATCCAGAAGAATCAGTAGAGAATAGGTGCCATTCTTTTTTGCTGATATTAGGTCATTATACACTTTGGTAAGGGCAGTTTCTGTAGAGTGGAGGAGAAGAAAGCAATATTGCTGCAAAAGAATACAGTTTGCAGCAAATCTGCAGCAAAATAGCTTATTAAGCGAGACCAGACAAAATGTTCCAAGAGTCAGGAGATGAAGCGGAGGTTAAAAACAGGCTGGTAGTTAGCAGCAAAGATTGAATGAAGAAATGTTTTTTAGTAGTGGGGTTATAACAGAATGTTTGAAAGAGAACGGAAAGATACCAGAAGAGATACAGAGGGGTTAAATATTGCAGTTAGGTGAGTAATATGACTGGGGAGAAGGACTGGATCAGGTGCGAGGGAATTACTGCTGCAGGTCAAAAAGAAGAGAGAAGAGTGGAGAGGAGAGAGGAGCATCAAAGCTGGCTGGGGATTGGGAGATTATTACCTGTCAGATGTTACCAATCATATCTCTAAAGTAAGTGGCCAGTCATCAGTACAGAGTTCAGTGATGGACATGTGCACCTCTATACTGTACATAAAGAATATTTAAAATCCTTGTGGGTAATCCAATAGTTAGATAATTACATTAAGAACTCTATTGTACCAAAAGGCCTGCGGATTTTTATCCATCCGGCCAAACTGATTTGTACCCAAGATCATTTGACTAAGTGGGAACAAGAGGCTGCAGAGAGTTCTCTGAGATTTATGAGACTTTTATTAGCACAAGAAAATATTAAGTTATCAGATATAGAAAAAAAGATTGGGGAGGTGATGGAATTAGCCCTTACTTTTAAAGACCATACTGAATTCACTAAGAGGGAATCTGAAATACAGAATAATATTTAGAGATTTAAAAGCTCACTTATTGAGTGGGAACATAGACAGTTTGTGAAGGATCTGATATAATTCAGAAACAGACCAGCTTATAACATCACACCCTGTGAACAGAGGGATTCTATCACTGAAACATCTGCCTCAGAGGCAGATAGCTCTGATACTGAGCAACATGCTTCCAATTCCAGTCAAAAATCACAGTATAGGGGTCGTCGACAATATAGGGGTCATAATAGGAATCCCTTTTTTAGATCTAACTTCAGGGGGAATCAATACCTACACATTCAGTCCCAAAAACAATGGAAACAATCCAATGGGATCAGAAATGTAAGGGATCTTCCCCCTCAAGTAGATCATTTGAGAAGGGAATATTCATAATCAACATCATTACCCTCATCAGTCGCACCATTATCCACTCAAAATCTAACGAACAACTCAACTTTTTAAGGTCAAACCAATCAACAAAACACCTATGTGTTAAGGGAGCGAACACAGATACAGAAATAAAAAAGAATACCTACTGATCAATCACAGATTTTAAATTTTTCAGGGTTGAGATCATCAGAGGCAGAATTATCCATTATTTCTAAGGGTTTGACATTTGTTCCTAAAAACTGTTTCAATTGCTTTGAATGGATTAAAGCCTTCTATTTTTTTGTGCGAAAAGTGAAGTGGTGTAAGGCATTCACACAGACTGATAAAGATGTGCTGAAATGGGACTAGATCTGATGGACCTTCCAGGTTTTCATTATCTTATGGAACTCCGTAATGATGATTAAAAACCAAGGGGAGAGGGACCATTTACAAACCTCAGCAACATTTAAATATGATCCAAGAAAACTGGCCATAGGAATATAATGAAAATTCAAAAATAAAGTACTCTATTGCAGTTCTGACTAGTCCACCATCAGATGGTCAGATACATATATAGTGGAGTGAAAAAAAGGAAGTATCACAGACCAGCATCACTAAAACATAACTTTTAATAATAGTTTTAATAATAGTTCTAAAAAGTAATATAGTATTACCTCCTATAACCCATATGGAACTCCTTAATGAAAATGAAAAACCAAGGGAGAGGGACCATTTACAAACCTCAGCAACAAGAGTGCCAACAAGCCACCCAAAGGTGGAGTATCATATATAGAGTTAATTTTGAACTCTGTTATTAGAGATCTCTGTAATCTGACGAAGACACCCATCCATAAAAACTATACATATGAGGAAATGGAAGGCCTTAAAAATTTAGGCAGTAATAAGAATTTGAAAACCAGACCCTCTGATAAAGGGGGGGACATTGTAATCCTCAACTATCAGTAATATTGGAACATGTGCATGGCTCTTCTATCAAACCAGACAAATTATGAGGAACTGAAACATGATCCAACTAAGCAATATAAATAGGAGCAGTCTATATTATTACAGGAAGTATTGGAAGACAAACCGATTAATCAGAGAGAGATGGAATATTTATTACCAATGCATCCCAGGATAGCAACATTTTACTGTTTACCATAGATTCATAAGGGTCTTGATCCCCTCAAGGGTCGTCCCATTGTCTCAGGAATTGGTAATCTTACGGAACACATAGGGACATATGTTGACCATATAGTATGTCCTTTCCTTTTCACATTGCCATCATATCAACGGGATATGACTGATTTACTCAAAAGACTGGAGGGTATCACTATCGAGGCAAACACCTTTTTAGCATCACAGCTATTTAGCATTTTTGAGAATTCGGCACAATTGCTCTACTTTGGAGGAATTTGAACAAGAAGCATTGCGTTTTTATCTCGGATCTCTCTCTATTACATTCTGAAGGGGTCGGAATATTGGTAATGCTCTTGTACATAGTCATTTTGAACCACCAAAAAAAGAGAGTTGGCTTTAAAACCGTAAAAATGGTACATTTAAATGTGGTCATTGCAAAGCCTGTCCATTTATAAGATTTGGTGATACTTTTAGGGACAGTTAGGGAACAAAAGTCTACCAGGCCCAGAATTTTGAGAATTGCAACAGTAGAGATGTGATATATATGATGTGGTGTCAATGTGGGTAAAACATGTAGGGAGTTCAAAATACGAATTCTGGAACATTTAGGGGATATTAGAAATAAACAAGACAAACCGATTGTGAGACATATTCAGTTACAATACTGATGAAAATTTTGCATGTATTTCCTTCTCCATGATTGAAGTTGTTTGCACATCGATCAGGAGTAAAATATTGATCAGATATTAAAACAAAAAGAATCACGTTGGATATACTGATTAAATACTGTTCCACCCGAAGGATTAAATGAGAACGTTGACTTTGCATGCTTCATTTAAAACTGGCCTATATACACTGCACATACTAGGGGAGGATTAGGGGACCCTATATTAGTGGAGCCCCTATCTGTGCATGAAATGCTTGATTTAGGACATCCTATTAGTGGTTACACTTCACACTATTATTATGGCTCTATTTATTCTCTAATCATATTTTTATATTTATCTATATGGACATTTTTCCATTTGGATTTTCTCCCCTGATGAGCTGGTTCCTGATTGGCACAGCGAAATGCTTTGGGACGTAGCGGGACCTAAGTGGATATATCCTTTTAATATCTATTACACCGTTTTATTTTTATTAATATGTTCTTTTTTTTAAGTGTAGTATATATTAAGGATTGCAATGTAGTAAGCTGTGACTAATAGAACCTATGATTTGGACTTGATGACTGGACATCTATGAGCATTTTGGCACTATGGTGGTGGTACTCTTTTCTGTGTTTGGGACTAAATAGGGTGACCAGGAGGTTCCTGACACGGGATCGCCCCTACCGGGGCGGCTATTCTGTTCTTAGGTAGGCACTCAATAGGAAAAGGGAGAGGAATAGGGATAAATATTTCCTCCTCTTCTATACATTACTAATTTTCCTATGGGTTATAGGAGGTGATACTATATTACTTTTTAGAACTATTATTAAAAGTTAAATTCTGGTGGTGCTGGTCTGTGATACTTCCTTTTTTTCACTCCACTATATATATATATATCTGATGGTGGACTAGTCAGAAATGCAAGAGACAAAATGAGAACAGCCAGAGTTATTTAATGGGTTCTCGGCTATTTTAAGACTTTAAACTGTTTACAGATACAAAACTTTTTAAGCAAAATCAATGTGTAATCATTTACAAGTTTATCTGCAAAAGTTCCAACTGTATACTCTAACTAACAGTGTGAGACTTTCTGCCACATATATTTCCTTTCAGATATGCATGCCAGTGCTTTGAATTTATACCTAACATCCTAGTAGTTTAGGTAATTATTGCTGCTTTCCTAACTGGGGTGAAAATAAGCTTTGCATTAAGGTGGAAATGGCTTTAGGTAAATCAATGTCAATTAATAAAACTAGTATAGCAGGTAATGAACAGATGCATCTTTAAAAGGCCATAACAAAGGACATATTACAATGGCACACACAGATAAAATAATGGACAAAAATTATTTTCTTTGAAACACTAACAGCAAAGCTGCAAGTCATTACCTTTTTGTAAAGCAGTAATTTTAATGAAGCAGGTCTTTAGAACTAGTGATATGGGCTGCTCATTAGCTGAAAAGAAAATTCCCCCTGCTGAACTGCAGGACTATAATGACTAGGATGTTATATCCATCAGCCAAAGGTATTTTAATACTGGAAAGAAGATGGAAAAAACAGATTTGGTTAAACAAGAGTGCAAGATAAAGATGGAAGGGGTGTGTTAAAGGGCAATTCAAAGCACATATGGATATTGGTCAATTCAGGCCCATGTTCTTGACCATAAAGTGAGTATTTTAGCAGTTCGTGATGGCGTAGTAAAGGCAATTAACTTGGTTTAAGAAGCCAACAAAAAGATAAACAAGCCAGAAATTTATTTAGCCATTTACTGTAATCTATTCCTCCTTGTAGAGCATGCAATGTGTAAAATTTAGTAACCGGAAGGAGGGACAAACAGTAATAAACACTAACCTAGGAGTGAAATTGTGAATATCCTCTCTGGAGATGGCTGGAATATTACTAATCTAGCTACAAAAAATGTAGAATAAAAACAAACAAATATCATCACTAAAGTTTAGGAGGTTGCCAGGCAGGTCATTTCCTCTACTCCTCCTTGTAGTACATTTAAAGTCTAATTTAGGGAACGGATAAAGAAACTTCACCCGAGAGTGAACCTGTTAAAAGTCCTTCTGAAAATGGGTGGGATATTTCTTATCTAGGTAAAAAGTTAAGCCAATTACCACCACTAAAGACCCAGTACATCCCATTTAAGCCCCCAGGATGGGAGCCTTGGCTTTACAGTACCAACAGACAGAAGATGCATTCATACTGACAAAAGGAAGTTAGAGGTGTCAAACTGTGCTGGATCCGCCACATCCTTTCACGCAAAACACCTCTATGGTTTTCATGCCACCAACAACTATATTTCAATATAAGGAGGAGCAGGTGTAAGCGGCTAGATCCAACCCACAATTTATTCAATTTGTGAGGAATATGTTTTGATTTGTACATGACTGCATTGAAATAGTTTGCAATGTGCTTTTATTTAGTATGTTTTGAAATGATAAAAAAAAATGTTATCTGAGATAGGAAAAAAAAGACTCCCCCCAATTAGTCATGATCTCTTTCTCGTATTGCACCTTAGGGTTAGTTGACATCACGTATCTTCCACTCAACAGGTCCATAAAACAGATAAGCAATAACATATATAAATGTATGCCAATGAAGGGCCGTTCATTTGACTCTTTCTACAGACTTTAATGTTAAAATTAAAAAAAATTAAAAAACATCCTTTCCTGCCCATTTTTGGAAGACACAAAAATGTTTTTAGCATTCATATCTGTTAAACGAATGTGCTAAGTGGAGATACTTAGCCTCGTTCAAATGAAATAGATCTGAGCTCGGGTACTAGAAGCCAAGAGTTATGCTATAAATTTGAAAAATAAAAAATAAAAATCAGAGAGACCTCTTTTTCTAGCTTCAGACACCCCTTTAAATGCGGTCTTTTCATGACAAGTACTTATCGTTGATGGATCCTACCTAGCAGTTTTCCAGGGTATTAAGTAGTTGTGTATGAATATAAAAAGAATTTAATGTCAAAACCTTACAAATCTAAATTCTCTGGCCCATTTAAAGTATCATTTTAATAGCACTTTAGCATTTTTACTGTGCACAAAGAATCTAATAAAAAACAAATTACAGATTTGGACGCTCAGTCACTTGACAGGTGTCTCCACATGAGTGAATCTCAACAGGAATTTTTTAATGAATGTATAAAATATATCTTCCATGTTTCCATAAAATAATGGGAAAGTAGACGGTGCTTTGCATGTTGTAACACTGTACCCCAAACAGATTTACACGAGAAGGGAGGATGAGCTATTGCTGTGTATTTTACCAATTGCCGTTTTGCCTTGAGAAGTCCCTGCGGCGATATGACATCCCTGATACTTCATCAATTTCCTCCTCTATGGTCAGTCAGTTTAAATTAGGGATGCAATGTCTCCATCTATAGAGAAATTTTCACCGAGAGATCTCTTTTCCGCTGTTCAGATCTTGACATGTTTCTGTCTGCACAACTATTAGGAGGTAAAATTCAATGTTTTTCTTGAGTTCACATGGTCAGAGCTGCGTAATGCCTTTTTGTGCTACTTTGGCAGCTTCCACATAAGCATATTTTCAAGTCGTATACTGCCTGGATTTTATGTACCAGAATCTGCTGCTAATGTATTTGAAATCCACTGCATGTCTTCATTTTGAGCTTCTTCCAAATGTGCCCCTTATAGGCTATGGGAGTGTATCAAAATACAGGAAGGAAGGAATAGCCACAGAAATCCGGGTGAACTGCCGATACAATACTGATGGCGGGCTGGATGGTCATGCAGAAACCATGCGTATTCTGAAGGCAGAATGTGCATGGATTTCGATACGCTCATGTGAAAACAGCCTTAAAGGGGTATTCCAGTTGGTAAGAGTTATCCCCAATCTGAAGGGTAGGGGCTAACTATTCGATCGGAATCTAAAGGGAATCTGTATGCACCTACCTGTAAATGAAATTCATTAGCCCATCATAAAAACATTTCTCAGAATTGGGACCACCAATCAGGATGGGAGAAAATCCACTGGAGTCAGGGGAAAAGCGTACATCTACAAAGTAGGTTAGATTCAGTTAGGGAAAGACTGGTCATAGATTCTACAGGGAAATTTCCCAGTGGGTTAATGCCCATGGGGCCGCATGAGCACTCCTCATGGCCATCAGCCAGGTAAGTAATGATCTGACGCTCCCAGAGTTAACGTTGGGAGCATCGTGCCTATGTACTGTATCTGGCCAGCGGCTGTAGGGGCCCTCCTGACTTCTGAATTCAACTGTATTGCCATCTAGGGATAACTGGAGCAGGAGTATAGAATTTGTTACCACAGTGGGGCAGCTTCTGCAGTGGCATTTTGTGCTGCTGGGGCCTTAGTGTGTGATGCACTGCGGCATTTGGTCCAGCCGGGCATTATTTTGTGATGCACTGTACTATTTGGTCCTGTTGGGGCAGCATTCTTTGCCACAATATTATATTGCCAGCCCTGCCTACTGTAAATGTGGAACCAACTACAATATGGGCCAACTTTTATTTATACCCTTAACCCGTAGAGGACCTCCACCGTACATGTACGATGCTGGTGGACGAGACTTAAGGACCAGCACCACACATGTGCGGCGGGCTGATCGGACGGGTGCAGTGGCACGGCCCTGGAAGTCACTGACAGCCGGGCCCCTGCTGCAAATGTCGGCATTGGTGAATGCAAAGCTAACTACATTATACAGAGGGTTTGCAGAGGGTAAGCTTGCCCTCTGCATCTACATCGGGTCGCCACACTTCTACAGGCATCGGGTCTTGCCTTCTAAAGAAGCCTCAGATCCAGCCCCTTAGGCTGGGTCTCACAGGCAGGCTGTCAGCATACAAGCTGACAGTCAATGCATTACAATACATGATATATTGTAATTCATTGCAGAGGGGATCAGACCCCAGAAGTTGAAGTCCCAGAGAAAGACAAAACAAAAAAAAAAAAAAAAAAAAAAGTTTCAAGTATAAAAAGCCCCTTTTCCCAAAATAAAACACACAAAATAAAAACAAAAAAATAAAAATTTGAAAAAAACAAAACATATTGAGAGTTGCCGCGTCCGTAACAACCGGCTCTATGAAAATATCACATGATGCGCCCCCTCACCTCAACGCTGTAGAAAAAATAAAATAAAAACTGTAACAAACCAACCATTTTTTGTTACCCTACATCAAAAACACCAAGGAACCCCCCCCCCAAAATAGTACCAATCAATCCGTCACCTCATCCCACAAAAAATGAGCCCCTACAAAAAACAATCGGGCAAAAAACTAAAAAAGACTGGCTCTCAGAATATGGAGACACTAAAACATGGTTTTTCTTTTAAAAATTATTTGTGTTAAAAGTGGAAAAAAAATAAAGTAGAAATATAAGGTATTGCCATGACCAGGTGAACACTGTATTAAAAAACAAAAACAAAAAAAAAAACTTTTGTCACCTTACATCACATCATATGCACCCTAAAATAGTACCAATCAAACCGTCAATGAGCAACTACATTAGGGTACTTTCACACAAGCGTTTTGGATTCCGTTTGTGAGATCCGTTTCAGTCCAAAACGGATCAGTGAAGCCCCAATGCATTCTAAATGGATAAGGATCCGTTCAGAATGCATCAGTTCGGCTCCGTTCCGCTTCTATTCCGTTTTGGAGGCGGACACCAAAACGCAGCATGCAGAATTTTGGTGTCCGTCTGAAGAGGCGGAGCCTAACGGATCCGTTTTGAATTACAATGTAAGTCAATGGGAACGGATCAGTTTTCAATGACACAATATGGTGGATTTGAAAACGGATCCGTTCCCCATTGACTTTCAATGTAGTTCAAAATGGATCCGTTTTGGACTTTGTCATTTTTCTTTTAACCACTTCAGCCCCCCTAGCTTAAACACCCTTAATGACCAGGCCACTTTTTACAATTCCGCACTACACTACTTTCACCGTTTATTGCTCCGTCATGCAACTTACCACCCAAATTAATTTTACCTCCTTTTCTTCTCACTAATAGAGCTTTCATTTGGTGGTATTTCATTGTTGCTGACATTTTTACTTTTTTTGCCATTAATACAAATTTAACGACATTTTTGCAAAAAAATGACATTTTTCACTTTCTGTTGTAATTTTTTTTTAAAAAAACTTTCTATATAAATTTTTCTCTAAATTTATTGTTCTACATGTCTTTGATAAAAAAAAGTCCAATAAGTGTATATTTATTGGTTTGGGTAAAAGTTATAGCGTTTACAAACTATGGTGCAAAAAGTGAATTTGAGTACCTTTAGGATTTCACAGGGCATTTTTACGCATTTGGATTCCAGACTTCTTCTCACGCTTTAGGGGCCCCTAAAATGCCAGGACAGTATAAATACCCACATGTGACCCCATTTTGGAAGAAGACACCCCAAGGTATTCTGTGAGGGGTATGGTGAGTTCATGTAAAATTTTATTTTTGTCACAAGTTAGTGGAATATGAGACTTTGTAAAAACAAAATAAAAAAAAATATATATCAATTTCCGCTGACTTGTGCCAAAAATTAAAATTCTGTGGACTCACCATGCCCTCACGGAATACCTTGGGGTGTCTTCTTCCAAAATGGGGTCACATGTGGGTATTTATACTCACCTGGCATTTTAGGGGCCTAAAGTGTGAGAATCCAAATGCATAAAAATGGCCTGTAAATCCTAAAGGTAATCATTAGTTTTAGGCCCCTTAGCTGACCCAGGCTGCAAAAAGTGTCACTCATGTGGTATCGCCGTACTCAGGAGAAGTAGGGCAATGTGTTTTGGGGTGTATTTTTACATATACCCATGCTGCGTGTGAGAAATATCGCTGTAAACGACAACTTTTACATTTTTTATTCAAAGTTGTCAATTTACAGAGATATTTCTCTCACCCAGTATAGGTATATGTAAAAATACACCCTAAAACACATTGCCCTACTTCTCCTGAGTACGGCAATACCACATGTGTGACACTTTTTGCAGCCAAGATGCATAGGGAATCAAATTCCAATGAGTACCTTTAGGAGGGCATTTTTACGCATTTTTCTTCTCACGCTTTAGGGCCCCTAAAATGCCAGGGCAGTAGAAATACCCCACATATGACCCCATTTTGGAAAGAAGACACCCCCAGGTATTCCATGAGGGGCATGGCGAGTTCATAGAAGATTTTTTTTTTGGCACAAGTTAGTGGAAATTGATTTTTTATTGTTTTTTCTCACAAAGTCTCCCTTTCCGCTAACTTTTGACAAAAAGTTTAATTTTTCATGGACTCATTATGCCCTCAGCAAATACCTTGGGGTGTCTTCTTTCCAAAATGGGGTCACATGTGGGGTATTTATACTGCCCTGGCATTTTAGGGGCCCTAAAGCGTGAGAAGAAAAATGCGTAAAAATGGCCTCCTAAAAGGTACTCGTTGGAATTTGGGTCCCTTTGCGCATCTTGGCTGCAAAAAAGTGTCACTCATGTGGCATCGCCGTACTCAGGAGAAGTAGGGCGATGTGTTTTGGGGTGTATTTTTACATATACCCATGCTGGGTCAGAGAAATATCTCTGTAAATTGACAACTTTGAATAAAATTTTTTAAAAAGTTGTCGTTTACAGCGATATTTCTCACACCCAGCATGGGTATATGTAAAATACACCCAAAACACATTGCCCTACTTCTCCTGAGTACGGCGATACCACATGAGTGACACTTTTTGCAGCCAAGATGCGCAAAGGGCCCTAAACCAATGAGTACCTTTAGGATTTCACAGGCCATTTTTACGCATTTGGATTCTCACGCTTTAGGACTCCTAAAATGCCAGGGCAGTATAAATACCCCACAAGTGACCCCATTGTGGAAAGAAGACACCCCAAGGTATTCTGTGAGGGGTATGGCAAGTTCACAGAAAAAATAAATAAATTGGCACAAGTTAGCGGAAATTGATTTTTTTTTTTTTTTTTTTACAGTCTCATATTCCACTAACTTGTGACAAAAAATAAAATTTTGCATGAACTCACCATACCCCTCACGGAATACCTTGGGGTGTCTTCTTTCTAAAATGGGGTCACATGTGGGGTGTTTGTACTGCCCTGGCATTTGAAGGTCTCATCAATCATTACACGTATGGCCAGCATTAGGAGTTTCTGCGATTCTCCTTATATTGAGCATACGGGTAATGAGATTTTTTTTTTCCGTTCAGCCTCTGCGCTGAAAAAAAAAAAAAAATGAACGGCACAGATTTTTTCATTCGCATCGATCAATGTGGATAAAAAAATCTCTGCCAAAATCCGTGACTGCGGTGCGGTGGGCTGGGCGCTAGCTACCTAACAAGTAGCTAACTAACTGGCGGTGATAAGGGACCCTTATGCCCCATTCACACGTCCGAAATTCTGTTTGCGGAACGGAATTGCGGACCCATTCATTTCTATGGGGACAGACTTTGACCTGCTCGGATCCGGAATTACGGATCCGGGCTTCCGGGTCTGCACTTCCGTTCCGCAAAAATATAGAACATGTCCTATTCTTGTCTGCAATTGCGGACAAGAAAAAGCATTTTCTATATAGTTCTGGCAATGTGCGGATCTGCAAAATGCGGAAAGCACATTGCCGGTGTCCGTGTTTTGAGGATCCGTGGATCGGATCCACGGATCCGTGAATCCACGGATCCGCAAAACACATATGGACGTCTGAATGGAGCCTTACAAGGGGTGTGATCAATGACAGGGGGGTGATCAGGGGGTCTAGATGGGGTGATTATGGGGTTAATGTAGTGTTTGGTGCAACTTTACTGTGTTACCTGGTCCTCTGGTGGTCGATCCCAGCAAATGGGACCACTAGAGGACCAGGTAGCAGCTATATCATCGCTGGCAGGCTGTAGCCGAACTGCCGTGCCGCGCTTCTCTGTGAACGCGCGCTCGTTCACAGGAAATCTCGGCTCTCACGAGATGACGCGCCGACGCGTCATCTCAGAGCTACAGGACCGCCCGCAGGACGCATCCCTGCGTTAGGCGGTCCTGTAGTAGTTAACAAATGCAAACGGATCCGTTCTGAACGGATATAAATGTTTGCATTATACGTGCGGATCCGTCTGTGCAAATAAACAGACAGATCCACATCAACGCAAGTGTGAAAGTGCCCTTGGACAGTCGCCTAAAAAAAACTATTGCTTTTAGAATATGGAGACAATAATTATTAATTTTTTTTAAATGCTTTATTATGTAAAACTGAAACAACCAAAAGAAGTAGTCATATTTGGTATTGTCGCGTCCATAACTACCTGCTCGTTAAAAATAGCACATGATCTAGCCTGTCAGATAAATACGGTAAAAAATAAAAACAATGCCAAAACAGCTATTTTTTGTTACCTTGCCTCACAAAAAGTTTAATATAGAGCAAACAAAAATCATATGTACCCTAAAATAGCACCAACAAAACTGCAACCTCATCCCGTAGTTTCCAAAATGGAGTCAAGTTTTTGGAGTTCTACTCTAGGGGTGCTTCAGGGTGTCTTCAAATCTGACATGGCAACTTAAAATTATCCCAGTGAAAATCTGCCTTCCAAAAACCACATGGCATTCGTTCCTTTACTTCTGGGCCCTGCTGTGTGCCCGTACAGCAGTTTGCGACCAGATATGGAATGTTTCTGAAAACTACAGGGTAATAAATTTTGAGTTTTGTTTGGCTTTGTAACTGGGAAAATTGGATTAAAATAGAAAATTTCACAAAAAAGTAAAATGCTGAAATTTCATCTACATTAATTCTTGTGGAACACCTAAAGGGTTAACAAAGTTTGTAAAATTAGTTTTTAATACCTTGAGGGGTGTAGTTTCTAAAATGGGGCCAATTATAGTTGGTTTCTATTATGTAAGCCCCACAAAGTGACTTCAGACCTGAACTAGTCCTTAACCACTTCCAGTGCGGGCCATTTTCCCCTTCCTGACCAGGTCTAATTTTGCAAATCTGACAAGTCACTTTATGTGGCCTTAACTTTAGAATACTTTTACTGATCGAAGCCGTTCTGAGACTGTTTTCTGGTGACATATTGTACTTCATGATAGACAAAAATTTGAGTCATTATATTTCACCTTTATTTATGAAAAAATCCAAAATTTCCCCAAAATTTTGAAAAATTCTCAATTTTCAAAATTTAAATTTCTCTGCTTTTAAAACAGAAAGTGATACCTCATAAAATATTGATTACTTAAGATTCCCCATATGTCTACTTTGTGTTGACATCATTTTGTAAATGTCATTTTATTCTTTTAGCACGTTAGAAGGCTTAGGCCTCTTTCACACTTGCGCTGTGAAGATCCGGCGTGCACTTCCGTCGCCGGAAATGCCCGCCGGATGCGTCACAACGCAAGACAACTGAAAGCATTTGAATTCCGGATCCGGAGTTACGGCATGTCTTCCGGATTTTTGGACGGAGACAAATCCGCAACATGCTGTGGTTTTGTCAACGTCCAAAAAACGTTCACATACTGAAAGGAAGACATCCTGATGCATCCTGAACTGATTTCTCTCCATTCAGAATGCATTGGGTTAATCCTGAACAGTATATTTCCGTCCTAGAGCCACGAGGACGGAACTCTAGGACGGAAAGCAAAAACACAGACGTGAAAGGGGCCTCAAAACCCACTTTTTAAGGGTACTTTCACACTTGAGGCAGGACGGATCCGGCTGCCGCTCCGTCCCCATTGACTGTAATGGGGCGGGGGACAAAGCTACGGCGCAGCACAGCTGTGTGCAGCCGGAGATCGCCGGACTAAAAGTCCTGCATGTCCGACTTTTCAGTCCGGCGTTCTTTGCCGTAGCTCTGCCCCCCGCCCTATTATAGTCAATGGGGACGGAGCAGCAGCACGGCAGTGCACGGGTACTTGCGGCAGGACGGATCGGGCAGGCTGAATAGCCTGCCGGATCCATCCTGCAGCAAGTGTGAAAGTACCCTAAGGACCAGTTAAGGTCTGTGGAAACCCCCCATAAATGACCCCATTGTAGAAACTACACCACTCAGATTACTGAAAACTGATTTTACAAACTTTGTTAACCCGTTAGGCATTATTTCACTTTTTTGGTAGATTTTCCATCTTAGTCCATTTTTTTCTTTAAAACATCAAGGGTTAACAGCCAAACAAAACTCAATATTTATTACCCTGATTCTGCGGTTTACAGAAATACTCCAGATGTGGTCGTAAACTGATGTAAGGGCACACGGCAGGGCGCAGAAGAAAAGTAAAGCCATATGGTGTTTGGAGGGCAGATTTTGCTGAACTTGTTTTTAGATGCCTTGTCCCATTTGAAGCCCCCCTGATGCACCCTGACAGTAGAAACTCCCAAAAATTGATCCTATTTTGAAAACTAGGGGATAAGGTGCCAGTTTTATTGGTACTATTTTAGGGTACATATGGTTTTTAATTGCTCTATATTACATTTTTTGTGAGGCAAGGTAACCATAAAATGGGTGTTTTGAAACAGTTTTTTATTTTTTTTAAACATTGATCTGACATAGTAGATCATGCACTATTTTTATAGAGCAGGTTGTTATGGACGGGCATTCATTATTACACTTTAAGGTGCAAGGTGACCAAAAAAATTGTTGCTTTAGCACAGTTTTTATTTATTTATTTTTACAGCGTTCACCTAAGGGGTTAAATCATGTTATATTTTTATCGAGCAGGTTGTTACGGATTCAACGATACATAATATGTATACTTTTTCTTATTTATATAAGTTTTACACACAAATAGTATTTTTGAAACCAAAAAATTGATGTTTTAGTGTCTCCATAGTCTGGTAGCCGTAGCTTTTTTATTTTTTGACCGTTTGTCTTAGGGTCTCATTTTTTGTGGGATGAGGTGACAGTTTGATTGGTACTGTTTTGCAGGGAATATACCATTTTGATTGCTTGGTGTTGCACTTTATGTGATGTTAAGTGACAAAAAATTGCTTTTTTGGCACTGTTTTTATTTTATTTTTATTACGGTGTTCATGTGAGGGTTTAGGTCATGTGATATTTTTATAGAGCTGGTTTTTACAAATGCGGCGATACCTAATATGTATACTTATTTTTAAATTTATTTCACTTTAACACAATAATAGTTTTTTTTAAACAAAAAATTATGTTATAATGTCGCCATGTTCTGAGAGCTATAATTTTTTGAGCAATTTTCTTATGTAGGGGCTCATTTTTTGCTGGATGAGGTGACTGTTTTATTGGATTTATTTTGTGGGACATATGCGTTTTTGATCGCTTGTTGCTGCACTTTTTGTGATATGACAAAAATGTTTAGTTTTTTTTGTTATGGTGTTTATCGAACGGGGTGGATGATGTGATATATTTATAGAGCCGGCCGTCACGGACGCGGCAATACCAAATATGTCCAATCTAGTTTATTTTTTTCTATTTTTAACTTTTTAAATTAATTAATTGGGGAATTTTTTTTTTTTTTATGTAAAACCATTTTTTTTTTAAACACTTTTTTTATTTTACATTTTGCGTCCCCCATAAGTCCATACAAGACCTCTGGGGGACATTTAACTTCACTTTTTTTTTTCTTTTTTACTATTGATTTCTCCTGTAACTGGGGCTGACATAGTCACTGACAGCAGGCAACCCACTTGGCAACCCACGTCCATTCAGAGATAGACAAGCGCCCGTAGGACGTTTATAGTCTATGAGTGGTCGTCAAGTGGTTGAAAATTGGGTGGGGGGAGCCGGGGAGCTGCCGAAAGTTTTACTTTCGGTTTTAGCGCGCGCAGATGTCGTGGTCAGAATTGACCACGGCATTTGCGGGGTTAAATGATTGCGATCGGCATCGCTGCCGACCGCGATCATTAGCTGCGGGGGTCAGCTGCAGGAAACAGCCGAACCCCTGCAGCGATCACGCTTGCAGCGGGCGTCATGGTTAGGGACCGGACCCATGACGTACCCATACGTCATGGGTCCTTAACAGGTTAAAGGAAATGTGTCACCAAAATTTTTATCTGCCAGTTAAAACCAGATAGTAACAAATATAATTTTTTCTAATCTATTTTACATTCTGATCACATATTTTGTATTTCTATTTCCTGAACATGATTATGAGGGCAGCCATCTTGCCTCGGTTGTTCTTAACAGCATTGACAAAGCATTACAAAATCGCTTTACGGCAACCACATGGCACATAGACACAATGGTCAGGTGGGGACCTCATTGACTTCTATGGGAGAGTTTTCTAGGCAATGTGACCTGTGTAGAGGTGATTGTACAAGGAAGGAATAGATCAGCTCTGACAATCACCTATTGTCAATGGTGGATCCTGTCTTATCTATACACAGAGGTGATATCATTAAAGGCAGGATTAGAATGACAGATAAGCAGATAAATAAAATAAAGTGCAATAAAGAAGTGGTGCCTACTATTAGTCCTAGTGGCAAGTGCGAAAACTGACAGATTTTGTGGTTTTTGTTTAAATATAGATATTGACATGGAAAATTTAAAATAACAGTACAAAATTAATAAAAAATATGTTAAACATAAAAACAAACTAAAGAATAGATAATTTTCTGATGACACATTCCCTTTAAGATAAATGTGGTTTATGAAGATCCCTAAACAGGTTTTGTAATGAACTAAAAGTAAACTAAAATATAGATTCACATGTAGCATAATTTTATACCACAGAAAAAGCCACTGCAAAATTTGCATGTGGATTTGCTGCAGATATCACCCTGCTAAGGGCTCTTTCAGTGCTATTCATGCCCGTTATTCTGCTCCATTAGCAAAGCAGAAGAACGAAAACAGCAGACGTGCCAGATGCGGCACATAACTGACAGGAAAGGAACCTAACTTTCCATTGACTATAATGGGATCCATTAGTTTTCCATTTGGGAGAATGTTTTTTAAATAGAGAAAAAGGTCCTACAGGCAGGCGTCTTCTCTCAAGTATTTTTGAAGGATTCTGACAGAAGCGCCAAACAGAGCCTCCAAAGGTAGTAAAGGTAGTCTAAGGCAGGGTTCACACCTGCGCATCCCGCTTCGCGCGTACGATGCTCTATCTTTACTTTTATTTTCGCATCGTGAAAATAAAAGTAAAAATCGCGCGTCGTGCGCTATATATCCCTATGGGGGACGCGCGACAATACGCCCCAAAGAAGCTCCTGTACTTCTTTGGGTGTAAGGCGTTTTACAGCGCGTTCATACGCGCTGTAAAACGCTCAGGTGAGAACCATGCCTATAGGGAAACATGGGTTTTCGCCTGTTGAGCGTTTTACAGCGCGTAGGAACGCGCTGTAAAACACTCAAGTCTGAACCCAGCCTAAAGGGTACATTGCACAGTAATTCTATGTCAGGTAGACAGCAGACCCACATCCATATCTGCACGCGAGATATGAGACTTCTCATCCAAATGGAGAGGTCTCATCCAAATGTCCATTTTGCAAAAAGATAAACTATGTCTGCAAAATACAGACCAGGTAACGATTGAAGTCAGTGTCGTAAAAAAAAATGCTGACGTCACATGGACCGCATCCATATTTAGCGGTTTGCGAATGTCAAAATGGACCTAGTTGTGTGCATGAGGCCTAAAATTCAGACCATCCGCTTCTAACATCATGCTAAAGTAAAGGATTTCTATAACCACAATACACACCTCTACTTGCTTTGTCTACAGTCTGGATATCCTCAACGAACGCCTGGACCTCATGGAACTTCTTTTCACATATTCCAGCCAGAAAGTGAAGGAGTGTTGTTGACTGGTCTACTGATTTTGTGTCTTTTAGCTGAAAGAAAAAATAAAGTCAATAATTATGTTCTAATAAGGCATTTTAGACACTGGTCTTAATAAAGCCCTATAGCTGGCGGTGGATCCGGCGGAGATATTAAGAGGTGGATCTTCCGACAGTTGTAAATGTAAGGTGGCTCCCGAGTATTCCTACATTAAGACCTTTTTCTACGCCTTCCCCACCCACAATTTTAGACCTGGCCTGAGCAGGGAGTAGTCACAGATTGCGGCGCAACTAAACATTGCACAGCAATCTGCGCCTGAAGTACGCCCAAAGTATTTCAGGAAGATATAAGACCTCCTATGGGTACAAGGAGGAAATTATGGTCATACACTTTGTACATAGGAACATTAAACACAATACAAAAATCAAAGCACTTTGACAATTTCACAGAAGGAAAATATTACATAGCAGCTCGAACACAAGCTTGAATATGTGGGCTTAAGCAGCACACCCGCACAATATAAATCACATTTTAATTTGAGCATGAAAAGGCAGAGACGATCCATAGGTTTGTCTTAAACCATGCAAGTTACTCAGAAATAACATCTCAAAATTGCTGAACTTTCCAATTTAGAGGTGGAAAAGACAAAATATGCACCGTGCATTGGAACTCAAAGGGTACTTTAGAGGAGAGAAAAGATGATTTATACAGAACAGCGGTTGATTGAAAAGCGGGCAAGTTCTTTCACAAATCTTTCATAATATATATCGAGGGGTTCTGACAGAGGTGACCATACTTTTTGTGTTAAGTGACAACTTCCAACAGAACTCAGAGAAAAGCAATGTGCCTTGTAGCTGCAGTAACACAGATAAAAGCTTCTTCTCAACAGCCTGATAAAAATGAACAAATCTGCAAAGCGCAAAAGTTCAAATTATAATGAAGTGGATGGGTTTTATACTCTGAAAATTCTACCTTTTATATTTTGTAAGCTTGTGATGGACCATAGCTATTGTGGGGCTGTTAATGAGGAAGATGTCAGGAATGGGCCACCAAGCATGTCATCCCACTGAGATAATACGGGTATTAAAAGATATATGTTCTCACGGAAAACCTGTTCTAAAACATTTTTTTTTTTAACTTTATTATTGCAAATTATGACAAAAGGGAGTCCTCTGGAAAAAGAACATATCAGGCAGCTTAAAACTTTGTTTCATACATAGCTTCATTAATAGAATATAAAAAAACCTTGCTGTAAACCTCCATGTCATATCGGATTACAAAGTGTACCGCATACACCAGAATTTTATACTCATTAATCCATGTCCGGTTCAATTACAGTAGAAGTCTATCGCTTAAAAGAAAACTCCAGGGGATGGACAAGAAAAAGGTTTCCCATGGGACAGATTCACTAATGATTATTTTCGGCTCCCCAGTGCATGTTTCCAGAGATGGTGCAGAATACTAAACATGCTTAATACAATGTGGTTGGTGGTAACCACACCTTCATCAGGTTAACATTTTTCAAAGATTTGAGATGGTGTCAACCACGTGTTTCTTGGGTACACCAGAAGAAGTGATCCCGAGTGGCCAACATCCATAGGATGTTTATCACCGTACATGCAGGACATGCTGGCCAAAGAGTTTATTTGCGAAGCAGTAGATTTTGACTGACTTTAAATAGGGAGTCGTCTAGGAAAGCCTAATTCCCATTCACAAAATACAGCTTGTCATTTTCTGAGGTATAACTAGAATATGGGTTTGACTTCATGGCGATCTTGGTTGCGCAGCAGCTATCGAGCTCAAGGATTGCAGAGGGATCACCGTGTAGTGGTGACACAGAAATGAATGTTGTAGAGAAGAAAGACCGGCACTCGCTTGTGGATTTTAAATAAGCGGAGAAAATCCGCATATAGAAAATCCACAAGCGAGTGCCGGTCTTTCTACTCTACAACGTCTGTTGGAATGCCCATCCGCTGACATGTGCACCGCTAACGTTCAAGAGCAGTGCCGACCATTTCTACAATATACAGAAAGGAATGTTGTCACAGCATCAAAATAAATCAGGTTAGACCAGATTTATTTCTATGCCGACACCGCGACACTTATCACTGGGCGAGACCAAGATTGGCGTGTAGCCGAACCCAAATTGTGAGGACTTTGAATTCCTTCATTGCCTAATATACTGCAAAGGCACCTGAAATTGAATCAACTTTGCAAAGGCATGTTCAGAAAGCGTTTTAGGAATGTCCATGTTCGTTAATAACAGCTCCACATCATTGTATCTTCAAGGATGGAAACATTTGAAACTTTAATATCTCTGCATAGACATAAAGGCCTTAAGGTACTTTACGCTTTAATACTTTTTTAAAGACTTTAATCTTTCTTTACTGAACCGGTGTCAACAATATTTATATTCATGCAGCAAAATGAGTGTAATAAATTGATGTAAAAAATGTAAATGCAGAATATTAAAATTTCAGTAGCCTGTGGTAGTGTATCCCAGGTCCATGAATGGATATAAATAGCATGTTGAAAGATGAACACATGCAAACCATTTCAATTTGAAATTAACATAGTAAAAACTATAGCTAGAAGAAGGAAAAACACATTTTGTAAAAGCAAGCCAAATCAACAGACATTTACAGAAATCAAATAGTCCCTTTGCATAAAATGTAAAAGGTTAATCTCAGATCAACGTAGTTTTCAAAAAATAAGGCCACGTCACTCAATTGTTTTCTTAAAGCATAAGAAAATATTGCACATTTGGTCATATATTTAAATCAACAGTATGTGTCGAGGGTCAGTAATATATTTTATTACAGAATAGTCTCCTTTGTACTGTCAGAGGGTTCAATGTTCCCCCCAGCATTAAAACAATCCATCTGGAATGATATACTGTAGTAACTGGTAGACAGGGAGGAGGAGGAGGGATATGCAGCTGCATATTATTTAAAAGACAAAACCAGGAGCGTCTCTAAAGCACATCTCTCCAGTATATTAGGCTTACAAGTACTGAAAAATACTGACCAAATAGCGATCACATAAAATGGATCTTTGGCCAATTTCACACAAGCGTGTTCAGTCCGGGAAACATTCTCTGTGTGATGGCTGCATTTTCCATACTGAACACTGATCCTCTAACCCATGCGGATGTAGAAATTAGGGGAAATTGGCGGAGGAGCAGATTTAGAATCTGCCCAATTTTTCAAGAAAGGGATCTGTTGTGACAGTGAAGCAAACTTTTATGAAAATATTTGGCAAATGAGATTTTTTACCAGTATCTTACAAAAACATCTGTTATAAAATATACAGATCACGCATTCTTCATTCCTGATAACTGCCTGATTGTCAGAGGAGGTGACTGAAAAACTGAAAGAGACTATTACCTGATGGACCAGCATTTCAACAAATGCTTATTACCGATAATTGGCTTGCAGGGGTGTGGAAATTTTTAAAAAAACTACTTTTCTGAAGGACTAAAGCAGGGGCTCAATCTACTTAACCGGATACAAAAAATAATTTAATAATAGAACCGTGAAATGGAGGGGGAGAGATGTGACATGGAGGGGGAGACATTTCTCTCCCTCCAAGTCACATCACTCCCCCTCCAAGTCACATCACTCCCTCCATGTCACATGTCTCCCCCCCCCCCCCGTCACATCTCTCCCCTCTCCCTCCCCCCTCTATTAATGTGTAGAAACCATTATGCTCACCTGGTCCCGTCTGCAGCAACTTTCCTTCTCATCTATATAATCATGGTATCTTGGGCTCCCGACAAGTTGTTTGAGGACTTTGGAAAACTCAGACAATCAGTGGCAGCAGCTGTGTCATCTGTCAGGCCAGTGATTGGCTAAGCAGGAAATTCCTGGCCTGACACGTGATACAGCTGCAGCCACTGATTGGCTGAGTGTTCCCAGGTCCTCAAACAACTTGTCGGGAGCCCAAAATATTATGATCATACAGAGAACAGCCGCGGCCAGCCAGAGGCGCGCAAGTGATTTATTTAAATTTTTCCTCCCCCTCCCTTGGCCTGGCGTTTCTGTGCGCTAAGGCAGCCGCGGTCAGCCCTGATACGTGCCCGAAGCAGGGCTAAGCTACCGAACAAACTAACTGCCCGGCGCCCGGAACTGCATTTCCCGGGCGCCACGCGATACAGTTTCCACACCCCTGGGCTTGATTATCAGTCCTTGTAAAAGGACCTTTAGGCTTGGGATACACCTAGAACTTCGACAAAACTTTCCACTGAATTTAACTATCGACTGCCAGCTGCAATGCATACGATTGCATACAAAATAATTCTCTGCCTTGAACATCTGTCTACCTTCCCCAATGCTTTTTTATTTATATTTTAATTTTGGTTTCATTTTGTGTGCTCTATATCATTTTTTATGATCAGTTTTTAACCCCTTCGTGACATCGTTGTACAAACACCTCTCTGAATTCATTTGAGGCCAGTTGGCACACGAAGAGGTATCAAATACTGTCAGGTTCACGTTCAAAAGAGATCACCTTACCATGGTGGATGGGCATAACTGATTTTGATAAAAACACATTTGCTAACTACCTTTCATTTATTTATATACTGAGTATAGTATTAGTTCATATATTCAATGTTTGCAGAGTGCTGTTTCATTGAGTGTGTATTTCAGCCACGGTAACATTTGGGATGTTTTAACTGTTTCTGCAGTAAACACTTGGCTTTAAACATGGTGCTTGCTCAGGAGCTGAATGAGCAACATAGTCGGCAGTGTCTGAGAAAACTTTAGCAGGAGAGAGGAGGCTTCCTGGGGTGACAAAATTAGACTGTGCTAGCTTTTTGGCTGCCATGGGACATCTGAAGGCTCCCAGGCCTGCTGTAGTAAAGTTCATATTAAGCACTGCAAGATTGAAAGAAATATCACAGCTCATCTTGCAAAAAAGAAATATAAAAGGTTATGGGTGTCAGAATATTGTGATCACGTCTTCATTATTCTGTCAGTCAGCATTATTACAGCGGTAAATTTGGTATCTCTGTAATCATACTGACCTAAAGAATAACGGTAAACCAGTAAAAACAAAACCAGTAAAACAAAGGCAAAATTGCATTTTTCTCATTCATCACTGTTAATATTTCATTTCTTGCTTCCAAATATAAAGTTAGGAATATTAAATGGAGCCAATATAAAGTACAAAAAAAAAGCCTTTATACGTCTCTGTGAAGGAAGGAGGAAAAAATAAATAAATTGAATGAAAAAATATATATATATAATTTTTATAGCTCCCAAGTGTTTTATGCACCATGTTAACCTAAAATACAAACATGAAGCGGGTAAATATAAAAAATGTTAGGTGATGTTATTTATAAAGAGGCCGCATAGCCACAAAGCTCACAGTGCAGTGTAATATCAATGGCATGTGATATATAAATGAAACCTAGCACTGCACTGTATTGATTCTATGCAGTAGAGAAAATATGTTGAGTCCAGCAAAGGGTGATCTGTTACATGCGCTGCCAATAGTGACAGTCAGTAGTAGCTTCCTATCAATCACTTGGGATATGTATTATGCTAGTCAGCTTTTCCCGGTCATGGACTGCTATAGAAATTCTGCCTCAGCAGTTTACATATTCTGCAAATGGATTGCAAAAATGTTTATTTCATTACACTTGTAGTAGTTTCACCACCACAGGTTATACTATACAAGGCTATTCACAGCAAAGTCCTATGGCATTTAAAAAAAGAAAGATTCTGAACAAGTTAACCAGTTTAAAGTAAAAGAGATGGATCTAGAACAGTGTTTCCCAACCAGTGTGCCTCCAGCTGTTGCAAAACTACAACTCCCAGCATGCCCGGACATCCCTTATATTCTATGATAGGGGCTCATCAAAATAAAATAGGTTTGCCATATGTCGGGCCAGTATCTTTTTTTTTTATTTTTTTTTTAACTGTATAGGAAAGAATAGTCAATTCCCAATACAAAGTAAACTAACATTCACACGACCATACTTTTTTTTCCGCGTCTGATCTGCATTTTGCGGAATAAATGCGGACCCATTCATTCCTATGGGTGAATAAAATATGCGGACAACATTCAGTATGTTGTCCGCATACGTGGTTCCGCATTTATACTCCGCAAAAATATGAAGCATGTCCTATCATTGTCCGCAGAAATCGTTCCGCAGCCCCATAGAAGTGAATGGATCCGCAAATTGCAGATGACATACGGAATGGTTTCTGTATGTCATCCGCAATTTACGGATCAGTTTCCGTATTTTTATTATAATATTTTATTCTCTACCCTTTTTATTTTTTCTCATCCATTTTTTGCGGATGACATGCTTCAGTATTTTGCGGACCCGTTTTTTGCGGATCCCCAAATACATATGCTCGTGTGAATGCAGCCTAACCTGCAAGATGCTGGTAAAAGAGGTTACACCACATTAAGTATTTCAACATTTTTTAGACCTGCACCATACTCTGGATATTTTGGGAATTTCATAGAAATTTGATATTTAGTAAAGGCACAATGAAATGTATCTATATAGCGCCACCTGCTGTATATATTTCTTATTTCTCTGTCCATCTAAGTAACATCACTGAGGTGGACGCACATGCTCCGTCGCATACTTCATATGTCATTAGCTGTATCTGCTTTTCGCAGGAGAAAGGACATGCCCCTTGAGAAAGGACAAGCCCCCTGAAGTGTCAGCATGAAATCAATTAAGAAGATCAATTGGAGCAATGAATGGGGGAGATCTCTTGATGTGAGGTAGAGGGCCGGTTCTTGGTTTATTCTTTATAAAGAGATCATCATTTACTATAAGGGGTCTGATTTTTTTTATTTTTTATACTAAATCAGTAAGACAAAATACTTAGACATACTAGTCGCAGTAAAAGTCATATTTAACCGTACATGTAACACAAGCACAGAGAATGCATGTGCATGTTAATATGGCTGCTTCCCACTTCTCTTTTACAAATTTACTGAAGCAGAAAACGTGAATTGAAGACCTTTTTCTCATTAATTTCTAGCTGGCATTCACTGCACAAAAAGCATGATGGATTTTTAATTTATGGGCAAATTGGGATTTAGACAATTAAGCCAAAAGAACGACAAAAAATGTATACACATACGAGATGTGAGTGGAAAAATTGATGAGCTGACAATAATGTGAGCAGCCAGATAGGTTTCAAGTGGCTGCGGATTACTATGTAGTCAGGCCTCAATGAACACAGGGAAGCGGGTAATTTGTTAATCGCAATGACAGAGCTACGGGAAGGTATCAATAGTCCAAGCAACTAGTGAAGAGTTAAGTCCTAATTTAAGTGCAATTCCCTGGTCTTGTTACTCCATCTTAACGCAGCCGAGGCAATGACTTACAGCTGCTTATTTTATTAAAGGAGATCAATGCAATCAATAGAAAATAAATTGACACATTAGATTAATTAATGCCCAGCGAGGTAATTACACCTCACACCGCCAGCTCTGAGTGCATCCAGCTTTGATCATTTTGTGGATGGTTATGTTAGAGTGGTTTTCTCATCTCAGGGCTTTATTTAATGGCGGCATATATACCCTACATATTGCCTGTAAATACTGACTGCCCAGTGCACCGTATCGCTGCCGCATGGTTCTCGCTTACCTAGCTCCTCCTCCATGCCCAACGCTGCCATTTATTCTCAATATCAGCATTAGCGAGCCGCAATCTTCACCATCATAGTAAACCCTGATAAAGTCTTGGCTGTATTTGTATCTGCAGGATCGTTGCAATGTACAGCTACATAGGACTGGTCTGGCCACTACAAATGTCCAGGAGTAGGGTTGAGCGAACTTGTGTTTCAAGTTCGGCGCCCGAAGTTCGGGTTCGGGTTATTGCAGAATCCCAGTATGGATTCCGCTACCACTAAACATAATGGAATTTGAAAACCACAACGGCCCATTATTATTTCCAAATTCCGTTGGTAGCGAAAACCATAACAGGATTCTGCGATAACCAAACCAGAACTTCGGACGCCGAACTTAAAACACAAGTTTGCTGAACCCTATCCAGGGGCCATCCCATCTTGAAGTGCATCTGACAGCAGATCTGTACGATAATAAAGTAGAATCCAGCAAACTCTGTAGTGCCTATATATATTAAATGCAGCTAGGCAGTTTATTGCCATCCATAATGGAAGTTTGAAGAGCTTCTGTGCGTTTGCAATAGAGAAGGCTATAGTCCCCTCTAGAGAAGGTGATATTAAAAAATATATATTCTGCAAAGAGAAGCGTTTCATATTTTTCTTTAAATACAAGGTCCCCTTTAGGATGAAATATGAGAAAACAGTTAATGTATCATTATCAACCTTTTTATAGCCCCCCCCCCCCCTGTCCCAGTCATTCAGTCAAAACCCATTGGAATTCATTTGCCAGAATAAATCATATATGCTGATCATGCTTATATCTTGCCAATGTTACATTTGGTTTTTATCACTGTTCACACATTGCTTTTTCTGCTGAATAGGTGTACGTTATTTATTTTTATTATTATTTGGACTATATTAATTTATAATGTGGGAATTTGCACTGTGTTTGTATTGTGCCCTTTTGGCCTCATGCACACGACCGTTGTTGTGGTCCGTGTCCAAGCCGCATATTTAACGGCTCAGGCGTGGACCTATTCACTTCAATGGGGCCGCAAAAGATGCTCCGTTCCGTGCCCCTGCAAAAAAAATTGAGCATATCCTATTATTGTCCGTTTTGCGGACAAGAATAGTCATTTCTATAATGGGCCGTGTTCCGTTGCGCAATATCGCGGAGCAGCTTCCGTGTTTTGCGGATCCGCGGTTTGCAAAACACCAACGGTCGTGTGCATGTAGCCTTTATATGTTATGTGTTGTATGTAGTAAGTTAGGGAAACTATTGTCTGCAACCTTGATGAATTATTTTGGGCGATAGGAACCCCCACCCCAGATTTCACTTCGAGGTGTGGTTTCTGTTCATGAATAAATTGCCCGGCAGAGCTAGTCTCACTCCGTTCCGATTAGGAACACACGTGTTTGAAATGCGTCAACAGCTGCTTTGGTGGAGGATTATGTAGTTGTAAGTTATTTGCTACGAAACTGAATAAAGTGCAATGGAAATATTAAAGGAGGTGCTGGATTCTACCTGATTATCATTTGCTGGATTCAACCCGATCCTTTGCGTTCCCCGGACTATCTCATTGGAGGCAAGTTGGAGTGCATTTATATATTGAGCAGATTTGTACCTATGAAACTGGCTGGCCATTTACATGTGTACCTGAAAGCTGAAGGCATCTGTGTTGATTCACATACGGTATTTGCCCACCTTTCTGAAAGAATTATTTTAAATATATTCAAATGAGTCTCTAGGAGCAATGGGGGTGTTGCCGTTACACCTAGAGGCTCAGCCCTCTCTGCAACTGCCACGCCCTCTGCACTTTGATTGACTGGGGCAGGCATGATCACGTTTACATCATATGTCTCTGTTAATCTAAGTGGAGAGGGCGCAGCAGTTGTAGAGAGAGCAGAGCCTCTAGGTGTAACGCCACTTTTCTCAGCAATGCGGTTGGGCACATATGAACATGGGACCAACACAGATGCCTTCAGCTGCCAAGTGCACATGTAACAGGTCAGACAGTGTCATAGGAACAAATCTGCTGATGGATGTCCTTTAAGAATATAATCACCATAATGGAGTCTGCAGTAAAAGCTGACAGCTGGTTCATATGGGTATTCTGAGCTTCAGACATATATTGCTTGTATTCTTCATTCATTCTGAATTTACAAAAAAAAAAATGCTGGCTGTCTGTGATTTGTGGATTTTGGATAAATCAGGTTGGCAACCTGGGGAAGAACATAAGACATAAAGTGTGGACCATGATAATTACAGATTTGTCTGTATTGTTAGAAGCCACATGCAGGCATGAGGATAACAAAGTGAGACGCTCCATATAGGTTCAAAGTGAATTAATCACATTTTATATCCCCATCTACCTCTAAATGCAGCCTGAAAGGCACACTTAAAGCAGCAAAATTGAATAGGTTTATTTTCCTTTAAATGCTGTCACCTCTGGTGTGGCATCAATAACACTGATGTGTAGGTAATGTTTTTCCTGAAATATTGCTTTAAAGTTGCCCCAGCAGCCTGTACGAGCGGCACATTCATGTGGTTTAAAAAACTAATTATTCTGTATACTGTACAGGACAATTGGATAGATACATCATCCGGGATATTATTTATGAGCACGACGTCCAGGAGAAGTCACCGAGGTATAATGTAGGTAGAAATTCAATAGAACTGAACTTTGTGATGGCGGCAACTGTGACTTCCAGACTAAAGTTAGAAATAAGCTCATTTCAACATATTCTTGAATTTGTAGCCTCTGTGAAACCTCACACCCGGCAGGAGATTACTTTTAAAAGCTGGCAGGCAGGTGGACTTTTAATATGTCTATAATTTCTAGAGAAAAATAATGTTAAGAGCATCTGTCAGCAGACATGTACCTATGACACAAATGTTAAGAGCATCTGTCAGCAGACATGTACCTATGACACCGGCTGACCTGTTACAAGTGCAGTTGGCAGCTGAAGACTTCTGTGTTGTCCCCATGTTCATATGTGTCCGCATTGCTGAGATAAGTGATGTTTTACTATACGCAAATGAGCCTCTAGGAGCAACGGGGGCGTTGCCATTACACAGGACCAGGCAGTAAAAACGAGATCACTCCTGGCCTTGTAAAAGTGCCAATGGCGTCACAGTTGCAGAGAAAACTGAGCCTCTACGAGTAACGGCAACGCCCCCGTTGCTCCTAGGGGCTCATATGCATAAATTAGGACCTCATTTTTCTCAGCAATGTCGGCACATATGAACATGGGACCAACACAGATTCCTTCAGCGGCCAAGCGCACATGTAACAGGTCAGACAGTGTCATATATACAGATCTGCTGACAGATGCCCTTCAATGAATGAAGTGGTTGTATTACTCTGTGTGTGTAAAAATGCAAACCAACCCAGTAAGCCGGGGAATAAGTAAGGCCTCTAACACACTTGCGTTGTGTGGATCCGGCGTGCACTTCCGTCGCCGGAAATGCCCGCCGGATCCGTCACAGCGCAAGACAACTGAAAGCATTTGAAGACTGATCAGCCTTCAAAATGCTTTCAGTGTTACTATGGCAGCCAGGACGCTACTAAAGTCCTGGTTGCCATAGTAAGTAGTGGGGAGCCAGGGGAGCAGATACTTACAGTCCGTGCGGCTCCCGGGGCGTTCCACAATGACGTCAGAGCGCCCCACGCACATGGATCACGTGATCCATGCTCATGGGGCGCACTGAGGTAATTGTGGAGCGCCCTGGGATTCGGGAGCTGCACGGACGGTAAGTATACTTCTCCCCTGCCTCCCACTACACTTTACCATGGCAGCCAGGACTTTAGCGTCCTGGCTGCCATGGTATCCATTCATAAAAGCTAAACGTCGGATCCGGCGATGCGCCGAAACGACGTTTAGCTTAATGCCGGATCCGCATTAATGCACTTCAATGGGCATTAATTCCGGATCCGGCGTTACGGCATGTCTTCCGGATTTTTGGACGGAGACAAATTCGCAGCATGCTGCGGTTTTGTCAACGTCCAAAAAACGTTCACATACTGAACGGAAGACATCCTGATGCATCCTGAACGGATTGCTCTCCATTCAGAATGCATTAGGATAATCCTGATCAGTATCTTTCCGTCCTAGAGCCCCGAGGACGGAACTCTAGGACAGAAAGGAAAAACGCAAGTGTGAAAGAGCCCTAACAAAAAATAGGGATTGGGAAGAACAGTAAAATATGTAAATAAAGCCAGGTACACACCAGTGTTATCCGTATGTATTATACTGCTCTGTTATAGGAAACCCTATTTCCAAAATCCACCCCCCCACCCCTTTAATTTTTTTAACCAGAGAAACGGTCCTGCGTGCAGCAGTTTTTTGTCCACAGTTTTTCAACTAGGAACCCTGGTCTTAATATGCATCAGGCACGTCATGTCCTCAAAGGACTCATCAACACTTCTGGCATGTCTATTTTCGTGAATGTAAGAGAATCTGCCATACAACACCAATTTTTTAAGCAGAGTTATAAGATATGTGTATGAATCAATCCTTGCAGATCACAAACAATTTGGCTATAAATCCATCCTTGCAGATCACATACACCCATACATGGTGGTTGTCTTCCCTGGGTAGATGGAATCTTCAAACAAGACAACGCGACATGTCACACGGCTAGAAATGTCCGACATTGGTTGGAAGAGCATGACTAAGACTTCCAAGTACTACCCTGGCTGCCTAGTTCCCCAGACATGAAACCAATTGAACATCTGTGGGACCACCTCAATCGTTGTGTGCGCTCTATGGATCCTTCTCCACACCCCCCCCAACAGCTGAGGGATACACTGCAGTCAGCATGGTCTCCGATACCTGTGACAACCTACCAGGACCTTACGGAGTACCTCCCAGCCTGTCTAGGAGATGTGGTTACTATGGATATTTGCGGGTGGTCATTATAATGTGACTCCTCGGTGTACAACCACTGCAATGGACAGCAGGCTAGAAAGAAACTGAAGACTTCTTGTTTCATGAAGGTGGCCCCTCATGTTTTACGAGCATACAATATTCCCCCAGTCTACATTTACAAACATGATGAAAAATAACGTAATTTACAAGGCACCTAGAAAGAAGTGGTGTTAGTAAAGTGACACTCACTTTGCAAAGAGAGCTGAGGTTGTATCCAAACGTCTGAGCATTTCGGGATCCGGCATTCATGTAGTTTCCTATGAGTAACACTATCTCCAGCAGTTTGGCGAAGCTCCTGCTTTTCTTTATCTCCTCGCACGCTTCACTGACAGCCATAATATCTGGTTTGATGTTGTTTACTTGCTCTTCAAATTGAAGGCGAAATAGAATTGCGTTGAGACGCGGAATGAGCCTCTTCACGCTGCTCATCTGATTAAAGAAAGGAATATATTTTATGAAAAAGCTATATAATAATTTGCAGCTTTAAACCATTCTAGAGAGGCCAGCAAAACAGAAATCCTTTAGTGTGGGATGTAATTATGGCGGACAACTTTGTGCAGATCTCATCTCGCTTCACAGCTACAATATCTATTCGCCATCACTCTAATTTATCCGACACAGAATTTAGAGCTGAAGCTCTCAGAAAGACTAAAACCTTCAAATCAAGACTTTGGTGGATAAAGAGAGCTGCCATGCATCCAAATATGTACTGTGCCACGGGCTGAATGGTTAAAACTTCACTGAGCGAGAGCACCTCCGAAAATCCCCTACCTTGTCATCATCCTCCTCCTCTTCCCTAACAAGAAGCAGGACATCTTTATGACCTTTCACGACTTATTGATATATCACAGGGAAATGAGAAATGAATGGTGGCAACAGGAAACACTTCATTACTTTGACTTCATGTTAAATAACAACAACGATAATAATGAAAACGTCTATATAATTAACATAAAATGCCACAAACCATACCTGGGCAGATTTTCTTTTATAAAAGTAAACTATGTCTATAAGGACTCTTCTACGAGTGCACTCCTAAAACTACATAAAAGTAGCAGTAGTACCCGCTTAGGCTGGAGGCTCAAGCTCCGTAAAGAGACCAATAATCCAGTATAAAGACTTATGGCAGATTTACAAGGCCCGATTGCCAGGCAGAGTATCGGGAACAAACGTTCCTAGGAATGCTCGGCCCTGATGTTTAGGTTTGACATTTTGTACTGTTTAATTAGACATCCTCCACATTAATCAATGGCTAAATATGGTACAAGAAAGGATAGAATGACTATAGACAGGTTAGAAAGGAAAGGAAGAACCCAAGGCAAGAAGTAGTGCTGGGGAAGTTCTCAATGAATTGAGGAGATGGGTGAATGAACTGAGAACATCATTCTGGGTATTAGTAGGTTCATTCATTATAAGAGCTATGAACACTGCTGTATCTGGGCCTGATAATCGGAGCTTCATCTCTGGAAAAGAACTGAGGCGTGCTAGTGCTTGGTTTTTACCTAGCAGTGGTAAAGAAGTGGACCCAACAATCACCTCTGAATGGTGGCAGCAGGAAACACCTAATTACTTTGACTTCATGTTAAATAACAACAATGACAATAGCGAAAATGTCTATATAATTAACATAAAATGCCACAAACCATACCTGGGCAGATTTTCTTTTCTAATGGTAAACTATGTTCTACGAGTGCACTCCTAAAACTACATAAAAGTAGCAGTAGAGGCTATATAGTCTATAGTGAAATCACCTCTGAATGGTGGCAGCAGGAAACAATTCAGTACTTTGACTTCATAAAAGAAGTGGACCCAACAATCACCTCTGGATCTGAACGGAGTTATTATAACAACATACCATAGCCGGTGGGTTTCTGCTGTTTCAGACAGCAGGCACCCAAGGCTAATTTTTAAAGAACAGACTTCTGCTTTGCATGTATGGTGTTGGTCCTGAAGGGGTTCACCAGCCAGAAACTGAAAGTCAGCCATACACTTCAGGCAGCTGTCAGCTATTCTGTCGACAGCGACTTACTGGCTGAGGTGGGTCAATGCGGCAGCCAGTTATTGGCTGAGCAGTCATTTCCAGTGTGTAAAGAGGGGCCAGGAAGGGGCCAGAAAGCTTTGATTCGGAGTGGGGTGGAGGGGCAATAAGGGGAGCATGATTTATTTATCATTTTACACCATTCTGAGCCTTTGAAAAGGAAAAAAAAAAGTTTTAAGAGTCAAGTACTCTACAATAACGCAGTTTAACAGAGGTCTAAAGACTGAAATATGAGGTGAGCTTACACAGCCAGGATAAATGTTCTCATTAAGACAACCCTTTCACACATGGAATAATAGGATACAGATAAATGAACATCATAGAAGGGAACCTTGGCGAAGGATCTGACTACGTGAGAAAGAAAGAAAAGCTCCAGCTCTGACAGGCCATCCCACCCATGTATCACACTCTCAGCACTTCATCTAAATAGCTGCCATGTATTATTAGAGAATGTCTGGCTCGCTGCAGCTTTCCACGCAATGACCGCCCCTTGAGCCTGGAGAGCATTTGCCAAATCAGAGCATGCATTAGCTGTAATTAATATTCTAAAATTATGGAAAATCACACATCCACATGCCATGCACTGATCTTTTGCCTCTCAGCATATTTATTAAACTGTACACGCGGTACTTAAAGGACATCTGTCAGCAGATTTGTACCTATAGAACTGGTTGACCTGTAACGTGCACTTGACAGATGAAGGCATCTGTGTTGGTCCCATGTTCATATGTGCCCGCATAGCTTTGAAAAATAAAGTTTTAATATATGAAAATGAGCCCCCAAGACCAACAGGGGTTTTGCTATTACACCTAGAGATTTTGCTCTCTCTACAAGTGCTGCAACCTCTGCACTTTAACAGGGCCAAGCAGGGTGATCATGTTTACACTACCTGGCCCTGTCAAAGTGGAGAGGGTGCAGAGAGGGCAGGGCCTCGGGGTATAACAGCAAAACCCCCGCTGCTCCTAGAGGCTTATTCACATTTATTAATTAATAATTTTTCTCAGCAATGCAGCACACATGAACATAGGACCAACACAGATGCCTTCATCTGCCATCACACATGCAACAGGTACAAATCCGCTGACAGATGCCCTTTAATATACTTTTTGATCAAAATGCATAAACCATGAACCAGGTGTTTGTAATTAGCAGGAGACTGCCCAAGGGTTGATACCTACTTGGTATCAGTTCAGTTTCTGAGACTACGTGGAATGGGGAGCTTTTGAGAACTGTTCACATGGGGCAGTGTTGAATGGCGGTTGTTCCTGCTGTGCCAAAGGGGGATTAGCTGTATAGCAAGGGTGCTGATGGGGTATGTCATCTATGGGTGTGGTGTTGGTGCGGCAGTGGTCGCTGCGCGATGCTGCACCAATTTAGTACAGAGACCTATTCGAAAGAGGCCACCGTGATGTGGCGAGTAGGCTTAGCCTTTTTGATCAAAAAATACACCAAGTGCCTTGTGTATAGTTCAATAATTATTAACACGATGCGAATGGACAGCCCAGGCTTTTTCTTTACTTTAGAATATGAATTAAATTTAATTAAACTGAACAATTGCTTCAATGTTACTTCTGATAGTCAACCAATGCATCCGACAGGACATAAAAACAGCACCAGAACTAGAAGGCTTAATCTGCGTAGAAAATGTTATTTAACGTCCAAATGAAAAGTAGATTGAAAAAGTAATATACTGCCGGTGACCTTCGGGCTGCAGGTCTGAATCCAGAGTTCCTACCATTGTGAGAAGCATACAGCATCACAATCATCCTATAAACTGCAGCAAACAAAGAAACCATTGTCTTCTAAACTGTAATATCTCAGGGATAAGTACTATCTACAATACCACACAGGCTTTTTGCAGAGGACAATGCCTCATACTCTGGATGTGTTCAGAACTTTAGGAGCAAAGGAGAAAGAATGATTTTCTTCAGGACTCATTTATTGAAACTTACTTTTGTACATTTTCCCAGTCATAATGACATAATTTTAGAAATACAACTGTACATAAATTCTACCCAGTGTGACCTTTTAGCTGAAAACCATTTATGGGAATTAGCACAGATAATACTGTATATCTCAACACCTTTTATCTCATAGCTATAAAAGGCTGTCTGGTTCTGGAGTGGATTTACATCTCCTTCATCCTCGCCTAAATCTATTCAGCTTGATAGAGTCACAAATGCAATTTTGTCATCCAACAATTCATTTTAAATGGAAAACTGGATAAAACAGATTGAAGATGCTTTAAAACATACTCACCACAACACCAAACTGCTCGGGCTCTGACAGGCTGCAGTATTCACCCTTCAGGTTGGCCAATGAAGTTAACTGAGTTTGTTCAGGCATATTTTTTATTAGATTCTACAAGATCAAAAGAATAGTTTGCTTTAAAAAGTATTCTCATCACAGACATTGATGGCATATCCATAGAATACAATCTTAAGCTTGTGATAGCTGAGGGTCCTACCTCTAAAACCTGGATCCCTCAACCCCATCTTGCCTCAGCAGGTCCTACTCGCTGCTGGCCCGAGACTACAAGTGATGGTTTGGTGATTAGGTTTCATATTGTAACAACAGTCTCTTATTCTCAGTATCATTCTGGGCTGTCTTCACACACTCCAAGACCACGTATCTCCGATCCCACATTTGATGTCGGTCATAAAAAAATGTTTAACCAACGTTGAGCTATGTTTACTACATAGCACCTTTTTTCCTACTTATCCTCACAACTAGCTCTCGGTTCTTTCCCTTTAAGTTCTTTATATCTCTTTTTTACGTGCCCTTACATCACTTTTAATGAGCATGTCACTCAATGTTCCTTCCGATAAGCAAATACTGGACTAATTTTAAAACGTATAACACTTGCTTCAACAGATCCCTAAATTTCAGACTATAGAGGCATGCCTATCATATGCTGGTATAAAGACAAAACAATCTCTTGGTATCCCATTGATGTCCTCTTCTGACATCACACTTTCCTAACGTCACAACCCACATTATCCACCATCTTCCTAAAATAGCCCCAATCTATTAAAGTTTAATTCAAGATAACTCTAAGATGATTATCCTCCTCATCTGTGCTTGCTATTTATCTTACTTGCATAAACTGAATTCTTGGTACTCTCTGGAAGACGTGGGAGGCATGGTGACTAGAGTATAATAATCGACTATCCATTGGCTTTGTATATAACATGGTGACAAAACCACTCATTTTTTCTCAGTTCCACATTCAAAAAATTAATTACCTGGGACTCATACTGTAACATAACTTAATAGTCTCGACTGCAATTGAGGTATTTCACAAACTCAAGTAAAAGTTTTTCACCATCCGTCCATAATATGAATACTATGACATTTCAGTTACATTATGAGGTCCAGGTAAATCATTTTTTGGATGTACAATAGAACTGAGGAAAGATAAAAGTGGTTTTGTTACCATGCTATATACAAAGTCAATGGATCGGAATCATCTTTAGTTATATGCTAATCACCATGCACTCCATGACTTCTGGAGTAAATCAAATCAAATCAAATAAGCTTTATTGGCAGGACTAATTACAATTTAGCATTGCCAAAGCAAGACTTCTGGAGTATCAGGGGTGTGGAATTCCTATCGCCCGACGCCCGGGACATGCAGTTCCGGGCGCCGGGCAAGTACTTTGAACAGTTGTTTAGCCCTGTGCGGGCAAGTAGCAGAGACATGTCGGTTGGGCAGTAATAGGAGCGGTCATATGCTAGCCGTGAGCTGACCGCTCCTACATCTATGTCAGCCTGCCCCTGCATCGTGCATATGAGTACATATCACTTCCTGCAGGCGGCCCCCGGCTCCTCCCGGCTCCTGTGAAGTCTCCGCCCACCTGCCAGCACGGAGCGCACAGTAGACGGCCCCCTGCAGACGAGCGTTCCTCCCGGAGCCTGTCCACATCGCAGCTCCCGGCCTGACCTGCAAGCGCTGACTGGGGTTACATAGCATTATACTGATTTATGATGCTATGTAACCCTTACAGCTCTGGAATGTGTTGGATAACGCTGACATAATGCTGTCAGTGTTATCCAACACATTCCAGAGCTGTAAGGGTTACATAGCATCATAAATCAGTATAATGCTATGTGACCCCAGTCAGCGCTTGCAGGTCAGGCCGGGAGCTCCGTTGAAAGACTCTGGGAGGAACGCTCGTCTGCAGGGAGCCTAAGAGCCCGGGTGTCAGAAATAAAGGTTGTGCTGTCTGTCTTCTGAGGCTCTGGCCCTGCCTGCAATCTGCACTTAACGTGGCACTTAATAAACTATAATGTCTCCCTGTTGCCCCCATACAGTATAATGTCACCAAGCGGCTGCCCCCATACAGTATAACGTCACCCTGTGGCCCCCGCCCCCATACAGTATAACGTCACCCTGTGGCCCCCGCCCCCATACAGTATAACGTCACCCTGTGGCCCCCGCCCCCATACAGTATAACGTCACCCTGTGGCCCCCGCCCCCATACAGTATAACGTCTCCCTGTGGCCCCCACCCCCATACAGTATAACGTCACCCTGTGGCCCCCGCCCCATACAGTATAACGTCTCCCTGTGGCCCCCACCCCCATACAGTATAACATCTCCCTGTGGCCCCCACCCCCATACAGCATTACAACTTCTTGTGGCCCTGCCCCCATACAGCATAACGTCTCCTTGTAGCCCCTGCCCCATACAGTATGACGTCTCCTTGTGGCCCCCGTCCCATACAGGATAACGTCTCCTTGTGGCCCGCGCCCCATACAGTATACAAGTTCAGGACAAGTAGATGGTCATGAGGGACAAGTAGATTGAGCCCCCGCTTTAGTCCTTCGACAAGTAGTTTTTTTTTTTAATTGCCACACCCCTGAGTATACAGAGAAGTCACTTTGAGCAAGCAAGACGAATAGTGAGCACAGATGAGGAGGATGAGCATCAGAGTTATGTTGAATAAAAAAATGAATAGATTGGGGCTAACTGGGTAAGGTGGTGGATAACGTGGGTCATGACATTGGGAAAAGTGTGAGGTGTGATGTCAGAAGAGGACAAAAGAGATGGTTTTATCTTTATATCTATATATGTATGATATATATAAATATATATGTATATTGTGGTAAGGTGCAGGGTGCCGTCGTGGATGGCAGGTATGTGTCACCGAGGCTCATAGCCTCGGTGAGGTAAGAGCCGTTTTGTTGATGTCAGTAGCAGCTAGTGCTACTGACACAGTTGCTAAATAGCATGGCTGCAAAGCCGATCCGGGCCGGCTCTTACCGGGAGCAGCTAAAGTGTAGGGTGGGTGGCTGCTCCCCACAACCCAGTCCTGGTTTTGGGCTGAGTTTAAAACACAGCCAGCACCAGCAGCTGGTGAGTGTGATTGTCCTGGAGCTGCTGATGGCGCTGTGGAGCTCTCTGGGCTGGAAGCAGGAGCCCAGCAAGGAGGTGTGCAGACGGCCTGGAAGCCTGACGTGGATTGTCTTGCGGCTGGGCTGACAGCCAGGTGCGAACCCGCACCTAAAACCTCCCAGGTGATTGGAACCTGTATTTGGACTTTTTGTTTTGCCTCACGTTTTCTGATGTGTGTGAATTAACACCAAGTGACTGTTTGCTGTTTATTTGATGCAAGTGTGAATTAAACACTGTTTGCTGCACCTTCTGGACTCCCTTTTGTCTCTATACTGCACCCGCACCGCTGTCTACCAGAGCGACTCCCCACAATATTTATATACGTCTCTATAGTACAGAGTACTGTTCTGAAATACTGGGCTCTGTTGAAGCAAGATCAAAGATATGGTATACTTTTTAAAAGTAGTGCTGCATTTGCATATTGTAAAGGGAGAACACTGAGTGACATGCTCATTAAAAGTGAAGTAAGGGTACATAAAAAGATAGACTTGGGGTATGTGGAGTGGAAGAAAGGCAATTATAAAGGGAATAAATGAACAAATTGAATATTAAGGATATATATATATATATATATATATATATATATATATTCTGCCCAGCAGGGTTAGACAATCCTTATAGTTTACCTTTGCCACAGCCAGGGTATTTCAAAAGTGTTGTGTGATTATAGCACCATCTAGCGGTGTTAAATTGTATTACAAAGACTACTGCATTGGGGGTAGTGCACTGCATTGTGGGTTAGTGAATGGCATCCTAGGAAAGAGAAGTCTCCCAGACACAGTACAGAGCTGCCCTATGCATGTCTCCTTCTCAAACTCCTTTTATCTTTGTAAAAGCATATCCGGTAAGAGATCTAAATCTGTTTCCAGGGAAATTGTGTTATGCAGAGCTGTTCAGTCAGTTTGTAATTGTTACTCAGAGAGTTATTATTGCTAGATAGGCAAGCAATCCTATGTATAGGCAGCCTTCACCGTTATTGTATATGTTATAGTACATGCTATTCTATGCTTAATACTTAATATGTGCTATTTGTTGTCTTGCAGTTTTACCACATACTATTGAAATACTCTCACTTATTATAAAATATGGAATCTGAGGTGGCCCAGCCCAGAATGTTACTGAGACGTAACAACAGAAGGTTGTTACAACGTGAAACCTATTGAATTGTTAAATGGACACTTGTGACCTTAAGGGTTAAATGAGGTGTATCATTTTCGAGTATTTTTGTGAAAGCCCTGTTTTTTTAGGGATATCTTAGGGATAATGTGTTTTGTATAATTAAAATGATTGCAATATACTACGTGCACATGCTATTTAAACCTGTGGTTTCCTCTTGTCAGTACGCATGATGAAGGGGGCGTGCCCTCTAAAACAGCACATCTGAGTAGGAGAGGGTAAAACTTGGCTTTCATTGTGAAGGCTATCAGAAAATATGATGTTAACTATTCTTATGGAAAGATGTTAATAAAGAATTGAAGGTATAGTTTGAACCAAGGGGACTGTGACTAGCAATCATTTGACTCACATTATTGGTTTGATATGCCCCCAAATTTTGATGAGCGGAAGCACAACTTTTGAGACGCCAAACAGCTGAAAAAACACAGTGCTCAGTGATTTCCATTCCCCCTTACTGCACTGGGAATTGCAACACAAAGTCAAACACTGTAAAGGAGCCGACTATTTTGAAAAAAAACCTTAAAAGATTGAGGTCTGGGATGAGATAGAAAAATCATCAACAGCATCTTTTTGTCCCAGTCACTCTCCAGCAGATCACTTCACTCCCCCCCACACACTTTTATGGGCAGCATATAAACTGAGTTAATAGTCCGCCTCGCTTGTCAAGACAGATTTTAGTAGAAAACTGAGGGTGAGAGAGGAGTAGAAAGGAGCTCATAAGTGGAGAAAGAATAGTTTTTCTAATAGACAAGGTTTCTTATATTTGCTAAAACTATTGATTTATGCAGAGTTTGTTTAATCCCTTCCGAAGTACATATATGGAGGATATCAGTTCTTTATAGACTGTGCGCACTCAGGTGCTGAGCAGGCACCATAGCCGATGGGTGCCTGTTGTTTTACACAGCATACACTCTGTATAAGAGTCTGTGATCGGCAACAACGATGATCACAGACTTTTAATCTCTCAGATGCTGTGGTCAATTGTGGCAACAACCTCGGAACAGTCAATTACAGAAGACTTGCACTCCAGGTGACTGAACAGCTCCTCTGGGCCAGACCATGCGGGCTGTTTAGTTGCTATGGCAGTCTTTCTAAAGGCTCTGACGCCAGTCACATGAAAGTTACAATCAAGCTCTGCGATAAAGACATAGCTTTCGAAAATATAAATAAATATATATATATATATATATATATATATATATATATATATAAATACATTTTTTAATTAAAAATAAACAATACAAAAGATCACTAGTATAGTCAGATCCCAAAATGCCCAAAGTATTAAAATATAACCATATTTATCAGGGAGTAAAAAAAAATGGAACAAATGGAAAATTACTGTGTCAGGAATGGGTTCAAGTACAGTGACCATTTGGGCAACTCTGCACTGCCATAAGAACTTACTTACATAGATGGTACAAAGCTGGCCACTAATGAAATGTGATTATAGTGATTTCTACTGCTCTCCATGTTCCCCTTAAAAAAAGTTTTTATACAGACGCCCCAATGTGCCTGCATTATAGTACATACTGTAGGTAAAAACTGTGCAAAATCTAGTTTAAAAAAATATAAAAATAAAAACTTTCCTTGTATAAAATGGTTTGTTATATAAATTTCACTTTACCTGGACCATGGAGTCCGTCAGCTGTGTTTCGTCAATTTCCAATATACTTTTTTTAATGTCTTCATAAGGCAAACGGTATGAACCCAGAAAAATGGCTGAAAAAAAGAGTTATCAAGTGAATATTGTTGGTAACACACACAGTATCTCTCTGTTGTATACAGCGTTTGTAAGGCTCTCGTTCTATCAGGTTTGGCTCATACGGTCCAGATATATCAAGAGTATACCATAAATTGGATTATGGATTCTAATCCGTGGAATTTTTTCACATGTATCGTATATGTCATACATTTCCATCAGACAGGCTGCAGCCACCACGAGGAGACGCTAACTGTAAACATATTTCTACAGCTCCCACTGAATGATAAATCTGAATTTCTACCACAATGCAAGTGGTGATTACAGGAACCAAAAGATTTAACTAAAGAAATGAAACTGAAAACCAAATGATATTGTTCACTGTACACATGCCTATTGTATTTACTAATGTTTCCACACTTAAAATATGTCTAAGCAGCACAAATTTGCATATTTTGGCACAACGAGAATTGCTGCGATTTTGCCCGGCTTGCCTGAACGAAGGGCCGGGCTTAACAAGGCTTCTGCCTCATCCCCTATGATAAATCTGGTGCAGGGATATAGGATTAATAAATCCAGGCCAATCTGCTATCAGTGTCACATTTCCTGTGCATACTTACATAGATTTTGGGCAATTTTTGGCTCCAAAACTTTAAGCTCTTTTATTCGTTTCTTCGTAAACACTGGGTCATCAACTTCATCATCTTTTTTTACTGCACATAAAGAACACGCATTGAATGGTTTTCATTACTATATTCTGTATACTTGGAGAGCAAAGAAACCTAAAATGAACAGACTTAATATACTTCATTAACAAACATTAACATTTACTGAACATTCTTTCACGACTAAAATAAGATTTAGAGACTGGGTTTAAAAAGTATAACATGTCCATTGGATTGAGGCTAGAGCTACGTGATGACTATGGTCAGTTCTCCATTAACTATAGTATAGCACAGTGGTGGCAAACCTATGGCACGGGTGCCAGAGGCGGCACTCAGAGCCCTCTGTGGGGACCCGCACCCTGGAAAAAGTCTATGGTGTTGGTAGCCTTAGACTTTCCCTGCCATTTATCAGCGCAGGGTGCACTATGAACAGGACAGGCAGCGCACTGAATGTAGGCAGGCTATTATAGCTAAATGATAAAGTACATGGAAGATATACTATATTGGACTGTAGTATTAAGGTTATATTGCTGTGTTGGCAGTTTGCGATAAATAAGTGGGTTTTGGGTTGCAGTTTGGGCACTTGGTCTGTAAAAGGTTCACCATCACTGGTCTAGCATGTCCATTCCATTGGATTGAGGCTAGAGATACATGACGACTATGGTCAGTTATTAGTCATCCATTAATTATAGTATAGCATGTCCATTCCATTGGATTGAGGATAGAGATACATGACGACTATGGTCAGTTATTAGTCATCCATTAACTATAGTATAGCATGTCTATTCCATTGGATTGAGGCTAGAGATATGTGATGACTATGGTCCGTTATTAGTCATCCATTAACTACAGTGTAGCATTTATATTCCATTGGATTGAGGCTAGAGAGACATGACGGCTATGGTCAGTTATTAGTCATGAAATAACTATAGTATAGCATGTCCATTCCATTGGATTGAGACTAGAGATACATGACAACTATGGTCAGTTATTAGTCATCCAAAAACTATAGTATAGCATGTCCATTCCATTGGATTGAGGCTAGAGATATGTGATCACTATGGTCAGTTATTAGTCATCCATTAACTATAGTATACAGTTGTGTTCAAAATTATTCAACCCCCATTGAAATTGAGTGTTTTGGCCAGTTTGACATTGATTTTGATCATTTCAGTCATCTTGTTTACAATTAAATCAAAGAGGCACTTGTAAGTCAGACAAATATAACATAACATTTATAATGAAATAACCACAAATGTCTTTTCTGTGCTCACATCATTATCAGTTTTATTCAACCCCCAAGTGACATTCGATCTTAGTACTTAGTACAACATCTTTTTCCAGTTATAACAGCTTTAAACGTGAAGCATAGCTTGACACAAGTGTCTTGCAGCGATCTACGGGTATCTTCGCCCATTCTTCATGGGCAAAAGCCTCCAGTTCAGTCACATTCTTAGGCTTGTGCGCTGCAACTGCTTTCTTTAAGTCCCACCAGAGGTTCTCAATCGGATTTAAGTCTGGTGACTGCGATGGCCACTTCAAAATGTTCCAGCCTTTAATCTGCAACCATGCTCTAGTGGACTTGGAGGTATGCTTGGGATCATTGTCCTGTTGAAAGGTCCAACGTCTCCCAAGCCTCAGGTTTGTGACGGACTGCATCACATTTTCATCCAATATCTCCTGGTACTGAAGAGAATTCATGGTACCTTGCACACGCTGAAGCTTCCCTGTACCTGTTGAAGCAAAACAGCCCCAAAGCATGATTGACCCCCCGCCATGCTTCACAGTAGGCAAGGTGTTATTTTCTTCATAGGCCTCCTCCAAACATAGCGTTGATCCATGGGCCCAAACAGTTCTAATTTTGTTTCATCAGTCCACAGAACACTATCCCAAAACTTTTGTGGTTTGTCCACATGACTTTTGGCATACTGCAGTCAACTCTTCTTATTCTTTGGAGACAGCAAGAGGGGTGTGCCTGGGAGTTCTGGCATGGAGGCCTTCATTACGCAGTGTGCGCCTTATTGTCTGAGCTGAAACTTCAGTACCCGCATCTGACATCTTTTTCCAGTTCTTCAGCAGTCACACGGGGCCTTTTCTCCACTTTGCGCTTCAGGTAGCGCACAGCAGTCGAAGTCAGCATCTTCTTTCTGCCACGACCAGGTAGCGTTTCAACAGTGCCCTTTGCCTTGAATTTGCGAATGATGATTCCTATGGTCTCTCTTGGTATGTTTAACATCTTTGCAATCTTCTTTATAGCCATTGCCCTTCCTGTGAAGAGAAATCACCTCTTCTCTTGTCTTCCTGGACCATTCTCTTGACTTCACCATGTCTGTAAACACACCAGTAAATGTCTAGAAGGAGCTGAGGATCACAGTCATTATAAATCTGCCGAATTGGTGCTTATTATGCTTGATTGCTGCTCCTTGACATCCACAGGTGTTTTCAATACCTGATCGAAAACACTTGAATGAACCTCTGTTCTTAAGAGTGGTAGTCTTTAAGGGGTTGAATAATTGTGTCAATGAAGAAATCACAAAAAAAGCATTTAATACTGTATTACAAAAACAATTGATGTCATTTTAGTTGCATTTGGTTCTTTAAGAAGTCCTTGTAAGATTTCATTCTGAACACAATTACAAATGTACACTAAATTCCCTAAAACCCTTTATAGCATTGGGGGTTGAATAATTTTGAACACAACTGTAGCATGTTCATTCCATTGGATTGAGGCTAGAGATACGTGACGACTATGGTCAGTTATTAGTCATGCAATAACTATAGTATAGCATGTCCATTCCATTGGATTAAGGCTAGAGATACGTGACGACTATGGTCAGTTATTAGTCATGCAATAACTATAGTATAGCATGTTCATTCCATTAGATTGAGGCTAGAGATACGTGACGACTATGGTCAGTTATTAGTCATCCAATAACTATAGTATAGCATGTCCATTCCATTGGATTGAGGCTAGAGATACATGACGACTATGGTCAGTTATTAGTCATCCATTAACTATAGTATAACATGTCCATTCCATTGGATTGAGGCTAGAGATACATGACGACTATGGTCAGTTATTAGTCATTCATTAACTATAGTATAGCATGTCCATTCCATTGGATTGAGGCTAGAGATATGTGATCACTATGGTCAGTTATTAGTCATCCATTAACTATAGTATAGCATGTCTATTCCATTGGATTGAGGCTAGAGATACGTGACGACTATGGTCAGTTATTAGTCATCCAATAACTATAGTATAGCATGTCCATTCCATTGGATTGAGGCTAGAGATACGTGACGACTATGGTCAGTTATTAGTCATCCATTAACTATAGTATAGCATGTCTATTCCATTGGATTGAGGCTAGAGATATGTGATCACTATGGTCAGTTATTAGTCATCCATTAACTATAGTATAGCATGTCCATTCCATTGGATTGAGGCTAGAGATACGTGACGACTATGGTCAGTTATTAGTCAACCATTAACTATAGTATAGCATTTATATTCCATTGGATTGAGGCTAGAGATATGTGGCGACTATGGTCAGTTATTAGTCATCCATTAACTATAGTGTAGCATTTATATTCCATTGGATTGAGGCTAGAGATATGTGATGACTATGGTCAGTTATTAGTCATCCATTAATTATAGTATAACATGTCCATTCCATTGGATTGAGGCTAGAGAGACATGACGGCTATGGCCAGTTATTAGTCATGAAATAACTATAGTATAGCATGTCCATTCCATTGGATTGAGGCTAGAGATACATGACAACTATGGTCAGTTATTAGTCATCCAAAAACTATAGTATAGCATGTCCATTCCATTGGATTGAGGCTAGAGATACGTGACGACTATGGACAGTTATTAGTCATCCATTAACTATAGTATAGCATGTCCATTCCATTGGATTGAGGCTAGAGATACGTGACGACTATGGACAGTTATTAGTCATCCAATAACTATAGTATAGCATGTCCATTCCATTGGATTGAGGCTAGATTTACGCGACTTTAGTCAGATGTTGTCTTTTATTCAAAATGCAAATACGTGGTGCAATAAGCTGTGAAACATCTTGCACAAGCATGAAACTGGCTTGTATTAAACACAGAAGTTTTTAAAAGGATGGAGTCCATGCGAAATCTGTTTTTAACAGTTTTTGAGACCCATTTGCTTGACAGAGTCTTGTGGGAAAATCAAGTTGGATAATGCATGCTGCAACTGTAAGCGTGGAAATGGTCCATCCGGAAAGCTGTTCATGTGAATTGATCCATTAACTATAATAGATCAGTGTTCAATTCTACATTGGGACAGAACCCCAACAAGAACATTTCTGTCTGGATGAACCCTTTAAGTGGCTCTGTCACCAGGATCAACCCCATTAAACCAGACATACTGGTGGGTAGGACTCATCGTGCTGATTAAAGCTATACCTTTATTTTGTCTGTATGATAAATAGCTGCAGATAAATCTGCATTTTATTCATATGCAAATGAGCAATTTGAGCACTCAGAGGTGGGGCTGAATATTCCAAGCACTGCTCTGTAACACCCCCTGTGCTTTGCACACGCCCCTCCCCTTGATTGACAGGGCTAGACAGCAGGCTGAGGGCAGAGCTGTGTCCTGGCTTATACATATCATATACTCTATGTACTATAGCTTTACCACACTGACATCTGCTCAGGAAGCTGATATACATATCACGGCTGCATTCACAGGCAGAATATATAATTTTAAAGACACCAGTGGTATCTGTTGAATATAGACATCCCTGGTTCAAGTCCCAGGAGAGATATATGTTTTTTTCTATTTCATTTCTTTTTTTAATTGAAAACCATATTAAAAGGTTATACTATAATAAATCGTATATGATCATATAATAATAAGGCCTTACTATATAGAGAATAATGTTATTTTTTTCAAAAACCTGTTACTGCTTTATTCATAGGCACAATACACGATTATGAAGAAAGCAGTAATTTTTTTTAGCTTTCTAAAAGATTATTCTCAATATAATAAGGACATAGACTTTTCTTATGGAATAAATGTGGAGGAAAAAAAACATCTGAAGGAAAAAACAAAACAAAAAAAAAAAACGTTGAAGTCTCTCAAGATTTAAACTTGGGATATCTGCATACAAAGCCAATAGCTTAACCTCTAAGCTACAGCATTACCACACAAGGATATCTGTCTGTAAGATAAGTACTGGTATCTGTATAATCATATCTACTGCCTGTGAATGCAGCAGTGATATGTATAGCAGCTTCCTGATCTCAGTGTGGTGAAGCTATAGTACAGAGTGTGTATAATATATATATATATATATATATATATATATATATATATATACACACACACAGTAGATATGTATAAGCCAGGACACAGCTCTGCCCTCAGCCTGCTGTCTAGCCCTGTCAATCGAGAGGGCGTGTGAAGAGCACAAGGGGCGATACAGAGCAGTGCTCAGAATATTCAGCCCAGCCTCTGAGTGCTCGAATTGCTCATTTACATATGAATAAAAACGCAAATATATTTGCAGTTGTTTATCATACAGACAAAAGAAAGGTACAGTTTTAATCAGCTTGATGAGCCCTACCAGGTAGTATGTCTGGTTTAATAGCCTGAGCAGATCTGTAGCAATGAAAGCCTTGCTTTTTAGATCAGTGGGTGGAATTACAAATTGGTTAGATGTCCTCAAGAATGAAGAAAACTGCCTTTCTAATGGCACCAATAGGTATAGTACCTTCCAAGAGCCATGTGAAAGTCATCTCACCCAGTCATCCAGTGCTCTTCTCTGTATTAGGGAACATTCACACGACCGTAAGTGTTTTGCGATCCGCAAATTGGGGATCCGCAAAACACGGATACCGGCCGCGTGCGATTTGCATTTTGCGGACCGCACATGGCCGACACTATATAGAGAATGCCTATTCTTGTCCGCAACCACGGACAAGAATAGGACATGCGCTATCTTTTTTGCGGAGCCGCGGAACGAACAACGGATGTGGACAGCACACGGTGTGCTGTCCGCATCTTTTGCGGCCCCATTGAAATGAATGGATCCACACCCGTTCCGCAAAATTGCGGAACAGATGCGGATCCAATGATACAGTCGTGTGAATGCTCACTTAACAAGGAGTAAGAACTCTGTTTGCATGGGTGTCTCTGGTTTGGCTGATGTTGCCAATTCATGTTTTAGGTCGCTTATGAGGGTCAAAAATTTATTGCAGCTACCTATAGATGGCACCAGAGACAACATTTTCTTTCTTCTGGAAGAGAGCTAATTTACATACTTTTGCCAAGGAGCATCGGCTGTAAAGGGCCCTTTATATGGCAGATGACCGCTAACGCGTATTCATATTCAACGCTACTTAGCTATTTTCTAACGGTGTAAAAGGGTCACCAATTACCCGATGAACGAGCAAAATTGAGGTTAGAGGTACGTGATGACTATTGTAAGTCATTAGTCCTCCATTAACTATAGTAGTAGAGATTCACTGAACATGCTTGTGGTGAAAACTGTTCCTACGTTCATGTTTGGTAGCTCACGTAAGTGTCTGGTCAATAGTTAAATAGACTGCAAAGAATAAAAAAGTCATATTTCTTTTCATTCGTCTTTCCCCTTTTGATCTAGACTTCCAATTGTGGCCCAATGTATTTATACAGCAGAAATCACCTGATCACATTAAGGGGTTCACATTAAAGAGGTTATCCCACAAAAAATATTCTACAAAATATCCTACATTTTTTTAAACCATAACTAGGTCTGAGTATTTTTGAAATTGCATGAAATTAATAAGAAATATCTGTATAGTGCCACCTGCTGTTTGTTCTTTCCCTTATGTCTCCATACAGCTCAGTAACATCACTACGGTGGATGTCCATCTTTTAACTGCCACCAGCCAGATCTACCGTTAGAAAACAGGAAAAGAAGCAGCAGGAAGGACACACAGCCTGAGCTGTGAAAGGGAGAGAACTACAGCAGAAAGGACACACCACCAAGCTGCGATAGGTGGAGAGCTGCAGAAGAAAGGCACACTCCCTGAGTAATCATAGGAAGAGACTACAGCAGAAAGAACACACCCCCTGAGTTGTGATAGGAAGAGCTGAAGCAAAAACGACACGCCCCCTGAGATATGACGGGGAGAGAAGCAAAAAGGACACAGCTGCCAGTTTGCCATATGCCTAGCAGATGAACTGGAGCAATGCATGGTGACAGTTGTGGATTCATGTGAGGTACCTTGTTAGAGATTGTCATGTACAGTATTAAATTTCTGATTTTCATTTTTTTACAGAAGTCACGGGATAACCTCTTTAAGTGCCTCATAATGGCACCAGCCTAATAATACACATTTATATAACGTTCTTTCTGCAACTAGGACTCTGAAAAGGTTCAAGCGGATTGCGTAGTCCTCTTTTACCTTGGAGCAATCCTTTCTGATAGTCCACTATTTAAAATATATTCGACAGTACAATAGAACATCGACTTCCAAATATATGCACATGCAATTTATCTAGAAGGACACTGTATGCCCATCTTTAATAATTCAGGGTCTGCATCGTAGAATCATGCCGTTCTTTATAGGATGTGCTAAAGCTGCAAGTCAAATGAGGTAATACTACTGGAGCTATAAAGGAAAGCACACCGAAGGATTTATGTGACCAATATCCACACTGTGGACTAAGAGCAGGGCCGTAAAGTGTGGGGGAAGCATCCTATTCTAGTCTAAAGAAAACGCCCATAATGACATACATAACTTACACATTTCTTCTTCTGAAGGCTGAGACTTTACTTCTTTGTAAGCAGGAGAAAGCAGAAACAAGCGTGCACAACAGTTATTCCCCAACCATTAGTCGATCAGCACAGAATGTTAGAAACGGTCATTTTACTAATTTCTCTGAAACTATTACAATACATTTAAGGTTTACAGCAGTAATGTAACCTGTGGTCTGGCCATGAAGCAATCCTGCCTTGTAAGGCTGTGTTCAAATCACATTTTTGTCTTACATTTAACGTATACAAAATAAAATATTCCCTAAAACGGATGTCAGACGATGACATCCGTCATCATAGAGTTCTATTGTAAAAAATAATAATTTATAAAAAATAATAAATGTCTACGTTAATGTTAACATTTTTTGCAGAATTTTTTTTTCTCAATCTCCCAACGTATCCGCTAAACGTAGGGCCAAAATGAGATGTGAACCAAAAAATGGAACATGAAACAAAAACTGCAATAGCAAACAATAAAAGTATTGTCACTGTTAAAGAGGACCTTTCATAGGATTATGCGTTACAAACTGGTATGCTTACCAGATAGGGCGGCGCCTACAAATGGCAGCACTATTTTTTTCTAAAATATCCTGGTTTCCGCCACTGTGTCAGTGTTTGGTGCCTGATATGTTAATTTAGACCAGGGAGGAGGGTGGTCTAAATGGGCGTCTCCTTCTCCCTGACTGTAGCGCAGTCTAATCGCAGCTGAGAACGTCACAGCCAGAGAGAAGGTGAGCTGTTTTTTCCCCCCTGGCTGTGACGCGCTCCGCTGTGATTGGACTATGCTACAGCCAGGCAGAAGGAGACGCCCAGTGAGAAAACCAAATGTTTCCTCCTCCCTGTACCAGATGGTCTAAATCAGGACTACCAACCTGCGGCCGTTCAGCTGTTGCGAAACTACAACTCCCAGCATGCCTGGACAGCCTACAGCAAAGAATGGTGGGAGTTGTAGTTTTACAACAGCTGTAGGGCCGCAGGTTGAGCATCCCTGGTCTAAATTAACATATCAGGCGCCAAAAACAGCAAGGAACACAGTGGCGGAATGGAGGATTATTTTAGGGGGAAAAAAAAGTGCTGTAGGGGCCGCCCTATCTGGTAAGCATAACCGTTTCTAAAACATATTCCCTTGAAAGGTCCTCTTTAGGCCTCATGCACACGTCCGTATGCATTTTGCAGTCCGCAAAAAATACGGATGACGTCCGTATGCATTCCGTATTTTGCGGAACAGGACAGCTGGCCACAGTACAGTACGGGACAGACACAGAAAGAAAATATGTTTGTGCGCATGAGCTCTTAAGGCAGGCATGTCCAAACTGCGGCCCTCTAGCAGTTGCAAAACTACAACTCCCAGCATGCTCTAATAGCTGAAGGCTATCCAGGCATGCCTTAAGGGAATGTTTTATGTTGCTTTGCATTAAAGTCCAACCATATTAGATCGATACAGGTTTGACCTTCGGCCACCAGGCCATCAACCGAAACCACTCATTTACGTTGATTCGTAAGGCACTGTATTTCTAGTAGTGGCTGTGAGAGGGGAATGAAAACATGACATTGGTAATCCCTCCCACAGCATGCACTAGCAGCATGAAAACCACATTACTGCACAGGAATAGACAAATGGACAAGATTATGAGAAATTATCACTTCTTAATGACCTGATAGCTGGGATGCCCTAGGAACAGAAGTGGATGAAGGAATTGTTTGTTTCCAATAATTGTCTACTCATCAGGAGAAGTAAAAGCTGCATCATGTATGGGGACGAGTGATTGCTTGTACAGATTAATATTTTCTGGGCTGCAGACCATTGTTTACACAGGACAATCTGCTTCCCATGAACAATAATTTTGGTCTCCGGATTAAGGGCTCGTTCACATCACCGTTTGTCTTTTCCGTTCTCAAGCTCCGTTCAGGAGCAGGAGAACGGAAAGGACGGATGCTGTACATAACTGACACCTAACTGACACCAACGGAGCCTAAAGACCCCATAGACTTTAATGGGGTCCGTTTGGTGTCCGCTCAGAACATGATTTTTGAGCGGACACGAAAGTCCTGCATGCAGTACTTTCATGAATGGAGCTTGAGAACGGAAAAGACAAACGGTGATGTGAACGAAGCCTAACGATGCTTCCAGAGGATGAACAAGCATTTGGTCGGTAGGTGATCTGCAGAACCTTTACACAGGGCAATTACTGGGAACGGTGTTCTGAGGATAACTGCCCCACTGTCAGCCCAGGATAAGCTATGGTGGCATGATCTACTGAGCATTCAGACACATTTAGGGCTTGGAAAACTGCTCTAATTAATACAATAATATCTATTAGAAATTGGAACAGTTTCATAATATAGCAAAACTACTGGAGGAATTTCAAGTTCCCTATTACTTACCTGAATATGTGAGATGCTGTTAAAGAGGTTCTGTCACCAGGATCAACTCTATTAAACAAGATACGCTGTCTGGTAGGGCTCATCATGCTGGTTAAAATAATACCTTTCTTTTGTTTGTATGATAAATAGCTGCAGCGATATGGGTTTTATTAATATGCAAATAAAAAGTTTGAGCATCCGGAGGTGGGGCTGAATCTTCTGAGCACTGCTATGTAACACCCCCTGTGCTCTGCACACTCCCCCCTCCCTTTGATTGACAGGGCTAGACATATGACTGAGGGCAGAGCTGTGCACTAGCAATGTCAAATATTCCATACACTATAGCTTCACCACTCTGAGATCTGCTCAGAAAGCTAATCGACATATTACTGCTTTATTCACAGGCAGAATATATTACTAGAAAGACACCTGCAATATGTGTTAGTTTAAATGCATTTGTTGTATGGTAATGTTATAGCTTGGTGGTATAGTTGTCTAGAATGCATGTAGAAATCCTAGTTTCAAGTCCCAGGAGAAACATGTTTTTTATGTTATTTTTGTTCCTCCTATTTAAAACCATATTAAAAGGCTGCACTATTATAAACAAATAAACAAATTAATAATATAATAATAAAAAACATAGTAATAATAATAATAATAATAATAATAAAAGGCCTCAGTATATGGAGATTTTTATTTTTTGCTAAAACCTATCACTGGTTTAGGCTACTTTCACACCAGTGTTTTTGCAGATCCGTCATGGATCTGCAAAAACGCTTCCATTACAATATTACTACCGCATGCATTCATCATGAACAGATCCGGTTGTATTATGTCTTCTATAGCCATGACGGATCCGTCATGAACACCCTTGAAAGTCAATGGGGGACGGAGCCGTTTTCTATTATGTCTTGCTCTGCCCTACATCGCGGACAGAAAAACGCTGCTTGCAGCATTATTCTGTCCACGATGGGAATGCAACCATGTATGAGAATGCAACCACGCATTTTGGTGCATTCCGTTTCGTTCAGTTCAGTTTTGTCCCCATTGACAATGAATGGGGACAAGACTGAAGCGTTTTCATCCGCTATTGTGATCATATGACGGATCTCAATAGCGGTAAGGGAAAGCGCAGATGTGAAAGTAGCCTATGGCGGTCATTCGTACAGAGATTCATCTGAAGATCATATTAAACTGTATTCAGGACCATAATCCCTGACAAGTAAGAGAGGAACATGGCGCAGCTCTTTAACTTGTCTTCCTGTGTAATTAGGACAGATTTTGAATGGACTAGTAGGATGGCGGCCATTTTATTTTTACTAATGATTGCTCCCCGGACAAAACAAGCTATTATAACTAATGAAAAATATTTTTGAATATATTTATAATGAAGTGATATTTAAAGGGGTTATCCCACGAATAATGTAAAAAATGTAAATATCATATAGTACATGACAAGCTCATCATATAGTACATGACAAGCTCTTTCTAATAAAGCTAGAACCAGCCCTGTACCTCACATGGATCCAGAGATCTTCTGATTTATTGCTTTGCTAGATTTATATCACGCTGGCAGCTTAACTGGGGTGTCTATTCTGCTGCAGCTTTGGAGGCGTGTCTATTCCACTGCAGCTCTCTCCCTATCACAGCTCAGGGGGACTGTCTATTCTGCTGCAGCTTTCTCCCTATCACAGCTCAGGAGTTGAAAGATTAAACTGAGCATGTGCGGCCTTCTCAGTGAGCAGCTCAAAGAAATAAATTAAGTGGCACAATTCAGGTACATTTTATTAAATAAGTCAGTAGCTATAAAAAAAAAAAAAATAATAATTACATGCAATTACAAAAGTACTGAGATCCAGGTGCTGGTTTTAAAACTGTAGAATATTTTCCGTGGGACAACCCCTTCAAGTATTTTCATTTTCTTAATTCCCAAAGAGCCCCTTTAGCCACTAAGCTATAACATTACCACATAGAAAAACATGTTTTTTTTTTTCTATGCTTATAAGCTAATACACAATACTGGTGTCTTTCTAATCGTATATGGTGCTTGTGAATAAATAATTAATATGTAGATTAGCTTTCTCAGTCTGGTGAAACACTAGTACATGAGTATATGATATGTGCATGCTAGGACACAACTCTTAGCCTTGTCAATCAAGGGGAGGGGGGTTGTAGAGAGCACATGGGGTGTTGCAATGAATTCAGCCCTGTTTCCTGGTGTTCAAACCTCTCATTTGCATATGGATAAAAACACATAGGATAGGCCATCAATATCAAAATCCTGAAAAAACCTGTTTAAAGTACCTAAATAGGCTGTGTCCATAACAGCTTAATACTTTCTCTCCTTCTAGGATCCACTCCTGAATATAACTTCTAAAAATGCACCAAGAAACCTGAACAACCTGGCAAGAGCTACGCGCAGTGTAAGGGTGTTCATTTTGGAGCATTTCTGCCTCAAAATTAGCTCCAAAAAACATCTCAAAACACCCCCCCATTCATTTCAATGGGAAGTAGCACTTGTTTTGTCTACACGTAGACAAAAGAACCAAAATGCTCTGTCTTGGGGCAGAATCAGCGCTGAATCTCCCACTGAAGTGAATGGGAAACTGTTTCAAGTAAGTCCATGCGTTTTTTCTTTCACGTCTAATTATTCAAGTACCAACAGGCACAATTGGCCATTTACAGAGTGGGATCTTAAAGGGACAAATCATTCTCTACAGCTTTATGCTCTTTTGATCAACAGGGAAAATATTCATGAAATGTGAGGGGAGCCTACCTAACATGTATTTAACCTTCAACAGACAAAAACTTGACTCGCTTCCCTGTCATTTGACTTTAAAGTCTGACAGGCATATTGATAATTGGTTTAGACAACAACTAGGAGGCGCATTATGTTGTTATGCGCTAAAGCGCAGATCGGAGGGCATGTCAAGCAGCAATCTGACTCGTGATCAACACAGCAACACCTTTTAAAATAGATTAGTATAGTGAAAGCTTTTATTCTAGCGGTAAACTCCTGCATTATGCAGTGTTCATCTGCAAATGTTTGCAATGTACAAAGAGCAGATGTGAAACAATCAGGCTTCATCTTGCCTTAAATGTGATGTACGTGAGGCTCTGTCACACTGAATAAACTGCCGGGAAGTAGAGTTTTGCTATTCAATATCATCCAATTCAAAAGCTACCTAGAGATTCAGACACGTAGGCTTACTGTGAGTTGCAATCCATCTTGGTAAGACTGCCTATCAGCTGTTATATTACTGCTCTTCCTTCAAAGAAATTAAATGTCATGGTTAAATGGGACACCAATATGTGAATACTAAATGTCAGTCTGAATACAGCTGCATATTTCAAAAGGTGAATAAATACACATTATGCACAGTATGTTGGGAAAACAAAATAAGCTTAAACAGCCTTTTATGATGTGGACGCCAGAGGTTTCATACAGATGATGTCCACTTTGCATAAAACTCTTTCATGTTACGCTATGATAGAAAACTAATGGCAAGAATGAAATTGCCTTTTCAAAACCTCCATTTTCCAGGTATTAAGTCTTTCCTAATATTCTTCTGGCTAGCAGCACACCATGATAGTGATTTTACTAGTTTCTATATTCTGCTAATAATAAGTAAAATGCATCAGCAATAATCACCTGCTTACTTATACTGCTACCGACTGCCTGCACTTTATGGCTACCCACTGCTATCATAGTATCAATAGAGTTGGTGCTCAGGTTGTACACCATCAGCTGACTACAGGCATAGTTGTCATGGTGTAAGCCAATCTTCAAATTGAGAATTGCAACACTTTGAAGAGCTCAGTTCCAACAAACATTTTTTCCTTTCATACAGAGTTCTACAAAATAAAGTCTAAAAATTGTTGGTTTGACATTTATAATGACTATCTTTTACATGCAATGTGGTAGTGCAGGGGATTTCAACCTTAATCCTACACAGTGATGGGTACATCAGGCAGTGACCAGGGAAACTATAATATGGTGCACACGGTCACACACAGCTCTGCATCTAGTGCAGCTGAGGAGATAACTCAGATCCTCACAGCTTGACTCCGTCTGAGGTTGGACACTGTCTATTCTCACAAATGTGCCTTCTGAGAAGTGTCAACCCATTTTTAGTACAGTCTTCTGCATGGCATCCACAGCTCCCCGATCCTAAACATGGCTGGATCATGATACCAGGTCCTCCATCAGCAGCTTCTGTTGAAAACCACTATGTATGAGAAACTAACACAAATGTAGTGGTTTTCAATAGGGACTATTGACCGATGTGCAAGGTCACACGATGCTCCATCAACAGCAATGTTTAGGACTGGAGTTCTGTGCAGAAGGTTATACTAACTAAGTCTGACTACAAAGACTATGAGCCACTAGGTAGACTTATATCTCTTTTTACTGGAACCCAGCTGTCTTCATTCCCTGGGGGTGGGCTTGCTTCATTGTCTCAGAGGCTGACAGACAATCAGGAACAGACTTCTGGCAGGTCCTTCTGCTCAGAACACCATTACACACCATGGGCACACTATAGGGAGATATACCTAGGAAGATTCAGGGGTTTTATTAGGGAAAGCTTTGCATAGAGAGTGAGGGACTTGTCCCTCTGAGCTGTGTGTTGATTCATAGTTCAAACAGCTTGCTGGCAAGTTTGTCACCGTTTATACAGCCTGCTGACAAGTTCTAGAATGCCATAAGCTTATTTTTTCTGTATATGGACAGCAATGTAGCTTTTTTGTGTTTTCTTTTAACACTAAAAATCTCAGCTCATAGGTTTATTGCCAGCACCCAAAATAGCATACATTCAGCTGTAAATGCTGAGCAATTGCCCCTTCTAAAAACCTCAATTTACCATTTGTAAATGGGTATTTTCAGCACATTAAAGGGCATCGATATACCAATCTTAGTGAACATGTGTATTACTTCAAGATACAGTTCAGTCAGAGCAAAAGTGTTTTACTGCAAAAACTGCATTACTATACCTGTGTTAGTGAAAATGTGGTATTACTGCAAGACACTGTGCAGTTACAGGAAAAGTAGTTTACTGTAAAACTGCATTACCACTATTGTAAATTGGCAATACCATTGTATAGTGTGTTTGTAGAAAAAGAGTGATGTTTAATTTTTTTTTTTAAATTAAAGAAAAACACTTGCAATGGTGCTAGTACTGTTTAATAACATGTGTACCAAACTTGTAACTTTTAATTTATGGGCCTCATAATAAAATGTCTGATAAATAGAATAGTGCAAAATGAAAGACCCACGCTTTGTCATCCAAGTGTCAGAATGTGGGTAGTAGTGCAAATAGTATAGCAGTGACATCTGGCCAGTAGTAGTAATGGGCCACAGTTCTCCCTGGCTTCCAATAGGTGCCATATTACTACGGAGGACAAAGAGGATGGACTGAATGGACCCACTCGGTAACAGCAGGATGATGTTGAGGTCATGTCTAAAGGTGGGTTCACATCACGCTTTCCCTGTCCTTTTAACATATACAAAAACCATATATGTTAAACGGATGCCTCAGACTGATACCATACCATGACATCTGTTCCTAAAAGAGTCCCATTATTAAAAAAAAAAATATATATATATATATATATATATATATATATATATATATTTGTTTCGATACCAAAATTTTGATTCGGTATTAATACCATAAAAAAGTATTGCGATACTCGATACCATGCGAAAAAAATAAAACGCCAAAAAAAGCCGCGTGCATTTCACATTTTATGGAACTGCCTGCTCATAATACAACAGTCCTATCCCATTTTTTTGGGGGACAAGGCGACTAAAAGAAAATGGTGAATCGTGCATTTTTTTTTTTTTTTTTTTTAACGGCGTTCACCGCATAAAAGAGGATTTTTTAATAGTTTGTACTTTTGAGACGCGGTGATATGTAATATTTTATTTATTTATTGTTTATATATTTTATATGTAAAATTGGTAAATGGGGTGATTTATACTTAATATTTTGGTGTACTTTTTTTCAACTTTTTTTTTTTTTTTACAGTTTTTTTCTTAACTTAGGGGCTAGAACCTGGGATTAGAGATGAGTGAACTTTAAAAAAAAGTTTGGCGTTCGGGTTGTGGTAATCGCCGCATCCCGTTATGGATTCCACTACTGCGGACTATCGCGGCATATGGAATCCATAAGGGGCGGCTTCCACGAACCCGAACTTTGAAAAAGCCGAAGGACCTGGGGTGACGTCACAGTCATGTGATCAGTGCAGGGGGCGTGGCTCAGCACGGAATCAAATTCAGTGCTGAGCCATGCCCCCTGCACTGATCACATGACGGTGACGTCACCCCAGGTCCTTCCACACTGGCCACCAATGACTAGTAATGTTTCATATATAAACACAGGCAGAAGAAACACACTGCCGGCACCTGCCTGTGACAGAGCGATGCGATCAGAGGCAATTAACCCCTCAGGTGCGGCAGTGTGTTTCTTCTGCCTGTATTTATATATGAAATGTTACTAGTCATTGGTGGCCAGTGCGCCCGCCCCTCCTCCTCCTGTTTCTCCTCATTGGCAGCGGCAGCAAAGGGGGAGGGAGAGACTGCCGCCTCCTCCCCATGCTGCCGAGGAGAACATGGCCGTGCTGAGAGCAGCACAGCCACGTTCTCGGATACTGGGCTGTGCAGTAGCGCAGCCCAGTATCGATCGATAAAATACTAATCCTGGTATCGAGCTCGATACCAGAGAAAAGTATTGATTGGGTATCGAAACTTTGATACCCGAAACAACCTATATATATATATATATATATATATATATATATATATATATATCCAAAAAAATTGGCAGCACTCCGTTATTTCTTGTGAATGGTGAACCCACTTTATTCTCCCATTTGTGACAATTCCCTGCTTGAAAAAGACCGCATTGAGCGGTCGAAACATCGCAAATGGGAGAATAAAGTGGGTTCACCATTCACAAGAAATAACGGAGTGCTGCCAAATTTTTGGATCTATGGATTTGTGACTGCCTAGCCAGCTGTCTTTTGGTATTTGCACCCAAGCTCCAAGAGTGCTGTGCTGCTGCTGTTTTTTCTTTTTGTATGTATATATATATATATATATATATATATATATATATACACACACACACTTTATACTTTTTATTTTTTTAACTGGAATCTGCAGGATAGAAGAACATGGTGTGCGGCGTCTTTGTATCCTCTTTTTCCTAACAACAGAGGCGTAAAACATGATGAGAACCCGCCCAAAGTCTGACACTGTGCCTTGGAGAGAAGCATTCCTCCTCCTACTCCATGCAGCCCTAGAAAAGCCTTTTAGTTGCATCATTTCTGTCTTCACTTCCCCCTGGAACTCACTACGCCAACACAGACTCTCACCTACATCAAAAGAAACCTAAAAACCCACCTCTTCAGACAATAGTTCAACCAGTGACCCTGCTGCCTCTATACCGCCATGACCAACGTTACCCTCACCTACTGTGTCCTTCCCCCATACCATGTAGATTGTAAGCCCTCACGGGCAGTGCCCTCTCTCCTTCTGTACCAGTTTGTAACTCATCTTGTTTATGCTTAGTGCAATTGTCTGTATTATGTATGTATGTATACCCCTTTTCATATGTACAGCGCTATGGAATGAATGGTGCTTTAATAAATAATAATAATAATAATAATAATAATAATAATAATAATAATAATAATAAGGGTACAGCCACATGTTCATATTTCTTGATGAAATTTTGAAAGTCAAAACCAAGAGTGAATTCAAACAGCTGAAGTTGTACCTGCCCTGCATACTTTCTCTCCTTTTATGATCCCCTTTGATTCTGGTTTCCAAAACTACCTCAACTGCCATATTCTAGGAACTAAAAAAGCCACTGACATGTTATTTCCAAGCACAGTCAATGGGATAAACCAAAGAGATATAATGGATTCAAGACGTAGGATCTGGTACACTTGTGAGCATTACCTTATATTAAACTATGCCTAAAATTATAAAATTGTCAGTTTTAAGACTCCTATTGTTATATCCATTTGACAAACTATTGAGGTATGATTACCACACAATACTTTGCAAAGGTGCAAATTCATTGCAAAAGGTTTGACAAGAACCCTAACAAACCCACTACAAAGTCTCTACTTCTATCATTTTTTTTTAAATGAGACATTTTAGAAAAATTTATAATAATAGTGTGTCAAGTATTCCCAGACATTACATGGTCAAGAAGGTTCAAATATTCATGTCACCACTGCCGGGCATTCAAAGGCCTCAGAGGTGAAGTGTGCAAACACGGCACATGACCGATGCCACTGACTGGTCAGCAGTGGTAACATGCATGAAGCTAGCACATTACACTTCCAATCCACCAGGGACAGGAAGTAGGGAACGGCGATCTGAGCTGGAACATACACGTCGGTGACATTCTTCAAACATGTGCAAAAAGTAGTCATCCATTTTCAAGAATAACATTTTATCCTTAAACAACAACAGTGTGTCACATGCATTCAATGCTGCACTAACTATAGTGAATTTAAAAAATTTCCTGTTAATGACCTACAAACATTCATTATCCATTTTAAAATTGAGAATGTTTAACTTACCGAGAAAAATTAACTTATCTTGTATTGTCAATTACCGATTTTCTTTGTTAAGGATTCAACCATTCAACTACGGTACTTAAAAGGGGTTGTCCAGCTACAACATATTTACCCAAACGCCACACACAGCCATAGATGACATAAAAAAGGCCTGCTTCATGCTGCAACACATCAGAGATCTGGTCCTGTTCGTTTTAGTCATCGGCATGTAAACTTCATGGAGTAATCATGTGTCAAGGAACGTGTCACGGGAACATTGAGCCCTAAACTCCACCTGAATCTGTTCTAAAGAACCCCTGCAACTGGACAGCAGACCCTACTTAACTAGGTGCAGGGGTCTATGAGGGACAAAAGAAAGGATAAAAATAACAAATGTATTGGAAGACAGGCGCAAGAGAAAATATATCAGAAGACAAGCAAAATCGTGACGGATGGAATCAAAACCAGGAGAGACAATCAGAGCCAATATAAGTGGATAAGAGTAATAGAGTTATACGTTATCAAGCAGGGTCAATATTAAGAAGTTACTTTGGGGCCCAAATCGTCAGCCAGAAGCAGAGTCAGGTTCCAATCCAGGTGTCAGAGATCAAGATAGGAGTGTAAGAATAGTAAGGCTAGTGAGACGATCACAGGAGATAACACCATTCACAGGCAACGTGTACCCTGTGGGAGAGCTCTCAGTAATTGGACGGTGGTCCTTCAGAGGGGGACCCGCCCTGGCTCACTAGTAACCGGAAGCGCTGTAGAGAAGCAAGTCTGCCGGCATCGATTATGACACAATGGCCAATAAGTGGCCTCAGCAGTGCCCCACAAGAGGCATGTGACCAAACAGTGAGATATCTTTTGGGAATTCATCACTGCTGAGGCCAGTGACACCGGGGACCAGACCCTTGGTGTTGGAGCAGATCAGTGGCGAGCAGGTAATTGCATTATTTATGTTCTGCACAGCGCTGTCTGCGACATAGGTAAACTTGTTGCCAGACTGAACAACCCCTTTAAAGTTTAATTAATATCAGTCTACTTTTCCCACAGTAGTGCTGCTAATAAACAAGGACTTATGGTGCCACATAAAAGATGTGATCACCTGACAAACGTCAATCCGCAGCTCATTTACACAGGCCAACTATCACCAACAAAAATTATCATTCCTGATAATTGCTTTGATCCTCGGCCTGTATAAAAGAGTCCTAACAATCTTGCCAAATAATCTTGCACACATTACAGCTGTTCCAGGACTGATGCAAGAAAAATATGAAACTGAACGGGGTTAGTTAGAACTTGCAAAGATAGCAGCATAACACTGAAGGTCCCAGTATGCCTTATGGTCCACAAAGGCACCATTTACATAGGTCAGCTAGTGCAGTAGTAATGGCCTAATGCCAATCATGCTCATGCTGGTCTATTCTGAAGCTGGGCAACCCCATTGAGATTGCATTAATCCAGATAACAGAAACTAAATTTTTTCTTTTGATGGAAGAAAATAGTGATATAACTACATGACGTGATATAGCCGACATTGGCATGTGTCAAGCTTCCATCTCTTGTTACTTTCTATGCAGATCATGTATGTGCAAAAAACACTGCGCGTTTCTCACCAAGACAGATCGTGTTGAAGCTGATCTGGCAAATGATGGATGCTGATTAGGTCGTAGAAACTGAAGCCACAGTCTACCATATATTTTCCATGCAAGGGCAATAAAAATATAACAATGCACGTCAGCCATTTTTCGTTCTATTATGCCTCATAGAGGGGAGGGGGGGATCTAAGCAATGAATAGCGTGTATGAAGTAAACTCTAGAATCATGTAATTTACCCACATACGTTAAAGGCTATGTACACCTTTGGGGACATTTTTTTTATTATTATTTTTGCATTGTACTTATTTTTAACTAAACATCTTTTATTTCCATTGGTCTTTATTAACAATATGGAATCCTTTTTGTGTACAGAACTGAGATGCTGGAATAGCTGCCTGTGTATTTTCTGTCTTTTCCGTTTTCTGGGGAGCGGACTGACTCCTTATCTCTGCGCTCTGCCCTTATAAACACTTAAGCTCAGTCCTGATCTTACTGATAAGAAATGCGGCTTAAATAAGTGTTTATGACTAGAGATGAGCGAACTTTAAAAAAAAGTCCGGTGTTCGGCGTTCGGGTTGTGGTAAGTCGCGCATCCCGTTATGGATTCCACTATAGCGGCATATGGAATCCAAAAGGGGCGGCTGCCACCAACCCGAACTGTTGAACAGCCGAAGGACCTGGGGTGACGTCACTGTCATGTGATTAGTGTAGGGGGCGTGGCTCAGCACTAGATTTGATCCTGTGCTGAGCCACGCCCCCTGCACTGATCACATGACAGTGACGTCACCCCAGGTCCTTCGGCTGTTCAACAGTTCGGGTTGGTGGAAGCCGCCCCTTATGGATACCATATGCCGCTATAGTGGAATCCATAACGGGATGCGCGACTTACCACAACCCGAACGCCGAACACCGGACTTTTTTTTAAAGTTCGCTCATCTCTATTTATGACCTCTTAGTAGTTTAGAGAAGAGGGTTATTAGATGACCGGCACAAATTGAAAGTAACAGTCACACAGTTAGAAAGAGAGTTAACCCTTTGTAACAAGAAGGCTCAATATTTTTTTTAATAAAGTCCAATTGAAAATATGATTTTTAGCCAAAAATTAGTGAAATGCAATCATAAACAAAAATTGCCTCTAAAAGGTGTACATAGCCTTTAAGGCATTTGAACACGTTTACCTATGCTAATACAGATACAGATTATGTGGCAATGTTTGAAATGGGAACCTGTAAGTAAATGCAAGAATAATGAGAGAAAAGCTATTTAATAACAATTTTACCAAACAAGCATCTTACTATATAGAGCTTCTGTTAACTAAATAAAATGTGCAACTGACCTTTAATGGTAACATGAAACAATACAAATATCACTGACACAAAAGAAGAAAAGCAGCACAGAGCATGAAATATTAAGCTCACAAAGGTTGAAAAATGCACTAACCTTCTATAGCTGTGATGGAGGCAAACAGAAGCAAGCAGCCAAGTGAAGCACAATAAACAATAAAAAAGAAAGTGTTAGTCATCCAGCAGAACAAAAGCATGCACAGCATTTTTACAATGTCAGCGTGTCAATTAACAGTAGAAAAATAGTTAACTAGAAATGTACGGTACCTGGCATGGGACAAACAAAGAGAAGAGCAAGAAGTTAGCATTTACAGCGCACATGATGTATTTTCTTCAGGTATAGTTATTAAAGATGACCTGTCCTCTCCTGACTTGTCTGTTTTAGTAAATGCTTGTATCCCCCACGGGACAACAAGTCCGGAGGGTCTCTTCTTATAACTCTGCACTGTTATTGACCACTGGGTGTTAAAACTTCTTTTCCAATGGGGAATGTCCCTGCACAATGTCACACTGCTGCACTAACAGGACAGTGGTGGGCTACGTATGGCCAAACACCCACATTATAGCAGTTGTCAATCTATTCATACATTTCTAGGAGAAATAACCAAGAAACACAGACTTCTAAGAGCTAGTTAACGTGTTTTTTTTTTTTTTTTTCCGGCAGAATTATGTCAAGGATGCACACGCTGAAATTTCAGCAGCGGCCCTCTGGTTTCTGCCGCCTATACATTTCAATGTAAAGCAGCGCTGAAGATTGTGAAGCCCTGGTTTAAAGTCCCATCTGCACTGCAAACAGACGTGTCCCTTCGTCGTGCGGCCATGGCTTTAAATGCTGCTCTGCAATCTTCAGAGCTGCTTTACATTGAAATGAATGCGGGCATAAACCATGCAGCTGTCAGCGAAACTTCAGCATGGATGTCCGCGGCACAAAACGAGGTGTGAATGGGCCCTAAGAATGGGTGATCAAAAATTGATATTTACTAAAAAAAAGACCTGTCAGGAGTGGTGACCGGTCCTCTTTAAGCACATTCAGCTTTGCTTCATACTACAACAGAATATGTAGAGTGAAAATGGAACAGATCAAAACATGGCTACATCCTCATGTATTCATCAGAGTACAGTGAGAAATAAGAGGTTAAACCCAGAAAATAACAAAGGGTACAAACTTACCACAGGATCAATATCTAGTTTCAATAAGCAAAATTACAGATTTGGGCCTGTACAATTAAAACATAGGGGCACGCTTATTAACACCGGCATTTCAGACGCCAGTCTTAATAAAGCCCCATAGCTGGCGGTGGATCCCCCAGAGTTATGAAGGGCGCCGGCCTCTTCATAACTTCGACAGATCCTCCACCAGTTCTAAGTTCTTCCGAGCCGTCTTACATTTAGGCCTTTTTCTATGCCCTTCCCAGCCCACAATTCTAAACTTGGTGTGAGCGGGAAGAACTAACTGTTGCGCCGCAATCTGCGCCTGAAATAAGCCCAATTCAGCAGTATTTCAGATTGATAAATGACCCACCCCCCCCTTAACTCTTATCATATGACATACATCAAGTCCACAAATTCCTCATCACAATAATAAGGTACAAACCAGCAACGCAGAGCTGAATCCTTGTAAATACTTGATACCTGGAACAATCTCACTCAATTCGTAGTTTGTCACATGCGGATATTCACATTCGTTCTGCATGACTAGCGGTGCTGGAGGGCAGGAGCTGTCAGTCTGGCTGGTTTGCCCTACCCATGAAGCACTACTCCTTATTATGGTAGAAAGAGAATAACCTCACTTATGATTTATTAAAGGCTGGGGACACCTTCAGGGCAATTTATTTATGATTGCATTTTACTCATTTAGGGTTATTTTTTATTTTTTTTCAATTTGTGTGTCAGTGTATGCAGTCAGGAGATAAGAGCCACATATGAGCCATCAGATCTCGGGTTTCAAAGAAAACAGTAAGTGACAGCTTGCAAATAGACTAATTTTTAACCCCTGTATTTCAGAAATGGCTAAACATTTTTAATAAAGAATAAATAAAAAAATGATTTTTAGCCTAAAATGAGTAAATACATTTATAAAACAAAAGTTGCCCCGAAGGTGTCCGTAGCCTTTAAAGACCCTAGTAAAGCTCCTGATGCATAGGGATTATGGTTAGGACATAGGGAGAGACTGAGGACTCTTCAGCTCTGCATTGCTAGTTTATCATTGTAGTGCGGGACTTGTAGACTGATGTGTGGTCTACCGTGATGTCCATTGGTTGTTTTAGGAGCTCATAATAAAACTTACGTTTTCATTGTACGGGTCCCATTCTGTGATTTTTATTTAGATCTGTTGGTTGGTTCTGTGGCCACTCACGATTCTTAACATAGCTGTGATTTTATATAGTTTCACTGATTAAAAAAAATAAATATCAATTTCTATTCATAACTCCTGGTTCTTTACCAATGTCCTCTCTGGTACCATGTCTGTGTCATTCTATGTCTGCTGCCGGAGCACCTCATTTTCATACATAAAACGGCAATGTTATTTGGGGTTCATGTGATCCAGATTCTAAATCTGATGGAAATGCAAAGGAGTCCATGTAATCGGTAATTTACTGCATGCTCCATCAGAGGCTGTGTATCAGATGTTTTATTATAGAGGCTCTGCTCTCTCTGCAACTGCCACACTGTCTTACATCAATGTCTGGTCCTGTCAACCAAAGTGCAGGGTTGCGGCAGTGGCAGAGAGAGCGGAGCCTCTCGGAGTAACAGTAACAGCCCTGTTGCTCCTAGAAGTTCATTTGCAAATAGTAAAACATCATTTTTCTCAGCAATGGGAGCACATATGAGCATGGGGTCAGCCAGATTCATCGGTTCAAATCTGCTGATAGATGCCATTTAAGCTTATTTTGATCATTTTTTCACCACATTTAGCATGGGTTCTACAGATTTGGGCCAGCGGTTTTCAGCATTAGGCATTATGGACTTGAACAGGACCATTTCAGTCCTCAATACAGCGTACAAAACAAAAACATATTGTCATCTGCTTGGCTCTGAGTTAGGCTACTCTCACACTCGCGTTTTGGCTTTCCGTTTCCGAGATCCGTTCAGGGATCTCACAAGTGGTCCAAAACGGATCAGTTTTGCCCTAATGCATTCTGAATGAATAAGGATCCGCTCAGAATGCATCAGTTTGCCTCCATTCCACTCTGGAGGCGGATACCAAAACACTGCTTGCAGAGTTTTACTGTCCGCCTGACGAAGCAGAGCCAAACGGATCCGTCCTGACATACAATGTAAGTCAACGGGGACGGATCCGTTTTCACTGAGACAATATGGCACAATAGAAAACTGATCCGTTCCCCATTGACTGTCAATGGTGTTCAAGATGGATCCGTTTTGGCTATGTTACAGATAATACAAACGGATCTTTTCTGAATGGATGCGTGTGGTTGTATTATCTGAACGGATGAGTTGTGCAGATCCATGACGGATCCGCACCAAAAGCGAGTGTAAAAGTAGCCTTACAGGGTAAATTCTATGGATTAAGCTTCTCTCCAGAACAGAACTCAGTCTGATATACTGCAAGTGATAATAGCATGCCTTATCTTCTACATACGATGCATGTGTTTACCACTGTATTTTGACTTCATTGAAATGCAGACTTGTGTGAATCCCTAATATGCTTGTGCGCATGAGGCATGAGTAGGGTGCTCGGATTGAGTTATTGTGCAAAATATCTGCAGGAAATTGTCCCCCAGCACTCATTATTACTTTGTTCCTATGTTTAATAGTAAGAATGCAAGCAGATAAAGTTAACAGATCAACCCAAGAAGACAAAAGACATCATCATAGCCCTCCAATTTTAATTAGAGCACTATGCACCGAGACAATATTCTCAAATATTCCATTAGCAGAAATACAATTACCCACAAGCTCATTTATATAACAAAAATAGAGAGCCTCACTTGTAATTACGGTATATCGAGGATTTCTTCCTTCTCTCATTGAATTAGACTGAACTAGTGCAAAGACCAGATTAAACTATTTGAAAATCATTTTTCTATATATTCTATTGCTATTTTACAGTTTCCATTCTAAGCAAATTGTTAAATCCATTGAACAAGAATTTACGGTTTGATCTTGGACTCATTAACAATTTTACAGAGGCAATTTCCTCACAATGGGCAAATTAACATTTAAGCCTATAAAATTACAATCCATGAAAACAGATTTATTTTCTGGGGTTGGTGTTTAAAATGATCTAAAAATACCATGGTCGTACAGGATCGACGTGACAAATGGCTTATATTACCACCACGCCATATTCTGTTTGTCTAGGTCTTGTCATTACTACATCTTAATGAAGAAATATGAAGTGGGTGTCATTTATATCGTGCATCAAACTCAAGCATAAACCCTTAAAATCACTTCACTAACACACGTGTTATGTACTACTTGATGTACTCGTCCACAATCACTGGGGCTTAGAAGGACAGCTTTATCGATGATGCTGTGGCGCGCCCACACTGGCATTTAGAACAGCAAGACAGAAGTTGGCACTGCTAGCAATGTGGAGCCGCCAGGTACGGCAGCAGACATAGATTCCAGGTGTGATTTTATGGCAGCTTTCAGGTGTGCCAGCTTTTTTTTTTTTAGAAAAGTTTTAAGAGCAGCATAAAGGAATCTACACCAGAAAACTTGCATAAAAGGGTCGGTAAACGCTGCCTGTGTTCATCCTTGACCAGGTGAAATACAAGATATGCTATGAGAGAACTGGTTGGGAACCTGTTCATCAGTTTTAACATGAGTGAGAAGAGTTTAAAAAACTATGTACAATAAAAAATAACATTTACAAATCTGCAAATGTGTCCAACACTCAGCGGTGGAGAAATATTCTGTCTAAACAAGCAAACAATCCTAAGTCTTTGAGTAGCACCGTAGGTCAGGAACTCAACTAAGGCAGTATCAGAACAGAGCTGCGGTTCTCTCAGAATTGCCCCATGCACAAAAGAAAAAAAACGGGCATGGACACACGCACTAAGGCCGTATGCACACGACCGTTGTTGTGGTCCGCATATTTTGCGGCTCGGGCACGGACCCATTTACATCAATGGGGGCCGCAAAAGATGCGGACAGCACTACGCAAATTGCGTAACGGAACGCGGAGAAGCATCCGTGTTTTGCGGATACACGGTTTGCGGACCGCAAAACACCAACGGTCGTGTGTGTGAGGCCTAAGGGCCAGGATCCAGACCTTTCTAGTTGAGCCAATTGAGGATCTAATTGGTCATGTTGCATTTTTGTTCCCAGTCCACCCTTAGATATCAATCAGATGTACTAAGCCTGTTCACCCAGAAGAGTCAAGAGCAAATGTATGTAAAGGTTATAAGGGTGGTAACTGCTGGATATCTTGTGTGCACAGAAAGCAATGAATTATGATACTGAGAAACAATTAAAGGGGTTGTCCCAGGACGAAGCCTGTCTACATACTGATTCAGGGCAGATGGATATCATAGAGGATGTCCCCTGCTCTGAAACCCCTCTGAGTGGTAGAACAAAGAATCTCTGTGTATAGACAGTACCAATTATGGTGTCCTCACTGAATTACACAAATGGCCATTCACCTCAATACTCGCCATTTCACCAAATGGTCAAGGCTTCCCTCAAAATCAGCTGGGAGCAGTACCTGAAGGGATCAGCTGGCTGTGGATTCCCTCTGTCAAATGCAGTGGGCCGGGGAGTTCAACCATGCAGCTACCATTATGGAGGGGGCACCATGCAATTTAACATTTCCCCTCCCCATGGCCAGCCGGTCAACTGTTTACCTGCGTCAGCCAAGGGATATGCCTGTCTGGCCGTGGTTTTTCAGCAAAATCATCCATTGTGGCATCTTCTTTTTGCAAGGGGGGGGCCTCTAATGAGAAAATCCCTTTAAACTTTTCCCATCTTACACTGCTTATATTGCCTTCGTACACACACACACAAAAATAACTGTACCTTTGTTGTTTTAGTCCAGGGGTAGGCAACCTCCAGCACTTCAGGTGTTGCGAGACTACAACTCCCAGCATGTACACTTGCTCTGCTCTTCTCATAACTCAGATAGAGATAAAAGGAGCATGCTGGGAATTGTAGTTTTACAGCTGGTGTGTCGGAGGTTGCCGATCCCTGTTTTAGTCTGATTTTCTAAAACTGCAAAAACAAGATTTAATGGTCTGCAAATGAGGGCTCACAAGTGCCCAGGGACGGCGTTCTGGCCTTAAGTGCCCAGGCCCCTCGGTGTTTTGCACTCCTAACTCTTCCTCAGCCCTGTCTAGCCAGCTCTGTAATCATCATGACTTAGGTCATCCTCTCCAGCGTGCACAGTTCACCACCGGCCCCAGGCACGTTCACCGCGATAACCACTGAGGGCAACGGCTTCATGTGTACGCACTGCTGCAAACAAAGCCGATGCCCTTAGTGGTTATCAGAGTGCACATGCCCAGGCGTGAACTGTGCATGCGCAGGATCTCGGGAGCTGGAGAGGATGACTTAAGATGATTACGGGGCTGGCCAGTCGAGGCTGAAGAGGAGTTAGGAGCACAAAACGCCAAGGGACCTGGGCACTTACAGCCAGAACTCCACCCTGGGCACTTGCGAGCCCTCATTTGCATACCATTAAAACCTTGTTTTTGCAGCTTTAGAAAATCGGACTAAAACAACAAAGGTACCGTTATTATTGAGTGTGTGTGGGCAAGAAGGCAATATAAGCCGTGTCGAATGGAAAGGTGACAGACTCTCTTCGAGGACGGAAAGAATCCTTTTGCAGCGTAACATTACCGTTATGTTGATATAGATTTTAATATAGCTCATAAATGTTTAGATTAAACTTATATTCGCTTTTTGTAAATATACACACACATAAAATATATTTCCTAGAATGAAATGTAATACTGGTGAATTAACTAAAAATAATACCTACAAACAGTAGTAAACCTGCACTTTCTAAAATGAATACGACCCTAGAATTTGCATATCTTCAGAATGCATTTAAATGCCATCTTATCAAATAGAATTAAAGGATGTGCTATACTGCAGGGCAGGATTTGTTTTCTTTATTAGACCAGATATATTACGAAGTAATGCTGCCGCTATGTCAATTGCAGTCTTATAATGGCAAGTCTATTCATGAGGACTACATTTTAATATTCCCATGCTCATGGAACATGCACCTATAATTAATTTTCAACGTGAATTCTAAGTTTATTAAATTCCAATTTCTCCATCTGATATGGTCTGGAAATGGCAGTGCCTGCTAAAGCTTCTGAATAAAGGGGGAAGGAGGCAGTATCACACAATGACAGATCTAAGGTCAACATGTGTGTCATTGTGGCACTGAACTCCTTAAGTGGATGAACTAAAGATATAAAACACAGCGCACAGAAATTGGTCATGACAGCAAAGAGGGAAAACTTTCTATTCGAGCAGCAGGAACAAGAGTGACATCTTGTGACATTTCTATAAAGCAAACAAAAATCATAATAATGGCTTTCTATTCTGCAGAACCGTAGGAAAGGGACAAATTACAGATGTGCCGTTGTGCATCTGAAAAAATATATCTCAGAACCCCTAAAGGCAGGAACAAGGCACAAAATAATAGCTATGGCACGAGGAACCTCGCTGCAGTCCAAAAGGTGTCATTTATACTCATCTGGTAAAAATGTGAAAACCACTAAATAAAGATGTGGATTGTAAGCAGTAAGACCGAGCTGCTAAACCTTACATTTTGCCTTTATATTACATTTCCACTGTCAGATGGTGGCAAATCTTTAAGTGACCACCTAGACACAGCACTGTGGTTTCCTAGATTTCCGCAGCGGTGACTGATAGGATAGGCATTCCTAAATGGAACCATTCTTCAAAGTATATATCCTCAATGACCAGACAAATGATCTGTTCCAAAAAGTGCATGGAGCTTCTGTTGGCATTTCCGTCACTACCGCTGCTATAGCGCAGCAATCAAGGCTATTCTTGCTACCCAAAAAATGGAGACCTCTAAAAGAACCCTGATGGACACCATTACAAGTTACTAGGGTATGCCAGTAGCCATTTGGATCCTTTATACGACTGATACAGTACAATGCATTGGCCTCTGATGAACAAGGCCCTACATATGAGCGTTCCTCTTCTGAATCTCTACAATCATTTATTTTCTGTTTGTAACCCAGAGCGGCTCTTGTAATTTAACTGGGGACTAACAGCCCTTGTGGGTGGGCTCCTCTTACCCCGTTTACCAGTCCGTCAATCAGTTATTTAGCTCATGAGGATTGTACTTGCGGGTCCCACCTTTAGACAATGGGGTTGCCCCAACCTCTGTCTCACAGTTGTTAGAAATGGAGAGGTGGACAGGTGCACAGCTCTCTAAGTTCACTTCTAGAGATGTACGAATAATTGCTGAATACGCTTATTCACCTATTTCCGGAACTGTACAGAAGCAAAGGGAGAACCCCATGTGTGTCCACAGCAACTGTGAGATGGGGGTCAGAGAACCCCCGATCTAAGATTGTGCTGGTCCAAGAGATGTGCACCGGAGTCTTCAATAACTGGGATGAGGTAAGAAAGGGGGACAAATATTGGGAGACAAGGCATGCGAAAATCTATAATTCTGCTCCTCCACGAGCACTCCAAAATCCTTCAAGCAAAACTGAGCTCTGTAGTGAGGACATGTGCTGCCTTTTGCTCTGACATACTATATTGTACACGAAATACACCTCTCTGACCTCTCGGACAGTATCCGTGCATCAGCCCCAGATTATAATAACCTGAATGCTTTCTCAACATCACCGCCGTAGGTTTTCTGCTCCGGGCCTATCCTATCTACTGCCTCTTGTCCTTTCACCACTGGTTTATATGAAAACACCAGATATGTTGGACACCGAAGAGACTGATGCAATCCCCTGAACAACAAATGCCAAATCTGACCAAGTCTACGCATTTTCGTTACTATTATAAATGCGGTCAGGAGCCTTTTCAGCAGCACTAATATCCTCACCACCACAGCTGACAGAGCCGTTTCCTTTAAAAAAAGAATAATTGAAAGTCAGATTGTACAAGACTTTAGTAGTATCCCTTTTATCACAGAGGTTTTGAACTGCTCACGCATGAACATACCAATCTCTGTAATTAACTGGGAATTTTCTATGTTCAGCTGCAGAATGGGAAAAAAATATCCACCAATCAGTTGTCCGGCAAGCAGCGAGTGACAGCGGGAGCATCAGAACAGTTTTCCTTTGTACCAACAGGACATAACATATATCCTGGCATTAAACTTTAATGGGGATTTCACAAGTGAAATGTAACATGGTGAGTACCTGCAGGAGGCTTTCTGAAAAGTGAACATGAAACATGATAAGGAAAAATTGTTATCAAGATCGAAGTTGTTTTATGTTGTGATTAATTAGTGAAACTATATAGAATAAGATAAATGACCAGCCACAGAAGACACACTAAACTAAGACTTCAGACGAGATTTAATGCCTTTAAAGTGGCAAACTCCCTGTACAAACAGGAGGAAACCACAACCTGGGCAAACCTACTGTAGCCATGTGAATTCTGGACAAATTGGAAATGATACATGCCCTATGCTTATAGGTATAATATGGTAGAACAGCTCCTGGGCCCCAACAAAGAATCAGTACAGGGCCCCCAGCTAGCACGTGCCATTCTTAAGTGATGGGGGCCTTTGGATCCCCTAAGTCCCAGGGTCTAAATACGACTTCAACCTCTGCACCCCCTCTCTGGTCATAGACGCAGCACATCTATATTCCACTTATCTGGAATCCGAAGAAGCAGCTTTATAGGAGATTAGAACTCATAAGAGCCAATCAGCTGCTTGTCCAGAGCTTGCAGAATATCATACATCCAACAGAATGACTGGCATAAGTGTTATTTTGTGTTATTCCTCGTTACCTTTTCTTTGACATGAGAAGGTATTCTCCAGCTGATGGAATAAATCCTTATCTTCAAATTTGTCCTCCTTTGCATTCACCCAGAAACAATGCTCTGTCATTTCATTTGGCCGAATCTGAAAAATGAATTTACAGAAAGGGCAGTTGAGACGAAATATAAGTTTTAATCTTCATTCTACTTCCCCTTCTAAATAAGACATTATCAAATAACAAATCTCCCCATTAAATGAGTTTATTAAAATTCTACTATTATTTATATGGCATCTCATCCGCGCCAGCTGCCTCCCATTCCCTGGTAATATTTAAACAATCTTCTGTAGTTCGTGATTTCCTGAGCTTGAAGACTTTTGACTTTTTAAAACAACATTGCTTATGACAAATGTCTGTTGTCAAAGAAAAATTCTAATCTGCTTAAGGCAGAGCTGATAAAAGACTTTGTTAGTTAAAAGGAAAAAATGTGCATGGAATAGAAATGCACGGAGATATCTGAAGGCTTGCACTCTTTCAGTGAAACCAGTCATCTCTCCCGCTGCAATGCACAGAATAAAACAGGATTTTATTCTTACTGGTAATCTAAAACATAATTCATGATATATTGATACTAACTCAAAAAAATGTTCGATATTTTACACGGTTTATTGGCAGAGAGTAAACGCTCTGCTAGGAACAAAGCAACAAGCACCACATTTTCTAGGATTGTGGGGGTCCCAGTGGATGATGCCCCACCAATGACCATAAATGTGACTTGTAGGACAACCAATTGAAAAGGGTCCATCAACATCTGCTAAAAGCCCATGCAACAAGACCTGCCAGAATTCATACAGAACATGCACAAGTTATTGGGCTGACGTGGTCAGCTATGCAGACAGAGACCGCGGATGGAGCAGTCACATGTGTATGTAACTTGACCGCTCTTTGATTACGTAACAAGACGAGAAGAATGAAGGTCTCAACTGCTTACCTCAGGGACCGATCTTCTTGTATTGTGAAATTGGTGAATGATGGAATAAGTTGCATTATTTCATACTGTATGCGCTGTAGGTCAGTTCTCTTTAATTGCTATCTATGTGGGCATACTAGAAAAATTGTTTTAGGATGCTTAGAACAGTGATGGCTAACCTCCGGCACTCCAGTGGTGGTAAAACTACGACTCCCAGCATGCTCCATTAATTTCTATGGAGTTCTGAGAACAGCCAAGCAAGTGTATACTTTGGGAGTTGTAGTTTTACCACAGAGAGAGTGCCGGAGGTTAGCCATCACAGGCTTAGAATACCGGTGAAGTACATAGCAGGATACGCAACAGTCAGTCAATCAAATAACGAAAAAAATAAAAAATAAATATACAAGAGAGAAAAATCTCTTTGGTCTGAACGTTTGATCACTGTTTCTGTCATAACTAGAAAAATGCCACCTGGTCCAGCAATTTAATGATCAATCATTAATAAGTAGAAGAGACTTCAGATCCAATATATTCTCGGTACTATCTCATTTAAATCTGCCCTTCTAAAAGCTGGCTATACAGTTCATTAGTTCTACAACTTGATGGACCTGCTGCAGTAAGTCCCAGCCTTTTTACACTGCCTAATGTTAGGGCTGAGTATTGTGTCTGAATGGTTGTACACGCCCGTTTAAAGCTGCCACTGATCGCTCTGAGTGAGTGAAACGCTTGTTAATTGGGTGAAACAGTCGATGATGCAGACGAGTAAATTATCCTTTCTGGGCAGCAGATTGTGCTGTCTAAATAACACTCTGCTGCCCAGAAACTACATAGCCGGAGCCATCGCTCATTAGTGGAGGTGAACACTGTATGTAAGTGCAGTGCTTCACCTCCACTGAATGAGCAGCCGATTGTCGGGAAGGAACGGTTGCTTCCCAATAACTGACTGTAGGTCAGAGTGTATAAATCAGTCTTTACCCTATAAAGATCCAGCACAATTTGAGCAGGATGACGTTTTTGTTAAAGAATGGCAACAATTATACTCAGATTTTTCCCTGTAAATCCTCGAATTAGTGAAAAGAAACACAATGGAATATGATAAGATAAAAGATGAGTTGTTTAAAGCCAAGAATGAACTGACTACCAGACTAACAGACAACCAACTGACAAACTTTGATAAAAGACTGAATGAAAAGCTGGTGGTAGTACAAGCAGAGATCAAGGAAAGAAAAAAAGGACACATTTGTCAGAGATAAGCTAGACTATAAATCTGGCCGTGTCTTCGATTGGAATAATACCACCAAAAGAAGACCACAGAGGAGGAGGTTTGCACGTCGCCAAAAAAGTGATTACTGGACAAGTGAATCTGATTTGAGCCTGTCAGATGAATCAAACCAATCCAAAACAGACGAACAAAACAGAAAGTGGCCCTTTAGAAGGCAAGTCAGGAGAGGTCGGGGAAAAACCAAGGCAAAAAGAAACCAGAAAATCGGGACGTACAAGTAAACAGGTGTCCTGGAGGAAGTAATTACTTCCTCCATCACCAATGTGCACGATGAGAACCTGGTGGTTATTTTGGACTGGGCACGAGCTGCCCTCGGGCTGTACTCGGGCACTAAGTAGGGGGCTTGGGTACAGCCTGACTGAGCAATTCGACCCTGCCACATTTGAAATTGATCTCTTTAAAGCTATCAGAAAATTATGTTTACATAAAACATTTAAAAATACACCTCAGGGGACTACTCCCAAACCCGAAGGGCAGCGACCACTTCGCCCTGATCCCATGGCCTTTTTCATATCCACTAGGTTTAATGAAAATGAATTACAGTGTCTAGATTTCTTGTCAGGAGGTAGTTTGTCTACCCAGGAATTGGTACCAGAGGGTGAATCCATCTTCACAAGTGGCATTCGGTCCACTTTTTGCCCCCCTATGCCCGCCGGCACAAGCACAGACATCTTTCACCACCAAGTGATGAGAGATGTACCTGCTATTTTGTATCCTAGAGCTCCGGATAATGTCAGCAGTGAAGAGTGACAGGCTCTAAACTGGCTGTGTGCTCAAGATAATATTGTGGTAAAAGCGGGGGGGCAATGTGGTGCTCATGTCAAGGGTGTATTATGTCAATGAAGCCCTCCCACAGCTGAGGAATGTCAACACGTATGAGGTGATATGGGAGGACCCCACTTTGAACATCAAGCGCCAACCTGAGTGTTTTGTCCGCGACTATGTGGCAAGGGGTTTCCTGGCAGAGAATATGGTGGATAAACTCGTACCTATATCCCCTTCTAGACCTTGCTGGTACTTTCTTCCCAAGATTCACAAATCACTGAGCCAACTCCCGGGGCGTCCTATCGTCTCGGGGATCAGCTTGGTGACCGAGTCTCTATCCAAGTATATTGACTGGCTCTTGAGACCATTACTTCCCAGTGCCCCGGCCTACCTCAGGGACACCAACGATTTTTTGGTGTCTCTGAGGGATGTACATTGGCAAGAGGATTATTATCTAGTGTCATTGAAAGTGGAGAGCCTATACACCCGCATCCCTCATGATGCGGGTTTGGAGGCGATCCGTGGCCTCCTTAAGAATGCAGGAAAGAGTGATATTTTCAGCGATTTTGTATGTGAGGCCCTGAACCTCATACTTGCGAACAATGCATTCAAGTTTGGCACTGAATGATTTAGAGAAAATCCGGGTATGGCAATGGGGACCCCTTTTTCATGCTCCTTTGCTAATATGTATCTTGCAAGATTGGAGGACAGGTTTGTGTTCTCCGTGTCTAACCCGTTTTCCAGGTTCCTGAAAGTATTCCTGCGATATGTCGATGATGTCTTTATTGTACCTGAATAGGAATGATATGGGAATGAAATTTACCCTTAATTCTTTTTTTGGGGGGACGGGACTATTAGAGTTCCTGGATGTGGCTGCCGTGGCGACGGTTTGGTCACGGAGGGCTTTCGTAAGCCCACGGCGACCCACTCCTTGCTCTGCCATGACAGCTTTCATTCAGGGACTGTTAAGAAATCGTTGCCGTACGGACAGTTTATCAGGCTACGCAGGATTAATAGTGAGCTAGAAGGCTAGAGACGTCAGGCCTTGGAACTTAAACAACGATTGCTAGCAAGGGGGTACCCGAAAATGAGGTTGATAGGGATATGGAGACGGTTAAGAAGAATTTTTCCCAAAGAGATTTTTTATCGGGCAATGGAGATAGGAGTACGGGCAGATTTGCCTTTTCATTTAAATTCAGCCCTATGGCTGACCAGATCCGTTCTGCAATCTTCAAGACTTGGGACATACTTAGAAGGGACAGTACCCTGAGTGAGATAACTGCGCAGAGACCACTAGTCTCCTTCAGAAGGAGTCAAACATTGCATGATAAATTGGTTAGGAGCAGTTTAGCCCCCACACGGTCTAGCCAGTGGCTTACAATTGATCGCCCAGTGGGCAACTTCAGGTGTGGAAGTTGCCCTATGTGCAAGTATAATTCATGTAAGAAAGCCATGGAATTTGCAGGGATACACCACAGAGTATGTAATTTCATCAATTATAGAAGCACATTTGTGGTCTATGTTTTAAACTGCAAATGTGGACGCTTCTATGTAGATAAGACAATCAGATGCCTGTATGAACGCATCCGTGAACATATAAATTCTATAGCTTCAGGAAAAGGCTGTCCTAGGGTAATAGAACACGTTAGAACAGCACATGGTGGGGACGTCAGTTCCTTGTCCTTCGCTGGTTTGGAGATGGTGCAGTCACCGCCGCAGGGGGGTGACAGACACTGACTCCTTCTTCAACGTGAATCGAGATGGATTATTCGTACCCAGGCAGCGGAAGGTTTTGGTCTGACTGACCGTATTGATTTGAGCATGTTCCTTTGAATATGCTGGTGCATTGTTTTATAATGCTATGTGTGTTAAATTACCCCGTATTGTACTATGGGCATTTGAAATGCCACTAGATCAAATTAGAGTATACAATTCTCAAATGAGTAACACCAAGTTATGGTTTATGTGCGATTTTGTTTGTATGTACCTTATCTGTTTTTATGTCTTCGAAGAGTGCTGTGGCGGCGTCATTGATTTCCCAGGTGATACACTGACCGCTCGGCTTAAGAAGTTAAGCGCATCTGCGCACTGACGTAGCAGCCTGACGAAGCGCGTTCAGCGCGAAACGGCCGTCGCTTGTTTAATCTGTATGGAGTCTTTGGCGTCCTGCCCGGTACTGCCTCATGCTACATTCGAATAAAGCAACTTGAATTTACTACACTGGTGAGTGCCGCCCCGTTTCATTTTTCTACATTATTGGACTTACTTCTCAGCGATTTTTAGAGGGCTGTGCACCGCCTATAGTGTATGAGCATTGGAGGGCGATACTGGTGCCTGATTCCTCGTGTGCCGGTCCTCTAAGTGGATACTTGGAGTGCCACTCCATCCTCTCCTTATTACAAACTAATTAAAAGAATGTTTTTCTTGATAAAAACTCATCACCCCCCATGCCATCAGTTGCCCCCCAATGCGATCAGCTCCCCCTCCCCCAGTGCCATCAGCTTCCCCCCAGCGCCAATAATTGCCTTTGCTGTAGGGGCGCCAATCCACAGCAACTCCACCTTCTTCTCCACAAGCTGCACTGTCGTCCTGATGTCACACAGCTTACGTGCACTATGACCTGACGATGTGTCAGGATACAGTGCAGTGCGGTGCGGGCCAGCTGGTGACCACAGAGCGGTGAGTAATAGAAAGCACTTCACTCCCGCTCAGTGGTCTCATGACACAAACGAATTCCCGATGCAAAAAATGTGCATCAAGGATTTTTTGTGTCGAATTATTTGATTCAATCGAGTAATTGTTTTAGCCCTACTGGCAGCGCACAGTTGCGCACGGCAGGAACGGATCTGGTAGGCTGTTCCTGGCCAGAATAGCCTGCCACATCTGTTTCACGCATATGTAAAACAGCAATTAGATATTGGCCAAATAAGAGCTTGGCAGACCGCAATCGTAAAGGGGTTGTCCCATCTGGACATCTATGGCATACCCACAGGACATGCCATAAAAATCGAATAGGTGTGTCACATCTCTCCTCGCTGCAGGAACAGGCTCAACAGAAAATCTTCAAGTCTCTTCTGCAGTGAGAGTGCTCTGTGTGAGGGCTTCTCCCCCCCCCTTCTTCCCCTCCCGATCAAAGCCATAGATATACCGCAATAACATCAGTTTTTTTTTTCAAAGTGCAGGTACACTTCAAGTATATGCCGGCCTTAGTAAGCAGGCCATATTTGTGCACAAAGTCACGTACTTATGAATAAATGAATAATACAAAAGTCAAAATTGGTATTTCTAAATCAACTAAAAACCAGAGAATTAGTCATGCTGGATTAACATTCAAACCTCTCTTACTACAAACAATCACATCACAATATTTCACTTCAAAGAGACATGCAGCGGTGTGATAATATTGAGGACTATGAAGTACTACAGAAATAGCTAGGCAGAGAGGTTAATCTATGCTTCCAAACAATAGGTGACTGTGTCCTTGGACTCAAAAAGGTTGTCATGTCAGGAGATCATTATTCTACTTGTGCCAAGACGGCTCAAGTGCATAACATGGCTGTGAAACCCACAAGGACTTTCCTAGAGAATTTATGAATGAATATGAAATTAATTCAGCATTTCTGAAAAACATCAACTGTGATAAGACTTTTCTGCCATGCAGGTCAAACACTTAATAACTAGCATTGTATAATACTCTACATTATATTGTAAGTAGACAAATAAAAATAATACTTTTTGCCAATTTAGCCTCTTCATTCCTATTTCTGGTTTGAACTCTCTTTTAGGTTTTAAGCCAAAAGGGAGAGACTTAGCAGGAGGGGAATGCTGCCCTGGACCAAACCCAGGGAATGGTGGAGCTCCAGGAGGTCTTCCAGCCATAGGAGGTGGTGGAGGAGGCGGTGGTGGTGGTGGAGGCGGTGGAGGCACAGATCCAAATGCTGGTCCAGGTGGTGGTGGAGCGTTTGGCGCTTCTGGATGTGGCAATTTTGCAGATGCTTGAAGTGCTTTGAGGTCACTATCGGAGATACCATACTGGAAAAGAAATTTTAAAAAATCAAAATAAAGTACAAATTTAAGCAAATATGAGTGAGACTGTGGAGCATGAATACCCCCAGACAGATATGGTACATACACAAACATTAAGCTGAAAATAGGTTTTTGAAAATAATTAGAGAAATTTACTAGTCTGCATGCATTTTTGGGGCTAAACAAATCACAAAATTTAGCACAAAACTAATTTCTTTCTTTAATTTTTCACCACTTAACATTTTTGTAAAAAAGATGGGCAGGGCTAAACAGATTGGACTAGGCCTCCATGGGCTTTTAGATCTACTATAATTTTAGCCACAAATGTATGTAAATTATTACACACATACATGCCAGCTCATTACTGACGCAGATTTGCTTAAAGAGGACCTGTCCCCCCAAAATGCAATGCAATCTGCAGGCATCATGTTATAGAGCAGGAGAAGATAAGCAGATTGATATATTTGCGTGAAAATATTCAGAAAAAAACTGTAATTTACACATTTATATCTCTGCTTTTTCTGCCTGCTGTGAATATGGTACAGGAGGGAGGGGTTATCAGTGATTGAAAGCATTGTGTAGAGGTCACTGATAACACCTACCTCCTGTACCAATAGCTCTTCACAGGAAGTGGAAAAAACAAAGATATAAATGAATTAAATATATGTTTTATTGAATGAAAAAAAATATATATATATACACACATCTGCTCAGCATCTTCTGCTCTACAGTGCTCTCAGATTGCATAGGATTTTGTGGGGACAGATCCTATTTAACTGGTACAAGGACTGCAAGATGACGTGCCAAGTGCCAGTGTTTTCATATCTACCCGCAGGGTACAGGTCATTAAAAAAGGCAAAAAGACTTGTGTGACTCCAATGCTCCGGTTCTAGCACCAAGCTACCTTTTCCACTTTTGCTCCTGACTGGACTGGAAGTGTGACATGCTCTCTACACACAAATCAGTGCTGCTGGCCAATCAATGTTCTCAGTGGTGACGTGTACAGGCATGGCACATGACCACTTCCACTGCTGAGGCCATTGACTGGCCAGCAACAGTGAAGTGCATGATGATGGCATGTCACTTTCGATCTAGAGGGGACTGAGACAGGTGATGATGGGAGTTCTTTCTAAGCTAGGCTCCCTGGCTTTAAATACGAAAAGGAGTTCCTGGTCTTAGAGAACCCCTTTAATGCCACAAGACAGAGTGATGATCAGGTAATATTTAAGGTTCTAAAATAACCTTCAAGACAGCGGCTCGTACCAACTACATTTAAATGCATATTCTGGCTTAAGGAGTTACTAATGCAGCTAAAATGAAAACGGAAGCAATTTTCTCTCTTGGTAAAAGAGAACATGACCTGTATAACATGATGTGTGATCTGTCAGCATCACGGCATGGAGAAAGAGGTTCTCAGCAGACTGAGATTTAGTTTAGTGGGAAAAATGTTAGGAGTCCAGTGGGCGGTTGTAAGCAGTGAACAACATACTTTCTTGTACGACCATACTCGGAAGGCCTAAAATTCTTGAATAGGATCGCCTACTGGACTTCTAACCATAGCAAGTGCAGGGATTTCAATCAACAGATTTCCAGGCGCCAGCAGCTGGATAGCATTTTCACATTGACAGATTCCCTGTAAATACCCTACAGTTTCACATCTGGAGGAATGCATCTCCAGTGTTCACAAACCCTATGCAGTCTGATCCTGCACTCACACAGCTTACAATCTAATTCTCTATTTGTTGCTTACATAGAAATACAGGTCGGCCTAAGTGACAGACGGACAGCAGAAAGACTGCTGGAAAAAAAAAAGCGTAGGGTTTCTAGTTGGTAACCATTCAAAAATATATAGCTCTGCATATGAGATTTGAACACTTACAACAACAGATATTTTTTGCATTGATTTTTTAGGACAGTAGGATGTTTTAATCAAGACGACTTACATACAACGGTCTAATGCCCATTTATAAGGTTAGTAAGTGAGACAAAGGGGACAGAATAAAGGGAGAACAGCAGCAGGATGATCCTCAATGCTCAGCTCTTACTCTTTGCATCACCTTGGTTCAAATACTATTCAACCCCATAGTTGTATAGTATGAGATGGCCCACTAATTTGGCATCCTTGCCAAGGCTCATTACGTAAAGTACTAGAAAACCATAACATAATAATAAAGCAATGCACTATCGATTACTTAAACAGATTGCTTGAATTTGTGTTGCCCCTATGAAGAACAGTATCACAGCGCATAAAAGAAAGAAACTGTAGTTTTCTCTAATGTGATGTACGCTTCCAAATCATGAGATGCAGAATAGTCTTATAATTACATTCCATCAACAACTGAAGGCCGACAGACCTCATCAGCAATGCACTTCCCTGGCAGGCCACTACCTGGCTCCTCATAGCTTACAATAGGCATTATGTTATTAATCATGCAGGGTGAACTCCTCGCACGGGAGCGAAGTAACACTGGCCCACATTTACTAACCTGAGAGCACCTAGATTTGACGTAAATTGCTCCAAAATGTGGAACAATTTTCCAAATTTAGGCTTAGAGTAAATGTTTGTGTCGAGTCTTTAAAGAGGGAATGGCTAAGGGTACTTTCACACTTGCGGCAGGACGGATCCTACGGGGCAGCACGGCAGTGATCGCCGGACTGAAAAGACGGACCTGCAGTACTTTTAGTCCGGCGATCTCTGGCCGTTCACTGCCGTAGCTCCGCCCCCTGTCCCCATTATAGTCAATGGGGACGGAGCGGCAGCACGGGCACTTGCAGCTTGCTGCAAGTATGAAAGTAGCCTTACCAGGAGGATGGATTCATTGTGAAGAGGACACAGCCTAATGTGTAAAGATTTGTGCCAAAATTGCAACATGATCCTGTCTCAAACTAATCCAACCAACAGTTGGTATAATGTTAGATGAAGGTGTCTAGCTCTGCACCAAATGCATCATCTGAGCCACTGTGACATGCATGTCTAGACAGCTAGGTCTACTGTATTAGAACATGGCCCGTTCAATATAAGAACTCTACACACATTTCCAAGAACCCTGACTGGTCATTACACTAGGCATTATTACTAAAATATTAGCATTTTTTTAAGTGCCATTAAAGGGCATGTGTCAGCAGATTTGTTCCTGTGAAACTAGCTGAGCTGGTGCATGTGTAGCTGAAGGCATCTGTATTGGTCTCATGATCGCATGAGTCCGCACTGCGGTGAAGAATGATCTTTTTAAAAATCTAAAAACAAGCCTCTAGGAGCAACAGGGGCATTGCCATTACAACTGGAGGCTGAGCTTTCTCTGCAACTGGCACACCCTCAGGACTTTGAGTGACAGGGCCAGGCAGTGAAAACCTCATCACGTCTGGCTCCTAGAGGCTCATTTGCTTATATTAAAACCTGGTTTTTCTCAGCTATGCGGGCACATATGAACATGGGACCAACACAGATGCCAAGCGCACATGCACCAAGCTAGAAAGTTTCATAGGTACAAATCTGCTGACAGATGCCCTTTAAATCCAGGATGCTGTACATATACTTGGGGTATACATACATATACAAATAGTATAATAAGCATGGATTAAAAGGGTTGTCTAGCTTTCTCATATTCATGACCTATCCCTAGGATATGTCATCAACATCAGATCAGCAGAGGTCTGACTCTTCGCACCCCCACTGCTGTTTAAAGAGAGTATGGCTCTTGTATGAGGGAAGAAGATAGTATGTGAGGGTAAAAGCTGCTCATATGGCAGTTTAGGGGCAGCAGGGCTGTGGTATGTTGCAGGTGAGTTTTCAAGTTGCTTTTGGATGTTTGAATGGTGAAAGAGTCTCCGATGTGCTTCCAGAGTATAAGAAAGGTACATGTAGACAATTATGTAAGAAACAGACAATGGGAGAACAAAGAGGGTGGTCTTGTGAGGATGCATCAGGAGAGTAGGTCAGAAATGTGTGGTCAGATTGTGGACCTCCTTGAGTGTCATTGATAGGATTTTAAACTGAATGTGCAGGCGATGGGAAGCCAGTGAAGGGATGGGCAGACGGAAGAGGCGAGAGAGAAACAAGTGGAGAGGTTAAATGACTGAGAATTTTGTTCAGAATGGATTGAAGGGGAAGAACAATGTTAGATTGAAGGCCACAGAACAGTATGTTGCTGTAGTCTAGGCAGGAGATGATGAGGGCATGCACACAAGCATTTTTTTGACTCAGGGTTGTGGAAGGAGAAAATATGAGAAATATTTTTGGGTTGGAGGTGGTAAGTGCTTAGATGTATATTTGAAGGAGAGGGCAGAATTAAATGTCATCTAAATAACATGTATATCTGATTCTGTCTCAGTCCATGCTGCAGGCTGTTCATATCTATGCACAAGGAGACAGTGCTGACTGCTGTACTGCATACAGGGGCCTAAAAAAAGCAGGATGCTATGTCTCCTTGCACACACATATGAGCAACCTGCAGCATGGACTACGGCAGGTCCTCGCTGTTATGCAGAGACAGAATCTGCAATGTGTTATTTAAAAAAGAAAATACTTATATATTATACATTATATGTGTCTCTATATAAATGGAGGTACACTAAGCGGACTTAAAACTATTTTGCATCATCAATGTGTGAAATTTCCAGATGGTCACTTGTCAATGTTGTCTACTCTAAGTCTGAAGGCCAGAACAGTGTTCTACCTCCATGAGAGAGGGTTGAGGCATATTTAAAACATTTCAGTATAAATAATCCACCAGGGATGCATTAAACATAACATAACTTGAATTTTTTTACAAAATCGGTCCGAGGCAATGCTGCCTATTGTGATCACCTGCCAGCACAGTAAGTAGCTGCTGTAAGGACTGCCTGAGGCTGTCCATAGTATCTGCGTATTTCTTGATATTAGACGTGTGTACAATAAAACTCAAATGAATAATACAAATGTACTAAAAATGCAATGCTTAAGGTTTGACTCAACCATTTTATACCCTCCTAAAGCATGTTTTCTGTCAACTCTCTGCAGGTCAGGTCAGGCCAGGCAGTGCAACCTATTTCTTATAGGAAATAGTATATAGATGTGTGTGTGTGTGTATATATATATACATATATATGTACATGCAGCAGATACACTTTTTTTTTTTTTTGCAATATTATTCTGTTTTCTATTCCGGTTTATGGGGAAATGACATAACGTGCATCAAGAAGGAAAAATGAGTATAGTGCGAGGATTGTTAATGTCTAAGGAAGGAGAGAGGGAATCCTGTGGGTTATTAAGGGTTCAGACAATGCCAACTGTGAATAGATTTATTTCCAATACAACACAGGAAACCCCTACTCAGGGGTATGATCTGATAGCCTCAGGGAATGGCATCCCCAACATGAGTATACGGAAGGACAGGGATCATCCCTTTCAGGTCCCATTAGGGATGTCAAAGGGTTTAGAAGGGATGCCAGAACAATGGTTGTGGGGAATGTGTATAAAGATGTCATGGCAGACAGTATGGGGCCTACAAAGCCAACATTTTTAAGGTGTCAAATGTATAGTCCCAAAGTATCCTATCAAATGCCTTCTTTGCATCCAAAGAGAGAAATTGATGAGACACCCGACAGTCATTTGCAGTAGTCATCCAATTAGTATGCTTGTACCATTATGTGCTCACCCACCTTAAGTAACTTCCATCTGGTCAAATGTATTTTTTTAACATTCAGAAGAATAGGGGGATTCTGTTAGCCAGTACCTTAGTATTAGCTTTAGGTCTGAACGCTAGGCACAACATTTATTTATTTTTCTTAAGTTTGTATGGCAAGTGATCCTGATTGTTTTTGCAAAATAGTCATTTGTTAATTTAGAATTTTTTAATAACAAAACTGTCTCTGAAGTTCTTATTTACCAATGAGTTGCTATGGAAAACCCATCTTCACTGTTCAGCCCAGCACAATACTGAGCAGTGAAGAGCTCCTCGTTCACTGCCTCCTGCCTATATTGTTAAAACTGACCATATATACCATTTATATATTCTGCTCTGACACCTATATTTCTAAAACTGACCATAAATATATTCTGCGCTGCCCTACAGCAATAGGCTGCGCATCTTCACTGTTCAGCACTGCACTGTAAAGACTGATTAGGGACGACAGAGGCAGTTTTGTTATGAGAATGCACAATAGCAACAAATACACAAATAAAGTATAATTCAAAAAGAATCAGAATCGCATTTAAGAGGGAGATTGGCTGAAAACTTGCACACTATCTATATCCTTGCAAGGTTTGGGCAAGGTAATGATGGTCGCTTTCAACATGTCCACATGGAATGTGCCTATTTCCATGGCTAAATGATAAAACTCACAAACAAGGACAATAGTAGTCTAGAATGTTTTACGTTCTTCATTACAAAACCTGTCATGACCAGTTGATTTGACTATTCAGATGATTCGGGGAAGAGCACGGAAGTTTTCTTTTTCCATGATTTAGATTGAATCTGATCAAAAGTTAGAAAAGGCAGAGTGAGTTTAAGAAATCTTTCATTAAAGAGAGTCTTTCACCCCCAAACCCCATTTTTTAGCACTCACATCTTCCTGTGCTCAATTGCCCCGCCATTAAAAAGCCTCTTACACCATTGCTGTACCGCTTACCTATCTTCATAAAATCACTTTTATTGCAGCTGTCAATCACAGCTGAAGGTGCCCAGGGGCAGCGTCATAACGGCCGGTGCCCAGGCCACGCGCTCATCTTCCTAACTGTCCACGCCCCTTTTCACCCAGACGGCCCGCCCAGTGTCTTCTACTTCTCCTCCTCCTCAAGTGGCCAAATCCCACGCCTGCGCCGAGGATCCGGCAGTCCGCTCTGAACAGCCCTCCGATGCAGCGCTTGCAGGAGTATCGCTGTACGGGCCCGCGCCTGCACACAGGATACCCTGATGCTTGTGCCAGTATTCAGGAAACCAGTGCTCGATTTGGCCACTTGAGTTGGAGGACAAGCAGAAGACACTGAGCGGGCCGTCTGGGTGAAAGGGGGCGTGGACAGTTAGGAAGATGAGCGCGCGGCCTGGGCATCGGCCGTTATGACGCCGCCCCTGGGCACCTTCAGCTGCAATAAAAGTGATTTTATGAAGATAGGTAAGCGGTACAGCAATGGGGTAAGAGGCTTTTTAATGGGGGGGCAATTTAGCACAGGAAGATGTGAGTGCTGAAAAATCGGGTTTGGGGGTGAAAGACTCCCTTTAAGGTTCAGGCGGGTTGAGGTGTCCCTGCATCTAAGTTTAAAGGGACTGAGGCAGAAATGCTGATTTCAGCGGTGTGTCACTAATGAGCTAAAAGTTAGTGGTTGACGAGAACCAGCATCATAATCATTGCAGCCCGGGCCTTGAAAAGAGTGAAATCTACTTGAGAAGAGTCATGGTTTTTTCCTAATCTCCTGATCTGTCACCCATCTGCTGATGATTGGCAGTTCTCTCCTAGAGAGAAGGTGAGAAAACTCGGTAGAAGGCTGTCAGTCATCAGCAGGTGGGCAGGAGAGCAGGAATTCATGAATAACCAGGACTCTTCTCAGGTGGCCGTGACTCTTTTCCATGCCTAGTCTGCAATGATTGTGATGCTGGTTCTCGGCATCCACTTTTTTTTTTTTTTTTTTTTTTTTTTTAAATTATAAACTCTAAAACTAAGAAGTTCCTAAAGTAAAGTCTAGTTTCTCTAAGAGAGTATAAAATAATGGGGATAGGTTAAGCTGTTGCTGATGCTCTAAGGGGCATGTCAATAAGGGTGTACATGTTACAACGGTTGTAGTAGAATGAATAGTCTTTGCCTGAGGTGGGGAGGCACCTGCATGCACCATATAAGTCTTCCTCAAGGAGCTATGCCCTTAATTGAGGAGGTCTACGACCACTGTATGTACCGTCTAACAAAGCATCATATATAATGTTGACATTTTCACAGAGTATATGTTTCCTTTGAGTTTTCCCCTGAAGCTTTCTTTTCACCGAGTTCAAAGAGAAAACCTTACAGGAATTGGAAGCATATGTATTGACAATAGTGAATATGGAATAGTAGATGTTGCAGATTAGACCTAAAGCTCCCACTGGCTTCAGAGATAACGATGATTAATTGAAAACTTACAGATTGTTTAACTGCAATAAAAACACCAGCATTTTTCTTATGTGCATTTGAGAAATAATTGTAAGGGAAATAACCGTTGGACAGCTGTGGAGGAAACACTTTCAAAAAGGGATTCTTGAATACATAAAGTGACTGCATAAGCTGTTTTTGCTTTCCATAGAAGGGAATTTTTTGAAAGGGCTGTTTAGATCCTTAAACATTAAGGGATAAAAATGTAATAGCCACAGTTAAAGAGCAAGGGAAGCTTACAGAGGGCCTGGATGGGCCATCAGTGTGCAAGTATTATAGCTATTTATGGGGAAAATGATGGGGTAATACAATGATGATAAAGATTGGTAGGAAAAAAAAAAAAAACAGAGATTCAATAAGTACAAAGAAACAAATATAACAATAGGATGGTAAAATCGATTAAGACTGGGGGAGTGTACAGTTTGCAAACTTGGGGGACAGATTGCAAATGGGGCATACAGAGACCTGCAATTAGAGATGAGCGAATTTCTCAAAAATTCGATTTGACCAATTCGACGATTTTTTTTTAAATTTGGTTTGATCCAAATTTATTTGCGCCGAATCGCGTTAAAAAATGGCTATTTTCTGGATGCTGAAAGCCTTTACAGTGGTGTAGAACACTGTGCCTTGCAGTAACACAGATAGGGAGTCTGGTGTGGTAGTGAAACAATACTGTGAGTCAGTATGACATGCAGATGACAGGCCAAAGGGCAAAATAGTGGCACAGTCATGAAGTGGGGAGGGTGGGAAAAGCATGAGAAGTCCACAGAGTGGCCCTATGACATAGTTGCGAGGTGGAAGCAGCACGAGGAGACCACAGAGTGGTCCAATGACAGAGTCTGGAGGTGGCAGCAGCATCAGGAGGCGGCCACAGAGTGGCACAATGACAGTGTGGAGGTGACAGCAGCAGCATCAGGAGGCCACAGAGTGGCAGCATTACAGAGTGTGGAGGTGGCGGCAGAAGCAGCATGAGGAGGCCACAGAGTGGGAAGGCAACATAGTGTGGAGGTGGCAGCAGCACCAGGACACCACAAAGTAGCACAATGACAGAGTGTAGAGGTGGCGGTAGCAGCATCAGGAGAAGGCTACAGGGTGGCAGAATGACAGTGTGGAGGTGGCAGCAGCATCAGAAGGCCACAGAGTGGCGATATGACATAGTGTTGAGGTGGCAGCAGCATCAGGAGACCACAGAGTGGCAAAGTCACACAGTGTGGAGGTGGCAACAGCAACAGGAGACCACAGAGTGGCAAGGTGACATGGTGTGGAGGTGGCAACAGCTTTAGGAGATCACAGAGTTACACAGTGACAGAGTGGGTAGGAGGGTGGCAATACCAGTACCAGCTGAAGACGGTGGGTGAAAGAAGAAGCACTGGGCATCAGATGTGTGGCATCAGGCGGGTGGCAGCATCAGAATAGCAGCTGAGGTAGGTAGCCAGAAGAAACCAGTCTCTTTTGTCAAAGTTTTGGTGTGGGAGCATGGATGATCTAGTCTGATGCATCAGGCATTGGTGGGTGAAAATCCTGGCTGAACCACCCCAGATTCATCTTGACAAAAGGTCAGCCTCTCCACATTTTGGGTGGACAGGCAAGTTCTTCTTGGGGTAACTATGGCCCCTGCCGTACTAAACGCCCGCCCTAATGCCACACTACTGTCCAGGCAGGACAGCTTTTCCAGGGCAAACTCTGCCAGTTATGGCCACAAATCCGGATTGGCTGCCCAGTAGTCCAGCAGATCTTCAATGTGGGATGGCAGGGTGCTGTCCAAGTATGCCACCACCTGCTAGTTAGGTCCTGCTCCAGGTCTAGCTGCTGCTGGTGAGTAGTTTCTTCACTAGGCGGGTCGAGAAAGCTGCTCATCAGCGACTCTAGACTCAAGTTGCTGCTGATGGAGCTGGAACTGCTCCTGCCCCCCCACCATGCCACAGCAGCCATGGCAGAGGAACTAGAGCGCAGAGGAACTTGAGCGCAGAGCAACCTGAGCGTGATGCCACTAGCAAGGCATAGGCATTTAGAAATGGGAGGCAAAGTTATATGTATGTTGATGCAGAACCAATATTCAATGTGGACTGCACATGCTATGTGACACATGCAGAGCACTGCATTATGTTAGATACATGAGGACCAATGTGAACTGAATATATATATTAGTTGAGGTATGTAAAAATGCACAAAAATATAAAAAATATGAAAAACCAAGTACATATAGATGAGGGAGAAACAACAAGTGGGTCTCAACAAGGATAGGAAATATAAGCCGGTGACATTTTTAAGTACAAAGGGTGAAAAAAAAATGACCTGGATATTCATACTCTCTTGTCTGTATTTATATGCAATTTAACATGACTCAATAAAGACATATTTTTAGTAGACATCATTACAAGCACCATGTTAGTCTGGAAGCTGCTCTTACTATGGGGATTTGATGGAAACTTCCAGAAGTCGCTGCTGACCCCACCTGACCCCCACTACTGACCCCAGGACCTTCGTCGGTATTAGCATCGTAAAGGATCAGGCCAAGAATATAAGCATTGCAGGTGTAAAGGGGAGCAGTGAGGTCACCAGGAGAGAGACATTCATTTACGACTGTACTATTTCTCCAACCTGGCTCCCTCTGCTGGCAGACAATGGTGAATATGAAAAGTTATTAAAAGGGTTTTCTGAAGTTTTTTTTTTTTTTTACTAATAACCTAACCTATCCTAATAGGTCATCAGTATCTGATCAGTGGGGGTCCAACACCCAGGACCCCTGCCAATCAGCTGTTTGAGAAAGCAAGAGTGCTTCTGTGAACGCCGCAACCTTCTCTCTGCTTTTTCTAGGCCAGTGATGACACATTCATTTATCATGTTGTCTATCATGTTGTAAGCCCCATTTAAGTGAATGGGGATGAGCTGCATTACAAAGCACAGCCTCTATACAATGTACAGCGCTGTGCTTGGTAAGCTGCAACAAGGCAGTGGTGCTCACAGGAAAGGGTGTTCAAACAGCTGATCGCCGGAGGTACTCTGGGTGTGAGACCCCCACCAATCAGATAATGATGACCTATCCAGACGATAGGTTATCAGTTAAAAAAAAAATTATAAAAAAAATCTTGTAAAACCCATTTTATTTTATTTCTACACCGTAAAAAATTATATATATATATACATTTTTTTTAAATATATTTAAAGGCTAAATAAATACACAACTCCGTCCCTTAAAATAGCTCTCTCTCTTGCATATTCTTAACATAACAGAGGTAGATAATGCAAAAGGGGAGAAAGGATTAGGTTTTATATTTTTTTTTCCAAACATTAAGACTTGTCAAACAGCCAAATTACATGACTACGTAGGAAATCAAATGGTTTTGTCATGTTTCCATCTGTTTACTTAACAAAATTGAAAAATTATCAGAAAATATTCTTCTCCACGTGGCAGGTTATCTTTCACTGCAGGTTACCAAAAGCCGAAGGTTCAACAAAACAGATTACTGGAGGAATAATTTCCTGTGCTGAGACAACGATCAGTGATGAATGCCAAATCCACAAGCTTAAGAGTTTGTACCCTCTGTGGTTAATTACTTACAATTGTGACACTGAGAGCAAAACCTAAATGAAACACATTTAATTAACATAAGATTTAGCACAAAAATAAATCAATTTAAGATCACACATGGCTAATTAATGACTCTCTATAATACTTTTTGAACGTTAAAGTGGCACCTATGAATAAGAAAATTGATAGTAAACAATTCCAGGAGGGTGCTAAGAAATCTGAAATCCCACTCTTGTTTGAAAGGTATTAAGTGGAATTTGCTTCTTCAGTCATGTTCTTGTATTCAATAGATTCATTTAACATGGTCCATTACCTGGGATTTAAAAGCCTGTAATTCCGCTTGAAGTTCATTGATTTTTTCTTCATTTTTCTGCAATTGGGACTGGGTCTCTTGGCGAATTGTAAATTCCTCTTCATACTGAAAAGCACAGAAATACCTAGTGTCATTTTCCAAAGCCATGCTTACTAAGAAGGCTGCTTGTTATTTTCAGTACAGAAGGAGAAAAGAGAAGCAGTGCGACACGACCATTAGCTTTAAAGTACACGTTGCAAAAAGTCTATGTAAGAAATGGTAAAAATAAAATTGGATTTAATGAATCTTAAGAAACAACTAAAAGTAAAAGAAGATCCACAGTTTGAAGTCAAGAAGCTGTATACACCTTTACCTGGAAAATCCAGGGGCTTGAAAAATACTTAAAGGGCAACTGTCAGCAGATGTGTAGCTATGAAACTGGTTACATGTACGCTTGGCAGCTGAAGACATCTGTGTTGGTCCCATGTTCATATCTGTCCGCGATGCTGAGAAAAATGATGTTTTGATATTTGCTAATGATTCTTTTAGAGTAATGGGGGTGTTGCCGTTACACCTAGAAGCCCTGCTCTCTGCAACTGCTGAGCCCAATTTGATTGACAGAGCCAGGCAGTTTAAAAGTGATCCCACCTGTCCCTGCCAATCAAAGTGAAGGGGGTGTGACAGCTCTAGGTGTAATGGTAACGCCCCCACTGCTCCTAGAGGCTCATTTGCGTACAGTAAAACTTAATTTTTCTCAGAAATGCAGGACCAACACAGAGGTCTTCAGCTGCCAAGCGCACATGTAACAGGTCTGACAGTGTCATAGGTACAAATCTGCTTTAAGGATACTGAAAAACACCAGGCAATGGTCACAATAGAGTCAATCAAAAGTGACTGAACTTGCCTTGGTGTAAAGGTAAGGCTCCTTTAACACCAGTTTTCCCTATTCCGCTACTGAGATCCGTTATAGGGTCTCAATAGCGGAGGAAAACGCTTCAGTTTCGTCCCCATTCATCGTCAATGGGGGCAAAAATCAACTGAAGGGAACAGAGTCATCAAATGCATTCCGTTCCGTTTCATTGCGTTCCCATGACGCACACACAAGTGCAGAAAGCAGAGTTTTTAAGTGTGTCCTGGGATGTGGAGCAAGATGGATCTGTCATGACTCCCAATGTAAGTCAATGGTGACGGATACATTTTCTCTGACACAAGAGAAAACGGATCAGCCCCCCATTGACTTATAATGGTTTTAGAGATGGACCCGTCATGGCTATTTTAAAGATAAAACAACCGGATCCATTCATAACGGATGCAGACAGTTGTATTATCATGACGGAAGCGTTTTTGCTGATCCATGATGGATCCAGCAGAAATTCTGGTGTGAAAAGAGCCTAAGTCAATCAGTTAAAAACAAAAACAATACTACAGTTTCAAATCCCGACTCACTACGGGTCTGATCACCCAAACTAACAGCATCATGGATACTCATCCTGTTAGTTCCGGTGATCACACCTGCGGTTGGGGCAGGATTTGCACTCGGAACGAGAAAGCCAAAATGTCTATGAAATTGCCCAAATACTGGAATATTTATTTATAGTGAATAATTATGGATTCAACAATCTTTTAATTGCAGTGAATGGAGACCATGTTGCAGATTGGTTTATGATTTGACTTTCTGGTTATTCAAAAAGGTCAAATAAAGCATGGACTTCCCGTCACCCATCTATTCTCCGTAGTGTGTGATTGTGTACGTGGAAACAGATAAATGGACCATCATAGAAGGCAGAATCAAGGCTCTGCACTTACATACATATATGGTTCCACTATATGATAATACCATGGTGCGGGCTATTCAACGTTTAAGGAAAAGAGCAAAATACGTCTGTTTCCTTGTCATACATTCATAAGTTTGCATAAATTTACTTAACTGTAAAAGTACACTATTAGTGGAAAGCATATGCTGTGGGCGACGCATCTAATATGGATGCGATATGTTCCTATAAAATAACTGCGTTCCTTTCCCAAATGGGAAACACAAGATAAATGTGATTCTCTGTGCCCATGACATTCTGAATCATGCAGACAGATTAAAAACAGAAGAGATTAAGTCACATATTGTAAAAATAAATCTCCAATAATGAAGAGGTTTCACTGCATTACTGTCTCATTGTTGAGAAAAGAAATATCCTGCAGAGTTTCCAAGATTCATGGGAATTGAAAGAACTGAAATGCCAAAGACCGAGAAATCCATACTGTGTTTATTTCTTAGGATGAAAGTAAATTGGAAATGATAGATGACTGTTCAAGTGAACGATTCAGGGGAAGACTTTCATTTTAATGTATGCTCGGATTGTAAATAATATCTGCACACAAGTTATTTTAAGCCTCTCCTAAATAAAAAACAATGCAGTCTTTATCAATAGTTTCTTCCTAATTTAACAACTTAAAATCTCTTCTTGAAAATGTATTTTTTAGAGTTGCAGTAGGTGGGAGCAAAGCCATAAAAGTGCTTCACTAAAGGCCCCCTTTACACTGCTCAACTGCTCGTCAGTGGAGGAGACCGCTGTATTTACAGGGGAGGAGTGATCGCTAATGTCATTGCATCGGCAGCAGAGTTCTGTTTAGACATCACAATCTGCTGCCGATGAGCAAACCAACAATACTATTACCATGTGAACATGCGTTTCGCTATTTCATCGGGTGGTCGGCAGCACCTTCACACTGGCAGATTAGAGCTTATCACTATTCGTACAAACATTCGTAAGCGATAATCTGCCCGACCATCAGTCAGTGTAAACTAAACTTAAAGGGCAGAAACATATACTATTTTTCACTTTATAAGATGCACCTAGGTTTTTGAGGAGGAAATAAGAAAATTAAATATTTTGAACCAAAAGGTGTTCTTTTGGTGGGTTTTGAACTAGTGGTGCTCTGTTAAAATAATTAGCACCCTCAGTGCCATTTGCGATTAGTTAAGTATCTAGTCATTTTAGTATGACTAGTATCTTACTGCAAGCAGAAGTTTTTGCCCAACTTAATCCCGGCAATAATGCCAAAAAAAGGCCAGATCCCCGCCGGGTGCCATTATAGTCAATGGACTCCAGTGGGGAAAAGGCTCCAGCAGGCTTTTCCTCACCCAGAACAGCCTACTGGAAGATTTTAGGGCTAGTGAGAAGCTAGCCTAAGCTGTGTAACTACATCTTAAGGAAAAAGGGACACTCATTTCATGACAGCAAGGTCTCCATCTTAGGGTCCTTTCACACTTGCGTTCTAAGGATCCGGCAGGCACTTCCGTCCCGCCGGATCCATCAGAACGCAAGTCGCCTGAAAGCATTAGAAGACTGATCAGGACGCTATTAAAGTCCTGGTTGCCATAGTAGTAGTGGGGAGCGGTATACTTACAGTCCGTGCGGATCCCGGGGCACTCCAGAATGACGTCAGAGCGCCCTATGCGCATGGATCACGTGATCCATGCGTGTAGGGCGCCCTGACGTCACTCTGGAGCACCCCGGGAGCCGCACAGACGGTAAGTATACTGCTCCCCACTACATTTTACCATGGCAACCAGGACTTTAGCGTCCCGGCTGCCATGGTAACCATTGAGAAAAAGCTAAACGTCGGATCCGGCGATGCGCCGAAATGACGTTTAGCTTAAGGCCGGATCCGGATTAATGCCTTTCAATGGGCATTAATTCCGGATCCGGCCTTGCGGCAAGTGTTCCGGATTTTTGGACGGAACAAAAAGCGCAGCATGCTGTGGTATTTGCTGCGTCCAAAAAACGTTCCGGTCCTGAAGTAAAGACATCCTGATGCATCCTGAACGGATTTCTCTCTATTCAGAATGCATGGGGATGATCCTGATCAGGATTTTTCCGGCATAGAGCGCCGAGGACAGAACTCTATGCCGGAAAACAAAAACGCCAGTGTGAAAGGACCCTTAGACACAGAGGACTGGTTTGAAGAGGTGTGAAAGAAGCTATTTATGCTAAATTGAAAAAAAAAAAAATAAGCTTGAATAGAGGTGGAGGGTGTGACATCTATTGTCTGCCGCTTACAATGCGGCTCTAACACCTATCCAACCACACCAAATAGCTGCAGTCATGCAAATGCATCAACAACCTTACCTCCATGACTGAAGCAAGAGTCGCCAATATTTAAAGGGGTTCTTCGGGAATTAAGAAAATGAAAATACTTAAAGAGGTTGTCCGGTCCCAAAATCTAAATTCTTTTTAGGTGCTCCTAACACTCCTCACCATTTATACATATGCCCCCAATACCAGTTTTTTATGACTGATATTTCCTTCCCCCCTGAAAGACATCATATTATCCGGGCAGATTTGTTTACTTTCTTCCCATCTTTTGTTGAATCCATGACTTTATTAATACACAAGCCTGGCTGCACTGTACAGAGATAAATCACAGGCTGGACACGCCCCCCAATGCTCTGTCTGCAGCAGCTCCACCACAACTAGCTGTGTGTCTAATCCTGTCTGGTATGTTCCTGTCTGCTGGGCTGTGTATCTAAACCCTTATGCACACGACCGTATCCATTTTGCGATCCATATTTTTTGCAGTCCCATTGAGTTCTATGAATTTGAGGACCTCATTTTGGAGGACCAGAATAGGACATGTTCTATCTTCACTGGAACTGACATACGGATGTAGAAAACACACTGATGACGTTGATGTGCCTTCCACATCCGTATGTCAGTTCTGCAAAATATAGAAAATGCCCTATTCTGGTCCTCATAATGCAGATCTAAAACCCATAGAACTCAATGGGACTGCAAAAAAATGTGAATCGGACAGTAACCTTATTTAGTGGATCCGCGACTTACAGACCGCAAAACGGATATGGTTCTGTGCATGTATCACTTATACTGAGCGCCCATAACAGTGACCTCGACAGCGCCCCCACCACAGTGACCTCCACAGCGCCCCCACCACAGTGACCTCCACAGCGCCCCCACAACAGTGACCTCCACAGCGCCCCCACAACAGTGACCTCCACAGCGCCCCCACAACAGTGACCTCCACAGCGCCCCCACAACAGTGACCTCCACAGCGCCCCCACAACAGTGACCTCCACAGTGCCCCCATTACAGTGACTTCCACAGTGCCCCCATTACAGTGACTTCCACAGTGCCCCCATTACAGTGACCTCCACAGTGCCCCGTAACAGTGACCTCCACAGTGCACCCATAGCAGTGACCTCCACAGTGCCCCGTAACAGTGACCTCCACAGTGCAGCCATAGCAGTGACCTCCACAGTGCTCCTCATTGTCCCATCCAGGGCCTTCATTGCCATCCTCATGTGCTATCCAGTGCCCCTTGTGTACCAGCCAGTGCCCGCATTGCCATCTACAGTGGCCCTCGTGTGCCATCCAGTACCCCCTTTGCCATCCACAGTGTACCCATTGCCATCCAGTACCAATTTGCCATCCACAGTGCCCATTGTGTTCCATCCAGTGCCCCATTGCCACACACGGTGCTCTTGTGTGCCATCCAGTGCCCACTTTGCCATCCCCAGTGCCCCTTGTGTGCCATTCAGTGCCCCCATTGCCATTCACATGGGCCCCTTGTTTGCCATCCAGTGCCTCCTTTGCTATCCACAGCGCCCCTCATGTGCACCCTTTGCCATCCACAGAACCCCTCTTGTTCCTCCTTTGCCATCCACAGTGCCCCTCATGTGCCCCCTTTGCCATCCACAGTGCCCCTCATGTGCCCCCTTTGCCATCCACAGTGCCCCTCATGTGCCCCCATTGCCATCCACAGTGCTCCTCATGTGCCCCTTTGCCATCCACAGTGCCCTAGTGACCTGTAAAGCATAGCGATCAGCCTCTGTGGCTGATCGCTATGCTGAGACTCATACACAGTGCTTATATTGCGCTGTGTATCAGTCAGTACAGGCTTCTCATAGAAGCCTGTACACTGAAAAGATGACCAGTCCCGGCGCATGCGCAGTAGTGTATATGAGTTGGGACCCAAGAAAGCCGGCATGAGGCGGTGACGTCAGCGATGACGTTCTGTCTCCTGCCTCAGGAAGGAAAAGAAGAAAACGGAGCTGGACCGGAAGCCTGGAAACCATGTTTGGAGCGGTCACGTGACTGTGAGGAGGATCCTATGAAGGGCTGCTTTGTGAAAGTTAAGTATACCTGTAACATACTCACCTCCACAGGCAATTAAAGTTCCCCATATTTAAAGAAGAGGCCGGAAAATTCCTTTAAATATTACTTTATTAGAAACATATTCCCAAATACCTTACCTTAGTTATAATGGCTTATTTAAATTTAGGGAGCAATCATTAGGAGAAATAAAATAGCCGCCATCCTATTAGTACACACAAAACCTGTCCTAATCACACAGGAGGACAAGTTACTTCTCAACACTGAGCTAAAGAGCTGCCTCATCCTTCTCTCTGCTCTGCTCGCCAGGGATTATGATCCTGAATACACGCTGAATCTCTGTAGGAATAGAGTTCATGAGGAGACATGAAGTACAAGGAGGATGGACAGACTGTGGTAAAGAAGACCGCATACAAGTGCTGCTGCTCATCAGCCACATCCCCAGCTCATCTCTGCACTACAGAGATTCAACTGAAGGTCATATTAAACTGTATTCTCGATTACAATCCCTGACAAACATACGCCTGTGTGATTAGGACAGGTTTTTTGTGAACTAATAGGATGGCGGCCATTTTATTTCTCCTGGTGATTGCTCCCTAGACAAAAGAGCCATTATAACTAATGAAGGTTCTTTGGGAATATATTCATAATAAAGTAATATTTAAGTATTTTAATTTTTATAATTCCCGGAGAACCCCTTAAATGTGGGAGAATTCTTGCACAAGCGAATTGAAAAAGCCAGTCGGATGACGTCTAGAAAAAATACAAGTCCAGTTGCTCTGACTTATTACTACTGATTTACTATGACCTGGATGACTGAGAACCTTCAAAGACAACACGTCTAATCAAGTTAACCATTCTGCAGCCACCATTCTGATACAGTTGGTGTAGTATTGGCCTGTACTACACTAGCTTTATTCAATTCATCTTTACTGCAATATTAAAACCCCTGCCTTATGGTGGCTGGGTAAACTGCAGTAGCACACATTACAATAGGGACATGTTTCTTCGTAGTGCTAAGAAAAGCAGGATTTGCATGACAATCGCTCAGGTGGCAGCTTTCAAGATGTACATAATTTTCAGGTTTTGAGCTATATTCTAGTTGCTACTGGAAACACCTGTTATTATATAAGCCAATAACTTCACAAATCTCCTTTAAATTGTGAGCACTGGAGCAAGCATGCATCACGCATCCCATATTATGTGTATGTAATCGTGGAGTGCAGGGCAAGGCCTTCCCCACTTTCTACCCTTCACAAATATCTGTAAAATCCTACATACTTTTTTAGTCATCTCCAGGTATCTTTCTTCATATTCTTCTGTCTTGGCTTTGTCAATACAAACATCTAAAAAATAAGAAATAGACAAGGCTCCAGTTAAAAATACAATACACGGGACGGCAGCTGTCAGCGTTTCAATATTCCAGCTGAGCAATTGATGGTAACACTTACCAAGCAAGTAACTGAAATCCACATCTAATCTTTTTCTGTAAGAGAAATCAGGGTCGACACCGCTACGATGCAGCACTATCTGGGATACGCACTCTTCTATTATTTTGAAATACTGTGGCCTTAAAGGAAAGAAACTCACATAACATTAATTGTATCTAAAAGAAAAAACATAATTGTATAAACATTGCTTATGAATATATGTTAATGTCATACAATTTATCAATAGTTGCCAGACCTCGAACACTTACATCAAGGGGGTTTTCTCCTCAGATTATCCATCTAATATATAATCAGTGGAACACCCATCGATTACCACTCCGAGATGTCCCAAGCCAAACAACCTTCACTGCATGACCACAGTGATGAGAAATTTGAAATGAAGAAGTGGTCAAGCATACACCCCGTCACTATTTACAGGCATATTTTAGTAACTACAAGTTGTGCAGTGTGCACTGCCATTCACTGTCCATTGCACTGACGAATCTAACAATTATCCTCTATCCCATGGACAGCTTAGACTACGTATATTGGGTTGACAGAAACAGGCAAGGGCTGCTCTCTGCCATCTCCATCAGCCCCATAGACTTTGAATGGAATGGCAACACACCTGCTCAAATGCAGCTCCTCTGAAACTCCCAAATGTTACATTTTTAGTTTGCCCTTCAATTTTCAGATCCAATAACAGTGTACAGTATTTTTCATGTAAGGTCAGCCATGTTTGTTCTGAAATTACCCTGGCTACTGTGTCTTGAAAACTGAGAAAGAGTTTTGCTCCACTCTGGTATGAGAAAAGCTAGAGCTCTTGTAGCATGGTGAGGTGGGATGGGCTGCTTTAACACCTCCAATCTAGGCATTGATAGCAGATAGAAATATGGCTCTGGTCTTGTTTGAAAGATGGCCAGAATCGCAGCATTATCTCCGCAACTTTGGGAGATATAGCTGTTAGAAATCAGGTCGGGAGTGATAGCAACTGAAAGTGAAAGCAGGTTTAGGCACAAAAACTAGTGTGTTATTCAAAGAGGACCTGTCATCAATTCAAAAAAAGTTAAATAGTTATATATACTAGTTGGTCATGCGCCCCTGAGATGGCATACTTTCACATACTTTCACTCGTTCTACAGTAATTATTTTTGGTACCACACATGTCAATCTGATGACAGAGGTGTGGTCACATCTTTTCTTTCTTCGGGGAGATTTCTGTCACATAGATTCTCGATGCAATCTTACAAGAACTGGGACCCCTCTCCTCCCAATGGTACTATTCAATGTGTACTGACATAAGTAAGGAAAGGTATATTAACATGGAAGAATAAGATACACTGAAGATAGTACAAAAGCTAATGGTTCCAGGATTTTTAACACCAGCCCCTGTGAAGTAAGGAAGAGATAACCAATATGTGAAATCCTTCTTCAAGGTGAAACACTTCCTAAAAACTACTGTTGAGAGAGGTTACCTATTCTATAGGCACATGAACAGACAGAGAGTGGTACAGAGGAATCAATTATTACTTTCAATTATTAAAAATGGTGCGGCTCATCCTCACAGGGGACACGGCTGGGATAAATCATCCGGATAAGAAGTGGATAATCTAATACAGCACTGCATTAATACATTTTTATTCCACAACACGCCATTCTCCCACCTCTTATGATCAGAGAAATCTGCATGCTGCAAGCACATTGCAATTAATCCTAATAAAGATCCCTCTAAACTGCACAAATGGAAAGTTGTCTCATTGTCAGAAGTGAGGAGGTCGCAGGTGCCGAGGGCACGATACATACACTGGGCACTAAAAACCAATGTATTACTGTAAGCCGCTCTTATTAGCGCATTATTTATCTGCTGTCGTGAAGGGAATTGCTTTATCTCTATTTCACCATCGGAGCTCTTATTCCCGCATTATCTACTCATGCATGCATTATAGCAGCTAAACTAATTATGCAAACTGTTCCATGCAAAAGCAGGAGTAATGAAAAGCAAATATGGAAAACATGTCCAATCCCATGTGTCGATTATTAGCGATAACAGAAAAACAGGCGCGAATCGCGTCATAATGACAAATATTTATAAGAGTGGGATTAAATCTATTTATTACATTGACATAACCAATGAACTTCAAATTAAGTGACTGAAGAAGAAAAATAGACCGTTCGAGAGGAGTATGGCTTTACGACCGCCGACTATTTATCTAGAAGTAATCCAGATAATTTCCCATAATAGCGGTTCTTGTGTCACATTTTATTGCAATCACGTTCTCATAATGCATGAAATATCCGCAAATCAACACGTGGTGGGTGGGTGGATGAATAAACCCTGCGAGGCCTCTACTACTGAAGTGATGGTTATTCTACAAAAGAGAAAGTCCCTGTCCATGTACATGAACAGAGAAATATGTAGCGCTCCCACCAAACCTTAATGCGGTATCAAAAGATGTTAACCCTTTCCTGGCCATTTTACATGTTGCGTTTTTCACTCACTGCCTTTTCGGAGTCATAACTTTTTTTTTCTTTTTGGGGGGCAAGCTGTACTTTCTAATGGCACCATTTAATATTGCATAGGATGTAGTGGGAAGGTGTAAAAAAAATTCCAAATTGGGGGGAATTAGGGGGGGGGGGAGAATGCAATTCTGCCACAGTTTTATTGGTTTTGTTTTCACAGAGCTCGCTATGTGGAAAAACGGAACTGTTACCTTTATTCTCTGGGTCAGTATAAATACCATGATATTACATTTATATGGTTTTTCTAGTGCTTTATTAATGAAAAAAAAATGTTATTTTCTTTGCATCGCATTGAAGTGAATGGAGCTGGGCGCGATACCAAGCAAAGCCGCTATACAACGTACAGTGCTGTGCTTGGTAAGCAACCTTCTCAAAACCACTAATGATGGTCGGACCACCACTGATTAGATTCTGATAACCTATCCTGAGGATAGCTCATCAGTATCAAAATCGTGTCAGTATCCACAGAGGACAGTTCACTGATGAACATAGTACAGGAATTTTTACAAAAAACACCCACAATAGGATAACAAATTTGAAAGTGATACTTGTCCCCCTCGAATTGCAAAAATAGGGGTCCAGAGTCCATCTCTTCTTCACACCCACAAAAACCACATCATTTTGCTGCAAAACAAATTCGATATGACTCCTACTAGTGCACCTACGGCAGGCCCCGCACAGCGGTACATGACATAAAAAAACATGAGACAAGCCCTTTGTCACCAACAACTCTTAGGTCCTGCACTAGGCATAAACCAGCATCAGTGTTAATAAAAACTAGCTTCTAGTCTAATAGCAGAAGAAATGAACAGATAAAACAATGCGAGGGGACATCCTCTGCATCTGGAGGAAAGAAGGTTTGTACACAAACATAGAAAAGGATTCTTCACAGTAAGAGCAGTGAGACTATGGAACTCTCTGCCTGAGGAGGTGGTGATGGTGAGTACAATAAAGGAATTCAAGAGGGGCCTGGATGTATTCCTGGAGTGTAATAATATTACAGGCTACATCTACTAGAGAGGGGTCGTTGATCCAGGGAGTAATTCTGATTGCCTGATTGGAGTCGGGAAGGAATTTTTTTTCCCCTTTCAGTGGGGAAAATTGGCTTCTGCCTCACAGGGGTTTTTTGCCTTCCTCTGGATCAACTTGCAGGAAACAGGCCGAACTGGATGGACAAATGTCTTTTTTCGTTCTTATATACTATGTTACAATAAACATAAAACAGGGTAACGAATGAAAGTGTCTGTCCTCACCTTGCAAAGCAGTCATTGCGGATTATTAGAAGATGTTGAAGAATGGAAAGAAAATATCCCTCAGAATACGAGTTTTTGACCGAATTCCACAGCGCGCTGAAAACATCGCTGGCATCAGTTACAATGTTAAGGTAATAACACTGACAGACTCTGGGATATAATTACATTTATATGCACGGAATGAACATTTCATATACCATTACAGCAACTGCATATGACCGTTTCCCAATATTAAAATAGTTTTTAATAATTCTGCCCACTGTACTAGTCTCACACGTCCATCAGTGAGTGACGGAGGTTATTCTAAAACCTTCACAGCCGATCCCTCCAGGCATCCTGACACCACACGCACATATACATGTAATGTAATAATTATCAAGAGAAGGTGGATAAGGATCTGCCAAAGATTTTACAGTAGACTTTTTATGACACGGTCAGAAAGATACTGTATGTGATCAAATAGTCTGAATGAGCCATGTTTGACAGCATGTGTCTTGACCCCCCATAAAGGGGTTGTCCAGTTTCCAATATTGATGATACAGTTGTGTTCAAAATTATTCAACCCCCACTGAAATTGAGTGTTTTGGCCAGTTTGACATTGATTTTGATCATTTCAGTCATCTTGTTTACAATTAAATCAAAGAGGCACTTGTAAGTCAGACAAATATAACATAACATTTATAATGAAATAACCATAAATATCTTTTCTGTGCTCACATCATTATCAGTTTTATTAAACCCCCAAGTGACATTCAATCTTAGTACTTAGTACAACATCCTTTTCCAGTTATAACAGCTTTTAAACGTGAAGCATAGCTTGACACAAGTGTCTTACAGCGATCTACGGGTATCTTTGCCCATTCTTCATGGGCAAAAGCCTCCAGTTCAGTCACATTCTTAGGCTTGCGCGCTGCAACTGCTTTCTTTAAGTCCCACCAGAGGTTCTCAATCGGATTTAAGTCTGGTGACTGCGATGGCCACTTCACAATGTTCCAGCCTTTATTCTGCAACCATGCTCTAGTGGACTTGGAGGTATGCTTGGAATCATTGTCCTGTTGAAAGGTCCAACGTCTCCCAAGCCTCAGGTTTGTGACGGACTGCATCACATTTTCATCCAATATCTCCTGGTACTGAAGAGAGAATTCATGGTACCTTGCACACGCTGAAGCTTCCCTGTACCTGTAGAAGCAAAACAGCCCCAAAGCATGATTGACCACCCGCCATGCTTCACAGTAGGCAAGGTGTTCTTTTCTTCATAGGCCTTGTTCTTCCTGCTCCAAACATAGCGTTGATCCATGGGCCCCAACAGTTCTAATTTTGTTTCATCAGTCCACAGAACACTATCCCAAAACTTTTGTGGTTTGTCCACATGACTTTTGGCATACTGCAGTCGACTCTTCTTATTCTTTGGAGACAGCAAGGGGGGCCTGGGAGTTCTGGCATGGAGGCCTTCATTACGCAGTGTGCGCCTTATTGTCTGAGCTGAAACTTCAGTACCCGCATCTGACAAATCTTGTTTTAGTTCCTCAGCAGTCACACAGGGACTTTTCTCCACTTTGCGCTTCAGGTAGCGCACAGCAGTCGAAGTCAGCATCTTCTTTCTGCCACGACCAGGTAGCGTTTCAACAGTGCCCTTTGCCTTGAATTTGCGAATGATGCTTCCTATGGTGTCTCTTGGTATGTTTAACATCTTTGCAATCTTCTTATAGCCATTGCCCTTCCTGTGAAGAGAAATCACCTCTTCTCTTGTCTTCCTGGACCATTCTCTTGACTTCACCATGTTTGTAAACACACCAGTAAATGTCTAGAAGGAGCTGAGTATCACAGTCATTTTACATCTGCCTAATTGGTGCTTATTATGCTTGATTGCTGCTCCTTGACATCCACAGGTGTTTTCAATACCTGATTGAAAAAACACTTGAATGAACCTCTGTTCTTAAGAGTGGTAGTCTTTAAGGGGTTGAATAATTGTGTCAATGAATAAATCACAAACAAAACATTTAATACTGTATTACAAAAACAATTGATGTCATTTTAGTTGCATTTGGTTCTTTAAAAAGTCCTTGTAAGATTTCATTCTGAACACAATGACAAATGTACACTAAATTCCCTAAAACCCTTTACAGCATTGGGGGCTGAATAATTTTGAACACAACTGTATATTCTCATGATAGGTCATCAATATCCGATCAGCGGGGGTCCAACTCCTTGCACCCTGGTCGATGAGCTGTCTGAAGAGAATGCAGAGCTTGTACGAGTGCTGTGTTCTATTCACCTGCTCTCCATCAACACTGCAGCAGCAAGCAGTGTAGTTACAACTCCGGCATCGCATTCACTTGAATGGGAAGGAGAAATTGTAGTTACATTGTGACTGCTCCGTCCCATTGAATCCCAAGTGAATAGGGACAGATGATTTGTAATTACACTGCTTGTCGCTGCGAATGACAATGGCGGGCAGGTAAACAGTGAAGAGAAGGTAGCACTCGTAAGATTGGCGGGGGTGCCAGCAGTCAGCCCTCCGCTGAACTGATATTGATGACCTATTCTGAGGAGAGATTATCAATATTAGAAACTGGACAAACCGTTTAAGGGGCAGCCCATGCGTTATACATACAATACTTAGTACCACACTGGCTATATACTAAAAGGTGTCGAGGGTTCTTTAAAATTGATTGCCTATTACTAAGGCAAGGGCTACACGGCAACACTGGTCGCATCCAGGATCGCTGAGCAGTGGTGATCCTATAGAAATAAATGAGATCGCTGCAGCAGTCGCAAGAAATCCAGTCACATTGCATTGGCATCCTATTCATTTCTATGGGATCACCGCTGCTCAGCGATCCTGATTGTGAAAGGTGCAGCCCGTGTAGTTCTTGCCTAAAGTGGTACTGTACTTTGAACAAACTTTTTATATGCTGCAGGGACATATCAAAAGTTTAGATTAGTGGGATTCTGAGCGCTGAGACCCCCACTGATCTCTAGAATGAGGGGAGAAAAGAGCGCATATCACATCTATGGGCCCATCTTATGCAGCGAGGAGAGAGCATGCAATGTTTGCACTCTTCTCGCCCCTCGTTTTAGAGATCAGTGGGGGTCTCAGCACTCAGACTCCAGCCAATCTTAACCTTTGATAGGCCCCTAAAAACATATCAAACGTTTGTTCAAAGTACAGTACCACTTTAAGGTGGGCCATCAAGATTAGGTTGTGGGGGTCCAACTGTGAGCAACCCCTTCTGTTCAGCTGGCACTATGGTGGCACAGTGTCCCCTTCATGCTTTATACCGTTCTGTACCTCCCAGCTCTGTGCTTACTGACGAAGCTGTGCTATACACTTGAATGGGATGAAACTGTAATAGCAGGCAGTCACTGCACAAAGTAAAGCAATGCGCCTGGCAGATAATGCAGACAGACCACCACCAAAACAATATTGATTACCTATCCTAAGGACACACCGCTTGTTTTAAGGCTACTTTCACACTTGCGTTGTGAGGATCCGGCAGGTAGTTCCGTTGCCGGAAATACCCGCCGGATCCGTCATACCGCGTGACAACTGAAAGCATTTGGAGACGGATGCGGATCCGTCTCACAAATGCATTGCAATTGTGGATCCGTCTTGTATTTTTTTTACAGTTTTAAAGGTCTGCGCATGCGCAGACCGGAAGGACGGATCCGTCCTTCAGGTATTTCTTAATCCGGGATCCGACATTCAGGCATGTGTTTCGGCATTTCAGGACGAAGATAATACCGCAGCATGCTGCGGTATTATCTCCGTTCTGAAATGTCAAAAAGACTGAACTGAAGACATCCTGAACGGATTTCTCTCCATTCAGAATGCATGGGGATGGGACTGATCAGTTCTTTTCCGGCATAGAGCCCCGACGACGGAACGCTATGCCGGAAAATGAAAACGCAAGTGTGAAAGTACCCTAAGAAACCAGAAAACGTTTCTAATGATGCTCCCATGAGAATGCTCATAGATGACAAGCTTGTGATTCTTCAGGATATCCTCTGGCCGCTAGATCTTTATTACAAGCAGTTTTCCATTGCTATATCTGCATGCAGTTTGCCTGGTCCCCATGTCTAGGGGGGGTTCTCTCTGGGTACTACAGTTCCCCCAAACCTACACATAGGTTCATTTGGAATTTTAATTGTGAGCCCCCAAAGAGACAGTGAATATACAGAAGCTAAAAGAAAAGGAGTATAATAAAGTCCTTAATACAGGGTTATAACAAAGTGCTGGCATTATAAGGCAGGATATTCCATTTCTAATCGGACATCGTCAAGGCGGTGAGAGAACTCGATCATATCTTCTTCCCTGTGCTCATCAAACACTCTCAGCTGGATGTCCAAAGCTTCATTGCGGACGTTCTTTAATTGCTTGAAACAAGAGGAGAGACAAAGCCTTATACATACAGATAGAGGGACAGGTAAGCCATTCATCAGAGAAAGACGGGGAGTGAATTATCAAAGCTGTCCAAAAGTAAAACTGGCCTTGCTGCCTATAGCAACCAATAAGAACTTAGCTTTCACCTCTTAAAGGGGTTTTTCCAGTCTGCCTTACCATACTTTACACTACTGATTTATGAGGTAGCTGTACTTTAGTATTATATTTATTTTAGCCTTATTGCTTCTATTCCCTTTAAGGCTGTGGTCACATGAACCTCTTTCCTATATCTTGCGATGCTATGTCCGTGGATGTGTCAAAGCAGCAACAGTGATAGGGTAGCGTCTATGTAACTAGCCGAGTGGGAGGAGCTATACACTAGCGGGTCATTGTTAGGGGAGAGAAATGCATCATGGGTTTGGTTGGATTCAGCAACAGGTAGTGCTACATACAGGATACAAACAAACCAGGGCGATTGATAAAAAGCACGGGGAGACATACATCAGGTAAGCAACTTCATGAGCATATCTGTTAAAAACCATAGTAAACCTGGAAGACCCCCTTGAGATGCTCTGGAGAAATGAAAGCTGTGCTGTGCTTGGTTGCTATAGACAAGAAGACCTGTTTGGGTCCAAGACCTTACTTCTACGGAATTATACTGATAGCATAATGTTAGTATAATTTAGTAGATACAGGTCATGCAGGACACACAGCATTATAAATCAGTATAATGCTGGGCAAAAAATAAATACATAAAAAAGATCCATTACTTTAAGCATCAGTTATGATCAGTTTGCGTCACTTCCGCCAGATATCAGTTATCTTTGATGGGAGAAAAAGCCCTGAAAAAGTACTTTTTCTCCTATCAAAAATAACTGATCTGTGACGGAATTGACACAAACTGATGGAAAGTGATCAGAACTGATGCTTAAAATAAGGCCTCTTTCACACTTGCGTTGTGAAGATCCGGCGTGCACTTCCGTCGCCGGAATGCACGCCGGATCCGGCACAACGCAAGTGAACTGAAAGCATTTGAAGACTGATCAGTCTTCAAAATGCTTTCAGTGTTACTATGGCAGCCAGGGCGCTACTAGCGTCCTGGTTGCCATAGTAGCAGTGAGAGCGGGGAGCGGCATGCCACATTCCGTGCGGCTCCGGGCGCTCCTGAATGGCGTCAGAGCGCCCGCGCACATGGATCACGTGATCCATGCGATCACGTGATCTATGCACTGGGGCGCCCTGGCGTCATCCTGGAGCGTCCGGGAGCCGCCGGAATGTAGTATGCCGCTCCCCTCCTACTTGACTATGGCAACCAGGACTTTAGCGTTTAGCGTCTGGCTGCCATAGTAACCATTGACAAAAAGCTAAACGTCAGATCGGCGATGCGCCGAAAGCGGCGTTAGCTTAAGGCGGATCGGATTAATGCACTTCAATGGGCATTAATTCCGGATCAGCGTTCTGACTATGTCTTCGGATTTTTGGACGGAGACAAATCCGCAGCATGCTGCGCTTTTGTCAACGTCCAAAAAACGTTGACATACTGAACGGAAGACATCCTGATGCATCCTGAACGGATTTCTCTCCATTCAGGATGCATGGGGATAATCCTGATCAGTAGCTTTCCGTCCTAGAGACCCGACGACGGATCTCTAGGACGGAAAGCTAAAACGCTAGTGTGAAAGAGGCCGAAGGGATCCTTTTTTTATTTTTATTTTTCTGTACTTCTGGCAGAATAGAAGAATGAAAAGCTGAGGAGTGATGTGAACTTGGCCTAAGTGGTACAGTCATTGCTTTTAAATTACTAGGTTCAATAAGAACAACAATTCTGAGGGTCAACTAAACCTCCTCTGCTCGGCTTTGAGTGTGTGGAGTACAGATCCATAGAAAGTTCTCAAAAGGCCTAGCAGAGCTAATGAAGGCCTAAGAGCGAGAATTCCGCACGGGTGCAATGCGTGATGCAAACACATTGAGCCTGCACGGAATCCGGACCCATTCATTTCAATGGGTCTGTGTACAGGAGCGTTGGTTTTCACGCATCGGTTGTGCGCTGCGTGAAAATCGCAACGTGTTCTATATTCTGCGATTTTCACGCAACGCTGGCCCCATAGAAGTGAATGGGGTTGCGTGAAAATCGCACTTGCTTGCGGATGCGTTTTTCACGGTTCGTTGCTCAGAGATGTTGTTTGTAAACATTCAGTTTATCACGTGTGTGCAAAATGCATTAAATCGCATTGCACCCGCGCAATAAAAACTGAACTGAACGCGGTCGCAAACAAAACTGAACATATCCGGTCGTAATCTGCTCACGCTCGTCTGCAAGGGGCCTAAGGAGCAGAGTCTTCTGAGCAGCACTGCAATCATTTTATCATCAAAGTTTGTCACCCTTTAATCTGGCCCAGGATTCTTATTAATGCCTGGAGGGGCGCTACTGCCCGTGCAGCTTGAACCGCGGATACGGATAACCTCTGACCACAGGTGGACCGCATCTTTGTCAGTAGAAAGTCTGGGAGCAGCACAGCAATTAGCGGTATCCACCACGCAGAAGACGCAGCGCATGTAACTGCGCCCTGAGAATCCTATTAAAGCAAGGTACTTGTGCATTGAATCGCTGTTTCAACAGGAGACATACACACGCTACAAGATCTACTGAGGCTGGTTTAGCACGCTGCATATTCAGTAATAACACTGGGGTTATTTGAAGCACATCTCGTCTCTGCAAACGAGATTACATTATTCCAAAAAGAGAAGCAGATGAAATAAGTTTTCCACTCGGGTGTCCGGAAATTTAAATATTAATGTAAAAACAGTGGCTACAGGGCACTTACTGGCAATATCGCCTTCAATCCGCAGCGCATAAATTCATTTCTGATGTGAAGCCTGAAGTCCAGATCATCAGGCGATGTAACAAGTGCATTGATGAGCTGCATACAAGCCACCTACAGCAGACAAACCGGGAGAAAATTAAAATCTCTTATTTCCAGTTTTTATTATGTTTCAATGGTAAAGAGGTCATTACAGGAACAAGGCTCCGGCGCTGGGTCCGTCCGCTTAGAATGAAGATGAGACAGAGAGAGTGCCTAAATAATAGATTCATTAGAGGCTCTTAGATGCAGTACAATACATATTGTCATATAATCATGCAAAAGACGACGAGATCAATACACCTTGTTATCAGCACCAGTCATAAAATATAGATTTTTCAAAGTACTAACATAGTGAAATGCATATCGCCGTGTTGGCAGGCCTGGATCACACGGAGCGAAGCACATCAGGCCTTTTCAGGATTCATGGAACCAATACTGTGTAAAATTAAATCAGGCTAAACACATTATCCGCAGCCAGAATTTCCAGCAACATAATACCCTGCGATGTGCCTGGGAACCTTTAAGCAGAACTGAAGTTAAAAATTGCCCTTTTGCACTGCAGCCATCTCTATGTATTTTTCATGTGTTTTCCTAAGACCTTACTGTCAAAGCTTTTCAACGGAATCGCTCCTCTCACTGTAATGAATTGCACTATAAAGGAAATGCAATGGAAGAAAGCAAAATAGGAGAAAACTGGCGCTGCTGGCAACCAGACGGAAATAACTCCCACAGGTATTATAGCTCTACAGTTGTCACCTTGAAAGCCAACCGCAATCTTCAGTCTCTGCTGTTAGCTCAGACTCATGCTTTTCAGAACACCGCCGAGTGCCAGGAACTACCCAATTTATGGCGCCGCAAAGAACATGCCAGCTAAAGACAGGGACGGATTAAAGCAGACCATATTGATTATCATATCTGCAAACAGCTTTACACAACTTAAATGGAGTATAGATGAATGCAGAAGCTCTTTGCAAGCAGTAAATATTCTTATTACAATGTGTGCAGAAAATTAATCCACTTATTAGAAGTCCGATCCTCGCACAGCTTTGTGCTCCTGCCTGCCGCCCGCCAAGAACGCAGGCTCATTTAATGCTGGGAATTTTAACAACCAGTCCAGAACACACATGAATTATTACTGCTTGCCTTCCTACCAGATCCAGCTCGAATTCACACCCCTCCATTCACTGATCCTGCCCTGTCTGATGCAGTAGGGTCGCACTCATGCTGTGTGACTAGTAGAGGGGTTGTCGGTTCCTTTTATAGAGAACGTCACTCCGCTCTGATGGAACAATCTCACGACCCCCCTGATTTATAATTGGGTCTGATGGCTCGTGCTGAACAGGGGATATAGTACTGCATGCAAATACTAAAATAATCTGCAACGTGGGGTCAGATACAGATGTGAACAGAGCCCTACTCTGCCTGAACATACACGCCATGTATCAATTATGGTGCACGGTTCATACAGCATATGTACAAGCTAATTATTCAAATACTGAGCGCTCTGACATTTGTGAAATAGGGGACGTGGATTACCTGCTAGGCTAGCACGATTTTTCAGGACTACCAAGTGACTGAGAGGTGTCATACGATGCACTATGTTGGATGCACTTTCTATTTAAAGGGGTTATCCCATGATTAATGTAAAAAAATTAAACCAGACATCATATAGTAAATGACAATCTCTTTCTAACAAAGCCAGAACCAGCCCTGTGTCTCACATAGATGCAGAGATCTCCCCATCCATTGCTCTGCTAGATTTCTATCAAGGTGGCAGCTCAAGGAGAGTGCCCTTTCTGCTGCAGCTAAAGGGGGCATGTCCATTCTGCTGTAGCTCTCTCCCTATCACAGCTCAGGAGGTAGTTGAAGGATGAAACGGAGCACGTGCGGCCTTGTCAGTGAGCAGGACAAAGAAATAAGAAAAAAACAAATAAACAGCAGGCGGCGCTCTACAGATGCCTTTTATTGAATAACTCGGCGGCTATGCTAAATGTTTCATTACATGCAATTACAAAAGAACTAAGATCCAAGTACTGGTTTGAAATCTGTAAAATATTTTTCTTGGGACAACCCCTTTAAACTGTCTAGCATTTCATGGATGTTTAGTGGATCTTATTCCATTTACTAGTGTAACTCTATGAGGCTGGAAACGCACATGCAATTTTTGGTGCAACATTTTGAGCCAAAACCAAAAGTGCATCTGACAGGAAGGGAACATACCAGTCCATCATTTCAAATTCCTTTTGTATCCACTCATCGTTTTGGCGCAAAACATCATACCGAAAACAGCCATAAAGACTGTCTGTGAAGGCTCTCATTTATCCAGGTCATGGTACATCTGTAAAGAATAAATCAAGGCAACTGGACTTGCTGTAGATTTCTTGAAAACGTTTAGTAGATCATAGCCTAAATAACAGCATGCAATGCCAGTCAGCTGCCTCTAAGGCCAACAGAATTCTGTCTTGTATAAACAGAGGTATGGACTCGCGGGACAGGGATGTAAGGCTAGTTTCACACTAGCGGCAGGACAGGACCGACAGGCTCTTCATCTGACGGAACAGCCTGTGGGATCCGTCCTGCCACTAGTAAACATGTGCACCTGGACTACCGCTCCAGCCCCATTGATATAATGGGAGCGGGGCGGAGTTCCGGCGGAGGCACGGCAGCGCACGGCGAGAGGCTTCCGGAATAAAACTACAACATATCCTGCCGCTAGTGTGAAGCTAGCCTAATATTGCCACTCTGCAAAGCGTTGGTACAGCCTCACCTGGAATACGCAGTTCAGTTCTGGGCACCAGTCCATAAAAAGGATGCCCTGGAGTTAGAAAGAATACAGACAGAGCAGCTAACTCCTGGCCTGTAAAAATCTTAGTTATGAGTAAAGATTAAATTAACTGAATTTGTTTAGCCTTGAAAAAATACGTCTAAGGGGGACACGACTAACCTATACAAATATATAAACGGACAATACAAAACATATCAAGGGAAGCTATTCTGTGGTAAACCCTTTCAAAAAACAAGGGGCCATTACCTACGCCTGTAAAAAAAAAGATTTGTCATAAGAGCCGACAAGCATACTTTACTGTAAGGCCTTATTCACATGTCAGTGTTTGATCAATGATTTATTTGGAGCCAAAACCAGCAGTGGAGACTACACAGAGATTATGTATAATATAAAGATCTGCACCTGTTCTATGTTTAGACCCATACCTGGTTTTGGCTCACAATCACTGATGGAAATCTCTGACCGAACACTGACTGTGTGAATGAGGCCTAAGGGTGTGAATCTCTGGAATAGCCTGCCGAGATGGTCACAGCAAGTACAGTAGATGGCTTCAAAAAAGGTTAAGATGACTTTTTATTTCAAAATACCATTGAAGCTTATTACAATGCATACAAATCTTGTTCTACACACCCTTTCCCTTTAGCACAACCCCTTTTTAAAAGGAAGATGGACATCGATCCAGGGATTTGTTCCGTGGATAGATATAGCAGGATTACAGGTTGGACTTGATGGACTTCTGTCTTTTTCCAACCTTTTTATAAATATGTAACAACTACGTAACTTGATTACAGAGAGTGTCCTGAGAACAGCACGTCTTCTTCCAGGCTGTGAAGTGGTCTGCAGAGACTGGGTAGCATCACATACCGGGAGAAGAACATGCTATCCAATTGCTGTGGACCTCTTCACAGCACAGGAGAAGAATGAGTCCACTGAGGAGGGCAGAGATCATCTCTTCCTGGTGCCTTTACTGGCCACTTACATATTGGATGCAAAAACAGAGCAGGTGCAATGCAGCGGAACAGAGGGGCCAACTGAAAGAAGATGCTGGAATCTGCCGCCCATACCCACCAATATAAGCAGCACTGGCCAACCATCTTATGTGTATGAAACCCTCCCAACTCCTCTCGCGGTGGCAGATGTCAGAGGAGATAATGATCATGCATGTTGGCTTTCAGCTGCCCAGTGCTTTTGATTTCCGGGAATAAGCTGCTGCTGGAGGAATCTGGACGTGACTGCCCTAAGATAAAACATGGCTGATATTGAGATGATAGCCGCTATCTTGCTAGCGAAAGGATAAAGGAAGCCCTCCAGGTCAGCACAAATGCTCACTAGCAATCTGTAGTTTCATCAAATAACCCCCAGATAAGGCTACATGAGGAGCTGGCGCACAGCCTGGTGATGCCACTTCCTTCCACTCATCTCTAGAAAATATCGAAGATGCTGGAGAACAATATGATGAGGAAACTCGGCTCAGGTATATACCGGCTTATAATGATGAAGGGAAAAATGAATCAGTTTAAATGTATCCCCTGAAAAACAATAGGCAGGCTCAATATCTGCAGCAGCATAAAGGCTTCTAGCTTAATATACAAATTTGCCCTAAGCATGCTGTCTTTATTAAATGAAAAAAAATGGATTTTTTCAGCCTCGAGGGTGCTTAATCACAGACAATATCTCATAATCAACTTTTAAAGTTAATTAGCAATTACAGTACTATTCCCATTGTTCTTGGTGCTTGAGAGAAATGTGTAAATGACAAAATGATTTATTAAAACCTTCTTAAAATGCGGCGAATCTTGCAAGTTACTCTGTGTAACATGAAATGCAAGATAACTGTTGTATAATTATGTGTGCGGCTGCAGATGTAGTGCTGGTTGTAACACATCCATTAACACTGTGCTTATCACATTACACTAAACATGTCAGGGAACTACTCAGACTATCGATGTGCCAGATGCTCCCAATAATAACCCTACATGAACGATACAACAGGTAGTCGCACACTAGAGCGCCACAAAGCTGGACTAAGTGAATGGAATAAGAAGGTGCAGTTTAGACATGATCTACTGAGGACACGTCATCTACTGAGGGCAGCATAACATAGTGCCAGACATGCCGATTTCAGCGGTGTGCCATCCATGAGTTAGGGCTCATGCACATAAGCATGTGTGCCCTGTGCCCATATTGTGGACCGCAAACAGCAGTAATATACAGACACCGTACGTGTGCACCATGTATCACGGATGTGGACCCATTGACTTGAATGGGTCCGCAATCCTCAAGATACGGAGCAGAGGCATGTATCAGAAGCCTATGGAACCACTACCAAGCGGTTCTGTGGGATTTCACTCCGTGCCTCTGCACCGCCCAAAAAATAAACATGTCCTATTTTTTGCAGTGAGGACCATCTCTTGCAGATCAGGGTTCACATCCACAAACTGTGTGCAAACGGACTGTGGCCGTGCGTTGCGGACTACTATTTGCAGTCCATAGCACGAGAATGGGGCACACACGCTCCTGTGCACGAGACCTAAGTGGGTGCAGAAAACCAGCATCATAATCATTCCAGTCTGGGCCTGGAAAAGAGTCATGGCTGCCTGAGAAGAGTCATGGTTATTAATGAGATCCTGCTCTCCCCACCAACCTGCTGATGATTGTCTTCTCATTAATTTTCTCCCCATGACGCTGTGCGCTTCCTGCCGCCGCTGCAGTACAGTAATACACTGGTATGATCTATATGACTGTATTACTGTACTGCAGCGGCGGCTGGAGGCGCACTACATCATAGCAACCAATGACGCTGTGCGCGCCTTCTCTAAGCAGGAATCCAGTCCAGGTTACCACGGATAGTTCACATCCATGTTAAACGGACGTGTGAAGCCAGCCTTAGGGTGGGTTCACATTTTTACCATCCATTCGACGTATATGTTGGGAAAAAAGTATACAAAAGAGTAGAACACCACGCTTTTCCATGCTACAGGGTCCGGTAAAGAAACATATTTTTTTTTTACAATGGAACTCTATGGTGAACGGATGCCACTGTATGGTATCCGTCTGAGGAATCCATAAACAAATATGTTTTTTGTATACGTTAAGCGGAAATGTGATCTTAAGACACCCTAAGATGTATCAGACCAAAAGAAACACCTAGGTTTAAGAGGAGGAAAATGAGAGATCTGTGAATGAAACACTTATGGAGGATCTGTGGGTGACACACTGCTATGATATTTCTAGGAGGGACCCCTATGATCAGCTGACATACAAGGCACTTCTACACACAGCTGTATATAGCTGGTACCTGGGTTTTCTATGCAACCGTTCACAAACACGTCCAGGCGGATCAACATCGGCACACACAGGGCATGTTGAAAATCTGCACACACAGGGGGGCGTGGGGTGTGGGGCGGGGGGGACTGAACAGCCGCACACACAGTGGAGGGCATGCAGAAAAGCCACACACACACACACAGGAGGCCTGAACATCTGCAAACACAGCATGTTGAAAACCCGCACACACGGGAGGGCATGCTGAACAGCCGCACACACAGGGGAAGGCATGCTGAACAGCCGCACACACAGGGGAAGGCATGCTGAACAGCCGCACACACAGGGGAGGGCATGTTGAACATCTGCACAAATAGGGGAGGGCATGCTGAACAGCCACACACACTGGGCAGGGAAGGGGAGCGGAACAGCCGCACACACAGGGGTGGGCACGCTGAACATCCGCACACACGGGGCAGGGAAGGGGAGCGGAACAGCCGCACACATAGCGGAGGGCATGCTGAAAAGCCGCACACATAGCGGAGGGCATGCTGAAAAGCCGCACACATAGCGGAGGGCATGCTGAAAAGCCGCACACACAGGGGAAGGCATGCTGAATATCCACAAACACAGAGGAGGGCATGCTAAACATCCGCACACACAGGGGAGGGCACGCTGAACATCTGCACACACGGGGCAGGGAAGGGGAGCGGAACAGCCGCACACACAGCGGAGGGCATGCTGAGAGGTTTGGGGGTTATGCTGAACAGCCGCACACACAGAGGGAATGCTGATCCACTAGATAAATTGTGATGTATCCGCCCCGACGGCTGATGAAGGGGATGTTTTCTAGTCAAACTGTCACATATTATGTTAAACTGTATTACGATATTGCCTTAAAGGCTCCTCTTGTAGCTCCTCTGTGTGTGTATTGCAGGTCGCTGTCATTACTACGCAGAGCAGCATTGCCTGCGATGTGTATAGCTGCCTGTAACTGTATACTGCTAAGCCAGCTTCACACTATAAGATGCACAGAATTGTTGCCCCCATTTTCAGGGACAAAACTTTTTAGCTCATACATGAGACCCCTGAAGTCAGCGTGTCTCACTACTTTAGGGTGCTCTTAATGAGGTCAGCATAAAGGTAAAGACAGGCTACAAATTTAGGTGGCAGATTACACCCTTTATTTTCTCTCTCTATGCCTGCTAAATTCTATGAAACATTTCTGGACCGATGAGTGCTGTGCCCATGACTTACACATTTGCAGGATAAAGGCAAATCAAGAATGTATTTTTCAAGAATCAACAGCAGAAATCCAAGACTCCTGTGGAAGTGGCAGCAGATCTGCATGAGGATTACCACCACTGTTTTTCAATGAGACTAATCAGTGCCTGAATCCTCATCAAATCCTTAAGGGGATTTTCCAGTTTCAGGATTTTGATGGCCTGTCCTTGCCTTCACTGTGGCCTCTTCATTTTTTACATGGTGCAATCTACCTTCACTTGATAGCGGTGGTGCACGATTTGCAGGTTCAACCCCATACAATACTGCACAACATGCTGCTATTAAGTAGATGGCCTCATCTACATATATAATGAAGAGGCTGCAGCGCTTGCACAAGTGCCGCTTCCCTTCAAGCTGTTGACTTGTAGGGTTGTTGAGAGTCAGACCCCTTATCTATCTCAGAAAACCCCTTTAAAATGTGTCAAAAAATGAATGAATGAAAGAAAAGAAAAGAAAAGAAAAGAAAAGAAAGAAAGAAAGAAACGAAAGAAAAGAAAGAAAAGAGATAAAGAAAGCAAGAAACGAAAGAAAAGAAAGAAAGAAAGAAAGAAAGAAAGAAAGAAAGAAAGAAAGAAAGAAAGAAAGAAAGAAAGAAAGAAAGAAAGAAAGAAAGAAAGAAAAATAAAAGAATGAAAAATAGAGAAAATATGAGAGGCAGTGATAGAAAAAAGTGAGCGTAAGGACTCTTGCACATGGCCGTATGCCCTCCGAGACATAGGTCTGTGAGTGGGCCATATGTCCCGGAGCGGTATTGATCGTGCGCACGGGAGCGCACAGCATCATAGATTACAATGATCATATGAGTGCGGGACAATGGCCCTAAGAGAGAAAGAACAGAAGAAAAGAGAATTTAAAAAGTGAGAAAGAAAGATAAAAGAAAGCAAGACGCAAATAAGTAAAATAAGGACTGATGGAGAGTGGTGAAGAGAGAGTTAAGGAGGAAACATGGTGACAGCAGGACAGAGAAAGAGAGAAAAGGACAGCGTAAGAAAGGAAATGAGAGTGGACTCTTTGTAGACAGAGAAGGGAACTCCATGCTGTGGGAGGAAGGAGGAGAGCCCTTATTCTACTTCATATTTTCCAAGGCACTAATTATAATGGAAAACTAAAACATTTAGACAGCATTAATATTTTCCTACATTTTTGTTACTTTCTAAAAATGTTATGTTTATCCTTTAAGGCCCCATGCACACGACCGTTCATTTCAATGAGTCTGTTAAAAAATGCGGATGGTCAACCGTTTTTGTTCTGCATCCGTGATCCGTGTTTTCATTCCGTCAAAAAAATAGTGCATGTCCTATTTTTTTCACATTTGCGGACAAGGATAGGCATTTTTACAATGGATCTGCCATAAAAATCGGATCCGATCTGCTACTCCCAGGGCTGTGGAGTCGGTAGATAAATTTTCCGACTCCGACTCCTCAGATTTTGAAACTTCCGACTCCGACTCCTCTGTATTTAATATGCAAATACGAAGCTGTTCCACCAAGTTCTTCTAATCTCCTCTAGCACAGAGAGGTAGTTGAGCAGAAGCTGCTGCCTTCTCCTTTGTGTGCTGATCTTTTGCTTAAGATAGAGCAGTGGGAGGATCCAGGAAGGGGCAGGGGAAGGGGCATTTATTTTAAAACATGATTTTCCTAGTAGAATCCCATAGTCATGTTTAAAATTTAAGCTAACAATCTGAGTTTACATGTTTTATAGCCTTAGCTGAATGATAGCAGTTTTTCAAATGGTTTACAGCTTCAGTCTTGAACTATTGACTATCCATTCCCTTCACTTATACAAGTGTCTCCAGTCCTTAATCAGTTATCAGTGAGAGGCGAGGATAACCATGGGTTCCCTGTAACAGCAGACCACAAGACAATGGAAAGTGTAAGTATTGCCGCTACTTAAAGGGACACTGACAGGCTGATTTTCCAGCTAAAGATATATATATATATATATATATATATATGGTATTCATCAGAGAATTAGGAATAAAACGATACTAATGTTACCCCCAGTTAAGCTGTACTTGTGTTTAAAAAACATTTTAATCTGTATGCAAATTCACTATCTTTGTGCCCAATGGGGCAGCGTCTCCTGCGGCTTTGTGCCCAGCCGCGCCCGAAGTACAGCTTCCCAGCACTGTTCCCCTCGTTATTATTCACTGCACTGGCCTTTTTTTCAGGCTAGCCGAGCGCTGAATTCCTGCGCAGGCGCACGTGTAGAGTGCTGGCAGCAGCCTCGTCTGGCTATGCTGAGGCTGTGCCAGCTTTCTCTCTTCCTCCTCGCTACCTAGTCCTGTCTAGTGCTGCCAGTACTCTACATGTGCACCTGCCCCCTTGGGCACAAAGGTAGAGAATTTGCATATTGATTAAAATGTTTTTAAACACAAGTAAACCTCAACTGGGGGTAACAGTCGTCTAGTTGTATTCCTAATCCTCTGATGAATACCAGCAGATATATCAGCCTGTCAGTGTCCCTTTAACTGCATAGTAAAGCATATGAAAAGCACGCTTCTTCACGGTCACTTAATGTCTTTGTTTAGCGGTAACGTGACGCACTGCATGCATTGGCCTTTATTCTTACAGTAGAGAAGTAACTAATTATAACTTTATCTGAATTGGGACATTTAAACTTGCTTTTTTTTATTCCAATTTTTTTTTATTCCAATTTAAATCTAGTAGGAGTTGGAGTCGGTCCATTTTTTGCCGACTCCGACTCCTCGACTCCTACTCCACAGCCCTGGCTACACCGCTAATTTGCTGTGACTCTGCCATGGATTTTGCTGCAGATTAAATACTTTGCAGGAGCCCAAAATACATAATTTAAAAATCTGCAGAATTTGAAACACCAAGTATATGCAGTGAGAACTTTACACTGTGTCTGAATGTAGGCTTACAATCCTGCAGAATCTACCATTAGTTGTTGCCAATTCTCCAAAAAAAAAAAAAAGTTTAAAAAGGAAAACCAAAAACTTCCAGAAACAGGGCCAAGCATGATGAGTGCCAAAATCTAATCTATCATTATTATAGAAGAGAATATAATATTCCTATGAGTATTACAACACAATGCTTTAAGGGCACTTTCACACTTGCGTTAGGTGAGGATCCGTCTGTTTATTTGCACAGACGGATCCGCACCTATACTGCAAACGTTTGTATCCGTTCAGAACGGATCCATTTGCATTAGTTAAAAGAAAAATGACAAAGTCCAAAACGGGGAACGGATCCGTTTTCAAATGCACCATATTGTGTCATTGAAAGCGGATCCATCCCCATTGACTTGCATTGTAATTAAAAACGGATCCGTTAAGCTCCGCCTCTTCAGACGGACACCAAAAGGCTGCATGCTGCCTTTTGGTGTCCCCCTCCAAAACAGAATAGAAGTGGAGCGGAGCCGAACTGATGCATTCTGAACTGATCCTTATCCATTCAGAATGCATTGGGGCTTAACTGATCCGTTTTGGACCGTTTGTGAGAGCCCTGAAACGGATCTCAGAAACGGAATCCAAAACGCTAGTGTGAAAGTACCCTAAAACTGAAAAAAATCTTCACTGACATTAACCACCTATTTTCCCCCATTTAAATTAAATATGTGGTAGAGCAGAAGGCATGGCACAGGAGACTAATGGAGGTAGGTAGTATAGTGCTGTGAAAGGCTGGTGGCACTGCTTGACTACTGGGCCATAGAGGCGGTTCTATTCTGTGAGGGTAGGCACTACTGTGATTTACTATCAGAGCACATTGTTGTGACTTGTATTGCGTGGAATACTTCTACGACCTACTGCCGAGGGAAATGCTGAATACAGTTGGGGACGCTGATGTGACTACTGGGGTCAATAGCTATGATAACTCTGGATGTCATGTGACTGAATTGGGGGCTTGTTAGCTTGGATTCTCAAATAATGGTTTGCAATGCACCTGCTTTTTATTTGGATCCCAGAAGGTTTAGAGAATTTTTTTTTTCCTTTCCTGTTGAATTTGATATTAGTTATGGGGGAAAAAGCAGGAGGCACCACAACATAGCAGCGATACCTCAGCCACCGTCCTTACGGAGTCTTTAAAGGCTATGGGCACCTCAGGGACAATTTTAGTTATTGAATTGGCTTGGTCTGTAGCCCCTCTTTCTCTCTTTGCCCTCCTGCACAGAAACCTAAGAGGACATCACTACGGTGCCCATAAATTAAAAGCAAAAAGAATATAATATCAAGAGAGTTCACGAGAGCAGGGAGTCTACAGACCGAAACAAAGAATATTTGGAATAAATGTTACTCTGATTGGGAGAGCGGCCTTCAATGTATGAGAATACATGCAGAAGATGGAGAAGAAAGGAGAAAAATGAGTTTATTCCAAAGGTGTCCATCGTTTTTCAAGCAAGGTATGCACGGCCCCTAGACAAGCTCCCTTCAAACGCATTCTTATTTAATAGACATCTGAACTGAATATGGATTATCCAGCTTTACTGTTCATGTGGCATAGCCATGACGTGGATGCCATGAGTTAAAGGTTATGTTTGTGGGTTAACAGCTTGACTTTACAGTGAGAGATCATAGCAACTCATTAATAAATGGAAGGATGGCACATTGCTTTTAATAAGGTGAGAATGAAATGCCGGGGCTATAAAGAAAATGTGATGGGGAAAACAGATGGAAATCTATTATGGGGCTGAACGTACTGAAAATTACAGAACGGGTTAAACCTGAGCTAAGTGTAAGATACAAACTATTAGACAGGCTGGATCCTGCTACCCAAGATGGAGCCGCGAATCACAGGCTGTAATGTTACACAAGTTTCCTTAGGGGTTCGCACGTTTCTATACAACTAAAATTGCTTAGGAACACACACAGTGAGATAACCCATGCGGACCGATAAACAAATTGCTTTACTTGGAAACTAATAACAGCTTCAACAATACCACTGAGGTTTCTAGTATGGAAACCTCTGTGTGAAGCTGATGAAAATGGATCACAGGCAAAACAGTAGGCATAGATAATTGGATTTCACTGTACTGCGTATGAATTCAAATAAACATCCATGTTAGAAAACAAGCATTGTTATGCAGGCCGGAGAACGTGCAAGTTAAAAAGCATGTTATTTTCTGCTTTACTGCAACTGGGTAACGGGGGATTAATGAAATGCGATAATAAATAGCAGATGGGGGGCCGCCATACAGTTACAGGGAAGATAAATCTCAATTACAAACTAGGATGACTCTTATTTTACTTCTATAAAACATGTCCATCCATCCACACGTCTCCATTTCACATTTTGTATCTTCAATCACAAAAAATAAAAATAGTAAATTAAAGACAGAAAATACATGTATTTGTGAGAATCAAAAGGTTGAGACATCCCACCAGAGTAAGTTTATGTCTATGGACAGCATCTGCATGGTTACTGCAGCGCTACTGCCATAACCAGGCACGGCCACTAAACAGTGTATGGCAGCGCTACTGCCGTAACCAGGCACGGCCACTAAACAGTGTATGGCAGCGCTACTGCCGTAACCAGGCACGGCCACTAAACAGTGTATGGCAGCGTTACTGCCATAACCAGGCACAGCCGCTAAACAGTGTATGGCAGCGCTACTGCCGTAACCAGGCACGGCCACTAAACAGTGTATGGCAGCGCTACTGCCATAACCAGGCACGGCCACTAAACAGTGTATGGCAGCGCTACTGCGTAACCAGGCACGGCCACTAAACAGTGTATGGCAGCGCTACTGCCATAACCAGGCACGGCCACTAAACAGTGTATGGCAGCGCTACTGCGTAACCAGGCACGGCCACTAAACAGTGTATGGCAGCGCTACTGCCATAACCAGGCACGGCCACTAAACAGTGTATGGCAGCGCTACTGCCATAACCAGGCACGGCCACTAAACAGTGTATGGCAGCGCTACTGCCGTAACCAGGCACGGCCACTAAACAGTATATGGCACTATGATGGCAGCGCTACTGCCATAACCAGGCACGGCCACTAAACATTGTATGGCACTATGATGGCAGCGCTACTGCCATGACTAGGCACGACCGCTAAACAGTGTATGGCAGCGCTACTGCCGTAACCAGGCACGGCCACTAAACAGTATATGGCAGTGTTACTGCCGTAACCAGGCACGGCCACTAAACAGTATATGGCACTATCAGGGCTGTGGAGTCGGAGTCCGAGGCAATTTTGGGTACCTGGAGTCGGAATCGGCAAAAAATGGACCGACTCCGACTCCTACTAGATTTAAATTGGAATAAAAAATAATTGGAATAAAAAAAAAGCAAGTTTAAATGTCCCAATTCAGATAAAGTTATAATTAGTTACTTCTCTACTGTAAGAATAAAGGCCAATGCATGCAGTGCGTCACGTTACCGCTAAACAAAGACATTAAGTGACCGTGAAGAAGCGTGCTTTTCATATGCTTTACTATGCAGTTAAAGGGACACTGACAGGCTGATATATCTGCTGGTATTCATCAGAGGATTAGGAATACAACTAGACGACTGTTACCCCCAGTTGACGTTTACTTGTGTTTAAAAACGTTTTAATCAATATGCAAATTCTCTACCTTTGTGCCCAAGGGGGCAGGCGCACATGTAGAGTACTGGCAGCACTAGACAGGACTAGGTAGCGAGGAGGAAGAGAGAAAGCTGGCACAGCCTCAGCATAGCCAGACGAGGCTGCTGCCAGCACTCTACACGTGCGCCTGCGCAGGAATTCAGCGTTCGGCTAGCCTGAAAAAAAAGGCCAGTGCAGTGAATAATAACGAGGGGAACAGCGCTGGGAAGCTGTACTTCGGGCGCGGCTGGGCACAAAGCCGCAGGAGAAGCTGCCCCATTGGGCACAAAGATAGTGAATTTGCATACAGATTAAAATGTTTTTTAAACACAAGTACAGCTTAACTGGGGGTAACATTAGTATAGTTATTCCTAATTAACATAGAAACATAGAATGTGTCGGCAGATAAGAACCATTTGGCCCATCTAGTCTGCCCAATATGCTGAATACTATGGATAGCCCCAGGCCCTATCTTATATGAAGGATGGCCTTATGCCTATCCCATGCATGCTTAACCCCTTAAAGACGAAGGGCGTACATGTACGCCCTTCGTCCGGACTTTAAAGATGGCGCCCGCTCCCGCACGGAGCGGGCTCATGAGCTGCGGGTAAACGCTTGATTTATCAAGCTGACACCCGCAGCTCATGTCCGCGACCGGCAGCGATGCCGATCGCGGACATTTAACCCTCAGATGCCGTGGTCAATCCTGACCACGGCATCTGATCAGCACAAAACCGAAAGTTTCACTTTCGGTTTGTGCTCCGGCTCCCTGATGGCCACAAGGGGAGCCGAGCATCATTTAGTACCCTAGGTTTCTGTGAATGAAACCTAGGGTACTACAAGTATTCCTATGGAGCCTATGACTGTAATAGGCTCCATAGGAAATATCGTGATTTCTCATATATTCCAATGCTATTGCATTGGAATATATGAGAATAGCAATCTGATGATTGCATCTTATAGTTCCCTATGGGAACTATAAGAAAGTGGTAAAAAAAAAAAAAACTAGTTTAAAAAATAAAAAATAAAATAAAAAAAATATAAAAATTCAAATCACCCCCCTTTCCCCAAAATGAAAATAAAATAAATAAAAAAATAAAAAAATTACGGTAAACATAAAAACGGAAAGAAAGCGTCCAAATGGCTAATTCGCCATTTTTGGACGCTTCATTTCCTAAAAAAAAATGAATAAAAAGTGATCAAAACATCATACGCACCCCATAATGTTATCAATTAAAAGTTCAGATTGCCCCGCAAAAAATGAGCCCCTACACTGCTCCGTACGCATAATTACAAAAAAGTTATAGGGGTCAAAACATGGCGACAAAAAAATGAAATAAAAAAATTCCCACTTTTAATTTTTTTCACTATCAAAACGCAAGAAAAACTATACATATTAGGTATTGCCGGATTCGTACTGACCTGAAGAATAAAATTAACCAGTCAGTTTTATCGCAAATCGAACGTTGTAATTTAAAAACCCGTAAAACTGTGGTGAAATTGCTTTTTTTCTGCAATTTCACCCCATTTGGAATTTTTTTCCCGTTTCCCACTACATCACATGCAAAAATAAATGGTAGCGTTAAAAAGTACAACTTGCCCCGCAAAAAACAAGCCGTCATATGGCTATGTGAGCGGAAATATAAAAATGTTATGGCTTTTGGAAGGCAGGGAGCGCAAAACAAAAACGCAAAAATCCCAAAACCCCCGGTCCTTAAGGGGTTAAACTCCTTCATTGTATTTGCAGCTACCTCTTCTGCAGGAAGGCTATTCCATGCGTCCACTACTCTCTCAGTGAAATAATTCTTCCTGATATTACTTTTAAACCTTTGCCCCTCTAATTCCCTGATGAATACCAGTATATATATATATATATATATCTTTAGCTGGAAAATCAGCCTGTCAGTGTCCCTTTAAGGAGCGGCAATACTTACACTTTCCATTGTCTTGTGGTCTGCTGTTACAGGGAACCCATGGTTATCCTAGCCTCTCACTGATAACTGATTAAGGACTGGAGACACTTGTATAAGTGAAGGGAATGGATAGTCAATAGTTCAAGACTGAAGCTGTAAACCATTTGAAAAACTGCTATCATTCAGCTAAGGCCATAAAACATGTAAACTCAGATTGTTAGCTTAAATTTTAAACATGACTATGGGATTCTACTAGGAAAATCATGTTTTAAAATAAATGCCCCTTCCCCTGCCCCTTCCTGGATCCTCCCACTGCTCTATCTTCAGCAGAAGATCAGCACACAAAAGAGAAGGCAGCAGCTTCTGCTCAACTACCTCTCTGTGCTAGAGGAGATTAGAAGAACTTGGTGGAACAGCTTCGTATTTGCATATTAAATACAGAGGAGTCGGAGTCGAGGAGTCGGAAGTTTCAAAATCTGAGGAGTCGGAGTCAGACAATTTATCTACCGACTCCAGAGCCCTGGGCACTATGATGGCAGTGCTACTGCCATGACCAGGCACGGCCACTAAACAGTGTATGGCAGCGCTACTGCCATAACCAGGCACGGCCACTAAACAGTGTATGGCAGCACTACTGCCATAACCAGGCACGGCCACTAAACAGTGTATGGCAGCGCTACTGCCGTAACCAGGCACGGCCACTAAACAGTATATGGCAGCGCTACTGCCGTAAGCAGGCACGGCCACTAAACAGTGTATGGCAGCGTTACTGCCATAACCAGGCACGGCCACTAAACAGTAAATGGCAGCACTACTGCCATAACCAGGCACGGCCACTAAACAGAATATGGCAGCGTTACTGCCGTAACCAGGCACGGCCACTAAATAGTATATGGCAGCGTTACTGCCGTAACCAGGCATGGCCACTAAACAGTATATGGCACTATGATGGCAGTGCTACTGCCATAACCAGGCACGGCCACTAAACATTGTATGGCGCTATGATGGCAGCGCTACTGCCATGACCAGGCACGGCCGCTAAACAGTGTATGGCAGCGCTACTGCCATAACCAGGCACGGCCACTAAACAGTGTATGGCAGCACTACTGCCATAACCAGGCACGGCCACTAAACATTGTATGGCAGCGTTACTGCCATAACCAGACACGGCCACTAAACAGTATATGGCAGTGTTACTGCCGTAACCAGGCACGGCCACTAAACAGTATATGGCACTATGATGGCAGCGCTACTGCCATAACCAGGCACAGCCACTAAACATTGTATGGCGCTATGATGGCAGTGCTACTGCCATGACCAGGCACGGCCGCTAAACAGTGTATGGCAGCGCTACTGCCATAACCAGGCACGGCCACTAAACAGTGTATGGCAGCGCTACTGCCATAACCAGGCATGGCCACTAAACAGTATATGGCAGCGCTACTGCCATAACCAGGAACGGCCACTAAACAGTATATGGCAGCGCTACTGCCATAACCAGGCATGGCCACTAAACAGTATATGGCAGCGCTACTGCCATAACCAGGCACGGCCACTAAACAGTGTATGGCAGCGTTACTGCCATAACCAGGCACGGCCACTAAACAGTATATGGCAGCACTACTGCCATAACCAGGCACGGCCACTAAACAGTATATGGCAGCGTTACTGCCATAACCAGGCATGGCCACTAAACAGTATATGGCACTATGATGGCAGCGCTACTGCCATAACCAGGCACGTCCACTAAACATTGTATGGCACTATGATGGCAGCGCTACTGCCATGACCAGGTACGGCCACTAAACATTGTATGGCACTATGATGGCAGCACTACTGCCATAACCAGGCACTGCCACTAAACAGTGTATGGCAGCGCTACTGCCATAACCAGGCACGGCCACTAAACAGTGTATGGCAGCGCTACTGCTGTAACCAGGCACGGCCACTAAGCAGTGTATGGCAGCGTTACTGCCGTAACCAGGCACGGCCACTAAACAGTATATGGCAGCGTTACTGCCGTAACCAGGCACGGCCACTAAACAGTGTATGGAGATGTGGGGTTCCGGTGAAGCTGATAACAGGAGGTAAGTCAGAAGCCATCAATCTGATATGGATGACCTATCCTAAAAGCATATTTATTTCTGCACTTTAATATGTATGTACTTTTTTTTTTCAGTTTGAAAACAAAGGAAAAACGACAGAAACGTGGTATCGCCATAGTGGGCTCACAAGCTTGATGCGGTTGGGATCGAAGATAACTCCATTTCCGGTCATTCAACCCCTCGAATGCTCCGTGTGCCTATATCTCATGTGACTACTGCAGCCGATTACTGGCCTGAGATACACACGCCACACTTTTCAGAAAAAAAAAAAAAAATTGTGAAAACCATGTATCATTTTCTTTTAATTTCATACTTGCTACTTTGTGTTGGTCAATCACATAAAATCCCAAAAAAAAAAACATTTAAGTTTGTGGGTGTAACGTAAAAGAATGTGGAAAAGCTCAAAGGGTATGAATACTTGGCCCTGTATATACTATATATAAAGGTATATATGTGTGTATATATACTGTATGTCTGTGTATAGCAACACCCAAAAACCGCAGATCTACAACTCCGAGCTGATCTTCTGTAGAATATCAGCCGCTCGGTTATTGTGTGCCCGCTCGGTCTCTTCAGCCTCCCTGAATTGTTTCTAAAAGCTGTGATTTAGCCTGGTGGCAGCCATCAAGGTCCATTGACATGCATCAGGAGTCCTCCCATCTTGTAGCCTGCCATGGCAACTGTCCTAGCAACAACAAAAAATTGAGGTCAACACTGCTGTCTTGCTACATGAATGCAAAAATCTACATAAAATATGATTTAACGCCGAAGAAATTTACATATTAAAATTAGCTTCTCATCACTGAAGGCAGAACGCTGCTCATAGAAAGAGAAACACAATAGTGTCTCATACAAATAACTGAAAGGAGTGACAATGACACAGTACGGACCCCAGCATGTAAATACACAGAGCAATGCAATCCCATCAGGGATCCCTAGAGAGGAATGTAGTAACTGGTACCGTACGTGTGTCATCGGCTCAGATATAGCCATCGATAGTGAGACTCATCAAGCTTCACCCAATGTGCTGCTCCTCCACTCTCCATAACAGATCGGGCCGATTCAGGGGACCCCCTGCATAACATCAAAAGGCTCTAATAACGACATTTACTAATCATGTCAGCCGGTGAAGGGGGCATAACAAAAGACAAAACAGCAGCACAGAGGGGTAAAACAGCGGATAGTGGGTGCAGGCTACTTAAAAGGGTTATGCCATGATTGATGTAACCAGCCCTGTATCTCACATGGGTCTAGAGATCTCCCCATTCATTGCTCCAATCGTTCTGTTAGATTTTTTTCAGACTAGCAGCTCAAGGGGAGTGTCCTTTCTGATGTGGCTCTTTCCCTGTAACGGTCACAGCTTCTAATAGAAGATATGGCTGGTGACAGAAGAAGATTTAAATCGAGTGTGTGTGAGCATCTCAGTGAAGTGGATGGAGAAATAAGGCCCAAAATGAAAAAGTAAGGCCCCTTTCACACGAGCGAGTTTTCTGCGCAGGTGCAATGCGTGACGTGAACGCACCCGCACCATCGCTGAATCCTGACCCATTCATTTCAATAGGTTTGTGCAGATGAGTATTGCTTTTCATGCATCACTTCTGCGTAGCATAAAGATCGCAGCATGTTCTATTTTCTGCGTTTTTCACGAAAAAAAAGTAGGCATACAGAAGTGCGGATGCAATGCGTTTTTACTGATGGCTGCTAGGAGATGTTGTTTGAAAACGTTCAGTTTTTTATCACGCGCGTGAAAATGCATCAAAACACATTGCACCCGCGCAGTAAAAACTGAACGCAATCGCAGACAAAACTGACTGAACTTGCTTGCAAAATGGTGCGAGTTCCACTGAACGCACCCAGAGCCAATCCGTCACGCTCGTGTGAAAGAGGCTTAAAGGAGGCAATAGATTCAGCGCTCACAGTAAATGCTCAGTTGATTCGCCTCTCTAAAGCCCTGTCCCTGTAAGAGCTGAAAGTGGGTGAATAAACGGACCATTTACATGGGGTGCTGCTTCCATCATAACGACCCTAAACAAGGCCCAAGTCTGCCAAAATCTACCATTATGGAGGACACAATTACTCACACCCGTTGACATTTGTTTCATTCCATCCTAATCCTTCTTGCAATAAAACCTTTTGTTACGGCTCACGCACACAAACGTATTTTCTTTCTTTCTTTTCTTTTAATTTCAATGGGTCCGCAAAAAACAAAAAAACAAAAACAAAGTCCGCATGGAAAAAAAAAAAATAGAACATGTCCTATTATTGTCCATATAACGGACAAGGATAGTACTATTCTATTAGGGGCCAGTTGTTCAGTTTCGCAAAATACGGAATGCACATGGACGTAAAGCGTATTTTTTGCAGATCCGTGTTTTGTAGACCGCAAAATACATAAGGCCATGTGCACGAGCCCTTAAAGGGGTATTTTATATGGCATATCCACATCAGATATCTTTGAAGCTACAGTAAATAGTGTTAGCGAAGCTGAATTGAAGTTTGTCATTTTTACCATGATACTCGCCGCATTCTTCCACTGTGCAGGGGTAAACCGCCACTATAATGCACGGAGAAGGCACATGGGTGCGTGCAGATCATGGAAAGGACTTCATCAGTCCTCTCGGTGCATTAGAGTGCCAGTGGAAGCACACAGCCGGGGAACGGGGGGAATATCAAGATGAAAATGACAAATTCTGATTCAGGCTCTCAAACACTATTCAAGGTTTACTGTAGCTTGAAAAGCAAATTCAGATGAATGCTGTATGTGTTGGTGTGAGGCAAATGACACTAAGGGGCGATGAAATCACAGCGCAAAGGCTTAGTCATAACAGTAGACACAAAAAAAATAAGTTCAAACAGTACAAAAACTACAATGCCGAATCCTTCCAGGCTACACCACAAAGTGGTTTTCATGCCCCTACGGAGATTCTTGGTCATAATAGTTTCCCAATACGTATTGAAGGCTGTCCTTACGTAACTCAATATTCAATACAAGTTACAGAATCATGCATCGTATTCATTTGTAGTTATGTGTGTGGGGGCGTTAATAGCTCACGTGTGCTCGAACAGTTCTGCGATCAGTCATTTCAGAAGAGTTTATTACAGAGAATTTCATTCAAAAAGAAAATGTCCATTGTTAATAGATGCTTTTTCAAGAGGTCACACCTGTGTAAGTTTCTGCAATAGTATGTAGAGAAGGAAATTATTGCTGGGTAAAACCAAGGGTAGACTGGTCATAGACCCTACAGGAAAATTTATCGTGTGCCAATGCCCAGGGGACTGCTCAAGCTGTAGGGCACATAAAGATCTGATGCCCTCAGGGGCGGCCGCAGGATTCAACTGTATAGTTGTCCTCAGGACAGTGATACAGATAAATATGTCAGGGAGGGCAGCAGTATTTTATGCTGCACTGTGGTATTTGGTTCTGCTGGGGTGGTATTTCGTGGTGCACTAAGGTATTGCCGATCACTGCCTATATCTGTTGGCCCTGCCATTTGTGTTGCCCTGTCTTCTGTCAATTTGGATTTACCTAAAACATAGGGCCACTTTAAAGTCCCAGTCCACCCCTGCTTAATAATCAAAAACATTAAATGGTTGTCTATTCACTAAAATAAAATGGATTAAAGATTTGTTTGGGCACAATTTCATTGTCCAACCCATAAGAGTCCATTTCTCATTTTGACTCAAGGATCTGCTCTGTCCCCTAGTCCTGACATGATCAATAGCGCACCTTCCGTGATACACGGGTTGCGCTTCTGCTAGCCCCGCTCCCCTTTGATGGAATCTGAATGTAATGCAGTCTAGCATATAATCAGGCTGTGAGGTGGGAAAATGAGGAAGCAGATCATAATGGCATGCTAGCAACAATCGCTCCAACAGCTACGTCACTAATCCCATTCCACCTGAGCTAACATCAGGGCAGATTGGCCATAGACCTTACAGGGAACTGTCCCGATGGCAGATGCTCAGTGGGTCGCCCAAACCCCCATCTCTGCCACTGGCTGGGTACATAATAAGCTCTCAGTGGTAATTAACTATGTGAGAATCAGATACTCATGTACGCAGCCAGTGACATGCCCTCCAGAATTCAACTATGTCCTGCATCTCACCTCCTAAGCACCCTACTCCATATCTTAATCAGACAACTGGAGGAGGAGGACAGAAAATGGTCTCTATTGATGGCCACCTCAGAGGGAAAGCTTTTGGGACAATATATTGTGCGGCACTGTGGTATTTCGCACTATGGTATTGTTGACCCCCAACTTTTGTTGCCCGCCTCCTATCAATTTAGACCCTCCTACAATATGGGGACACTTTGGTATTTTTTTCCAGGGCCACTTTAGGTTCCCAATCCACCCCTGATGGAATGAGCTTTGCCACGTAGCTGTCGGAGATGGTGTGGCTAGCATGCCATCATGATCTGCTTTGCTCACTGAGTTGAATGGCTGCATACATGAGATATAATATGAGATATACAGATACACAGAATCTCATATTTTTGTAAATATTTTATTATATCTCTTCATAGGACAACACTGAAGATATGACACTTTGATGCAATGTAAAGTAGTCAGTGTACAGCTTGTATAACAGTGTAAATGTGTTGTGCCCTCAAAATAACTCATCTCACAGTCATTAATGTCTAAACCGCTGCAAACAAAAGTGAGTAAAGTGAAAATGGCCAGATTGGGCCCAAAGTATCAATATTGTGTGTGGCCACCATTTTTACTAGCACAGCCTTAACTCTCTTGGGCATGGAGTTCACTAGAGCTTCACAGGTTGGCACTGGAATCCACTTCCACTCTTCCATGATTATATCACGGAGCTGGTGGATATTAGAGACCCTGTGCTCCTCCACCTTCCATTTGAGGATGCCCCACAGATGCTCAATGGGGTTTAGGTCTGGAGACAAGCTTGGCCAGGTACACTGTATATACAAAAATAGACTGCTGCACTCCAGATGCATGGAAAAACTAAAAGTGATTATTTCCCTCATGTTCACAGTAGCAACATGTCAGTCCTATCACAGGACCCTTCTGAAGATGGACTGAAGCTTCCTTAAGCAAGGACTGAAACGTTACTGCTGTGAACATGGGTGAATAAATGCATATATCTGGAGTGCTGCGGTATGTTATTGCATATGGTTATTTGAATCATGGTCGGGATTAAGTATGATGGCACTTCTCTATGATTCTCATAGCCTGTGAGAGTGCGTGTGCGTTCTCTCGCGCGCGTTCTCTCCCTCTCTCGCGCGTTCTCTCCCTCTCCCGCGCGTTCTCTCCCTCTCCCGCGCGTTCTCTCCCTCTCCCGCGCGTTCTCTCCCTCTCCCGCGCGTTCTCTCCCTCTCCCGCGCGTTCTCTCCCTCTCCCGCGCGTTCTCTCTCTCCTCTCCCGCGCGTTCTCTCCCTCTCCCGCGCGTTCTCTCCCTCTCCCGCGCGTTCTCTCCCTCTCCGCGCGTTCTCTCCCTCTCTCGCGCGTTCTCTCTCTCCCCTCTCTCGCGCGTTCTCTCTCTCTCGATCTCTCTCTCTCCCTCTCTCGCATTCTCTCTCTCTCCTCTCTCTCGCATTCTCTCTCTCTCTCTCGTCTCTCATTCTCTCGTTCTCTCCCTCTCTCTCGCGTTTCTTCTCTCTCTCTCTCTCTCGCTTTCTCCTCTCTCTCTCGCGTTCTCTCCTCTCTCTCTCTCTCGCGTTCTCTCCCTCTCTCTCGCGTTCTCTCTCTCTCTCGCGTTCTCTCTCTCTCTCTCGCGTTCTCTCTCTCTCTCTGCGTTCTCTCTCTCTCTCGCGTTCTCTCTCTCTCTCTCGCGTTCTCTCTCTCTCTCTCTCGCGTTCTCTCTCTCTCTCTCTGCGTTCTCTCTCTCTCTCTCTCTGCTCTCTCTCTCTCTCTCTCTCGCGTTCTCTCTCTCTCTCGCGTTCTCTCTCTCTCTCTCTCTCGCGTTCTCTCTCTCTCTCTCTCTCTGCGTTCTCTCTCTCTCTCTGCGTTCTCTCTCTCTCTCTTCGCGTTCTCTCTCTCTCTCTCGTTCTCTCTCTCTCGTTCTCTCTCTCTCTGCGTTCTCTCTCTCTCTCTCGCGTTCTCTCTCTTCTGCTTTCTCTCTCGCGTTCTCTCTCTCTCTCGTTCTCTCTCTCTCTCGCGTTCTCTCTCTCTCTCGCGTTTTCTCTCTCTCGCGTTTCTCTCTCTCTCTCGCGTTCTCTCTCTCTCTCGCGTTCTCTCTCTCTCTCGCGTTTCTCTCTCTCGCGTTCTCTCTCTCTCTCGCGTTCTCTCTCTCTCGCGCTTCTCTCTCTCGCGTTCTCTCTCTCTCTCGCGTTCTCTTCTCTCTCTCTCTCTGCGTTCTCTCTCTCTCTCGCGTTTCTCTCTCTCTCGTTCTCTCTCTCTCTCGCGTTCTCTCTCTCTCTCTCGTGTTCTCTCTCTCTCGCGTTCTCTCTCTCTCTCGCGTTCTCTCTCTCTCTCGCGTTTCTCTCTTCTCTCTCTCGCGTTCTCTCTCTCTCTGCGTTTTCTCTCTCTCGCGTTCTCTCTCTCTCTCTCTCGTCGTTTCTCTCTCTCTCTCTCGCGTTCTTCTCTCTCTCTCGCGTTCTCTCTCTCTCTCGCGTTCTCTCTCTCTCTCTCGCGTTCTCTCTCTCTCTCTCGTTTCTCTCTCTCTCGCGTTCTCTCTCTCGCGTTCTCTCTCTCTCTCGCGTTCTCTCTCTCTCTCGCGTTCTCTCTCTCTCTCGCGTTCTCTCTCTCTCTCGCGTTCTCTCTCTCTCAAAATTTTCTAAAAGAACATGCAATGAAATTTGCAGCAAAACACTGATTTGTAAAATGCTATTTTAGACAGAATAAAACAGAGTAATACAAACCTGCAGCTGGACAGTATTGTGCTGCAGACCTCCAACAATTGGGCTAAACCTGGCAATTCCCCTTTCTTCTGCTGCTGTGGTTATTGCATCCAAGACTTTTTCAAGACTAAAAGGAGACAGGATACATCAGAGTGAGAGATAAAAATGTCATTGTAACAAACAACCAACACAAAAATTCAAAATCAATTTATAACACTAAAAAAAAAAAAGTATAAACTTAGCAGATTGCTGCAAGGACACAGCAAAGTTTATGGTGACAGCGATGTTTGTTATCGTCTTGTTTCAGTATTCTTCATAAATTCACCAAATCTAATTAAATCACTTCAAGCAGATGGCTAGGAACAGAGAACATAAGAAATCCCAATTCACTCCTGAACAGAAGTGAGGGAAAAATATTTATTGCATGTTAACAGTGTACTCCTGTCCTGTAAGAGATACACTACCAAACGAGACATAATTAATTCACTTTTCAAAGGTAAAAGCTTACCATGTGATTGTGGAATATCTCCCAGGTGAGGCAAAGCAATTACAGTGTAATTTTTATTGATGAGAACACATTAACTTGTAACTATTAAGAAAAAAATAAAGAACCCTTAAAAACGACAGTCTTTGTTACAGGAAATATCTGGAATGCAAACCAACGCGGTGTCTCATCAGTGAGCATCCTAATACAATGTGCTACAAGGCGCCGGTGAATAAATATTTAGCCGTGACAAAACGCATCCCCAGCGCAGCTGTCTGTAAGGAGACGTGTCATTAAACCTAATCGACCAAGAAGCAATGTACTTACATGTTCTCCTCCCCAACAATGCATATAGCAGACAATAACTTCACTACATCCGTCATCATATTCGCTTGTTTAGGATCCATGGCTTTGGCCAATAATGAAAGACTCCTTTCTTCTCCCATGATTCTTTCCAATCCATACTGAAATAAAATATGGTTATGTTTGGGGGTATTTCCATGTTATCAAGGCTTATAATTGGTTTATTATATTAGGATAGGTGAGGGCAGAGGTCACAACGCCTGTACAGGTAATTTTCCACTTTACAAAAAGTATTTCTACCCATGACACTTTCTTTGGTCCGATGCACTGTATCAGCGCAGTCTGAGCAGCAGGAGCTGTACAGGTCTCACTGGCTGCACTGATACTGTGCTTCGGATCATGGCAGAAGCTTGTTCTGACTGAAGGCGGGATACAGACCTGACATGACTATGTCCAATATACTGTGCTTAATAGACTGCCCGTCACTGTGACAGTGAAAGGCTTTATATAACATATTAGTATAAAAGGCATACAATGCATTATAAAAACTATGACACCTACTGGGACTAAAAAATAATAATAATAATAATAATAATAATAATAATAATTATGAGTTAATAAAGTTTATTTAAAACAATTCCATAAGAAGTGGTTTTATTTTTTAAAAGTGGTTAAAAAAAACACATACATATATGATATTGGACCGTGTTTGCAGGAGCCCATATTACATACATAAAATATGCAACAAAATTTGCAATCAATACAGAATTATTGTCCCCACCCCCAAAATTAATAAGTGTTAATCAATAAGTTCCAAGTGCCTCAAAAATGGTACCAATGAAAACTACATCTAGCTTCGCAAAAAAAGCCCTCATACAGCTACATAAATGAGTTCTGGTTCTTGCAATGCAGCGACATAATGAAGTGTGCTATTACAGTGTAAAGGAAGTAAAGCATAAACACATAAAACATTGCATAATTTGTGTCATTATACTCCTACTGACCCACAGAATAACAGTAACACGCTAGTTATGCCGCACAGTGACATCATAAATCTAAAGTACAAAAAACATTGGCGGAGCGACTTCCCCCCCTAAACGGATAATATAATTTAATATATGTACCCCAAAATGGTGTCACTAAAAATAGAATTCCACCCGCAAAAAAAAAAAAAAAAAAAATTAACAGAATATTTTTTTTTTTTTTTAAAGAGTTATGTCCAGGAAAAAAAAATTGCACTTATTCCATACCTTTTGGCTGAAAATACTCCTCAAAAATGCTTAGGAGTATTTCACTCTTCCAGAAATAAGTAGTGTGACCACTGGGTGTGGGACTAACCTCTAGTCCTGCTAATTCAAATTCCCTTCCACACTCTATACACATCAGCAGTCCTGGTAACCCACTGTACAGAGACTTGCAACACTGCCTTCTCATTTTGAGGCTAGTGGAGATAGAGGTCTCAACCATAGGGTTGAGCGGACATCTATTCTGCACAAGGTACGGACAAGTCCTGTGGGATCCATGCCTGATTCATTTTAATAAACGTGAGCTTGTCCACATTGGCTGCGGACAGACGACTGCGATTGTCTGTAATGACGCCACCCTGCCATGCTAAACACACGTTCAGACAATACACTGGCTGCGAGGCAGGCCAACACCTCCAAGACGTAAAGGGCAAGCTCAGGCCATGTGCCCAATTTGTAGACCCAGAAGTTGAATGGGGCAGAACCATCAGTCAGTACGTGTAGGCGTGTGCACATGTACTGTTCCACCATGTTGATGAAATGCTGCCTCCTGCTAAGACATTCCATATCTGCTGGTGGTGCTGGTTGTTAATGTGTGCTGACAAAGCTTTTTCACATTTCGGCCATGCTAACTCTCACTTCTAAGGTGCTGGCGGTGCCCCGGCAACGACTTCCTCCTCCTCTGCCTTCGACTTGTGCTTCCACTGAGCCCCCAGTGTCAGGTGGGAATTCCATCAGCAGAATGTCTACCAGTGTGTGCTTGTAGTCGCGCATCTTCCGATCATGCTCCAGTGACGGAATTAAGGACGGCACATTGTCCTTGTGACGGGGATCCAGCAGGGTGGCCACCCAGTAATCGGCACTGGTTAGAATGTGGGCAATCGTTGCGCAGGCACTGTAGCATGTAGTTGCTCATGTGTACCAGAGGCAACGACAAGCTGTCCTCTGTGGGAGGTGTATCATCTGTGTCCTCTGTATCCCCCACCCCCCAGCCACGCTCCAGTGATGGCCATGAGCTGCTTTGGGTGCCATCCTGCTGTGAACACGGTTCCTCTTCCTCATCATCCTCCAGAACTGTGTCCTCGCTGGACAGTTGTGTACCTGGCCTCTGTTGGTGCAGGAACCCACTCTCCGAGCCACTTGTGAATAACTGGCCTGAAAACCGTGGAAATGATCTCTCTTCGTCCTGTGCCACATCCTCTTCCATCAGCGCCCCAAAGTGTTTTTTCAAGGAGACATAGAAGTGGGCTAATAACGCTGAGGATGGCGTCATCAGCACTGGCCAAGTTGGTGGAGTACTCGAAACAGCACAACAGGGCACACACATCTGGCATGGAGGCCCACTCATTGGTAGTGAAGTAGTGCTGTTCCGCAGAGTGACTCACCCATGTGTGCTGCAGCTGAAACTCCACTATCGCCTAATGTTGCTTGCACAGTCACTCCAGCATGTACAAGATGGAGTTCAGACTTAGCTCCTGAAAGCATGTGATAGGTGAGCTTTACCAACTGTTCACATGGTGCAGTACTGCGTGGCGGCCATTGTTTGCTGCGGCGCTGGCGGGACCCGATGCCATGGTGGCATTGCTGGAAAGCAGGGGTGCTGTTTGGCGGCTGGATCCCGCCGCCCGCCGGTGCGGTGCTGTGGCGGCGGCGGTCACCGGGCGGTGCTGCGCCAAATTTAGAGTAGGACCCACTCTGAGAGGCAACCTTGGCGCGGTGAGTGGGCTTATGCCTTTTGATCAAAATGTACACTAATGCCTCTTTCATAGTATAGGGGGCAGCACAGTAAATATTGCGCCGAGAGGCGATATTAATTTTGCTGAGAAGCAGTTACAAATCAGAAGCTGAACTTGTGGATGTGCGATTCTACCTATTTCTCCTTCTCAGTTTTTTTTTATATGTATAAAAAGGTCTGTCCAGGATCAGCAATCCTCCCACACAGTGCAGGTGTTTTTATTTAGCCTGAGCAAGTATATATAAGTGAAAGGGTTCTACCAGCTCTGAGACTTAGCTCCTGAAAGCATGTGATAGGTGAGCTTTACCAACTGTTCACATGGTGCAGTACTGCGTGGCGGCCATTGTTTGCTGCGGCGCGGCGCTGGGGGGTTGGCGGGACCCGGTGCCATTGCCGGAAAGCAGGGGTGCTGTTTGGCGGCTGGATCCCGCCGCCCGCTGGTGCGGTGCTGCGCCAAATTTAGAGTAGGACCCACTCTGAGAGGCAACCTTGGCGCGGTGAGTGGGCTTATGCCTTTTGATCAAAATGTACACCAATGCCTCTTTCATAGTATAGGGGGCAGTACAGTAAATATTGCGCCGAGAGGAGATATTAATTTTGCTGAGAAGCAGTTACAAATTAGAAGCTGAGCTTGTGGATGTGCGATTCTACCTATTTCTCTTTCTCCGCAAGATGGAGTTCCACCTTGTGGGTACATCGCATATGAGGAGGTGAGTGGAAAGGCCAAAGTTACACTGCAGCACATACAGTGGAGCAGCAGCAGGATTATAACACCGAAAGCGCCCAGTGACAGCCCGCACTTTCTGCAGCAGCTCTGACATATCGGAGTAATTTTTCAGGAACCTCTGCACCACCAAATTGAGCACATGCGCCAGGCAAGGGATGTGCGTCAAACCGGCTAGGCCCAGGGCTGCTACGAGATTTTGCCCGTTATCGCACATCACCAGGCCGGGCTTGAGGCTCAGTGGCAACAACCACTCATCGGTCTGTTGTTCCATGCCCGTCCACAGCTCCTGCGCGGTGGGTGGTTTTTCCCCCAAACAGATGAGTTTCAAAATAGCCAGCTGTTGTTTCCACCTGACTATGCTGAAGTTGGTTGTGCAGGTGTTACGCTGACCAGATGAGGAGGCGGTAGAGGAGGAAGCGGAGTAGGAGTAGGCAACAAGAAACGTTCTGCAATCCTCGGTTGCGGAAGGATATGCGCCAACCTGCTATCTGCCTCATGCCCAGCCTCCACTGCATTTAACCAGTGTGCAGTTAGGGAGATATAACGTCCCTGCCCATGCTTACTGGACCACGTATCAGTGGTTATGTGGACCTTGCCACAGATAGCGTTGCGCAGTGCACACCTGATTTTCTATGCACGTTCGTTGTGCACGGCAGGAGTGGCTCGCCTGGAAAAGTAGTGGCGGCTGTAAGGTTTTTAAAAATCTCCGTCTCCACCAGGCGGAATGACAGCATTTCAAAGGCCAAGAATTTTGAAATGTTGGCATTCAGGGCCTGAGATCGCTGGTGGGTAGAGGGGGTACTTCCTTTTTCTCACCAATGTTTTTGAGGTGTGTACTCCAATGCAGCTTGTGCTTTGCATTTAGATGCCTGGTCATGCAGGATGTGCTCAGGTTTAGAAAATGTATGCCTCGCTTCAGGCCCTGATTGTACTCGTGTCTTCTCGTCAGCACATTGTCTGAAGAACTGCCACGCCAGGGAACTCCTTGGAGCTGGCTTTGTTGTGCTCAGCCCTGGGTGCAGTGGGCAGTAGCAGGCACACTGGCTAGGCGGCAGCCACATTGCTTTTGCACCCTCCTCCCTCTTTTGCTGTGCGGCTGGAGCTGTGGGACCAACACCGCTTTCTCCAAACTGCACACGTCACTCACATGACCTTGATTCCATGTGGGGTCTAGGACCTCATCATCCTCCACATCATCTTCCACCCACTCCCCCCCCCCTCCCCGCCTTCTTTGCCGGTCTGCACACTGCAGAATGCTACAGCAGTTGGCACCTACGTTTTGTCATCATCAGAGACGTGCTGTGGTGGTCCTCCCATATCCCCATCCTGAAACATAAGTGGTTGGGCATCAGTGAATTCAATCTCTCTTACTTCTGGGGCAGGGCTAGGTGGATGGCCATGGGGAACCCTGCCAACAGAGTCATCAAAAAGCATAAGAGTCTGCTGCATGACTTGGGGCTCAGACTGCTTGGTTAATTTGCAAGGGGGAGGGGGGGGGGTGATAAAGACAGATGCCCATGGGCTGCAGGTGCCAACTCTGAGCTTTTAGCACAGGACTGGGTAGGAGACAACTTGAAGAAACTTGAGGCACTGTCAGACACCCAATCTACTACCGCCTCTACTTGTTCTGGCCTCACCATTTGTACACCGGAATTCGGGCCTACAAAATTACGCTGAACGTTCTGCCGCCTATGTGCAACTGAGGAAGGTGTTTCATTTGGGCATGTAGTTGGCACAGATCGACCACGTCCATGTCCACGACCAGGGCCACGTCCCTTATTTGATGCTCTCCTCATTCTTTAAGGTCACCCACCGATGTAACAGATGGATTAACTAGATTTATTTCCCTGTCACGTATGCAGTGCAGGTGTACCCCTCACAAACAATTGGTATATGTCACCCACCGATGTAACAGATTGATTAACTGGATTTATTTCCCCGTCATGTATGCAGTGCAGGTGTACCTCACACTAACAATTGGTATATGTCACCCACAGAACTAACAGATGGATTAAATAGATTTATTTCTCCGTCATGTATGCAGTGCAGGTATACCCCCACACAAACAATTGGTATATGTCACCCACTGATGTAACAGAAGGATTAACTAGATTTTTTCCCCCGTCACGTATGCATTGCAGTTGCACCTCACACAAACAATTGGTATGTGTCACCCACCAATATAACAGATGGGTTAACTAGATTTATTTCCCTGTCATGTAAGCAGTGCAGGTGTACCTCACACAAACAATGGGTATATGTCACGCACCAAACAAACAGACAGATTAACTATTATATTTTAGTGTCAGGGGTACAAAGATGGTGCATTGCACCCACAAATCTCTATAGGTCACCCACAGAAGTAACAGCCAGATTAACTATTAAATTTCTGTGTCAGGGGTGCCAAGATGGTGCATTGTACCCACAAAAGATCGCTATAGGTCACCCACAGAATTAACAGCCAGATTATTTAATATATTTCTGTATCAGGAGTGCAAAGCTGGTGTATTGCACCCACAAAATAATCACTATAGGTCACCCCAGTATAAATTGCCAGATGAGATTCCTAACACTTTCCCTCACTTCAGCTGCCTGCTTCCTGTCCCTGCACTACTCAGAGCTGATAGGCGGTGCTACACGTGATCCAGCATTTATTGAGGCTGGGTCACATGATGCACCGGCCAATCACAGCCACTACTCAACAATAAAATGTCTATACATTAGCTAGTCATGACTTATTCTAGTGATATGCCATTACTTACCATAGAGGTTATACCCTGTAAATAACACCCACATGGGGCATAATATACAGCATAAAAGTACACTGCAGATTTTGCTGCGGATAAGTGGTTGCATTAATTACATGTGGTTTCTGCTGCAAAAATAGCTGCAAATTTCTCCAGCATTTCTGTGCTCTTCTTAGCAAAAGGTGAAATGTGGGGTGGAGATCTGAGGCATAAACTGACATGCTACAGATTTCAAAATGGCTCCACATTTCAATTTAAATTGCAGATATTTGATGAAGCTTGTGGATGACATGTCCCCTTTGCTGGTACTGTACAATGTTGCGGGTTTGCAACACGAATATCTATGATGGCAAATCTGCAGCATTAACATCCATACTTAAAGCATACTTGAATTTTCAAAAATAAAAAAGTTTGCATAATGGCTGTGCTTCTTTGCACAATTGTAACAGTGAAGGAAAAGGTCTGTTTTGGGCTTCCCTAAAGTCTTTTTCAGCCATATTATTCCCTGTTTCAGCTGCACAGCTAGATGCATTTCACTCAGAAGCAAGGGTGTTTCCTTTCTGTGAAATCTTCCAGCACTGTAACATCCTTTCCATTACTTCCCACTATAGTTGTTTCCATCTCCCATCTCCCCCAAGATCATAGAATTGATAAGGAGGAGGAAAGCACACTTACAGATATACAAGGAGGATCCTGTGATTTTCAGAAGTTGTGTAGAAGCAGTTCTTTCATCAGGCTCAGGATTTCAGCTAGCTGTCACCCCCCCCCCCCCATTTCCTATAAGCTGTCTTCTGACTCTCTGTAACTAGGAACAGATCTTGCCAGATAACGAGACTGCAAATTAGTTGGAAGTGAGACCCCTAGTGGCCATGACTACAGCTTTTTTGACTTTACAGGCATATTTTATAAATGACGTGATCTCCTGGTATGTGTTATGTTGCAGATTCTCGGCACAAGACTCACATGCTGTAAATCTCACATAAACATATGTTTGTTTGCAGAACACTTCTTATATACCGCAATGTGTAATATGGGCACCTGAAATGCACAACAAAATACTGGAGGAGATTCACAGTAAATTTATGCAGAAATGACTGCGACGATTCTATTAATTTGAATGGGGTTTGTAGAAATCTGTGTGCTGTAACCAAAGTATCCCCATTCAGATGAATTAAACTAATCTTCAGCTACAGAAATTTCTGTGAAAACCTGCCAGTAGCGTTACGCTACTGCCTCAAATTCATTCTCAAATTGTGGCAAAAAATAGAATGTGTGGCAATTCATTTGGTGTTTTAGACACTTTTTAGGCCTCACAAAAATTATTTTAAAGTATCCAGAAAAGGGTGAAAGTCTAGGAAGAGACATAACATGCTATGACCTAAACATGGGCGTAAAGCGTGCCGATCACAGAGTGGAGTAAGAAAGCGAAATGTGTAAAATACAACCGGGAACATTCACCAAATTTATCATATAGCGTGAGCCACTGTGATAACCATGGTGCAGTTTATGCCGTCTGCTCTAGTTTTATTCAGGGCACTATTAATACAGCCGCCCTACTGTATGGAAAATAAGCCATAAATCATGCAATTATATGACTATTACAGTATAGAAGTTACCTTGTTGTTCATTAATGCCTTCAGGCACTGTATGACTTTGTGTTGAATCCGTTTCTCTATTTTCTCATGTCTGAAATAAATTTGAAAGATGAGTACACAATTAAAAGCAATATTGAAAGGATAGGGGAGCCTTTATGAGGCAGAAAATAATTACCCTAATAAATATTTGTCAAGGATTATTAAAATTTTATGACCTAGAACAAAATCACACTTAAAGCAAGTGCGAATGTTTGTTCTCATGCAAAATAGAATAGTCGTTACCTTAAGTAATAACCCAGCACAAGTTTGTCAATTCAATATTATAATCATTATTTTATATTAAAAAAAAATATAATAATAATAATAAAAATCCCACCACCACAAAGGCAGCAGCCCAGCCCAACGTACTGCCTAACCTGGCTAGGGATAACATAGCTTTAGTGCACCTTTGATTTTTACATAGGGCATAATACACCTTCTGTAAGCTATAAGAAGGGTTTTTTTATGTTCTGCTCAAGCAAAACACTTTCTTAAAGAGGTTCTGAAGCATCAGTAGGGTAACATGACTGCTCTATCCAAAAAAAAAATAAAAAAAAAAGCAAGAAACCAAAACTCCTTAATTGTAGTGTGATTTACATATCACTATAGACACCTGTCAGCACAAAAAAAAATGGATGCAGACACACAGACATGTGGGGGAGGATGAGGGCAGTTTGCCACAGCAGCCATGACCGTTGTAAAACAAGGGAAATGATGATTAAAGGGGTTGAGCAAATGGCATTTATCATGTAGAGAAAGTCAATACAAGGCACTTACTAATGCATGGTGATTGTCCACATTGTCTCCTTTGCTGGCTTCATTCATTTTTCCCATCACATTATACATGGCATATATCCAGGGGTTATGACCACCCTGCAATCCAGTAGCGGTAGTCGTGCTTGCACAGTACAGGAAAAGGCGTCAGTCTCTCTAGTGGCCAGGACTGCGGGAGTGCCCAAAAGCCATAGTTTTTCCAATAGTGTGCAACAAAGTCCACCGCTACGGGATTGCAGGGTGGTCGTAACCACTGGATACGAGCAGTGTGTAATCTGATGGAAAAAATGAATGAAGCCAACAAAGGAGGCAATGTGGACAATCACAATGCATTAGTCAGTGCCTTGTAGTAACTTCCTCTACATGATAAACGCCACTTGCTGGAGTGAGACAACCCGTTTAATCATCATTTTCGTTGTTTAAATCAGGTCATGGCTGCTGTGGTAAACTGCCCACACCCTTACCCCCCACATGTCTGCAGCCATTACTTTCTCTTACAAGGCTGATCTGATTTTACACATTGTTTTGTTTAGTTTTTTGTTTGTCTTTTCATAAAATTTTTTTTGTGGTGATAGGTGTCTATAGTGAACTGTAGATCACACTACAAATAAGGAGTTTGGGTTTGTGGCATGTTGGTGTGTTTTTTTGTTTTCCTTTCAGGGAGCAGTGTTAAACTTCTGCCCCCACCAAAAAATAAAATTTAAAAAAAATGTAGCGTGTTCTGTGTATGGTGTTTTTTTCTACCATTTTTCCAATAGGACCATGGCAGAAGTGCATGTAACAAAACAAAAAAGAAAAAAACAATTAAAAAAATGAAATTATTAATAAAAAAAATGTTTAAACATGATAATACAGTAGATAAAGCCTTAAAGCATAAATGCACTTTGAAAAATCTTTTGATGTCAGAGACATATCAAAGGCTTTGATCGGTGGGGTATGAATGCGGAGAACCCCTCCAATCACAAGAACAGGGGAGAGAGCATAGAGACATATCAAAGGCTTTGATCGGTGGGGTATGAATGCGGAGAACCCCTCCAATCACAAGAACAGGGGAGAGAGCATAGAGACATATCAAAGGCTTTGATCGGTGGGGTATGAATGCGGAGAACCCCTCCAATCACAAGAACAGGGGAGAGAGCATAGAGACATATCAACGGCTTTGATCGAAGAGGTCTGAGAGCCAAGAACCCCGTTAATCACTAGAATAGATAGACACATCAAAAGCTTTGTTCAATGGTTTCTTAGTGCCGAGAACCCCACTGATCACTAGAATGGGTAGAGAGCACAGAGACATGTCAAAGGCTTTATTCGATGGATTCTGATCTCTAGAACTGCTCGCACATAGCACGCTCTGCAGGAGAAAGAAGCGAGGCGAGGCGAACCTATAGACAACGGAGTCCATCTCCTGCATCTAGCCATCGGTGGGGTCTCAGCACCAATCAAAACTTTTCATATTTTGCTATAACATATCAAAAGCTTTTTTCAAAGTGGTGACATGTGAAAATATAGTAAAAGTTCCTCACGTGGATACGAGCTGGAGATAGTGGAATGGGTGGGGGACTTGAGAGTGGGGGTGAGGGCTCCTCCTGACCTTATTGACTTCTTTACCTTCATCAGCTACACCTTCTTATCTTTCCTGTTTCTTTCTTCTCTCTTACTTGTTATGGGGCTCTACTAGTCAATTTGATTGCACTAGTATAGCGTTGTTGTTATACTATGTATTCTGAAGCCCAGATTGGGTCTTTGACGTGTCTTATTATTCACTATTAATTTGCTCACACCTCTCTTGCACTACGGATCCTGTGTGATCCGATTGATATGCTACTCTTTGCATTCAATCGCATTATTTGTTGTATTGTACCCTTACTTTATAACCCAATAAAGATATAGTACACATAAAATATAGTAAAAGAGCACAAGTCTCGACTAAAAACACAATGCTCACCGGACCTTACAGTAAAGTCAACCCAAGCACCATGAACACATAGAGAAATCTAGTCTTTCCACTGAGATGACAAGCTGATTACATATTCTTCTATCGAACAAATCTCTGTAGCAAGACAACCCACACAGGATTCTACCAACTGAGAGGTTTAAGGAATATAGCTGAGAATTAGGGGATTATTCAAGTATTTTGCAATTTTCAGCCAAATTCAAAGAAATTGGCCACTGAGGGACTTATTTAATAAGGATGAGAAGAAGAAAATTATAATAAAGTCGAATTGACTTGATTACATTTTCAGAAGAGAGAATTTAAAACAATTGGTGATGCTCCTAAATGGTCCAGAGCACAGAATTGATATATATAAATCTTCAAATCCATTATCCGGAAATACAGAAGAAGAAAAACTGTTTTACTTCACATAAAATGTTGTACTCTTTCCATATAGCAGGTTTCCTACAGCTCAGGGAAGAGCAGACTAAAGGAATGAAACAGTAAGTTGAATACATCTGGGGCCTCTGAGAAAGTTAGAGATCATATTTCTAAAGAAAAAGTAGTACTAGAACATCAGCCATACTGGGAGGCTAAGTGCTAGGTGGAGGAGCAACGTGCACTACCAATACCTTGTGGAGAAGCTTAAAACTATTTTATAAGGAACAGAGCAGAGCAGAACCGTTAGAGAATATGGGAAAAATCAGTCCTAACTAAAACGGTCAGAGAGCTTCATCTTACTAATGAAGGGAAAAAAATCTGCCTTATTTATCAAAACCGTATAATCAAGAAAATAACCCAGCACTCTCCAAAAAGTGAAAGTAAAGCTTTTTCTCAAATAGACAGTGCATATATCAGATGTTTTATTTGATCCAAAGGTATTGGATATAATATGAATACTGGCGGCTAGTTGGTTGTGGGCGTTTCGGTCAGCCTCAACCTTAGGCCTCATTCACACGACCGTTGTTTTGGTCTGCGTCCGAGCTGCATATTTTACTTCGTGTGCTTTCCGCATCCGTTGCTCCGTTCCCTGGTCACGCAAAAAAAATAGAGCATGTCCTATTCTTGTCCGTTTTGCGGACAAGAATAGGTATTTCTACAATGGGCCGCGTTCCGTAAATTGCGGAAAGGAACGTGGAGAAGCTTCCGTGTTTTGCGGATCTGCGGTTTGCGGACCGCAAAGCACGTATAGTCATGTGCATGAGGCCTTAAATCTAAAACGCCACTGGGGGAAAAAAATGAAACAACATAAGTATCTTAATCATGACCACATTGTGTTATCACATACTCTGGTTTAAAAATCCTCTCTTGCCATGAGGCGCGCCCACAGCCCGGTGCCGAATAATAATCGGCATATCTCAAATTGCTGAACATCCTGATGCTATGTAGACATTTTAGAGCTGTTTATCAGGGTGACCGGACAAGCCTGAGTGTCATGGGTATAGAAAGGGTATTTAAATCCGCAGGAGGAGGAGACAAACAGGCGATTGCTGAATAGAGAATCCGTTTGGATTTTTACACGGAACACGAGAAATCCGAAGGCTATGACCGATGCGATTTGATTTATGAGTACTAACTCGCTCCCGTTTTGTTTTTTGTTGTGTTATAATTGAGTAGCATTTGTGGTCACGATTAGGACATAGTCTAAACGCGTAGACCTTGCCTGTCTGGTCAGCCTGTAAATTTAATAATGAAGAAATAAAGAAATTTGATTTTATCCTGAGTCTGCTGCTGGATTTTTTTTTCTACTGTTTTGATTGATTCCTGGTCCGGGATCAGTGCACGGCGAAGGAGGACGGTGAGCAAGCTGAAATCCATAAGTTTCTGGTACATAGAAATGAGGAAAAAATGTATCAAATAAAAAAAGTATAAAATAGATGGAGCAAATCAATAAAGTAAAAAACAGTGCAGGCAATAAATTAAAGGGTTAAGGAGACATAATAAAGGGAGGGGGGCAATGAGAGCAGATGTGTAGAGTGGGAAACTGGAGGATGTTAAAGGAACTGAAGGTTGTGCTGGGAATATGGCTCCATTGATGGGTTGGTAACCGGTGCTATTTAACACGGCACACCATGCCGCCATGCAGTACACCATAGTGCTGGGAAGCGCTTTCCTTCATAGCACATAGGTAAGCATTCTTCCCAACCAGTACCAACCCATCAATGATGCTATATTCCCAGCACAACGTGCAGTTCCTTTGACTCCCTCCAGCTTCCCATCCTACACATCTGTGTTCTGCTTTCATGCTCCCCATCCCCATTTTTCCCTTTTATAGGGACTAGCCGTTCATTTATTATTTATCATTTATCTCCATAACCCTTTTATTTATTGTCTGCACAGTTTTTTACTCTTTTACTTTTATTGATAATAAGTATAAAAATGTATTTTCACTTTTTCCATCTCATATTGGAGAGTGCTGGATTCTTTTTTGATTATACAATGTGGTCTCCCACAAGCCCCCCGAGTGCGTCCAATCTGTTACTTGATTCTATTATTTATTAAAACAGTCTTAAGGAAAAACTGCCTTTGCTGGCCACAGTGACCAATCAGAACGTGTACCAAGGGGGGTGTCAGGGCACCTTCGCTCCTCCTGCTTCCTCTGCCAGACTAACCCTCTCCTACAAGAATGCCCAGATAACATACAGACTCATATCCCACTAATATTTAACATAAAGGATCCCTTTAACTGATTGACATTTTGTCACTTGCCTTCAAATGAGACTTGACTGCATACACTAATCAAGTAACACCATTATGTTACAGTTATTTTAGATTTATAAAAATAAATAAATCTGTTCTTAGGTCACATTCACAAGGTGTGGTTTTGTTGATGCTTTTTTCCTGCACTTTATTAAAGGGAATTTAGCATTTGTTAATCCAGTATATGAAAAATTGTGACCATTACTGAAAAAAACAACACTACTATATAACAAAGGTAAGCGGTGTTGCCAACAACATACATCTTCTCTGATTGGCTACATCAGTCACATGGATTAAGCACTTCAGCCAATCAGCGATAACTTGCAGAAGACTTCAAAAGTGCTACTGCTAACTGAAACTGCCAAAGCAAGGCTTCCCAGCCTGCCTCTCATCTCCCTGCATGTGTGGTCCATGTCTCCTATTAACATCCTGCAAATGCTTCCAAAATTAGTAATTTAATGTTCATGAAAAGTGAAAGAAATAACAGACAAGAGTCCATCAAATGTTTTGCACAAAGGGCATACAGGGATCAATGTGGTGACACCCATAGGAAAGTCATAGCATATTCAGGGGACAGAGTGGTAGCATTGCTAGTTATACATGATTAAAAATGACAAGTGGAAAAATACATTACCGTTTTCCATCCACCATCCTGTCTAAGATGTCTAAAAGCAAACCAAGGCCGTCATGACCAAAGCTTTCAACCCAACTGAAAGAGAAATAGAAATGTAGAACACAACATAAATATACATTGAGCATCATCTACAATTAAACAATGGTCAGAGAACCAAATACTTTGCAAGGACCAATAACTCCACTATACTAATATTACTTTACAAGCTTCTAACATTTAACAAGAATTTTGTGCACAGAAAAAGGATCAAAAAACAATTATAAACTTACAAAAGACAAATAAGATATGGATACTTGTATGATCATTCCTGCAGCACATCTCCCTAATATACAGCCAAAGCATTATCACAACAGTGGAACGAGACAATTGTGTTTTAGTTCAAACTCTATATAGTAAGGTGTGCATTATAAGTTGAGTAGGGTTCGTTTTACACCGGTATTTTGAGTTCCGACAGGCTGTTCCGTGCAGTGGTTTTTGCCCTGCCGAACCACGGTTTATTTGCCAGGTAGCGTCTGGATCTCCGCCACACCCAGTTATGGTCAATGGGGCGGTGGGGATTGCATTAATATCCGGGTATGCCAGGTCCAGAATTCTCTGCTGGAACAGCCTGCCACAACTCAGAATGGTAGTGTGAAAGAAGCCTAAGGTCAATGATGCATTTTTACCAGAAACCATTGTTCATTCTGTTTATAAAAAACTTTATAAAAACACCCACCACTCAACCAATAAAACTGTAATCTAGTCATAGTTGTGCTTCTTTTGATGCTTCTAGCTTAATATTAAAGGGATTTTACGGGATTCTAATATGTGAGCGCATGCCTTTCCTTCATTGTTTACCTGCTCAACATCGACATCCAGTGAGCAGGTGGATTACAAGCAGTCCATTCACTTCTATTCAAGTCTACAGGCAGGAGCTGTCCCATTGAAGAAAATGGGACGGCTTGTAATAACTAGGGGTCGACCGATTATCGGTTTGGCCGATATTATCGGCCGATATTCAGGATTTGCACAGTTATCAGTATCGGCACCTAACCAGGCTGATATACTGATAACTGTGCTATCACAGAACATGAGTGCGCCGGTCTCAGCGCGGCCATGTTCCCTCAGCAGCACAGGGGAGAAGGAGGCAGTGTCTCTCCCTCCCCTTGTGCCGCGCTGCCAATAGAGAGAAGAAGAGGAGGAGGAGGGGCTGAGGGTGCACTGGCCACCAATGAGAGAAGAGGAGGAGGAGGGGGGGGGCTGAGGGCGCACTGGCCACCAATGAGAGAAGAGGAGGAGGAGGGGGGGGCTGAGGGCGCACTGGCCACCAATGATAATAACGTTTCAGATATTACAAACGCAGGCATTAGAAGCACATTGCTGAGACCCTGCCTCTGATAGAGCGCTGCGATCCGCGTCAATTAACCCCTCAGGTTCGGCACCTGAGGGGTTAATTACCGCGGATTGCAGCGCTCTGTCAGAGGCAGGGTTTGGGCAATGTGTTTCTAATGCCTGCGTTTGTAATATCTGAAACGTTATTATCATTGGTGGCCAGTGCGTCCTCAGCCCCCCCTGTCCACAGTATAAAAAGCATTGGTGGCCAGTGTAATGCTGGGGCTCCGATCGGTTATCATGGCAACCAGGACGCTACTGAAGCCCTGGCTGCCATGGTCGGTTCCTGCTGCTGTGTGCCCATAGCACAGGGCAGCAGGGAGAGTGTAAGATCCTATTCACCCTGATAGATTTCTATTAGGGTGAATAGGACAAGGGATGTAAAGAGCCCAGGTTCTACACCTAAGGGGGGAAATGGTAATAAAATAAAAAGTAAAAAAATTTAAAATTGTAAAAAAAAATCAAAATATTAAGTATAAATGAACCCTTTTCCAATTTTACATAATAAAATATATAAACAATAAATAAAAAAAAACATATTGCTGTGCCCAAAAAGGCCAAACTATTAAATTTTTATTTTTTTTTAAAAGCGTTGAACGCTGTAACAGAAAAAAAAAATCTAAAAATTAAAATGTGCAAAATATCGGTAAAAATAGCGGCTATCGGCCTGAAAGTTCACAGAATATCGGTATCGGCTCTAAAAAAAATCAATATCGGTCGACCCCTAGTAATAACACCTGCGTTGTTGATGGCAAGCAACAATAAAGAAATAAAGGGACGGAGCGCAGCCTTCTCTTCAACCAACTGATCAGCAGGGGGCCAGGTGTAGGACCCCCGCTGATCTGATATTGATGACCTATCCTGCAGATAGATCATTAATATTAAGATCCCAGAAAACCCCTTTTAATCTCTTAAAGACGCAGGCTAGTTCGGTATTTAAGGCTGGACATTGTTTTTTCTTCGCTTTTTAATCTCCGCATTTCAAAAGCCATAACATTATTCTTATTTATCTGTCGACAGAGCCATAGGAAGGCTTGTTTTATGCAAGGCAAGTTGTATTTGCCCCGCATATGGCATCAGTTTGGGGTACAGCGAGTTAAAATGTAGTACTAAAGAGGTTTACAACAAATATAAGACCGCTGACTCTGGAGGCAGAAGGCTCCTCATTGCCATACAAACAATAGGAAGCACCTTCCCAATAATTGGACCACAGTGAGGAATCTTGAAAAAAGCCTCCTCTCTAACATGTCTATACCTTATGTTTCAAATAATCTTTTAAGGCTACTTTCACACTGGTGTTTAGGGATCCGCTTGTGAGATCCGTTACAAGGCTCTCACAAGCGGCCCCAAACGGATCCGTTTAGCCCCAATGCATTCTGAATGGATAAGGATCCGTTCAGAATGCATCAGTTTGGCTCCATTCCGCCTCCATTCCGCTCTGGAGGCGGACACCAAAACGCTGCTTGCAGCGTTTTGGTGTCCGTCTGACAAAACTGAGCCAAACGGATCCGTCCTGACATACAATGTAAGTCAATGGGGACGGATCTGTTTTGAATGACACAATATGGTGCATTTGAAAATGGATCCGTTCCCCATTGACTTTCAATGGCGTTCAAGACGGATCCGTTTTAGACTTTGTCATTTATCTTTTAACTAATGCAAACGGATCCGTTCTGAACGGATACAAATGTTTGCATTATAGGTGCGGATCCGTCTGTGCAAATACCAGACGGATCCGCACCAAACGCCAGTGTGAAAGTAGCCTAAGCTGTGTCTATATTATTCTAATGCTGTGGAATTCCGAGAAGTCTAGAAATGTACTACTGCTGTGTTTTCTACTAGCGTCTGTAAAATGTTCTTACTGCAAACAATGTCCTATTTGACTTGGGGAGCAGTCTATGAAATCCCCCCGGGTGGTCTGCAGCTTTCATGGTTGTGTAGTTTTACTACAGCTGTTGTAGCCACAGGTTGCAGACTACTGCCCTGTTATATTTTCCATCCCTGCTGTTTTCTTACTATTCTTTTCACTTATTTGTTCATGGAAATATTGGTATATACCTGGAGGTCATTTATCAAGACTGGCATTTCCTATTCCGGACTTTCTATCCCCCTGTGCTCCCGGAGAAGGTGCTTCATTTATTTCGGCGTGACCATGGACCAGCCCACACCATATTCCTGCCACTAACCTTTTTCAGAAAGTGGTGATGTGCGGCTCAGAAGTGGCATTAGCGCAAACATTTTTGAGCAAATGCATTTTATAAAGAAGCAAATCTGTGATTTTTGCCTTTTTCGCACCAGGGCAGTCTTCATATTGTAAATAACCTCCTTTATGTATTCTACATAGACTGTATCAAAACCATAAATAAGCCACTATACTAAGTGCATGTACACACAATGTAATACAATGATTCATTCATAATTCACATTTCTAGTTAGTAATTGACATTCTTGGCTTTCTGTAGCTGCTAAGCTGCTGTCCATGGTGCTAGCGTCAAAGTTAAGCACGGTATGCCATGTAGGTCCCCAGTAAAAGCATGGACGATGTTCATATCCAGAACACACAGGACTCCACCGTAAGCTGAGGCATTTTTCCTTATTTATTTTACTCCGTTATATAGCACCGACATATTCTGCAGCGGTTTACAGACATTATCACTTGCTGTCTCCAATGCAGCTCACCATCTAAATTCCCTAGCAGTATGTCTTTGAAGTGTGGGAGGAAACCCACGGGGAGAACATACAAACGCCATACAGATGTGGCCCTTGGTCAGACTCAAACCTAGAACCCTGCGATTAGTTGTGACAATTCCAAGCCAGCAGCAGTACACGCATTACAGAAATATATACTGATGGTGAAGTGGAGAAAAAGATGGGGTTTACTTTGCCCTGGATCTTCTAGTCCCCTGAATCACTACTGCTGGGACTGACTGTATACCAACAGCCTGGGGCTTAGCAGTATTAGGCCCGTTAAGTATGCTTCTAGTGGATACACTACATGAATAAATATGAGCAGGTAAGTTTACTCTCTAACATGACTGAAGGAATTAAACAATGATTAATGGGCATGCCTCCCTATGAAAGCTCTGGCGGGTGCCCTTGCTCAGCAGGAGGATCACTTCTGCTGCAACTCTCTCATAGTAGAGCTTCACAGCTAGAAGGATGGAACGGAGCATGTGCGTCCACCCGCGATGTTACTGAGGTGGACAGAGAAATAAGGTGCAGATGAAACTAAACAGATTTTATTGAATGGGTCAAAGGCTATACCAAATTAATAATTACATGCAATTATAAACATATTCTAATCCATCGTGAGACAACCTCTTCAAATACAATACTCAATATAAACAATTATGCTACAAAACATACATATGCTACAATTATGTGACAAAGTACATGTAATAAAAATATTAGTAGATGACAAGCAGTGAAAACCACATAAATATTAGGCTACTTTCACAGCGCACAGGTCAGTTTTGCCACAAATGGAACGCCATGGGAACAAAACCTGTAAAATGGTGGAGGACAACTCCATCCCATTTTCAAATTTTTTTTCGCGCTTCCTACTACATTAAATGGTGGCATTAGAAAGTACAACTAGTCCCTCAAAAAATAAGCCCTCATACAGATATGTAAACGGAAAAATAAAAGTTAAGGCTTAAGGAAGATAGGAAATAAAAATAAAAATGCAAAAAACGGAAAAATGTCCAGTATCCTAAGGGTTAAATACCAATTCTACTTGAACCAGGAAATTCCTTGGGAGATTCATGGATCCAACACCTGTTGTGAATTTTGTCGTTAAGCTCCTTATTAGAGAGCAGCAAGTTGTTCAATAAGTACTGAAAAGTAGAACAGTTGAACATGTGCATTTAAAAGTTTAGAGAAGGACATATTGAGTTCACCTGTGAAGGTATATCCCTAACTTGTGAGTAGGAGATTGTGTGTGTGTGTGTGTATATATATATATATATATATATATATATATATATATATATATATATATCTATATAAAGGAAAGTAAGAAGCAGCACACTGAAAAAATGGGTGCAAAATCCTGCTTAAGAGCCCGCAACAAGGTTCCTTTTAGTATAATCTTCAAAAAGGCAAGGCAGCACTCCACAGAGTAAAATACACGTGCGTGTATTGACCCAGTGCTCAGCCCAGTATCAGAGAACGTGGCTGCGCCGCTCTCAGCGCGGCCATGTTCTCCTCGGCAGCACAGGGAGAAGGAGGCAGCCTCTCCCTCCCCCTGTGCTGCCGCTGCAACCAATAGAGAGAGAGGGGCGGAGCTGGGGGACGGGAGCACTGGCCAGCAATGAGGAGTAACGTTTCATATATAAATGCAGGCAGAAGAAACACGCTGTCGGCACCTGCCTGTGACAGAGCGCTGCGATCAGAGGCAATTAACCACTCAGGTGCCTGCCCCCCCCAGTATTAGAACATTAGTGGCCAGTGTGCCCCCCTGTCCACAGTATTAAAATACATTATTGGTGGCCAGTGCGCCCTCCCCCATCTTCCCTTACTATGCACAGGGCAGCAGGGAGAGTGTGAGATCCTATTCAGCCTAGAAGAGCTGTATTAGGGTGAATAGGATGAAAAAGATCTCAGGTTCTATCCCCTAAGGGAGGGGGGGGGGGGGGGAGTTAATAAATAAACAGTAAAAAAAAAAAAGTACACCAAAATATTAAGTATAAATCACCCTATTTACCAATTTTATATATAAAATATATAAGCAATAAATTAATAAAAAGTTACATTTTACTGCATCTCAAAAGTCCAAACTGTAAAAGAAAAAAAAATAATAAAAAAATGCACTATTCGCCATTTTCTTTTATTCGCTTTGTCCCCCCCAAAAATAGGATAGGAGTGTTGTATTATGAAGCTGGCGGTTCGATAAAATGTGAAGTGCACGGGGTTTTATTTGGCGTTTTATTTTTTTCGTGTGGTATCGAATGGTATCGAGTATCGCAATACTTTTTTATGGTATCGCTATTGAATCAAAATTTTGGTATCGAAACAACTCTACTATACACACACACATAAACTGGAGGCATGGGGAGGTGAGGACAGTGCTGCACCGGCTGTACTCAACCTCTCTGGTCTTCGTCCGGGTTCCACTATGACCTTACACAGCGTGACGTCAGGTCACAGTTGGATCTCGAAGAAGCAGAGCGGCGAGCGACGGGTCCTGGATCTCCAGCACCATCCGAAACGGGTGAGGTAAGTTTATTTATTTTAACGTCTGATCCGAGGTCTGATGAGGATCTGATCTGAGGCTGATGGGGGCTAGGGGGGCTGATTGGGAGATGATCAGGCTGATGGATGCAGGAGGGTCTGATCTGAGGTCTAATCGAATATATATTTTTTTTTCTTATTTTCCTCCTCCAAACTCTAGGTGCAGATAGTCCAAAAAAATCTGGGGAATGTAACTTGGTATTTAAATATTTACTACATAAATTAGGTCATCATGCATCAGACTGATGTGGGTCCAAAGACTGGTACCCCACCGATCAGCTGCTTGAAGGCCCATAGTGCTTGGACAAAGCACAGCACCACGTACTGTATAGCATCTGTATCTGGTTTTGCAGTTCAATCCAATTCACTTAAATGAAACTTCGCAGCAGAAAGGCCATGTGAGCGACAGGCAGGATGACACAGGCCGAGAACACCACCATAGCAATGTTGGCACTTCCATGAGTGGTGGGGATGCCAGGAGTTGGACCCCCCACAATCAGATAACAATAAGTCATATGATGCAGTAACGGAAAATGAAGATGTGAATTTCTGAATAAACTTTATTAGTAAATGAGGTTTAATATCTATTTGAAATAATAAAAAAAAATACAACATGGAAAAAAATATGGGAGTTTTTCTTTAAATGTAACCCCCCCCCCCCCAAAGGGTAATTAAAATTGCAACTCATTCTGCAAAAAACACACCCTCGTACATCCAAGTCAATGGGAAAATAAAAAATGCATTAAATAAAATCTAGACCGCGTTCGCAGGGGTTAATAAGTCATACCAGAGGCAGTATTTCTTATGGAGTGTCAACCTTCCAGTGTGAAGCCTCAGATAATCTCACAAAAGATTCTAAAATGTTTCATACAAAATGTTCTCCAATTTACAAGCCTGTGTATTAAACCCTGAGCTGTGTCATGAGGAACAATAATGGTGTTTGCGTGAATAACCTTCTATGTGACAATACAGGACCGGAGCCAGACAATGCTTGGAGCACTAAAAGCGTGTCAGCCGTTACAGAAAGGACAGGTATTAGTCCTTGCGACTGCAGATATATTCTCCTGGCATAGCGCTGCCAAATGCAGTTTTTTGTGGACACATCACATATATATATATATATATATATATATATACATATATACATATATATACACATACACATACACACACACTGATAATTCAACAAGCAAAGAGTTTGCTTTAAAAAAAATGCTTACTAGAAGTCATGAACATTAGAAATATAACAAAGTGAACAAAAAAGTGAAATTTATTGTATTTCAGTAGGGAGATGAGGAGACTCCCATAGGATGTTTTAGATATGCTTGGATATATTCTAGTCCGTGCCACCTCTGTACACTGGCTTCACCTTCATAATGTGCCACCTCTGTACACTGGCTTCACCTTCATAATGTGCCACCTCTGTACACTGGCTTCACCTTCATAATGTGCCACCTCTGTACACTGGCTTCACCTTCATAATGTGCCACCTCTGTACACTGGCTTCACCTTCATAATGTGCCACCTCTGTACACTGGCTTCACCTTCACAATGTGCCACCTCTGTACACTGGCTTCACCTTCATAATGTACCACCTCTGTACACTGGCTTCACCTTCATAATGTGCCACCTCTGTACACTGGCTTCACCTTCATAATGTGCCACCTCTGTACACTGGCTTCACCTTCACAATGTGCCACCTCTGTACACTGGCTTCACCTTCATAATGTGCCACCTCTGTACACTGGCTTCACCTTCACAATGTGCCACCTCTGTACACTGGCTTCACCTTCATAATGTGCCACCTCTGTACACTGGCTTCACCTTCACAATGTGCCACCTCTGTACACTGGCTTCACCTTCATAATGTGCCACCTCTGTACACTGGCTTCACCTTCACAATGTGCCACCTCTGTACACTGGCTTCACCTTCATAATGTGCCACCTCTGTACACTGGCTTCACCTTCACAATGTGCCACCTCTGTACACTGGCTTCACCTTCACAATGTACCATCGCTGTTCAGATAAAAGACACTAGCTCTCCTGCAACCGGTAAAAAGAGAGACTGTTTCTAACCAATTTTTCTTTTGAATTCAGAAAGCAGTAAAAAGGGTTATCGCATGATTAACGCATCATCATATAGTACACGAGAATCTCTTTCTAACAATGCTAGAACCAGCCCTGTACCTCCCATGGATCCAGAGAATTCCACATTCATTGCTCTGCTAGATTTATATCACGCTGATAGCTCAAGGGGTTGTGTCCTTTCTGTTGGAGCTCTCTCTCTGTAACTACTTCTAACAGAGGACACAATGGGTTGCAGTTATGGAATTCCATACCAGTGCGATTAAGGGTCCATTCACACGTCCGTTGTTTAGTTCCGCATCTGATCCCGATTTTTCGGACTAGTCACGGAATAGTTGCGGACAGAATTCGGACCCATTGATTTTCAATGGGTCTATAAAATATGCGGACAGCACAAAGTGTGCTGTCCGCATAATTTTCTCAGTACATAGTGTCCGTCAAAAAATAAAACATGTCCTATTCTAATCCGAAAATTGCGGATAAAACTTTATTGGAATAGGAAAATGTATTCTTCTATCCGTTTTTTTTTGCGGATCCGCAAAAAATGGATGACAAACGGAAAGAATTCTTGGAAAATAGGATCCGCAAAAAACGGACGTGTGAATGGACCCTTAACCAACTGTGTTTTTCTGCAATTTTGTGCCACTTTCATGTTTTACAAGGAATATCAAGGAATTACTTAAGCTTTCCATTCTCAATGTATCTATTTCTGGCTTTGACTTAAATAGCTGCATCAAAAACTGCAGTGGTGTTAAAAAAAAAAAAAAAAAAACTGCCCTTAACCATTTCATAACCGATGTCAGAAATGTACACGATGAGCAGCAAGCTTTTAAAGCGAGATGGAGATCTCATTGGGGTTATCAGTGCAGTATCCACACATCTCTGCTCCTGTTGCAACTGCCGGGATTGGAACAGAACTTGTAATAGTTTCATCGCTTGTAGACTGGGAGTGTACTGCTATCCTCCTACACCATGCCCCTAACAGGCCGTAATGGGTACAAGATGGCAGGACTGGGGGCTTTAAATGGACTCTCAACCACCAGGACTGATGTTCCAGGTGTTACTGACCATCCCACCCACTGTACCACCAGCTTTCAATAAAGTAATGCTGAACCACGTACATCTGTTAGGGCCAGTTCACACTGAGTTTTTTGTCGCCTATTTTGGAGCGTTTCTCCCTAAACATCAGCTTCAGGAACACCTCCAAACAACCTCCCATTTATTTCAATGGGAAGCAGCACTGGATTTATTTTTCCATGTGGAAAAAAAAAGCAGCGTGAAAAAAAAGAAGCAGCGAGTCCAGTCTTGGGGCAGAATCGGTGCTTAATCTCCCACTGAAATGAATAGAAAAAAAACAGATCCATATTTTCGAGTACTTGTTTTCGAGTGTGCATCTGTGCCATTGGTTTAAAAAAAAAACACAAAAAACATGCATAAAAATTCCTGTAAAAACTGTGTGTGGATTCAGATTTTTTTTCTGCATGTTCTCAAAATCCATTGTGTGAACATCCCCTTAGGGCAGTTTCACATCAGTGAGTGCATTGCGGGAATCGCGCTCCGTGTGTGAGCGTGATCCTACGTTCAGGAGCGCAGGCATTATCATGATTTATAGTGCTGCATGCCTCTGCTTGACCTTACCACTACAGGATCATAGTGACATAAAGCTGGCAGTGTGATCCTGTAGAAGTAACGCCAGAGGTACACAGCATTATAAATCATGATAATGCCCTGCGCTCCTGCAGGTCCAGAATGGAGCGCGATTCTCGCAATGGGCTCGCTTTTGTGAAACAGCTCCGAAGGTGTGCAAAAAGATTTAGGCACCAATAGGTCGATCGTTAAGGGGTTTAACACTAAAATATGGTGATTCATTGAGGGGGAGGAGGGGACAACAGCCGATTTTGCGGGGGAAAGCTGTGACCAGCTATTCAGGACAGCTTGAGGCTGCTGCGTTTCATAGGGGGGCATCCTGCTGCAGCCAGTGACAGGTTGAGCAGGCATCTCCTGTGTGCTGAGCTAGGAGACTAGCGGGGACCAGAGAGGTAAGTAATGCTTCTTTTATTTTAACCCAATCTGCTCCATATATAAAAATGCAATCCCATTCGTGGTCCTAATATCACAGGGCATAGCGCAGCACAGCCCTAACGCAGTTAAAAATAAAAAAAAGGGACGTGAACACATTAAAGTCAAATATTTTGTTTCTGGTTTCGCAGCGTACATTCCCAGAATAATAAGGATTGCACTTTAGCTAGAGTCATTTATCCAGCCATGATAAATGTCACTAGATAGATTCATTAAAAGTAAAAATCAACTCGCATACAGATGTTTGAGATGTAAATGACAAGTCAAGATTATACTGGAGAACACACACACTTTGGGAAATCACATCTTTGCGGATTGCCATTCTGTTTTCGTACTTTAATAATCAACAAGCTGTATGCCTTCAAGCATCTCATAATCAAATTCAAGCATGTATGTCAGTGTGAATTTCAAGGTGCAGCAAAGAGGCCTTTACCTCAATTCAATTTGTTTGAAAAGGCTAGGTACCTACACCGAGCTTAAATTAATTTGGTTTTTTTTTCTTCCTCCAGCAGCTTGAGCCATTATCCCAAAGGGTGCTCAATATATGCACAGAATCTCAAATTTATGCTTCCCACTTCTTGACAATGTGAGCAGACAAACTGCTGTTATTTAAATCTGAAGAGCTATCAATTCCACCTTAAGAGGATGAGTTATGAAACAATATCAAGAAGCTAGAGCCTAAATAAAGGCGCAGAACGGCAAAGCCCAAGACACGCGACCAGCTACCGCCTGAGACACTGCACAGACTGCCTGGGAAGAAAATCGGGGGCGATTTACCCAGCAAAACGTAAAACTATTCTGGACGATTTTGCACCAAAAATCTGGTGTACATGCTATGCACCGCGTTTATTTATGTTTTTTTATTTTAGTGACACTTTTTTTTACTTGTCTGACAATGGAGTGTGGTCTATCAGATAGGGAGGTAGGACTTCAGTTGCAAAAAACATGCACCGTCATTTTGGCACAAAAATTCTGGAGTAAAGTAAGCCAACTAATTAGGAAGTAAAAAAAATAAAAGACAGACTCACACAGCATCTTTTGCAGGTAGAATTTGGAGCACATTCCACGCCATAAACCACAAAGAAACGGTCTCTCGATGTTTATGGCCATGCCAAGAAAGGACATGTTTCCACAAAGTTGTCCGGGCACAAAATCAATGTCAAATTCTGCCTGCAAAAAATGCCTTAAGTCCCTCCCTTAAAGGGGTTGTCCAAGCTATATTTATTGATGACCTATCCTCAGGATAGGTCATCAATATCAGATCGGCAGGGGTCCGACAGCCGGGACCCCTGCCGATCAGCTGATTGAAGAGATGACACGCGCCTTGCCAGATCTGCCTCCTATTCATTGTTTACCTGCGCACCGTTGCATGTGCAGCGGTGAGCAGGTGTAATTATACCCAAGCCATTCTATTCAATTCAATGGGACGGCTCTGTAGTATACGCTTGTATAGGAGCGATCCGTCCCATTTAGGGCTGCAGTAAACCATTATTTGAGAAATAGAGTACTCAATCGTAAAAATAATCTGTAGAATACTCTAATAAGAAGAAAATGAATTAATAGACTGTTTTCCTTTATAAAAACTCATCAAACCCCCTGCCATCAGGCCCCAGCACCCATCAGTTTCCCCCAGTGCAATCAGCTCCATTCCCCCAGCTCTCCCCCACCCCAGTGCCATCAGCTCTCCCCCACCCCAGTGCCATCAGCTCTCCCCCACCCCAGTGCCATCAGCTCTCCCCCACCACAGTGCCATCAGCTCTCCCCCACCCCAGTGCCTTCAGCTCCACTCCCCCAGTTCTTTCAGCTCTCCCCAGTTGTTACTCTATAGGGGGTGCTATAATGTCTTCTGCAGATTACAGAAGGTATATCTTACTCTATATGGGGTGATATAATGCCTTCTGCAGATTACAGGAGGTATATATTACTCTATATGTGGTGATATGTCTTCTGCAGATTACAGGCGGTATGCATTACTCTTTATGGGGTGATATAGTGTCTTCTGCAGATTACAGGCGGTATGCATTACTCTTTATGGGGTGATATAGTGTCTTTTGCAGATTACAGGCGGTATGCATTACTCTTTATGGGGTGATATAATGTCTTCTGCAGATTACAGGAGGTAGGTATTACTCTATATGAGGTGATATAATCTCTTCTGAAGATAACAGGAGGTATGTATTAATCTATATGGGGTGATATGTCTTCTGCAGATTACAGGAGGTATGTATTAATCTATATGGGGTGATATAATGTCTTCTGCAGATTACAGGAGGTATGTATTAATCTATATGGGGTGATATAATGTCTTCTGCAGATTACAGGAGGTATGTATTAATCTATATGGGGTGATATAATGTCTTCTGCAGATTACAGGAGGTATATATTACTCTATATGGGGTGATATGTCTTCTGCAGATTACAGGAGGTATATATTACTCTATATGGGGTGATATAATGTCTTCTGCAGATTACAGGAGGTATGTATTAATCTATATGGGGTGATATAATCTCTTCTGCAGATTACAGGAGGTATATATTACTGTATATGGGGTGATATAATGTCTTCTGCAGATTACAAGAGGTATGTATTAATCTATATGGGGTGATATAATGTCTTCTGCAGATTACAAGAGGTATGTATTAATCTATATGGGGTGATATAATGTCTTCTGCAGATTACAGGAGGTATATATTACTGTATATGGGGTGATATAATGTCTTCTGCATATTACAGGAGGTATGTATTAATCTATATGGGGTGATATAATGTCTTCTGCAGATTACAGGAGGTATGTATTAATCTATATGGGGTGATATAATCTCTTCTGCAGATTACAGGAGGTATATATTACTGCATATGGGGTGATATAATGTCTTCTGCAGATTACAGGAGGTATATATTACTCTATATGGGGTGATATAATATCTTCTGCAGGTCGCAGGAGGCATTCTCCCCTCTGTGTACGGAACTTCTCCCCTCTCCAGCACCCTAAACTGTATTTGCTGAGATACAGCAGTAAATGTTGGGGTAATATATAAAGCGCAGTGTTAGAGGAGAGGAGAGGGTGCTACTGTCTGTCTTGGCTGTTCTACCATCTTCCTTTATCCAGCCTGTGTGCAATCACCGACCTGTCTTATTGGGGTTTGGATGCTGTTCACATGCTTGACCTCCTGAGAGCAATTAAGGGGCCTGATACGTGATGAAAACTCAGCTCCCCATCTAGTCGCACAGTCTGTAATTAGTGGTGATAATTAGCTGTGTGGGAAGTGGCTGTCAGACTTGCGTTTCCAGCAGGGGCGCCGCCGACACTCCATCATTCCGCACTACTCTAGGCCTGACGTCACAAAACGCGTCAGGTCACCGCGTACGTCAGAAGGTCAGTGCAGCGCGGGACCATGTACATGCTGTGGAGTGTCAGGAGAATTTTCAAAAATGCTTTATTATGTAAAACTAAAACAAAATAGACATATTTGATATTATTGCGTCCGTAACAACCGGCTCTATAAAAATAGCACATGATCTACCCTGTCATATGAATGTTATAAAAAATAAATTAAAAACTGTGCCATTTTTTGGTTACCTTACCTCACAAAAAACATAATATAAAACAATTAAAAATCATATGTACCCCAAAATAGTACCAATAAAACTGGCACCTTATTGCCTAGTTTCTAAAATGGGGTCACTTTTTGGGAGTTTCTACTGTCAGGGTGGATCAGGGGAGGGGGCGGGGGCTTCAAATGGGACAAGGCATCTATAAACCAGTTCAGCAAAATCTGCCCTCTAAAAACCATACGGTGCTCCTTTTCTTCTGCTCCTTGCCGTGTGCCCTTACATCAGTTTACGACCACATGTTGGGTGTTTCTGCAAACCGTAGAATCAGGGTAATAAATATTGAGTTTTGCTAGGCTGTTAACCCTCTATGTGTTAATTAAAGAAAAAAATGGATTAAAATGTAAAATCTGCCAAAAAAGTGAAATTTAGAAAAAAAAAATCAATTTTCCTTTAATTCTTGTGGAACACCTAAAGGGTTAAAAAAGTTTGTGAAATCAGGGTGTAGTTTCTAGAATGGGGTAATTTATGGGGGGTGCCACTATGTAAGTCCCACAAAGTGACTTCAGACCTGAACTGGTCTTTAAAAAGTGGAAATTTTCTTAAAAATTTTAAGAATTGCTTCTAAAATTATAAGCCTTGTAACGTCCTAAAAAAGTAAAATGATATTTACAAAATGGTGCAAACATAAAGTAGAGATATGGCGAATGTTAACTAATAAATATTTTATGAGGTATAATAAATATTTTATGAGGTATGTCTTTCTGTTTTAAAAGCAGAGAAATTGAAATTTAGAAAATTGCGATTTTTAAAAAAAAACTTTTGGTAAATTTTGGATTTTATAAATAAAAGGTGAAACATATCAACTCAAATTTACCAGTGTCATGAAGTACAATGTGTCACGAGAAAACAATCTCAGAATGGTTTGGATAAGTAAAAGCATTCCAAAGCTATTACCACATAAAGTGACACGTCGGATTTTCAAATTTAGGACTGGCCCGGATGTGAAGTGGTTAAAGTGTAACTGCCGTTCTATTTTTATTTGTGTAATGTGTAGGGACAGTGATGTTGACCATTTTTGTAATATACTTTAATTACTGAAATCATACATTTCTATTAGAAAAATAGCTGTAAAGTGGCCCATTTTGAGCCTTAGCAACGCTCCTCTGCCTTCTGTGTACATAACCGTCAGTGTTAGCAAGTGTTCAGTTATGTACACAGAAGACAGAGTAGGCTCGCTAAGGCTCAAAATGGGCCACTTTAGAGCCATTTTTCTAATAGAAATGTATGATTTCAGTAATTAAAGTATATTACAAAAATGGTTAACATCACTGCCCCCATACATTACACAAACAGAAATAGAACGGCAGTTACACTTTAAGGATGCAGCCCCTTTTTTCATATCTGACGTGTCTCTTTATATAGTAATTTTAGAAAGCTTTTACTTATCCAAGCAATTATCATAATGTTTGCTAGTGACACATTTTTAAGAAAATTTCCAAATCCAGTTTTTTTTAGGGACCAATTCAGTTCTGATGTGGTTTTGAGAAGACTATATATTAGAAACTCCATAAATCACCCTATTTAAAAAAAATAAAAACTGCACCTCTCAAAGTATTCAAAAAGGCATTTAGGAAGTATGTTAACCCTTTAGGTAATTCACAGGAATTAATGCAAAACGGAGGTGAAAAACTAGCCCACCTCCGATATATCCATAGCAACCAATCAAAGCTGAGCTTTCAGTGCCTACAGAGCTTTGAAAAAGTGACAGCTTAGCTCTGAAGCGGTTTGATTTGGAGATATTGGAGACAGGCCACTTTTTCATGGCCCAACCTGTGGAGCTACCTTATTTTTTGGATTGTAAGACACACACCCCCCCAGGCCCCCCCCAAAGAAAAGGTGAAAAAGTTCCAGAGCGTCTTACAGTCCGTCCATTATGGAAGCCATTATCAGCATGTGCAGCATGTGTAGGGCACGGAGACTGGTGAGGGAAGCGCTGTGCTGCGTGGCTATACTCACCTTCACTGGCCTTCTTCCGGGCCCCACTCTGCACAGTGTCCTGACGGCATACAGTGTTAGGACTAGGGTTATTTCAGGTATCAAACTTTCGATACCCAATCGATACTTTTCTCCGGTATCGAGCTCAATACCAGGATTAGTATTTTATCGATACTGGGCTGCGCTACTGCACAGCCCAGTATCAGAGTACGTGGATGCTCCGCTCTCAGCGCGGCCATGTTCTCCTCGGCAGCACGGGGAGAAGGAGGCGGTCTCTCCCTCCCTCTGTGCTGCTTCCACCAATAGAGCGAGAGGGGCGGAGGAGGCGGGGTCACTGGCCACCAATGAGGAGTGACTTTTACTATACGGATGCAGGCAGAAGAAGCTCATTGCCAGCACTCTGCCTGTGACCGGGCGCTGCGATCCGCGGCAGTTAACCCCTCAGGTGCCGCGCCTGGGGGGTTAACTGCCGCGGATCGCAGCGCCCGGTCACAGGCAGGTGCCGGCAATGAGCTTCTTCTGCCTGCATCTGTATAGTAAAAGTCACTCCTCATTGGTGGCCAGTGCGCCCTCCTCCCAGTATTAGACATTGGCCAATGTCCCCCTTTCCCCATTATTAAATATATTGGTGGACAGTGCGCCCCCTCCATTCCTCCCTCCCCCAGTATTAAAATCATTGGTGGCAGTGGCCACAGGGTCCCCTCACCACCTCCTCATTGGTGGCAGTGGTAGTGATCGGAGCCCCAGCAGTGTAATGCTGGGGCTCCGATCGGTTACCATGGCAACCAAGACACTACTGAAGTCCTGGCTGCCATAGTCTGCTCCCTGCTGCTGTGTGCACAGAGCACAGGGCAGCAGGGAGAGGGTGAGATCCTATTCACCCTGATAGAGCTGTATCAGGGTGAATAGGATGAAAAGATCCCAGGTTCTAGCCCCTAAGGGGGAAACAGTTAATAAATAAAATGTAAAAAAAAAAAAAAAAAAAAAAAAGTAAAAAAAGTACACCAAAATATTAAGTATAAATCACCCCCTTTCCCAATTTTACATATAAAATATATAAACAATAAATAAAATATTACATATCGCTACGTCTCAAGTCCAAACTATTAAAAAAATCCTCTTAAGCGGTGAACGCCCATTAAAGGAAAAAAAAAAGAAAAGAAAAACTGCACAATTCGCCATTTTATTTTAAACGCCTTGTCCCCCCAAAAAATAGGATCGGACTGTTGTATTATTGGCCGGACGTTCCATAAAATGAGGAATGCACGCGGCTTTTTTTGGCTTTTTTATTTTTTGCGTGGTATCGAATGGTATTGAGTATTGCAATACTTTTTTATGGTATCGATACCGAATCAAAATTTTGGTACCGAAACAACTCTAGTTAGGACGTAGTGCACACAAAAAATATTTGTTGACAATATGTGGATTTTCATTTTCGCAAGGGTTAATAGGAGAAAAAGCACCCCAACAAAATGTTACACCATTTCTTATGAGAATGACTATAGCCCATATGTGGTCGTAACCTGCTGTTTGGCTACACAGAAGGGAAAGAGTGCCATTAGGCTTTTAAAACCCAGATTTTACTGCAATGGGTTTGGGTGCCATGTTGACCCTGCATCACCCTTACGGTGAAACCCCAATAAATGACTCCATTTTTAAACGACACCCCCAAGGAATTCAGCTAGGGAAGTAGGGAAAGTTTTAACCCCACATGTGTTTCAAAGAATGTATTAAAATTGGACCATGAAAATAAAAATAAATTGCATTTTTTCCAACCGTACATCGCTTTAGCCATATACTTTTAAATTTTTGCAAGGGTTTAAAAAAAGCCAAGCACTAAATAATTTGTTATGCAATTTCTCATTTCACCATGTGAAAAATATTTGAGACTAACGTTCAGCGGGTTGATAAGATTATGGCAATATCAAATTTATATAGTTGTTGTCATGTTTTACTACTTTTGCATCATAAAATCCCTTAATTAAAAATCGCTTTTATGCAAGTTCCATAACTATTTCTGTCAAGGCCATGTTTTTCCATGTGGGGTATTATTTTGGGGAACATATGACATGTTCACTTTTTGTACGATTTTTTTGGGGGAGATGAGACAAAAACAGCAATTCAGACATTGTTTTTAAGGGTATTTTCACACTAGCGTTAAAGTTTTCCTGTATTGAGTTCCGTCATCAGTTTGTCCTAATGCATTCTGAATGGAAAGCAATCCGTTCAGTATGCATCAGGATGTCTTCCGTTCCGTCCCTTTTACGGTATTTGGCAGGAGAAAATACTGCAGCAGGCATTATTTTCCATTGAAATGTATTAATGTCGGATCTGGTACCAAGTGTTCCGGAAAAAGCGATCCAGTTTTCTGGATGCATTTGTCGTACGGATCCGCATCCGGAAACAAATTATATCCGTTTACATACAGATTTGCGGATCCAGCAGGCAGTTCCGGCAACGCTAGTTGAAAGTACTAAAGCTAGTGTGAAAGTACCCCAAGTTTGCTTTTCCTTTTTTTTTCTCTTTTATGCCGATTATATCCCATGGTCCTTTTATAAATCTGGTAATTACGGACGTGGCAATTCCAATTACGTGTGGTTTATTTTCATTTTTCAACCAATTTCAAATGAGTAGATAAGGAGATTTTTGCTTGAAAGTTGTATTCATTTAAATTTTTTTCACTTTTTTTTAAGTCCCCATCACTGGTACAATACACTGCAATAGTTATCTATTACAGTACCTTGTCAGTTTTACAATGACACATGGCCACATGTAGGCTTTGGTACCGGACAGACCAGGAAGCCTTTGTAAGGATACTTTCACAATTGCGGCAGCAGTACGGCAGGCTGTTCCGGCAGGGAACTGCCAGATCTGTTCTAGCACTAGCCCACCGTGCCGCCGTAAGTCCGTTCTGGCCCCGGAGGTCCGACAGCAGCACAGCAAACAAGCAGAGGGGCAGCCGGACAAAAACACAGCGTGATGTAGTTTTTGTCAGGCCGCCTCTCGACATGTTTGCCGTGCCATTTGTCATGTTTGCCTGAATGGGGCTGGAGCGGACTTCTGGTGGTACGGTGGGCTAGCTTTAACACGGATCCGGCAGGCTGTCCCCCCACTGGAATGCCGCAAGGCCTCTGACTGCCATAGAAACCATCAGGACCCTGCAATCATGTTGCGGGGGCCCAATAGAGAAAAAACTGGAGCTCTCTACATTTGTAAACCACTTAGATGATGTGGAAGTGTAAAAGAGCAAATAGATCATATACAGTACATTCATTCACCGACAGTTTCTTTTCAATCAAACTGTTTTTATTCCACAGTAAATGTCAAGTAGTAGAAGAGGAGGTTGTTATTCTCAAGTAATCTTGCTATTGCGGTGTGCCAGTCATGAAGACCATGTAGCGGTGTCTATTATAAGACTCAGAGAACCATCGCAGGAAGAACAGCGGACGTACAAAAGGTGACCGTTTCCATCCCTTTCTTTTTTTACATCAGAATCAATGGGGAATGCATGAGAACAACAGATGTGACTGGATACAATCAATGCATCACATTTCTGTGTGTTCTCAGTGACTCAATAATGTCATTTAAAATGATGAAAGAATACAATGAGCTAAAGCAGGTAAAGCCCAAATTTGCTGGTATTACAGCCATAAAACTAACTTCAAGAAGCAAATTCACTTCCACTGCTCCTTAACCAATATTCCTATATGCACAACAATGAGAGTGGTGCTTAGCCAGTTAATAAAGTATCAGGAGCTGGAATATGGCCAAAGGCTTAGCTAGCTACACCATGCTTGTATTGACTTGGAATAAAGACGACTTATGAAGTGGCAAGTGCCACGCTATTGTACTTTATCTGGATAAAAAATAAATCCCATATTTATAGCCTGAATATAACCAATCGCTTGGAAGCTTGCAAATTAGCTATAAAACCTTGCCAATGTAACACCCTGCTGCCCGGCTGATTTAAAAGGAACCGGCCACATTATAAAATTCAGTACATTCAGCATTCAGCATGTTCTACATCAGGAGGAGCTAAGCAGAATGATATATACCTTTAGGCAAACATAACCGTTATATACACTGTGCAAACAATTTCATTTTCAATAAATAGAGAATGGTGTAACCATCAAATTTCTAAATCGCCATTTAAATAATCTGCTTGCATCTGCCTGAAAAAAAAAAGCTGTAAAAATCATGGCCACTAGGGGTCTCACTTCCAAATAATTAGCAGTGCACTACCTGTTATCAGACAAGATAAGTCACTAGTAAGAGAAACACAGAAGATGGCTGAGAGGTATTGGGGCAAGTCTTAGCTAGCCGAGATCCTGAGCCTGATAAAAAAAAAAAACTACTCCTACACAGCTTCTGAAGATTATAGGAGCCTCCTGTGTGTCTGTTAGTGTGAGTTCACCCTCCTTATCTGTTCGGTGAGCTCCAGAGCTGAAAGCAAAGATAGTGGGAAGTAAGGGAAAGGATCTCACAGCAGGACAGTGCTAGCAGATTTCACAGGGACATTGTTCCCTGCTTCTGAGTGAAATACATCTGGCTGTGCAGCTAAAAAAGGGAATAATATTACATTAAGTAAGCTGAAAAAAAAAAGACCAGCTTATTCACAGTTATGACTGTAAAAAGAAGCACAGCCATTACGCAAACTTTTTTTGAAAACGCAGGTATGCAACAAAGCCACTTCGTAGATGAGTACTACTTGGCCCTAAAAGCAGCAGAGGGCTCAAATTAACTAATTAAGACTCCATTGTTTATTCGATCTCCATTGCTAAAGGGGTCACCCAGGAATTATTAAAAATGGCAACAAGCAACCTGTCCTCTAAAGCTACTTTCACACTAGTGTTAGTTTTCCAGTATTAAGATCCGTCATAGGGGCTCAATAACGGAAAAAAACGCTTCAGTTTTGTCCCCATTTATTGTCAATGGGGACAAAACTGAACAGAATGGAATGCTCCAAAATGCATTCCGTGCCGTTTAGTTGTGTTCCCATACCGGAGGGCAAACTGCAACATGTTGTAGTTTGCTTTCCATCCAGGGATCCGGAGAAAGACGGATCCGTCATGATCCACAATGCAAGTCAATGGGGACGGATCAGTTTTCTCTGCCACAATAGGAAACAGATCCGCCCTCCATTTACTTTCAAAAAAGTTCATGAGGGATCCGTCTTGACAATGTTAAATATGATACAACCGGATCCGTTCGTAACAGAAGCAGATGGTTGTATTATTAGTAACGGAAGCATTTTTGCTGAACTCTGCCGGATTCAGTAAAAACGCTGGTGTGAAAGTAGCCGAATGTGAGCAGAACTGGTTGCCTTCACTTGAAAAGGTGCCTAGAGGCGTGAGGGGAGACGGCCTCAATACACTATGCTCCAGCACTTGCATGTGCTACACATTGGTGTGCAATCCTGGCATATGGCAAGCAGGATTGCATCGAGCAGTTTAGTGAGACCCTAAGCCCTCACCCCCTTAGTAGGTTTTGAAAGTGGTCCTGCAACAAGTCCTGCTCTCATTCTAAGACAGGTTGTTTGTGGCCATTCCCTTAGAACCCCTTTAATGGTTGCTTGGCCCTGACTTCTAAAGTCTCACACGCTTCAGTATCCGGCGAAGGCACGGTACAGCAAAGAGGCTCGCAGTACAGATGGGAACAATAGGGCTGTCACTGTCATCACAAGTCTACACCTAGTAGTATAATGAGGATTACATTGGAGATAATATCTTCCCCTCACAGCCACAGTAAACTAGCAATGGATTATTTATAAAGGATGTTTTGTCATTATCTTGCTAAGGAAAATCAATATTTTGCAGGTAATTTCATCATGGTACAGCAAAAAAATAAAAATAAATATTGTTTTTAAAAGTTCTTTATATGAATATTGATTTAAAAAAAAAGTACCCCTTTCTGATGAAGTGTCCTTTAAATTACAGAATATAAATTTTAACAGAAGTCAGTGTGGTTACAAAGTTCCTTTCGCTGGCACCAGGCAAGGGATAGACGTGCTGAGGCTTTGCCGCCACTGTCCAGTTTTCTGAATACAATTATAGTTCTGCTTGATGGATTATACAGGTCACGCAATTTTAGGTGCATTAAATGAGACTACACCTGTATCTTCACTCATGGACTCTAATTAGGGTCAGCGATGTCATAGTCCAAATGACTGCACTGCCAGGGGAGCTGAATGGAATGTTATCTTTGGGACAATTTATCCACTTACAGCAGAGAAGTCATGATCAAATTTAGGACTGCAGTACATTATTTCACCGTCTTTAATCCCTGTAGACTGAGGCTTTAGAGCCTATAATCATCATAGCAAGAATAGGTGCAAATAAAAGCTTGATGCAGACTATAATTGTATTAAGTGTAGGTGATAAATGACTCAGACAGACTAGGGGAAATTGGTTTTTGATATTATATTAAAGCTGACCTTCAGGTTTAAGGCATCAAATTTGTTATGTTGTCACATCGACGATGCTGCATTTTTTTTTATTTTGCAAGGATCCATTTTATTTCTTTTCCAAAGATGCTTACCTACAAAGAAGGAAGCAGCAATTCTAAAGTCATAGGACACAGACTTCCAATGTTACCGATATGTTTCCAAGAAGAAAACATATCCGATGACCAAACAAATAATACCAATATAATGTGTTCTGCACCTCCTCCCACACCGTGACACATGAGAAATAGGATCATTTTGTCTGAAATATGGCATCTCATGCCTGCAGCACCTGAGGCCCGCCATGGCTTAGGAAGCATCCAGGTTTATGACCACTAGTCAGCCAGCAATACAATTTCTCTGATTAACATCTTGCTTCTGTGAAACTCAACCTCAACCAACTTTTTAAAAATAATAATAAAAAAAAGTAATATTGCATACAAAAATAACAGGAATCGACGCAAGCACCAAATAAATAGTCATTTTGTATTTCCAATGTTTTTTCAAAAGTACGTAACATGGACCGAAGACTAGATACTTTGGCCCTGATTTATCTAGATCGGTGTGTGCTACTTCAATCTTGGATAGGGGCAGCGCTGCCGGAGGAGGCATTTAAAGGGGTTCTGCACTTTGTTTAAAATGATGATTTATCCTCTGGATAGATCATCAGCATCTGATCGGCAGGGGTCCGACACCTGGGGCCCCCCGCCGATCAGCTGTTTGAGAAGGCAGCGGCGCTCCAGGAGCGCCGCGGCCTTTTCACTGTTTTTTACCGCCGGCCCAGTGATGTCACGACTAGTATCACTGGCCTGGTCGGGGCTAAGCTCCATTGAAGTGAACAGAGCTTAGCCACGTCCAGGCCAGTTGATACTAGACGTGACGTCACTGGGCCGGCAGTAAACAGTGACAACGCCGCGGCACTCTTGGAGCGCTGAGAACACCGCGGCACTCTTGGGCTCCTGGGCAAAAACTGCATCATGCTTCAGTTTTTGTTGGGCCGCCTCTCGGCATCTTTGCCGGGCCTCTGTCCCCATTACAGTAAATGGGGACGGAGCGGACTTCCGGCGGCACACATGGGCTAGAGTTAGTACGGATCAGTCTGCAGGAACCTGCTAACACTAATGTGAAAGTAGCTCTAAAAGGGGTCCTCCGGGAATTGAAAACAATTAAATACTTAAATATGAATTTATTAAAAATATATTTCCAAATATAGTTTGCACCGCAAGCATGTTCTGTTTTATTGTGGTGCGGTTGGCACGGACTAAAATCCCAAGGAAGCGCTCCGCAAGCTAGGTTTCTTTTCTATGCTCCAGTTTTGCCACTAGACCAGCCATTGGATAAGCTACAAAAGAATTTACTTGTGACCCCCAATTACAATTCTACGTAGATCACAAGACTACTGAGACTTTCTATAGTTAAACCAAATGATCTATAAAGGATAGTTGCATCTGAACAAAGACTGATTCAAACTCTCTTATGTACTATCTTGCAAAAAAAGGAAACCAAAGGACAGAAGGAAAACCAAAGGAAGGATTTTTTTTTAACAAACTACACAGCACTAGTATATGTGGGCACAGTGAGATACTAATCCAAATAAAAAATAAAAATCACCCTTTAGTCAAAGCTTGGAATATTGAAGGATTAGTGCAAAGGTACAAATCAACTATCAAAAGGCAAAGAACAAACTTCCAGCAGATGGAAAACACACAATAAGTGCATTTAGGTTTTCTTCACATTACCATAATCTGTTATTTTGAGCATCCGTCGTCATCAGTTTGTGTCACTTCCGTAAGAGATCAGTTATTTTTGACGGAATAAAAAGTACTGCAATACTACTACAGAAGTGACACTAACTGATGCTCAAAATAACTTTTTTTTATTATTATTATTTCTGACAGATCAGAAAAATGGGAAGCTAAACCGTGATGTGAACTCACCCTTAACCACGTCTGGGATAAAGATATATGAAAGAAATGATATAAGGCCAGACTAGATGGGCCGTGCACCCTTGTTATGCCAGCTTTCTTCAAGGTTTCTGTGCTAAAAGGGAATAATAGCATTTAGCAGGGTTATGTACCCGCTATTCTACCCATCTATACAATTAGCAAAGGAAGACAACTCTATAGAAATCTAACAATATAAACATATGCACATTTCCAAGCGAACACGTCAAACGTGCTTCAAATGTCATTCACGTTTCAAATATAACCTACAACAGCGCACTGAATAGAAAGAGGAGCATAGGATTATTCATGTCCTATTTTCTTTTGTCTTCACACCTAAAACACATACAAAACACAAGAAGATAAAACCGATCACAAAAGCTCTTGTTGGAAGTGGATGTTCTGTAATGAAGGTGCGAGTCTCAGCGCCTTTAAACACACAAACAAAGACTTGGAGGGGGGGAGGGAAGAAAATTCGGATGTTGCTTAAATGGACGATATGCAACCCAGCTGTCCGACTCCCGATTTCCATTTCACATCACATAAGCAACCATATGCCCCTAAGAGCCCAGAAGATCAAATCTGTTGCATGTAATTTTCTGCAACAGATGTTTTGCAAATTAAAACAAAAATATCTGATAAATCAAATTATAAACGCTGGAGCAACAGCCTACTTTATCATGATCAGCCACAAAGCTTCTGTCTCCATAAAAACCCACAGACAGATTCATGGAGAACACACCCATAAAACAACAAGAACCCAACTGGTTTATATCAATATATTACCAGACTCACTCCTCGCTAAGCATGATGATGGCATATTACACTACTGTGCTAGAGGTGAGCAGACATGGCCGAGTGGAATACACCAAGAGCCATAAGGATACATATGTTTGTGTATATAGATATGTATATATAAACATATTATATACAGCTGAGTGTATGTATGTGTGTGTGTATGTATGTCCGCTAAAGGAATCCACACCGTCGCATTTACAATCACGAAATCTGGCACACGGGTACATGAGGTGTCCGGGAAGGTTTTAGACCGGGCCTCAGATCTCTAGCACGTACCGTTCCTGAGATATTCCCCAAAAAAATCCAAATATGGCACATCACATGACCTACTTAGCCAATAGAAGCCTGGAGGTCTCTCTCTTTATATCCCAACTGCCATACACATAGTCACATGTCCCTTATCAGCCAATAGAAGCTTGCAGGTCCTTAGTCTCCACATAAACACAGTTTTACGCCAGGTTCCCATTTTTCTTCACTGCTGTAGGTCAGCTTTAAAGGGGCAGGGTGCTGGGGATGACACTGTTAAGGGAGCAGAGTGCTGTGGAGGTCACAATTCAGGGGCAGGCAGGGTGGCCATTCAGGCCACCCTCAAAAGACAGACTTAAAAACCCAGCCCTCAGGTCCCGCTAAGCCACGCTCCAACCAGTTAGGCCACACCCCTCCCACTCCGCAGACCATGGAGATTGAAAAAATGAAGGTAAAAATCAACTTCTGAAAGCAGCAGGGGTGGGAGGGAGGGTGACTTTATCCATGCAGCTCAAGCTCAGACAGCACAGTGCTGCTGTCTCACAGTGAGCTGTTCAAAAGGACATCCCTGTGTCCATCCAGGCCCTGCGCCGGACAGAGGACAGAGAGTCTGAAAGCCAGACTGTTCGGCCCAAAACGGGACCTCTGGCTACCCTAGGGGCAGGCTGCTGTGGAGGTCACTGTTAAGGGGACGATCCGCTATGGAGATCAGCGTTAAGGGGCAGATTGCTGTAGAGGCCACTGTTAGGGGGGTGGGGTGTTGTGGAAATCACTGTTAAGGAGACGGGGTACTGTGGATGTAACTAATAAAGGGGCGGGGTGCTGTAGACGTCACTATTATAGTGGATACTGTCAATATCTATATCTTTTAACAACACACACAAACATTAAATGAAATAGATTAACCCCTTCAGGACACATGACGTACCGGTACGTCATGAGTAGTTCCGATCACTGCTGCTCAGCCGGCAGTGATCGGAACAAGGCACCTTCTGGACCCCCCCCCCCCCCCATATCAGCGATCGCTGCAAACTGCAGGTTAATTCAGACCGGTTTGCAGCGCTTTGTGGGATCTCTAATCCCTGCGGTCTGTGAACGCGGGGATCAGAGACTAAATGCCCCCAAAGTGTTACATTTTCACCCCCCCCCCCGCCTTGCAGCCCCCAATCATATTGTGGCTGTGGGGGTGCAGGGGGGGGTGGTTGCGGGCGGCGGTGAGGGAGGCGGGCGGTACGGCAGGCAGGATCGCGATTGCGATCCCACGCCCGCCTCCTCTGTAATATTCCCTGGTGTCTAGTGGATCTATCAGAGTGTCAGCACATTGCTGACACTCTGACAGAAACGGCTGGCATATGTGCTTGATCAGATGCCAGCCGTTTAACCCCTTCCATACCGCGGTCTGTACGGACCGCGGTATGGAAGGGTTAACAGGGAGGGAGCTCCCTCTCCCATCGGGGGGCTGCTGTGCCTTTGCAGCCCCCCGACAGGATGGGATCGCAGAGGGAGGGAGCCCCACTCCCTCCCCATCCATCACCCGCTGCTATTATATGGCAGGGAGTGATGGTTTCCATGGAAGCAGGACGCTTTCAGAAGCGTCCTGCTCTCCATGGTGATGAATACAGACACCAGATCTACAAGAACCAAGTGGGTCTGGGTAAAAAAATTTTTAAAAAAGTGAAAAAAATGAAAAAATGAAAAAAAAAAAACAACACATCACTGAATAAAAGTAAAAAAAAAAATAATACACTACACATATTACGTATCGGCGCGTCCGTAAAAACCTGCGCTATAAAAATATCACCAGACTGAACTCCTCAGGTGAACGCCATAAAACAAAAACCCAAAAAATGGTGTAAATAAGCCATTTTTTGGCAACCTACATCACTAAAAGTGTAAAACAAAGCGATCAAAAAGGCATATGCCTCCCAAAATAGTACCAATCAAACCGCCATCTCATCTCACGAAAAATTAGCCCCTACCTAAAACAATTAGCCAAAAAATAAAAAAACTATGGGCCAGATTTATCATTACACTTCCATCTTACTCCAATTTCACATACCGTATTTTTCGCCATATAAGACGCACTTTTTTCCTCCAAAAGAGGGGGGGGAAATGGCAGTGCGTCTTATAGGGTGAATACTACCATTTTCCTATAGCTAAAACCGATACATCGCACAGCCTGCGATGTATCAGCATGGAAGGAGGATGGGGCGGAGCCTGGCAACACGTGGCGGGCGGCCCGCCAGTCACAGCGTGACTGCTTTCATACCATTTATAGTCTTTAATCATGTCCCCTTATTCCCTATAAGCCCAATACAGTAGCGCTCTGCTAACCTGCTATACCGATCCTCTAGCAGGCAGAGCGGTGCTGAGTAACGTCCTCACTGATGTCATCTGCCTGCTCCTTTCACTTTATGAATGAAGCAGGAGGAGCAGGCAGATGACGTCAGTGAGGACGTTACACAGCAGCCTGCCGCCGCACCGCTCTGCCTGCTAGAGGATCGGTATAGCAGGTTAGCAGAGCGCTACTGTACTGGGCTTATAGGGAATAAGGGGACATGATTAAAGACATTAGTAAGAGAATTATAAATGGTATGAAAGCAGTCACGCTGTTAGCGGCGGGCCGCCCGCCATGTGTTGCCAAGCTCCGCCCCCTAAGCAGTCACTATGGGCCAGATGCGCCATCCACAGATCCCCCCATAACAGTGCCATCCACATCCCCCCCCACATAACAGTGCCATCCACAGATCCCCCCATAATACTGTCATGCACAGACCACCATTACTTCAAAAGCACACCTTTTGGTTAAAAATATTTTTTTTCCTTATTTTTCTCCTCAAAAACCCAGGTGCGTCTTATAGGCCCGATGCATCTTATAGGGCGAAAAATACGGTAAGTCCAAAGTCACTTTTGGCCCAGTCAGATTTATTAATGGTCCTTTAATACTGTGATAAATGTGGTTTGATGGCAGCAGTTCATCCTTCAGTAAACGGCTTTACAAAAGTCGCACATATTTACAAAAAAGTCGCATGTTCTATTAAAAAGTCGCATAAGATAAGCATGGTCCTCACTGGAGTGAAACTGGGACTTTTTAGCGACTTTTTTAAAAAGTACCAACGATAAATCTGGAGTGAAACTCATTAACATGGCAAACCAGGCCCATTTTTACAAAACTGGAGTGAGTGGTGTACACATGTAAAAAAGTCGCAAAATTATGCCCAAATGAGTGTGAATAGTCGCAAATGCCCTATTTTGGGACTTTTTGATACCACAATTCTGGAGTGAAGGTATGATAAATCATGGCCTATGCCTCTCAGACTAAAACATGATTTTTTTTGTTTCAAAAATGCTTTTTAGTGTTAAATGTAAAAAAAAACCTAAAAAGTAGATATATTGGGTATCTCCACGTCCGTAAGAATCTGCTCTATAAAAATATCACATGACCTAACCCCTCAAGTAAACACTGTAAAAAAATTTTTATAAAAACTTTTCTTGTCACCTTATATCACAAAAAGTGTAATAGCAAGCGATCAAAAAGTCATATGACCCCCCCCAAATAGTGCCAATCGAACCGTCACCTCATCCTGCAAAAATGATACCCAAACTGAGATAATTGCCTAAAAACTGAAAAATATATGGCTCTCAGACTATGGAGACACAAAAACGTGTTTTTTTTGTTTCTAAAAGGATATTATTGTGTAAAACCAAAATAAATAAAAAATGTATACATATTATGTATCGCCGCGTCCGCAAGGACCTGCTCTATAAAAATATAACATGACCTAACCCCTCAGGTGAACGCCGTAAACATAAAGAATAAAAACGTTGTCAAAAAAGCCATTTTTTTGTCACCTTACATCACAAAAAGTGTAATAGCCAGCGATCAAAATGTCATATGCACCCCAAGATAGTACCATTCGAACCGCCATCTCATCGCGCAAAAAATTAGCCCCTACATAAGACAGTCGCCCAAAAAATAAAATAAAAACTATGGCTTTCAGAATGTGGAGACACTAAAAAATATTTTTTTTTCAAAAATGCTTTATTATCTAAAACCGAAACAAAACCCCCCAAAAAGTATCATATTTGGTATTGTCGCGTCCGTAACAACCTGCTTTATAGAAATAGCACACAATCTAACCTGTCAGTTCAACAATGTAAATAACAAAAAATAAAAACGCTCCCAAAACAGCTATTTTTTTGCAAATTTTCCATTTTAAATCATTTTTCCAGTAACAAAGCAAGGGTTAACAGCCAAACAAAACTCAATATTTATTGCCCTGATTCTCTTGTTTGCACAAACACCCTATATGTGGTTGTAAACTGCTGTATGGCCTAACGGCAGGGCACAGAAGGAAGGGAACACCATATGGTTTTTGGAAGGCAGATTTTGCTGGACTGGTTTTTTGACACTATGTCCCATTTGAAGCCCCCCTGATGCACCCCTACAGTAGAAACTCCAAAAAAGTGACCTCATTTTGGAAACTATGGGATAAGATGTCAGTTTTGTTGGTACTATTTTAGGGTAAATCTGATTTTTGGTTGCTCTATATTACACTTTTTTGAGACAAGGTAACTAAAAATAGAAATTCTGAAATTTCATCTCCATTTGCCAATAACTCTTGTGGAACACCTAAAGGGTTAACAAAGTTTGTAAAACTGGTTTTGAATACCTTGATGGGTGCAGTTTCTTAGATGGAGTCACTTTTATGGTGTTTTTACATAAGTTTTGTTTGGCTGTTAACCTTGCTTTGTTACTGGAAAAAATGGATTAAAATGGAAAATTTTCCCAAAAAAAATCGAAATTCAGAAATTTTATCTCTATTTGCCATTAACTCTTGTGGAAAACCTAAAGGGTTAATGACGTTTGTAAAAATCAGTTTTGAATACCTTGAGGGGTTTAGTTTCTAGAATGGGGTCATTTTTGGGTGGTTTCTAATATGTAAGCCTCACAAAGGGACTTCAGACCCGAACTGGTCCCTAAAAAGTGTGTTTTTGCTTGAGATTTGCTTCTAAACTTCTAAGCCTTGTAACATCCCCAAAAAATGAAATGGCATTCCCAAATTGATCGATACATGATGTAGACATATGGGGAATGTAAATCAAAAACTTTTTTTTGGCGGTATTACTATGTATTATAGAAGTAGAGAAATTGAAACTTGGAAAATTGCTAATTTTTCAAAATTTTTGGTAAATTTGGTATTTTTTTTATAAATAAAAATGAAATTTTTTGAATTCTTTTTACCACTGTCATGAAGTACAATATGTGACGAAAAAACAATCTCAGAATGGCCTGGATAAGAAAAAGCGTTTTAAAGTTATCACCACATAAAGTGACACTGGTCAGATTTTGAACAAATCGCCTGGTCCTTAAGGTGAAATAGGGCCGTGTCCTTAAGGGGTTAAATATACCAGTGCGAAGCCGTACGTGTAGAGCTGCGCCCATGGATCTCTCTGCACTTACCATTATCCCTGGGCGCCGCTCTGTTCGCCCACTGTGGCCCCGATTACAGGCTCCTGGACGCTAAAGTCCCGGCTGCCATGGTAAAGTGTAGTGGGGAGCGGGGGAGCAGTATACTTACAGTCCATGCAGCTCTCGGGGTGCTCCAGAGTGACGTCAGGGCGCCCCATGCGCATGGATCACGTGATCCATGCGCATGGAGCACTCTGACGTCATTCTGGAGCGCCCCGGGAGCCGCACGGACGGCAAGTATACTGCTCCCCTACCTCCCCACTACTACTATGGCAACCAGGACTTTAATAGCATCCTGGCTGCCATGGTAACCTGAAAGCATTTTGAAGACTGATCAGTCTTCAAATGCTTTCAGGTCACTTGCGTTGTTACGGATCCGGCGTGCATTCCGGCGACGGAAGTGCACGCCGGATCCTAACAACGCAAGTGTGAAAGAGGCCTAAAACGCCAGAAAATACTGTAATTTTTTTATTTTTTGTCCAGAGCACTTCATCAACGAGAAAGTAGTCTGCTCAGTTTGTGCCATCCGCACCATTAAGGCTGGGTTTACACGAGCGTATCCGGATTAGGTATCCGGATGCGTTGCAGATGCGTTCAGTGAAAACTCTGCGATTTCACAGGCAAAGCCATTCAGTTTTGCCTGCGATTGTGTTTAGTTTTTTCTGCGCGGGTGCAATGCGTTTTGATGCATTTTTTCACGCGCGTGATAAAAAAACTGAAGGTTTACAAACAACATCTCCTAGCAACCATCAGTGAAAAACGCAACGCACCCGCACTTGCTTGCAGATGCAATGCGTTATTAAAGCAGCCCCATTTATATCTATGGGGCTGCAGATGCGTTTATAACGCATAAGATAGAGCATGCTGCGATTTACACGAGTTGCAGAAGTGATGCGTGAAAAAAAACACTCATGTACACAGCCCCATAGAAATGAATGGGTCAGGATTCAGTGCGGGTGCAATGCGTTCACATCACGCATTGCACCCGCGCGGAAATCACGCTGGTGTGAATACAGCCTAAAGGAGTTGTTCCATGAAAAATATTCTACAGTTTTCAAACCAGCACCTGGATCTGAATACTTTGTAATTGCATGTAATTAACATTTTATATAGCTACTGAATTATTCAATAAAATGTACTGTATATCGCCACCTGCTCTTAGTTTTTTTTTCTTAGTTCTTTGACCTGCTCACTGAGATGATCACACATGCTCAGTTTCATCCTTCAACTGCCTCCTGAGCTGTGATAAGGAGAGCTGCAGAAGACCGACCTGCCCCCTAACAAAAGTTTTAGTATTGTCGTAGTCATACCTATCCATAAATAAAAAGAACAAACCACACTGTGTACGCTGTAAAAAAGAGTGGGGAATAGCTTCCTTTTTTCCCCACCACCACCCCAACCCCTAATATTTGATAACTTATATGTACGTCACTGCCTAGAGGAAACATTTAATATAAAACAAAGAATATCTTTATTTAATAACAAAGTTAAAAGTGAGGGTATTATCCCCAAACAGATTACAAATGATTAGGCAGACACATGCTGGTAGCATTAGAGCTGTATATCACTGTCCCCAGACAGGCTGTGTTCCCCACCCTGTGACTACACCAACCCTGCACTGTTGCAGGGGCATAAGGGGGGGACATTTCTAAAATCTGGTGTAAAGTAGAACTGGCTTAGTTGCCCATAGCAACCAATCAGATTCCATCTTTCATTTTCCAAAGGAGCTGTGAACAATGAAAGGTGGAATCTGATTGGTTACTTTGGGCAACTAAGCCAGTTCTACTTTGCACCAATTTCGATAAATCTCCCTCATAGTGTGGAGTTGGGGCTTATGTAAACAAAATGCCCCAAAACAGCGGGCTCGCAATATACGGGCACCAACCGCGTGCGCACCATTAAACGCATGCAGATCCTTTAACTGGAATGGGTCCACAATCCGGAAAATACAGTGCGGAGGCACAGAGTGAAAGGCTATAGAGGCACTACAGATTGCTTCCGAGGCATTTCGGTCCATACCTTCGCAGCGCAAAAAAATAGAACATGCCCTATTTTTTAGTATGTTTTAAATAAAGTCTGACAGCACAACAACATGGTAGCATTACTTATAGAGGTCAAATTTTGGCAACAGATTCCCTTTAAAATACATAAAGACAATTACATCCAAGTGGTGCTGTCTTATCCCTGCTCACGCCCGGTGGGCGTAGCATGGGCGGGGAAGGCCCATCTCATTTATCCTTCTTTATGCCTGTTTCAGGAGTAGAAAATGTCTACATGTAAGACAGCAAGAAAGCTATCTTACATTTGGATGCGCAGAAGTTATGGAGTGGCCGGCGCCTCTTTATAACTCCAGAGGATCCTCCGCCAGCTATGGGGCTTTATTTATAAGAACGTCTAAAAACACCGCTCTTAATAAATGTGCCCCTATATTGTCTTCAATGCACTTCACAACATCCTTCCAGCTATAAAACCCCGCCAATCAAATGATCTCCTCTGTTCTTACAATCAAAGGCTTCTCAAAATGAGTCAATTCCTATGTAACCATACCTCCATCAGATTAGTGGGGGTCCAACTCTCAGCTTTATGAAGGGACTGCTTGCATTATAAATGCACTGTAAGTCCGCAGCCACATGGCGTCCCACCAGTGTCATCACTGCCTTACGTTAGAGCGAATCTCCAAGGACTCTCTATAGTACAGAGACGCATCTTATCAAGAAGCTGTGGCAGGAGGTCACCTCCCTTCCGCTGCAGGTAATGAGGCATGCTATGTCCTATATGCTGAATACATTTTAAATCAACTGGTGAAAGATATACGACGACTGACAGCTACTCACAACCCATTGTTAACGTTATGCTTTTAATAATTAAAAGGGTTTTTCAGCTAGTAAATATTATATTTATTGTACAGATCAGGAATAATTAACAATACCTGGAATTTAAACCAATTGTTTTAAACTAAACATGAAAGAAAAAGAGAAAAGAAATCTGCATATTTTTCTACTGTTATCCCGTTTACTTGTTCTGTCCCCAAAAGTTATTTTTAAAAAATTGAACCAGTGAATGAAATTTAAAAAAATCTACATCTGCGGCAGCCTAGCCTAAGGCCCCTTAGTGACCTCTGCAAAAAAAAAGGGGGGCTATTTTCTGTAGCAGTAATGTCAGAGAGCTAAAAGTACTGAATAGGAAGGCAAAGTCTGTTTCCTACACTGCTGCTAAGGGAAGGGTATATCTGTAAGGTGATCCTCATTATAATAGAAGGTAGAATGACTGACGGCTCTATTGTTTTCATGGCAGGTTGAGATAAACATGCAAACAGAGAAGCAGTCCACTGATTAGTACAGTATGAGAAGCCCTGACCTGCCTTACTACTAGGATAGCACAGGGGAGGTGTAGTGCTCTGTTTGGCCACACCTAGCTCCTCCCTGGTCTGACTAATGGTCTGAAAGAGTGTGTTAAAGGCAGTCCGTCACCTCCATATGGCAATATACAGCGCTTACATTGTCCTATAGCACACCTATACATTAATGTAATAGTGCTTTTGTCTTTTTCAGTACACTTGCAGAAGCTGGAAAAACGAAGTTTAATTCATATGCAGATGAGCACTCGCAAGTGCCCAGGGGCGGCGTTCACTGTGTTGGAGCCCAGGGTACTCAGCTTTTTTTAATTGTTTCCCCACCTCTGACCGCCCTTCTATTCTGTCGGTCCCGCCGATATCCCTTGCCTGGCCAGGGCATGCGCACTGCAATGTCTACTGTGGGCACGGCATAGCTTTAACTACTGCGCATGCGCTAGCGAACGGCGCAAAACCAGGGGCTCTTTCGTTCTGTGCAGATGTGGATTTTGAAATCCCTACCATGTCAATTCTCTGCGCAGTTCTTATGTGTGGATTTCACCCTTTTCCATGCAAAAGTGAGATTTGCTGCAAAACCAGAAAAAAAAATCAGCAACAAAAACAGCAAGCAGCTCATGGAAACCTGTGCAGATTTTCTGTTTGTAAACCTGCACCAGTGTGCCGGTATCCTGCCCGAGCCTCTCTGCTGTGCGAAAAATGCAGACAGAGAGGAAGTTAAAGACTCTGGACAGCCACTAGTATATACGGAGTTACAGAAAGAAAACCACCCACCCAAAAAAATTACATGTTCACATTTTAGGCTGTTAAAAAGAGATTTCAAAATAAATTTGATGGAAACGTTCACGGGATTACACAATCACTGGAAGTGCTCCACAGAACAATCTGAGATTAAACATTTTGACATCTTTTCATTGAAAATATAAGAATTTGGTGTATTTTTGCCATCTGTGACCCAACTAAAATAGTAATAAAAATGGATTTTCTTAGCATTCGAGCTGTAAAATAGGATATTTTGACAATTTCAGGAGGCTGCATGCTCCTTCTGAAGGCTGCATGGTGTGCGACCCGTTCCTGTGCTGTGAACCACAAATAGCAGTTCGCAATGCACGGGCACCGGCCATATGCCAGACGTTTGCAGACCCATTCACATAAATGGGTCCGCAAACCACAAGATTCAGTCAACACCGCAAAAAAACAGAACATGTCTATTTTTTTTGCGGTGCAGAAGTATAGATCACTCCATATCTTGCGGACCCACTCAATGTTTGTGGGCCGCAATACGGGCACGGGCCGCAAGTTCTACTAAGCAAATGTGCTAGCACCGCTTCCTCATCCTCTACTTTACAATTCTTTAGGTTACGAAATATCGTATTTGGATGGATAAAGGTATTAAACTAGGGAAGCAAATTTAATCAGCATATACTTAAAGTGTGGGACAAAAAAGCACCCAGAGGGATCCCATGTGAAGATGGGAAAAACATATAAAGCTCCGTGTAGATGTTGCATCCATGACCGCTGAACCACCAGCATAAGTAATACATACATGAAACCATGAAAAGGGCGTTCCAGTTTGTTGCGCCTACAGCACGAGTAATGTACATGATACAAAAGAACCATGCAATGCAAACAAAGCAGCAGATATACAAGCTACAGAGAATATCTGTAAACTGACAAAAGCCTAAAAGTGATTGGAGAAAAACCGTACAGCAATTCCCACCCAGCATTAATAAATGTACGGCTCTAGGCACAATGTTAATCAGAGTACTTGATAATTTGACTTGCTTCCACAGAGGAATTTCAATGGTCTCATTCAGCTGAAAACAACATATTAAATGTCAAGCAATCTCATATGCAAGGTGCAATTAGGATAATGCGTTTCAGCACATCTACGAAAGCAAACCGCTTCCGATTGGGAAGGAAAGATGCGATATAATAAAGTGGTTCTATAATACTATTATATATAGCAATAAGGGTAGGTTCACACAGGACTGATGAGCTGCAGATTTGCGGTTGCGAACTCCGGTGCAGGAAATCTGCAGCTTTGTACAGTACTTGCAAAGTGAACGAGGGACATATCACCCTATTTATGCCACTATAATGGAGTAAATAAGCTGCAAATTAAGAATTTGTGATATTTTAAGCCTCTCTCAACTTTTCTTAAGTGGCGATAAAAGGAGCTGAGTTTTACTTAAAACGCCAGATTCAGGGTTGCCAACAAGATTTTTTTTCTTTTTTCTGGACAAATTATGCCAAAATCACGGACAAATTTGAAAACCATAGTGAATAGTAAAGATAAGTAAAACATTTCTATAAATCAATATACTAATCATAACCCATTACCAGCATTTACTGTGAGCTGTAAAATAATAATTACTACCAAAATAATCTAGTCATGGACGTGTCTATTTTTTTTTTCGTTATTATTATTATTATTTTTTTTACGGACACAGGGAAAAAAAGTAGTCTATTCTTACGGACTGTCCAGATATTTCTGGACAGTTGGCAACCCTGGCCAGATTTACTATGACTGCAACATGTCAATTTACACCCCCAGATTCATCACAGATTTCACACTTGCCAATGCAAAGAATGAAATAGACGTCTAACAAACAGCATTTCAGCACCAAAATCAGCGACAAAAAAACAAAAAAAAAAACACCATTTAGGCTACGTTGACATCACTGTTTAGCTTTCCGTTCTCCTGATCTGTCAGAAGAACAGAAAACTGGTTTCACTTGTCCAGTGTGACATCCGGCAGACACTGGTGGGAATTGGCCAGACACACGCCGCAGCAGATTTTCTGCAGCAAAATACGTCTGACATGGACATACCTTTATTCAGATAAAATCTGTCCAACAAACAGTGACAAGTCTATAGACTAATCAGTGATGTACCTATAGACTAATCAGTAATGTACCTATAGACTAATCAGTAATGTACCTATAGACTAATCAGTAATGTACCTATAGACTAATCAGTAATGTACCGTGCATAAAACACCTTGTGGGGTAAAGCACAAGTAGGTAAACCGTGCACAATAACCAGCCACATAAAGTTACTTACACGCCTATAGGTCTTCTAGGTAGCGTGCCCATCAGATCAAGGTCTATTTAAATCCTCTCTTTGCCCTACCAATGCTTTTATCGGGTCTTATTCACAAAGCCGGTGATTATGAGCCAAAACCAGAAGTGGCGTCTACACAGAGATAAGTTATAATGGAAAGATCTGCACCTGTTCTGTGTTTTTGACCCACTTTTGGTTTTGGCTTCCAATCACTGATGGAAATCACTCAACAAACACTGACTGTGCGAATTATGCATTACATGGTGAGTATTTCTATAGTTAAAGACAGAAAAAAGGCACCCACACCACAGGGAGGTCCATCCTGCTTATCCCTACAAACTGTCAATTAGAGAGAGTCTACAGCAGGTATGGCCAACCTGAGGCTCTCCAGCTGTTGCAAAACTACAACTCACAGCATGCCCAGACTGCCTTCAGCTATCAGCAGGGCATCGTGGGCGTTGTAGTTTTACAGCAGCTGGAGAGCCGCAGGTTGGCCATCCCTGGTCTACAGGATTCAAGTCATGCAATGGCTAGATGTAATGGTATTCCTTATGTACATACATGACAACTCTTTCTAAAAACTCACCTTAAACGACAAGTACACTTTCGAGAAAAAGATTATTAAGGGAAAGGTTATCTTTGAGTCATTTTATTTTTGCTGTTATATGTGCCTTATAATATGCTTAAACAGATAACATTTTAGACAGTTGTTCTAGGGTTAAACGGCACGATAGATTAAAAAACAAATTACACATTAACTGGGGAGCGAACAAAACATTAACCTGGTCCCCTCCTTTTTATTGTTTCAGCTGCAGATTCACCGGTTCCCGGGCTCCCGTTCAGTCATCCAAGATCGCCGCACTTCTCGTCAGACTACCTGTACATCTGGTAGTTCAAGCAATTTCCTGCTTGCCCAGCCCCCTTCTTGGATTGGCCAGCATTGCTCATGTCAGCAGTTCTGGCCATTCCTAGGGCGGCAGGAAGGGTCTTGGACTATAAAATGCACAGTATACATCAAGCAGTCTGAGAAGTGGTGCAGCCATCTTGGATGACAGAACCGAAGCCTGGGAATTGGTGGATCGGCGCCGTAAAAGATGTAAAGCAGGGCACCAGGTAAGTGCTATACTCGATCCCCAATTAATGTGATTTTTTTTTTTTATCTTCAAGATACTACTCAGGTGAAGATGTTTTTTAACCCCTTTAGGACACATGACGTACTGGTACGGCATGTTTCCCGAGTCCTTAAGGACACATGACGTACCCGCCCGCCTCCTCTATGATATTCCCTGGTATCTAGTAGATCTATCAGAGTGTCAGCACATTGCTGACACTCTGATAGAAACTGCTGTCATCTGTGCTTGTTCAGATGCCAGCCGTTTAACCCCTTGTAAACTGTGGTCCGTACGGACCGCGGAATGGAAGGGTTAACAGGGAGGGAGCTCCCTCCCTCTCCCATCGAGGGGCTGCTGTGCCTTTGCAGCCCCCCAACAGGATGAGATCACAGAGGGAGGGAGCTCCACTCCCTCCCCATCACCCACTGCTCAGTTCTGGCAGCGGGTGATGGTTGCCATGGAGACAGGACGCTTTCAGAAGCTCCCTGTCTCCATGGTGCTGAAAGTCTGAATAGACCTGCTAAAGGTCTATTCAGACTTTGTAAAGTACAAAATACAGCACAGTGCACTATATAGTGTACCGTACTGTATTATACAGACACCAGATCCACTGGATCTTTCAGAACCAAGTGGGTCTGGGTCTAAAAAAAAAAAATGTAAAAAAGTGAAAAAAAAAGTAAAAATGATAAAAAAAAAAACACACATCACTGAATAAAAATTAAAAAAAATAAAATACACTACACATATTAGGTATCGCCGCGTCCGTAAAAACCTGCTCTATAAAAATATCACGACTGAACTCCTCAGGTAAACGCCATAAAAATAAAAATGGTGTACATAAGCCATTTTTTGCACCTTACGTCACTAAAAGTGTAATACAAAGCGATCAAAAAGGAGTTTGTCTCACAAAATAGTACCAATCAAACCGCCATCTCATCCCGCAAAAAATGAGCCCCTACCTAAAACAATTGGCCAAAAAATAAAAAAAACTATGCCTCTCAGACTAAAACATGATTTTTTTTGTTTTTCAAAAATGCTTTTTAGTGTTAAATGTAAAAAAAAAACTACAAAGTAGACATATTGGATATCTCCACGACAGTAAGAATCTGCTCTATAAAAATATCACATGACCTAACCCCTCAAGTAAACACTGTAAAAAAAATTTAATAAAAACTGTCAAAAAGCCATTTTTTTGCCACCTTACATCACAAAAAGTGTAATAGCAAGCGATCAAAAAGTCATATGACCCCCCCAATCTAACCGTCTCCTCATTCCGCAAAAATTATACCCAACCTGAGACAATTGCCTAAAAACTGAAAAATATATGGCTCTCAGACTATGGAGACACTAAAACGTTTTTTTTTTTATTATTCAAAAAGGATATTATTGTGTAAAACCAAAATAAATAAAAAAAAGTATACATTTTAGGTATCGCCGCGTCCGTAAGGACCTGCTCTATAAAATTATAACATGACCAAACCCCTCAGATGAACGCCGTAAACATAAAAAATAAAAACGTTGTCAAACAAGCCATTTTTTTGTCACCTTACATCACAAAAAGTGTAATAGTAAGCGATCAAAAATTGATATGCACCCCAAGATAGTACCATTCGAACCACCATCTCATCCCGCAAAAAATGAGCCCCTACATAGGACAATCGCCCAAAAAAAAAAAAATATATATATGGCTCTCAAACTGTGGAGACAAACAGGATTTTTTTTTGTTTTAAAAAATGATATTATTGTGTAAAACTTATATAAATAAATAAAAAGTATACCTATTAGGTATCGCCGCGTCCGTCACAACCTGATCTATAAAAATAACACATGACCTAACCCATCAGCTGAACACAGCAAAAAAAAATAAAAAAATACGGTGTGAAAAGCCATTTTTGTCATCTTACATCACAAAAAGTGTAATAGCAAGCGACCAAAACGTCATATGCACCCCAAGATAGTGCCAATCAAACCGCCATCTCATCCCGCAAAAAATGAGCCCCTACATAAGACAATGGCCCAAAAAAAAAAAAAAAACTTTGCCTTTTAGAATGTGGAGACACTAAAAAATAATTTTTTTTCAAAAATGCTTTATTATGTAAAACTGAAACAAAAACCCCCAAAAAGTAGTCATGTCTGGTATTGTCGCGTCCGTAACAACCTGCTCTATAGAAATAGCACACGATCAAACCTGTCAGTTCAACGATGTAAATAACAAAAAATAAAAAAAAGGTCCCAAAACAGCTATTTTTTTGCAAATTTTCCATTTTAATCAATTTTTCCAGTAACAAAGCAAGGGTTAACAGCCAAACAAAACTCAATATTTATTGCCCTGATTCTCTTGTTTGCACAAACACCCCATATGTGGTCGTAAACTCCTATATGGCCAAACGGCAGGGCACAGAAGGAAGGGAACGCCATATGGTTTTTGGAAGGCAGATTTTGCTGGACTGGATTTTAGACACTATGTCCAATTTGAAGAGCCCCTGATGCACCCCTACAGTAGAAACTCCAAAAAAGTGACCCCATTTTGGAAACTACGGGATAAGGTGTCAGTTTTATTGGTACTATTTTAGGGTAAGGCCTCATTCACACGACAGTATTTTGCGGACCGTATACTGGCTGTTTTTTCAGTTCAGTATACTGACAGTATACTGAACCATTCACTTCAATGGGACTGCAAAAAATACTGAAGTGTCTCCGTATGCCTTCCGTTTCCGTTTTTCCATTCCGTTTAAATATAGAACATGTCCTATTCTTGTCCGCAAATCACGTTCAGTGGCTCCATTCAAGTCAATGGGTCCGCAAAAAAAACGGAAAGCATACTGAAGTGCATCCGTATGTCTTCCGTATCCTTTCCGTTTTTTGCGGAACCATCTATTGAAAATGTTAAGACCAGCCCATTTTTTTCTATGTTATTACTGTATACTGTATATGCCATACGGAAAAACGGAACGGAAAAACGGAACCTATACGGAAACACAACGGAAGCAAAAAACGGAACCACGGATCCGCAAAATACGGACCGCAAAATACTGAAAAAGCCATACGGTCGTGTGAATGAGGCCTAAATCTGATTTTTGGTTGCTCTATATTACACTTTTTTTTGAGACAAGGTAACAAAAAATAGAAATTCTGAAATTCCATCTCCATTTGCCAATAACTCTTGTGGAACACCTAAAGGGTTAACAAAGTTTGTAAAACTGGTTTTGAATATCTTGAGGGGTGTAGTTTCTTAGATGGAGTCAATTTTATGGAGTTTCTACTCTAGGGGTGCATCGGGGGGCTTCAAATGGGACATGATGTCAAAAAACCAGTCCAGCAAAATCTGCCTTCCAAAAACCATACGGCGTTCCTTTCCTTCTGCGCCCTGCAGTTTGGCCATACAGCAGTTTACGACCACATATTGGGTGTTCGTGCAAACTGCAGAATCAGGGTAATAAATATTAAGCCTTTTGTTTGGCTATTAACCCTTGCTTTGTTACTGGAAAAATTGGATTAAAATGGAAAATTTTACAAAAAATTGAAATTCTGAAATTTTATCTCCATTTGCCATTAACTCTTGTGGGAAACCTAAAGGGTTAATGAAGTTTGTAAAATCAGTTTTGAATACCTTGGGGGGTGTAGTTTCTAGAATGGGGTCATTTTTGGGTGGTTTTATTATGTAAGCCTCACAAAGTGACTTCAGACCTGAACTGGTCCCTAAAAAGTGGGTTTTTGAAAATTTCTGAAAAATTTCAAGATTTGCTTCTAAACTTCTAAGCCTTGTAACGTCCCCAAAAAATAAAATGGCATTCCCAAAATAATCGAATACATGAAGTAGACATAAGGGGAATGTAAATCAATAACTTTTTTTGGCAGTATTACTATCTATTATAGAAGTAGAGACATTGAAACTTGAAAAATTGCTAATTTTTCAAAATTTTTGGTACATTTGGTATTTTTTTATAAATAAAAATAAAATTTTTCGACTTCATTTTACCAGTGTCATGAAGTACAATATGTGACGAAAAAAACAATCTCAGAATGGCCTGGATAAGAAAAAGCGTTTTAAAGTTATCACCACATAAAGTGACACTGGTCAGATTTTGAAAAAATGGCCTGGTCCTTAAGGTGAAATAGGGCCGTGTCCTTAAGGTGTTAAAATAAACCACATTCTGAATATTTTGTGGCCTGTAACTATCTGATCGCTCTTGAAATAAGCCACAAGTATTTTTCCAATTTTGCATTTTATGCATTTTAATATAAACCTTGTACAATATGACTCAAACATTATATGGGTCACAGGCAGGTGGAAGGGTAATTGCCTGGACATGAAATCACTGTAAATCATCGACAGTACCTGACAGGATTGCTGGTCAGAGAGACACGAAGCGAGTCTAAGTAGGAGACAAGCCTTTCATCTGTAGAGCCCGATTTGAGTTCATGAATGAATTCCTGTGGCGAGATCTGTCTGCTGCTCTTGAGGCTTCCCTGCAACAAGATAAAAACCATACTGAGCAATCATCCCTACACCAAATAGCTTGCAAACATCACAAAGTGAACAACTTTTTTTTTTAACAACCTTTCCAGAAAATATATTTAAGCCGAAGTCCATGATCTGATCAAACAACTCATTTAAAAGTAAAATGTTCTGGTAGAGAATGCCTACAAGGTGTTCCTTCAAGAACTCTGTCAGCTGGTCTTCTGCTAGATTTTATTTGAACTGCATAAAGAGCATCAAGGAATCACACCAAGGCAGGCAATGAAGCAATAAATGTAAGGGAAGTAAAACAAAATCTGAGACAAAAAATAGGCACAAAGCAGGGGGCAGTAAACAAATAAGATTACTCACCTTTTAAAATGTCCGGCAGCTCCAGTCCCTGTCATAGTCATGTGCTCTTCTTCATTCACGTGACTGCTGAAGACCCTCACTGCCCTCAGTGGTGTCATGTGCATGAACAACAACATGTGACCGCTGTGGCCAGAGATTAGCAGCAGCAGTAGTAGTGAAAACAATGGACATGACATTATCGATGCAGATCGAGTAGGCAACAGACTGGCACCAAATTGGTGGTGCTGGAACGGTACACAAACAAATTTGAGATTGAAAGATTAGACTAACATCTGTGGTGCAGTTTCCATTCATGTGTTCCATAGCAGGAATAGAAAAAACTGAAAAAAATGCCAAATACGGCATATGACGGAAATCGAGGGCACCCAACAGACTATTCTGATCTGGCGGGTTTCGGTTATGCATTCTGGCATTCTTCTGTACACAGTGGTACTTTGTATTATTTTTTTTCCTGGAATCTTTAACAGAGCGCCTGAAAGAACTTCCAACCCTGATGTGAGCCAAGCCTTGGGCATTTAAGGCAGAGTTCACATGAGCATTCAGCCTTTCCGTTCTCCTGCTCGGAAAGAATGGATTCGGCACATAACTGAGCCCACAAGCCCCATAAACTATAAGGGGATTCAATAGGTTTCTACTTGGAATGGAAGGAAGATTTTTGAAGCGGAGACAAAAGTCCTGCATGCACGACTTTTGTCTCTGCTTCAGGAGGCTCAAGAATGGAAAGGCTGAACGCTGATGTGAACTCAGTCTAACATGTTCTGCAGCGCCTCGAGAGCTGGACTTAAAGTGCTCATTTTAATATCAGACAGGAAAAAAATGTTTAAAAAGGACTATAAAGCCATTGTGTCATGGATTTTCAATTTAACACCTGATCAGGTCCAAGAAATCCAGTTAAGGTATCCAGTTTCCATGGTGAAGTCTGCAGACAGATCCTCTTTAAATGCCAAAATTGCAATCACAAGTAGTTAACATAAAGAAGTGTAAAAATGAGGCCATATACTGTACAGCACATACCCACTAATCTATCAGAACCCTTTCCAATTTCTGTTATTACAGCATCTGCTAAACGGTCTTCTCACTTGTAACCCAATGAATACTACAATAGTTGGAAATAATCTATTAACGTTGATCGCATTACACGTGGGAAGAAAACGTTATCTAAACCACACTAACAAAAGAAACTTTCCATAGTGACAAGTAATAAAAAAAGCTTATTAAATAAGCACTTATTTCCCCAATCTGCCAACCATTACTTACTGATTCATTGAAGGATAAACAGCGACTTCACTGAAAATATGCTGGACAAATACATAACTTATGTCATGACTGCACACATCTTTGGGTGTTCTTTCATATCAGTCAAGGCGCATGAAATTGCTCTGCCACCTAAAGTTTCCGCTATGCCAAAAATGTTACCCACTAAATGTTATATGTTACAAGTGAGCTGAGAAGACAGTTTAGCAGATGTCTAAATGACAGATATTGGAGAGGGTTCTGATAGATTAGTGGGTATGTGCTGTATATGGCCTCATTTTTACACTGCTTTATGTTAACTACTTGTGATTGCAATTTTGGCTTTTAAAGAGTATCTGTCTGCAGATTTCACAATGCAAACTGGATACCTCAAGTGGATTTCTTGGACTTGATCAGGCTGTTGTACGTTCACTAAAAAATCCTTGACACAATGGCTTTATAATCCTTTTGGAACATTGATATTTATATGTCCAGCTAAGGGTGCTCCAGAACATGTTATATGCCCACTGGGTAAATCGCTAAGGCTTGGTTCACATCTGCACCAGATGTTCTGTTAAGAACTTTGCGACAGATTCCATAAAAAAAAAAAAAAAGTCATACAGAATACCACTGCATATAGCTGTATTTTGTACAAAAAAATGTCGGAATGCATAATAGAAACCCGCTAGATCCAATTATAGTCAGAGATAGTTCGCTGGGTGCCCTTGATGTCCGTCATATGCCAGATCTGGCATTTCCTTTACCTACCATGGAACACAGAAATGGTAAACTCGCCACAGATGTTAGACTAATCTTTTTATCTCAAATTTTGTCTTTTTCTGCTTGGAAAGTAGACAAGTGATTTAAGGGTAACATAAAGCAGCAATCAGACAAAAAAACATCATTGTCCAGACATTTTGGCCTTTTCAGACAACAAGCTTGTCCATTTTGATGTCTCCGACTCTAGTTACCTGCTATAATCACGTGACTGTAGAGTCCATAACTTCGGAATATATATGTATGCAGATGCCAGGGTGCTTCATGCTTTTCTAGACATTAATGGAGCTCCATGTGGAAAATAAAAGGTGGAAATGGTTCGGTTTTCCTTTACACCAGTTTTGATAAATCTTCCCCAAGGTGTTCATAAAGTAGTGTTGGGTTCAGTCATGATGGATCTGGTACTGCCATCATTTTAACTGTCTGCTTCTATGAAGGACCAGAATGGAACTAATAAGGAAGGTGTGACCTGAGCCTTAGAAGGATATTCTGTTATGGGGGCCTCCAGCAAGTGAACTGTGGGGGGGACATCAACAATCCTTGCATAGTGCTTATTAAAATAAATGGGCTGTCCAAATGATACACATATGTGGTAGGTTCACTAGAGTGAGAGATATTCCTTGTAACAGCTCTGCTCTGGCTAAAAGTGATGCTACCTGATTGGTCATACGCAGAAAAGTAACATACAGAACGGTAATGCACTCGCCGATATCTGTTGTGCAGAGAGGCACATATATATCAAGCGAGTAAGTTTAGTCCAGTAAGTCCAACCAGAGATCCTTCCCAGTTCTTCCAGTAGGATGAGGGTATGGAATGCTGGAAAAGGAGGAATAAAAACTGATGTTTTAATACTTTAAATCCCAAAGGATTACTAATTTTTTGAGCTTTCGTTTTTACCCTCTGACTTTCCAGGGCCATACATTTTTCTTTTTCTTTTTTTCATATGACAGCACCCCTGGAGAGACCGCCTCCACCTCCTCAGGACAGGGAAAAGGAACCAGAACCGCCTTTTAAAAGAGGGATCATCCCCTCTACCTCCAGTTCCGTTTCCTGTCCTAAGGGGCAGGTGGGAATCGGATCCGCCGGATAGTGTTTAATATGGAGCTGCGGGGGCCCTGGCTATGTCTCAGTGTGAGGAGGGTTACCCCTTGCGGCATAAGACTCCTTTAGGAGCCGCTGCAGATGTCTGCGCTCCCTTCTCTCTCCCTAAGGCTTCTGTTCTCCTTCCTGGATCCTGGGGGGGGTTCGGCCTTCCTGGGCTCCTGCGAACCTCTGCGGACGTGTCCGCATGTACTGGATTTGTTTACTTCCGGGTTGTGACGGTGGGAGGAAGCTGACGCTGCAGACTGTATGGTCCTTCTTTATACCTCCCCCCCCCCTTAAAGTTGTTACCAAGGGGTCTCAAAATATCAAAGAAGAGGGAGCCACGGTGATAGTTATAGCTCCCTTTTGGCTGAGAAGGGTTTGGTTTTCCTGGCTCCGCAGGATGTCGATAGCGACCCCTGGGTGAGGAATCTGCAGGAATCTGCACCTGACTGTCTGGTTGTTGTAAGGGAAATTTTAAAGAAAAGAGGTCTCTCTGAGGATGTGGATAACACTCGTGTTGGCCAGTCGAAAAAAGGTCACTTTTGATATCAGAGTTTGGAAGGCCTTTTACAGATTCGCTAATTGAAGGGAAGATGTGCTAGACTTTCCTGAAATTCCATTTGTATTAGATTTTTTACAAGAGGGATGGAAGAAAAATCTTAGGCGTAGCACTTTAAAGGTCCAGATTTCAGCTTTAAGCGCTTTGTTTGAGTTTAGGTTAGCCGAACATCCTTGGGTTAAGAGGTTTGTGACAGCAGAATCCAAGTTGGCCCAGATCTATAAAAGTAGAGTTGCTCCCTGGGATTTAAATTTGGTCCTCTCAGGTCTCACTTCAGATCCCTTCAAGCCTATTGACAAGTTTTCTCTAAAGATGGTCTCCCTTAAACTTGCGTATCTCGGCAAGGGGGGCAAGTGACATCACTGCTCTCTCCTTTGACCTTCCCATACTTGGTAATCCTAGAAGATCAGGTGGTGATTTCTCCTGATCCTTCTTTTTTACCAAAAGTCTCTTCACATTTTTACCGTTCTCAGGAGATAGTGTTACCTTCCTTCTGTGCTTTTCCTTAAAATAATAAGCAGAATTCCATTGTTTAGTTGTTAGGAGGTGTATTTTAACATATCTACAGCTCACATCTACTGCTTTCATTTCAGGGAGCAAACAAAAGGATCTGAGGCTTCTTCTCAGACTAGGTGGATTAGAAAGGCTATTCTCCAGGGTGCGGTCATAGGCGAAAGAGAAATATTGGGTTACACTCCCCAGTAATCGGTTTTCTTCGAGCCTATGACAGCACCCGATTAATTCCTACCGCAAAAAAATAAATATATATATATATATATATATATATATATATAATAAAAATATTAAAAAAGAGAGAGAAAGAGACAAATGTACAATGTTTAGGTTTTTGAGATGTTATGTTTCTTAGTTCTTGAAAAAAGGACTGGAGGTAGAGGGAATAATCTCTCTTTTAAAAGGCTGTTCTGGTTCCTGTCCTGAGGAGGTGGAGGCGGTCTCTCCAGGGGTGCTGTCATAGGCTCAAAGAAAACCGGTTACCGATTAGTGTAATCCAATATTTCCCTTCACATAGATAGCTGTCTGAAGGCTTGTTTTTTGCAGGACAAGTTGTACTTTCTAATGGCACCATTTAGTAAGACATACCATGTAGTGCCTTGCTGGAATTTTTTTTCCAAATGGGGTAACAGTATTTTGTGAAGCATTGTATTATTTGATTCTGCTCAGGCTGTATTTTGTGCTGCACTATGGTATTGCTGGCCCTGACATCTTCTATTATCCCTGCCGATTTGTGCTGCCCGCCTACAACTTGGGGCCACTTTTATTTTTATTTTTTTCCAGGGCTTCTTCAAGTTTCCAGTGATGTCTCCTCCATTCAGACACACGACAACTGCCACCTGTACTTGTAGTGTTGGGAGTTTAGTGCAGGTGCAGAGTGTTTGAATAAAGGATACTGAGAGATGTTTCTGGTCACATGACCCTCCAATAGCGGCCATCTTCTGGACAGGATCTCTATGTGGACAGCCAGAAGGTTTGTCCAACAAGGGGACATGGCTTATGAAATATAGCAAAAGACACAGAATATCAACAAAGTATGTATCATTAAGTGTCATATAGTCATCTAACCTACACACTGGTCACAAGTAGCCAGAAAGTGGCCAACCCCTTTAAATAAACTGATCTGTAGTACACAACAACTCTGCTACATCTACTAATGTGCTCTTTTAAATGGGCAGTTATTCGATTAAAGTACTGTATGTTTATTCCCCATTTTAATCTAGTTATAGCTCACCGATGAAGTACCGTCGTCTTATCTACAAAATATCTAATACGACACATCTATAGTAAGAAGGTCACACACTCCAACAGGTGCAGACAAGAACGCCGATGAATTATTACAAACACATACTGTTTCTACAAAGCGGCTGATGAGCGAGAGTGATTTCAGCTTGTATCACTGGACACTTGAGAGACTGATCATTCCCTTACCTCTCCAAATACTGATGTGTTTCATACCACATCCAAGCAAGCCAGATAAGATGAAGAAATTGGACACCGATATATTCACTCTCAATTTCCGCTCATATAATGAATCCAAATTGGTTGTCATAACATAATGTTCTTTTTTATTTCCGACAGACTGTGTTCAATTAGCTTCTAAAACATTGTCGCAAATTTTATATCTTCCTCAAAGATTAAAATAGAATGCAATATGCCAGAATGCATAATGGAGGCCCTAGGCAGCCCCACAATCAGATTATCCTACAAAACCACATTAAATTAATTGTTGGATGTATGCAGAGCTGGAAAGTGGATCCGACGAGCTGTCCCGTATTTCTACGTTACCAGCCATGTAACATGATACAATTCATGTGAAATTGCCCAGTAATTCAATCTTTTATCTTTTACTTTAGCAAAGGAAGGAAATGAACAAAAAATGGAATTTCAAATGGGTAGAACGTGGTATCTACTCGTAGGATCTGCCATAAATGAAAAAATTCAATCTGCATTCATTACTTTATACATCAAGCCTTCCTACACTACATCAAATAAAAATTAAATTATGACTGTTACTTACAGTAAGTTGCCAAGGTGGTTGCGAAGAAAACATTGCACACCAAAAAGCCACTTAAAGGTGATGTCGTATTAAAAAACAAACCTTGAGGAGGAAGAACTGTGACAAGATATTTAGCCCCTTTGTGATCTCAGTTTTACACAGCAGACGCCCGGAGGTAATGTCTGTGATCGGCAATAGCACCATTCACAGACATTTAACCCCCTCAGATGTAGTGGTCATTTGCGACCATGCCGTTTGACATGTCTATCCCTCTGCTACTGGGGCTTCAACGGCTTTCCTATGCCAAGATTGGGGGAGCCATTCTGTTTCTATGGCAGCCTTGGGCATTCTGAATGATGCCACAGCCATGTTTCTATGGAGCCCTGTCTGTTGTAGAATCCATAGGAAGATAACACTGCAGCTTAGGGGAGAATGGCTAATTAATTGCAGTAAGTGTTGAGCGAACTTCATCCAAAGTCGCTTCATTCAAAACTTCGGAATATTACTTTACAGAGATTTGTCTTCATACAGTATAATAATGTATGGGCTCCGATGAGCTAAAGTTATTGACGAAGTCGCACTTGACCCACTTTAAAACTTGAAACCTACCTTCCGATCACGTCTGTCTTGCGCCCTATCAAAGTGCAGAGGTTGTGGCAGTTATATAGAAAGCAGATCCCCTAGGTGTAACAGCAACACATCTTATGCTCCTAGAAGCTCATTTGCATATTGTAAAACATTTTTCTCAGCAATGCAGACACATATGAACATAGGACACAACATAGATGCCTTCAGCTGCCAAGCGCACATGCCACAGGTCAACCACTGAGAGATGCCCTTGAAGTGGTAACTATGGGGGGCGATCGGAGGAGCCTGAGCGTGTAAGCAGCAGCCTCTGTCTTTACGAATGACAGGAGGCTGCTGCATAGTATTTCCTATGGAGCCCTTGCCTGTAACAGTGCTACATAGGAAAGTAGTGAAATCATCATGGATTTCAAAGAAAGTCTATGGAGTCTATGATAATAGCAATCAGATGATTGCATGTTATAGTTCCCTATGGGAAGTATAAAAAAGTGTAAAAAAAAATAAAAAATAAAAGTTAAAAAAAAAAAAATGAAAAAACTAAAATTTTAAATCGCCCCCCTTTTCCCGAAGATTTGTTTTTTAAAATATACATCATGGATGTCGCTATGTAAGAAAACGCCCATAGTATAAAAATATATATCCCCCATACGGCAAACAGCAAAAGGGAAAAACGGTGATCAAAAAGTCATACACACCCCAGAATGGTATCAATGAAAAGTTCAGATCGCCCCGCAAACAATGAGCTCCCATACAGCTCTGTACACATAAATACAAAAAAGTTATAGGGGTCAAAATATGACGACAAAAATTAACGATTTTTTTTCCCACTTTTAACCACTTGAAGACCACAGGTTTATACCCCCCTAGTGACCAGGCCCTTTTTTACAAATCCGCACTACACTACTTTCACCGTTTATTGCTCCGTCATACAACTTACCACCCAAATGAATTTTACCTCCTTTTCTTCTCACTAATAGAGCTTTCATTTGGTGGTATTTCATTCTTGCTGACATTTTAACTTTTTTTGCTATTAATAAAAATGCAACGACATTTTTGCAAAAAAAATGAAATTTTTCGCTTTCTGTTGTAATTTTTTTTTTAAAAAAACTACATTTCTATATAAATTTTTCACAAAATTTATTGTTCTACATGTCTTTGATAAAAAAAATCCAATAAGTGTATATTTATTGGTTTGGGTAAAAGTTATAGCGTTTACAAACTATAGTGCAAAAAAGTGAATTTCGGCATTTTGAAGCAGCTCCGACTTTCTGAGAACCTGTCATGTTTCGTCAGGAGCTAGAATGTCAGGAAAGTATAAATACCCCCCAAATGACACCATTTTAGAAAGAAGACACCCCAAAGTATTCGCGGAGGGGCATGGTGAGTTCATGTATCATTTCATTTTTTTTCACAAGTTAGCGGAATATGACACTTTCTGAGGAAAAAAAAATAATAATAAAGTTTCCATTTCTGCTAACTTCTGGCAAAAATAAAATAAAATCTCAGACGGACTCACTATGCCCCTCAGTGAATACCTTGGGGTGTCTACTTTCCGAAATGGGGTCATTTGTGGGGTGTGTTTACTGCTCTGGCATTTTGGGCGGGGCTAAATTGTGAGCAGCCATGTAAAACCTAAAGGTACTCGTTGGAATTTGGGCCCCTTTGCGCACCCAGGCAGCAAAAAAGTGTCACACACGTGGTATCGCCGTACTCAGGAGAAGTAGGGCAATGTGTTTTGGGGTGTATTTTTACATATACCCATGTTGGGTGAGAGAAATATCTCTGTAAATTGTCAACTTTGAATAAAAATGTTTTAAAAGTTGTCGTTTACAGCGATATTTCTCACACAAAGTATGGGTATATATAAAAATACACCCCAAAACACATTGCCCTACTTCTCCTGAGTACGGCGATACCACATATGTGACACTTTTTTGCAGCCAAGATGCGCAAAGGGGCCCTAAAACCAATGAGTACCTTTAGGATTTCACAGGGCATTTTTACGTATTTGGATTCTCACGCTTTAGGACCCCTAAAATGCCAGGGCAGTATAAATACCCCACATGTGACCCCATTTTGGAAAGAAGACACCCCAAGGTATTCCGAGAGGGGCATGGCGAGTTCACACAAAAAAAAATTTTTGGCACAAGTTAGCGGAAATTGATATATATTTTTTTTTTTTTACAAAGTCTCATATTCCACTAACTTGTGACAAAAAATAAAATTTTACATGAACTCACCATACCCCTCACGGAATACCTTGGGGTGTCTTCTTTCTAAAATGGGGTCACATGTGGGGTATTTATACTGCCCTGGCATTTGAGGGTCTCCGCAATCATTACACGTATGACCAGCATTAGGAGTTTCTGCGATTCTCCTTATATTGAGCATACGGGTAATGAGATTTTTTTTTTCCGTTCAGCCTCTGAGCTGAAAAAAAAAATAAAAATGAACGGCACAGATTTTTTCATTCGCATCGATCAATGTGGATGAAAAAATCTCTGCCAAAATCAGTGACTGCGGTGCGGTGGGCTGGGCGCTAACTACCTAACAAGTGGCTAGCTAACTGGCGGTGATAAGGGACCCTTATGCCCCATTCACACGTCCGAAATTCTGTTTGCGGAACGGAATTGTGGACCCATTCATTTCTATGGGGACAGACTTTGTCCCGCTCGGATCCGGAATTACGGATCCGCGCTTCCGGGTCTGCACTTCTGTTCCGCAAAAATATAGAACATGCCCTTTTCTTGTCCGCAATTGTGGACAAGAAAAAGCATTTTCTATATAGTTCTGTGCGGATCTGCAAAATGCGGAAAGCACATTGCCGGTGTCCGTATTTTGCGGATCCGTAGATCCATGGATCCGCAGATCCATGGATCCGCAAAACACATACGGACGTCTGAATGAGCCTTACAGGGGGGTGATTAGTGACAGGGGGGGTAACAGGGGGTGATCAGGGGGGGTGACATGGGTGGTGACATGGGTGATCAGGGGTTAATCAGTGATGAGGGGTGGGTGTAGTGATTGGTGCACTTTACCTATGTTTCCTCTGGTGGTCCCAAACAAAGGGACCACCAGACGAGCAGACAGCAGGCATATGCGATTTAAATGCGTTTTTTTCCGCATTGACAGCCTGCCAGCGCATGATCAGCGCTGGCAGGCTGTAGTTTCAGTTGTCCCGGCTCCGATCACATGAACGCGCGCGCACGACGCGCGCGTTCATGCGAAATCTCAGGTCTCACGAGATGACGCCGATAGGCGTGACTGAGACCTGAGAGAGCCGCCGCGCTGACGCCCATCGGCGTTAGCGTGGCGGCAAGTGGTTAAATTTTTTTTATCACTGTCAAAACACAAGAAAAGCTGTACATATAAGGTATAGCCGGATTTGTACTGACCTGTAGAATAAAAGTAACTGGTCAGTTTTATCGCACATCGAACGTCGTAAATAAAAAAAAAAATTTAAAACTGTAGTGGAATTGTTTTTTCTTTTGCAATTTCCCCCCCTTTGGAATTTTTTTTGTCCCCTTCCCGCCGTCCTTTTTTTTAGGCCTGGAGTGAGCAGGGAAAAGTTACACATTGCGACGCAATTAAGCTTTGCATTGCAATCTGCACCAGGAATACGCCTAATGCAGGCGAATTTCTGGATAATAAATGACCCCCTATATGTTCGTCTATATTATGACATAGTCTTAATGCTAATGGCATCACTATGGTCGTCTGTATTTGCGTCATTGTGGTTCTTTGTCTACACAGAAAACAATTTAGCCAACACCGAGCATTTAACTGTGAAAACTGCCATACGCCCACATACTGTCAAACTGACGAGTTTCCAAATGTTTAGATTTACTTATTCATTTTAAACCCTGATCTTGGTAACTTCACAAAACGAAAAAAGTAAAACATTTTTGCATGGGAAACTTAGAAACGTGGAAGAGTTGCTAGGAAGTAAATTATGTTTGGTGACACTGAACATATTCAGGGAACCAGCAATTTATCAAGTGTATTCTTGCGACCTTTATAAATCAAAAAAGTAAAGTTAGAGAGATATATTATTCATCATGCAATACCCAAAATAAATTACTTCTTAAGACATTTAGCGCTGGTGTACAGTGTTTATTACAGATCATGATAGAATGGCAGCCCTGACAGAAAGCAGCACATATTTTATAGGGAAAGGCACATACTTGGTGGCCTTCGCACACCTTCCAACTCTTCTCAACTACAGTAGATAAAATCATGGCCAGTCACTCATAGATAGCCGGTATAGGTGGCACAGAAGTGAGGGTACAGATGAGGTTCAAACATCAAGTAAGGCACACATTTAATTATTTTGAGAAGCAATATCTTTAATATGGAATATATTTAAGAGCACTAGAGAATCCTGAACCTACATACACAGAGGCCCCGAGGTATCAGAGCTCGGTGGAGAACAACGGTCCTCTATGCCAGAAAACTGGCATCCCAGGCCCTGCCACCTTTTCGGGAAAGTGACGGGGCCGGCAGAGAAACGCCACTTGCACAAAAATTTCTGCACAAGTGGCGTAGAAAAAGTTGCAATGGTTCCGTTTGCGACTTTTTCACACCACAAATGTGGATTTGTGATAAGTTAGGCCCAGCGGGTCTGTGAAGGTTCTCATGGTAGAATAATATTAAGTCAACTGGACTTTTTCTTGAAGACGTTTCGCTAGTCATCCGGCTGGCTTTCTCAATCAGCATGGCTTGTATGAGAATTTTCCTGTGTTAAATACTGATGACTTCTGCTTCAGTAATGGAGGTAAGGTGGTAATTGCATTTGCATGACTGAAGCTATTAGGTGTGGTTAAACTGCCTCAGGAGAGGTGTTAGAGCCGCATTGTAAAAGGGAGAAAAGAAGTATTGACAAAATAAAAATAAAAGTGAAGCTCGCGAGTGGAAGTATGAATACGGGTAGACAGAAGAACTTGGCTGTGGTATCTGAAAAACTCAATATTTGTAATAAATATTGCATCCCTGTCTGCTTTAAACTTGGTGAAACATCAAGGCTGCGACCGCTTCACCCAACGGACGCTAAGCCAGGAGTGCACAACATTTTTTGATCGGGGGGACGCATTGTCACATTGCTCTATTTGAATGAGCCAATCTGCACTTGTTTGCATCAGCCAATGGAACTGATTGGGTATGAATAATTGTCACTACAGTCATTCCTCTCTCGTCCATTTCTTTTGATTATTGTAGCACATCTCTGATTACACAAAGAGAAATATTGATGAAAGATGCAAGTTATCTAACAAACAATTGAGTGCTCGCTGATCGGGGGCGTGACTCTACGGGCCAGTTATCAGAACGGAGTGCTCCTATAAACACTTAGTAACTGGTCCGTTAACAATGCAGTGTAATTTCCTTCCTTCCTGCCTTCTAGTCATAAACAAGGGCTTTCCTTCAGTGCAGAGGAAAGCACTCACTGGTTATTACCACCTCCTGCCTCTTAGTTATAGGTACCCTCATGTTAACTCTTTAACAACCAGGCCTGCCAGCTTCATAGGTAAAAATCTATTAATAGGCCTTAGAGGGCTATTGTCAGCAGATTTGTACCTATGAAACTGGCTAACCTGTTGCATGTGCACTTGGCATCATGCCTGCCTGGCCCTGTCAACCAAAGTGCAGAGGGCAAGGCAATGGCAGAGAGAGCTGAGCCTTTAGGAGTAACGGCAAGGACACACTGAGGGGCTGTGCCCCTGTTTATCATTTTTAGAGATTCTCTGGGTACTGGTACAGTGTCAAGTGACTGGCGCAAGGCAAATGTGGTGCCCATATTCAAAAAGGACTCTAGGTCCTCCACAAGTAATTATAGACCAGTAATTTTAACTTCTGTTGTGGTAAAAGCAGGACTCTTAAGGGACTATATACAGGAGTATGTGACTGTAAATAACATTATAAGTGATAACCAACATGGGTTTACCAAGGAGAGAAGTTGTCAGACTAACCTGATTGGTTTTTATGAAGAGGCGAGTAGAAGCGTGGACAGAGGGGCGGCTGTGGATGTAGTGTTTCTGGATTTTGAAAGACTTTTGATACTGTACTTCATAGATGTTTAATAGGTAAAGTAAGGTCTATAGGCTTGGAAAGTATAGTTTGTAATTGGATTAAAAACTGGCTGAATGACCGTGTCCAGAGAGTTGTGGTCAATGATTCCTATTCAGAATGGTCTTGGGTTATAAGTGGTGTACCCCAAGGTTCAGTGCTGGGTCCTCTATTATTTAATTTATTTATTTTTGATATCGAGGATGGGATTAATAGCAGATGACACTAAGCTGTGTAGTACTGTGCAGTACATGGAAGATGGAAATATGTAAAATACTAGCTGACAAACAAAAATTTGGCAAATGAGCTTCAATGTGGATTGGTAGTAATAATTAGAGATAAGCAAAGCGAGCTTTGCATGATACATCCGAAGCCACTACGCAAAAAAAATTGTTATAATACTGTACGGAGATTGGTCTCCATCCAATATTAGAATGTATGGGTTCCGATGAGCCGAAGTAAGTTATTCACGAAGTCACACAAGACTTTACTAAATAACTTCAGTAATTAATTTATTACAGTGAAAATCCGGTTCGGTTCCAAGCTTTTTCACACCCCTGCCCTACACTAAAAGACAAAAAGAGCAATATTGTGTATGAAATCCAGTGCAATGAGGAGTGCCAAGAATTGTACATTGGGGAAACAAAACTGCGGCACCACCAGTGTATGGCCCACTACATAAGAGCCAACACCTGTGTTTAGGACATCTTAAGGTCAAAGGACACTCATTTGATAACAGTGATGTTTGGATCTTAGAGACAGAAGAGGACTGGTTCAAAAGAGTTGGTAAAGATGTTATTTAGACTAATTTGGAGAAACCAAGCTTGAAGCTGAGCTGGAGGGTGAGACATCTATTGTCTGCCACTTACAATGTGGCTCTAACACCTCTTCTGGGGCAGTTTAACCACACCTAATAGCTTCAGTTATGCAAATTAAATGAACACCTCATCGCTGGGGTCCTGGGTTTGAATCCGACCAAGGACAACATCTGCATGGAGTTTGTATGTTCTCCCCGTGTTTGCGTGGGTTTCCTCCAGGTACTGCGGTTTAATCCCAGAGAAATACTGATAGGGAACTTAGATTGTGAGCCCCATTGGGGACAGCGTTAAACTAATGTCTGTAAAGAGCTGTGGAAAATGTCAGCCCTATATAAGGAAGCATAATAAATAAATAAGACTGAAGTACGAGTCACCAGTATGTAATGAGGGAGAATTCACATAGAAACATAGAATGTGTCGGCAGATAAGAACCATTTGGCCCATCTAGTCTGCCCAATATACTGAATACTATGAATAGCCCCTGGCCCTATCTTATATGAAGGATGGCCTTATGCCTATCCCATGCATGCTTAAGCTCCTTAACTGTATTTGCAGCTACCACTTCTGCAGGAAGGCTATTCCATGCGTCCACTACTCTCTCAGTAAAGTAATACTTCCTGATATTACTTTTAAACCTTTGCCCCTCTAATTTAAAACCATGTCCCCTCGTAGCAGTTTTTCTTCTTTTAAATATTCTCTCTTCTTTTACCGTGTTGATTCCCTTTATGTATTTAAAAGTTTCTATCATATCCCCTCTGTCTCTTCTTACTTCCAAGCTATACATGTTAAGGTCCTATAACCTTTCCTGGTAAGTTTTGTCCTGCAATCCATGTACTAGTTTAGTAGCTCTTCTCTGAACTCTCTCCAAAGTTTCAATATCCTTCTGCAGATATGGTCTCCAGTACTGCACACAATACTCCAAATGAGGTCTCACTAGTGCTCTGTAGAGCGGCACGAGCACCTCCCTCTTTCTACTGGTAATGCCTCTCCCTATACACCCAAGCATTCTGCTGGCATTACCTGCTGCTCTATGACATTGTCTGCCCACCTTTAGGTCGTCTGATATAATGACCCCTAAATCCCCTCCCTCAGATACTGAGGTTAGTACTGTATCACTGATTTTATATTCTGCTCTTGGGTTTTTACGCCCCAGGTGCATTATCTTGCACTTATCGACATTACATTTTAGTTGCCAGATTTTTGACCATTCCTCTAGTTTTCCTAAATCCTTTTCCATTTGGTGTATCCCTCCAGGAACATCAACCCTGTTACAAATCTTTGTGTCATCAGCAAAAAGACACACCTTACCATTGAGGCCTTCTGCTTTCGCTGATAAAGATATTAAACAATATGGGTCCCAGAACAGATCCCTGAGGTACCCCACTGGTAACAATACCATGGTCTGAAACTCTGAATATACTCCATTGACTACAACCCTCAGTTTTCTGTCCTTCAGCCACTGCCTAATCCATTCAACAATATGTGAGCCCAAGCTCAAAGACTGCAGTTTATTGATAAGCCTTCTATGTGGGACAGTATCAAAAGCCTTACTAAAGTCCAGATAAGCGATGTCTACTGCACCTCCGCCATCTATTATTTTAGTCACCCAATCAAAAAAGTTAATAAGATTAGTTTGACATGATCTCCCTGAAGTAAACCCATGCTGTTTTTTATCAATCAACCCATGGGTTTTTAGATGTTCCACAATCCTCTCCTTGAGTATGGTTTCCATTAATTTCCCCACTATTGATGTCAGGCTTACTGGCCTATAGTTTTCTGATTCTTCTCTACTACCTTTCTTGTGAATTGGCACAACGTTTGCTAATTTCCAATCTTCTGGGACGACTCCTGTTACCAGTGATTGGTTAAATAAATCTGTTAATGGTTTTGCTAGTACACCTCTAAGCTCTTTTAATAGCTTTGGGTGTATCCCATCAGGCCCCTGTGATTTATTTGTATTAATTTTAGACAGCTGACTTAGAACCTCTTCCTCTGTAAAGACACATGCATCAAAGGATTCATTAGTCTTCCTCTCTAACTGAGGTCCTTCTCCTTCATTTTCCTTTGTAAAAACTGAACAGAAGTATTCATTGAGGCAGTCAGCTAGTTCTTTATCCTCTTCCATATACCTTCCTTCTTTTGTTTTTAATTTGGCAATTCCTTGTTTTCATTTCCTTTTTTCATTTATGTATCTGAAGAATGTCTTATCACCTTTTTTCACTGACTGAGCTAATTTCTCTTCTGCCTGAGCTTTAGAAGCTCTTATAACTTGCTTGGCCTCTCTCTGCCTAATCTTATAGATTTCCCCGTCATCCTCGTTTTGGGTGTTTTTATACTTTTATACTTACTAAATGCAATTTTTTTTTTTAATGATTTTGGCCACTTCTGCTGAGTACCACAGTGGTCTCTTCCTTTTTTGCTTTTACTGACAAGCCTAATGCACTTTTCTGTTGCCTTCAATAGTGTCACTTTTAAGTAGTCCCATTTCTCTTGGACTCCATTGAAATTGTTCCAGTCTGATAGGGACTCGTATACCACTGATCTAATTTTAGAAAAGTGTGTTTTTTGAAAATCTAAAACTTTTGTTTTTGTGTGGAGTGACTCAGTCACTGTACTTATAGTAAACCTCACTGACTGGTGATCACTGGATCCTAAGCTTTCCCCTACAGTGATATCAGATACCAAATTGCCATTTGTGAATACGAAATCTAAAATGGCCTCCTTCCGGGTTGGCTCCTCAACTACTTGCTGTAGAGATAATCCCAGTAGGGAATTTAGAATGTCTGTACTCCTGGCAGAACTAGATATTTGGGGTTTCCAGTTTATATCACAAAGATTAAAGTCTCCCATAATGACAACTCCCCCTTTCAATGTCATTTTAGCCATTTCCTCAACTAGTAGATCCTCTAATTCTTTGACTTGGCTAGGTGGTCTGTATATGACACCTACACGAGTTACCTTATGATTACCAAGCTGCAACGTAACCCAAACTGACTCTAAATTGGTTTCGCTGGCTTGTATTAGATTAGATTTTATGCTTTCTTTCACATATAGGGCCACCCCACCCCCTTGCTTGCCTTCTTGTCTTTCCTATATAGAGAGAACCCAGGTATTGTTATATCCCAGTCATTACTCTCATTGAACCATGTCTCAGTAACAGCCACTAAATCTATATTCTCAGATGCCATTACAGACTCAAGTTCATTGATCTTATTCCTTAAACTGCGAGCATTTGTAGACAAGGATTTGATCCAGTGCTGAGCCACGCCCCCTGCACTGATCACGACAGTGACGTCACCCCAGGTCCTTCGGCTGTTCAACAGTTCGGGTTGGTGGCAGCCTCCCCTTATGGATTCCATATGCCGCTATAGTGGAATCCATAACGGGATGCGCGACTTACCGCAACCCGAACGCCGGACTTTTTTTTTAAAGTTCGCTCATCTCTACTTATAACTACTGATATACATACATGGTGCAATGAAAAAGTATTTGCCCATTCCTAATTTCCTCTATCTTTGCATATTTGTCATGTAATATGAGATAAAGATGTTGCAATGACATGTCACTACTGTCACTGTGCCACGCGCTCGGACACAGCTTCTTGTCGATTCGAATTTGGGCTACCGTTTCAATGGCGGTTCATGTTACCAATTTTCCGTGTGAATTAGTGTCAATGTGTTTGTATCTCTCTTTTCCCGCCTGGGTGTCTCCTTCTCCCTGGCGCTACAGCCAGGGAGAAGGTGACGCCCATTGAGACGCAGGGCAGTCTCCTCCTTCCTGTACCGATGATATTCATTTCCATAACAGGCGGGAAAAGAAAAAGGGGGAAACAGCGGGGGAACGGAGTGCCGGACAGATAAGCTAGTAAGTGATCTTCCATGACTGCACTATGACCTACCCAACCCCCCTACTTATTTCATAACGTCTGGACCCATGAAAGGTCCTCTTTAATTCTCCAGTTCTGTCAGAAGGATAGAAAAAAATACAGGATCAGTTTTTATCTTTATTTTAAACTTGAATCATGCTCCGTTTTGCATATTTTGCATCCGTTTTAGCCATCTCTGTCTGAGATGCGTTATTTTACACGAAAAAAGAAAAAAACATTCTGTGTAGGCCTTTTTTCCCCCATCTAAAATAACAGATCTCAGACGGAAATGGCTAAAATGGACGCAAAATGTGCTTAAAGAGGACCTTTCACCGCTCCTAACATTCCTGTTTTAAACAGCTCCATGCATCCCCCATGTAATAATAATTCTGAAGCATCTATTCTTATGGCTCTATGTTGTGCCATTCCTTTACTATTCCTACTAGAAGTTATGAATGAATTTCTATTAGCCTTCAGTAAGGGTAAAGAGGGGAGTTAACCAGTTGGGGGGTGTACCTGCACAGACTCACTCTATCCAATCAGTGCTTCCATTTGCAGACTGTGCAGGTACACACCCCCAACTTGTTACCACCCCTCTGTACCCTTACTGAAGGCTAATAGCAATTCATTTATAACTTCTAGTAGAAATAATAAAGGAATGGCACAACAGAGCCATAAGAATAGATGCTCCAGAATTGTAAGGCTAGTTTCACACTAGCAGCAAGGAGCTCCAGCAGGCTGTTCCGGCGGGTGAACAGCCTGTTGGATCCGTGCTGCTGCTAGGGAATGCGTGCCCCCGGACTACCGCTCCGGCACAGCAAACATGCCGAGAGGCAGCCAGAATAAAAGTACGCGGGGAATGCATGTCAGGAGGGGTGACAGGTCCTCTTTAAGTGAGCATAACGGATGCTTAAAATACTGGATCCGTTTATTTGTTTTTTTTTTTTTGTTCTTCTGACGGATCAGAAGAACGGAAAATGAAATGGTGATGTGAACCTGGCTTTAGCAGTACAATGTGAGGCTTTTTAGTAAAAAAGCTAGCTCCTCCTGTTCTAACCCTATAAGAATGGCTTTTACATGTCCATCTAATTACAACTGCTTTCCCAAAAGAAGGTGGAAGTTGGAAGCCTCTTTGAAGGCTCCCACATGTCCACGTTCCCAGGTCCTTTATGCAGGTTCCTTACGCAGCTCTGAGTGCGCCAGTCTGAATGGCATTGTTTAGGAGGCTTTTGTGCAGTAAATGCACAGCATATAAAAAGCTACATAGAATCAAGGGGTTTTCTGATGAATCATCAAATCCAGGCTTGCCAATAAACTGGCAGAGCCATTCACTCTTCAATTATGTGCAGCCAAGAAGAAAGAAAAGAAAGAGATTAGTGATACAATGAATCCCAACCAATTAGCTCTTATTTTCATTTGTCAAAATCTTAGCCCCTCATTATCTAGTTCACAGAAGAATTCTTTAATAACTAGTTACGTCTGTTAAAGTGGCAGTCTCCCATAGCAAAAAAGTAAATAATTGTTTTCTATAATTGCTTACCAAATTAAAACACAAATCAGCGTTGCCAGACATGTCTACTGTAGTGCATATAAAAAATAATAATAAATGAGCTCTATAAATCTGAGTCCTATAAAATCTGATCAACGATACTGCAGCTCCAGCAGAGACTGACTGTACCTTACGCTTCTCCGAACATATCCCAGCTGTCCCGATGTTAGCATATAGGGAATACTGCTGTCACCATTAAAGGGGTGGTCCAAAAAAAACACATTTATAACCTTACCCACAAGATAGGGTCACTGAGGGACCAACCTATGGAACTGTAGACTACAGAGCTCAGCTATGTTAGTCAGTCAAAGTGGGGACTCGGGGACGTGGGCCCCAGTAGACGGATACCCATTGATTATACATTTATCGCCTATATTGTAGATAAGTGATAAATGTCTATGGGCTAACCCTTTTTACGCTCAGTCCAAACCAAACTTTATTTCCCTGTTGGTTTGTGATTTTTAGGTCTCCTGAATATTCTCTCTATTTTTATATATACATATAAAAAATGCACTCTAACCTTAACATGTGAACTTAAATGGGCTGTCAGAGTTATTTTTTTGTTCTATTTATGTTCCTGACTAGGCAAATGTAACAGCTTTCCAATTAACTTACGTTATCTCCAGTGGCTGGTTTCTCAGATTTCACTGAGGGTCACATGACCTACCGCCCCCCTTCATTGCCGGCTGTTGCTTATTGCTCTCTCCCAGGATTCTTAACCTGGGAAGTTTTGCGGAGCATTGCAGGTAGGAGGGAGATCCTGTGTGTATTAGCAGTGTCATTGTACAGCTAGGACTTTTAGTTTTACACATACAACAAGCTGCTGAGTCTCCAAGCAGGCAAACATGTTACTCAGGGCAACACTTGTATTCACATGTCACTTAGCAGTGCAGCGTGAGGGGCAGAGGTTGTTGTTACTGCAGGTAAAACAAAGGGCCAGAAGAGAACCAAGGAAATGACAAAATAGATATTTTTTGCCTAAAACTTGCTTAGCTTAGTTATATATTGCTGACCATCAGATTTACAATGCTATATTTTTTTTTCCCCCCATAACTCGGAAAACTCCTTTAATGTGACCTTCTCTAAACTTTTGAAGGCAGATGTCCAACTGTTCAATGTTTCAGTACTTTTTGCACAACTTGCTGTTCTCTAACAAGGAGCTTAACAGCAAAATTCACAACAGGTGTTTGATCCATTAATCACCCAATAAATTTCCTGGTTCAATTAGAACTGGTATTCATAAACAGTCCTCCTCATCATGATGTTCAAGTTTTGACACCATGAGACCAAGACGACATCTAACAATTGATCAACAGTACCTCGACATTGCAAGGCTACAAGCAGGATGTTCTCAGGTGTAAGTGGCAACTGAGCTTACACAGAGTGTAATCAGCAGGTTGCAACAGAGATAGAGAGAGACTGGTCACAAAAAGGCATAGAAGTGGACATCCTTGGGCCACATTCCACACTGACAACCGCTTCATTGTGAACAATGCCCTGCACAATCGGATAATGAATGCCACACAACTCCAGGCACATTTAAGGGAGGTGAGAGGCACCCAAGTGTCACGTCAAGCCATTCTAAACTTTTTAAATCAGCATGGTCTGCGTATTAGACGACCTGCAAGGGTACCTGACCACAGGCGTCCATCATCTTGCATGGGCAAGGGAGCATCTACGCTGGGACTTAGTGCTGTTCACTGATAAGTTGATTCATGCTGAGCAGAAATGATGGCCACCAACGATGTTGGAGATGTCAAGAAGAGCGCTATGCTTCAGTCACTGTTTGCCTTTGGTGGTGGTGGTGTTAAAATGTCGGCAGGTGTGTCTAGTCAATACAGAACTGCCCTACACTTTGTGAATGCTACAGTGACAAGCCCATACTACTTGAACATCATCATCAATGCAGTGATTGTGCCTCTGCATGAACACAGGCCTAATTTTATATTTATAGACAATGTGCCATCTCATCGAGGTTGCATCATTATGGAACGGCTGCTGGAGACTAGGGTACCTCAAATGGAGTGGCCTGCACTTTCTCCATCCCTGAATCCCATTGAAAAACTATGGGATCAGCTGAGTCGCCGTGTAGAGACTCATAATTCTGTACCTCAGAACCTCAATGACCTCAGGGCTGTGCTTCAAGAAGAGTGAGATGCCATGCCTCAGCAGACAATAAGTCAACTTGTGAACAGCATGAGACATCATTGTCAAGCTATAATTGATGCTCAAGGCCACATGACAAGTTTTTGAGACATCGACATTTTTTGTGGAGCTATACCCATCACCGTTGGCAATAACAAAACAGCAAGAAAAAGCCTAGCCTGTCCAACACTTGCTATACATAGAACGTCCCTGTCGACCTGCTGGAAGGCTTCCCCCTCTCAGCTCACAAAAACAAGGCTTTCAGCAACCTTTTACTCACGTTTGGATCTCTCACACAGACTTTGTGTCCCCCCAGGCAGAGCGAGGCTGGCTGACCTCCTGGCTCTTCTCTACCCACTGTGCTGCTTTATTCATTACCTCACAGGTGATAGGCTTCCACCTGCTACTTCACATAAGAGAGGAATCTTGGGTTAATATACCTCCCTTCCACCACCAGTCCTGCATTGGTATCACAATATATACTGTGTATATATTGTAGGAAGGCACAAGGGACCATCATAGATGGCACCGAGATTCCTGGCCTCAGTGAAGTAGGAGCCTATAGTATGTGTGTCAGCAACAGTAGCTGACTGACAATTTGGTTATTTAGCATAGCTGAGAAAGCTAATCCGGGACGGCTCTTACTGGGAGTAGTCATAGTGCTGGGTGGGTGACTACTCCCCACGGTCCAGGCCGGGTTTTGACCGGCTTCTAAAAGTCAGCCAGCAGAGTCAGGTGTGTGTGTGTGTTCACCTGGCTGACGGTGGAGCTCTGCATGGTGGTGAGTTTTTGGAGCCGAGCAAAAGCCGGAGGGTCTCTGCCGAGAGACAGAGGACCAAAGCAAGTTCCCATACACTCTGGGAGGACTACGGTACTGTGACTGTGTGATTTCTTTTGGATTATGGAGTGTATTGTTTTGTTTTAAGTGTTGGCTAAAGCCAGCTGACCCCTGATGTCTGCTGTATTGCTGTGTGCCAACAATAAAAGACAGTTGTTACTTTGATTTCCACCACGAAAAGACTGCTGTGTGTTTATCTGGAAGCTACCATTTGGGAAATCCCTACAATATATATATATATATATATATATATATATATATATATATATACACACACACACACTCTTTTTAATGATGACCCCCAACCCACTGTTTTACAGCCGAGAAAAAACTGGAAAATCAATTTTCACATGGAGTTCCCAATTTGGGACAGAAAGGAACAAATGACAATTTACAAAATACTAACCTCAGTGTTACTGCTAACTCAAATGCTGACTACTGACTGCTAAAGTCTGTCCAATGTCTTATACAGTCATTATTACATGAGCTGTTGGTGCAGACAATACGTTTCTTAAAGGAGTTATCCCATTAATGCTGTGAAAAATGAAAATCAGACATCACATAAGACATGAGAACCTCTTTCTAAGGCCTCTTGCACACGAACGTATGGCTTTTTCAGTGTTTTGCGGGCTGCTTTTTATTGGATCCGTTTTTCTGTTTTTTGCATACGTTGCGTTTCCGTTTTTCCGTATGGCATATACAGTATACAGTAATTACATAGAAAAAATTGGGCTGGGCTTAAAATTTTTAATAGATTGTTCAGAAAAGACAGAACGGATACGGAAGACATATGGATGCCTTTCTGTATGCTTTCCGTTTTTTTTGCGAACCCATTGACTTGAATGGAGCCACTGAACGGGATTTGCGGAGAAGAATAGGACATGTTCTATATTTAAACGAAACGTAAAAACGGAAATGGAGACACACGGAGACACTTCAGTATTTTTTGCGGTCCCATTGAAGTGATTGGTTCAGTATACTGTCAGTATACTGAACTGAAAAAAAGGCCAGTATACGGTCCGCAAAATACTGTCGTGGGCATGAGGCCTAACAAAGTTAGAACCAGCCCTGTACCTCACATGGATCCACATATCCTCCCATTTATTGCTCTGCTCGATTTATATCAAGCTGGCAGCTCAAGGGGAGTGTCTTTTCTGCTGCAGCTAAGGGGGCGTGTCCATGCTCTCCCTATCATAACTCAGGAGGTAGTTGAAGGATGAAACTGAGCATGTGCGGCCTTCTCAGTGAGCAGGGCAAAGAAATAAGAAAAAAATAAACAGCAGGTGGCGCTATACAGTACATTTTATTGAATAACTCAGTGGCTATGCTACATTTTTAATTACATGCAATTACAAAATGATTCAGATCCAGGTGCTGAAACTTGTAGAATAGTTTTTGGGGGACAACCCCTTTAAAGGTTTTTTCTTGTTTATTTAAACATGCAGCCCAGCAGCTGTACCTGTATGCTCTTCTGCCCCCCGTCACATCATTCTGGCTCTTCACTGGTCTGGTCCCATCTGTAAATTTCCGCATGGACTGAGCCACATGTGCCATTGCAACCAATGACTGGCCTCATCGGAATGTCACTGCTGGGTCACACGTCATCTCTGTGACCAGTTACTGGAGAAGAGTTATTTCTTCTGTATCTGAACTGGACCGTACGATAAGTACTCTGTCTTCGCTGACAGCTTACTTAATTAAAAAAGCACTAATATTTGCATTTTCTTTGTTTCACGTCTGTTTTACGAGGCCTTCAAGGTCCTTAAGCTCTGTTCCTTCCGCTAGCTATTTTTGCACGGCGCATACCACGTATTACCCTATATTATATAGTACCATAACCAGCCTGCAGAAATTATTTGTTCCAGCCAGCTGCGGAAAAGCAGCAAGTTCCTTGTTAAAACATCCTGTAGTCTACGAAATGATAAAGTTCTATAAGATGCACAACATTAGAACTTCAAAAGCTATTGCCTGAACATAAAAGATGACGCTCTCCCGAGCACTTATTATCAAGTTTGTGAATAGAAGCGTCCTCTAACATACACAATTTAACAGCGCAGATGCTTCAATACCATTTAACAAAGCTGTATTCCGAGGATTTTCTTGGCAAAATTTGATGGCTCCAGGTGATCGCAGCAGATCTTGCGTGTCATTTTAATTTACACTGCTTGAGCAGATGTCATAACATAAGGGAAGAGAAGGAGAAGGATATTTGACTGACTGTGTAAAACATTTCTATCTTAAGCAAGAACATGCTTGCTACAAAACGGGAGCTAACTTTTATATTTATGGCCGTTTTCACTTAAAGAAGCCATGCATCCTATATGCTTGTAGAGGACAACGGATGGGAACACCAAGCCCTTGAGCTCAGGTCTAGAAATGGGCCATATACCCAGACCAAACATTAGTGATGCTATTAACAGTACTTAAATTGCAGAAATACTCCCCTCTCCTTTATAAGACCCTTCCACATGACCAGAATGCACAAGAGTGGAACCATGAAGAACCTTCAACCCTACAGCGCATATCACATCAAGGTCAGGGCCAGAGACAGTGGCACATATTTACCACATTTATTCTACCATCATATCTGCCAAGGTATCTAACCAGAGCATTAAAGTGATCACAAACAATATATATCGCAGTCCATGGGATGTATGAATGGTGGGTTTCAACTGCTGGAACCCCCTTCGATTACAAGATGATGGGTCCCTGAGCCACTCGTATGAATTGACCAACCAGGGCTGTGAGGTCAGGATTGTGGGGGTCAGAGTCATCAGAAATTTACCAACCAAAAATTCCAGCTACAAAACAAGAATATTGCATAATGAATTTATTACATGCATAGCCCAAGGCCTATTTACTTCCATAGAAACTTAGGAAAGTTTAGTAATTTAAATAATATAAATAAGTTATGTTCTATCAGTCTTCGGCCACTATGTACAGGAAACAGTTTTCAAAAGAAAATGTTTCCAAAATAGCTGTGATTCATTGTAGTATCATAACAGTGAAGGAGAAGGTCTTTTTTGAGCTTTACTAATGTCTTCCTCAGCAATATTATTCCCTGTTTCACTTGCACAGCTAGAAGCATTTCTCTCACAAGCAGGGGGTGTGTCATTCTGTGCAATCTGCCAGTGCTGTATGCAGTGACCTCACTTCCCACTATGTTTGTTTTCTTCTAGGGAGCTCATAAAGCTGCTAAAGAGGTAGAGAGCAGATTTTAAGACACACAGGAGCTTCTCTACTCTTCAGAAGCAATACTTCTATCGGGCTTAGGATCTCAGCTAGCTCTGACATGGCCCCATTTCCTGTGAACAGTCTTCTGTGTCTCTATTACGAGTAATAGATCTAGCATGACAACAGGCAGTGGAAGTAAACCCCCTAGTGGCCATGACTTTCCAGTTTGTGTTTTAGGTGGATGCAGGCATATTTTTTTTAAATAAAGCGCTTTTGAAATTTTCTAATTGCACTCCTGTCTATTAAATTGTGTTAAAGTTAGGTGACTCTTCAACTTGGAGCTGAAGTGCAGAAAAATAGAGGAGCTGCAGTCTGAAGTTCAGATTACTGACTCCACAGACCTGGGAGACATTTTTAAAAGCTAGTGTTAGGCTTAGTTCACATCACCGTTCAGCCTTTCTGTTCTCCTGCTCCGTTTAGGAGCAGGCGAACGGAAAGGACGGATTCAGCACATAGCTGAGCTCTAACTGAGCCGAACGGAGCCTAAAGACCCCATAGACTATAATGGGGTCCGTTAGGTGTCCGCTTAGATGATGATTTTGGGGCGGAGACAAAAGTAGTGCATGCAGGACTTTTGTCTCCAAAATCATCTTCTGAGCGGACACCTAACGGACCCCATTATGGTCTATGGGGGCCTAAGGGCTCCGTTCGGCTCAGTTAGGGCTCAGTTATGTGCCGAATCAGTCCTTTCTGTTCTCCTGCTCCTAAACGGAGCAGGAGAACGGAAAGGCTGAACAGTGACGTGAAAGAAGTCTTACACAAACCTATCGAACAACAATAACACATTTTCATCATGGCCTTTTAATCGGGCAGAACAAAACATTACTGGACACCCCAGTAACCAAACCAGTTAAAATGGTTTTCCAAGATTTGACTACTGATGACCTATCCTGTAGATACGTTATCAATATCTCATCGGGTGTGGTCCAACAACCAGGACCTCTGCCAATCAGCTGTTTTTGTCTGTCGTCTCTGTGCTTACCAAGGACAGTACTATAGATTGTATAGTGGCTGTGCCTGGTATCGCAGCTGCGCCTAGGCCACATAACCGATAAACTTGTCGTCACTTGGCCTAGGGAAAGCAGCGAGAATGCAGTGGCGCTACTGCGAGTACCAGTGCCTTCTCCAACAGCTGATCAGCGGTGGTCTAGGGTGTCAGAACCCCCACTGATCAGATACTGATGACCTAGCATGAGGGTAGGTCATCAGTATTTGAATCCTGGAAAACCTCTCTCAGTGTGCAGCCAGTGCTATAGAAGATAACAAAGAACGCGCTTAAAAGGTCGTCCCAATCTTAACAGTTAAAACGTTAATATTTCATTATTTCTGCCATCCATTTTTAATCATTAGCTCCAGCGCCGCTCATTTATTCATGCAAATGTTAACTAGTTCCATATCACACCGGCAGTTAGCAAATGAAACACTGGGGTGTCCCACCTCTCCTCTCCATTTTTAATGCTGAACACCCATGCACCCTTTCACACCAGTCACACGCTTTGTATGGGGTGCAGAACGTCAGAACAGATCATTTCACATTCAAATGTATTGAGGACTTTATGCTCGTCAGACTATCTTAATTGAACCAACATCTGCAGTATATTTAGATTCTCAAAGATTGGATTAAAATCCCTCAAGTGGTTTCATGCTGCAACTTACATAAAAAAAGAAAGTAATTTATTTGGAGAACAAACTGCTGAGCTCTTTTCCCCAAGGAAGAAACAAGTTGGATGGCTGTACCAGCTGCACTATGTGCGCTGACACTGCGAGGAAGCCATTGTGCTGCCAGCTATATCAATAGAGATGCTGAACAAGATGTGTGTGAGCATAAATGGGATCCGAAGGAAGAATAAGCCCAGCACATTAGAGAAAGATTTAATAATCTCTAGCCACGCACATTTTGCATTAATTCATAGTACTAGAATACAATAAGGAATACAGAATAATGCCACTGAGCAAAATATGTAATATGCCGCATCGCAGCCATTGTAAGGCCTTTATTTCCAGTGACAGTGCTCTTTGAAGTTCTGCTCTGCACTTGTGAAGTAGTCGAGTTACTTATCTAGTACAATAGTACTGAAATAGAACAGTATCCTCTGTTTCATTTATGAGAAGGGGTAAGGTTTTGTGGCTCTGCCATCACCGAGGTTCATACTCGAATAGAAAAAAAAAAGCCCGACAACAAATGAAGGAATAAAAGAAAAAAAAAGAAACAGCAAAGCAAACTAAGGGACCATTCGCACGGGTTATTTTTAGCTTTTTTTGCGTCGGATTCAAAGATGAAAAATGACTTCAAGAAGACTCATTTTTCCTTCTCTGCACGCCTTACTTTTGGTGCGGAATCCGCGCTGAATCTCCCACTGAAAAAAAGGGAAGAAAAAACATTCCATACGTGTCCGCACAGTTTTCAGGGTTGATCCACACCATAAACAGCGAGCAGAAAATGCAGCAGTTTTTACAAACTGTGTAAAAGAAAAAAGGTCAAAACCACACAAAAAAAAAAAAAAAAAAAAACAAGCCTTTACAAACACACTCTTAAAATTAGCGCATATTTCCCACTGATTTTTTTCAGGCGGATTTTCAATATGCTTTGCGAGAACAAACCCTAAATAGTTATCAGTTTACACATTTTTTCTCCAACTCTAGATCTTCACCAATTGAAAATAAAAGTATAGAAATCCGGAACATTATTTTTCAATTCATAAAAAAAATAATTTAAAATAATTTAAAAAGAAATGCTCATGTGTCTAGATATTTGCTGCGTATTTGTTATGGCGTCCCCTGGGATTGTTTTGATTCCATCACAGAACATCTACCTAATTTGTTTACGGTGGTCACAAGACCACAAAACACTACCCTTGAGCAGCTAGTTTGATATAAATCTAGCATATGTTCCATGGGAGGTACAGGGCTGGTTCTAGCATGTACTATTATTACACTAGTCACAGGATAACCCCTTTAAGCAGCACAGGTTCACATCCTAGTTGTTACCTATAATTTTTGCTACTTGAAACTACATAGACGTAGCCTTTATTCCTAATACGTTTTTATACTCTGATTGCAGACTGTTTACTCTATTTCCTGAACATGATTATGGGGGCTGCCATCTTACCTGAGCCGTTCTTAACAGCATTCACAGATATGCATTACAGCAGCCACAATGGGCCATAGGCACAAAAGACTTAAGGGGACCTCACTGATTTCTATGGGAGAGGTGTAGAGGTCAGGAGGGAGTCGCTAAGCTTTGACAATTACCTATCGTGTATTGTGGATCCTGTATCATTTCACATTTCAAGGCACCAGAACTCAACAAAATGGTGATTATTCAACGCTTCGTTAAAACATTTGTTATAGTAATCCTGGCTGTGATGATAATGCAATGACTTCTGAAAAGCACCTTTACAGACCAAGAAGTAGAGCCCATTAGGCCCAGCGTCATGTGTGCAAACTGCAAATCTGATGATACATTCCCTTTAACAGTAATAAAGTTTCTAGCAGTTTAAAGGGGTTTTCCGAGATTTTAATGTGTTTTCTTTAACTGTGCTGTGCTTGGTATCGAGGCTCAGCCTTATTCTCTTTAATGGGCGTGAGCTGCACATAGCCCATTTGACTAATGAACGTGACGTCACATGGCCTAGTCTAATCCAAGAGAAGGACATGATGCTACTGCAAGCAGCAGGGCCTCCTGAAACAGATGATCAGCAGAGGTCCTGGGTGTCGGACCCCCACCAATGAGATACGGATGACATATTCAGAGGATAAGTAGAAATCAGAGAGCGGTGGCAGCATCTCCCATTACTTCATCTTTATTGAAGACTTCACAGTGCTGCCACCGCTATCTGATTTCTACGTATTTTCTGGCGGATTGAATCCACGGCTGGTGCGGGGCTGTTGCATCTTTCCACTAGGATTACAGACCGGTGTGTGCTGTTCCTGCACTACTTGTTCTAATAGCAAAGGCTGAAATCTGTGATGGAAATCTGCAGCATAAATGGGCATGCTGTGGGTTTAGAGGAGATTTCCTAAAATGATGCACTCCTGGAACTGTACTGCAAACGGAAGGGTGCAGTGTCCAGCGATGTGTGGACCCTAAAAGTGACGCTGCTTCACATGGCATAATCAAAAGACTGATTAAGTGGAAGTAAAGCTGAAAAATAACCAGTATCTGAAATACAGCGGTGACCACCTGTGATGAATGCCATCTAGAATAGCTTTCAGGCAGCATGACAGTATTTGGAGCTTCTTTATGGACAATGAATTCAGAGGGTAACCGGTGCAATTCCGGTTCCACATTTTCATTGCCGTAATGATCTAATTAATGTTATATTTCAGCAACGTGTCCCACATGAACCTCTACAGAACCACACTTCACCGCTTCTTCTCATTACAGCTGCAGAGCTTTAAAGCAGGCGAAGGTAGACTTTTATGTTTGCCAGCATTTCCTATTAAACTTGCAGGGTGTACTTACGACGTTTGAAGCGGTGCTAATATACTGCATGACCATCTCTTTCTTGGTTGCAAAGTCTTTCTCACGCAGCGGTGCTTTTCGATCTTCATTTAAATTCATATCTTCCTAAAGCATAAAATAAAACAAAAGAGAGGTTGGGAATGGGATAACATGTACAGGAAAATGTAGACCGCATATCTGCCCCCTGCCCCCCTCGGAGGAGGTAAGGGGGTATCAGGGCACATTGAGATTTGTTGAAAAAATGTACTCCATACATTTGAATGGAGTTGTTTCTGCGGTAGGTGCATGGATTTCTACAAGCACCATTCAGATGAATAAAACCCTGAGGCCCCTTTCACACGAGCGAGTTTTCCGCACGGGTACAATGCGTGATGTGAACGGATAGCAACGCACTGAATCCTGACCCATTCATTTCAATGGGTCTGTGTACATGAACGTTTTTTTTCATGCATCACTTCTGCGTTGCATGAAAATCGCAGCATGTTCCACATTCTGCGTTTTTCACACAGCCGTGGCCCCATAGAAGTGAATGGGGTGCGTGAAAAACGCATTGCATCCGCAAGCAAGTGCGGATGCAATGTGTTTTTCACTGATGGTTGCTAGTAAATGTTGTTTGTAAGCCTTCAGTTTTTTATCACGTGCGTAAAAAAAAACGCATTGCACCTGCGTGGAAAAAACTGAACGCAATCGCAAACAAAACTGACTGAACTTACCTGTAAAATGGTGCAAGTTTCCTTGAACGCACCCTGAATGCATCCTGACACAACCAGTATCGTTCGTGTAAAAGAGGCCTTAGAAATGCCGAACATGCAAGGGCGGACTAAGCACGGACCCTACAGGGAAATTTCCGCGTGGGACGATGCCCAGGTGCCACCCAAACCCTTCTCATGAACACCGTAGTGAAAGCTGTTGCCCGCCAGTGGTTTGCTGAACGTGGAGGCAGAAAAACAAGACAACTGTGATTACCTCCATATACTGGATGTAGGTGACTCAATACATTTCGGCTGCCTATTAGTTTCCTGGTAAAGACCCTACCTACATATTTTTGGTTGTTTTCCCAGACAGACGCCATTAAAATCAATGGGACGGGTTATAATGGCCATTAAGAAAGGAGTGCACCTATCTAAGGGCTGTTAAAAATGGGTACATTATATAAATAATGGGCCTTTCAGGGGTTTAAAAAAAAAAAAAACACTCCCCTCAACCACTTGTACAAGACTCCTCACTGGAGGCAGAAGGACCCGTGTTCCCAGCGCAGTGGCGTCACATGATCACGCTGAGAGCAAAGGTCCTGCTGCCTGCAGTGAGGAGCGAGTTTTTTGGCACGTGCAAGCGCTTGAGGTGAGTATTTTTAGTCTGCACTAAATTGGGCATTTAATAATACCAGGGCCACAAAGGCAATTTATAATACTAGGGCCACAAAGGAGGCAATTTATAATACTGGGGGACAAATGGGGCCATTATCTATACAGGGGGCACAATAGGAGGCTGTAATATATAGCGATCACTGCAGAGTTTGGAGTTTAAATATATATATATACCGTATATATAAAATTCATTAAAAACTGATAGTCGGACAGAAAATGGACAAAAATAATGATGCAAAAGGGGCATGAAAAACTGTTGTGTGTCTGTTTTTACTGAGCACTGTGTGAATGTAACATAAGATATGGCCCCCATCTCCCCCATAATTTTCAAATCCATAAGGTAAATGAGTAATTGAAAATGCTGAATTTACCACTACGGTATGTCTGGTCTATTGGGGCCAATATACACCATAAATATTATGTGAAGGCAGCATTACAGGCCGTTACTACACTGTTAAGGGGTTATCTGGATTGGGCGCGGCGCTCAGTGAGGCTTAGGCGTCTTCCAAGGCCAGCAATGTTACTGTAGCTAGCACTGAGCGGCACCACCACGCACAGCTGAAATGCAATGTATGGCGCTGTGCTTAGTAAGCTGTGACGAGACCGTAGAGCTGACCGGAGCAGATCGGTGGGGGTGCTGGACCCCTACCGATCTGATATTGATGACTTTTCCAGTTCCCGGATAACCCCTTTAAGATCATTTTGAAGGGTGTGTATCTTATAATTTAGCTAAATGCAGCTATAAAAGTTTTTAAAGGGGCTGTCAGGATTTTTTTTTTAAATGGCAAACTTTGAAAAAGTTTGGGGAAAAAATAAACAATGTCCTTTACCAACAGTGTAGCACACATGCATGACATCTGCGGACAATGCCTCAGCGGTGCGGCTAGCATGTACCACATATGACTGCTTAGGACAGTGACTGGCTGCAGCAGTCGTGTGGCGGAATGAGACATGGAGCGGCGGGGACAAAAAAAGAAGTGGCACTGCGGTGGTATGAGACTTAGGGCTTATGCACACGACTATGTATTTTGCGGTCCGCAAAAAACAGATCCGCATAAATACGGATGACGCCCGTGTGCATACCGTTTTTTGAGGAACGGAACAGCTGGCCCCTGATAGAACAGTACTATCCTGGTCCATTATGCGGACAATAATAGGACATGTTCTATCTTTGAACGAAAAAACTGAATGAACACAGAGTATCCTCCGACATTAACAGGTGAGTAGGGGTCTGAGTTTTTTTCTTTTTTTAAATCCCAGGCAAGCCCTTTAATATGGTGGCGGCTCCAAATTGGCACTGAACTTCAAACATGTGTAACCTGTTGGCTTTTCCAGCAGGAAAATAAATATTACTGTGCCCGCGGCACATTAGGAAAGCAGGCACATCCGATAATTAGGAGAATTATACGGCTAAACAGCGATGTATTCAGCAGGCTTTCACTAGAAATAGCCATTCTGATAACAGACGGCTTCCAAAGTGTCACCTGTAGAGGAAAGAGGTTAAATTGCATTTGAAGCGTGGATTTAACTTTAATCTGCATCCACAAGCAAACTGAAAAGGAAAAAATATGAAATTCAGGACAAGCAAGTGCATTTTGGGAAAAGGTCACCATTTACGTGCACATTTTGTGTTCTGGTTCTTTACCCACCAACACTGGAGTCAAGGAAGGTTTTTCAATATCAAAACAAGAGCTGCTCATTTACTAAGGTGGCTGAAATCAATACTTAATCCAAATGTATATCGCACCCCGAGAGAAATGATTACAACGACAATTTGTATAGACATGGTGGACAGATCGCAGTTTTCTATTTCACTTGAAAGCACAATTTTATTTTATTTTTTTATTTTCTGTTAGAGAAGTAAACCGGAATTTATATACCGTGTACATTATCCAAGGCTGCAGAACGGGGGCATTCACACAGCGTTACCAGGGTATTGGAGGTATACGTCTGGGGTATTGGCTGTGATGAATAATCCAGTGTAGCCTCACAGTAGCATGTTTTACAGAAAAAATAATGAGTATTGTGGTAAGCCGTAGAAACAACGGTACCAGCAGAAGAGCAGTACTAGCTTGTGGGCACCAGGTAGACTTGAAGACTGTATACTATACATAAAGTGTAAGTCAATGAGCATACTGCGGTATTTCTCCACGTTTTCACGCCAAGTACCCCCCAGTGACAAGATTGGAAATATTCAGACATCAGACCTAGAGTCTGACCCGCCTGATGTATTTTCAGTATGTGAAGGCGGCCATATTGGCAGAAAACGTTTATAGACTGTATTGGAATTGCCCAACTTCCTAAAGCGCTGAGTGGATAGGGACCTATCCACTGCATCCAACTGAGATGGGCATGTGCCAATAAACCGAATCTATACCTATCCAGGATGTCTGACAATTGGCATTCATTGTCTACGGGACTGGTAGAGACGGTGACTTACAGCACGTGGCTATTTTTATTAGAATAGCTCTACAGACACATTGCAAAGGCTCAGCTACTGCTACGTTTAAAGGGTTTGTCCACTTGTCTGATTATTGTTGACCGGTGGGTTTGTGAGAGGATTACATGGCATTTACTAATATAGTCTTTGTTGAAAATCTGCACCATTTTCTATATTTCATATGAGATATCAGATATGTCTTTTCTGCTGTGCACACGGAGGTCCTGTCCATAAAATGGCTGCTGACGGAGGGTCATGTGACCAGGCAAATCACCTCTATGTGATGTCTCCTCTATTGAATTGCACCTGACATCTGCACTTGTATTGCAGGGAGAAGGTGCAGGGTGTTTGAGGGATCGCATTGATGAACCTCCATCAGCAGGCATTTTATGGACAGGACCTGTGTGTGGACAGAAGAAAAGACTTTGTAAACAAGAGGGAATAACTTATGAAATATAGAAAACGGTGCCGATTTTCAACAAAGACTGTATTAGTAAAGGCCATCTAATCATCTCACAAACCGATTGGTCAACAATAACCAGAAAGAGGCCAAACCCTTTAAACGTCTCCTCACTGCAACTGGGGTCCCAGATAACTACGCAGTGCACCATTAGTACTTGCCCATCCATGGTGCCGAGGGGGGCACCATTCCTCCTCTCTCTGACATGGAAACTATGCGTGATAAGCTACACAAACACAAGCATTTCTGGATTGGCATCATGGACCAGAGACAAAAATCTACCTTCTATTAACCAAGAATTCAATTATTGAGCAAATATTTCTCCAAAACAAGGGCTCACGCACATGACCGTGGCTTTTTTGTGGTCCCCAAATTGTGGATACCGGCCATGTGCGTTCTGCATTTTGCAGAGCAGAACGTTCAGGACATAATATAACAGTCCTATCCATGTCCATAATGCGGACATGTTCTATCTTTTCGCGAATGCTACGGAACAGATGTATGGATGTATCATTGGCGAAACCACTGAAGTGAATGGGTCCACATCCGACCCCAAAAAAATGCAGATCGGATGTGGACAAAAAATACGGCCATGTGCATGAGGCCTTAAGAAAGGCCTATATATGACCTTACAGTCAGCACACTTGGGCAGAGGTTAATTCATGATACATCTTCCACCACAGCAGAAAATGCATTCTCATGGTGTGATTTTTCAATGCATGGTCTGGAGGCTGTATATAAATAATTCACATTAAGTGGTATATGAAATCAAATAGCAAGGTTTGCAAATAAAGCAGCGCTGTAATAAAGTACTTCAAGTGCCCAGACCAGACAAGTTAGCAGGTTACATTCCTCACTGTCATCGTTCAGCCATAAGCCTATTTTGTTCCCTATAAATTACAGTATGTTTAAGATGCTTGTCAATATGAATAATATTATTTTGCTTTAGTTTATTTAAACAGAAAAGGCTTCTATTTATATGCTAATTTATACACTAAAATATCCCGCAGAGGTGCCACATCATGAGACCTCAGGACAAGTAGAAAACAAGACCTTCTCCACATCCAACCGCAGCACCTACAGGGTTAAACTACCAAAATAAAAGGACAGATTTTATTAACCCTTTCTGTTCCTTCCTTTCTACCTTCCAAAAGCCACAACTTTTGGAAAAAAAAATTCCGTTCATATAACCACATGAGGCTTATTTTTTGCAGGACAAGTTGAATTTGTTCATTTGAGGATATATAATGAATAGAGAGGGAGGACATCTAGAGCTTATAGAGGGAAGGAGTGGAGGAGGGTATATAGGAGTGGAGGAGTGTATATAGTGTATATAGAGGGAGGAGTGGAGGAGGGTATATAGTGTACGGTATATAGAGGGAGGAGTGGAGGAGGGTATATAGTGTATATAGAGGGAGGAGTGGAGGGGTGTATATAGTGTATATAGAGGGAGGAGTGGAGGAGGGTATATAGTGTATATAGAGGGAGGAGTGGAGGGGTGTATATAGTGTATATAGAGGGAGGAGTGGAGGGGTGTATATAGTGTATATAGAGGGAGGAGTGGAGGAGGGTATATAGTGTATATAGAGGGAGGAGTGGAGGAGGGTATATAGTGTATATAGAGGGAGGAGTGGAGGAGGGTATATAGTGTATATAGAGGGAGGAGTGGAGGGGTGTATATAGTGTATATAGAGGGAGGAGTGGAGGAGGGTATATAGTGTACGGTATATAGAGGGAGGAGTGGAGGAGGGTATATAGTGTATATAGAGGGAGGAGAGGAGGGGTGTATATAGTGTATATAGAGGGAGGAGTGGAGGAGGGTATATAGTGTATATAGAGGGAGGAGTGTATATAGTGTATATAGTGTATACAGAGGGAGGAGTGGAGGAGGGTATATAGTGTATATAGAGGGAGGAGTGTATATAGTGTATATAGTGTATACAGAGGGAGGAGTGGAGGAGTGTATATAGTGTATACAGAGGGAGGGGTGGAGGAGGGTATATAGTGTATATAGAGGGAGGAGTGTATATAGTGTATATAGTGTATACAGAGGGAGGAGTGGAGGAGTGTATATAGTGTATACAGAGGGAGGGGTGGAGGAGGGTATATAGTGTATATAGAGGGAGGAGTGGAGGGGTGTATATAGTGTATATAGAGGGAGGAGTGGAGGGGTGTATATAGTGTATATAGAGGGAGGAGTGGAGGGGTGTATATAGTGTATACAGAGGGAGGAGTGGAGGAGGGTATATAGTGTATATAGAGGGAGGAGTGGAGGAGGGTATATAGTGTATATAGAGGGAGGAGTGTATATAGTGTATATAGAGGGAGGAGTGTATATAGTGTATATAGAGGGAGGACTGGAGGAGGGTATATAGTGTATATAGAGGGAGGAGTGGAGGGGTGTATATAGTGTATACAGAGGGAGGAGTGGAGGAGGGTATATAGTGTATATAGAGGGAGGAGTGGAGGAGGGTATATAGTGTATATAGAGGGAGGAGTGGAGGAGGGTATATAGTATATATAGAGGGAGGAGTGGAGGGGTGTATATAGTGTATACAGAGGGAGGAGTGGAGGGGGTTATATAGTGTATATAGAGGGAGGAGTGGAGGAGGGTATATAGTGTATATAGAGGGAGGAGTGGAGGAGGGTATATAGTGTATATAGAGGGAGGAGTGTATATAGTGTATATAGAGGGAGGACTGGAGGAGGGTATATAGTGTATATAGAGGGAGGAGTGGAGGAGGGTATATAGTGTATATAGAGGGAGGAGTGGAGGAGGGTATATAGTGTATATAGAGGAGGAGTGGAGGGGGTATATAGTGTATATAGAGGAGGAGTGGAGGGGGTATATAGTGTATATAGAGGAGGAGTGGAGGGTGTATATAGTGTATATAGAGGGAGGAGTGGAGGAGGGTATATAGTGTATATAGAGGAGGAGTGGAGGAGGGTATATAGTGTATATAGAGGGAGGAGTGGAGGGGGTATATAGTGTATATAGAGGAGGAGTGGAGGGGTGTATATAGTGTATACAGAGGGAGGAGTGGAGGGGGTATATAGTGTATATAGAGGGAGGAGTGGAGGGTGTATATAGTGTATACAGAGGGAGGAGTGGAGGAGGGTATATAGTGTATATAGAGGAGGAGTGTATATAGTGTATATAGAGGAGGAGTGGAGGAGGGTATATAGTGTATATAGAGGAGGAGTGGAGGGGTGTATATAGTGTATACAGAGGGAGGAGTGGAGGGGTGTATATAGTGTATACAGAGGGAGGAGTGGAGGAGGGTATATAGTGTATACAGAGGGAGGAGTGGAGGAGGGTATATAGTGTATATAGAGGGAGGAGTGGAGGAGGGTATATAGTGTATATAGAGGGAGGAGTGGAGGGGTGTATATAGTGTATACAGAGGGAGGAGTGGAGGGGGGTATATAGTGTATATAGAGGGAGGAGTGGAGGAGGGTATATAGTGTATATAGAGGGAGGAGTGGAGGGGTGTATATAGTGTATATAGTGGGAGGAGTGGAGGAGGGTATATAGTGTATATAGAGGGAGGAGTGGAGGGGTGTATATAGTGTATATAGAGGGAGGAGTGGAGGGGTGTATATAGTGTATACAGAGGGAGGAGTGGAGGGGGGTATATAGTGTATATAGAGGGAGGAGTGGAGGAGGGTATATAGTGTATATAGAGGGAGGAGTGGATGAGGGTATATAGTGTATACAGAGGGAGGAGTGGAGGGGTGTCTTATACCATGGTTATAAGGGAAAATAATAGCATTCTTAATAAAGAATGCTTTGTAGAATGAGGATTAAGGGGTTAAAAATAAAAAACTTAACTTACCTTAGCCACTAGATCGTGTAGTTGGCGATCTCTCTTCTCTCTTCATGCTTTAGCTGTAGTCTAAAGGACCTGTGATGACGTCACATCACATGGTCCAATCACATGGTCCGTGATGGACCATGTGATGTGACGCCATCACAGGTCCTTTAGACTACAACTAATGTTTGAAGAGAGAAGACAGATCGCCAACTACAGTGGCTAAGGTAAGTTAAGTTTTTAGTTTTTAACCCCTTAATCCTCATTCTACAAAGCATTCTTTATTAAGAATGCTATTATTTTCCCTTATAAACATGTTATAAGGGAAAATAATGAAGATCGGGTCCAGTCGCTTAACAACCATGCAGGAAAATCGCACCGCATCTGCACTTGCTTGCGGATGCTTGCGATTTTCCCGCAGCAACATTCTCTTCTTAAAGGGCCTGCGTTGTGTGAAAAACGCAGAATATAGAGCATGCTGCGATTTTCACGCAACCCAGAAGTGATGCGTGAAAATCACCGCTCATGTGCACAGCCCCATAGAAATGAATGGGTACGGATTCAGTGCGGGTGCAATGTGTCCACCTCATGCATTGCACCCGCGCGGAAAACTCGCCCGTGTGAAAGGAGCCTTAAGGAAGGTGAGAAATCCATAATATGGAGACATTGAAGTGATACACCCACAATGGAGCCTCAGAATCAGGGGCTAAGCCATGAACCCTATGAGAACTGGAACGGAGCATGCACTGTGAGGTACTCAGATACCATTAAGGTGAGTGCATACACACTATACTGATAAAATAATGAGGTAAAACAATTGCTAAATGGTATTCACATATTCCATACCATTACCGCTATTCCATTAAATAATTAAATATATCTAAATTCATAAAGTGGGCAAGATATAAACCTAGTGAAAAAGAGATTACAGATTTGGGGGCGGATGGCAATGGTTTGGCTAACTGATCACACTGGTAATGTATCTGCCCCTGCAATCCTCTGACACCCTTTTACAAGTGGGTCTATATTCAGTTTTAACCCTCATGTTTTATTCTATATGAATTGCTGGTAATAAAGATGAGAATGTTGTGTGGTGTTACATTGCTTGGGGTATATTCTTAAAAAATAAAAATAAACAAAACCGTTGAAAAGTTAAAAATGTTGTTGCATTGTAATTTTCTACACACCCATAACTTTTCTGTCCACATCTGTGCAGGATAAAATATTTTGATATCTTCGGACACTGCAATGCCTGTTAAGATTATTTTTATATTGTTTTTTTTTTATATTTAAAATTGGGAAAGGGAGGGGGAATCATTTCAATTTAATCTTTTTGTGTTTAATTTTTCTAAAAACTTTTTTTTTCTACCCCTTAGGGTACTTGAACATGCAATCTTCTAATCGCTTGTCCCCACAGACTGCAATAAAACCCCCTCTCTCTGTGTAAAACCGCGGATGCTGCAGTCTCTATTGACCGCAGCATCTGAGGGGTTAAATGACTGGGATCAGTGTCATCGCCAATCATGGTAACTGCCACGGGTGCCTCCTATATCATACAGCTGGCACCCGCCATGTATGGAGCGAGCTCAGAGCGTGAGCTTACTCCATACATTGCCTTAATGGCAATCACGTACATGATTATTCATTAAAGGATTAAGATGGAAAATTTGCTCCATAATACTGGAAGATGTAGAAAACCAACTTTTTTTCCTAATTTTTAGACATTTTTTATGCCCAGTATAGAACTTGAACATGGAATCCTCTGATCGTTCATGTAATATACTATAATACTTCTCCATTACCATGTATTACGTCTGTCAGTGTGAGCTGTGGGGTGAGAAGACGAATCCACTTCGGATCTACGCTCAACACTAGTCATCAATTTAATCGCTGCACTGCCCCTTTAAGTGAACACAGGCATCAACACACAAGTCTTCACCTATGGTTAAGTGTTATCTATGCCGATCCCCCTGAAAAGGAGCTTGGGCTGCTATAATCCGGACTGCACGCAGCGAGGTAAAAACATAAAATAAGTGTGATTTTATTCTTAACAGTCCGTATTTGTGGTCCGTCATCCATCTTTATGCATTTTGCCAGTTCTCGGTCTGTTTTCCAGTGGGACTTTTTCTTTATCCAAACCAGTTAAGCAAAATACACATTCACATTGTACTGGTGTCCTGGTATATGGAAGTTTTTATATCCTATCTACAATAAAGTATCACGCCTGACTGGTGAGCTGGACGTTTTCATCTTTATTTTAGTTAAGCAAAATAATATGAAGAGAAAACTTGGGACAAAAGCAGTGTAAAAAGTGATAAAGTAGTGTGCGCTTAGACTATGACGTAGACTGCGTGAATGTGATGTACTGGAGCCAATGGCCACTGATCAGAGCCTAAAGGTGCAGCAGGTAGAGTAGACCATCATTAACCTCATGGTTGATTTTTTTTATTTTTTTTTTAATCTAATAATTAAACTGATTTCTGTGTATTGGGCCTCAATAAGGGTCCATTCACTGGTCCGAAAAACACGGAACGCACATGGCCGGCACTCTCACAGAAAATGCCTATTCTTGTCAGCCATTGCGGATGCGGACGGCACACTGTGTGCTGTCCGCATCTTTTGCGGCCCCATTGAAAATGAATGGACCCGCACCCGTTCCTCAAAATTATGGAATGGATGCCGACCCATTTTGCGGACGTGTGAATGGACCTTTTGAGTATAATTACTTAAAAGAAAATTAACATTTTCATACAGGGTGTTTGTGTGGGTTGAGGAAAAGGTATTGTTCACATCTGTCTTGGAAAGCACGAGTTAAATGAATGGATTGGAGTAATGTGTGCTGCAGACGTATGAGCAGTCACGCAAGCAATATAAAATAATACTAGCTGATATAACGTAATTGCTTAATCCATACAGCCTTTCTATATAATGCAACATCACTGGACGCACATCAATTCATAATATAATAATCAGGACTCATTTGCCAAATGCCCTTTAAATTGTCCGTGGCTAAGATTTACTATTGATTCCCCATTTATAATTAATTAAAAAAATGAAATTAGTCCATCATTCCCATAATAAAAGGGGGCATTCGCCTGATTTTCCCCTAAAGCTACAATTAAAGTTACGGATTATTGTGCTCATAGTGTTTTAATCAGATATGAAACCATAAAGCTTGCCAAGCTTAGTCATAATTATGGTTTTTAAAACCTATTACACAAGTTAACCGAACACAATTTACAAAGGCAAGGAAAAAACTTATTGACACCATTTATCTTTTACTAGGCCAGGACTAAACAGCCATTTTTGCAGCAGACTGCCACTGAGCCACTTGAGACAGCAGGGGATGTTCTCTTTTGAACCTAGAGAAGACTACTTATGGTTAGAAGTTCCAGAGCCCGATGCAAAGTCTATAACAGGACCACCCCATCCCTCCGATTATGTCATCTATAATACTGGTAATCTCATAAGGGTCCAGGGGCCTAGGTGTAAGGGCAACGAGTCAGAGGAAGCACAGGGGAGGATCGAAGTGGTTGAGATGATTTGGTGGTCACAGCACTCATGGTGGCTGTATCGTTCTCCTTCACTCCCAGGGCCATGGTAGCGAAGAGGGGGATGCAGATAGTAGTCGGCGTTTCACCCAGGCCACCTCCTGTTTGATGGAAGGGGGGTGCCCTTGGTGTTAGGTGCAAGTAGACAGGCAGCAGAGTGTAGCTTAACACTTTGATATACAGTCGAGTACATCAGTGTCTCACAGACCATCTCAGCTGAGGGGTGCACCCAAGTCCAGCTTCTTAAGTAATTCCTAGTTGATAGAACCAGACTCAAAAGAAAGCACTAGTCGTCACAAGGGTAGGGAACGGCAGTCAGAGGCTAGAGAAATCCTAACCAAGGGTTGTTAAGCCTAAAAGTCTACACACCCTCTTTCAGCTGCTCGATGCTCTTTTCTGCATACCATCTCAGGGCTCACTCCAGGGAGTCCTCCTTGAGTCTCAAATAAGCTTATTTATACTGACTGGACTGGATTTTGCTCACGTCTGCCTTGCTTCAACACACTCTTGCCTCTAAATGCAAAGATTAGCTAAAGGAGAGGCCAAGTTCCATCTACCTTCTAGAAGACAACATCTCCGAGAGCAGAGTTAAAGTTGGTTCAAGACAAAAAAAAAAAAAAAAACATTAAGGGTCCATTCACACGTCCGCATGTGTTTTGCGTTCCGCAAATTGCAGATCCGCAAAACACGGACACTGACAACGTGCTTTTCGCATTTCGCGGGCTGCACATCGCCGGCACTATAATAGAGAATGCCTTTTATTGTCCGCAGTTGTGGACAAGAATAGGACTTGTTCTATTATTCTGGGGACCGAAAATTGCGGATCCGGAAATGCTGATCCGGAAAGCGCATAGTCTGCTGTCCGCATCCGTTCCGGCCCTATTGAAAATGAATGGGTCCGCACCATTCATACGGATGTGTGAATGGACCCCAACTGGTGAACAAACAGAACACTTACCTGTTGCCTGCCTTTTCATCTTTTAGCTGCAAATGAGTTAATTTCCAGGCTCATCTTCTGCCATCCAAGATGGCGGCATTGCTTCTCTGACTGCCTGAGGTATAATAGCCCAAGGCCCTACCTGCTGCCCTAGGACTGACCAGCACTGCTCACATGAGGGCTGGAAGTAGAGAGTTTCCTGGGCTACCAATGCACTGTGCAAATCAGGTAGTCGGAAAAGCAGTGCGGCCATCTTGGATGACAGAAGACTGGCCTGAGATTTAGCGGATCTGCAACTAAAAAGATGAAAAGGAGGGCTGTAAGTGTAGGGGGAGTAAAGGACATAAAACAATGCAAAGTATTATACCAGCAAACATTCCTAAAATAGTCCTGCATCAAGCCCTAGTACTAGCCTAGTGGGACGCTGCACAATCGCCATCTCTGCACTGCATTGAGCTCCGCCACTGCTAATTGTGTGACCACCACTTGTACAGTTTATAACCGCAACAATGCAAAGAAATGCATGGCCATAAGTCTGAAAGGAGATCTCGTCGCTTCCCATCCCAGTGGATCAAACACAGTGATGACTGGGATAATAAGAGTGCATTCACTTCTTTAATAAATACAGTTTTTGAAAGAGACCAGCAGGGAGCTAAGATTTTCTTATTTTTTAAACAAAAATGAGAATTTTGAATGTTCACTACTCCACATACAATTATATATTCCTCTGTAATAAAATCTTTAAAATATAGCGATACAAGGCGTAAGCTACATGCAAAAATCCATTTAGGCTTAAATCATCTATAATAAAGATAGCAAACTACTTTTTTTTTCCATAAGAAAACCACCCGAGTCCTCACAAAACCCGATTCATTTTAATTATACGACTTTCAAATTACATTAAGAGATATTACATTTTGGCTAGTCAACTATCTCCAGCTGTTAAGATGAAGGAATGCAATCATTACAGAGCAAATCAGAAAGATACAATAGGCGTTGTGCTACATTCATTCTTTGTATTAAAATATACAAGATCATCAGTCAGCTTCCAGATAAACAAGATAAATGCCATGGTAAAATAAAAGAACACCGCACACGTACGTGCTGCCTACCTTAACAGATATTTCATTTTTTATATTTTTTTCTTCCCTTAATAAAAACCAATTATACACGTTCAAAAACATACGTGCTAGAATGGGATTTTTAGCTCCTGCTGTGTTTTTAAACTGCATTACACGGGGCACTTTAATCGACTAAAATGGCTCCTTTGCATTGACTCAGCATCTGCGTTCTCTATTCGAGGACAAGAGGAGCTTGTGAAAATTACATTTTGGAATATAAAATTAATAGTAAAAAAAAAAAAAATGCAACACATCAACTACAGGCATAGCAGACCAAGTCATAATAAGCAGGAACAGAATGTATTTTATGTCAAATGCTACAAAATTATTTCTGAAGTGTACAAAGTATTTGCATTCAAGGCTAGCCATACAGATAGGATAGCTGCCTGACAATAGCCAGCTCTCTAGACCTTCCATACACATATGAGCAGGTATGTGTCCTGAACTTGGAGCAACCCGCTGCCAGATACATCTAGCAGTAGTTTATCTATCCACGAGCAAAAGAATAGAGCAGATGAAACCCAATTTACTTCCCACTCACCTAGGGGTACTTTCACACTTGCGTTATTCTTTTCCGGCATAGAGTTTTGTCGAAAGGGCTCTATGCCGGAGAAGAACTGATCAGGCATATCCCGATGCATTCTGAATGGATAGAAATCCGTTCAGTTTGCATCAGTATGCCTTCCGTTCAGTCACTGTCAGGCGTTTTGGCCGGACATAATACTGCAGCATGCTGCGGTATTATGTCAGTCCAAAATGCCTGATCAGTCACCGGAATGCCGGATTCGGCATTAATTCCCATTGACTTGCATTAGTGCCGGATTTGGCATTGCTGAAGGACGGATCCGTAGACCGGGAAAACTGTGAAAAAAAGACTGCAAGACGGACCAGTCCATCCGCATGACAAGCGGAGAGACGGATCCGTTCTTGCAATGCATTTGTAGATGGATCCGCACCCGGATCCGACGACGGAACTGCCTACCGGATCACACTAACGCAAGTGTGAACATACCCTTACATGAACCCATGTACCCTTTGAAAAATGCTGTGCTCCCTCCAGGATGGCGCCAGCCCAGATGCGCGTTTCGGCAAACCTTTGTCCTGGAGGGAGCACAGCATGGGTAACAGTTAGTTGTTCAATTGATTATTATATGTTATGATTGCACTTGCACTTTATTGTGAATTTTTGCACTAGAGTATATGGACATATATATGAACTGTTTATCCGCTGTGTCCTTGCATCCTTTTTTAATCATATATGTCATATGTTTTTGGAATTGTGTAATAAATTGACATTGATTTATAAGATGTCTGGTAGTGATTTATAGGTTCAACTGCTGGCTTCTACCATAGGCTTAGGTGTGTATTTTGCTGTTGTGAGTGACCAGTAGGGACGCAGATTCCTACAGTTGGGGCAAAAATTGGTTTTTAAGTAAATACATATGCAGCAACCTACCCTACCTAGGTAGCGTGATTTTCTAGATGCCAAGGCGACCTAATGACAGGGATAGTCTATCACTGATATATGGTGTTCTGTCAGCACAACCACAATATCTAAGCAGAGAGGAAATATTCTCTCTCAATATGTCACCTACATGATGAAAATCCATGACAGAATTCTTCAATCAAAACAAGAGCTGATCTCAGGGAGACCAGCTACGGAAAACACAGTTTTGCGCGGTTTTCCTTCCTTTGAGGGATATCTGGCTTACACAGTGTTGTAGACCCCATACAAGTACACACACAGCAGAAACCTAGTGGATTTTCATATGGATTTGTAGGTAAAAAATCCACAGTTATCCGCGTATAAACAGCTTTCACCCACTGCAATGTGTAGTGTGAAATAAGCAGGAAATCCACACAGAAATCTGAATTTAAAAACATGAAGGATTCCCTGTGGAACACGTGATAAAACCGAAATGGATTCTTGTGCACATAGGTGTATAGTAGTAGAGTTGGGTGAACATGCCCAAATCCTGTCTTTTGTGACTAATCTTTTTACCCGTGGATTGTATTCCGCACTAAAACTAACATTTTTCAAAGCCAACTCCAGATGTTAGCTGACAGAATATGGAGACTACAAAAATGACACACATGCTTCATTTTATTAGTGGCAACTTTTTCAGGTGCTGGCGCATGGTGCAGCGTGTGGTAGCAACAGAATTTTTTCCATATCCTTTTCCTTCGGGGGGGGAAAAAAAAAGAGTGAAAATGAACACAGCACAGAAAAAACTGAATTTTCTCTATCTGAACCTGAATCTTTCAAAAACATCTTGTGTTTTTACAGTCTACTAACCTACCCAAAGACTCATTCACACGTCCGTGTTCGGTCAGTGATTTCCATCAGTGGATTTTGAGCCAAAACCAGGTGCAGTTCTAAACACAGAACAGGAGCAGATCTTTCCCTTATACCTGATGTCTGTGGAGGCTCCAATCCTGGTTTTGGCTCACAATCACTGATGAGAGAGCACGGACGTGTGAATGAGGCTTAATCCTGATGTCTCCCTCTCAGTTTGTGGCACTATTATAATGCCTGGGCAGCACGCCCGCTGTCTCGGTGTTATGTTTGACACTGATCTTTCCTTCGCAACCTATATTCAATTTCTTGCCCTCTCATGCCACCTGCACACAAAATACATCTATAAAATCTGCCCCTTTCATACTGTGAAAACAAAATCTCATTGTTGCCCTGATCCATTCCCGTCTTGATTACTGTAACTCATTATGAATTGGTCTCCCCCTTACTAAACTCTATCCTCTTCACTCTATCCTTAAAGGCCTACAAACGGAGAAACAGAGCCACTGAAGCTGAACTGTAAAGTGTCCCCAGAGAAAGGTGCTGCTGAAGTGTAGGTCGGGGTGTGTGGTCCTCCTGAGGTGAACACTTAATACGGGTAGGGTTATGTATGGTACTTGTCCTCCAGGGCAGAATATAGTATTTTTACAGGTAGCGCTCTTCTACTGACCACTGTTGTCCTGCAGTATCCTTAACTGTCTGGTCGGTTCATTTGGAAGTCTTCTTTATTCTATTTTTGGACCATGATTTTTGTGATCCAGCTATTTTTTCTAACAAACTGTTCTATAGTTACTTTGTGTACAGTTTCTGTTCTTTTTAAATCCAATAAACCATATAATGTATGCTCCTATCCCTCAGGTAGACCGCGCATTTTCAGTTGTAGCGATTCATCTTTTTAATGTTTTATATTAATTGTGTCTCAATAAAAGTTTTACATTAGTGACTGTTTCTCTTTTTGTCTTTTTTTTTTTTTTTTGCTGAATGCTAGTCAGCTTTTTATTGGGGTATGCACTATATCTCTGTAGCCATCCCTTATAATTTCTATCCTTAAAGTCTTTTCCAAGAACTTTACTTATCTGATTTGTAGGGGTCCTCTCGGCACCCCCAACAATCAGCTGTTTGAGAAGGCACCAGAGCTTGCAGTAGCGCCACAGCCTTCTCACAGCTCACCAAGCCCAATCCATTTGATAGTCGCTGTGCTTGGTATTGACACTCATCCTCATTCACTCAAATAGGGCCGAGCTGTGAATAGGCCATGTGACCAATGAATGTGATGTCACATGTCCTACGGAAAGCTGTGAGAAGGCCACAGTGCTACTGCAGCAACCAGGCTCATCTATCTGTCTTATCTAACTGCTACCCTGATGCCTCCACCCTCTGCCAGTCACTGCACGGGTTGCCCATACAATACACGATTCATTCTCAACAACAAAGCCCTCCACGGTGCTGCACCCACCTACATCTCCACCCTCATTTAGGTCTACCACCCTACACGTGCTTTACGCTCTTCAAATGATTTATGACTAATATCCACCATAATCTGAACCTCTCACTCCCGTCTCCAAGACTTCTCCCGAGCTGCACCAGTTCTCTGGAATGCCCACCCCAAGCAATTAGGTTAATTCACAACCTCCAGTGTTTTAGGTGCTCCCTAAAAACACATCTTTTCAGAATGGCCCATCACATCCTTTAATCTAACATCATTTTTCTGAACTTGATCTATTATGATCCACCACGAAGCACTATAGATATCGGCTGGTGACGTGCAGCTTCATATTGTGCCAAGATGGCCGGACCATTGTAGAAAACCAGCACTAGATTCTGAGCCCTTACGAGCAGGGCTCTCATTTCTCATTTAAATTGTTGACTTGTTTGCTGCTATGTAATGTATAATTTTCTTTGTACATGAACCCTCCGACTATAAAGTGCTGCGGAATAAGTTATTATTAATGAAAAAAACTGCATAAAGAAGTATGACACAATTAAAATACCATAAGAGATTTGTATATGCTTTGCGTGGACAGTGTTGGCTATGTACCGTACGTTATAATGTCATTCTGCTTATGACCTGCATACTAGCCTAGGATCATACTAGCCTAGGATCATCATAACTTCCAGCAAAGTATCAAGTACAGTGACGCCTCGGCTCTCTACTATTTCACCTCTGATCATATAGAACCTGCTACTCAGAGATCAGGCCGGTTCTCAGTGACAACTACAAGCCTATCAATTTCTTCCTGCTTTCAAAACTTGCACAGAGAACACTGAAAGCCATCCCCGAATCCATTAACGAGAGCAAGGCCTAGCAGCAGGTTGTAATGTAGATTCATGCTCGCAGGCCTTCAGATACCCTTCCCTGGAGGGAGCAGATTATTTCCATGAAGTTTATCACAATTCTCAGTCCTGTTCTGCTAGTTAGTTGGTATATACACATCGTCTTAAAATAAAGATTGAGTGTTTTAATAAAAGAGTAGTTAAACCCACGTTATACAACACAGCATAACTAAATAAAGCAAGAAACTGTCTTTCATAAATGTTAGCACCGAATATTAAAGTGCTTTATGTACCAGCACAGCGTCTGGAAGACGAGAGTAATCCTATACGATGCATGACCTTTCTTTCTTTCTTTTTTTTTACTAATCAAAACTATATACTGAAACACAATCTCTTTTTTCTAATCTGTTTTTATTTTATGATTGCAGATTTAAGTTTATTTTCTGTACATGATAACGGGAGCAGTCACTTTCCCCGAGCTGTGAACCATTTGCTTTACAATAGTCACGTGGGAAAACAACATCACCCAAAAAGTTTATAGGATATATCACGCATAAATCTGGATTCAAACGACCGGTCACTTTCTGAGGATACACTCCCTTTTCGCCTACCCATCGTACCCAAACTGGGTTTACCGATGGAAACCAGTCATAGAGAAGCAGCAGTAGAGGAGATTTTAACAAATCTAATCTACGAGCTGCTGAGATTGACGGTGCAGAAACCGTAAGGAGGTGCGGATTTTAAAATTCAAGACATGACCATTTATTTTGCAGATTTTCACTCTGAGTTTCACTCCATTGAATCTGAGGGGTGAAATCAAATGCAAAATCAAGGTGTAATCCGTGTGGATTTTGCTTTTGCAGCAAAAATATCTTCCCCGGGTTCAAGAATCCATTATGTGAGGAATATGCAAAGTAATATTATAGCAGCAAATGAGATGAGATGATGTCAATTACCTTCTATGAGCTGTGACTGTATCTAAATGTATTTAGCGGACTACCATTGTGCAGTTCACTGGTTTCAGTATCCGGGGTGAACTCCATAGCAATACATGCACTGGTGACAAATAATAGCGGCTACACACAACCTAGTGCTCACTGACTAAGGCCTCATGCACACCACAACTGGTCTGGTCTGCATCCGAGCCGCAGTTCCGTAGCCTCGCACTAAAAATCTAACATGTCCTATTCTTGTCCATTTTGCGGACAAGAATAGGCATCTCTATAATGGGCCGCCTGGTCCGTTCCACAAATTGCGGAACACACATGGACGCCATCCGTGTTTTGCGGACCGCAAAACATATAACGGTCGTATGCATGTAGCTTAATTCTGAATCTGCCGCCACCAATATAATAAGATATGCAAAGACCGCGGGGAGACTATCACAGACCAGCATTTTACACAGGTCTATGATACCCCCATGCGCTGCCAGAGGTTGCGCCTAATCATAAATAATCATCGAATCCGCCCATGTCATCATAAATAAGAAGCCGCTCTGGCAGTCCATACACCTAAACTAAAATCCAAGGAAGCCCCTAGCTGGCACAGATTTCTGTCTTCTTCTACAGCAGAAGACTGGCATATGATAAGTATGCAGGGGTGTGGAATTCCTATCGCCCGACGCCCGGGACATGCAGTTCCGGGCGCCGGGCAAGTAGTTTGAACAGTTGTTTAGTCCTGTGCGGGCAAGTAGCAGGGACGTGTCGATTGGGCAGTAATAGGAGCGGTCATATGCGTGCCGCGAGCTGACCGCTCCTATCTATGTCAGCCTGCCCCTGCATCGTGCATATGACCCGTACATATCACTTTCTGCAGACGGCCCCCGCTCCTCCCGGCTCCTGTATTGAAGTCTCCGCCCACCTGCCAGCACGGAGCGCACAGCAAGTCAGCACACCGTCTCCAGAGACAAGATGGGAGGAGAGGAGTGAGAGACCTCACGGCCCCCTGCAGATGAGCGTTCCTCCCGGAGCCTGTCCACATCGCAGCTCCGCTGACTGGGGTTACATAGCATTATACTGATTTATGATGCTATGTAACCCTTACAGTTCTGGAATGTGTTGGATAACACTGACAGCATTATGACAGTGTTATCCAATACATTCCAGTACTGTAAGGGTTACATAGCATCATAAATCAGTATAATGCTATGTGACCCCAGTCAATGCTTGCAGGTCAGGCCGGGAGCTGCGATGTGGACAGGCTCCGGGAGAAACGCTCATCTGCAGGGGGCCTAAGATCCAGGGTGTCAGAAATAAAGGTAGTGCTGTCTGTCTACTGAGGCTCTGGCCCTGCACGTGGCACTTGATAAACTATAATGTCTCCCTGTTGCCCCCATACAGTATAACGTCTCCTTGTGGCCCCCATACAGTATAACGTCTCCCTCTTGCCCCCACCCCCATACAGTATAACATCACCTTGGGGCTGCCCCCATACAGTATAACGTCACCAAGCGGCTGCCCCCATACAGTATAACGTCACCAAGCGGCTGCCCCCGCACAGTATAACGTCACCCTGTGGCCCCTGCACAGTATAACGTCACCCTGTGGCCCCTGCCCCCATACAGTATAACATCACCTTGGGGCTGCCCTAGTGCCCCATACAGTACAACGTCACCAAGCGGCTGCCCCCATACAGTATAACGTCTCCTTGTGGCCCCCATACAGTATAACGTCTCCCTCTTGCCCCCGCCCCCATACAGTATAACATCACCTTGGGGCTGCCCCCATACAGTATAACGTCACCAAGCGGCTGCCCCCATACAGTATAACGTCACCAAGCGGCTGCCTCCGCACAGTATAAAGTCACCCTGTGGCCCCTGCACAGTATAACGTCACCCTGTGGCCCCTGCCCCCATACAGTATAACATCACCTTGGGGCTGCCCTAGTGCCCCATACAGTACAACGTCACCAAGCGGCTGCCCCCATACAGTATAACGTCACTAAGCGGCTGCCCCCGCACAGTATAACGTCACCCTGTGGCCCCTGCCCCCATACAGCATAACGTCTCCTTGTGGCCCCCACCCCATACAGCATAACATCTCCTTCTGGCCCCCGCCCCATACAGCATAACATCTCCTTCTGGCCCCCGCCCCATACAGTATAACATCTCTTTGTGGCCCCCGCCCCCATACAGTATAACGTTAGTATAAGTTCAGGACAAGCAGATGGTTATGAGGGACAAGTAGATTGAGCCCCCACTTTAGTCCTTCGACAAGTAGTTTTTTTTTAAATTTCCACACCCCTGAGTATGCCAAGGCCACTGGCTGCAACACCTCCCTCGTCATGACCACTTCTTGGGAAACTGGTGAGGGCAGTGGAAAAACGCCAAGTGTGCCAAACTTTGTGGTGTCCGTGACTTTTTTACGTTATAAAAGTAATAAATGATTATTCCCCATCTCCAATACCTCTTTCTCCACTTATCAGAGACGTTACCTCACTATTGACTGTCTGTAACTGTTCAGTATCTCTGCACTCACTGAAAAGCACCAAGAACTACGAGGCCTGAAAGTTTTTTGAGCTTCTTACCAGGGGATTATATTACACAGACGAGAGGTGCACAAAGAGTGTGGAGGAGAGGGCTGCCTTCATACATTTACAAAGGACCCTTCTGGTGAACACACCATCTTCTAGTAAGTATTATACTATCTGACACACGTGCTTCATTAAGGGAAGCACAGATCAGGCTTTTCAGCGCAAAATACTAAACATTGCTGCCTTTTGGGGTTTTTTTGGGTGGGGGGAGGGTGTGGTCACATCATTTGTGTATATGGGCTCACACACACACAGCCATCTGTTTCAGCGTATTGGATGCGGACCCATTCATTTCAATGGGGCTAGAAAAGATGCCGACAGACCGTTATATGGCCGTGTACAAAAGTTAGAACATGCAGACCACAAAACGCTTACGGCCGTGTGCATGAGCCCTAATACATAAAAAAAAGTTTAAGTATGGGGGTATGAAGACTTCTATCTGACACACACAGATACAGTGCCTCCCTTAAAATAACTATTAAAGTAACGAAAAGCAAAAACCTAGTACAGTCTATAAAAATAATTCACTCACCATCATTTTTTCAAACAGCGCCAAGATTTCCTTATCTGACAGCTGCTTCTGAGGAAAGTCTTCATATTCCGACGATGTGGACCAGTCGCTGCCAGTGTTGGAGCTCTTCACATAATGCAAATTAGGCCGATCTTTTCTGCTTCCAGGAATTCTAATGCTGGCAAATCTATCCAACTGCAAATAAATGAAGATTTGATTAATTGCTGCAAACAGACGGAAAATACCTCAAAGTAGGAGTTCAGAAAATAAATCCTGTGCCGTGACTGCCAGGCGTCGCTTTAAAACAAGACTTCCACTTATAGGTTTAGAGGGGGAAGGAAATCTCATTTTGAGGTTATTAAAATAAATCTTATTTTACGGATTCAGCGCAAAGTTAGATTCCTTCCAATGTGAATCTAGCAGAGATATGCATGCCAGAGAGGGAAAGATTTTATCGCATCTTATGATATGAACCAACTTCACTGACAGGTAATTTTATATTAATAATAAAATGAAGAAAAAAATACATCACTATAGATAAATATCTTAACTATAAAGGCCTCATGCAGACGGAAGCATTACAACTCCATATTGATGCACCTGGAGGTGCATAGGGCCCTTACTGTACCTCCGTATACCTTCCTAACTATTTGGAAACATACAGAGGTTTCTTCTGTTGGATTCTGTATGAGCCATCAGGGGCCGTATGCACCAAGCTTTCCTTCCTTAGTAGCACTGCTCCTGTGAGTGTGCTACTGTAAAGTCGTGCATAGGGCCCTTACTGTACCTCCTTATACCTTCCTACCTATTTGGAAACATACAAAGTTTTCTTCTGTTGGATTCTGTATGCGCCATCTGGGGCCGTATGCACCAAGCTTTTCTCCCTTAGTAGCACTGCTCCTGTGAGTGTGCTGCTGTACAGTCATGCATAGGGCCCTTACTGTACCTTCTTAATTATACCTTCCTACCTATTTGGAGGCATAGAGACGTTTCTTCTGTTGGATTCTGTATGAGCCATCAGAGGCCATATGCACCAAGCTTTCCTCCCTTAGTAGCACTGCTCCTGTGAGCATGCTACTGTAAAGTCATGCATAGGGCCGTTACTGTACCTCCTTATACCTTCCTACCTATTTGGAAACATACAGAGGTTTCTTCTGTTGGATTCTGTATGAGCCATCAGAGGCCGTATGCACCAAGCTTTCCTCCCTTAGAAGCACTGCTCCTGTGAGTGTGCTGCTGTACAGTCGTGCATAGGGCCCTTACTGTACCTCCTTATACCTTCCTACCTATTTGGAAACATACAAAGGTTTCTTCTGTTGGATTCTACATGAATATATGAACCATCAGAGGTTGTATGCACCAAGCTTTTCTCCCTTAGTAGCACTGCTCCTGTGAGTGTGCTGCTGTACAGTCAAGAATGAGGCATTGGAGAGGAAAGTTCTGCATCAGTTATCAAACTGCGAAATTAAATAGAAAAATAGAAAAACAGATTAGTCTCCCATTGACTTTAAATGGTGTTTATGACGAATCCGCCCAAAACGCGAGCCTTACATATCATCATAAATCAATATAATGCTATGCGATCCAGTCAGTGCCAGGGAGGTCAGTACGGGAGTCCGCAGACACACGCTGCGAGTTCAATGCGGTAAACTTGCTCGTGTGAAACCAGCCTAAGAACAGCAGTACAGGAGTCTTGTGATGACAAGTGATGCAGTTTAGGATACACACCAAGGGTGGCTACGGTGCACATTATCGTGCAAAAAATCAGTACCAAAGCCACAAACACAAAAAAAAACGCACATAAATCCGTACTATTTATTGCCATTTTGGTGAGTTTTTTTAGCCGGTTTTTGGTGCTGATTTTCCGCAGATTTCACCCTTCCATTAAAAATGATAAAATCCATACAAATAAATATACACCAAAATATGGCGCTGGGCAAGCGCCCATCACCGGACCGCCCACTTAAATAGAACACCAAAAAATTCATCCGGAATAAACAAAATTATCTTTATTAATATATTCGTATATATAAAATCATGATAAGGACATAAAAATAGCAGTAAACAAGAACTGGTGGTATAAAGAGCACCAGAGGAATATCAGGAGAATAACAATGTGCAAATGACAGCGTATAGTATATGGTAATCAACCTATATAAGGAAACACATAATACAATGTAAAGTGCCTAGTGCAACATAAGTAAAATGCGAATTAACTCCAAAGAGGTCAGACTACCTGATGTAAACACGTGACAATCTCCTGCGTCCCCAACCCGACGTACGTTTCACCAAAGCGGCTTCTTCAAGGGTATAAAGTGCTGTCGATCAAATCCAGTGCTGAGCCACGCCCCCTGCACTGATCACATGACAGTGACATCACCCCAGGTCCTTCGGCTGTTCAACAGTTCGGGTTCGTGGAAGCCGCCCCTTATGGATTCCATATGCGGCGGTAGTGGAATCCATAACGGGATGCGGCGATAACCACAACCCGAACGCCGAACTTTTTTTTAAAGTTCGCTCATCTCTAGTCCTGATGTATGGACACTAATTATATTACTTGCTCAATACTAAGGAAATCCAGAAAACATGACTGGTAGGTGGGTCCCGAGGACCAGAGTTGAGAAACCCTGATCTAGGTCATTATCAGGAGGGAAGCATTCCTTCCCGGCAAAGCGCCTGCTCGACCGCTATTACATGCAGTGCTCTCCTCCTCAGTATGGGAAGGAGGGAATGGCTAATGCAGCACGATCTGCCACCGGCAAACAATGATTTTTAAATCTGCTGAAAGATTCAAATTACCCGATGAACAAGACAGCGCACGCCGTCTCCTCATGCACACGGATGGGTGGGGGTGCCGGGTGTCGGACCTCGGCCAATCTCATATTGATGACCTATCCTGAGGATAGGTCATCAATAGTAAAAGCCTGGAGAACCCCTTTAAAGCTGCTTTCACACATCAGTGTTTGGTCAGTGATTGTGAGCCAAAACAATATACGGGCCGTAAACACACAATGGGTGCAGATCTTTCCACTATTCCTTATCTCTGTGTAGTCTCCATTCCTGGTTTTGGCTCAAAATTGCAGATGGAAATCACTGGTCAAACACGGACTGTGACAAAGCATCTAACTAATTAAAGGCCTCAGTTCAAAAAACTAAATCAGCAATACATCAAGAAATAATAAAATGAGGTAAAATGTAATATATTTTTTTATTTCAGTTTCTGGAAAATATTAACAGCATGTTCTAGGAAGCCATAACCTCTCCGGGACAGCTTACATGCAATGGCAGAACTGGGAGATTTGTGAAGCGTGAAAGAACATGGCACTTTCACACCAGAATCACGCTGTATTTTTCCCTCAGAGATCTTTTCCACTGGTCATCAGAACAAACTTGGCTTTCAGATCCTACACCTACACCTATTAAATTATAATGGTCTTTCAAGTATGACAATTCTTCAAACACTTTTTGCTGATTAGATTTAGGTTCAGTTTTCCCAGACAGATATTGATTTTTGAAGCAGCAATTTAGATAACGGCTGTAGATTCTTACGTTCAAAACTAAACCAATTACCAGCACCTAAACAACAGAAAATAGACTAAATGAAAGACAATTACTAACTTAATATAAAGTTAAAGGGAAATAATCCATTCTGAGTATGAGATATACTATAGACTATTGAAAAAAAATAGTGAAGATACTCTATGGAGAATATTATTGGGCGCCTACACATTACACCTATTGGAGCCTTTATGACCTCCCATGCTAAATCCATTGGCATTTTTTGGAGTCAGACCCTCTTTTGAAACTAAAACCGCTTCCATTCTGGGAAGGCTTTCTACAAGTATTTGGGAACGTGTCTGTGGGAATCTACGTCCGTTCATAGAGAAGGGCATTTGTGAGGTCAGACACCGATATTGGATTAGAAGGTGTGGTTGATAATCTTTATTCCAGCTCATCCCTAAGGTATTTGATGCAGTTGAAGTCAAGACTCTGTGCGGGCCAGTCAAGTTCTACCACACCAGATTCATCCCACCATGCTATTATGAACCCTGCTTTGTGCACTGGGGCACACTTATGCTTGAATACAGAAGAGCCTTCCCCAAACTCTTCCCCAAAAAGTTGAAAGTATACAAATTGTCTAACATGTCTTGGCATGCTGAAGCTTTGAGATTCCTTTTTGCAGCTAATTCCTAAAAAACAATCCCATAGCATTACCACTACTCCGCAAACTTTACAGTTGGTACAATTCAATGAGGTTGGTAACATCCTCCTGGCATTCACTAAATCCAGACAGACTGCCAGACAGAGAAGAGACAGAACACTGCTACAGAGTGCAGCGGCAGGGTGCTTTACACCACTCCATCCAAGTACACGACTAATAGTTGTCCTGTGGACAGATTCTCCCACCTGAGCTGTGGATCTCTGCAGCTCCTCCAGTGACCATGCGAGTCTTGGCTGCTATCACATCACTAATGTTCTCTAATAAATCTCAGCTGTAGCTATACTGAGAATAAATTACACACAAGTGGACTCTATTAGGTGACTTCTGGAGGCAGTTGGTCACACTGGATTTTATTTAGGGGTGTCAGATTACGGGGGCTGAATACAGACGCGTGCCTCACTTTTCAGAAAACCATGTATCATTTTCTTTTCACTTCATACTTGCTACTTTGTGTTGGTCTATCATATAAAATAAAAATACATTTAAATGTGTGGGTGTAATGTAAAAAAAATGTGGAAAAGTTAAAGGGGTATGAATACATTTTCAAGGCATTGAATACTTTTTCAGGAAAAGATTCAGTAAAACTTAATGTATACATTAAAGCTTTACTGTTTCTGGTTTCATTTTTCTCAGAGAAGGTGTCATCAAGGACTGACAGCTACTTCTGTATACACACTTACACAGAGAATGCTATTAATCACTGGTAACACCTTCCCCGTGTACAACTATCAGTGACTGACAGCTAGCTCTGTATACACACTTACACAGAGAATGCTATCACTGATAACACTACCCTGTATACAACTATCAGTGACTGACCGCTATATGTACACACTTACACAGAGAATTAATCACTGGTAACACCTTCCCCATATACAAACAAGTCAGAAATAGCAGAGAGTTACCGGTATAAATTACAGGTTTTAATGAATCTTTTCTCAAAAACACTATACATCAATCTGCTCAGCTCCTCCTGCTCAACGATATGCTGCCTGCAGATTATACTGCATTTCAAGGTGACAGGTTCCCTTTAATGAACTACAATTAAAAAAAATATTGTATTAAGGGTTGCTTCTCTACAAAGCCATAGCAGATTATATTTCTTCTTGCAAAGTCAAAAATGTCATGTTCTGTCAAGAGCAGGGAACTTTTACATACCGTATTTTCCGGCGCATAAGACGTCTGGGCATATAAGACGACCCCCTACTTTTCCTGTTAAAATATGGGGTTTGAGCTATACTCACCGTACAAGACTACCCCATTTCCAACGCACACCAAATAAAAATTAAACATATGATCCGAGCATGAGAAAACCACTGAGAGCAGGGAGAGGGGGCTGCTTCAGGAGCGACTGGCCAGGATGCAGCGCACCTTGGCTTAGCAAGAAGGCACCTGTCCCTGAAGCTGGAGAAGGACAGCTTCTCCAGTCCTGCTTGGAAGTAAAGAGGACCTTTCACTGGTCCAACTATTGTTAGATAATGATATATACCGTATGTGTAGAGCGGCGCCCATGGATAATAGTAAGTGCAGGGAAATCCCTGGGGGCCACTCTACACATACATATCATTATCTAACAATCGTTGAACCAGTGAAAGGTCCTCTTAAGTTTCAGCACACAGTATACCGGCATATAAGACGACCCCCGACTTTTGAGAAGATTTTCATGTGTTAAAAATCAGTCTTATACGCCAGAAAATACAGTATATATTTACCGGTGAAGATCTTGCTGCCTTTTTATAGGCCGCGAGTATTTTAGGTTTAGTAGTCCTTTAAATGAACAAAGAGTCACTTGTCAACAACGACAACTGTTGCAAATCTTCATGAGAAACACATTTTCTGAATTTGCTGCATAGACAATAAATCTACTGTGTGGGAAAATCAACTGGGATGAGTCATATATATTGGAAGCAGTTTTACGATTGCCAGCCTCCAAGGCCTCCAATACAATTACAATTTTACGCTTTCAAGTCAAATTTCCTATTCACCTAGTGTTTCTAATACAGAAGCCACAAACACTCTCTGATTTGGCGTTTTATGACCCATGATACTTCTGTCTAGAATATAAACATTTCTGCTTTCTGACAATGCAGGTAGTGAATATGCAAACAGATCTGCAAGTCTAGAAACAGTTCAGGTTAAATATACTGTACACGAACAGACTAACAATACAATTCCTTCTGTCTCTCGCTCTTCCATTTTACTACTCACTTCTAAACTAGGGGGCTATTCTGGAAGATGCGAACCTTCAGCCTCCCAATGGTATTTCATGCTATATAAATGGAGGTGCATTCATATCCAGTGTATGTGATTGTGGAAACCCTATCCTCATGACTAGATGCTATTCCCAATGCCTTTGGCCATGTCCTGCCCCCTCTGGAGGTCAACGGCCAAAAATGGAAGAGATCAGCGGGAGACTTATCTCAGGGTTTCCTGACGGATTTCTATAAGGGCGTCAGAGAACCTCTGCAACACAATCTGCGCATACAAAGGCAGCCTAAGGGCTCTTTCACACGACCGAATGCCGTGCATGGAATCCGTTGCGTGAAAGAGAGCCAAGCCCCGCTCTGGACAGCAGAGACACGGAGCATTAACATGATTGAGTGCCTCTCTGTGATCTTTTTACTACAAAATCACAGTGAGATAAAATTGTCAGGCAAAGAGAGGCAAAGAGCATTATCAATCATGTTAATGCTCTGTGTCTCTGCTGTCCGGAATGGGGCTTGGCTCTCTTTCATGCAGCGGATTCCACGCACAGCATCCGCTTGTGTGAAAGAGCCCTAAGGGTACATTCACACTTGTGTTAGAGGATTCCGGCAGGCAGTTCCGTTGCCGGAACTGCCTGCCGCATCCGGAAATCCGTATGCAAACGGATAGCATTTGTTTTTGGATCTGGATCCGTCTAACAAATGCATTGCAATACCGGGATCCGGTCTCACCGGTGTCATCCGGAAAACTGGATCAGGTGTTTATTTTTTATTTTTTTACAGATTTAAAGGTCTGCGCATGCGCAGACCGGGAAACCGGGTCCGTTTTTCCAGAACACTTGGTACCGGATCCAGCATTAACACATCTCAATGGAAATTAATGTCTAATCCAGCATTCCAGCTAGTGTTCACGAATTTTGGCCGGTATAACACCATAAGAGGGACTGAACTGAAGACATCCTGATGCATACTGAACGGATTGCTTTCCATTCAGAATGCATTAGGATAAAACTAAAGCGTTTTTTTCCGGTATTGAGTCCCTGTGACGAAACTCAATACCGGAAAACTTTAACGCTAGTGTGAAAGTAGCCTAAGACTGTTTGAGAAAACATGCAGAAAATCCCACAGACTGACAAACATTTGGGCCAAGATTCTCTCACATATACTTCAAATAGATGAGGGGAGTATTTTTTTTAATTTTGCCCTTGAAAGACCCTTGTAGCCATATTTAATGGCCGCTAGACTGATGGTCTACTGTCTAGACGGCAGTTAAAAACAGGTCCACTGATTTCAATGGGGCCCCATCAGGCCGTGAAAACAGCCCAAATTAGGACATGTCCTATTTTTGACAGACGCTACTCAATGATCGTTAAAAAAACAGCCATGCAAATACCCAACAGACTTTCATTGGCCCTGAAAACGGGTGTGTGACAGTCGTTACAAAAACAGCCAGCACACGGCCGCTTTCCACCCTCGTGCGAATGTAGTCTTCGTGTTCTTACTAGAAGTATTTAGAGAGCACTCTAATCAGGGGTGGACACAAATCTATTGGAACTCCCCTGCCCCACCCAGTTTGCCATTTTGCATGCGTCAAATAACTTAGACAAGGGCAACACCCTAGATTTCTGATAAATTTAAGTTTTGTACTTATTTTAACTGAGCAGAAGAAAATTTAACAAAAAAACTGGAATAAAATCAAGTAAGCCTCCCACCTCACCCACGTTTTCATCTTCAAAGTCTAAAAAAGTGGAACAGGTGCTTCAAAATTATGGCGCTCATTCTGAGCTGCGCATTTCTCAATGTAATTACGTCAAACAACTGCCATAAATACAATGCTAGCGCCACTCCCATACAGCTCTAAACCACTCAATATACAAGATAGGCATAGCGCTCACCTGCTTATCGTTTGGAACGCACGGAGGTGCTTGGAACACAGCACCAAAGGCAAATCAAAAAAAAAAAACAAGTTCCAGCTTCCCAATAAAAACGATGGTCTTTTTTAAACAAGCCATAAAAACTGCCATAGAAAAAACAATTATCTACGCGTTTCGGATTAAAACATTAGAATCCTTACTCATGAAAAGTGCAAGTGTATACAACCCACACTGATATAGTGGACTGCCTTCAATCAGAAATGAGGAACAGCATGTCGGGTGTTGTCAATATCAGGATAAGATACTAAAAGTAGAGTGGAATCCATATCATGGTGAGTAAATATATATATATATGTATATATATATATTATAACTTATTTTTTTTTCTTTTCCTTCCTTTTTTTGAAAAGTAAGAAAAAACACAAGAAAAAAGGTACTCATTCAAAATCAAACATATTGCAAAGTTAAAAAATGCTTCCTATTTAGGCCAATAGGGACACAACTGCCGAGTTAAAACCTCCAAAAGATTTCCTCTTGTGATCGCCCCCTCGAGCTGGTGCTGTAACCCTTTCTATTCCCTTTCCGTGCTGTAAGAATGGAAACATCTCCTTTGTGAACACATTGCAAAATGTAAGGTTGCCGCCGATACGTTCCTGGTTTTGTAGTGTGGAATGTCCGAAATATGTTTTCGTATTCTGGTTTTTATTGCATTTGTGGTGCACAGAACATTCCCCGCATGTTATCAGATAGACTGCATAGTCAGTGTTGCAATTAATATGTTGCTTAATTTGATACGGTGTATGATTCCTCTTAGAAACGACGGTCTGGGTAACCATCACATAACTGCAACATATGCATCTGCTATGGCCACATTTTAAGCTTCCTTTGTGGCGTAACCAGACCGGTCTGGGGGCAGGGCGGTCATGGAAAAGACTAGGGCTATTTTTTTTACATCCATGTCCGCAATTGTACTCCAGTCATCATCCAATTTTAGTACTGATAGATGCTTTCTCACGATGGCTCAGATTTGGGTATATTCCTTACTATAGTTGGTAATAAAAGTTGCAAAAAAAAATTTGTCTTTCTTTTTAGAATCAGGAAATATTAGTGTCCTGTGATTCAAAGACTGAACCCGTCGCTCTATTGATAGCATGCGGGGAATAGTTCCTCATCCACAACCTGGCAGAGATTATTTCACTCTCCAGGACTGTCTGACCAATTTCGTCTGGCTCTGACCATCTCTCCCCTATCGGCAAGGAGAGTACTATTTCCTGCAGTCTCTTTTCTGAGGGTACTAGTAGATACAAGATGCTTGTCAGAGTTCCCTTTTACACACAAATCCAAAAATGAAATTGACTGAGAATCATAATGAACGGTGAAGTAGAGACTACTAAAAATAATCCAAAGGGGGTACGGCCGCTACGTCACCAGACAAACAGAAGGTCATCGATATAGCGGCCATACTACCTAATGCACCCCGAATAAGGATCGGTGTCTGCCATGTAAATATTGGCTATGGCAACAGATACCTGCAAGTAGTAGCTAGAATTATACATAAAAAAAATAATGCGTTAATAAAAATTCCACAGCAGAACAGATATGTTCCTGCAATTAAAAAGTATAATTACTGTAGGTCATTAGGAACCACTGAAGCGCAAATATTGCGAGATACAAAGAAACTACATCAGCTGCAATCCATGTGTATTTAGAACACCATTCAAAACCATCAAAGGACCGCAAAACTGATCTAGTGTCTTGTAGGTAACCTGGCATGTGTGGAGCCAGCGGGTGCAGCAGGCTGTCCACCCACTCCTCTAAATCACTGCTTCCCTTCTCATAATAGGTTAAGAAACTGGCTACCTGCAGCCACCCCTAGAGGGAGCTCAGTACATAGCAATTTACACAGTTATTGTAGCACTCTGTTTGTACTAAGCTCCCCTAGTGGCAGCTGCATAAAAATGCAGTGCTTTCATGTCAGAAAGAGAGGGGCTGGGCCCCTCCTCCCCCTGGGCAGACCTGTGAAGGACAGCATACTTGACTTGCCTGGTGCTGCCGCCACACTTCCCTCCACACTTCCCTCCACACTTCCCTCCACACTTCCCTCCACACTTCCCTCCACACTTCTCATAAGTAAACTTCCTGCTTGCTGTCGCTGCAGCCAATCACTGGCTGCAGTGGTGACCTTCTCCCCTTGCATCACTTGTTGTGATGCAAGGGGAGCAAGTCAGTCACTGGCCAGGAGGGGAGAGTTGCCTAAAAGGTTACTCCAGTTTATCCCATACATCCCTGTACTGGAATTATTATTATTTTTTTGTCAAAGTGATACATTTGGAGAAAAACTAATTAATTAACATAGCAAACCAATTAAACTAATTAATATGGCAAACCAAGCATGCTTCCCGACTCACTTTTCAAAACTGCGGTGAGTGGGGAAAATTTTGAAAAAGTCTTAAACATTTCTGTGCCCACAAAGTCACAAATCCCCATTTCGGGACTTTTTGAAGCCAGAATTGTGGAGTCATTTCTGGAAATATGACATCAAGGGATCATCTATTTCCCATGCAAACATAAATTATAATCTGTGCATATCATCCAGTTCTACACATATGCCAGTAAACCAAACTTAAAAGAAGAACGAAGGAATCTTAGTCTCTGCTGGGCAAAGGGAGCAGATGAATGTCTAAAAAGCTTAAAAACCCTTCCAGAAGTAGCATCTGGTCTTTTAAAACACGACCTGAAGCAAAGCATGTAGATCTCATCGTTTGTGCTCATGAACTTATTAGAACAGGCACATCTAAAACCTTTCCTCAAATGAGGATTTTTTTTTTTTTTAAAGCAAAATGCAGGAGGAAGCAAACAAAGGGGGATGAATGTAATCCTAAAATGTCTCAGCCGCACCACGAATTCTCACAACTGATGTTTATATGGGCTGCAGTAAACGGGCATGAACGTACACATAATAAGACAACTAAAGTTTTACATTGCTTTATTTTACATGCCTGTCAACCAAATATGGCTAAGTGCAGTATATAGGGATGAGCGAACCGACTTAAGATGAAACATCCGAAGTCGATTTGCATAGAACTTCGTTCTAACACTGTAAGGAGCAGGCGTTCCGTACAGTATTAGAATGTATTGGCTCTGATGAGCCGAAGTTATTGCTTTGCGATGTCTCGCGAGACTTTGGGTAATAATTTCATAAATTAATTTGTACTGAAACTCAGGTTCAGTTCCAAGCTAGCCAATAAATTCTAATACTGTACGGAGCTCCTGCTCCATACAGTATTAGAACAAAGTTTTATGCGAATCGACTTCGGATGCTTCATCTAAAGTCGATTCGCTCATCCCTAGCAGTATTCTATAGCTGCCATGTATTCAACATGGATTAACAACTCTGAAGAATTCGTTCTTATGACTATGTGCTGCCATCCCTCTACTATTTCTACTGAGCTTTAGAAATTAATTGCAAACTGGACGCTAATAGTTGAAACCGTCCAATCAGTGGCCAGAGTGCACAGGAACACCCCCCAGCTGTTAACATCCAATGGGCAATTCATTGAATGGGTTGTCTCATGAAAAATATTCTTCAGTTTTCAATTCAGCACCTGTATTTCAATTCTTTTGTAATTGCATGTAATTAAAAATTTAGCATAGCCACTGAGTTATTCAATAAAATATATCTGTATATCTGTGATAGGGAGAGCATGGACACCCCCATTTAGCTGCAACAGAAAAGACACTCCCCTTCAGCTTGATATAAATCTAACAGATCAATGAATTGGGAGATCTCGGATCCGTGTGAGGTACAGGTTCTAGCTTGGTTAGAAAGAGAATGCCATGCAATATATGATGTCTGATTAAAAATGTTTACATTAGTAAAGGGATAACCTCTTTAACCACTTCACGACCGCCCATTGACTATAAACGCCCTATGGGGCGTGACAGTACCAAACTGTCACCTCAGTACCAAACTGTCACCTCACCCCGCAGTACCAAACTGTCACCTCACCCCGCAAAAAATGAGACCCTAACAATCGGTCAAAAAATAAAAAAAGCTATGGCTCTTAGACTATGGAGACACAACATTTTTTGGGTTTCAAAATGCTATTTTTGTGTAAAACTTAAATAAATAAAAAAAGTATATATATTCAGTATTTCCACAATTTGCTCTATAAAAATGTCACATCACCTAACCCCTCAGGTAAACTCTGTAAAAATAAATAAATTAAAACTGCTAAAACAACCAATTTTTGGGTCACCTTGTCCCATAAAGTGTAATAATGAATGATCAAAAAAATCATATGTACAAAAAAATGGTACCAATAAAAAACAACTCTTAATGCAAAAAACGAGCCTCTGCACAAGACGATCGGCAGAAAAATAAAAAAACGGCGTTCAGAAAATGGACACACACAAAAATAATTTTTTTCCAAAAATGCTTTATTATGTAAAACTGAAACAAACAAAGTAGACCTATTTGATATCATTGCATCCGTAATACCCTGCTCTATAAAAATAGCACATAATCTACACGGTCAGAAGAAAGTTGTAAAAAATAAAAACAGTGCCAAAACAGCCATTTTTTGGTTACCTCGTCTCACAAAAAACATAATATAGAGCAATTAAAAATCATATGTACTCCAAAATAGTACCAATAAAACTGACACCTTATCTACTAGTCTCCAAAATGGGGTCAATTTTTGGGAGTATCTACAGTAAAGGTTCATCAGGGGGGGCTTCAAATGGGACATGGCATCTAAAAACCAGTTCAGCAAAATCTGCCCTCTGGAAACCATATGGCGCTCCTTTTCTTCTGCGCTCCTTTTCTTCTGCGCCCTGCCATGCGCCCTTACATCAGTTTATGACCACATGTGGGGTATTTCTGTAAACCACAGAATCAGGGTAATAAATGTTTTGTTTGGCTGTAAACCCTCGATGTGCCAAAAAAGTGTAATTTTGAAATTTAATCTCCATTTTCCTTTAATTCTTGTTTAACACCTAAAGGGTTAACAAAGTTTGTAAAATCAGTTTTGATTAAGTTGAGTGGTGTAGTTTCTACAATGGGGTTGTTTATGGGGGGTTTCCACTATGTAAGTCCCACAAAGCACTTTCTAACATAAGTAAGGGTTTTCAAAAAACATTGCATGCATTAGTCAAGGTGGTGCGGTGGTGAATGGCAGCATCCGGCTATGCCAGATATATGAAAAGGTGCTCCAGAACTTTTATTACAGGGGAAAATGCAAATAGTTAATAAAACAGACAAGTCAGGAGAGATGGCAGGTCCATTTTAAAGGGAATCTGTTACCACAATTTTGGTCTATTATCTGCACTCCAGAATATTATTTTCATTTTTCTCCCGCCCTCCCATTAATCGCGCTGTCAGAACTAATAACTGTGCAGGAAAACACAGTCTGGACTGCTGTGCTAACAAAATGGAGAGGACTCCTGTGCTGGTTATGGGGAAATGGATAGGCAGTGAGGGAATAATAAGTAGTAATCTAGGCCCTCATCTGCAGTACTAGTCATGTGTTACTGCAGATAATAGTCCAAGATCACGGTGACAGATTCTAAGACACATTAGTCAGGCAGTATTCTTCCATATTAGTTAGTATGACGACTAACAGGCTGTTAAGAGGAATTAAGAAAATGTAAATACTTAAATGTCACTTTATGGTAAATATATTACCAAATACATTTCATTAGTTAGAATGGCTAGTTTTGTCTAGGGTGCACTCATTAGGGGAAATAAAATGGCCACCAACCTATTTGTACACTCAAAACCTGTCCTAATAACACAGGAGGACAAGTTACTTCACAACACTGAGCTAAAGATCTGCCTCATCCTCCTCTCTGCTCTGCTTGTCAGGGATTATAATCCTGTAAACAGGTGAATCTCTGGGGAATGGAGCTCATGAGGAGATATGAGAGGAGGATGGGGTTGCGCTAATAAGCAGCAGCTCTTGTATGCAGCCTCCATTACCACAGCTCCATATCACCACAGTCTGTCATGTCCATCCTCTCTGTACTTAATTTCTCATCTGAACTAAATTCCCCAGAGATTCAGCTAAAGATTATATGAAACAGTATTCAGGATTATAATCCCTGACAAGCAGAGAAGTGAGGAAGATGAGGCAGCTCTTTAGCTCCGTGTTGTGAAGTAACTTATCCTGCTATGTTTAGGACAGGCTTTGTATATACTAATAGGACTTTGATCATTTTGTTTCCCCTGATGATTGCTCCCCAGACAAATAGAGCCATTATAAATAGTGAAAGGTATTTGGGAATATATTTATTTATTATAAAGTAATAGTTAAGCATTTTCATTTTAATTTTAATTCCCGGAGAACCCCTTTAAGTATGTACATACACAGCACAAGTGTTAATTTCTTGGTAATCTTTTCTACTTGGATGTGGGGATTAGTGGTGGAGTTTACCCAAGAGGCGTGCTTTAATGTTTCTTGTCTCCTACTACAGAGTACTGATGGAAGACTTACTGCAACTGGTTACATGCCAGTCCCAATTATTGTGATAAAGGGTGGGAAATTAGAATAGCTGAGTGTAGTGACATGCTATTTACCATCTACATTCCTGCCTGGTGCATGGCTATTGCCACAGCAGCACAGGACATAACAGTGCTCCTCACTTGGCTAGGATCAAACCTCATCCTGCTGGCTGAGGGAATCAGCCTGAAATAGGGCTGGGTAATTATAACCAAAATCAAAATTGTGAACTGAACATTTTACCTAATTTATGATGAATGCACGATTATTTCATTTTCGTGTTTTTTTGCAGTCATAGTTAACTGTCAACAGTTGAACTGGTGGGGGAGGGGGGCTAAGGCGGCGGCTGTTGGAGCAGTGATGGGGAGGCGGCCGCGGTTGGAGCAGTGGTGGGGAGGCGGCCGCGATTGGAGCAGTGGTGAGGAGGCGGCCGCGACTGGAGCAGTGGTGGGGAGGCGGCCGCGACTGGAGCAGTGGTGGGGAGGCGGCCGCGATTGGAGCAGTGGTGGGGAGGCGGCCGCGATTGGAGCAGTGGTGGGAGGTGGCCGCTAGGTGGAGCAGTGGTGGGAAGCGGCCGCAATTGGAGCAGTGGTGGGGAGGCGGCCGCAGGTGGAGCAGTGGTGGGGAGGCGGCCGCTAGGTGGAGCAGTGGTGAGGAAGCGGCCGCAATTGAAGCAGTGGTGGGGAGGCGGCCGCGATTGGAGCAGTGGTGGGGAGGCGGCCGCGACTGGAGCAGTGGTGGGGAGGCGGCCGCGATTGGAGCAGTGGTGGGGAGGCGGCCGCGATTGGAGCAGTGGTGGGAGGTGGCCGCTAGGTGGAGCAGTGGTGGGGAAGCGGCCGCAATTGGAGCAGTGGTGGGAAGGCGGCCGCAGGTGGAGCAGTGGTGGGGAGGCGGCCGCTAGGTGGAGCAGTGGTGGGGAGGCGGCCGCTAGGTGGAGCAGTGGTGAGGAAGCGGCCGCAATTGGAGCAGTGGTGGGGAGGCGGCCGCAATTGGAGCAGTGGTGGGGAGGCGGCCGCAATTGGAGCAGTGGTGGGGAGGCGGCCGCAGGTGGAGTAAGTGAAGGAGCCAACAAACTCCCAGCCTTGGCCTGAAAGAAAAATGTTGATCAGATCCTCGCCAACAATCGGTTTGTAGGCCTGGTTTGCGAACTCGTAGCACATCAAGCATCAAGGCACCTTTACACTTAGTTCTTTTAAATAACCATAAGTAATTTGGGATGTTACGGTCCCTTTACAAGAATGGAGTCTGATTTTAAAAAAGCCGAAGCAAAATCTTCAGGAAGAGCTTGGTAAAATCAGCAAACAATCCACACATCTGCAATCCCGTCAGTCTGGGAGATTTCTATTAAAGTGTCACTTTGAGGTGATAAGGCATGTTCTCACTGCTGTGCTGCCGTTTCATCTTGGGTGCACTGGATTTGTAAATTAGTAACACTTATCTTCAAGGATAGTTAAATGAGCACCCTATTGAGCATTATCTCTTAGTGAGTAATCACACTGATAATTGGCAGTGACACTAATCTGAAATTAATTAAACCGAAATGTAGGAACTGGAATTTTGCGCTACACAGGACAGTAAGATGTAACTTTATGCTTTCCACATGGTGTGCTAATTGACATTATTGTCTTATGTTTATTTTGGATGGTACAAAAAGGGAAGATAAAGCAGATGGAAATTATATTTTAATAACATTGCATTATCGGTGTCCAAAATATTTGCTTCCAACAATTAAAATGCTTCCTTGGTAGGACTACTGAAGAGTTGAAACTTCATTTTAAATTTAGTGCCAGCCACGTCCATTTCACATATCCATCAGATTTAATTACATTAATAGAGAATAAAACACAAGCCTGCAGATGATTTCCAAAGCACATATTTCACGAAAAACCAAGCAGCAGTTCAAAAGCCTGATTTCTTTTTTTAATCATTATGTGTAGCTGGATGTTTCAGAGCAATTTCAGCTGAAATACAAAGCGCCAGAGAACCTGGCAGTTTCCAATCAATGTGCCATGTTAATCACTACAAATGAATATACCTTGCTCATGAAAGTAGCTGCTGGGATTCTAATTAGTTTTCTCCCAAAGAAGGTATTTACTAAAAATACTATACTGACTAATCACACAAACACGAACCAGGCCCTTCTGGTAAAAGCGAGGCATTGCCATCATTCACTCCATCCAGACAGCAGCTAATTCAACTTCAAATTTATGATAAGAGGCTGTATATTTTTTCATTTATGTCTAAAAGAAAAAAATATATATACTAATCTACAGCTTTATTCGGCCAATTTTTTTTTTCCAATTCAATGATTTCCTATGTTTTTGTCAATGCCTTTAGAAAAAGAGCAGTGAAACCTTTGGAATCCTCTGTTACTTCCATGCAGATGTCTCGCCTAGACGCTGGTCTCTTTTCGCCTGACTCTTGCGATAGATATTACGGTATATTGATGCGATGTGTGACTGCAGCAGGTAATCATTGGACACAGCCAAAGCCTCTGTGGGGTCGACACGTCACCCCTACAACCAGTAGCTGGCTGCAGTGGTCAGGCATCCTCATGTCGTCACCCAGTAGAGTGACCAGTGGGAGACCAGCTTCAGCAGCACGTTTCGGTATGGCATTACCACTTTTGCTTTTCTTATAGCAATGTAAACCCGTGTCTTACAGGAAAATGTGGCTTATTTCCTAGGGGAGTCTGACAGCACAAAGACAAACCCACCAATCTTCATGTGCATTTCGGGATGTTCAGAAGGGGAGCCTGCTCTTCACGGCCATACAGAGGCAGACACCTGTATGGCTCGCCATCGGAGGACCAGAAGTAGCTACGACTGGTACTTGTAGGCAGCTGTAGTATATTTCTTCTCACATACTGTACAATATGAGCGATGACAAGACTGCAGTACACTGTATCTTGGAGCTATATAAAATAAAGACATCATCACATTCTGGATAGGTCATCAACATCAGATCAGTGCTCATGGGAGATCTGCGTCCTCTTCAGTGTTTTTCGTGCTGTATACAGCAGTGGTTAGCGTAATGATAGCGCTTCGAGCGGTTGTAATTACACTGCACCACTAGTGTACACAGCATGCAGGCTGCACCTGCACAAGCCCCGTGGCCACTTCTAACAGCTGACTGGTGAGAGTGCCAAGAGTGGGACCCCACAGATCTGAAATTGACTATCTACCTTGAGGATATGTCATCAATTTTATGAAACCGGAAAATCGCTTTGGAAGCTGCCAGTGTCTCCGTCACCACTAGGTAAGTGGTTGCAAGCTCCTTGCAACAATAACGGTTGAGGAAGCCATAGATAGCAATGACACATGTGAATCCTTTCCCTTAAAGGGAGTCTGTCAGCTATTTTTCTTATATTAAACTGCCCTCATTGCACCGTAGGTGATATAAACAGTTCACAAAGGTACCTTTGGGAAACAGCGCACGCGCAGTTTGTTTATTGGTGCAGCTGCCCACATTGGGCATCGTATTGCACATGGCCTGGGCACTTAAAAGCTCACTAATAAGTTTGTTTTTTGAGCATCACAGACAAGGGAAGGAAACATACCATTTGTGAACTGTTTATATCGGTGGTCCCCAACCTTTCTTACACCAGGGACCGTTTTCATGCAGGACAATTTTCCCGCAGACCAGGGGGAGGGGGTAAATCACACAAATAACAAAACACAATCATTAATAATCCTAATTAGGCCCCACTCAGTGACTTCCGGTGATGTCGCCTCTGGTTGGAATTTTTTTAATCAAGTTATGTCTCCTGAGCACAATTGAACACACCGATTTAGTATTAATGCTCCTCTTATGCCCCCAGTAGTGCCCTCTTTACATAACAGTCCAGTTGTGGCCTCTTTTATTATTGTGCCCCTTAAATATAGTATCTCTCAGGACTGGCCTCTTTAAAACATAGTGCCCTCCCTCCCCCCCCAAAAAAGTGGTCCCCCTAAATATAGCCACTCCCTTCAATAGTACCTCTTACATATAGTGCCTCCAAGTATATAATGCACTAACCCCTCCCCTGTAATGCTCACAAGCCTAAAAAACAAAAAAAAGAACTAAATACCCTCCCTCCAGCTATCTGCAATGCAGGCTTCTTCTGCCCTGCTGCCCTGACTGCCTGCGATTACGATACAGGCGGTCGTGGACGTCATTGTGGCCTCCTGCGCCGGGGCTCTGGTAACGCTGTCACACCACCTATGACCCAGTGCAGGTGGTCACTATGGTATGCCAACATGATCCTGCCCCTTAGCATTGCCTATGAGGTTAAACAACAGGGGACAGGAACATAAAGTCCATTCAACAGCGCTCCCCGCGGACCAGTACCAGATAGTCCACGGGCCGGTGGTTGGGCACTGCTGGTTTATATTACCTACAGTGCAATGAGGGCAGTTTAATATGTGAAAAGTAGCTGAGAGACTCCCTTCGCATTTACAGAGTAGATAGTTTTCCTCCAACATCTATCCCTACCACCAAATCCCCCCCCCCCCCAAATACACACACATCAGAGAGCGCATGTATAATAAATAAATAAAACAGCCCGATCCTTCTTCCTACTAGAATCTGCGCTTGGGGAGAGAGGCAGGACACCCTGACACACTGCTGGCTGATCCCACCCAGATCAGGAGGTTTGTCTGGCATTAATGTGTGTTCACCTTAAGGGCTCATGCACACGACCGTATGTATTTTGCGGTCCACAAAACACACATCCACAAAAAAAAATAATAATAATAATTAGATGACATCCATATTGCATCTGTTTTTTGCAGATCGGACAAAAGGAAATTCAATGCACACTTTTTTTGCTGACCCATTGAAGTGAATAGTTCTGCATACGGCCCGCAAAAAAAAAAACGGAACGGACACGGAAAGAAAATATGTTTGTGCGCATGAGGCCTAAGGGCTCTTTCACACTTGCGTTTTGGTTTTCCAAAAAAAAAAATCCTGATCAGTTTTATCCCAATGTATTTTGAATGGAGAGAAATCCGTTCAGGATGTCTTCAGTTCAGGACCGGAACGTTGTTTGGCCGGAGAAAATACCGCAGCAAAAAGCGCTTTTTGCTCCGGCCAAAATACCTGAACACTTGCCGCAAGGCCGGATCCGAAATTAATGCCAATTCATCACGTGATCCATGCGCATGGGGCGCTCTGACGTCATTCTGGAGCGCCCCGGGAGCCGCACAGACGGTAAGTATACTGCTCCCCCGCTCCCCACTACTACTATGGCAACCAGGACTTTAATAGCGTCCTGGCTGCCATAGTAACGCTGAAAGCATACTGAAGACTGATCAGTCTTCAAATGCTTTCAGGTCACTTGCGTTGTTACGGATCCGGCGGGCACTTCCGGCAAATGGAGTACACGACGGATCCGGACAACGCAAGTGTGAAAGAGGCCTAAGAGAAACACCCTCCTTTAAAGGAGTTCTCTGGGCTTTTAATACTGATGATCTATCCTCAGGATAGGTCATTAATATCAGATTGGCCGGGGGCCGACACCCCAGTTATTAGGTCTAAGCAATACTGTATGGAAGACATTCTTTTATATACAGATGCCTAGAGTTAAAGGGGTATTCTGGTACAATAACTTCAGTTTTGGCTGCGAGCTGTGACCCAACCAGAACCCACACCTATACATATAACCAGAGCTTCAATTTACCTTGCAATCCATTTGTCTAGCTCCTATGTGAGCCTGAAACACACAGAGTATCATGGCGCCTGATCTTTCCTCAAAGGCTACAATCCCCACAGTCCCTAGCTTTCCTGCTATGCGTACTGATGTTTATTGATTGGCTGCCTGATATACAGTCCCGGTCACGCCCCCTCTACTCGGTAATCACCAGCACACTTTGGTTCACACGCCCTCCCACGGAGGATTGACAGCAACACACTGAGCATGCTCGACCTAACAAAGGCTCAGAACTACAGGTCGATGCCATGGTGTCCTAGGTTCAATAATACAACCCAACACTAGTGCAAATGCATAAACATTTTATTGGATAAAATCCACTTAAACGGATAAAAACATGGCTTAAATAATAAACTGGTGTGGAAAAAAAGGGCCGCAATGTCCTATTATACCAGCAGCCTAAATAACATAACACAACTGTCCGCTCGAGACCGAGCGACTTACACATGCGCCATGCACTAGTGCATGGCACCCCCCAACCTACGCAAGCCCTTTTCAATCATGTTTCGAACACCAACAATTACTATATCAAAACCGATATCAGAGAGAACAGAAGGCTGTCTGTCCAAATACAAACCCTCCACAAACCCTTCCATTTCTATGTGTCTATAAGATACATGACCCGTGGAGTTGATGTATCTTTGAAGATATTTATCAATCTTTTTCCTTATTTTCTCTAGAAAAGAAAGATTCTTGTCACCCCAGAAGAGTCTGGGAATCATCTCATAAAAACACAGGTATGTTCCTGGAAATAACGTTGAAATCCTAACCCAAATTCTTTTAAACTCAGTTATAAAATAAAAAGGGCTCATTCTACCTATGTAATTTTCCCCCACATGAATAATGAGAATATCAGGAGAAGGCAAATTGTCAGACATTTTAAAAAGATGAAAATAAATGTCCTTAAGTTTTAGTCCTGGGATTCCATTCCAGTAAATCACAATGTCTTCCGTAAGACCGATCTTATCAACAAATCGTCTGTCCGAAGCTCTGGATTGTGCTCCTGAAACAATCTCATTCCCTAGAATCCAGATTACATGTGGCCTTAAACTAAGATACTATTAGGTCCGGGTGTAAATAAATTTTGTACCTATTTGACTTCCATCTTCCAATTTGTTTAATACAATTCTCACCAAGTCCCAGCTGATCCGCAAGGGTAGCTGCCCCTATTCTAAAAGAGTGTTCAGAAAATTTAAGGTGAGACAATCCTGAAAAACGAAGACACTCTGATAGGATGAAATTAAATTGGTATCTAGTTAATGGGGAGCCGTCAAGATGTGAGAATAACGGTGAGTTAATATCCTTAAAATTTTTTAAATCGAACCAGTTGACTAGGGCAGGAACAGGGCATAGGAAGCAGTCATTAAAAGAATTAAGAGTTACCCTGGGTTCAGACCTGAGCGTTCTAAAAACGCGCGTTTTACGCGCGTTTTTGTCGTGCGTATTTCAGCGCGTTTTTGCAAATAGGAAACGCGCGTAAAACGCGCGTTCTTGTGATTGACTACTGTGGTGTCAATCACAAAACGCGCGTCAAACGCCCCAAAAGAAGCTCAAGTACTTGTTTATGCGTTGGGCGTTTTACAGCGCGTTCAAACGCGCTGTAAAACGCTCAAATGTGAACCACTCCCATAGGGATGCATTGGTTTTAATCTGTTGAGCGTTTTACAGCGCGTTTGAACGCGCTGTAAAACGCTCAGGTGTGAACTTAGGGTTAAGATATGGCCCGACTGCTTTTGATCAGTTTTAGATTTTCTAATGTTAATTTGAACTTTAGATTGCAGGAAAACAACGTCTGAGGCCAAAATAGGAGGTAAATCACTTTTGTTTCTTGCTGTAATTTCTCCAATGCGAAGAGCCGCAAAGAAAGATATTATGAAGGCAGTTTTAAAAAGGGAAACCTCCAAAGCAGAGGAGCTAACTGACGGTGAGACTGAAATGATTTGACTAAGGTTATTCAAAGTAAAAAGTCTAGTCTGGGGCATGGGAGGTTGAATCCTTTTTAAACCCTTTAGAACCATTTTTATCAAGAAAATTGAATTAATTGGTGGTTGACCATAAAGTTTAAAGAAGAAGGACAAACATGCAAAAATTTTGTCAATACTGGCAGCAGAGAGATTCCTGCCGACTAAATTGGAAACAAAAAGGCAAAGATTGTTTGGAGAACTTGAAAATTTATCAAATCCATTGGAAGCACAAAAAGACTTCCAGGAATTCCAAGAACTCTCATAAGAATTCCAAGTAGACTTAGCTACCGAATTTTTAATGAGATTTAATGTGTGAACCAGATGTCCCAAAGGAAAGGGGGGCAAGGTAAGTTTACCTGAGCATTCTCGAAATTTCTGCCAATCCTGTCGGGATAAAGCATCCGCAATTAGGTTGCATTTGCCCTGAATGTATTTCGCCTTAAGCCAGATGTTACATAATAAGCACTGCACAACAATTTCTCTGAGCAGAGAGGTTACATGTTCAGATCTCGATGACAGACAATTTATGGCGAAAACGACGCCTTGGTTATCTGTAATTAATAAGATACGTTTGTTAGAAAGTTGGGATTTCCAGATGGTCAGTGCCACAAGAACTGGAAATAACTATTAAAATTGAATTCCTGGTGAAGGCAGAATCAATCCATCCTTGTGGCCAAGACATAGCCGACCATTCATCACGGAAAATGACACCGTATCCAATTGACCCTGCTGCGTCAGAGAAAAGGCTCAAAGCATCAGTGTCAACGAACTCCGACTGCCAAATCGTGTGTCCGTTAAAACACGATAAAAAGTTTCGCCATATGGCCAAATCCTCTCTCATCGGTCTAGTTAAGCGGATATGGGCATATGGCGATTTAACACCCCTGGTTGCAGCATAAAGCCGTTTAGAAAAGACCCCACCCATTGGGATCACCCTGCTGAAAAAATTTAGAGATCCCAGAACTGACTGAAGCTTCTTAAGAGTGGTTTTCTTTTTAATCAATAAAAAAGAAATTTGCTGTGAACAAAACGTTATTTTCTCGAGAGGCACACGGAATTCCATGTTTTTAGTGTCTATTTCTATGCCCAAAAAAGATAGTGTAGTAGTGGGGTAAACCGTTTTTTCAGTAGCAAGAGGAATACCAAATTTTTTGACATAGAAATTTTTTTATTAAGCATGAACATGCAATCATCCGTGTCAGCTCGACCAAAAAAAAGGAAGTCGTCTAGATAATGTATGGCATCACCAAAGACAGAAGGATGATACAACACCCAGTTCAGGAAAGTTGAAAAAGATTCGAAATAAAAACATGAAAGGGTGAAGCCCATGGGTAAGGCCTTATCAAAGAAGTAAGCTCCCTGGAATTGAAATCCCAGGGAGTTGAAACCAGATGGGTGTATAGGCAACAACCTGAAAGCGGATTTTACATCCGTTTTAGCAAATAATGTATTAGGACCCATTCTCTGTAGAATTTCAAATGCACTGTCGAACGAAGCGTAAGACACAGAAGCGAACTTCTTGTCAATTTTATCATTCACAGATAAATCTTTTGGGTAGGAAAGAGGATTTATTAATCTGAAAGAACCTGGTTCTTTTTTTGGAACCAGACCAATGGGGGATAATCTGAAATTGGTGAAAGGCGGCGCTGAAAAGGGGCCAGCCACACGCCCTTCTTCAATTTCCTTAAAGATTTTTTCCAAAACAATTGACGGATTTAACTGAACGGATTTCAAATTATCGATGTGCGTGCAGCCAGACCCGCGAAATTCAGGGACAAAAAATCCCTTACTGAAACCAAGAAAAAGTAATTTAGCTATCCATCGGTTTGGATAGCAGTTTATCCATGGGATTAACTCTACTACTTTCACTCATGTCCAAAATTTTTCATGACTATCTTTTGGAGGGTTACCATGTTTTTTGAAGCATCTAAACGCAGGGTGGTTGCTGGTACAGGATGAACATTCCTGCTTATATTTACAGCTGTTGTTCCACCTGCACTGACTTTCGTTATAAGTGAAGCAGATGCCTCTTTTTTGTTGTGAACGAACAAGCTGTTGCCGGTTTGGTATCATTAACCCTAAGTTCACACCTGAGCGTTTTACAGCGAGTTCAAACGCGCTGTAAAACGCTCAACACAAGAAAACCAATGCTTTCCTATGGCCCTGGTTCTCACTTGAGCGTTTTACAGCGCGTTTGAACGTGCTGTAAAACGCCCGACGCATAAACAAGTACTTGAGCTTTTTTTGGGGCGTTTGTCGCGCGTTTTGTGATTGACACCACAGTACTCAATCACAAGAACGCGCATACGAACGCGCGTTTCCCATTTGCAAAACGCGCTGAAATACGCACGTAAAACGCGCCTTTCAAGAACGCTCAGGTCTGAACCCAGGGTAAATTGAGCCAGAGGCCTACATCTTTCGACCCCCACTCCATGCTTGGGTATACAGACAACTTTTGACGATACATTTCGCCATATAAATTCCAAGCTGATCCGCCAAAGCTTCTGTATGCTTCCAAAATGGAATCCTGGTAAACAAAAAGTTTGCAGAATAAATGGAAAAAGCTTGGACCCAGTTGAAAATGGACTTTACACGCTGGTACTTTTGGTCGTCCTCCACTTTATGATCTTTTTCATCAGACTTTAAATCTGATTTAGATGTCGGGAGCAGGGAATATAAATCAATGTATTCCCTATTCCAGATTTTTTCCTTTATGGCACCTTGAAGATGATATCCCAAGGGGGATACCTGACAAACTAAAGCTTCCTTATAAACAGATTCATTAACATTAGAGGATAGGATAGGCTGATCGATATTAGCCTCACTAGAATCCTGCCATACCCTCTTAACAATAATATCACCCTGCTTCTCCTTAGCTGAAATAAAATCTAAAAAGTCATTAAACAATTCCTTTTTGTCAAATTCATATACAGGAGGAATAGGCAAAACACCACTCTCAATTATCTCGCCCTCAGCAGATCTGTGAGAAAATAAAGGGTGAGGAGCTGGAGAAGATTCAGTGACGACAACAGGAGCAGGAGTCGGAGTGCAGCGGTCGCTGCCATGTGTCTTCTTTTGAGACTTCTTCCTGGGAGGAGAAGACTTGGACGACTTGTCCCGGGATCTGTGGGTGAAAAAAAAATCACCCGATCTTTTCTGCAGCGTTTTGGATCCGATTTGACAGGATCGTCACCGCGCGTGCGCACGCCGGTGACGCAGGCCGCATCTCTAAGGTCCGTGCTCGCGATATCTACGCAGCATGGAGAAGCTGGTGAATTAGGAATCGGAGCTGAAGGCGGGGGAGGATGTTCAAGGCATCTCCGAAGCCAATCCTGACCCCCAAAGTCTTCAGCTTTAGAAATAAGTTGTTTTAAAAAGTCCTCCATGAAAAATAAGATGCTGAAAAAAGATGCAGGTCTGATACTTGTAATTTCAGCGCCGTTAATGCACCATAACCGTTAATCCTTTCTTTTTACAGGTACCACCAGCAAGGACCGTTGGATCCAGCCACCAATCAGGAGCCAGGAGCTGTCACCCGCCAGAACTGCCGTTGACCACAAGCTCCAGCCTGTTACCTGGTAAGTAAATCACTGCATTAACCATTACCATGCCAGTGTTATACAATGGACCGAACCAGGACACCATGTGTCCCCTCCATTGTATAACATAATGGGGATGGGGCCTGTCATGGTAATTTATGAGGATACACAGTGGGCAGCAGAGGAAGGAAACTACTTTTTACAACTACTGAACGGTAAGTATGTGAAATTGACATTATATTAGGTAATTATTGATGATGAATTAGTCTAATACATAAGTTATATTTATGATAACCGGAGTAACCCTTTAACAGTCACAGTCATCAAGCGTGTGTGTGTTAACTCTGCTACATCCGTATTGGATTTATTATGTTTATATTCTTATTGGGGAGTATACTGGCCAGTATATGCTGTCGGAGTGATGCCATTCTACTGTTGTGTACACATTCTATTGTTTTGTTTTTTTTTATATTTGTTAGTTAAACGGATTTATTTTTATTTATACATTATATTGGGGTGTGCACGTTTTGCACTCTTTACTCTTTTCTCATATTGCTGTGAGTCGCTGTAACCGCACAACTCAAGTAAAGAAATGAAATAAAAGTTTGGGGGGGAGGGGGTACAATCCAACAACAGGCCGAGATTTACCGATGTGTCTGCCAAAAAATCTGTCCCAAAAAAGGGTGCCATTTAGAGCAATTTGGCACATCAAGGACTTCTACACTGCCCTCCCCCCCTCATCATGCTCAAAGAGGAGGTGGGGCTTAAATGAAAGCAGGTGTGGCTTCATATGACCCCAGGGGAGGAGCTAATATGTACAATTTTGCACCAAAATTGCACAATTCTATCATAAAAATCTGTCTCAAAGTAAATCAAAGAATAATTGGTATAGACTAAAAGTATAGTATTAAGCCCTGAACAGATTCATCATCCAGCCTAAACGCTGATAAATCTGGTCTAGACAGCCGATCTAAGCTTATGCCATCTTTAGGATTCATAAATCTCAGCCACTGCTTTTGGCTTTCGTGTGAAGTTAACGTTAATATAACAAGTTAATATAACAAGTTAATACGTAGATTTTCAGACCACAATACTGAGAACTTTAGGTTTACAGTTCTGATGGAAATCTTTAAGGGGAATTTGTCATGTTGAACAACGTGTCTGTGCTGCAGGAAGCAAGTTATAGATCAGGAGATGAAAGCTGATTGATATAGAGTTTTATGGGAAAGATACAATCAAAGTTGTATTTTATCCATTTAAAGGGGTCCTCCAGGAATTTAGAAAATAAAATTACTGAAAATACTTAAATATTACTTTATTATAAATATATTTCCAAATAGCTTCCATTAGTTAGAATGGCTTGTTTTGTCTAGGGAGATATAAAATGGCCACTTTCCTATTAGTACACCGAAAACCTGTCCTAACTGCCTTATCCTCCTCTCTGCTTATCAGGGATTATGATCCTAAACACAGTTTAACAAGATCTTCAGCTGAATTTCTGTGGGAATGGAGTTCATGAGGAGACATGGAATACAGAGATGACGGACAGGACAGAATGTGGTAATGTGGGGTTGTGGTAATGGAGTGCTGCTGTTCATTAACCACGTCCTCACCCTCCTATCTGTACTTCATGTCTCCTCATGAACTCCATTCCTACAGAGATTCAGGTGAAGATCATATGAAACAGTTCTGATAGAAATCTTTAAGGGGAATTTGTCATGTTAAACAACGTGATCATAATCCCTGAATCCCCAATCCCCAACGTGATCATAATCCCACGTGGGATCATAATCCCTGACAAGCAGAGTGGAGAGGAGGATGAGGCAGCACTATAGCCCATTGTTGTGAAGTACCTCATCCTACTGTGTGATTAGGACAGGTTTTGTGTGTACTAATAGGACAGCAGCCATTTTATTTCTCCTGGTGATTTCTCCCCGGACAAAATGAGCCATTATAACTAATTAAATGTATTTGGGAATATATTTATAATAAAGTAATAATTAAGTATTTTTATTTTCTTAATTTCCGAAGAACTTCTTTAAATTCCTGCTCTTTCTGGGCTTTGTAGTCAATGAGGTGGTCCCATCAGTGATGGACAGCCTTACCTCTATGGCTGTGTAGACACAGCTGTCAATCACTGATAGGACCGCCTTCTTCACTACAAAGCCCAGGATAAGAAGGAATTTAAATGAATAAATTACAGATTTTACTTAATCTTTTCCCACAAAACCATACATGCATCTGCTTAGCTCTTCCTGCTGGGTAACATGCCGCCTTCAGGTGACACAGAATTTTCATGGCAACAGGTTCCCTCTAAAAAGACAAGACAGTATTAAAAGTAAAAGGTAGTATGTATTTTAAATTATTGTATTCCCCCACTGCAGATTCCAAGATGTATTCCATTCTGAAATCCAGGCTTATGTATTATTATTTCCTTATGCACATTCAGCCGATAGCACCCTGCCTCCCCTGCAATATACACATGCACACTCAGCGAGCATGCATGTTTTCTTAATGGAAGGAGGGGAGGAAAGCACTCTAGAGAACAAAAGGATAGAGCATGTTGACTTCTGACATGCCCAAACCTTCTCCCTTCTGCGATCTGCCAATGAGAAAGTCGGGTGCCCCCCACCCCATTAACACATACACATTACATGGCCAGTCAGATCAGCGGATTCAACAGACATTCACTTAATGTGTATGGTCAACTTCAGAATTGCGGATTTCACATGGAAGGTATCCGTATTTTGCGAATCCGTGCCTTACAGGCTGCAAAACAGATACAGTCATGTGCATGTAGCCTTATTCTATTAATCCCCCATCCCAAGCCCTGCCTCTAATGGTATCCTAGTTATAAGCCTGCACCTTACATGGAACTATGACAACATATTATAGTTCATATACATTTAAAACAGCGATTTTCTTTGTATTCTGGAAAAATATATTATTGACAATCTCCTGCAGAAGCTTTTACAATGTATCATGGCTTTTATAGTTTGTAAAAACAATGGCATCATCTGTGCAGAAGTGCCTTGTTATGTTTTTTCAGACAGAATAACCTTCACCGGAGCTACAGTTTGATTATACGTTTCATGAACAGGTCCACTAGAAATGTAGATTGTGGTCCCTTAATAACCCGCGACAAGCCAGAGCAGCGGCCAGGCAATGTGTTGTCTCAATTTGCCTGGAAAGAAGTAAAAAGTCTCTCTGCATTTGTTAGAACAATGAATTCTCCCCACATTTCTATTTTCTCTCTACCCCTTGAGGGTTGGCTGTGTTGTACTCCGAGCGGCTGCTCTCGCTCCTTCAAATAGGAACGGACTCCAGAGCCATCTAATGGCAGAGATGGAAATATCTATGATGTGAAGTCAGCAGGAGAACAAGCCTTTCAGCTCTGCTGTGTACAATGAACTCAGAGTCACAATATTCAGGGTTTCATAGTTTTGTTTTCTGGGGGAGGGAGGTATGTTTTTTGTTTTTTTTAAACCTACATAAGCTGTTCATGGAATTTAATACTTATGTAAGACATGACAGAGAATATTTAAGAATTACAGACAATAATATTAGGGATATGTACAAAAGAAACAGGGCGATGTCAAATTTGGAAAGAGAAAATCTAGCATCATCTCTACCATGTGTTATCTCCCCAAAAATGAGGAATGTGTCACATATGGGAACAACTCCTTGCTGTATTACATCGCCTCTGATTAAAATTAGGGCTGGACAATATGGCCTAAAATCTATATTGCGATATAATTTGAAGCATGTGTGATAATGATCTATATCGCAATATATTATTCCGTGGCCATCTAATACAGTAAGGCGATAGACAAAATCTATATTGTTGCCCAAATTCATATGGCATATCGTTTATATCGCCGACTCCTAGCACCATGTCATTGCCATTATCCATGTCCCCCAGGCAGCACCATCAGCCCCATGCCATTGCCATTAGCCATCATCCATGCCCCCCAGCCAGTGCCATCAGCCCCATGCCATCGTCCATGTCCCCCAGCCAGCGCCATCAGCCCAATGCCATTGCCATTTGCCATTGTCCATGTCCCCCAGCCAGTGCCATTAGCCCCATGCCATTGCCAATGTCCCCCAGCCAGCGCCATCACCCCAATGCCATTGCCATCATCCATGTCCCCCAGCCAGTGCCATTAGCCCCATGCCATTGCCAATGTCCCCCAGCCAGCGCCATCAGCCCCATGCCATTGCCCATGTCCCCCAGCCAGCACCATCACCCCAATGCCATTGCCATCGTCCATGTCCCCCAGCCAGCGCCATCAGTCCCATGCCATAGCCATCCTCCAACCCTTCTCCCCCTCCATTGACTTCCAAGAGCAATGTAGGTCTGTTTAGACAGACTGTAGAAGTGACTGTAGGCTGAATGTTCTGTGCAGGAAGGGGGATGTAGAGCATAAGTGAAGAAAGAGGCATTTTCTCTAATAAGATACAGTATACCATAAAAGTTTGTTGAAACAAGTGCCCATTTAATAAAATGCATTAGGGGTAATATTTTAGTTTACCGGTACTTTGCTTCTAAAAAAAAAAACTGTCATGTCCTCCAACAGCAGCAGCCACAGATTTTGGTGCTGTCCCTGCTTTCTCTAGGCCCCTGTTCCCAATTATTCAGTGCCTTTAGCTTGTGCTAAACTATTGAGGACATGCACCGTCATTGGGCTGTCCCCCAAATTCTCAACAGGTAGTGAACCAGACACAGTCCCATCAGTGTGGACAGCGTCAGGACAAGTTGGTTCATTTCCACTTGAGAATCCGCACCAGGGACAGTACATGGCCTTATTAGCATACTGGGATCCAAAACTACTGGCACTGATTGCTCAGGAAAAGGGGTGCCTAGGAGAAAATAAAACTGCACCAGATCCTGTGCGCAGAGGCTACAGGAAGGTAAAGGCATTGCTATCGTTTAAGGATGTGGCAGGTCCTTTTTAAAAAGAAAAAAATACTTTGTTGGTGTCAGTAATGTCCCTGAAAAGCTCTTTTTCTGGATTGGAGGTGTACAAAGACGTATTGGGGGGGAAAAGATTATACATATAATGTGCCGTAGGATTTTGTGGTTAAAACCAAGGTTTCGACCACATGCACTAGCCGGAGCAAGTTAACCTGGCCTCAGTCTAGAATGACTACTGCAAGCGTGTGCCTCTACCGAAATGTAGGGATGGCTACAAAGGACAACAAAATGACTCAAGGCAAAAGGCCTACCTCTGGCATCACATTACGAAGAGCTTACCCACTCAACAAGCATGATGTCAAAAACTACGCCCTCAACCAGCACAGCAAAATAAAGAAAGAAACTGTACAGAGAAGACTCATTGTTGGCTGCTTTTTAGTAAAAATAGGTTTATATTCAATTTGGGAACTCAGGTCCTATACCTTGAAGGATGTTCAGCAGTTTTTAAACCAGCACTTGGATCTAAATGCTTTTCTAATTCTCAGTACTGCACCTTGAGCTGTTATAGGGAGAGAGCTGTAGCAGAAAGGACACTCCCCTGAGCTGCCAGCGTGAAACAAATCTAGCAGAGCAACTGGAGCACTCAATGTGGAGATCTCGGATCCATATGTGGTACAGAGCTGGTTCTAGCTTGGTTAAAACAAGATTGTTATGTACTGTAGGATGTCTGATGTCTGTTTCTATTTTTTACATTAATCATGGGTTAACCCCTTTAATAATGTTGATCCAGAAGTAGAATAAGTTACCGTATATAGTGTATTATACTATACAGCGTCTAACATTACTGCTGCTATCATTACAGCAACAAATCAAAAGCAAACCCGTTCTGATTTTATTAATTTAGTCAGAAGTTTTTTTGTTTTGTTTTTTTAATGTGCATGTATATAGGTACACACGGAAAAGAAAATACATTTTTTGGACAAATTCACAAATTTTACTAGCCAGTTTCTCAGAATATAGGGAGATATTTCTAAGAGATCCCTGAAACACAATTTTATCGATTCACACGGTACAAGGAAGAACCCTCGTTATCCGGGTGAGAGGCTGGGACTGTGCACCCACTCTGCTGCCTGCGGTGCAGCTTCTAACATGCAGGCCTGCTTTCCAGAACTGGCAGGAGCTGCGCTTTCCTCCGTACGAGGGAATGGAAAAGCTTGACTGCTCATCTGTGAGTGTCTTGGTCTCTGCACACGTATGATCCACATGGATGCAGTGAGAGCATATGGAGATCCCACCAGCAGCTCGGGAAACCGGTGATTGGAGAAAATCAATACATGCACACTAAGCATAGTAAAGGCAGGTCTGGGAGTGGATCCGAGGAGCAGCAAGGGACAGGGCTAGGATTTGCATCGGCGTACAGCTTACAGAAAAGCAATCATCATAAATAATGGGCGCTGGTTTAAAGGTTTTGCGCTTTTTAACATTCACCGGGGAGAAAGATCTTTTCCAGCATAATCATTTTCTAAGGGCTTCCAGTATCGCACAGTAAAAGAGAAATTGTGTAGACCAGTATAACACTGCCTCCCCATCATCTCTGAGCCGTTCCTATTACATATCAGTCACAAAAAAGCAGGATATCATTACAGCCGGTCCCCAACTCCCAGCACAATAACAGCTTGTCTACAGAGGATCGTATCAGTATTTACTGTCAGCACTGGCTGCTTTATTCATGACGGTATTTATCCTCTCATTGCATTACCGCATGGCACACTTTACAACTTCAATGCCACATCACAGGCAAAGTAAGTCTTGTGCCAGGACCGCTGAACTAAATGCCCTCCACATTAACCGACTCAATCCGACTCAACAACCGCGTTCTTCAAGGCCCGTGGAAACAGAGAATACCGTGACCCCTGCCACTCTGTAGATTATCCTTCCATAATGTACTAACAACCATTACTGGACTACAGCGTTCAAAGAAGTGCTTACTAGTTTAACCCCTTCCTTACACTAAAAACCTTTGGAAGCTCCTCCAGAAGGAAGAAAACCGGTACCTTATAGGTAGCTACCCTCTAAGTCCATGTCCAGCCCATTAACCTGCTAGGAACACAACCTAGTTTGGTAGTTAAAGGGGTTGTCCACAGGATAGGGGATATGTGTCAGATAAGTGGGGGTCCCCACAATTACTAGAAAGGGTGACCATGCCAGAGGTAGCCAAGTGCTCCGCATTTCCAGCAACCTCGCAGAGCTAAACGGAGCAGCAGCGCATGTTTTTTCATCTCCATATTTCAATAATTTGTTCTTCCGTTGATCTTGCCGTCTGAGGGCTTGTTTTATGCAGGGCAAGTTCTATGTTTAATGCCATCGTTTTGGGGCACCTCTACTTTATTGGATAACTTTTAAAAATGTTGTGGCGACAATGAAAAAACCATACATCCAAGCATTGCTTTATGGTTTCATTTTCATGGCGTTAACTGCTTACTTTATTCCATGGGACGGTACAACCATGGAGAAACCAAATGTACGTGGTTTTTGTTATGTTTTTCTTCTTTTAACACTTTAGTGCCCACCAATACCCCTTTTTACTGCAGTCATCAATTGCCCTTAGAGGGCTGGGCTTCTGCTCCAACGGCCCAGATCAGCAGAAGTGCCGGTCCAGGCTGTTTTAACCCCTTAGATGCCATAGTATAGCACTGACAGTATAATACTTTGCATGGTTAAAGAGGACCTTTCAAAGGTGTTTTTAACTGAGGACCTCTACATGGAGAGTACCTTCTGCTGATGCTGCCAGAATTTTTATTTTATTTGAAAGACCCCTTGTCTGCCCCGCTGTGATCCCCTAAAGTTTTAGTGCCCAGTATGTTAAAGACGGCACAAAGAGGAGGAGATGGACGTGTTTCTCAGTGGGCATTTCCTTCTCCCTGGCTGTGGCATGGTGCAATCGATTGGACTGTGTCACAGTCAGGGACCACTGAAAAACGCCTTAGTCTCTTCCTAGCTGTACCAATGCTCGGCATTAACATATTGGCCGCGAAAACTTTGGGGGTGAACACAACGGGCAGACGGGGGATCTTTCAAAAAAAAAAATCTGGTAGAACCAGCAGAGGGTACTCTCCATGTAGAGGTACTCTGTTAAAACTTAAAAAATATAAAAAAAAAAAAAAAGTTTTAATAAATACACCAAATACACCTTTTTTCCATTGGAAAAAATAAAATCCACTCCACATATTTGGTATTGCCACATCAGTAACGACCCACAATCATCATGCCATTTATCCTGTACAGTGAACGGCACAAAAAACACATCAGAATTGCTGTTTTCTGGTTTATTCGCCACAGAAAAATGGAATAAAAAGCGGAATGTATCCCAAAATGATACGAATGAAGTACAAGTCATACCGCAAAAATCAAGTCCGCACACAGCTATGTAGAATGAGAGTTAAAAGGTCTTGGGATGCGACATTGCAAAAACATTTTTTGAGTGAAAAAAAAAACAAAAAAAAAAAAACACTATACATATTTGGTACTGCTGTAATCATCATGACCCAAAGAATAATGTTTTTTAGATTTATGCAGAAAATGAACATAGCAAAACTCTGCAACATAAAAAGTGTTATTGCTGTTTTTAACCCATCCCCCTTAAAGGGGTTGTCCGGGTTCAGAGCTAAACCCGGGCAAACCTCTATTTTCACCCAGGCAGCCCCCCTGACAGGAGCATGCTCCGAGTTCATGCCCCGATGCTCTCCTTTCCCCGCGCTAGATCATGCAGCGAAAGGGCACTTTTGTTTATAATAACACACTGCCAGGAGGAAGCTTCCGTCAGGCAGAGTGTTCGGTGACGTCACCGGCACTGATGGGCGTGCTTTAGCGCTGCCCTAGCCATTTTACTGGCAAGGGCAGCACTAAAGCCTGCCCATCAGTGCCGGTGACGTCACTGGGCATCCTGACAGGAGAGCCCGGTTCGTCATCGGAACTCCTGAAAATGCCTTTGCCCTGCACGATTTAGTGCAGAGCAAGCGGAGAACATCAGAGCATTAACTTCTCTGATGCTCCTGTCAAGGGGGCTGCCTGAGTGAAAATGGGGATATGTCCAGGTTCAGCTCTGAACTCTGACAACCCCTTTAAAAAAATGGGATTTTAGAAAAAAAAAAAAAACATGAACATTGACAGAAAAATAAAAAAGTTATAGCTTTCGGAATGCAACAATAAAAAAAAAAAATTGCTTGGTCACTAAGCCCCAAAACAGGCAGCTCACTAAGGGGCTTAAATTACAAAAAGCTATAATAAAAAGATTGCTTGGTGTTTGCCATATTCGGACATCCAGAACTCCTTTTTCTGCTGCAGAACTGTGTGACGGAGTTCATTGTGGAGAAAGCCCTAATTTTTATGGATACCATTTTGGAATACATGGAACCTTTTGACCATTTTTATGGAGCGTTTGTACCAGAAATAGGATTTTTTTTAAATATTTTTATCCAGCTTCTTTTTACCCTTTTTTGTCTAGTCTCCTGCATCACAGTGCATCAGGTAAGATGTAATAGCGGCCAGGACATGGCAGGCAGCTGCCATAACATTATAGGAGGACGCGACATGTCTTTTTTTTAACCCCTTAAGGACCCGAGCCATACATGTACGGTGAAAACACAGTTGCCAGCATATTAACCCCCTTGTATGCCACGGTCAAAGCTGACCGTCGTCGCATGCAGACGGTACGCGTGCCCTCTGCATCTCCATCGGGTCCCGGCACCTTAGTGGCAGGGACCTGATGGCAGAGAAGGCAGCTCAGGGGATGTGTCCATTCTGCTGCAGCTCTCTCCCTATCACAGCTCAGGAGGCAGTCGGAGGATGAAACGGAGCATGTGCGGCCATCTCAGTGAGCAGGACAAAGAAATAAGAAAGAAAACAAACAGCAGGTGGCGCTCTATAGCACATTTTATTGACTAGCTCAGTGGCTACACAAAGTTTTTAATTAAATGCAATTACAAAGTATTCAGATCCAGGGGCTGGTTTAAAAACCATAGAATATTTTTTGTGGAACAACCCCTTTAGGGGAATGGCCACACAAGATTTTTTGATGCAGTGTTTGAATCTAAATTGGGAGCGGATAAAAAAAAGTAGTAGATGTAGTACCTGTCCTTAAAGTGGTTTATGAGGGCTTAGATGTTGATCACCTATCATCGGTATATGTTATCGATATCAGATTGGTTGGAGTCCATCACCCCAGTGACCAGTTGTTTGGGGCAGAAGCCGGAAACTATACAGTATATGGAGCTGGAAGCAGAAGGCTCTGCACACCATGTAGTGCCCGCGCCACGGTTCTGCAGCTCAGACCCCATTAAACTCAAATTGTTACAATACACCGGCACCAAAAGCTGCACAGCTGGCCAAAACAGTTAGATGGTGTGCTGGGTGTTGGACCCCGCTGATCGGATATTGATGACTTAAGGAAAGGAAACCCCTTTAAACTTTCTTTCTCCTTTGGCCTGTCTCACATTTGCGTTGCGGCATTCTAGTTTTGAGACCCACGGAGGATCTCGAAACCAGAATTAAATGGATCCATGCCATTTAATACATCTGAATGCATCCGTTTTGGCTGAATCCGGTTGTATTAAATCAAACTGGATCAAGTTTTTTCACGGACTAAAAAAAAATAAAAAATTTGTTTCGCTTCGCAGACCGGACACACGACTGCAGCTTGGAAGGAACCGAATGCATGCTGATCAGTTCTGATCCGTTCTGAGATATCAAAACAGGAATGCAACAACTCAAGTGTGAAACAGACCTCTTATTATACACTCCGTTTTGGCTTGAAAATCTGCACCAAAGGGAGAAATCTTTCTCTAGAAATACACAACAGGTAAACAGGGAAAAAAAGGAACTAGTTTGAGGGGGAAAAAAAATCCATTCTTTAGTTTCTGAGTGTTTACCGATCTTAAAGATCAACGATCGTTGATTTTGTTTGATGATGCAGCATGCAAATCCTCGTCCTCCTCGTTGGTAACGTGGATCATCCTGACGAAAACTGCCATCAGATTCTCGCTGTGCTATCTCTCAAACCACTTACTGCTAGTTGGTGGTTTGAAGAGATCTTTTGTGTAAAAAGCACTTTTATAATAAACTTTCTGTGCCTGAAGAATTCCCTATATTCTTATAAATATTGTTTTGTGGATTCAGGCTGTTCTAAGACTGCAAAGGATGAACCAGATGAATAATTTAGTCTCATTTCCTAGTACAGACCCACCCATCACCAGCATCATATTGCTTAGCTCTGCAGGATACACCATCATTCCTCTACACTAAGGGTCCATTCACACGTCCGTAAATGTGTCCGCACCCGTTCCGCAATTATGCGGAACGAGTGCAGACCCATTCATTCTCTATGGGGCAGGAATAGACGCAGACAGCACAAATTCCGGTCCGTGGCTCCAGAAAAAAATAGCCGGCGTTCACACAGAAAGTGCTGCCATACGAGCCTGATGGAGGGCAATGCATGCCTGTAAAATAAGTCCGGCAATACCATGAATAAAACTAAATTGCATTGAAACACTTTTGGAGTGCCGTCTGAATTTTCTGCTATCCAGAAAAAAATAGAACATGTCCTAGGCAGTTCTTTGGGGGTGCCGGCCGGGTGTATTGCGGATCCCCAATACACTACGGACGTGTGACTGGACCCTAAAGCTGAATTTACATGGGCCGATTGGGTGACCGATTGTGGGGCAGGAAGCTTTCCTTCCCGACAGCTCGTTCAGTGAATTTACATGCAGCGCTCTCCTTAACTATAGGCATCGGAGGCTATTGTCATCGCTCGTCCTCATACAGAATCATGGTTTCAGAGCAGATCGCTGTTTAGACCAGACCACACGATCTGCTGCCCAGAAACTATGATGCCTGCATGAACGCCCGGATTGGCGGCACACTTATACAGCCAGATTGTCGATAACGACTGTTCGCAGGAAGAGCTGTTCCCGATAATCTGCCGGATTCTCGGGGCGTGTAAATGCACCTTTAAAGCGGTTATCAGACACTAATAAATGCTCCCCATATGCCTGGCCCCTCACACTGATTCTAGTTACCTGGCTCCACGCGTCGCTCCTGGGGGGAGAAGCAGCAGTGGTGGTGTGGGGACCAGGAGCGATGTGGGGAGCGGGGAGAATCCGTGTGAGGGGCCGGGCATATGGGGAGCACTTGTTAGTGTCGGATAACCCTTTTAAGGTACATTCACATTAGCGTTCAAAGTCCAGTTGGCGGTACCAGCAGAGGAACAGCCTGCTGGAGTTTACCGTATCCAGCGCAGCCAGATGATGTTGGCAACCGCCGAATCCCCATTGACTATAATAGCATCCGGCAGCATTCCAGACACTTTGTCACAAATGCTGGGTTTCCAACGGACAAATACCATTTTTTGTCCGGCCAACAAAAGCATTTATGCTGGTAGAGGCCACGGGAACAGGCTGCCAGATCTCCTAATGCTAGTGTGGACCTAGCGTAAAACATTTGTTCAATTAACTAGAGACACGTAGCATTTTGCTGGTATCACTGACTGCCATTAGCAGAATAGAAGTACATAGGACATGCAACAGGAATCCCAACATCCTCCAAAAGGTGATATGAAGAATAACCCTTGGAAGGCACCAAATTACCTAAGCAATCCTGTTGTTCAATATTTGAAACATGCAAAATCATTATGTCATTAGTCTAATCTCAAAGAGCACAAGCAGGCCATTACAGGAAGAAAATGCTGCATTATTTGGTTCTGCTTGGAAATCAATTCCCTTTCTACCTCTTTTTGTGATGTGGACAGACATTTAAATAAGGAAGAAATTGCAGAATAAAAGCCGGATTCCTTGGCATGATTTAAATGACCTTCACCATTGTATCTGACAATCAGAGACTCGGCATCAATTACCCTAAACTGTGTAAATGTTACCGCAAGCTTTCCTTCCACTACCACAGGACAATCAACTATGCGAGAAGAAAAACTTCTTTATTTATCAAGGTTTTCCATACAAAATCAGATTGTGTGGTTACTGTACGACAACCAAAAAGCGCATTTCAAATTAGAAAATGCGTTCATGACAGGAGGATATCGTGAGAGTTAGTGCCATTCTTAAGCTGGCCTTAGATTTTAGAAAGCCATTTTTTTTTAATCAGACTCCAGCCTCCCACCCCAGACACATTTTTTAAGAATGTCCAGAACTGAATCTGGACATACCCAGAATTTCACCCAAGTAGCCCCCCTGAAAACATTATCGGAGCAGTTCATGCTCCCATGCTCTCCTTTGCCCTGTGCTGAATCGCGCATTTTGTGGGGTTCCAGTGATGTACAGGGCTCTCCTTCGGGCTGTCAGGAGGAGGCTTCCGCCCAGCAGTGAGCCCGTGACATCACCAGCACTGATGGGTGGGCTTTAGCGATGCCCTAGCCTTTAAAACGGCTAGAGCAGCGCTAAAGCCCGCCCATCAGAGCCGGTGACGTCACCGAACACAGTGCTGGGCGGAAGCCTCTGGTCGGCAGTGTGTTGTAGTAAATAAAAGAGACCTTGCCCTGCGCGATCCTGCGCAGAGCAAGGGAGAGCATCGGAGCATGAACGGCTCCGATGCTCAGGTCAGGGGGGGCTGCCAGCTGTGAACCCGGACAACACCATTAATTTTTTTTTCAGTCCTATAGAAAGTACTAATGGAGGAGAAAAAAAAACACAAGACCGCACTAAAATATTTCCCAGATGCACATAATAAGGGATTATCCGAGTTTAGAAAATCACCCTCTCTCACTATGCCCAGGCCCCTCACACCGATTCTATGCACGCGGCTCCCCGCGCCACTCCTGGTCCCTGCACAGCCACCTCAGCTTCTCCCAGTGTGCGGATGAAGACATCCGGTGTCGGGGGGGAAAGCCAATGGTAAGTGGTGACGAGCAGCGCGAGTGACACTAGGGAGGCTCGTCACCGTCACCACCTGCCATTGGCTACCCCCCGCCTTTCCGACACCGGATGTTTTCATCCTCGCACGGGGAAAAGCAGCGGTGGCGTACAGGGACCTGGAGCGGCGCACGGAGCTGAGAGCCAGGTAAGTAGAATCAGTGTGAGGGGCCCAGGCATACGGGGGGGGAATTTTAAGCCTCGGATAACCCCTTTAAGGGCTCATGCACACAAACGTATTTTCTTTCCGTGTCTGTTCCATTTTTTTTTGCAGACCGTATGCGGAACCATTCAGTTCAATGGGCCCGCAGAAAAAAACGGAAGGTACTCCGTGTGCATTCCGTTTCTGTATGTCCGTTTTTCCGTTCCGCAAAAAAATAGAACATGTCCTATTGACTACAGAGTACAAAACCCACTAACAATCCGCTTCTGAGAAGTATCATGCTACTTCAGAAGTGGGTCTCAATTTAGCGGTGGAAGGGAAAAAAACACCATGACCACAAAGTGGCATTTTTCAATCAAAGTTAATAGAAAGCTATTATTAGCTTTTTGATGGCGGATTTTGTGGCAGAAAACGGCTGTTTCCGCAGCAGATTTCATTCACTTGAACATGCACCAACACATCTCATTGTACCTGCACTCAAAAGCAATGGCTTAGAGAACATGCAGAATTGTAAGGGACATGCCAACATGCACAAGTTAGTCTCAGAAAACATGAAAGTCTTACCACATCATCAGTCAAGTTTCTTAGTTTGTTTATTTGCTGCATGAAAAAAGAAAAAAAATACACATGTAAATATTTTACACATGGCTTAAAACCCGGCCCATACAAACAGTATACCAAACAACTGCAGAACAGAAAAGGCACATAAAATACAGGACGGCTGGGCGCTACACAGGTCCTGACATCGCCATCAATACAATTTGCACATTCAACACAGTTGGCATCACTTAAGCCAGTCTGAGACTGCCTACACACAAAGGTTTTTTTGTTTTTTTGTGATTTTATTGGCTTTTTTGGATAAAAACACCAGATCTAGATGTTAGCTGAAGGCAGATGGGAAATATGAAACAGAACACACAAGTGTTTCTTTGCTCCTGGCATTTTTCTTAATTAACGGCGCTTTTTGTCTGTTTACTTTTCAAAAACGCAGCATGCTGTAGCTGTTACTGTTTTTCTGGGGTTTTCACATCACCTTCTCTACGTGGGTAAAAACACTGCAAAGAAAACATTAGTAGACAAACCTACTGCTTTAAAAAAAAAAACTACTGAAGGAATGCAACAAAAAATGGGGCAAAAAAGCATAGCGTTAATCTGGCGATTTTTCTACTGGAAATAAAATGCCAATGCCAAATTCATGTGTGTAGGGCCCCTCGGAGATCTTTTCCTAGAGCCTGATGCTGGAACAAGCCTGTCATTGTATCTGGAAGAGAAGCAGATACCAGTCACAGAAGAAAAATACCGGTAGCTCTGCCACAACCAAGATGAGGAGAGCACTACATCTACAACACTTTTGGAATATTTTTCCAGCTTCCTACTACATCGTATGTAATATTAAAGGGGTTCTGCACTTTGTTTAAACTGATGATCTATCCTTTGGATAGATCATCAGCTTCTAATCGGCAGGGGTCCGACACCCGGGACCCCCGCCGATCAGCTATTTGAGAAGGCAGCGGCACTTCAGGAGCGCCGCAACGTTCTTACTGTTTACCGACGGCCCAGTGATGTCACGACTAGTATCAACTGGCCTGGGTGCGGCTAAGCTCTGTTCACTTCAATGGAGCTTAGCCCTGCCCAGGCCAATTGATACTAGTCGTGACGTCACTGGGCCGGTGGTAATCAGTGAGAAGACCGCGGTGCTCCTGGAGTGCCGCTAACTTCTCAAATCGCTGATCGGGAGGGGTCCCGGGTGTCAGACCCCTGCCAATCAGATGCTGATGATCTATCCAGAGGATAGATCATCAGTTTAAACAAAGTGCAGAACCCCTTTAAATGGTGCCATGAGAAAGTACAACTTGCCCTGCAAAAACAAGCCTCATACTTCTATACAAACTAAAAAATAAAAGGAACAAAAGTTATGGCTCTGTAAATGCAGGGAGCAAAAAATAAAAAAGTGGAAAATCACAGGGTCTTGAGGTGTTTTTTCCACCTGAACATTTGTGACGTATTTACATATCCCACTTCTCTCCATTTACTGCTATGGGACTTCTGAAAAAGAACAGCGTGCTCTGCCATTTATGAAAGTCTCATAGCAGTGAATGGAGACAACTGCACACGTGCAGCCTTCTCGCTATTCCAGGCTGCACATGAGAAGCCCACATTGCTAACATAGGAGTGGGACCCACATCTATCGAATATTTAAGGCATACCCTGTGGATATACTATAAATGTTCAGATGGAACAACCCCTTTAAAAAAGTTTGTTCAGGTCAAAAATAAAAAATACATCCTGACAAGTTCTAAAACTTACTAATATATTTCAATTATCTAAGATGCCCCAATCTGAAGATATTCACTCTGATCCCAGGTCGTGGCACCTGCACTTTCTACTTGTGCCCAACACAGGGCACCATTTCCTATGTCGGTCTGTGTCCAGAGCTGTGTGAGAAGGGGGCTGACTGGCTGGTTTATTTTAACTGATATAATCGCCCCCCCTCTGCCTATGCAATAGCAGGGAACTATAGAAATGAGACGGTCAGCCGGCCCCCTCCACACACCGCTATAGTCACATGACTGCACATAAAACACTGTTAGGGCTCATGCACACAAACGTTTGCGGCCTGTGCCCGTATTGCAGCCCACAACAGGTTTCTGGTGTTTGGTGCTTGTATGCGATGAAGAATCCATAGCCTTTCTAATTGTGCTTTAACTCTTTCGCTGCTGGAGAGTAATGTGTGTACGTGTTGGGGTACTTATCTGCCAGGTGGTGGCAGCAGTTATCTGGGGGGAGTCTTGTGCTCAAACTGCAGTCTGAGTGGAAGGAAACGTAAAACGAGTGGCAGTAGAATAACCTCTTGCAGTCATACGCATCGAAAGGTATTTCATAAATTCCCATTCACTGACGCTAAGTTTGAGCGCCCATCCTAAAGAGAACACTGAATAATTGAGCCAAAAAAAGGAATACAGGACAACCACTACAAAACCAAAGAAAGGAAGTGCTGTGTTTGAAAAGCCATGGGTGCGGCAGAACATTTATTATTCTGTAGGTATTTTGTAGTTAACACAGCGGTGGAGGGGGGAGCACGTGGGAATTAATCCCCTCATTGAAGCTTTAATACAATAAAATGAACAGGCGGCAGCACATACAGTTCTCAAGCAGTGTCTTAAGTTGACCAAGTAAACAAAGAGTAGATTACCCACTGCTTATCTATTTCACACAGCCCTGCATAGACATTTGTTACTAAACGCTATAAGAAACCTTATTAAAGATAATTACATTTAAGTGAGACGCCGCAATTGCCACACAGCAGTATTCCATAGGCATAAACAAGTTATAAGAGGTGTTAATTTGTAATAAACATAAAAAAGCAATTTTAAATTCAATTTATTTAGCAATGAATAAAGATAATTCAATCTCAGGATACAATTTTTTACCTCCATATAAGATATATTGCAACCTTGCAGGCTTCAAATTGCTTTACATGGTACAGCATCCTTCCTAATCTAGGTTTCCAGTCTGGACATGGCCTTATCGCTACATTATAGGGGGAGAAATATTTTATCCATGCTTTTTACATAATATATCACGTCAAGCCTTCCAAACAGCTTTAAGGGAAACAAGACACACATGCTCTATACTGAATTGTCCTCAGACATCAGCAAGCACATGAGTCATGGTATAAGATCATGCTGGCGTTCCGGTTTCCACGTCTCATCTTTTCCTAACCGTTACACCAGTGTCAGGTATCACCTAGGAGTGCCCTGACCCAATGGTGGGTCTATTGACCAGAAATCACAGCATCAAAAGTGTAACCCAAGCCTCAGGGATCATGCACACGAACATCCTACCCTCTGTATAACTGGACAAGTTTTATGGACAAGGATAGGACACATTTTTTTGAAGGGCCTCGGAACAGACATGTGGATGGAGACAGCACACCGTAAGCCAGGGGTCAGCAATCTTTGGCAGTCCAGCTGTTGTAAAACTACAATTCCCTGCATTCTACGTCCACAAAAGATGCAGAACAGAAATACGGTCATGTGAATAGACCCTTATGCATATTTTCTAACTACAAGCTGTAACTTGAATTCTTATTAGACTGAAGCATATCAGGTGATGTGTATTTGTGTAATGAGGAAGGGTGCGGCCTAGGGAGATGCAGACCCGATATTAATGTGTGAAGAATTATTAGGCAGCTTGTTTTCCTCTGGTAAAATGGGCCAAAAAGAGACAATTAACTGACTCTGAAAAGTTAAAAATGGTTAAAAGTCTTTCAGAGGAATGAAGCACCCTTGAAATTTTTGAGATATTGGAGAATGATCATAGAACCATCAAACACTTTGTTGCAAATAGTTAACAGGGTGGCAAGAAACGGTCTGTGAAGAAAAGACACAAATTAACTGCCAAAGATTTAAGAAGAATCAACAGTCAAGTGACCAGGAACCCATTATCCTCCAGTGACCAGGGTTTTGAACTTTTGACTTTCAGGCTGCATATCTCACCATCCACTACAAAGTCGACCGTAAGACTACCATCATTTTATAGACAATCATCTTGGCTATCTCATACATAAATTGGACTTGCAACTATTTAGCATATGATTAGTCATGCAGATCCTTGTCTTGTAACTGCATTGATACTGATTTGCTCCTGGTGGTGAAACAATCTTTTTCCTCTTGTATACTACAAATGACAACCTGTTCTCACATTCCCCAATAGTTCAGTGTGGTATTCGGTTGATTCCCAAACGAAAGGTCCGTGGTTTGAATCCAGGAGCAGCCATGAAGACGATATCACAAGACAAGAGAAACAGCATCATCCAGCTCATCGATAGCGGTATCTCGGCCAAGAAAATTGCCAGACTGCATCATGTGACTGCTATGATAGTTGGAAGACTATGAAAGGAAGTCCGTCCATCCATTCAAAAGCCAAGAGGTGGACGTCCATGCAAAACATCACAGTCAACAAGTCGGCTCATCATAAGGTCCATCAGTTCTGGCACAACACACACAGCAGTGGAGGTGGCTCGTATGCTTTATAATAGTGAGCTCACAGACATCCATGCAAGCACGGTGCAACACGCATTGCACAAATCTGGAATGGTGGTCCAAAAAAAAAAAAAAAAGGTGAAGAAGCCTCAAATTCAATATCGTCATAAGAAGTCTCAGGTGGAGTTTGCAAAAAAGTATATATAATGGTGATGGAGATGTCATTCTTGATCAGCTAAGATGGCTCCCATATACTCCAGTCCTGAGACAAAGCCTTATCTTCTCCAAAGCACGAAGGTCCCATCCTACTCAAGAGGACCCGCCTCCTTGATGTGTCATTTAGGATGTATGTGTGCTGCTGTTAGAGAAGAAGCCATTACAAGACAGCGCTTGCTATTAGATATTTACATAGTTCACATACCAAAGTTAGTAAAACAATGCGCAGATGCCCAGTGTTAATCTCTTTTCTTATTATTGTATGCTCGCCAATGAAACAATGCCACAAGCCTCAGGGGTGGTGCTCTATCTGATGTCCATATAAACAGCTTCACCTCCTTGAATAAATGAGAAATTGCTTTGACCCTACTGTGTGTAAGCGTTATTTCTTCCGTGCACATAAAACCTTTGGATTACTACTAATTTGGAGCAGTAGAGCAAACGTGATTGACCCTGATTGGGGCATCATCAATAGTGGACAGTAGAAGATTGTGAATTGGAGTGATAAAACAAAAGTTAATAGACTGGACTCAATGGTTACAAATGGGTCTGGAAGAAACAAGGGAAAAGGGGGCTAACGGATCCAGAAATTAAAGAAACTGTCAAGTTTGGTAGAGGAAGCATGATGATATGGGTTTTTTTCACAGCCAAAAGGTATTGGATACTTGACCAGGATCATTGGTGGTCTTAGTGCTTAGCTACAGTATATGCGAGTATCGTACAAGACGAGTTACTTCGTACACTCAAGAACTATGGGTATAAAAAGGATGACATAGTGTTCCAGCAGGACAACGACCCGAAACATACGTCAATAATGGCAAAGAACTGGTTAAATGGCAATGAAATAGAGGTGCTAGATTGGCCCCCCACAGTCCCCAACCTAATCGAACACTTGTTGGTAGAGTTGAAGAAAAAGCTGTATTCATACCTAAGTGAGTCAACCAATATGCACCACCACTGGGAACATGTAGACGAGACATGCTTGAATATGATCAAGAGCATGCCCAGAAGGATTCAGGCAGTGTTGAAAGCCAAAAGGTGGATTGAAAATACTAGCAAAATTATAAAAAATCTAATTTAGAATTTTAGGAGCAAAACAGTAAGAATACAGTTACATGACAAGAATTTGCATAACTAATAATATGCTAAATAGTTGCAAGTCCAATTTATGTATGAGATAGCCAAGACGATTGTCTATAAAATGATGGTAGTCTCACATTCAAAGCTGCAAGTGGATGGTGAGATATGGAGCCTGAAAGTCAAAACATTGTGACCCTTTTGTTCGTCAATGTATTCCCGAACTGCAACCTCCCTGGAGTGCCAGGAAGTACAAACTGTTCAGTGCTAAGAGAGATGGACAGGGAAGCCGGAAACCTGACCACCACTGAACAAGACACATAAGCTGAAACATCAAGAACTGGCCAAGAAATATCTGAAGACAGAATTTCAAAGATTTTATGGACTGATGAGATGAGAGTGACTCTTGATGAACCAGATGGATGGACCCATGGTTGGATCAGTAACGGGCACAGTGCTCCACTTCGACTATGACGACAGCAAGGTGGGTAGGGTACGGTTATGGGCTGGGATTAACAACCTTTTCACACACAGAGTTTTTTTTTTGTTTTTTACATTTTCGTTTTGCACTCCCTGCGGTCCCAGAGCCATAACTTTTTTATTTGTCTGTTCACATAGCCATATGAAGACTTGTTTTTTGCGGGACAAGTTGTACTTTCAAACGCCACCATTTAATATTGCATATGATGTAGTGGGAAGCAGAAAAAGAATTCCAAATGAGATGATATTGCAAAAAAATAAATATTTTATTTTTTTTTTTTACAATGTTTGATGTACCATAAAACAGACCGGTTACTTTTTTTCTACAGGTCAGTACGAATCCGGCGATACCGTATATGTATAGTTTTTCTTGTGTTTTGATAGTTGTAAAAAAAAATTAAAAAGTGGGGGGAAAAAATCTGTTTTATTTTTTTGTTGCAATATTTTGACCCTTATAACTTTTTTGTAATTATGTGTACGGAGCTGTATGGGGGCTCACTTTTTGCAGTGCGATCTGAACTTTTCATTGATAACATTCTAGGGTGTGCATGACTTTTGATCACTTTTTATAAAAAAATTTGTAGAAAATGAAGCGACCAAAAACGGCAAATTGGTCATTTGGACACTTTTTTCTGTTTTGCTGTCTGCCATATGGGGAATATATTTTTATTTATTTATTTATTTTTTACTATGGGCGTTTTCGCACATTGCAACACCCATGATGTGTATTTTTTTTATTTTTTAGTTCTTTTATTTTTATTTTGGGAAAAGGTGGGCGATTTAAATTTTTAGGTTTTTTTTAACTTTTTTTTTTAACTTTTTTTTTTTTTTTTTTATATAGTTCTCATAGGGTACTATAACTAGCATTGGAGTCTATGAGAAAATTGCTGGTTTCTTATGGAGCCCTATTACAAGCAAGGCCTCCACAGGAAATACCATGCAGCAGCCTCCTAGGGCTCCAGGGGCTGCTGCACACAAGCTCCGGCTCCTCCGATCGCTGCACAGGGGAGCCGGAGCACCACCGGAGGCTTCAGATTACGGTTTTCAGTGCGCTCAAATGCCGTGGTCAGGATTGAGGCAGGCAGACAACCACGGCTATGGCGCCCGCAGCACCCAGGAGCGGGCGCCATCTTTGAAGACCCAGCCAGCGCCGTACTATTATGGTGCTGGGGGTGAATGGGTTAAAGATGAGCTAGTTGGATCTTTTCTTATAGAAGGACTCAAAATTAAATTCTCAAGCTTTTTAAAAGACACTTTCATCAAGCAGTGGCACAGGTAAGTCTGCATTTTTCAAGAAAACTATGATTGTTATTCAGGACAATGCTCCAATGCAAACACTGAAGTATTCAGCTGCATGGCTAGCCAGTAATGGCCTTAAAGGGGTACTCTCACCTCAGACAATGGGGGCATATCGCTAGGATATCTCACCAAACCCCCCCCACCCCCTCCCCCATTGTCTGACAGGTGCGGGTCCCACCTCTGGGACCTGTACCCATCTCAAAAACAAACAACACGAGGCTCGTAAAGTGGTGGTGCTTGGCTATTTTCAGCAGCCCCATAGAAATTAATGGAGGGCAGCCGCGCATGCGTGGTGCCCCTTCCGGGTCTTTGCCGGCTCCATTTACGAGACATATGCGGTGCCCACCAATGGGGGCTTATCCTAGCGATATGCCCCCATTGTCCGAGATGAAACCGTTTGGATTGACTAACTGTACTGTAGTTGTTCAGTAATAAAATTAAAAAAACTCTAAAACTCTTCATTCACTACTTTGAGAACTGGTGTTGGTACTTGTGATGCTTCGCGATCTCGACAATACCGATTACCGAAGAAATCGCCAATGCATCCTGTTTTAAAATTACAGAATCACAAGAGCCTTCTCATTCACACAAAGAGTTAAAACTTTCTCAACCCAGAAGTTAATTCACCTTTCCAGCTATAGCTCACAGAGCAGAGGTAAAATTAGCAAGTCCTTGCCAAAAGATTCTTCTTGGCCCTAGGAGCACCCCCTGCCAGGTTAAGTATCCATCAATCTGATAATTATCTTGATAAAACCCCGTAAAAGTGCCCTCTGTCTCTTAACACCCCTAAGCCTGGTCAGAAACTTCAAGAAAGAAGGACAGATCCTTATCACGCAGTTGGTTGGTACAAGAAGGAAGATTACCTCCAATCCATAGATTGCATATTTTTCCCATATTATCTTCATATTTCATGGGTTAGGAAAATAGGAAATGAACAATCTCTTCAGAAATTGTTGGAGTTATGATTAAAACACACCTTCCAGGAAATCCGCAAGCAAAACGGAAATTCCCGCTTTGAGATATAAAGGTTCTCAGGCACGCTGTATTGTCTTCCAGTTATATTGGGTATCAGATGATTCATAAAGTTCTACTGATTATAAATATGAATTCTATTACTTAATTTGAACCACGGGTACGAAGAAACTGGCAAAGCAAGAATTCTGCCAGATTCTCTCTCTCTGGAACTGCCCCCTGTTCCAATTACACAAGGCTGAACTTGTGCGTGTCAAATCCACTCCCCGCTACAGAGTGGGTAAAAACACAGTGACACACTCAGGTCTGGTGGTCCTTCATCTACCCTCTGAAGTCGAATAACATCATGAACACCCGCTGGACACGGGCACCCCGCCATCTTGGATTATTCCTTGCAAAGACTGTGGTTTACTGGACTATACCACGGTAATTTTGAACTTACAGACATCCCATTCATTTTCATCTCTTACTTATTTCTATCCAAACAATCTGTTCGACTGGCAGGTATATTTATCTGTCAGTTTTAATGTATATTTCTGTGTATAGCTTTTATAATAAAACTAACGATTTACTCGTTCCAGTTTTGCCCTTGTTACCTGATTTAGTCTATGCTAAGAACTCCGTCTTCAGAAGAAACATACTGTTAAACAGAGTGGGTTGAGACAGCACCATCAAAGGTCTTTAGAACAAAAAAGTCCTTTTAGTGGCGGTGCAGAGCGATGTCAGGTCCAGACCTAGGAACCCCCAGCGTATTCAGATTAGAAGATGATCACAGCACTCCAACGTCTTGTAGTAAAACTTCTTTATTCCACTTCAGAAAAGCGACGTTTCTACTTACTTGAAGTCTTTATCAAGCAAGTCTTGATAAAGACGTCAAGTAAGTCGAAACGTTGCTTTTCTGAGGTGGAATAAAGAAGTTTTACTACAAGACGTTGGAGTGCTGTGATCATCTTCTAATCAGAAGAAACATACTATCGCATTGTCTTATTTTTTGTTGATTTATTAGCTAAGTCGCAAATAACCGCTTCTTTCCTTGAGAAATAGCTAGCCGATTCAATACGAATTCAATACGCCCCGATTCAATACGAATAGTGTTGGCAGCAAAGTTATTTGATTTCCAGCGCGAAATCAATAATTTTATTTTAACCGATTGTACAAACAATCACGATTGCAAAGAAAAAGGGGTCAGTCAGCACATCCCAATGCGCACGATTGTAGCATGTATGGGCACACCTAACAATCTTAAACATTTACCGTGCTCATGGTGGATTCGCCTCCACAAGCCTATAGTGGACGAGACCGGCGGGTGCTTGTCACATTGGTGGCAGCAGTGGGATAGCAGAACCCAAAACCAGGCAGAAGTTAGCTTTTGGGAGATCAGAGCACAAAGAACTGACAAATGCAGTTTTTTCAATCAGAACAATAGGACAGTGGTTACTTAGTATCCTGTCCTGCAGAACTTGAGTTCTGGGCGAAAAACGGTACACATTGATAGCGGATAGATTGGTATACATTTTCCCACCTTTTCTTTTCTATATCCTATTCTTTTACTTTTCTCTTCTGAACGTCTGATTCAGTTCGGAATTACAAAAGTTGGTCTCCCGCCGACTTACAAGTCACAAGTTACTTTCACACTTGCGGCAGAGGAATCCGGCAATCTGTGTTGAAACGGACAGCATTTGTAGACAGATCCGGATCCATCCCACAAACGCATTGCAAGAACAGATCCGTCTCTCTAGTTGTCATCCGGAGAAACAGATCCGTTATGTATTTTTTGCGCAGACCGGAAGAACAGATCCATCAAAGCGGTATTTTTAATGTCCTCCCAAGCAGGACTCCCTGACCAATACTTGGTACTGTAAAACCCTTTGGGGGAAATAGGGAGACGGGGACACTTTACCTGCTATTTCTACCGTACCCAACGCATCTAGGCAGGAGGTATCATATTCAAATGTGCAAGCAACTGAATGTCATTTGCCCTTTTCTGCACCTATTATTGTTGATTAGATTAGAATGAATGTGTCAGTGTTAACAATTGTGATATAAATGATGCTGTACCTGTTTTGGCCATTACACGTGCTATGGCCAGTCGCCTGAACTCAAAACCAACAAAAGGGACCCCCCTCGGGGGATTCTGACCTTCAGGCGGATGACAATAATGCAAGAAATAATAATGTGATATTAATGATTGTGTAACTGCGCTGGCAGACACTTTGTGTCGCCAGTAACCTGGGCTCAGATGTGGCTGCGGGGACAGAACCAACCATCCCTCTATCCGCAACTGACCCCAGCGTTGAAGGTAACTCTCAGCAGCTGACTTTATATGTGACCGGTCAACTGGAGGAGACCTGTGGCACTGCATTCGTGGAGACCTTGAGGAGTGACCACAGTTTGGAGATGCTTAGGGCTCGAGCAAGCCAGCCTCCATGCGAGGGCACTCCATATAAAGTCTATTGGGAGAACGACCGACTGTACTGAGAAGCTGTACAGCCTACAAAAGGTGACGCAGGTGAGAAAACAAGACAGCTGGTAGTCCCTAGGGAATTTTGGGCACAAGTACCCAAAGCAGCCCACACATTCCACTAGCAGGACATTTAGGTATTAGAAAGACCCACAAACGTGTTCAGAACCATTTTTACTGGCCCACGATGGGAAAGGACATTTCCAATTACTGCCGATCGTGTGCCACTTTTGCCAGAGAGTTAAGAAGCCTGGGCATACCCGCAAAGCTCCTTTGCAGCCACTGCCAGTAATCACAGAGCCCTTCCAGAGGGTGGCAGTGGATATAATTAGCCCCCTCCCCATTGCTAGCAGTTCTGGCAAGTGCTAAATCTTAACAGTCGTGGACTATGCCACCCGTTATCCAGAGGCGGTAGCACTCTCTTCACTTAGGTCTGCCACGGTGGCCTTAAATCGGGATTTTCTCTTGTGTGGGGTTCCCCGCCGAGATGATCTCTGATCAGGACTCCTGCTTCATGTCAGAGCTAATGGAAGCCCTCTGTGAGAAGATGCAAATTAAGCACACCACTTCCAGCCCATATCATCCCCAAACCAACAGTCTGTGCGAACAATTCAATGGAATGTTAAAGCAAATGCAGCCAACGTTCATAGAATCGCAGGGGAAGGACTTGGAGTGGAACCTGCCTCATTTGCTGTTCGCTTACAGAGATGTGCCACAGGAGTCCACTGGGTTTTTGCCCTTTGAACTCCTATATTGACGAGACGTCCGAGGACCCTTAAAACGGATTCGGTAGACCTGGGAAGGAAAAGGTGACCCCTCAGAAGTCTCCATGGTTAATTATGTCCAAAATTTTCGGGGCAAGATGGAGTCCCTCAGGGCCATGACGACAAAAAAAACTCAAAGGCACAGGCCAAGCAAAAGACCTGGTATGACCAAAACGCCAGAGATCGGTCATACAAAGCAGATCAGAAGGTATACGCCCTACTCCCTGTCAGGCAGAACAAATTGCAGGCCGCCTGGGAGGGGCCATACAACATTCTGAAACAGGTGAACCCAGTCAATTGCCTAGTGAGTCTGGGGGGGGTGACAGAAAATGTTCCACAAGAACATGTTAAACGCACATGAGGAGAGAGAGCAGTATATATTAGCAGTGTGTAGTCAGCTAGAACCAGTAGAGCCAGAACCGCTGATAGACCTGCTAGCAGAGCTACAAGTGGCAGAGGATTGGAACATCAACCCCCACCTCTCGTACCCACAGCAACTTCAGCTCACCGCACTTGTGAGTGCGCAAAGCGCCACATTCTCAGGACTCCCTGGCCAAACCAACCTAGCAGCTCACCGAGTTGACACAGGGACCCACAAGCCCTTACGGTAGGTCCCCTATTGCACCTCACCCAAAGTTCCCAAAAAGGAAAAGACGACCCGTTCTGTGCTGACTATCGGAGACTGAATGACCTCACCACAACCAATGAGTATCCCATGCCTTGAATTGATAAATTGCTGGATCAGCTGGCATCCGCCAGCTATCTGACAATCATGGACTTGAGCCGTGGGTACTGGCAGATGCCGCTCGCGCCGCATTCATCACCTCTTTTGGCCTCTAAGAGTTTACTCGTATGCCCTTTTGGATGAAGAATGTGCCTGCCACCTTTCAGCGGGCAACGAATGAACTGCTGGAAGGAACGCAAGGTTACGCAGTAGCCTACCTGGACGACATCGCTGTATTCAGTCCAACCTGGGAAGATCACCTTGACCATTTGTCACAGGTATTGGGACTGTCCGCTGCCAATCTGACCGTTAAGCCCAACAAATGTCAGATTGCCATGACAGGGGTTCAGTCCCTAGGACACAGAGTAGGCAGCCAGACCCTGAAGGTAAATGCCATTGTGGCATGGCCACAGGCTATCACCAAAAAACAAATACAGGCTTTTCTGGGTATGGCAGAATACTATAGGAAGTTTGTTTCATCCGATAGTACTCTGGCTAAACCACTGACAGATGCAACAGGTAAAAAACAACCCAACAAAGTCACGTCGAACCCAGAACTAGAAGAGGCAAGAACTGCCCCCTGTTCCAATTACACAAGGCTAGAAGAGAGTGGGTAAAAACATCCACACAGAGTGGGTAAAAACACAGTGACCCACTCAGGTCTGGTGGTCCTTCATCTACCCCAGGGCTTGACAAATTTCCTTGGAGCCAGCTAAAAAAGTTAGGAGCCAGGCGGAGCCGCGTCATAAAGCCCCCAATAGATGCCCCCATAGAGCTCCCCCCCCCCACTACTCCATAGAGCCCCCCAATAATGCATGCCAGTACATAGGGCCCCCCGTAGATGCCCCCATAGTGTTCCTTCCCCTGTTCTCCATAGTGCCCCCCATAATGTGCGAGTATATAGGGCCCCCCATAATGGTTCCCCTCTTCAATTGGTTATATGACACATCAGATGCTGCCAGCGTCTAAGTGATCGCCACTTGCGGCCGCCATGACATGTGGAAACCCTTGCAAGGATTACAGGGTCCGGAGGGGAGGGCAGAGGGGTCAGGAGGGGAGGGCAGAGGGGTCCGGAGGGCACAAACACAGCGGGCACCATGACATTTTACTGAGCACTACAACCCCCAGGTGGCGCTCAGCCTCTGCAGTCCCCGCGTCACTAGCACACCCATCTACAACGCCCAGCTCTTTCCCCCTCTTGTCATTCACTTTTCCCCCTTGTCATTCTCCCCCCCCCCCCTTGTCATTCACTTTCCCCCCCTTATCATTCATTCCCCCCCCCCCCTTGTCATTCACTTTCTCTCCCCCCCCCCCCCCTTGTCATTCACTTTCCCCCTTGTAATTATCTTTCCCCCTCTTGTCATTTTCTCCCCTCCCTCCCCTGCCTCTAGTGTAGCGTGGCCGAGCCCTGTATGGTCCCACCGGTACAGGAGCTTTAGTTTCCTGTACCCGGGCGGACTGATAGGAAGTGCACACTGTGTGCGCACTTCTTGTCAGTCGGCAGGTTACAGGAGACAGATGCTCCCTGTACCGCGGACCATACAGGGCTCGGCCACGTTACAATGAGGGACTGACAGGAGGGAGCGCTGAGCACTTCCCTCTTGTCAGTCCCTCTCTTCATGCTGCGCCTGGGAGGTGCGCCCTCATGGACACGTCAGCCCAGCAGTGCTGCAGCCGCCTCAGGCTCTATATAGAGCGCTCGGGCAGCTGCAGCATGAAGGGGGCCGGCGCTCCTAGTCCGCGCCGGCCCTGCGCCCTGGCACCCGAGAGAACGGGCTGACAAATACCCAGGCCGAGGGCTGACAAATACCCATTTGTCGAGCCCTGATCTACCCTCTAAAGTCGAATAACATCACGACTGCTCGTTGGAAACGGGCACCCTGCCATCTTGGATTATTCCTTGCAAAGACTGTCTTTTAATGGACTCTACCACGGTAATTTTTAACTTAGACATGCCATTCATTTTCATCTCTTATTTTTTTCTATCCAACCAATCTGTTCGACTGGCAGGTACATTTATCTGTCAGTTTTAATGTATATAAATTTTGGTGTATAGCTTTTATATAAAATTAACGATTTAATCGTTCTAGTTTTGTCCTTGTTACCTGATTATTTGGTCTATGCTAAGAACTCTGTCCTCAGAAGAGACATACTACCTCATTGTCTTATTTTTTGTTGATTTATTAGCTAGGTTGCAAATAACCGTTTCTTCCCTTTAGGAATAGCTAGCTGGGGTCTCTTCGCCCCGATTCAATACGAAGAGTGTTGGCAGCAAAGTTATTTGATTTCCAGCTCGAAATTGATAATTTTATTTCAACCGATTCATCACGATTGTACCATGTATGGGTACACCAACCAATCTTAATTTACCGTGCTCATGGTGGATTCGCCTCCAGAAGTCTCTAGTGGACAGGACCTGGATGGCAACTGTGGCATAGTACGACGGGATTGGCGGGTGGTTGTCACAGTCCTGTGTGTGCCTGCACCATGCATGATGGCAGAAGGTACTCTCCAGCCTTCCTGTTAACTCTCATTAGTACCAAGGGAGAACCCGCTTTCATCACTGAACACTACTGTTTGCCATTGCTGGTCCTGCTGCAGAACCCCAAAAAAGGATGCCCCACCTTGGTTGTGCGATCATTGATCAAGCACCACTAGCAGTTTATCTCCACTCAACTGCATTAAGTTTTCGATTAGTTTTTTCGTTTTTCAGGTAATGTATATACTGCTATTTAGTTCAGCAACTTTACAGCCTTTATATGATGCCAAAGTCTATGACACCATGCTCAAAGCACTGAAGCCGCCTGCTGCCAAAAACACAGACCGTACATCTGTTTATAGAGAGACAGCACAAACATGGCATAAAGTAGAGCAAAAGCAGCTATGTAAACAATCTTGTTCATTCTCGGCTTTAATAATTAAGCTTATTGCACAATATTAATTTTATCCTTTGGAGAAGTTTGTCATTAAGAGGAATATTTCGGCTTCAGAAGGATTATTCATTTAATGTGCTCAAAACTAGGATAGTTTTCTAATTAAAAAGGCAGCAAAGCCCGAAGATGCCTGTTGCCACCAGCCATGTTATCATTCCAAAAGATTACGAGAATTCCCTCAAGCCCAATTTTACGCCTTGGTTGAACACAAGTTCTAGAGTCATTAATAAGCGGGTGAATATATGTGCTTAGGTCACACTGCCGCTCATTTCACACATAAAGAAGAGAATAAAGATAATAACTAATTTTCCATTACTAAATAATTGATATGTTCCATTACACTATGTAGCGTGAAGACAATGAATGATCTAGTGGGTCTTCAATATACCCCGCCATCATAATAATAAAAAATAAAAAACCACACACAACACCACACACTGGATTACACTTACCGGTAATTCCGTTTTCACAAGTCTTCCACACGATCGTATGGCTTTTTCAGTATTTTGCTGTCCGCAAAAAATACGTATGATGTCCGTGTGCATTCCGTTTTTGTGGAACGGAACAGCTGGCCCCTGATAGAACATGTCCTATTATTGTCCGCATAACGGACAAGGGTAGTACTGTTCTATCTTTTAAAGGAACGAAAATATGGAAACGGAAGGCATACGGTCAGTATCTTCCGGTTTTCTTTGACCCACTCAGAACACAAAAAAAGGAACAGTGATGGAAAAGAAAAACGTTTGTGTGCAAGAGGCCCTATGCTGAGGGCCGATCCTTCTCCCAGCAGGAAGGGACAAAGATAAGAAATAAGATCCTCCTCCAGCTTCCTCTCGGTGTCTTACTAGAACCAGTCATCCTAACAGAATCTGTAGCACCAACATTCCCTACACACACCATGAGGACTCATGAAAAAGAGAATGCCAGGTAAGTGTAAATCCGTTTTTCTGTGTAGTCCACCACGATGACAAGCTGAGATCTACATGATTAACACATTTAGGGTGGACCACCGCATGCAGGACTTTCCTAACAAAAGATACACTGTAAATCCTGCTTCAAATTTATCTATCCTATAATGTTTAATAAATGTCCAACCAAGTCACAGCCCTACAAATCTGTTCAATGGAAGCACCGACAAGAGGCTGACACTAAACTGGAAAATCTAGATTACTTACCGGTAATCTTTTTTCTTTGAGCCTATGACAGCACCCATGGAGAGAGACCGCATCCTAATCCAGGACAGGAAACAGGAACCAGGAAAAAACCGACCTCCCATAAAAGAGGCTCCACCTTCTATTACACCAGTCCTTTTCCAAGAACTAAGAACAGAACCGATACATACAACCATACACTCCCACCACCAAACTTAATCAACTATGTGATATAAATATATACCTATATTTTTTATTTTTTATTATTTTTTTTTATTTGTTATTTTTTTTATAGGAATTTGCAAATGGCGATAAGAAATTTAAGTCTTATCGCCATTTGCGACTTGTCCCACCGCTGCGCTGCAGCTTTAAGAAAAAAAAAACTTCAGCAGACGCACCACGCAGCGGCACACGGCACAGGCAGCGCAGCCTGAAATAACCAATAGCAAAGCTCCATACAGTAAGGAGCTTTGCTATTGGTTAGTTTGGGCGTGCGCCGGAGCCATACAGCGCTCTGCACCAGAGAAAGCCGGCGGGAGATAAAAGGAGGAGGGGCCGGCTGGGTGTCTGAAGGAAGGAGTGCCGGGCGCGCTGAGGAGCCGAAGCATCAAGATGGGGCCGCAGACGAAGGAGACAGAGCAAGGTGTTGTGTATCCATGTATGTAATGTATGTAGTGGAGTGTGTGATCATCACATACATCATACAGTACACATTTATACATCACACACTGCACCACATACATCACACACTGCACTACACACATCATACACTGCACTACACACATCACACACTGCACTACATACATCATACACATGTATACATCACACATCACTACACACATCTCACACTGATGTATGTAGTGCAGTGATGTATGTGTTGCAGTGTGTAGTAAATACACAGCAGGCTATTATAGCCAAGTGATAACGTACAGGGAGGTTCCGCCATATTGGACTGGACTTTATCACTTTGCTATAATTCCTTCATGTTATTAGACCGGTAATGGTTCCCTGCACACCCCCCTCCTAGGCCCTGTTCACACCACCACTATTTATTTCTGTTGTTCTGCTCCGTTTGATGAGCAGAACAATGAAAATAATGGAAGTGTTGGATTTTTGTCATACAATTAACATATACAAAAGAAAAACGTATGTTGACGGCCGCCTCAGACAGATGCAATACTGTGGCATCCATCCAATAGAGTTCCATTGTACAAAAAAACATATATGCTAATTTATAAGTTTTTTTTGCAGAATGGGAGATCGTAGTGTACCACGTCTTCCCATCCTGTAAAGTCCAAAAAAATTATACACTTTTTGTACAATGGAACGCTATGGTGAGGGGTGCCGCAGTATGGCATCTGTCTGAGGCGTCCGTTATGTTTCGGTCATAGTATAATATAACATATGACCGAAACATAATGTGAACCCGTGTGTGACTGTGGCATCAGTGTTCGGTCAGTGATTTCCATCAGTGATTTGTGAGCCAAAACCAGTTGCGGCTGTAAACACAGAACTGGTGCAGATCTTTCCCTTATACCTTATGTCTATGGAGGCTTCAATCCTGATTTTGGCTCACAATCACTGATGGAAATCACTGACCAAACACTGACGTGTTAATGAGGCAATTTTTTCTATCATGAATATATATCTATTTAAATTTGGCGACTAAAAATTTTATTTGGCTCCTAAATTTTTTAGTTTAGGAGCCAATGGCTCCTAGGTAATTTTTTTAGTCTGGAGCCCTGACCCTCTTCCGACTCGCCAGGAGCGTGGAGATCACACTGTCAGAAAAGCCCTTGCTTCTCAGGATCTCCCTCTCAAAAGCCAGGCAGTCAGATGGAGCGGCCCGACTTCCGGATGTAGAATTGGTCCCTGAGACAGTAGTCCCGGATATACTGGTAGAATCCAGGAGTCGGCTATTGACATCACTCTGAGTTCTGAAAACCAAACCCTCCTAGGCCAAAAGGGGGCTATGACTATGAGCTAAGGAAGGAGTTTTAAGGGGGGGGAAAGGCATAGAGGAGACCTGACTTCCACGACTGGGCTAAGGCATCTAGCGCTTTTGGATGATCCCCCGGGAAAGGGAATAAAATTCCTCCACCTTCCTGTTTAGTCTGGTGGCAAAAAAATGTCTATAACAGGGAGGCCCCAGAGGTCTACGATCTTGTTGAAAATCTCCTGATCCAAGGACCACTCGTTCTGACTGAGATGGTGCCAACTCAGGAAGTCCACCTCCGTATTCGCTGTCCCTTTCAGATGAACAGCTGAAAGGGAGGAGAGAGAGACTTCTGCTAAACTGAATATTTGACTTGCCAGGTCCATCAGACTTGGAGATCGGGTACCCCCCTGCCTGTTGATATAGGCCACTGCCGTCATATTGTCGGAGTACACCTTCACATCCTTGCCCCTCAGGGAAGGAAGACCTTGGGAAAGAGCCATACTGATGGCCTTCAGCTCCCTGTAGTTCTGAGATTGTGCACTGGTCTCTGCGTCCCATGTCGCCTGCAACAAAAGATCCTGAAGATGAGCACCCCACCCGGAGGGACTGACATCCGTAGTTAGAGCTACCGGGCCCTCTCTCCTCCAGGGAATTCCTTTCTGTAGATTCGGGAGACACAACCACCATTCCAGAGAGAGAGAGTGAACTGCGGGGAGAGCAGGAACTCCTGGTCCAGAGAAGAGAGGCATCTGTCCCACGTCTCCAGGATCTGGAGCTGAAGATGTCTTGAGTGGAACTGCGCCCACTCTATTCCTGGAATGGAAGCCGTCATCAAGCCTAAAACGGACATGGCCCTTCTTAGAGAGACCTTTCGGGCAGCTAGAAGAAACTGAACCTCTGAGATGAGCTGCTGAGCTTTGTGTAGGGGCAGAAGGCATTTCTGTAACAAAGAATTTAGGGTCATGCCGAGAAATCCGCACACCTGGCTTGGGAGGAGGCTGGATTTCTCTATGTTTAACTCCCAACCAAGCTTGTGAAGGACCTCTCTGAACCAGGAAATTTGGGATCTCAGGGCAGGACGACTCTGGGCTATCAGAAGGAAATCGTCCAGGTAGGGAATGATCAGCACATCCCTCTCTCTCACATGGGCCATCATTTCCGCCACTATTTTCGTAAATACCCTCGGAGCCTGAGATAACCCAAAGGGAAGAGCTTGGAACTGGTCATGAAGGATCCTGTCTCCCATGCGTACCACTACTCTGAGAAATTTCTGATGCAAGGGATGAATGGGCACATGGTAATATGCGTCTTTCAAATCTTTCGTGGCCATAAAGCAACCTGGGAAAAGATGATTCACTGCTGATACCAAGGTTTCCATTCGAAATTTCTCGTACACCAAGTAGCGATTGAGACACTTCAGATTTATTATTGTGCGGAATTAACCATTTGCTTTTCTCACAAGAAACAGAGTCAAATAAAACCCCCTTGTCTCCTCTGACCTGGGAATGGGGACCAGAACCCCCTTCTCTAACAGGGAGAGTACCTCTGCAACAATGGTGGATTGCCTCTGGGGGTCTGCTCGGAAATCTGTCACCACAAACTTTTCTCCCGATTGACTTAAAAATTTTAGCTTCATGCCCTCCCGTACTATTGACAAAATCCAGGGACTGTTGGAGATTTTCTGCCATTGGTCGAAAAACTATGACAGACGACCCCCCACAGGCCTGGCGTCATTGGGATTTTTTCTTAGAGGCCTCTGAACGGGAAAAAAGAAACCCTTTAGATCTACCGTTGGTCTGAGCATACTGTCGGGATCTGTCCCTCCCCCTAAAGGAATCCCTGCTAAAACTACGACGAGGGGTCTTTTTAGGGGGCAGGCTGGTAGACTGAAACCCCTTCTTCTCATCCAAGGCCTTCTCGAGGAGGTCATCTAATACCAGACCAAACAGAAATTCGCCTTGACAAGGGATGCCACATAACTTAGCCTTAGAGGAAGCATCCCCGTTCCAGTTTTTTAACCAGACAGCCCTACGGGCGGAGTTAGACAGGGCCGAAGCTCTGGCCGCCAGCCTAAGGGAATCCACAGAAGCATCAGCCAAAAAATCTAGCCCACTAAAAAAGGCGGGAAAAGAGCACAAAAGCTGGTCTCTAGGTGACCCCCCTCTAATATGCTCCTCGAGCTTCTTCAGCCAGGCCTTAAGGGATCTGGTTACAGAGGTGGCAGCAATGGCTGGTTTAAAGGAGGCGGCTGATGCCTCCCAACACTTTTTCAAATAAATATCTGCCCTCTTATCCATGGGATCTTTCAATGTACCCCCATCATCAAAGGGCAGGGCCGATTTCTTAGATATCTTGGCTACTGGCGCATCTAATTTTGGGGCTCTGTCCCAGGGGGCTAAAGTCTCCGCGTCAAAGGGGTATTTCAGCTTAACTGCCGAAGGAATAAAAAACTTTCTATCGGGCTTATCCCATTCCCGTTTAATCGTAGCCTGGACATTCTCATGGACATCAAAAACTCTTTTCTTTCTAGGGCCGAGTCCCTCAAACATAGAGTCTCTCAGGGATAAGGGCAGCTTGGGATCTTCCAGCACCATAGTAGCCCGCACCATTTTCAAAAGCAAATTAATATTCTCTGGTTGAAACAACAGCTTCCCGCTTGCCTCTTCTTCAGTAGAGTCCCCTGACGACCCGCATTCACCTTCCTCCTCCAATTCAGACAACACCTCCCTGTCACTAGAGGGGGGATGGGATGTAGTGGCCTTAACAGAGGAGCTCGGGCGAGACTTTAATAACACGCTGACAGACTCCTTAACCTCATCCCGGATAAGCTGCTTAATGCTGCCCATGAAAGACGGAGCCTCCTCCTCCAATAACTTGGTAACACAGGATTCACAGGCAGACTTAACCCAAGCAGAAGGCATTCTCTTTTTACATAATGGGCAAGACCTGCCCGTTGAGCTGGAACTCTTCTTTGCCTCCTTAGGTATCTAGGCAAAGAAGACATCCCTGTAAGCAGGAGGCAAGATCATATTAGGGGATCACCCCTCTTACCCCACCAGGTACCGGCGTCTCAATGCAGGTATCAGCTGAATCGGTGCGCTGGGGCTGCTCCATGTTCATACAACACCACAGGCAAAACAATGGAGGAAACTGCCAGTAGCTTCTCCGGCCGGCAGACTGAGCTGGCTGGGCATTTCAGCGTCGGCGCGCACAGCCGGCTCCTCCCACTTCCGGCCAACTCCAGCCGTTGCCCGGAAGTGCGTCAGAACGCACAGAGTCGCACCGGAAGTGCGTCACACCGGAGCACAGGACCGCACCGGAAGTGCGGCCTAGCCGGCCAGGCATGCGGCACGGCCGCAGAGGCCCGCAGCGCAGGGGGATGCAGAGAGCAGCGGCAGGCTCCACAACCCCCCACAACCGAGGAGAAGCGGAACAGGAGGAGGTGAAAGAGGCCCAGTCTTGCAGCGGCTCCCACAGGAGGCTGACGCCGCACGGGTAGGCCCTCCTAACATAATAACACAAACCGGGGCGCCTGCAGCTCCCTTCAAGATTATTCCCTCAGGACAGGAAACAAAACTTGTGTAATAGAAGGTGAAGCCTCTTTTATGGGAGGTCAGTTTTTTCCTGGTTCCTGTTTCCTGTCCTGGATTAGGAGGCAGTTTCTCTCCATGGGTGATGTCATAAGGCGAAAGGATAAAAAGGGCCTTCAAATTAATTGGGGAACCTTTATCTGTCACTTTGTGGGCTTCGCAAATAACCAGTCTAGTCCATGAAGTTAGCAAACATTTGGAAGCTCTGAACCCTTTCCTCGGACCCTGGAATTTACCAAAGAGATAGTCAGACTTCCTCAACAGTCTGGAAGCTTACAGATACTGCAACGCTCAACATCTAACATCAAGCTTATTAAAGGTCTTTTCATTTTTTGATCTAGGATTTTCAGAAAAGGTAGAAAGATCTCTTGACTAAGAAAATCGAAAACCACTTTGGGTAAAAGTGTATGGTCATACTTCAGTACTAACCTGTCATCGGAAACCTTTAGAAATAGTTCTCCAATTCTCAGAGCCTGAATTTCACCTACTGTATGGACAGAGATGATGGCAATCAAAAGAATCATAAATAAATTCTAAAAAAGGTACTAAATTTTGATTACGAGGGAGAACAAAAGCTCTAAGCCTAGACCACAACCTCTCAGCTCCCTTCAGGAATCGCATAACCCATGGATGATATACAATTTTATTAACATATACTAACTCAAGGCTGAAACCTGAACTCTCAGATTGCTATGGAGTAACCACTTGTTAAAAACAGCCTGCAAAAACTTTAACCTGTAGGATACCAGCACCGTACATGTACAGCGCAAAAATGGGGGACAAAAATACCAGCGCCCTACATGTACGGCACTTTGTACACCAGGTCTCTGAGCGAAATCGCAGCTCCGGATCATTCATGGTGCTTTAGTGGGGTGGTACATGACTTGTACAGGGGTGACTAGGGTTGTTTCGGGTATCGAACTTTCGATACCCAATCGATACTTTTCTCTGGTATCGCACTCGATACCAGGAAAAGTATTTTATCGATACTGGGCTGCACTACTGCACAGCCCAGTATAGGAGAGCATGGCTGCGCCGCTCTCAGCGCGGCCATGTTCTCCTCGGCAGCACAGGGAGAAGGAGGCAGTCTCTCCCTCCCCCTGTGCTGCCGCTTCAACCAATAGAGGGAGAGGGGGCGGAGCGGGGGCGGAGCTGGGGGACGGGAGCACTGGCCAGCAATGCCGAGTACAGTTTCTTATATAAATGCAGGCAGAAGACACAGCCTGCCAGCACCTGCCTGTGACCGAGCGCTGCGATCAGAGGCTACTAACCCCTCAGGTGTGGCACCTGAGGGGTTAATAGCCTCTGATCGCAGCGCTCGGTCACAGGCAGGTGCCGGCAGCCTGTGCCTTCTGCCTGCATTTATATAAGAACGTAATTAGGCTGGCCAGTGCTCCGCCCCTCCCTAGTATTAAAACATTGGTGGGCAGTGGGCAGTGTGCCCCCCTTCCCCCAGTAATAAAATCATTGGTGGCAGTGGCCACAGGGTCCCCTCACCTCCTCCTCATTGGTGGCAGTGATCGGAGCCCCAGCACTGTAATGCGCTGGCTCCGATCGGTTACCATGGTAACCAGGACGCTTCTGAAGTCCTGGCTGCCTTGGTCTGCTCCCTGCTGCTGTGTGCACTGTGCACAGGGCAGCAGGGAGAGGGTGAGATCCTATTCACCCTGATAGAGCTGTATCAGGGGGAATAGGATGAGAAGATCCCAGGTTCTAGCCCCTAAGGGGGAAAATAGTTAATAAATAAACTGTAAAAAAAAAAAAAAAGTTAAAGTACACCAAAATATTAATTATTAATCACCCCCTTTCCCAATTTTACATATAAAATATATAAACAATACATAAATAAAATATTACATATCGCCACGTCTCAAAAGTCCAAACTATTAAAAATCCACTTTTATGCGGTGAACGCCGTAAAAGAAAAAAAGAAAAAGAAAAATGCACGATTCGCCATTTTCTTTTAGTCGTCTTGTCCCCACAAAAAAGTAGGATAGGACTGTTGTATTATGAGCCGGCGGTTTCATAAAATGTGGAATGCACACGGATTTTTTTGGCGTTTTTATTTTTTTCGCGTGGTATCGAGTATCGCAATACTTTTTTATGGTATCGATACCGAATCAAAATTTTGGTACCGAAACAACTCTAGGGGTGACTGGTGCTGAACAAGTCCGCACCTGTCTCCACCGAGCTCAGGCAGGGGACACCAATTTTTGGTGTCCCCTGCCAGCGCTGCGATAGGCTGGAATAACGCTTCAGCCAATGGCAGCACTATAGCTGCACCAGAAAGGGCTGAACTTCCTTGCATGCAGCCATTCTAGCTGGTGACTGTGTGCAGAGGGGTTCTGTCCTTTTCTGTGCTGCTATTGGCTTGCTGGGACTTGTAGTGCGCCACCAAAGCGACTTAACCCTTTCCCGCCGAATTGCTGCTTTGATTTTTTTTCTTTTTCATTTGCAGCTGTTCCAGATCCCTAAACCAACCTCCAACCGTGTCCCTTTAGCCCCCCAACCCCTATTTGTATGGACACCATTTGATCCGTGCACTTTTTGGAACTTTTTTTTTTTCCCCACAATTTTCCTGCTCTGCAACACTTTTTCTGCGTGCAAGCAGTGACCGCCAAGTGCTGTTCAGTGCATACCTGCCTGGGGATTATCGCACCTTTGTTTTTCAACATTTGTGCTGATTTTTTGCCAATTTTTCAATTTTTTTGTTCAAAAAGAAGAAATTGTAGTTAGGGGTTTATATATATATATATATATATATATATATATATTTTTTTTTTTTTTGAGTTTTGTTTTTTTACATTTTTTGTGTGTGAAAAAAGAACTGCAGTTAATGGTATAATATATGGTTTTCAGTTAGTGTCAGTTTAGGTTTTTGCACGAACGCACCATCTGCGTACGTGCATTTTGCAACCACTAAGCACTAATCAGTAGTGTCCATTACTGATCGCGTCTGCTCAGTTTGCACTGCAGTTTTTTGTTTTTTTTGTGCAGAAGACTTTTTTTTGCAGAAAATACTTTTTTTATATATTTTTTTCTCCTTAATTTCATTTCAAATTTATAACAAGTCCGTTCACGTGTGAAAACACTACATACACACCCCTCAAACTAAATAAAGATTTACACATTTCACACGTCACACCCAAATAAAATAAAAATGGTCCGTCAACCCCAACGAGTATACTCAGCTGAAGAGTATACTTGGAAGTAGGGGTGGGCGATATGGCCTAAAATTTATATTGCGATATAATATGAAGCATGTGCGATATGCAATATACATTTTCTATATTGGAGGGAGGGTTGTTAAACTTTTTTTTTTTTTTTTTTTCCTTAAACTTTTTATTTAATAACTATTTAGCCTCCTTAGGGGCTAGAACCCTTGTCCTATTCACCCTGATAGATCTCTGTCAGGGTAAATAGGACTTGACAATGACCCTGCTGTGCTCTGTGCACACAGCAGCAGGGAGCTGACCATAGCAGCCAGAACATCAGTAGTGTCCTGGCTGCCATAGTAACCAATCGGAGCCCTAGCATTACACTAGCCCCACTGTGCCACCAATGAGTAAATAGAAACGTAGCCTGCATGTGCCGGCCATATACCATACTGGGCCTCTGTGACTGCACTCTGCGGTCCATCGCAATTAACCCCTCAGGTTCTGAGGGGTTAATTGCGGCGGATCGCAGCAGGCAGTCATAGAAGCTGGGTATGGGATATGGCTTGCACATACAGGCCTATAGGACCTTTCATTAGGTAGCAGCACATAAAGGGCACTTACTATTATATCTGTGCGGGGCTCCGTTTGCCCGCTCTGGCCCCCGTCACATGGTGGGAACACCAGGGAGGAGACATCAGCTTCTCTCCCTGGGCGTTCCTTCTCCATTGCCTGTGACGTTCTGCACTGCCCCGCTCTCATTGGTGGCAGTGGCCACAGTCCCTCCCCTCCTCCTCTCTCATTGGTGACTAAGTGGGGAGGGAGGGACTCCATCCTTCTCCACTGTGCCGGCTCAGGAGAACATGGTATGCGCCGAGAGCGGTGCATACCATGTTCTACCGCAATATGGCGATATAGACGAAATCGATATCGTGGCACAAATTCATTTTGCATATCGTCTATATCGCCATATTGTCCCACCCCTACTTGGAAGCTCTGTATACTTGGAAGCCCTAAACCCTTTCCTCGGATACGGAGTCTGCCAGTGAGGGAGAGGAGGATGCCACTTTCCTCTACTCCTCTACCCCCTCACCATCATCATCCGCTGATGAAGGACCCTCTAGAAGCTGTCCCAGAACAACAGCTGAGGCAGCCCCCCCAGACAGAGTGAGCCCATATGGACCCCACCCCCTTCAAATTATCAGCCCCAAACTCAGGAATTCAGATAGATTGTGCGGGCTTCACAGAAATTGATTTATTTGAAATCTTTTTCTCTGAAGATCTTAAAAATGTGATGGTGGCCCAAACAAATTTATGCGCCCAGCAATTTATTTCCCAGAAGCCCACAACGGACCCCAGTGAATGCAGCAGTGATGATGACCTTTTGGGGCTCTTGCTGCATATGGGCGTAGTAAAAAAAAAAACAAAGATTAATCAGTATTGGAGAGCGGATGTCTGGTACCACACTTCAATTTACAGTAATACCTTTACCCAAAATTTTAAATGCTGATGAATAAATGACTTACAGTGCCTTGCAAAAGTATTCACCCCCCTTGACTTCTTTTGTGTTTTGTTACATTACAGCCTTAAATTCAATGTTTTGTTAATCTGAATTTTATGTGATGGATCAGAACACAATAGTCTAAGTTGGTGAAGTGAAATGAGAAAAATATATAAATAAAACTATTGTTTAAAAATAGAAAGCAGAAAATTGGCATGTACATATGTATTCACCCCCTTTGTTAGGAAGCCCATAAAAAGCTCTGGTGCAACCAATTACCTTCAGAGGTCACATAATTAGTGAAATGTCCACCTGTGTGCAATCTAAGTGTCACATGATCTGTCATTACATATTTACACCTTTTTGAAAGGCCCCAGAGGCTGCAACACCTAAGCAAGAGGCATCACTAACCAAACACTGCCATGAAGACCAAGGAACTCTCCAGACAAGGAAAGGACAATGTTGTTGAGAAGTAAAAGTCAGAGTTAGGTTATAAAAAAAATATCCAAATCTTTGATGATCCCCAGGAGCACCATCAAATCTATCATAACCAAATGGAAAGAACATGGCACAACAGCAAACCTGCCACGAGACAGCCGCCCACCAAAACTCACGGACCGGGCAAGGAGGGCATTAATCAGAGAGACAGCACAGAACATAAGGTAACCCTGGAGGAGCTGCAGAGTTCCACAGCAGAGACTGGAGTATCTGTACATAGGACGACAATAAGCCGTACGCTCCATAGAGTTGGCCTTTATGGCAGAGTGGCCAGAAGAAAGCCATTACTTTCAGCAAAAAAACTAAAACGCACGTTGCGAGTTTGCGAAAAGGCATGTGGGAGACTGCAAAAAAAGGTGCTCTGGTCTGATGAGATTAAAATTTAACTTTTTCGCCAAAGAAAACTTTATATCTGGCTCAAACCCAACACATCACATCCCCAAAGAACATCATCCCCACAGTAAAACATGGTGGTGGCAGCATCATGCTGTGGGGATGGGACTGGGAAACTGGTCAGAGTTGAGGGAAAGATGGATGGTGCTAAATATAGGGATATTCTTGAGCAAAACCTGTACCACTCTGTGCGTGATTTCAGGCCCAGACGGAGGTTCACCTTCCAGCAGGACACTGACCCCAAACACACTGCTAAAGCAACACTTGAGTGGTTTAAGGGGAAACATGTAAATGTGTTGGAATGGCCTTGTCGAAGCCCAGATCTAAAATCCAATAGAAAATCTGTGGTCAGACTTAAAGATTGCTGTTCACAAGCGCAAACCATCCAACTTGAAGGAGCTGGAGCAGTTTTGCAAGGAGGAATGGGCAAAAATCCCAGTGGTAAGATGTGGAAAGCTGTGGGTCAGACACCTAGGACCCCGCCGATCAGCTGCTTGAAGAGGCACCAGATCTCGCATTAGCAATAAGCCCTTCTCTCAACTGCAGAGGATAGGTCATTAGTTAAAAAACTCTCAGAAGACTCCTTGAAAGCATGGAGTGGGTTATTCCTATGTTTTGCAGAGGGGCGTCTGATGTAATTGGTAAAACTCCATGTATCCCTGCAGCCAGAAGTAGGGCTAGGTGATAGAAACAGCAATATGGCGATATCACCGGTTTTAAATTACCTCTGTATTTTAGTGACGTCATAGGAGCTTGACAGTGCTGACCGCTTCTAAAACGGCTCTGTGTAGGTGTGCACTGACTCATCCCGGCCACAGCGTCCGGCACACATTACACGTCAGTACGTGTCGCAGCGCATGTCGCTTAAGAGGACCCGGTGACGAGGGGCGATACTGGTGAGTGAAAGCACTGTTCACCGCTCACTCCCCAGCCCGAGCCTTATTACATGGTGCGGGACCGAGAGACCAGAAGGAGACATTATATTGTATAAGCCCCATACAGTATAACACCTCCTTGTTGCCCCGTACAATATGTCTCCTTGTGGCTGCCCCCATACAGTATAATGTCTCCTTGTGGCTGCCCCCCATACAGTATAACGTCTCCTTGCGGCTGCCCCCATACAGTATAACGTCTCCTTGCGGCTGCCCCCATACAGTATAACGTCTCCTTGCGGCTGCCCCCACACAGTATAACGTCTCCTTGTGGCCCCCGCCCCACACAGTATAACGTCTCCTTGTGGCCCCCGTCCCCATACAGTATAATGTCTCCTGGCGGCTGCCCCCATACAGTATAACGTCTCCTTGCGGCTGCCCCCATACAGTATAACGTCTCCTTGCGGCTGCCCCCATACAGTATAATGTCTCCTTGCAGCTGCCCCCATACAGTATAATGTCTCCTTGCGGCTGCCCCCATACAGTATAACGTCTCGTTGTGGCTGCCCCCATACAGTATAACGTTTCCTTGTGCCCCCATACAGTATAACACCTCCTTGTTGCCCCGTACAATAGGTCTCCTTGTGGCTGCCCCCATACAGTATAACGTCTCCTTGTGGCTGCCCCCATACAGTATAACGTCTCCTTGTGGCTGCCCCCATACAGTATAATGTCTCCTTGCTGCTGCCCCCATACAGTATAACGTCTCCTTGTGGCTGCCCCCATACAGTATAACGTCTCCTTGTGGCTGCCCCCATACAGTATAACGCCTCCTTGTGGCTGCCCCCATACAGTATAACGCCTCCTTGTGGCTGCCCCCATACAGTATAACGCCTCCTTGTGGCTGCCCCATACAGTATAACGTCTCCTTGCGGCTGCCCCCATACAGTATAACGTCTCCTTGTGGCTGCCCCCACACAGTATAACATCTCCTTGTGGCCCCCGCCCCACACAAAATAACGTCTCCTTGTGGCTGCCCCAACACAGTATAACGTCTCCTTGTGGCCCCCGCCCCACACAGTATAACGTCTCCTTGTGGCCCCGGCCCCACACAGTATAACGTCTCCTTGTGGCCCCCGCCCCACACAGTATAACGTCTCCTTGTGGCCCCTGCCCCCACACAGTATAACGTCTCCTTGTGGCCCCTGCCCCCACACAGTATAACGTCTCCTTGTGGCCCCTGCCCCCACACAGTATAACGTCTCCTTGTGCCCCTCGCCCCCACACAGTATAACGTCTCCTTGTGGCTGCCCCCACACAGTATAACGTCTCCTTGTGGCTGCCCCCATACAGTATAACGTCTCCTTGTGGCCCCTATACTAAATGGGTATTTATAGGGATATATTAACGGGATACATTTCTTAATATTGTTATGGGGAGAACATTTTTGGTACCATCCAACCCTTGCCACAGGTCGCAATAACTGTTTTACATACAATTTTACTCTCTGAAAAAAGCATAATGTGTATCTCAACGCATATTAGTCCGAAGCGCTGAATCGCCGCAGTATGTATAGTTTATTTAGTCGCTTCCTCCAGGACCAGGGTTGTCTCACTTCAGCAAAAGGCACTGACTAATGTATTGTGATTGGCCATATTGCTTTCTCTGCTGGCTGGATTAATTTTTCCATTACATTATATACTGCTCGTTTCCATGGTTACGACCACCCTGCAATCCAGCAGCGGTCGTCATGCTTGTACACTGTAGGAAAATGCACCAACAGGCCACCAGAGCAGCCAGCACATTTTCCTGTATGGTGCTTGCACGACCACCACTGATGGATTGTAGGGTGGTCGTAACCATGGAAACGAGCAGCGTATAATGTGATGGAGAAATGAATCCAGCCAGGAAAGGAAACAATATGGACAATCACAATACATTAGAAAGTGCCTTGTATTAATGTTTTCTAAATAATAAATGCCACTTGCTGAAGTGACATAACCCCTTTAATCCTGTGTAGGCAGCGGAAACTGATACAGGGCTCCCGATCACCGCGAGAGCCCGGCACTCTCAGCACCAGTTTGTATATAATATAAATCCCTCAGGCAGCTGGTCCCAGCCAATCCCAGCTCTTCTCTCATGTACAGCTCATCTGAGAGCTGCTTTAACAGGCCTGCTGATTGGTTACTGGTAAGACATGCTGATTAGAGGGCGGGGCTGAGAGCTGCCAGGAGGTGTAGTGTTCAGAATAATGTGGCTTCCTGTACTTGTCCGTTCCTCAGGGCGTGACCACCTGCAGTGCTGGGTGGGCCCTGTCTGCTGACAGAGTTGTCACTGTTACTGCAGGAGGTGGGGGACACTTTGGGTTTGCACCATACAGTAAGCTTATTTTAACGTACTAACCTGGAGCCTTTAAAGGGGTTATTGTAAAAAAGCTGATGATGCAAACTACAAAAAAACAATGGCAGAACTGCTGTTTTCCCCCATTCCCACCGCAAAAAAAAAAAAAAAGGAAATAAAAATTATTACGTTATATGTACCCAAAATGGTGTCACTAAGACATACAATTCACCTCACAAAAAACAAGCTCTTACTTGTCTACATGGACAGAAAAATAAAGTTATGGACAATAAAAAAAAAAAGTCAGTCTCATTCGGCGCCCCTCATAGGCGGCTTTCACACCAGCATATTTGCAGCTGTATGCGGCCGGATTTTATTTCGTGTCCCGGACTCGGCTGCTCATGTTAATGAACAGGGCTATTCACATATATCATTTCTGTCCTCGCCCATTACAGTCTACAGGAGGGAGGGAATACTCCCGTAAATCCGGATGAATAGCGGATCCAATACTGATGGCGGCCTGGATGGTATATCACCTGGAATCCGTGTGTGTCCCGGAGGCAGAATACACACGGATTTCCATACTCTCGTGTAAAAGTGGCCTCTGGCTGAAAACACTCCTCAAAAATCTATGAGGTGGTTGGTGTGTTCACACCTTGCAGAAAATTCGGACAGAAAATCCACAACGTCCAGACCGCCATCATGTTATCCAATAGAAAACCGAATCTGTAGTGAAAAACGCTGCAAGAAAATCCACGCAGATTTGGTTGCAGATTATTTCCGCTGTAGAATCAGTTGGCCACTGAATTGGAGAGTCTCATCCAGGAAATCTGCACCAAAACCTGCACCACCTGAAAATTCCCAAGTATCCTGCAGGTCCTCTGGCAGAATTTTCCACAACTCTTTAAGGTGCCTTATAGGGGTTGTCTCATCTCAGACAATGATATGCCCCCATTGTCTTACAGGTGCGGGTACCAGCGGTGGGACCACACCTATATCTGGAACGGAGCCCCGCAAGGTGTTGCCTGGAGGACTCCGGTCCGGCTACCACAAATGCGCTCCCCATAGAAGTGAATAGGAGCGCACCGCGCATGACTGGCCACCGCCCGCATTAACTTTTCTAGGCCCGACAGAGCACTGGCTCAGCTGTCCCATAGAAAATGAATAGAGGGCGGCCGCGCATGCGCAGGGCGTTCTCCACCACTTTTGAGGCTTTATTCTCAATATAGGAGCAGGTCCCAGTGGTGGGAACCACACCAAAAAGACAATGGGGGCATATATTAGTGATATGCCCCCATCATCTGTGATGAGACAACCCCTTTAAGACTTGTTTTACATATGCGTGAAAGCCGGGAACAGCCAGTCGGATCCTTCCCTGTCGAAATTGCATCCGGCCCATTCACTATAATAGAGGCCGGTGGAGATCCACAGCAACCCAGCAAACATGCTGAAGAGCGGCCGGACAAGTCCAGATTTGGCGGGATGCAGCTGGATCTCCGCCAGCCCCCATTATAGCGAATGGCGCCGGATGGAACTCCGGCAGCGCCCTGCAGGGACGGATCCGACAGGCTGCTCCCAGCTGGAACTGTTTCACGTAAGGATACTTCCACACTTGCGTTTAATAAGTTTTCCGGTATCGAGTTCCATCCTAGGGGCTCAATACCGGGAAAAAAAAAAAAAAGCGCTCCAGTTTTATCCTAATGCGTTCATGGAGAGCAATCCGTTCAGTATGCATCAGGATGTCCTCAGTTCAGTCACTCATGCGGTATTTGCTGTGTTTTTCTTTTTTACGTCCATAATTCCGGAACATTTGCCGGAATGCCGGATTCCATTGAAATGTATTAATGCCTAGTCCAGTACCAAGGGTTCCTGGAAAACTGGATCTGGTTTCCCAAACTGCACATGCACAGACGTTTAAAAAGGTGAAGAAAAAAAATACCGGATCCGTTTTTTCGCATTTGTCAGCCTGATCCGTAGGCGGATTTCTGGATCCGGCAGGCGGTTCCGGTGACAGACCTGCCTGCCGGAATCCAACAACGCAAGTGTGAAAGTAGCCTATATGTGGAACGAGCCTTACTCTTCCGGAAAAATGTAGAGCGACCTCTGCACGCAGCGGTTTCATGCCTCTAGCACACCTACAGGAGAGAACCGCTCAATCAAGGCATTTCAGGCGGGTGGCCTAATAGGAAAAACTCGTCAGCGGAGTTCCACTTTACATATGGAGCCACAGGTGTGTGTCACAATGGGGTACACGTGTGAACAGTGAATAGAACAGGTTTGGTCCTTCCTATCCGTGCAAGGAAATGGTTAATAGTCACATGACGTGCGACCACCCTGAAAGATGGTGGTCACATATACATATGTCACACTGCCCCTAAGACAGCAGTGCCAGGCCACGTGATCGGTGCCACCCTGATACTTACAAATTTGGAGATCTTCCTGTCTCCGTCCTCCCCCGTCTGATAATCCGGATACCCGGGCCCCGGCACCCCTCGCTGTTTGCGGCTCATTTTAGCTCTTGACAGATCCATAGGCAGAACAGAGCAGATGTATGTCACGACCCGGGCGGCAGGATGAAGCTGTCACCTGGCCGCTGTGACAGAGGATTAGGAGGAGGAATCCGATTAGCGCTGCGGAGGTTGGGAGGAGTGATCCACTTACGGCTGACTGCGATCTCATGCGCTGCCAGGGAGAGGTCACCCACCCTGTGCCCAGCTCCCGGACACACAGCGCTCACCCGCACACACTCAAGGTTCCCGCCACTTCAACCACGCCCACAATCCCAGGGAAAACCTATAGGAAGCCTGCATTCTCCAAAAGACAAATCCAATAACCAATGAAGAGGGCGCATGGGCTGTGACGTCGCGTAGCGCCGTGATCCCCCAGCAGACATGATGGTAACTGGCAGAGCGCTGCGGAGCTGGCAGGGAGGCTCCCTTGTCGGGTCAGCTGGGCAGGAGTGCTGAGAAGCTGCCCGCTCCAGTGTGCCAGTCTACAAGGGTGGGGAGCTGGGCTTGATATGCTGGTGAAGGCCTGTGCGGATACGGTGCTGTTCACACCTTGTAACTGAACATAGGTAGAGGAGCGAGACTAGGCCAGGAAGGAGTATCCACCCCTGAATGTAGTCAAGACTTCCATTCTCTGAAAGCAAACAAAGATCTTGAAACGCTGAGCTCTTAAAATACCGGGGGCAGATGAACTAATCCTATAGAAGGCATAAAATAATGCCCCAGATGTGCTGCGCCTGAAAAGTGCCATGCTTTAAATGTTTTGTCCATGGAGTAGAAGTTTGTGACAAATTTATGAAGTGATTGCACTATTTTTGGAGAAAATGCACTTTGTCAGAAGAGTAGAGTGTTTTTGCCGGTGTTGTCAGTGGAGTAAGCACTTTTGATGCATTTTTAGGGTAGTTTGCCCCACGCCCAGCCGTTTACAGTTACTAGGGGGCGTGAAAATGCTTTATGGGCGGAGCTTTATTTGTAACCAGAGTTATTATGTCTCCAACGTCCCGCAGTCACCTGGTGCCCTACAAAACAATGGGACCTTTGTGAGAAATAAGATTGGAGTTTAGACACTGTGGCACCGAACCGTAGGTGCCCTCCGGTAAGTCAGTGTGTGCCCCCTATGTGACAGACTTGCACATGAAGCTGAGAGCTCTGAGGTCGGTGGGTGTCCCCTGTGAGGCGAGCTGATAGCCTCTGCCTATTGAAGTCCATTGAGTTTAATAGAACTGTAGTGCCCATTCCCTCAGGCCGATGACCGGCCCAGCAGACAATTGTACGATCGTTTGTTCCCGATCACTGCCCTGTGAATGTGCCCAGGAATCGGCCATAGTCACCCAGACCAACAGGAGTCAGCCACAGCTATAGTGTATAATGTACTGCTATATAATGTACTGCTATTATCCACGTTGCCTCCTTTGCTGGCTGGATTCCTTTTTCCATCATATTATACACTACTCGTTTCCATGGTTACGACCACCCTGTAATCCATCAGTGGGGGCCGTGCTTGCACCATATAGGAAAAAGCACTAGCCTATGTGCGTTCCCATGGTCCCGGCCACCAGAGAGGCTGACGCTTTTTCCTATAAGTGTGCAAACACGGCCACCAATGATGTATTTTAGGGTGGTCTGTAACCATGGAAACAAGCAGTGTATAATGTGATGGAAAAATTAATCCAGCCAGCAAAGGAGGCAACATGGACAATCACATTACATTAGTCAGTGCCTTGTATTAACTTTCTCTACATAATAAATGCCACTTGCTGAAGTGAGACGACCCCTTTAAGGCCCCATACACACCAAAAGTATATTTTGTGGGTCGATGCGGACCCATTTATTTCAATGGGGCCGCAAAAGATGCGGACAGCACACCCTATGCAGAAAATCCGCAAGAAATCTGCACCAAAACCACACAAAAATGTGTTTTCCTTTTTGTGCAGTTTTTATGCGATTTTGGATTTTCCATTGAAAATAGTGAAATCTGCACAAGAACTGACATGATGCAGATTTCCTAATCCAAACAGCAATTTCCGCGCCTAAGAAAAAAGCAAAGCGCACATGAAATCGGTCTAATCTTATACACTTTGCTGCTACTATGTGTACTTTTTTATGCACCAAAAAAAACGCACATAATGAACATCGTGTGCAGCCACCCTTAGGCCCCTTTCACACGGGCGTTGCGGGTGCACTCCGTCAAACAGTGTGGGTGCGTTGCGGGAATCGCCGCGATTTTTCCCTGCGAGTGCAAAGCGCTGTCATGCGTTTAGCACGCGCGGGAGAAAAATCGGCACTTTTGGTACCCAGACCCGAACCTGCACTTCTTCACAGAAGTGCATGTTTGGGTCAGAAATTGTCCCGCTGGTATTATTTCACATTATAACATAGTTATAATGTAAAATAATACTCTGGTCATCTTCCTAAGTTAACAGGTGCAGAATGGGTTAAAATAATAAACTAATATTAACTCAGCTTCCATTTGATCGTGAAGCTCGCTCTCTTCAGCTTGCTAGTAGGAAAGCGACCTGTGATGATGTCACATGGACCAATCACATGCTCCATCACCATAGTGATGGAGCAGGTGATTGGGCCATGTGATGCTGTGACATCATCACAGGTCCTTTTCCTACTAGCAAGCTAACGGAGAGGAGGCCGGGCTTCGCGATCAAATGGAACAGGTAAGTTAATATTAGTTTATTATTTTTAACCCATTCTGCACCTGTTTAAACATTAGGAAGATGGCCAAGGGTATTATTTTACATTATAACTATGTTATAATGTGAAATAATACAGAACCGGTTACACATCCCGATGGTTGCATAGCAACCATGCGGGAACAACGCAAAGCATCCGCACTTGCTTGCGGATGCTGGCGATTTTCCCGCAGCCCCATTCATTTCTATGGGGCCTGCGTTCCGTTAAAAACGCAGAAGATAGAGCATGCTGCGATTTTCACGCATCGCAAAAGTGATGCGTGAAAATCAACTGTCATGTGCACAGCCCCATAGAAGTGAATGGGTCCGGATTCAGTGCGGGTGCAATGCGTGCGCAGAAAACTCGCCCGTGTGAAAGGGGCCTTAGAGGACCTGCACATGTTGCAGATCACTCTTCAGAAAAACCACAGCATAAGGCACACAAACGTATTTTCTTTCCGTGTCCGTTCTGTTTTTTTTGCGAACCGCATACGGAACCATTCATTTCAATGGGTCCGCAAAAAAAAAACAGAAGTTACTACGTGTGCATTCCGTTTCCGTATTTCTATTCTCCAAAAAAATAGAACATGTCCTATTATTGTCCTCATTACGGACAAGGATATTACTGTTTTTTTATGGGCCAGCTGTTCCGTTCCACAAAATACGTAATGCACAAAGACGTCATCCGTATTTTTTGCAGACCGCAAAATACATACGGTTGTGTGCATGAGGCCTGATATAGTACCAGCAAAGTGTGTGAGAGACAAATTTCACGTACACTTTGCAGATTTTTTTCGTGTGGAAATTGACCTGCCGTGCGGATTTCCAAGCCACAGCCTATTAATTATATTTGCGGATTTCACCCTTTTCCAAAGAAAGGCGAGATCTGTGGCAAAACCGCATACGTTGCAGAAACGCACATAAATGCATGTGGATCTTATGTGAGATTGTATTCATACAGCCTGAGGGTAACTGCACACTGAGGATTAGGCTACATGAACACGAACCTTGTTTGTTTCCGTGTCCGTTCCGTTTTTTTTTTTGCAGATAGGATGCGGACCCATTCATTTCAGTGGGTCCGCAAAAAATGTGGACAGCACACTGTGTGCTGTCCGCATCAGTATGTCCATTCCGTAGCTCCGCAAAAGAAATAGAACATGTCCTAATTCTTATCCGTTTTAGGCATTGTCACAATGGATCCGCAAAAAAAATGGATGGCATTGTTTACTGGTGGCACGGCAGGTGGTGAGGATCCGATCCGGAGAAACCTGAGGGATTTAAAGGCAAGCCACAAAAATCTATTACACACTAAAATGAGGACATGGTGGAATAAAGCGACGTTACAACAATACTTACAGAGAAATTTGATACCGCGAGGGCTACGTGTACAGACTTTTCCGTCATATGGGAGAGAGGATGAGGAATTTGGTAAGAAGTGGGAGAAGATTTGTGATGGCTGCTCTCGTGATTTTATGACTGCTATTATTGATCTAAATACCAGTATGTTGAGTAAATTGGAGACTGAAATTATGGGCATAGAACAATCTTTGGTCCAACAAATGTCGACTACTGAATTGGAGGAATATAACAAGGAATTGGATGGAGTATTGTTGAATTGGGAAAAACAAATTAAAAATACCAAATTGAAAAAATTCCAGAGGGACCTAGCGGACAGTGAGAATAATAAAGTGTACAAATGGAAGAACTTGACAACATTGGATCGTGTTAGATCTAGGTCAGCCTCCATTTCTTCATCAACCTCACAGAGTGGTGATGAAAAATCCCAACAACTATCAAGACAATATCCGAATAGATCATTTAAGCGCAAATATGGAGAGGGATCACAAATGGCGAGTAAGAAACCACTGAATACGCCCTCCTCTGCCTTACAGGTAATCAATTTATCTGAACGTGTTTTGACTCAAGATCAACTTTCGATTTTGGGGAAAGGGCTCTCCTTTTCACCTACTAATCATTTCGACCTTTTTTCTGCAGTAAAGGACGTGCACTTATTTGCGAGGAAACTCGCTTTTAAAAAAAAAAAAATTTTAAAATCTGATCCACATTTTCCTACTACCACGGAACGGGAGGCACTTCAAACATTGGAGTCACTTTTGGAGGAGCAGGAGACCTCACTAACAATGGGTGAGTTCCCGGACTCCTTAAAACCAAAATCGACCAAGTTTCCAATGCTCTCCCAGTTCCCTAATATTGACCTTTTTGTACGTCTGGTATGTAGTGAATTGATGAAGTTCTCGAGACGAACTGGATCCGACAATTGTACATCGGGGGAAAGACAAGCACTCAAGGATATGCAGAATTGGTCGGACATTATCATAAAGGGGGCAACATTGTCCTGTGGCCGCGGTCAATGTATGAAAAAGAGGCATGGAGACAGTTAAGCGATAAGAAATGCTATACTAAACTTACATTTAACCCCACCCAAAAATTTGCAAATAAATTGAATGTTATCCTCCAACAGGGAGTTGCAGAGGGCATTATTTCATCAAAACAAGCGTCACTCTTACTGACGAAAGAACCTGTGATTCCCACGATGTATTTTTTACCGAAAATTCATAAACACTCAAGGCAGCCTCCAGGTAGCTCAACGATATGGTTTGTCAATATATTGAATTTTTTTTACACCCTCTAGTTGAGACCCTCCCATCCTATCTGAAGGACACCTTGGACATCCTCAAAAAAGTAGAGGAACTACACCTTGATGAGGATATGATTCTGGCAACATGTGACATTGAATCTTTTTATACGTCCATTAGACACTGTGACGGCCTGAAAGCAACGGAATTCTTACTTAGAAACAGCAATATGGATGCAGGTAAGAGTAGGTTCATCATGGAGCTATTGGAATTTGTGCTCACGCATAATAATTTTATGTTTGGGGGCTCCTTTCTCCTACAGCTCCAGGGAACCGCGATGGGGGCGTCTTGTGCGCCCTCTTACGCAAATTTGTTCCTGGGGCTGTGGGAGAGAGAGGTCCTCCAGACTGACCCAGTATTTGGTGCTGAGAAGGTTCAATACTGGGGCAGATATATTGATGACCTACTCATCATATGGCAAGGGACATCTGAAGAATTTGGAAACTTTGTGGGGAGATTGAACAGCAACTCTATGAATATTAAACTTACCTTCAAGACAGGACGTTCTCGTATGGACTTCCTTGATGTGTCCTTGAGTGTGGATCCCAGTGGTAAAATCCAGTCGGATCTATTTAGAAAATAAACTTCGGTTAATGCACTACTGTATGCGAAGTCCGCACACTCTAAAAAATTGATTCATAGCATACCGATAGGACAGTTCCTAAGAGCTAGGAGAATATGTTCGAGTGACGGATCTTTTGACTTGCAGGCCCAGGAGTTGAGAGGGAGATTTCGGGATCGCAGCTACCCGGAGAGAGTCGTTGAGGCGGGTTACCGTAGAGCTAAGGAATCAAAAAGATCAGAGTTGTTACACCAAAGTAGGAATAAACCTGAACAAAATCAAACCAGGTTTATTACGACCTATAACTCACAGAGTGGACAGTTACAAAAAATTCTGAATAAATACTGGAATGTTTTGACATTGGATCCCCAATTGAGGGATTCAATCCCAGAGCATCCATCCATTACGTATAGACGCAATAAGAATTTACGTGACTTGCTTGTTAGGAGCCACTACACGCCATATCAGTCAACCTGGCTCACTGGGAGAGCCCCCAGATGGGGCACCAGACGTTGTGGACGATGTGTTGCATGTTGCAATGTGGAGGAGGTCGATGTGTTTTGGAGCTCTGGAAGATCAAGGGAATATAAAATCACTCGTTCCATCAATTGCGCTACGAGGGGTGTAATCTACAGGGCTAGCTGCCCCTGTGATCTTATTTATATTGGGATGACAACCCGGGAGTTCAAGAAAAGGATACGTGAGCATATTCTGGGTATTGAAGCGGCTGCAGATGTTGAAGAATTGAGTACTTTAACAACAATCCCTAGACACTTCAAAGAGAGACATGGATGTGACGGATCCGCGTTTAGATTCAGGGGCATTGATCGTGTGTTCATCTCTCCAAGAGGTAGAAATTGGGAAAAACTACTGGCCCAGAAAGAAACTCGCTGGATATTCTTGCTAAATACCACTGCTCCACATGGCCTTAATGATTATAATAGCTTTGCACTTTCCCTTAGATATCCCTGTGGCTTGTCTCTATTTCCTCTCTGGATTCTCTGGATCGGAATTTAGGACCAATAGGTAGGTCTTTTTTAATCTGTACAATTGTACGGTTTTAGTGGTTATTTTTGGTCCAACATATCCTCTCTATTGAAGGGTTGTGTTTCTTTAAATAATATTTGTTTTGTTTTAAACAATATATGATCTCACATATTCCTCCAGATAATCTTCTAGTTACATGATAGCACTCCCCCTATGTCGTTCCGTCTTTCAATTTTCTTTCAATCTTCTTCACTGTCTCTATTTCCGCTTTTTATGATAATACTAATTTTAATTAACTTTTTTGCTTTATTTCCTGGTTGCGTGTTTTTTTTTTATTTTTTTTTATTTTTAGGCACTACTTTATGCATCACTTGGATTGTGATGGCACAGTGGAACATAACAATTTGGAAGCTTGATTTAGGACCTTGGCATCGTATTTGGAGTTTATATCACAGCTATTATCTACAGCCTTCACATCTTCATGATCAAGATTTTGTTATTGCACTGTATCATATATTTACGGTCATAACTAATTATGTATTATTATTATGTCATGTTTTTCAAACAAATTTTTTTTAGCACTTGTCATATTTTGGCATATGGTTTTGCACTGGCACTTCATTCACTTCGCACTCGGTCACTTGTTGCTCTACTTCACTGTTATTATTTTTGTGGTATGGTTGTTTCACTATGTATTGTTGTACATTATATGCCTCAGTTTTGTGACGTTGAGCGCATTCCGCAGATAGCTTTGAGGCATCTATATATTATTGAAGTGTAGCCTATGGCACGCTCCAGTCAAATGACCGGGCGGACATGCAAGAAGTGGCAATTAAGTACATTCTGCAGTATTATGTGATGTGTGGCGATTATGCGCATTTTGCGATTTTTTTGCGATGTGTGGCGATTATGCGCTTCTTACAATTTTTCAATGATGCGAATATGCGATAAGTGGAGATTATGCGCATCCTGCGATGCTATCTAGCATGGAGTCGCACCTTATGGCATGCTCCGGCCATGTGACCTGGCGCATATGCGATAAATGGCGATTATACGCATCCTGCGATACTATGCAATTTGTGGTGATATTGCGCTGTTTGTTTTTCCGTTCATGTGACTGGGTGGTTACGTAAGATAGGGCGCATATTATTGATGTAAGAGGCGCACAATGGATGAGGTAGGTGACTGCACCAGGAGGTATGAATTGAAGTCAATTAAAGAGACCAGGAAGGATGCTTGTATGGAGGACTTACCTGTCACTCTTTTTAGACAACAACTGCTGATTGGTATAGGGGTCCACAGGGAGTGGCTTTGAGTGGTAGGGTGGAGTTCTTGGAAGTATAAATATGTGCAGGAAACACATGCTAGTCAGACGCCCTTGAAGAAGCAGCTGGCGAAACGATCGTCGGGCATTTTGTGGTCGGTATACATGTTTACTTATGGGGAGGAGGTGAGCACATGCTGTTGTTATCTCTGTAGTTATTGCACTTTGCACTTTATTTTGTATATTACTGTGGCTTACTCTGCCTCCCAAGCCTATCTAATATCATTGTGACACTGCTGACCATACATTTTTAGGGAGCTTTTTCTCCCCATCTCTGTTCATGCCTATGAACTCTCATTGTAGTTGATATTGTGGATCATGTTTTTACATATTGGTGAATTAATAAAGGTATTTGTTTATATTACCTGCGTTGTGTTTTGTTGATAGGTGTGTGATGTTATTCACGCAGGTGGTGACCATTGTGTCACTATTTTTTCAGTGTTTAAAAAAAATGAATGGCATACAGATGTCATCCTTTTTTTTGCAGACCGCAAAACACATACGGTCATGTGCATGTAGCCTTACACTCGGTTTTTCTACGTTGATTTTTGTGTGGAAAAAACTGCATCATAATACATTACTAGCAAAGTGATTGAGATTTGACAAATTTTGCTTTTGTCTTCCTTGCAGAAAGTGACATGTTGTGTGGAGTATAAAATCTGCAGCATGTCAGTTATTTGTGTGACCCTGCACCTTTTATCGTGTGGTTTTCCCCATAGTCTTCAATGGGGTTGTTAATATAGACAGAACAACCGCACCAAAAGCCGTAATAAATAGTGCAGATTTATGGGCAGTTTTGGTGTGGATTTTCGGCATTCAGATCTACACTGTGTGCAACAATGGACATGCTGTAGATTTCTGAATTTTCTCAGCAGATCAATTTCTGCACTTAAGAAAAATAAAGCAAAGTGTACATCGAATTTGTCTAATCTAATACACTTTGCTGGTAAAGTATTAGGGCTCATGTGTACTTGCTCAGTGCCCGTGCATGGGTACTAGCCATGTGCACTCCACATTGACTTAAATGAGTCCACGATCCCCAACATATGGCCAAAGATAGAACTATTTGCGGCGTGGAGGCACAGATCAGAAGCCTTCAGACATATCTGGCAGATGTGGACCCATTTAAGTCAATGAGTCCGCATCCAGTGCCCATATATTGCGGACCGGCCATTTACGGTCTGCAATATAGACACTGAGCAAATACGCTTGTGGGCACAAGCCCTTATGCTGCGTTTTTTTCGCATGAAATCCATGTGCAAAAAATGTGCGTAAACCCTTAGGGTAAATGCACACATTACAGATTACTGGCATATATCCTTTGCATATTTTGATGCTAAAATACCATAGCATAAGGCCTTGTTCGTATTTCCATGTCCATTTGATGTCAGTGGAAAATTCATCAGTGTTTCATCAATGAAGATATCTGAAGGATCTGTGTTTGATCCGCTTACTATTTTTTTCTCCACTGTTTGTTATCTATATTCCACGGATCCTGCTGAGCAGAAAATTAATTTCTAGAGCATCTCCTACCAATAATTTGTGACATCCATGTTGTGTCAGTGGTTTTTAATGGACCCTTAGACTTCAATGGGCATGTTTGGTCCGCATCATGAACCAATATGCCATATTGCGTCTTTCAGCCAAACGTGTTAATTGCGGACTTATGGATGAGGAAATCCATGAGCTTTCCTCATCCATACAGTAGCATGCAAACATTTGGGCACCCCTGGTCAAAACTGCTTTTACTGTGAACAGTTAAGCAAGATGAAGATGAAATGATCTCCATAACGTTAAAGATGACACATTCCCTTTGTATTTTAACCTCTTTCCGACCGCCTCACGCAGGATTGCGTCCTGCGGGCGATCGGTCTGTTCCTCCTTGACGCGCCCGCGTTCACAGGATCACGTCGGGGACAAGGTAAGCTACAGCCTGCCAGCGCTGATCATGCGCTGGCAGGCTGTAGAAGTTAAAAAAATGGCATATCAGACGCTGTTTTGTTAACAGCGTCTGATATGCTTGCTGATCGTTCCTTTGGTGGTCCCTTTTGCTTGGGACCACCAAAGAAACTTTTATAAGTGCACCAAAACACCACACAGACCCCCCCACCCCCGTCACTGATTAACCCCTGATTAACCCCCGATCACCCCATGTCACCCCCCTGACACTAATTACCCCCCTGTAAGGCTCATTCAGACGTCCGTATGTGTTTTGCGGATCCATGGATCCACGGATCCGCAAAACACGGACACCAGCAATGTGCTTTCCGCATTTTGCGGATCCGCACATTGCCAGAACTATATAGAAAATGCCTTTTCTTGTCCGCAATTGCGGACAAGAATAGGACATGCCCTATCTTTTGCGGAGCTGCGGCCGGATGATTGGGGGCCGAAACCCGGAAGTTTGCGGCCGCAGCTCCGCAAATGCTGATGCGGCGAGCGCATAGTGTGCTCTCCGCATCACCGCCAGCCCCATTCACACTGAATGGGTCCGCATCTATTCCGCAGAATTGCGGAAGAGATGCGGACATTTTTGCGGACGTGTGAATGGGGCCTTACTACTTTTTTGCACATTTTTGGCAGAGATTTATTCATCCACATTGATCGATGCGAATGAAGAAATCTGTGCCGCTTTGTTTTTTTTGCACATTTTGGCCAGAGATTTTTCATCCACATTGATTGATGCGAATGAAAAAATCTGTGGCGTTCATTTTTTTTTCTTTTCAGCGCAGAGGCTGAACGGAAAAAAAATCTCATTACCCGTATGCTCAATATAAGGAGAATCGCAGAAACTCCTAATGCTGGCCATACGTGTAATGATTGCGGAGACCCTCAAATGCCAGGGCAGTATAAATACCCCACATGTGACCCCATTTTAGAAAGAAGACACCCCAAGGTATTCCGCGAGGGGTATGGTGAGTTCATGTAAAATATTATTTTTTGTCACAAGTTAGTGGAATATGAGACTGTAAAAAAAAAAAAAAATCTATTTCCGCTAACTTGTGCCAAATTTTTTTTTTTCTGTGAACTCGCCATACCCCTCATGGATTACCTTGGGGTGTCTTCTTTCCACAATGGGGTCACTTGTGGGGTATTTATACTGCCCTGGCATTTTAGGGGTCCTAAAGTGTGAGAATCCAAATGCGTAAAAATGCCCTGTGAAATCCTAAAGGTACTCATTGGTTTTAGGGCCCCTTTGCGCATCTTGGCTGCAAAGAAGTGTCACACATGTGGTATCGCCGTACTCGGGAGAAGTAGGGCAATGTGTTTTGGGGTGTATTTTTACATATACCCATACTGTGTGTGAGAAATATCACTGTAAACGACAACTTTTTAAATTTTTTATTCAAAGTTGTCAATTTACAGAGATATTTCTCACACAAAGTATGGGTATATGTAAAAATACACCCCAAACACATTGCCCTACTTGTCCTGAGTACGGCGATACCATATAAGTGACACTTTTGCAGCCCGGTGCACAAAGGGCCCAAATTCCAACGAGTACCTTTAGGTTTTATATGGCTGCTCACAATTTAGCCCCACCCAAAATGCCAGAACAGTACAAACACCCCACAAATGACCCCATTTTGGAAAGAAGACACCCCAAGGTATTCGCTGAGGGGCATAGTGAGTCCATGAAAAATTAAACTTTTGTCAAAAGTTAGCAGAAAGGTAGACTTTATGAGAAAAACAATAAAAATCAATTTCCGCTAACTTGTGCCAAAAAAAATCTTCTATGAACTCGCCATGCCCCTCACAGAATACCTTGGGGTGTCTTCTTTCCAAAATGGGGTCACATGTGGGGTATTTATACTGCCCTGGCATTTTAGGGGCCCTAAAGCGTGAGAAGAAAAATGCGTAAAAATGCCCTCCTAAAAGGTACTCATTGGTTTAGGGCCCCTTTGCGCATCTTGGCTGCAAAAAGTGTCACTCATGTGGTATCGCCGTACTCAGGAGAAGTAGGGCAATGTGTTTTAGGGTGTATTTTACATATACCCATGCTGGGTGAGAGAAATATCTCTGTAAATTGACAACTTTGAATAAAAAATGTAAAAGTTGTCGTTTACAGCAATATTTCTCACACGCAGCATGGGTATATGTAAAAATACACCCCAAAATACATTGCCCTACTTCTCCTGAGTTCGGCGATACCATGAGTGGCACTTTTGCAGCCAAGGTGCAAAGGGTCCTAAAACCAATGAGTACCTTAGGATTTCACAGGCCATTTTTACGCATTTGATTCTCACGCTTTAGGGCCCTAAAATGCCAGGGCAGTATAATACCCCACATGTGACCCCATTTTGGAAAGAAGACACCCCAAGGTATTCCGTGAGGGGCACGGTGAGTTCACAGAATTTTTATTTTTGGCACAAGTTAGCGGAAATTGATATATATTTTTTTATTTTGTTTTTTACAAAGTCTCATATTCCACTAACTTGTGACAAAAATAAAATTTTACATGAACTCACCATACCCCTCACGGAATACCTTGGGGTGTCTTCTTTCCAAAATGGGGTCACATGTGGGGTATTTATACTGTCCTGGCATTTTAGGGGCCCCTAAAGTGTGAGAAGAAGTCTGGAATCCAAATGCGTAAAAATTCCTGTGAAATCCTAAAGGTACTCATTGGTTTAGGGCCCTTTGCGCACAGGCTGCAAAAAGTGGCACACATGTGGTATCGCCGTACTCAGGAGAAGTAGGGCAATGTGCTTTGGGGTGTATTTTTATATATACCTATACTGTGTGTGAAAAATATCTCTGTAAACGACAACTTTTAAAAAATTTTATACAAAGTTGTCCGTTTACAGAGATATTTCTCTCACCCAACATGGGTATATGTAAAAATACACCCCAAAACACATTGCCCTACTTCTCCTGAGTACGGCGATACCACATAAGTGACACTTTATTGCAGCCTGGGTGCACAAAGGGGCCCAAATTCCAACGAGTACCTTTAGGTTTTACATGGCGGCTCACAATTTAGCCCCACCCAAAATGCCAGAACAGTAAACACACCCCACAAATGACCCCTTTTCGGAAAGTAGACACCCCAAGGTATTCACTGAGGGGCATAGTGAGTCCGTCTGAGATTTCTTTTTTTTTTGCCAGAAGTTAGCAGAAATTGAAACTTTTTTTTTTTTTTTCTCAGAAAGTGTCATTTTCCGCTAACTTGTGAAAAAAATGAAATGATACATGAACTCACCATGCCCCTCCGCGAATACTTTGGGGTGTCTTCTTTCTAAAATGGTGTGATTTGGGGGTATTTATACTTTCCTGACATTCTAGCACCTGAAGAAACATGACAGGCGCTCAGAAAGTCAGAGCTGCTTCAAAATGCAGAAATTCACTTTTTGCACCATAGTTTGTAAACGCTTATAACTTTTACCCAAACCAATAAATATACACTTATTGGACTTTTTTATCAAAGACATGTAGAACAATACATTTAGAGAAAAATTTATATAGAAATGTAGTTTTTTAAAAAAAAATTTACAACAGAAAGTGAAAAATGTCATTTTTTTGCAAAAATGTCGTTAAATTTGTATTAATGGCAAAAAAAGTAAAAATGTCAGCAACAATGAAATACCACCAAATGAAAGCTCTATTAGTGAGAATAAAAGGAGGTAAAATTCATTTGGGTGGTAAGTTGCATGACGGAGCAATAAACGGTGAAAGTAGTGTAGTGCAGAATTGTAAAAAGTGGCCTGGTCATTAAGGGTGTTTAAGCTAGGGGGGCTGAAGTGGTTAAGCAAAACTAATTTTTTATTTTTATCTTTTACATTTTCCAAATAACAAAAAAGGAAAAGGACCCAAACCAAAACTTTAGGTACCCTGCATGGTTAGTACCTAGTAGCACCCCCTTTGGCAAGTATCACAGCTTGTAAAGCCACCCAAGAGTCTTTCAGTTCTTGTTTGAGGGATTTTCATCCATGCTTCCTTGTAAAAGTCTTCCAGTTCTGTGAGATTCCTGGGCCATCTTGCATGGACTGCTCTTTTGAGGTCTATCCACAGATTTTCAATGATATTCAGATCAGGGTGCTGTGAGGGCCATGGCAAAACTTTCAGCTTGTGCCTTTTGAATTAGTTTATTGTGGATTTTGAGGTGTGTTTAGGATCAGTATCCACTTGTATAACCCATCCTCTTTTCAACTTCAGCTTTTTTTACAGTTGGTGTTATGTTTGCTTGCCGGAATTTCATTGAATCCATTGTTCCCTCTACCCGTGAAATGTTCCCCGTGCCATTGGCTGCAACACAACCACAAAGCATGATTGATCCACCCCTATGCTTAAAGCGGTATTCCAATAGGTACAAGTTATCCCCTATGCACAGGGGGACCCCTACCAATCACGAGAACGGGAGCCCTGTACCCCATGTAGGTGCCTTGCAGCTCCCCTAAAATTACTGAAGCAGCTGGTTGCACATGTGCACAGCTACTCCACTCATTTCTACGGGAGTTCCAGAGATAGCCAAGTACAGCGCATTTTAGAGGAGCAGCAAGGGGCCTGCAGGGATTGTGATTGGTGGGGGTCCCCTCCGATCTGATAGTTAAACCCCTATCCTGTGAATAGGGGATAACTTGTACCTACCAGAATACCTCTTTAATAATTGGAGAGTTGTTCATTTAATTATATGCCCTGTTTTCTCTTAACATCCCTATACTCATTGTGGTCAAAGAGTTCTATTTAAACCTCGTCAGTTCACAGGTATAGGGGAGGGGAAAACGCCAAAACACCTACAGAAAGAAAATTGACTGGAGTCTAGGCCTCAAAGTTAAGGGAGAGGGATGGTGACCTCCTAGGAATCCCTAGACCTCTCCCTGACTCCTGCCAATATGAGTAGACCCTGAAGGTGGGAATACTCATACACCGGAACCTAAGCCCTGGAGACCCTGGAAATCCCTATGAGTGGTGGCAGGAATGAGACTATTGGTTCCTTTCAATGACGCCATTCCTCAAAAGCCAACTTAATGGCCAGCAACTCTCTATTACCTACTTTATAATTTCTTTCCGCAGTAGAGAATTTTTTTAGAGAAAAAAGTACATGGGCGCAATTTGCTAGGAGAAGTACCCTGCGACAAGACTGCTCCAGGGCCTACCTCGGATGCGTCAACTTCCACAATAACTGGCTATGACACATCAGGTTGCACCAGTATAGGAGCAGAAGCAAAACACTCCACCGCTGAAAAGGCATGTAATGCCTCATCAGACCATACTGAGAAATCCGCACCTTTTCTTAGTTATATCTGTTAATGGTTTAACAACAGTCGAGTAATTGAAGATAAATTTGTGGTAGTAGTTGGTGAACCCCAAAAATTGCTTGAGCACTTTCAGATTTTCGGGTCGATCCCAGTCCAACACAGCACAGACTTTCTCCGGATCCATATGAAAACACGAAGATGAGAAAAGGTAACCCAGGAATTGCACTTCCGGAACCGCAAGTACACACTTCTTCTTAGCATACAATTTATTCTCCCTTAGGATCTGTAAGACCTGTCTAAGATGATCCTGATGTTTCTCCATGTTGGGGGAATAAATTAAAATATCATCCAGATACACCACCAGAAACCTGCCCACCAGACGAGGAAAGATGTAATTGATGAAATGTTGAAAAACCGCAGGAGCATTGGTTAACCCAAAAGGCATGACGATATTTAGAAAATGACCCTCAGGGGTATTAAAGGCCGTCTTCCATTCGTCCTCCTCCTTGATCCTTATCAGATTATATGCCCCCCTCAAATCCAACTTCGAGAACACCTTGGCACCGACAATCTGCTTGAACAAATCCAGGATCAAAGGAACGGAATATGGATCACGGACAGTAAAGTGATCCTGGGGATTTGCCAAACTCTCGGTGATATATTCTCGCATGGTGGCTCTTTCGGGTTAGGGAAGATTATACAGCCGAGACTTGGGCAACTTTGCTCCGGGAACAAGGTTGACAGGACAATCATACTCCCGATGTGGAGGCAACTCCTGGTCTCCACTTTTAAAGAATACATCAGAAAAATCCAAAAAAAAACAAAGGTACAACTTTAGTGGTTACACCAGAAAGTGACGTGCTAAGACAGTTGTCTATGCAAAAATCACTCCAATCAAGAATCTGTCTCGCTTTTCAATCGATGGTAGGGTTATGTTTGGATAACCACGGTAAACCTAGCACCGAGCCTACCGAGCAGGCAGACCATCCAGCACAAAACATGAAATAGATTCTTGATGAGAATCTCTCACCTTTTAGGCGAATGTCCTGCACTATTTGTGACAAATACTTTTGTGAGAGTGGAGCGGAATCAATTGCAAACACCGAAATGGTTTTGTCTAATGCGCTTGTTGTCAAACCATGCATACGGACGAATTGGCCTTCCACTAGGTTAACCCCTGCCCCACTGTCAATAAATACTTCAATTTCCACAGTTCTGGAGTCTAGCGCCACCGTGGTAGGCAGGAGAAATCAGGTACTACCGGTAAATGACAAAAGTTCATTCTCAGATTCCCCACCCACACCACCAAGAGTCAGAAGAGGACTAAACACACCTTTTTTTCTCCCTTTTTCATCGTGACGTTTAACATAAGGACATACGGTGACAAAATGTCCCCTTTTACCACAGAAAAAGCAGAGTCTTTTCTTAACCCCAGGAGTGACTTGCCCCAACTGCATTGGCTCATCATCAGACATGAGCTCAAGTGCGTCCCTACCCCAAATGTCGGAAGAGGCCGCCTCCCCATATGATAGTGCATCCCGAGCAAGAGAAACCTTACACCTCTCCCTCATGCGTCTATCAATACGTACAGTCAGAGACATGGCTGCCTCCAATGACTCTGGATATTCGTGAAATGACAATGTGTCCTTTTAGGTTCTTGGATAACCCTTCACAGAATTGACTACGTAGGCCTGGGTCATTCCACTCAGTATCAGTTGCCCATCTCCTAAATTCAGAGCAATAGGACTCAGCAGAATGTTCTCCCTGCTGTAAACCACGCAACTTAGTCTCGGCCAGGGAGACCCGATCTGGGTCATCGTAGATAAGTCCCACAGCTCTGAAAAATTAATCTACCGACCGGAGGGATTGTGATCCGGTCAGCAAATAAAAAGCCCAAGACTGAGCGTCACCTTTCAGTAACAAAATAATAATCCCCACTCTTGGACTCTCGTCCCCAGAAGAGTTAGGACATAGTCTAAAATATAGTTTGCATGACTCCCTGAACCGAATAAAGCTGTCACTTCCCCCGGAAAACCTATTCGGGATAGCGACCTTAGGTTCCGGGCAGGCCTGGTTCCTGCTGTTTGAAGCAGCCGTCTGTGGTTTCTGAAACCACCTCCAAAGGCAGTCCCTGCAAACGATCGACCAGTGCAGAAACAGTATCCATCGCTGCAGTGACACAAACAAAATGACGGTTTAGGGCGGTTGATAATGTCACAGGTATAGGGGAGGAGAAAACACCAGAACACAGAAGGAAATAGACAGGACGCCTCAAAGCTAAGGGAGAGGGATGGTGACCTCCTAGGAATCCCTAGACCTCTCCCTGACTCCTGCCAATATGAGTCGACCCTGAACCTAGGTACACACCTAAGCGTTTTACAGCGCGTTCAAATGCGCTGTAAAACGCACAACATGTGAAAAGCCATGCTTCCCTATGGGCATGGTTCACATTTGGGCATTTTACAGCGCGTTTGAACGCGCTGGAAAATGCCTAACGCTGTACTTGAGCTTCTTTAGGGCGTTTTTGCGCGTGTTTCCGTCCATAGGATTGTATTAGAACGCGCAAATGCGCGTTTTCTGTTCCAAAAACGTCGCCGGGTCGTTCTCCGACGACGCATCCGCAAGAGCAACACTCCACACACCATTGCTGCCACTTGCGTTTGTCTCCTAAACTCCATAGAAATCCACCAAATTAACCACACCAAACTCCAACAGTACAACACTCTCAAACACACCTAATCAATAAAAATCTCAATTTGGCAAACATTCAACACCTTTCATATAGGCCTGCATTTTTAGTGGATCTTGCACCTGTCAATCACAAAAACGCACGAAAAACGCGCGTTCATTAATGACAAAAACGCGCATACAATCGTGCGTAAAAACGCTTGAAAAAACGCACGCCTGTAAAACGCTTAGGTGTGTTCCCAGCCTGAAGGTGGGAATACTCATACACCAGAAGCTAAGCCCTGGAAAGCCCTAGGAGTGCTGGCAGGGAATGAGACATCTGGTTCCTTCTAAGATTGAAGGAAACAGTGTCTCCCTAAGGCCTAGAAAGCAACTGACACAAGCAAAAAACAAAATGCACTTAGCTTAAAGCAGGAGATCCAAAGGAACAACACAGCAGCTCAACCAACTCCAGCAGGAAATATGAACCGCATGGTAAGCAGTGTGAGTCAGAACTAAATAGTACCTCAGTAATGACTACAAGCAGCACCTGGCAAGAGGTGTGGTCATTACCAAACAACAACACTGCAAGGAGAAAACAGATGCTACACTACAGATGAACTAACAAGAAAAACCTGGCCTATCATTCTTGGGCCTCTTCGGTTGCTTGACCGCGATGTCCGGCAAGGGTGGTGACAGTAAAAAGTCTCTAAAGTGTCTCTAATAAAGAAAGCCCTTCAAAAGGAAGGGTGATTCTCCATGACGGTCCCTTAAAATGTGGTGGTTCTTCTTGGGTTGGTCCTCCTAGAGTAAGAATCCGGTTACTCCGGGCGATAGCTCTGCGATCATAACGTGGTCCTCTGAACGGCTCCTTTCGACTCAATTCATCAAGCAGTAGGTCATTCTCACGCCACATAGAGAAGAAATAGAAAGCACAGCAGTAAAAGGACATACACTCCTATTTCCTTAAGCCATGGTCCTATAGAAAACAACATATCACCGAAGCCCCCCAGACCTTTAAAGGGGTTCCAACCTTCATCTGCAATCACACGTGCTTGCCCCTGTAACGCCTTAACTCTATCTAGATTGGCCTGAACTTAGTCACCAGTATCTTCACCCAGATGCAGCAATCCTGCCCAATGAATTCACAGAAACCCCCCTTTTCAGCTAAAAGATAGCCGAGAGCCATCTTCTCCTGGAGGAGAAGAGTTTTTAACTGTCGCTGTTTGGAGGAGACTTCTCTCATGGCTTTGACTGTCTCGTTGAACATCTCATCCACTATGGTAGAAAATTTGTTCAGCTGCTTCAGAAGTTCTATACCCTATCCGGTCCTTCCCGGAAACCATGCCCAAGCACGGTCCCCTGCAGAGAACAGCTCCCTCCTAGTCCTTCTTCCCATACTCACCCTCCTCTTCACCATCAGATCCTTGTGACCATCAGCAATGTAGGAGGTGGGGACTAACCTGACTAAGGAGCATGACCCTCTAGCATTTGTGGGAATGACTCTGGTCTGGTGGTTAGGTTGTCACGGTCAGGGCTTCTATGGTCGATCTATCCAGAGCTGATCTTAACACAAATCTGGGGTTGCCCTAATTGACCAGATACCCACACGGGTCTACCAAGCCTACTACAAGTCTCAGGGCTGAAAGTAAGACCATAAGTGACGTTCCCATCTAAGAATGTATGGATGAACTCTATGGATAGGTGACGCTGCACAGATTTACCTAAAAGGTTGATTTTCCTCATTCCCACCTTGATGTCATAAAGGGCTTGAGCTACACAGAAACACAAGGGGGGGGGGAAATAGTCAGCACGTCCCTGTATGCAGGTGCACGTAGCCATGGCAAAATATACATACAAACACAGAAATGCAACAGCACTCTGCAACCAGCACTCTGCCCTGCCTCTATACTAGAAGTCAGAGGCGTTAGTGTACATTTTGATCAAAAAGTAATAAGCCACTCGCCGCGCCAAGGCCGCCTCTATGAGTGGTCCTAACGCTAAATTCTACCTGTTATGGGCCATGACAGCCACATAAAATCCACGGAGTGTGGGCCCAGCATGCATGCTAGGATCCACCTTGCTCATTAACCCTTTTTGGTGCCATAACAGCCTCCATTAGATCCAGGGACACAGGTACCAACATGCATGCTGAGCCCACTGTGTACTCTTCCTGGAGCCAGGTGGCAATTAGGAGGCTCTGACCCGGAGGTGGTTTGGAGCACACTCAGCAGTTGCATCTATTTGCCGTCTTTGCTAACTGCAAATGCATTCTGAATAACAAATTCGGATGTGACTCCTCATAACATTTTTCAAAGTGCATTAGACAGAAAGAATAAAGGAATACTAGGTACCTGATCATTGCGCTTTGTGGTCCAGTAGCTTCTTGAAATGGCTGGCGTGGATCGACCCGTCACGTTCCTCGACCTTGAGGGAGGTTGGTGTTGTAAGTAGAACCTGGTATGACCCTGTATATCTCGCCTCCAGTCCCTGGCGCTGATGTTTTTTAACGACCACCCAATCGCCTGGTTGTATGGAATGCAAACCAGTTATAGATTCTGGATCAGGAATAGATTCATAAACTCTCTGGTGTATCTTTTGAAGTTCCCGTTGAAGAGACTGCACATACCCCGTCAACTGAGAATGTAAAGATGACAGCTGCTGGGTAAAGTACAACCCTGTCTTTGGTCTACTCCCGAACAGAATCTCATATGGGGACATCCCATGAGGTCGTCTTGGTGCATTGCGCACAGAGTAGAGAGCAATGGACAAACACTCAGGCCACGGTTTACCCGTGTCGGCAGAGATCTTATCGATTTATTATTGGTCAAGGAACCTTGTAGTGTTTTTTGCACTCTCACTGACTAGACTTTAAAATTTAAAATTTTTATTTCTATCTTCTCTAAGAACAATTACATAGGAACTAAACAGATGAAGTTAAAAAATTCTCAGGGTGCTGTAGAAGGGGAAATGGATGGGAAAATGTATCAAGCTATATGACTTAGCAGTATTGGCTCATTCTTTAGGGTATACCACCCATTTGTTCCTTTTTTATTTCCTTTTAATGCTGAGTATCTGCTAGCTATGTTAAATACAAAGGGGGAGAACGTGTCATTTAACTGCACCCAGCTATATGGCCACATCGCTGGGCCTGGGTTTTATAAAGTGTACACTCCCCTTCATTCATTCCTTAATTCGTACATTCATTAAGTTTGCTCTAGCTAGCTCAGATTTCCCAATTGTAGGGTCCCTTTCTGACTACCCCTGAAAGCTAAAAGGTTTTACACACATACATCAATCCCTGTATCCTGACATGTTTCGCCAAACATTCGGCGTCTTTAGGGGATATAATTACAGGTTCTTAGAGATCTTGTTCTTGATAGTACCGTTTAGTCTCTCCACCTTGCCACTGCTTTGGGGATGATAAAGAGTATGGAGACCCTGATTGATTTGGAGAGCCTCATATATCTCCTTGAAAACTTGTCCCATAAAGTGAGTCCCCCTGTCGGATTCAATGTCCTCGGGTACTCCCCATCAACAGACAACCTCAGAAAGGATCTTTTTGGCGGTTGTTGTGGCATTAGCTTTTTTAGCGGGCCAAGCCTCCGGCCATCCAGAAAACATGTCTATACAGACCAAAGCATACTCGTGGGGCCCACTCTTAGGCATGTTGATGTAATCAATTTGGATTCTCTGGAAAGGGTGCTCAGGTTTTGGGGAATGTTTTTTTGGGGTTATAGCCGGTCGTCCAGGGTTGTGTAAAGCACTAGAAAATTTGGTGGCTGTGGTGGAGAATCCTGGAGCTATCCAGTACTCTTCCACTTGAGCACACATGACAGTTTTGGACTGGTAACTGGGGTAGTGAGCTAAATGGGCCATCATTGGATACAATACTCTTGACAAGCACCACTTACCACCGAGACCCCAGATCTTATCATCCCCCTCCGTTGCCCCCAACGCTGCCCATTTCCGCTTCTCTGAGTTCTCTGCCTGAGCCTGCAACTTCTTGAACTCATCCAACGACACATCAGCAGGTTTAGCCGGCATTAGTATCAGGGGAGGGGGGTCTAGGGCTCCTTCTTTAGCAGCCAGATCTGCCATCGCATTGCCCCTAGCTTCCATGGTGGTCTCTGTAGTGTGAGCCTTGACCTTTAAGATAGCCACTTCTAATGGGAGTGTAAACGCTATGAACAATCTGTTGATTAGTTCAGTGTGCTTTACAGGTTTCCCCGAACTAGTGAGGAATCCTCTGGCCTTCCAAATTGGACCAAAATCATGGGCTATTCCAAAAGCGTACCTTGAATTCGTGTATATATTGTTCCTTAATCCTTCATGTTTCTCACAGGCTCTGGCCAATGCGTGCAGTTAGGCCTCTTGGCCCGACATGTGGCTGCTGAGTGACCCTTTTTCTATTATTTTGTCGACTGTTGTTACAGCATAGCCCGTGTGAGGTTTACCATCTGATGTGTAATACCTGGAGCCATCTACAAAAAGATCTATTGCTTCCGGACAGGGCTAACTGCTTCTGTCTCAAGCTCCATGATCGTCTGAGTTTTCAGTCATGGTCATGTTAGCATCAGTCGCAATCCTTTCATCCCCCCTCTCTTCTTCCGAGTCTGATTGGGTCAGGAGAAGAGATGCAGGATTGAGGATGGTACATCGTCTTAGTGTAAGGTTAGTAGGGGTGAGGAGAGCCACTTCATGTTTTGGCAAACGGGCGGCCGAAAGATGTTTGGTTTGGACCTGGTTAAGGATCTCTTGGACCGAGTGTGTGGTGAAAAGGGTCAAAGGGGAATCTAAAACTATATCACCTACATTGTGCAATAGTACAGCGCAGGCGGCTACAGCTCGAGCGCACCCAGGTGAGCCTTTGATGACCGGATCCAATTCAGTTGAAATGTACATGATGGGTCTATACCTGGATCCGTGTAATTGGGTCAGTACCCCAGTGGCATGCCCTTTACTTTCATGACAGAAAAGGGTAGGTTGTAGTTGGGAATACCTAGTGCTGGGGCTCTAGAAAGTTCCTGGATCAGATCCTTGAAGGTTGACCAGTTTTCATCAGTTAATTGAAATGATGTTTGTGACGGAGTATAGAGAGGACCCAGTTTGGATGAGATGTTAGGGACCAATTTCTGCTATAATTGATTAGACTTAGAAGGGCTCTCAACTGTCGGGCATTACGAGGTCGAGTAAAGTCTCTGAGAGTCTGTATCCGTTGCATTGTCAAATGTCGGGTTCCTTTTGAGATACAGTGGCCTAGAAAACTAACCTTCTCCATAAAAAACTGCAATTTCTCCTTGCTAGCCTTATTCCCAGAGGATGCCAGATGGTTAAGCATTGAGATGGTATGCCTATAGAATGACTCCTTATGCGTGCAACAGACCAACAAATCGTCCACATATTGCAATAGGGCGACCTCCGGATCCTCTGGCACCCACTGATCTAATAGCACCTTTAGCTTACAACTGTATTGCGACGGGCTAGTCATGGACCCTTGTGGTAACCGGGTCCATGTAAGTTGTTTACCTTGGAATGAAAAAGCAAAGGGATATTGACACTGGGGATTCAGTGGTACAGAGAAAAAGGCATTGTACAAGTCAATGACACTAAAGTTCGAAGCCTTAGGAGGGATGGAAGCAAGTAATGTGTGAGGATTAGGCACTAACGGGGCATCACTGACAATGATTTTGTTAATGGAGATGTTTGTGAGTCGTCCTAATGCTCCTGTAATTGCCCACTGGCCCCTGATATCGCCCATATGGCGCAGGTAGGTGAGTGTTAGGGCCCACGGGCTACTTGAGAGACCTTGACGCTGGTGCCCGAGGCTTAAGACACGTCCTCCTAGTAGGATATGTCGAACTAACTCTCAATTTTTAACATCAGTGTGAGGGTTTAGTGTGACGGCAGCGTGCACCTATCTCTGGTTCTGTGTTTGTTCTGAATTCTTGCCACATCCACATAAATTTCATCTTATGTAGGATGTCCATTGTGGTACTTGTAGTCCGTTGCTGGCATCATCCATTGTATGCATTTTTTGCTGGTGATTGCCATTAGCAACGGACTACAAGTGCAAGATGTGCTCCCCTACAGAAATGCACAACTGCATATGGGTATGAGCGCATCCTGCTTTCTTATCACCACATTTTTGATGGTTTATATATATATGTATGGAGGTGTATAAACTCCATTTTAAATGTGCCTGTTTTTCATCTTCAGGTCACATTTGGGTGCACCTGCTTGGCCTTGGGCTATATCAGTCAGTCTTAGGTAGGGCTCATAGACACCTCCCACCTCCCATTGTAAGCATGGCCACATGCTGGAGGTAACAGAGGAGATGTTTGTGAGTCGTCCTAATGCTCCTGTAATTGCCCACTGGCCCCTGATATCGCCCATATGGCGCAGGTAGGTGAGTGTTAGGGCCCACGGGCTACTTGAGAGACCTTGACGCTGGTGCCCGAGGCTTAAGACACGTCCTCCTAGTAGGATATGTCGAACTAACTCTCAATTTTTAACATCAGTGTGAGGGTTTAGTGTGACGGCAGCGTGCACCTATCTCTGGTTCTGTGTTTGTTCTGAATTCTTGCCACATCCACATAAATTTCATCTTATGTAGGATGTCCATTGTGGTACTTGTAGTCCGTTGCTGGCATCATCCATTGTATGCATTTTTGCTGGTGATTGCCATTAGCAACGGACTACAAGATGCAGAGATGTCTCCCCTACAGAAATGCACAACTGCATATGGGTATGAGCGCATCCTGCTTTCTTATCACCACATTTTTGATGGTTTATATATATATGTATGGAGGTGTATAAACTCCATTTTAAATGTGCCTGTTTTTCATCTTCAGGTCACATTTGGGTGCACCTGCTTGGCCTTGGGCTATATCAGTCAGTCTTGGGTAGGGCTCATAGACACCTCCCACCTCCCATTGTAAGCATGGCCACATGCTGGAGGTAACAGAGGAGATGTTTGTGAGTCGTCCTAATGCTCCTGTAATTGCCCACTGGCCCCTGATATCGCCCATATGGCGCAGGTAGGTGAGTGTTAGGGCCCACGGGCTACTTGAGAGACCTTGACGCTGGTGCCCGAGGCTTAAGACACGTCCTCCTAGTAGGATATGTCGAACTAACTCTCAATTTTTAACATCAGTGTGAGGGTTTAGTGTGACGGCAGCGTGCACCTATCTCTGGTTCTGTGTTTGTTCTGAATTCTTGCCACATCCACATAAATTTCATCTTATGTAGGATGTCCATTGTGGTACTTGTAGTCCGTTGCTGGCATCATCCATTGTATGCATTTTTTGCTGGTGATTGCCATTAGCAACGGACTACAAAGTGCAGGATGTCTCCCTACAGAAATGCACAACTGCATATGGGTATGAGCGCATCCTGCTTTCTTATCACCACATTTTTGATGGTTTATATATATATGTATGGAGGTGTATAAACTCCATTTTAAATGTGCCTGTTTTTCATCTTCAGGTCACATTTGGGTGCACCTGCTTGGCCTTGGGCTATATCAGTCAGTCTTGGGTAGGGCTCATAGACACCTCCCACCTCCCATTGTAAGCATGGCCACATGCTGGAGGTAACAGAGGAGATGTTTGTGAGTCGTCCTAATGCTCCTGTAATTGCCCACTGGCCCCTGATATCGCCCATATGGCGCAGGTAGGTGAGTGTTAGGGCCCACGGGCTACTTGAGAGACCTTGACGCTGGTGCCCGAGGCTTAAGACACGTCCTCCTAGTAGGATATGTCGAACTAACTCTCAATTTTTAACATCAGTGTGAGGGTTTAGTGTGACGGCAGCGTGCACCTATCTCTGGTTCTGTGTTTGTTCTGAATTCTTGCCACATCCACATAAATTTCATCTTATGTAGGATGTCCATTGTGGTACTTGTAGTCCGTTGCTGGCATCATCCATTGTATGCATTTTTGCTGGTGATTGCCATTAGCAACGGACTACAAGTGCAGAGATGTGCTCCCCTACAGAAATGCACAACTGCATATGGGTATGAGCGCATCCTGCTTTCTTATCACCACATTTTTGATGGTTTATATATATATGTATGGAGGTGTATAAACTCCATTTTAAATGTGCCTGTTTTTCATCTTCAGGTCACATTTGGGTGCACCTGCTTGGCCTTGGGCTATATCAGTCAGTCTTGGGTAGGGCTCATAGACACCTCCCACCTCCCATTGTAAGCATGGCCACATGCTGGAGGTAACAGAGGAGATGTTTGTGAGTCGTCCTAATGCTCCTGTAATTGCCCACTGGCCCCTGATATCGCCCATATGGCGCAGGTAGGTGAGTGTTAGGGCCCACGGGCTACTTGAGAGACCTTGACGCTGGTGCCCGAGGCTTAAGACACGTCCTCCTAGTAGGATATGTCGAACTAACTCTCAATTTTTAACATCAGTGTGAGGGTTTAGTGTGACGGCAGCGTGCACCTATCTCTGGTTCTGTGTTTGATTTTGTTAATGGCTCTGAGATCATGGACCAGTCGGTAAGTGACTTCCTGGCCCTTGGATGATTTCTTTGCCATCAGAAATAGAGGAGTGTTACATGGGTATTGAGTTGGGGTCAAGACCCCGATTTGGAGATACCTGTTGATCTGGATTTTGAGGCTAACCATCTGCTCTACACTCAGCGGGTACTGCGGTAATCTTGATAATACGCAACCGGGGGCAATCCGTATAGTGGCTGGAGGTACTGGCAGCAGGCCAACGTCATACTTGTCAACCGCCCAAAGTTTAGGATCTACCTCGACCAGTACGTCCAGGGGCACAAAGTTGCCGGGTTCTCCAGTATACGGAACTGCCACCACTGCACACAGCAGCTCGTCTATGAGTGCACTAGTAACAACAACACCCTCCGAGGTATAGGAGACTTTGGCCTGAATTTCCGACAGAATGTCTGCCCCCAAAAGGTTAATAGGGACATAATCTGAGATCAACAAAGATCTAACTGCTTCCATGTGTTGAACTAATTTACAGTGCAATGGTTTAGTCTCTGAGAGTCACTGATTGACCTGTAAGTCCAATGGTGGGGGTAGTCTTGCCAGAAAGTGGAATCCTGCCTCTGAGGTCTTGGGTTTTTAGGACAGTTCTGGCTGTGCCGGTGTCAATGAGGCAGGATAGAGGGTATGGCAATTCCTCAAGAAACAGATTGACATGAGCTGACACATTTTGCCGTTTCCCTAGCAGGCTGAACTGTTGGACTGTGTAACAGCTCCGATGTTCTGGGTAGGTACGGGATCAGGGATGAAATGGTAGGTTCCCGTAGGGCCATCCGTATTGTGGTACGATTTCCCTGGGTTTGGTATATGTGCATAGGGCTGGTCAGGGGTGGTCTTGCGAGGTTTGGGAGAATCCTGGTCCTGGTCCTCCTCATTCTCATACTCTGGACAGTGGCGCGCTACATGACCTCTCTGACGGCAAAGGAAACAGACAGGACTAGGATATATATTCCCTTGGTTTCTCCTTTGCTTATGATGGTTACTCTGGGCAATTAACTCAAATGCTGTCATAATTTTGACCGACTTGGCTTCCTTCCTTGCATGCAAGTCTAGCTGTATGGCCTGGATCTTTGCCATGAGGGAGTGGAAGTCCATGGAGTGAGCTTCCGGCAGTGCCATCAATAACCTATCCCTCAATTTAGGCACTAATCCAGCCAGGAATTTGGCCTTCAACATCAGGTGGATTGGAGATATGGGTTGTGAATTATCGGGGACATCTGGACCTGCCTCGAACCCTGCGTCTGATACCCCTTGTTTTTAAACCAGTGGACTTAGGCATCCTCATCTGGACCTTGGATTGCTGTCATGAACTGGAAGGGGGACACAACACTGTACATGGTAGGCGTTTTGTCTGTCAAATTCCTTCCCCCTGTTTAACATAGTAAGATAGTATTTAAGACCGAAAAAAGACATTTGTCCATCCAGTTCGGCCTGTTTCCTACAAGTTGATCCAGAGGAAGGCAAAAAACCCCTGTGAGGCAGAAGCCAATTTTCCCGACTCCAATCAGGCAATCAGAATAGCTCCCTGGATCAACGACCCCTCTCTAGTAGCTGTAGCCTGTAATATTATTACACTCCAGAAATAAATCCAATCCTCTCTTGAATTCCTTTATTGTACTCACCATCACCACCTCCTCAGGCAGAGAGTTCCATAGTCTTACTGCTCTTACAGTGAAGAATCCTTTTCTATGTTTGTGTACAAACCTTCTTTCCTCCAGACGCAGAGGATGTCCCCTCGTCACAGTCACAGTCCTGGGGATAAATAGATGATGGGACAGATCTCTGTACTGACCCCTGATATATTTAGACATAGTTATTAGATCTCCCCTCAGTCGTCTTTTTTCTAAAGTGAATAACCCTAATTGTGATAACCTTTCAGGGTACTGTAGATCCCTTATTCCAGTTATTACTTTAGTTGCCCTCCTCTAAACCCTCTCCAGCTCTGCTATGTCTGCCTTGTTCACAGGAGCCCAGAACTGTACACAGTACTCCATGTGTGGTCTGACTAGTGAGTTGTGAGTTGCTCATGTGTCTTTATACCACACCTGGAAATGATGTCACCCGCAACATCTTCACCTACTGCGGCTCTGAGGATGTGTGCACAATCTGCCCCACTCATCCCTCAGCTGATTGACATTAATTTTCTTTGCAAACCCACGCGGATTAGTCCTGTGATCCGGGAGGTCATTCAAGATCTCCCTGATCTCCCCTGCGGTAAAAGGTACGTGCCAGGTGATACGGCTCGTAGTCTTTTGTCTGGGGGGTCCCTCACATTCCTGTACCCAGACTGGAAACACCCCGGGAGGTGGACCAGCCTCAGCAGGAGGCCACTTTGGAGGTGGTAGGTCACTGGAAGGGGGTTGAAGAGGCTCAGTCACAGTCACCGTTTCCCCCATATTGGCCAAAGACGGATACAAAGGCTCTATTTTCGAGGACCAGCTGTTGGCTCAGAGTCTGGGGCTCTAGGAGTCGGTTCAACTGGAGGTGTCTGCCTATTCAGGCTTGCATCTAATTGCCACAATTTGGTAATGAGTAGTCTCAGATTACCATCAAACGTGACTCCAAAAAACTCCCCGAGTCTGGCCCTCAACTGTTCCTCTTGGTAGCGCCTATTATCCCCCTCCGGATTCTGTTGGAAATCATCCCTTTCTAAGGCCGCTATGCACTCTGGTTTGGGTTTATTGATTATGGAAATGCCTCTGGCTTTACATAGTGTGACTAAATCGGATTTCCCAAGATGCCGGTAATCCGTTTTATCAGAGACATCGGTTGCCGGTCCCTGAGTTGGTGGTGGAGATGGAGACAGAGCGGCTGAGGCTGCTGGTGGTCTCATCCCTGGTTTTATTGGACTCCGTAGTTTTAGTTGGACGGGAGTACATGACAGTGTTAGTTCTCACTGTCTGGGTCTTTTGAATGCCCTGTTGCTGGAGCTCGAGGGATTCGTGCAGCCTCAGTTCTGCCTTCTGGAGGGAACCATGGCTTTGGAGTCTAGTGGGGAATTCACGGACAAACTTTTCCCAAATCCAGACCTCAAAGGTCCCTTCTTTGGGGATGGTCCACTCTGAACCTACAATCCATTGGTGCCAATCTTTGAGGGGCTTAACAACTCCTCCTCCATAGATGGATTTCATGTGCTGCTTGGCTGTCATATACTCAGAAGTGGTATACTTCTGTTCCCTAGATTCCCCTACACCCATGCTCGAGCCTTCTAAAAGTAGGTGTGTCCACCTACAGTGCCCCGCGACTGGGTGCCAGGGGCCTACATTAGTGATAATCGCCTGTTCCATTGGTGGGTGCTACTACCCTTTGTTCGCCTCTGAGTTGCCCTAGGATTTCTGGCACAAACGGACTCCGTTCACCCTAGTTAGACCTCAGGAAAAGGAGTGGCAGCGTGAGGAAAAGGGCTCTCACCGACGCACGGCGGCCCTCAGAGTCTCCTAATGAGATATACCAGCCTTGGTTTTGGCTCTGAATAGTGACCTGACCACAGGATAGGGCTTCCAATTGACCTGGAGTGGAATATGCGCACAGGAAACACACAGTACTCTTGTGGGGAAAGGGGTTACTCACACAGCTATTGGTATGCCCGGGTGATATATATACCACCTTGTTTCCTTACAAAAAGCTCATCAACTCACTTTCCTTTGCCGATGTTATTCTATATAGTCAAGCTGAACAGCACACAAAGCCTTTTTTGCAGTGACTGATCAAAAACCTCTTGCTCAGCAGCAACCCTTGAATTCAGACAGTAGTTCTCACACAATATCACAAAACCCCCAGTAACTAAAGAAAGGTCTCCCAACTAAATCATATATACATATATATATATATATATATATATATAGAGAGAGAGAGAGAGAGATATGTTCCAAAACAGTTTTTAACAATACAACAGTTTGGGCACAACCAAACTAATCAAGATGTTTGCCAAAGCACATGGTCTTCACACACACAAAGGAAATCAAAGATGGCCGACAAAATCACATGGCTTGACACACAAAGGAAGACAAGATAGTATCTACAGTATCCAGCAATAGAAAAACCAAACTAAACAAAACAGTTTCTATATTCCCTGTTCCCCACCCCCGAAACCAAGAGCAAACCTCCACTCTGTGGGTGATTTACAGGCTAACAATATAAAATTACTCTCTAAATGCTGTTTCTAATGTACAAACACTAAAACAAATTGCTGCCTCTACAAACTCACAGTAATATAAAAGTTAAGAAGTTACAACAAAAACACAATACTCTGTACTGCTCAGCAAACACATCACTATTTCACCATACAATCTCTGTACAATCAACTCAGATCCACCAAAAACTACACAACGGAAAAGCACTTACCTCGTTCCTACACCCTTTGACGCAGAAGATAAAATTACATTTTAACAAACCCCCTGTTTAGATACTGATGGCAATATATGCCTGCTGTGTTGTTAAACTATAAACACCAGACCTTACACACAAAGCCCTCTGTTGGATCTCACCATAGATCCTTTGTTCCAACAGAGCACTGACCAACCCTTTACAGTTAAGAAACCCCCACAGCAGTTACGCAAACATGCAACAACAAGTATCTGGACAGCTATTATTGGAAAAACATTAACCACATACACCAAAAGGTTCTTTCAGTAGATTTTTTACCTGATATCAGCAGATTGGAGTACACAGATTTAAATTCACAAAGAGCAAAACTTTCTCAAAAATGAGAGTAAGGAAAAGGATTTTCTTACCTTATGCCGGCCTTTTTTGCTTTTTGAAAATTAAGCTGTGTCTCCTTTAAGTTCTGCTGATAACGGGGAAAAAATTAGCTCCCTAACTGTGCTCGCCAACTGATATCGCCGTTTGCTCCTTTGTCTCACTCTCACAACCGAAAACGACTGCCAGAAGTACAATCGCGAAATCCTTGGTGTAGCGTGCGTTGATGTGTGCGCGATTCCTCCAAAATAACATCACAGAGACGTTCTCAAGTAGGATCCAATAATGTGCCTGCCTCCAACTGCTAGACGAGGTTTATTTAGACCAGAAGATGGAAGGCAGTCTTACAATCATGACCAATGGGGAGACAGGTTATTGTATGAAGTGATTGGCTGGAAGGCGGTCTTACAATCATGACCAATAGGGAGACTGGTTATGGTATGAAGTGATTGGCTGGCGAAGATATGAATGATCGCACAAACTTATGTTTGCGCGTTCGCACACTTATTCGCGCCCTTTCCATTGCCGCTCTTATCCTCGTGGATGAAGAAACTCTGTTCGACCTTTCCCCATCCCTCCCGCCTCAGCCGGCGCCATGACACTGGTATCCTTCAGTTATACCAGGCCGGGCACAAATCAGCTACAGGTCGGAATGACCAGACCATCGTGCGAAAGTTTCTGCGCAGATGCAAGCGGGAACAAATCTGCGCATCTCCATAGGATAGATGGCGACCATACGGCGAAAAATAATTTTCCACAACATAATGGTTTTAGATATGTTTTGTCTTGAAACCTTTTGTAATAGAAGAAAAATTGATAAGAAAGGAAAAATATTTTTTTTCATAATATTCTGTTTTCCAGAAATGAATCAGTTATTTGCAGATAGATAGACGCATTGCTACAACTGAAAAAGGCCTGGTAAGGAAGGAGGATAAACACTCTGGTAATAAAGTGGTTAAAATGCTGTTTCTTTTTATAATCTGAGGCTCCATTCCCAAGATGCTTTTTCTTAATTTGCAAATGAGGCTATTGGTTTAGTGAGGGTGCTACCATTGCTTTTTTTTTACATCCAAGTACCACTCATTTCTGTGGCTAGCTTCTCCCTCACTGCATTACCACAGCCTGACCCTGTCCATCAAAGCAGCCAGGGAGGGGCTGGCCACAGAAATGACTGGAACTTGGATGTAACAAGAACAACTGTGATGCCCTCATAGCACCAAAGACCTAATTTGCCTATTGAGAAAAAGCGTCATAACTCGGAAATGGAGCCTCAGATAAACAATAGAAAAACAGTGTTTTGTTCAGGTGAACCACAGACAGTTTGGTAGGGACATCACTGGTGACAGATTCCCCTTAAGTAAGCCAAGAGCTGGCATAATAAAGAGAAGTGTCTAGTATGTCTAGTAAGATGCACCAAACTTATCACACAGTGGGATAGATATACTAAGAGTGGCATTACAAACGGCAGTCTTAGTTTGAAGTCCATAGGGGCAGAATGTGGCAAATGTATTAAGACAGGCACCCTGTGCACCAAACATTTAAATCTACATCAGCTATGAGCTGGAGGCTCCCGCTAAGCCCCGCTCACTTTTCTCACCACTTTTGAAAAGTGGTTAGACGAGTGAAAAGTGACAAATAGGGCTGCTTTTTGACTCCACAATAGTTCTGTAAAACATTGATAATTGTCAGTGTGAGCCATTGCAGTGCTTCTAGTGGAAAATATCTTCATGCATACAGCTTCCGATGGAGCGTGCCACAACCTCCGTGTGTCTTTGTATTAAAGGTTTTTTTTAGGAGAAGAATGTTGATGACCTATTCTCAGCATATGTCATCAGTTACTGATTGGTGGGGGTCCGACTCCCAGCATCCTCGTTGATCAGCTGTTGTGGCCTCCTAGGCCAGGAGCGTCACATTCATCGGTTACATGTCCTAGGTGTAGCTCAGTCACTGTGCTTGGTATGTTGTGAGGAGGCCGCAGCTATTTTGAACAGCTGAACTACTGAAAAACCTGTTTAAGTATATGGAGATGCACTTGAGGGGTTATTCATAGGACTTCACTTGGTATTTTTATCCTTTACTTTTGTATTAGATATCTATATTGAATCCAGTTTATGTGAATTATTGTGGAGTCTGGAGCACCAAACATTGGCCCAGATTTACTAATGTATCTGCACCAAAAATGTTTGTAAAATAGAGACACAATATGGTGCATCTAGAGTTTCTACATTTTTACCCTGACATGCATGAAAAAGGGTTAGCAGAAAGTGGAAGGATTTTCACGGGAAAAAGGGGGGGTGCCTAATATGCGTCATTCAGCGGCAAAATTTGATGCAATATCTGTCTCAAGGTAAGCTACCCAATAGTTGGTATAGAGTCAGAGAAAGTTGTCTATTCCTGCACCAGATTCATCATCCAGCCTGACACCGTGATAACTCTGGTACAGGTCAAGACAGCCGGTCTAGATTTATATTGTCTTAAAGATTAGTAAATCTGGGCCATTGTATCTTGAGGTAAAGTTCCGATCTGTCTGCTTGGCCTCACTTTGTATTTTCTGAAGGGGCTTAGCCTGCCTGATTACAACCTGAATAAACATGGTGGTTTTACTACTAACCGTTCAAGATGCTAGGTAGGGGTAAGGTCACAACTGGAATTTTTACAGTCGAGACGTTGCCAGTTGTGCATTTTCCAGTGTTCATGCAGATTATATAAGAAAATCCTATTCTATCAGGACGAGCTGTATTGATTGTGCATATATTTGGGGGCTTTGTTCCATTTTATTCTTAGAGTTTCATCTGTCAATCTTTACGGCACTTTGTTGGGGCTTTCTCAGTAATATATTTCAGAGAAAAGCATCCGCATGCAGCTTCTAAATTAGTCCTATCATCAGGTTCTTAGAAGTTCACAACTCAGCAAGACATTCCCCTCCTCCATGAGGCATCCACTCTCAAACTCCTAGTGACAAGAACTAACACAGATCGATCTTCAGATTACTTTCAAGTGAGTGAACTTTATAATTGAGCTAAGAGCTGGCAGCCTGTAAACACGCAGGCACTGAAGATTCGGCCTTTGAATATACAGTAATAAAGAGGCTGTTATTAGACTTCAGTAATGTCCTTGCCCAGGATTATCACAAATGGCATCTCCAGTATTTTTCTTTGTTATAGAAACCCTGCTTCTTGGCTGACAGAAGTGAAGCCGTGTCCTAGTTTGGCTAAAGTCTGATGTAAACACTGAGAAAGAACGTGGAATGCACATTCCTTCCCTATAACATAAGCTAACAAAACTGGAGAATTGCAGTAATGCAAAGCGCTTGCACACAGCCAGAAAGATGTGCAAAACTCCCTGGTTAATGTACAGTCGTGGCCAAAAGTTTTGAGAATGACACAAAGATTAGTTTTCACAAAGTTTGCTGCTAAACTGCTTTTAGATCTTTGTTTCTGCGATGTAGTGAAATATAATTACACGCACTGTATACGTTTCAAAGGCTTTTATCGACAATTACATGACATTGATGCAAAGAGTCAGTATTTGCAGTGTTGGCCCATCTTTTTCAAGACCTCTGCAATTCGACTGGGCATGCTCTCAATCAATTTCTGGGCCAATTCCTGACTGATAGCAACCCATTCTTTCATAATGACTTCTTGGAGTTTGTCAGAATTAGTGGGTTTTTGTTTGTCCACCCGCCTCTTGAGGATTGACCACAAGTTCTCAATGGGATTAAGATCTGTCGAGTTTCCAGGCCATGGACCCAAAATGTCAATGTTTTGGTCCCCGAGCCACTTAGTTATCACTTTTGCCTTATGGCACGGTGCTCCATCGTGCTGGAAATTGCATTGTTCTTCACCAAACTGTTGTTGGATTGTTGGAAAAAGTTGCTGTTGGAGGATGTTTTGGTACCATTCTTTATTCATGGCTGTGTTTTTGGACAAAATTGTGAGTGAGCCCACTCCCTTGGATGAGAAGCAACCCCACACATGAATGGTCTCGGGATGCTTTACTGTTGGCATGACACAGGACTGATGGTAACGCTCACCTTTTCTTCTCCAGACAAGCCTTTTTCCAGATGCCCCAAACAATCGGAAAGAGGCATCATCGGAGAATATGACTTTGCCCTAGTCCTCAGCAGTCCATTCACCATACTTTCTGCAGAAGATCAATCTGTCCCGATGTTTTTTTTTTGAGAGAAGTGGCTTCTTTGCTGCCCTTCTTGACACCAGGCCATCTTCCAAAAGTCTTCGCCTCACTGTGCGTGCAGATGCGCTCACACCTGCCTGCTGCCATTCCTGAGCAAGCTCTGCACTGGTGGCACTCCGATCCCGCAGCTGAATCCTCTTTAGGAGACGATTCTGGAGCTTGCTGGATTTTCTTGGACGCCCTGAAGCCTTCTTAACAAGAATTGAACCTCTTTGCTTGAAGTTTTTGTTGATCCTATAAATTGTTGATTGAGGTGCAATCTTAGTAGCCACAATATCCTTGCCTGTGAAGCCATTTGTATGCAACGCAATGATGGCTGCACGCGTTTCTTTGCAGGTCACCATGGTTAACAATGGAAGAACAACGATTTCAAGCATCACCCTCCTTTTAACATGTCAAGTCTGCCATTTTAACCCAATCAGCCTGACATAATGATCTCCAGCCTTGTGTTCGTCAACATTCTCACCTGAGTTAACAAGACGATTACTGAAATGATCTCAGCAGGTCCTTTAATGACAGCAATGAAATGCAGTAGAAAGTTTTTTTTGGGATTAAGTTAATTTTCATGGCAAAGAAGGACTATGCAATTTATCTGATCACTCTTCATAACATTCTGGAGTATATGCAAATTGCTATTATAAAATCTTAAGCAGCAACTTTTCCAATTTCCAATATTTATGTAATTCTCAAAACTTTTGGCGATGACTGTAGAGAGGTTTACACTAAGGTCATCCCCTCACTGTATTGTTAGCGTCCATTCACACGTCCGCAAAATGGGTCCACATCCGTTCCGCAAAATTGGATGCGGACCCATTCATTTTCAATGGGGCCGGAATGAATGCGGACAGCACACTATGTGCTGTCTGCATCTGCATTTCCGGTTCCACACTTCCGCATCCACACTTCCGTTTCCGCAAAAAAATAGAACATGTCCTATTTTTGTCCGCAATAGCGGACAAGAATAGGCATTTTCTATTATAGTGCAGGCCATGTGCACATGGCCGGTGTCCGTGTTTTGCGGATCCGCAAAACACTTACGGACGTGTGAATGGAGCCTTAGGTATATAATCAGTTCCCACTTTCCTATCTTCATCTGCTTGTATATCTTTAGGTATATAATTAAAGGTGTTATCCCGTAATTAATGTAAAAAAAATTAAAATCATACATAGTCTAGTACATGACGACCTCTTTCTAACAAACTAAATCCAGCCCTATACCTCACATGTATCCAGAGATCTCCCAGATTATTGCTCCAATTGTTCTTCTAGATTTTTTTCAAGCTGTCGGCTTAGAGGGTATGTCCTTTCTCAGAATGCATGTCCTTTCTGGTGCAACTGGTGTCAGTTGAGGGATGGAACTGAGCGTGTACTTCTGTCTCTGTGAACAGGACAGAGTAGTTAGAAAAAGTGCAAACAGCAGGTGGCACTATACAGATAGAGTTCATTGAATAACTCAGTAGCTATAATACATTTTTAAATTACATACAATTACAAAAGTATTCAGATCCAGGTGCTGGTTTGAAAACTGGAATATTTTTCATGGGGCAACTGCTTTAACTCTCCTCCAGCAGGAAGGAAATTGTCCCTATAGGTAGCTATCCTGGAAGATAATTTTTTAAGTCGTAAAAACAAGGGTGCAATGGCACACTGCAGCTAGAGCTCCGTCCTGCCACTATGCTGGATGTTAGATGAGGCATTAGTTTATATTTTGGCCAAATTATGTAAGCCACCCACCACTTCACGGTTGCCTCTCGAGTGGTCCCTAACATTAATTCTTACCTTTTATGGGCCATATCAGCCACACAAAACCCAGGGAGTGCAGGTGCAGCATGCATGCCAGATACACTCTGCTTGTAACCCCGTCTGGTGCCATACAGCGTTCATCAGATCAAGGGATGCAAATACCAACATGCATGCTGAGCCCACTAGTACTTCTCCTGGAACCAAATGGCTTCTGGTAAGTTCAATAAAGCAGACTCAGTTTTATACTGACTTTAAAACCAGCCTACAGGGCGGATTCACTAGTCAGGTGTGCATGACTGCATGGAGGTCACCACGCCTCCCATATATGCTACAAAGGAAAAAAATGGAGATTGCAGTCAGCACAACCCAATACGCAGGTGCACGTTGCTATGGTGAAATACACATACAAACGTAAAAACAAGGGTGCAATGGCACACTGCAGCTAGAGCTCCGTCCTGCCACTATGCTGGATGTTAGATGAGGCATTAGTTTATATTTTGGCCAAATTATGTAAGCCACCCACCACTTCACGGTTGCCTCTCGAGTGGTCCCTAACATTAATTCTTACCTTTTATGGGCCATATCAGCCACACAAAACCCAGGGAGTGCAGGTGCAGCATGCATGCCAGATACACTCTGCTTGTAACCCCGTCTGGTGCCATACAGCGTTCATCAGATCAAGGGATGCAAATACCAACATGCATGCTGAGCCCACTAGTACTTCTCCTGGAACCAAATGGCTTCTGGTAAGTTCAATAAAGCAGACTCAGTTTTATACTGACTTTAAAACCAGCCTACAGGGCGGATTCACTAGTCAGGTGTGCATGACTGCATGGAGGTCACCACGCCTCCCATATATGCTACAAAGGAAAAAAAATGGAGATTGCAGTCAGCACAACCCAATACGCAGGTGCACGTTGCTATGGTGAAATACACATACAAACGTAAAAACAAGGGTGCAATGGCACACTGCAGCTAGAGCTCCGTCCTGCCACTATGCTGGATGTTAGATGAGGCATTAGTTTATATTTTGGCCAAATTATGTAAGCCACCCACCACTTCACGGTTGCCTCTCGAGTGGTCCCTAACATTAATTCTTACCTTTTATGGGCCATATCAGCCACACAAAACCCAGGGAGTGCAGGTGCAGCATGCATGCCAGATACACTCTGCTTGTAACCCCGTCTGGTGCCATACAGCGTTCATCAGATCAAGGGATGCAAATACCAACATGCATGCTGAGCCCACTAGTACTTCTCCTGGAACCAAATGGCTTCTGGTAAGTTCAATAAAGCAGACTCAGTTTTATACTGACTTTAAAACCAGCCTACAGGGCGGATTCACTAGTCAGGTGTGCATGACTGCATGGAGGTCACCACGCCTCCCATATATGCTACAAAGGAAAAAAAATGGAGATTGCAGTCAGCACAACCCAATACGCAGGTGCACGTTGCTATGGTGAAATACACATACAAACGTAAAAACAAGGGTGCAATGGCACACTGCAGCTAGAGCTCCGTCCTGCCACTATGCTGGATGTTAGATGAGGCATTAGTTTATATTTTGGCCAAATTATGTAAGCCACCCACCACTTCACGGTTGCCTCTCGAGTGGTCCCTAACATTAATTCTTACCTTTTATGGGCCATATCAGCCACACAAAACCCAGGGAGTGCAGGTGCAGCATGCATGCCAGATACACTCTGCTTGTAACCCCGTCTGGTGCCATACAGCGTTCATCAGATCAAGGGATGCAAATACCAACATGCATGCTGAGCCCACTAGTACTTCTCCTGGAACCAAATGGCTTCTGGTAAGTTCAATAAAGCAGACTCAGTTTTATACTGACTTTAAAACCAGCCTACAGGGCGGATTCACTAGTCAGGTGTGCATGACTGCATGGAGGTCACCACGCCTCCCATATATGCTACAAAGGAAAAAAAAAAAATGGAGATTGCAGTCAGCACAACCCAATACGCAGGTGCACGTTGCTATGGTGAAATACACATACAAACGTAAAAACAAGGGTGCAATGGCACACTGCAGCTAGAGCTCCGTCCTGCCACTATGCTGGATGTTAGATGAGGCATTAGTTTATATTTTGGCCAAATTATGTAAGCCACCCACCACTTCACGGTTGCCTCTCGAGCAGTCATGCACACCTGACTAGTGAATCCGCCCTGTAGGCTGGTTTTAAAGTCAGTATAAAACTGAGTCTGCTTTATTGAACTTACCAGAAGCCATTTGGTTCCAGGAGAAGTACTAGTGGGCTCAGCATGCATGTTGGTATTTGCATCCCTTGATCTGATGAACGCTGTATGGCACCAGACGGGGTTACAAGCAGAGTGTATCTGGCATGCATGCTGCACCTGCACTCCCTGGGTTTTGTGTGGCTGATATGGCCCATAAAAGGTAAGAATTAATGTTAGGGACCACTCGAGAGGCAACCGTGAAGTGGTGGGTGGCTTACATAATTTGGCCAAAATATAAACTAATGCCTTATCTAACATCCAGCATAGTGGCAGGACGGAGCTCTAGCTGCAGTGTGCCATTGCACCTTTGTTTTTACGTTTGTATGTGTATTTCACCATAGCAACGTGCACCTGCGTATTGGGTTGTGCTGACTGCAATCTCCATTTTTTTCCTTTGTAGCATATATGGGAGGCGTGGTGACCTCCATGCAGTCATGCACACCTGACTAGTGAATCCGCCCTGTAGGCTGGTTTTAAAGTCAGTATAAAACTGAGTCTGCTTTATTGAACTTACCAGAAGCCATTTGGTTCCAGGAGAAGTACTAGTGGGCTCAGCATGCATGTTGGTATTTGCATCCCTTGATCTGATGAACGCTGTATGGCACCAGACGGGGTTACAAGCAGAGTGTATCTGGCATGCATGCTGCACCTGCACTCCCTGGGTTTTGTGTGGCTGATATGGCCCATAAAAGGTAAGAATTAATGTTAGGGACCACTCGAGAGGCAACCGTGAAGTGGTGGGTGGCTTACATAATTTGGCCAAAATATAAACTAATGCCTCATCTAACATCCAGCATAGTGGCAGGACGGAGCTCTAGCTGCAGTGTGCCATTGCACCCTTGTTTTTACGTTTGTATGTGTATTTCACCATAGCAACATGCACCTGCGTATTGGGTTGTGCTGACTGCAATCTCCATTTTTTTTCCTTTGTAGCATATATGGGAGGCGTGGTGACCTCCATGCAGTCATGCACACCTGACTAGTGAATCCGCCCTGTAGGCTGGTTTTAAAGTCAGTATAAAACTGAGTCTGCTTTATTGAACTTACCAGAAGCCATTTGGTTCCAGGAGAAGTACTAGTGGGCTCAGCATGCATGTTGGTATTTGCATCCCTTGATCTGATGAACGCTGTATGGCACCAGACGGGGTTACAAGCAGAGTGTATCTGGCATGCATGCTGCACCTGCACTCCCTGGGTTTTGTGTGGCTGATATGGCCCATAAAAGGTAAGAATTAATGTTAGGGACCACTCGAGAGGCAACCGTGAAGTGGTGGGTGGCTTACATAATTTGGCCAAAATATAAACTAATGCCTCATCTAACATCCAGCATAGTGGCAGGACGGAGCTCTAGCTGCAGTGTGCCATTGCACCCTTGTTTTTACGTTTGTATGTGTATTTCACCATAGCAACATGCACCTGCGTATTGGGTTGTGCTGACTGCAATCTCCAATTTTTTAAGTCACTACATACACTAAAAATTATTGTTTGTCAACACATCTCTGCATGTAAACAGAGGATTTGCTGCCAACAAATGACTACTGTAAAGATGACTGAACATTTTACCGACCGCTCTGCCCAATACTCCCGATTATTTTGATATATAAATGACAGCAATTTCTCCCTGGGAAAAGTTATTCAAATTATCTATTCTCCAGAAGAAGGAAATCTGTCTAAGGCCACTTTCACACTAGTGTTTAAGTTTTCCAGTATTGAGATCCCTCATAGGGGCTTAATACTGGAAAAAACGCTTCTGTTTTCTCCCCCATTCATTGTCAATTGGGACAAAACTGAACAGAATACAATGCTCCAAAATGCATTTCGTTCCATTTAGTTGCATTCTCATACCGGAAAGCAAACCACAACATGTTGTAGTCCTCCATTGACTTTCAGTGGAGTTTATGATGGATCCGTCTTTTCAATGTTAAAGATAATACAACCGGATCAGTTTATAACGGAAGCTGTTCTGTTTCAGTATCTTGCATTGTCTATTGGTATGCTCCTCTCTTCTCCTCCCCCCTCTGTTTCAGCTTCTAGTTAGTTCAGTCTAGCCCATGTGTATATGTTACTTGATCATTTTTAATAAATGTACTATATGTTGAACTGAGCGGACACAGTACTATAGGCATAAATTCAGACTCTATGGCATTTTTTTTTTGTGATTTGCCACAGCTTTTGTATGACAGGATATAGTAACTTAAAATCGTGTGCCTGCGATTTCACTGTTTTGTTCACATAAATGTTTCATGTTTTAGTTTAAAATATGATCAGTTCTATTACTCACACCCGACTTGCTCATATAGTGTGTTCATCTGGACTTACTCCACCTCCCCATGATTGGGGGAAGGGTGAACTGACACTATTTATATGTGAGCCTTTTGGAGCAGTGGGTCAGTCATGAGTACGAACTTTTGTGTTCGAAACGCGTAGACTGCAATGGAGATTTTAGAGGATAAGGTTTTATTACCACTGCAACATTCACTGCTGGAAATAAAGGAAAACTACACTCAAGAATCTTAGTGGTACTGGAAATCTTCTTTTCATGTATTACAAGTTTCAAGGTCTTACCTTCGCGCACCGAGGAGAATCTGCTCTGGATAAAGATTACAGGTGAGCTGGATTTTCACCATTACGTTTCTTACTTTTACTTTGTAACACATGTAGCCACCATTTTAGGAAAAAAGTTTAGTTTTTTTTTTACAATGAAGCAAGAGGAAATTTGGATTTGGGGCAAATCGAGTTTTTCCTGAAATCCGGATCGAATTCAATGAATTTCACTTTGATTCGCTCAACACTACTAATGGCACATTATGAAATGTCCAAGCCATTAAAAAGCCTGGAAACCCAACTTGAATTTCCTTCTCTGGTGATATTTGATGGATTTGTACATTAAAAGTTTAATTAATTGCTTTATACTCACAAAGAGTTCTGTGGATATTTATTGGATATAAATTGACTTACAAAATCCTTCACGAGCACCCATATCTTACAAGTGTGTAGACCTCGACTTCTTTCTTACCGTTGAGGCTGGATCTCCTAAGCCTCAGTAGAACGCAAGCCCCAATGCCTGTGTAAGGCATCAGGCTGCCTTTTCACCAATTGGGTCCCTGTCACCTCAGCGCTGACTGCGGCATTGAAGGAGGTTATCCGCCGGTATCGGCATTTACAGTTATGCCGGTTGATACAGCAGGGGCCTGGCTGTCAGTGACTGCTGGGCCCCTGCCCGGATTGGGTGCACACAGTTCCGGTGCCCGCATGATCAGCATGGAAGTCATTTCCCACTGTGACGTAGTACGTCATATGTTGTGAAGGGATTAAGCAAAAATGTTTATTTTATTTTATCTTTTACATTTTCAAAATGCGAGACCGTTCTTTTGAGGTCTATCCCCATATTTTTAATGATTTTCAGATCAGTGGACTGCGAGGGCCATGGTAAACCCTTCAGCTTGCGCCTTTTGATTTAGTCTGTTGTGGTGTGACTAGGATTATTATCTATTTGTAGAAGCCATCCTTTTTTCAACTTCAGCTTTTTTACAGTTGTTGTTATATTTGCTTCCAGAATTTGCTGGAATCTCTTTGAATCCATTCTTTCCTCTACCTGTCAAATGTTACTCATGCCATTGGCTGCAACACAACCTCGAAGCATTATTGATCCACCCCTGGTTGGAGAGGTTTCACTTTCATAAAGTTCTGTGCCCTTTTTTCTCCAAACATATCTTTGCTCATCGTGACCAAGAGAGTTCTATTTAAACCTCATCGGTCCACAGGAATTGTTTTCAAAATGCATCTTGACTTGTTTAGATGTTCTTTTGCTAACTTCTGACATTGAATTTTGAGGTCAGCATGCAACAGAGGTTTTCTTTTGAGGAACAGAAGAACAATGAACCGCAACTCCAGAATCTGCTAAATCTTCCCAAAGGTCTTTTGCAGTCAAGAAGGGATTCGGGTTTGCCTTTCTAGCAATCCTACGAGCAGCTTTCTCTGAAATTTTTCTTGGTCTTCCAGACCTTCTGTTGACCTCCACTGTTCCTGCTAACTGCCATTTTTTATTACATTTCGAACTGTATAAATGGCTTTTCTATCTTTTTATAGCCTACTGCTTTGTGGGCCTCAACCATTTTCATTTGTTAGGCAGCTGCTTAGAAAAAACCATGGCTGCTGTTTTTGGGACAAGGTTACAAGAGTCTAGGTATGTATGAAGCTTTGAAATTTTCATCACCAGGCCTTTCCTAACAATGATTGTGGACAAGTCTTAACCCTAACAGTCTATTTAAGGTGTGAGACTTCAGTCAAAGTAATCTGAGCACTCAAATCTCCTTGGGTTCCCATACTTTTGCAAGGTACTACCTTGCATTCTTCACTCTAAAATTGTACAAAACTAAAACACTGATATTGCTTAAAATGTTAAAAAGTGTGTTTCATCTTTAACTTTATGCATTTTGAAGATTATTTCATCTTCAACTTGCTTTACTGTTCACAGTAACAGTAATTTTCCAAACTTTTGCATGCCACTGTATATAGTCATTTCTGTACCTTTCTGTTGTAGCTGTCTTTTGTAAGATAACAATATTTTGATTCTACTTTTTTCTTTTCCTGACGTAATGTTATTTTTTGCTGGGATGGGCTGATAAGTGTCTTACAAGCATTTCCTTTTCTGACAGGCAGTCTCTGATATCCCTCAGATACAATAGGAGCTGTATAACTTTATAGGTTTGAGTTGTTAGATTTGCATTTTCTTTTTTGACAGTTCATGTGTGATTTGTAATACAGATTACTTTACTTTTCTCCTGCCTTGTTTTTACTTACAATCTGTAATAACAAAGAACAAGGGTATAAAGGCACCCTCAATCATTGTGTAAACTTAGCTGTTCATGGTTGTTTTCCTTTCAGAAATAGATTATCTGTATTGTACTGTATGGCACTGAAGTAGTTAAAGCATAACTAAAACTTTAAGATGACTTTTCAGAATAAGCTGCCATGGGTGTATACCGTGATAGCATTATATTCTACCATTATATGATTTGTATCTGGAATTTTTAGCACTTTATTGCATCCAAATCTCAGTCATCTGCCCACAAAGTACACATAGAGACAGGAGATTCTGTTCCTTAACTCTCTCGCACCCAGTATTACTCAGAAGAACCATATAGGACATTATAAAGAAGAACTGAGCAGTAGTGATGTGAATAAAGCATTAGGGGTGGGATATAACACTATTAGCTGCTAAGTTATGTTTGTCTCATGCTACATGTTTATTTCTGCACTTTCTGCCCCCCCTCCCTTTCACACTCCATAGACTTGTATGGGATGATGTAATCTGATCCTTCAGTGAGCAAGCAGCCCGTCTTGGTCTCGCAAGACAATTTCTCACAAATTTCTGAGAGAAAGTTTATAAAAGGTAAGGAGGAAGAAACAGCTGATAATTCTAGACCAATCCATTTTTCTCTGATAAGATAGTTTCCTATATTTGCCTGTTCTATTGATTTATGCAAAGTTGTATGAAAGTACAGTGACAGTTTAAAGGGTTTGTCTAATAAAGGCATGCTTGACAAACAAAAAAGTGCTGCAATGCTCCCTGCCATTGGCTATGTAGGGAACTGTTGCACAGCTCCATTCACATACCTGTATGGGGAAAAACAAGAAAAGGGCTGTGGCGCTAAATTAGCACTGTGCTTCCTTCATTCTTAGAAATCTGGTTGTCCCAGAGGTTGGATCCCTATCCCATCAATATATCATCACTTTATCAGATGGGAATAACCCTTTAACTCATTCCTCACCACAGTTAATGTCTGCCTATATAGTTGTATTGGTTGTCTTATATGCATATCATAGACACTTCCAGGACTTGGCCTCAATCTCTGATTAATCCTGTTGTGCAGTCTTAAATTTCTGTTATCAATAGTGAGTCTGCAGGAAAGTCTATTTAGTCACATTTAGGTTAAGTCCACACATATTTTTTGCACCAGATTGGGAGTAAAACCACTGTTACAAAACATTTAAAAAGGGCTAGTTTTCGAGGCAGCATTACCAGCTGGATTGCAACGGGTCATCTTCTCTTTATAACCTATGATCCCTAAGTAAGAGCAGAGTTTCTGAACAGTTAGTGCTATAGCTCGGTATAGAAGATAAAAGGCACTTTTCTTCAACAGGACACTGCATATATTTTTCACTGTTTGCTCTTTATTGTGATCGTTGCTCATTTGCCCCTAGAGCATTTTCACTGCTAAAGACTCGTAGATTGCTGAATAGGCTAGGTTCACATCTCTGTTTTGTAACTCTGATAGTCTGTTCTGGCATAGGAGCAGAATACTGGAGTTAACATATATGGCATAGGCAAGCACCGCCAGATCCCCATTCACTATAATGAGATCCGCTGGGTTTCCAGCACGAACGTCTGCTTACTGCATATAGCGGTATTTTTCTGTTACAATGCCAACATTTATGTTGAAAACCTAATTCCATTATAATGAATGGGGATTCGGGGTTGTTCGGCTATGCCGCATACTATAACTCCGCTATTGGACTAACCCAACTGAGATGTGAACCTATCCATAGACAAGGAGGTGTGGTGGTGATCAGTAATAATCTTTTAATCAGGCAGATCTCTCCGATCCACAGAAAATGTGCAATTTTATCGCTTGTAGACTTTGATCGCTACATGCTATTACATGTAATGAGAATGACTGAAATTCAAACAATTATATGAAAATTAAAATGATATTCGCTCATTCTTATACGCCCCAACACAAATCTTCTATTTACAAAAGTTTTGTCATTGTTTTTCTCCCTAGTATATATGTTTTTTACAGTTTCAGGCAGTGTTATAAGCTTTATTGCTTTTTGATAAGAGCATTTCTTCCATACATTTTTGGCGCAGAAGGCAGCCTGTGAAAAGGTTGGAGATAAGCTATGCTGTGTGTTAGAAGACTTCAGTAATGAAGCAGAGGAAAGGACCTGATATTGTCTGAAGCATCTGATCCCACTGTGAAAACTGGCATTGACACAAACTGCAGTTTTCTTCAATCACTCTCATCAGAAAATATTGAATCCGGCCCTAGGAGCTTGTGCAGTAACACAGTAAAAAACAGCAGTATATTGTATCGTACTAATCCTAAAAAAAAATCTATTCACTGTCCTGCTGCTTATTGTCGTTGTGTCTCCTATGATGTATTACTTAAATGAGAATATTTGTCTAATATTTAGTATTCTGTTCCCAAGTGAATAAAGTTGTGTAGACACATCATTGATGTGCGGCAGAAGAAATATTCTCTGTTGTAGCTCTTCATAAAGCTCTAAACGCTGTGAACAGTATGCTCTGGTATTACAGCTAGGCTTTACTTTTGCAGGAGGTAATAATCCACTCCAAAAATGAAGCAGAATCAATATATTGCTTTTGTTTTTCTATACAAGAAAGTTTTCTACATTCACAGATATTTGGATTTCTTTTTAATGCAGATAAACTAAGTCCTGTTTTCCCAAGATGTTGGCAAGAGAGTGACCGAGTATTGACAAGTATGTGACTAGACTGTGACCTAGACTAATAGGTCTGGCTCCCAGACAGTAATGGTTCACATTTGTTGTCCGTTGACTCTTTCTATTAAGTGACTCACTTTGTGTGCCGCATTAGAAGTAGCATATTGACTTAAGAAGAAAGCCATTTCTCATAAACCTTTTTTTTCTACCGGCTAATACACGCTCTCCTGCCCAACATATGTGCACATTAGAAGAAGCCATCTATGTGGTCATGCAAGTTTCCCTAATCTATATTGTATCACATCATGTGCCACTACAAGGAGATTGCCACACATATATCATTGTGTATGTAACTTTTTTTCTTTATACCATTTCATTTCTTTACATACTTTCTCTCTTTCGCCGATAATGGTGCATTGTGCACTTTATGATAAAGTAGTGCTTGTGTCTGACTTGCTACCTGAGATTGTCTCTGCATGCTTTACCATTTGTTTAACCCCTTAAAAAGGTTTTCCAGGGATATTAAATCTTAAGGTAAGGCTCCTAGCCTGCATCGCCTCCAGAAAGATTCATACATTACCTGCTTCCTGACACTCCGGTCCTGCGTGGTAGCTCCTGTTCTTCCATCTTCTGGTCCATGGCTCGTTTTCTTCTGGTCGTGGCTTGGCATGGCCATGTGCGCTCCTGCAGTCAATGACTGGCTTCTGCAGTGACCTGACTGCTGACACATGACCACTGAAACCAGTTATTGGCTGCATCAGTGCACATGGCCATATTCCATCCCCGGCTGGGAGAAGGAAAGATCACGCCTTGGGACCTTCAGGCTCCTAGCTGCAAATGCCAAGTACTCAGCACCCTCCCTCTGTCTAACCACTCCAACACTGTGGCTGCTATTGACCGCAGAATATGAGGGATTAAACTGCTGGGATTGAAGTTATGCACTCTTTGCTTCAAATACCTTCTTATGTATATTTTTTTGCATGGTCTCTGTAGATGGTATTCCTTTTTTTGGATTGCTTTAATATCAGTTCAGTAGCTTTGGTCCATCCAAAACTGTGCAATCAGCAACAGGGGATGCAGCATCAGATGGGGCTAACCTCACCCAAAGTGGCTTTGTGTCATTGCTGGGGCACATGCATTTCCTTCTGCCAACCGCACACTTTGATGGAAAATACTGATGTTAATTTAAAGAGTTATTTCTAACCTAGACATTTATAGCATATCAAGATATGCCATAAATGTCTGATGAATGCAGGTCCCCGTTATGGGTCATGCACCTTTGGGGATATTTGGGATCCTCCAGCTGGTCTGGTAAGTCAGCTGCCAGCCCCTGTATCTATCAATCAGTGAGGGGAGAAGATATGTCAGAAATGTCCAAGTTGGAATATATTGTTTTAAAGGGCATCTGTCAGTAGACTCGTACCTATGAAACTAGCGGTTTCATGTGCGCTTGGCAGCTGAAGACATCTGTGTTGGTACCATGTTCATGTGTGCCCACATTGATGAGAAAAATTGAATATATGCAAATAAGCTCTAGTGGAAACAGGGGTGTTGCCGTTACACTCAGTGGCGTATCTATCACGAGGCAAACAAGGCATTTGCCTAGGGCGGCACTTCCAATGGGGCGGCAAAATGCCCTGTTTGCCTCAGTGATAGAAATCTTTTTTGGCTGGCCGCGCTGTAGGGGTGCGCCGGGACCGCTACTCCCTGCAGAGCGCCACCTCCTCCCAGCCTCCTCTCAGCCTCCTCCCAGCCCAGCGCCGTTGTAGGTAATTATTATTCACTTCACTGAGAAGAGAAGAGAAGCGCCGGAAGACTCACACAGGCGCACTGGCAGAGGCATTGAAGTGCGCATGCGCCTGCCAGTGCGCCTGTGTGAGTCTTCCGGCGCTTCTCTTCTCTTCTCAGTGAAGTGAATAATAATTACCTACAACGGCGCTGGGCTGGGAGGAGGCAGCGCTGGGCAGGTAGGGAATCTGTTAATGACAATGGGGGGATCTGTGGATGACACTGGATGGGGGAATCTGTGGATGACACTGGTTGGGGGAATCTGTGGATGACACTGGATGGGGGGAATCTGTGGATGACAATGAGAAGGGGGGATCTGTGGATGCACTGGATGGGGGAATCTGTGGATGACACTGAGGGGGGAATCTGTGGATGACACTGAGAAGGGGGAATCTGTGGATGACACTGAGAGGGGGAATCTGTGGATGACACTGAGAGGGGGAATCTGTGGATAACACTGAGGGGGGAATCTGTGGATGACACTGAGAAGGGGGGGGAATCTGTGGATGACACTGAGAGGGGGGGGATCTGTGGATGACACTGAATGGGAGGGGGATCTGTGGATGACACTGGATGGGGGATCTGTGGATGACACTGGATGGGGGATCTGTGGATGGCACTTAGGGAGGGGATCTGTGGATGGCACTTAAGGGGAGATCTGTGGATGGCACTTAAGGGGGGATCTGTGGATGGCACTTAAGGGGAGGGATCTGTGGATGGCACTTAAGGGGGTCTGTGGATGGCACTTAAGGGGAGGGATCTGTGGATGGCACTTAAGGGGGTCTGTGGATGGCACTTAAGGGGGATCTGTGGATGGCACTTAAGGGGGGTTTGTGGATGGCACTTAAGGGGGGAGTGGATCTGTGGATGACACTTAGTGGGATCTAGGGAGGGGTGTGAGGTCCTGGAAGGGTGTTTGGCTGTCGTTATTAACTTTTAAATACAGGAAAGAGTGGAGACTAAAAGGAAGAGCGGGGTTTACAGAGGAAGGGGTTTGGCCTTGAAAGGAAGGGGCGGTTCAAATTTATATTAGGGGGGTGCCCGAGTTTAGTCTCGCCTAGGGCAGCACAAAACCAAGATACACCACTGGTTACACTTAGAAGCTCTGCTCTCTCTACAACGGCCGTGCCCTCTGCACTTTGATTGACAGGACCTGGTAGTGTAAATGTGATCACGCCAAGCCCTTCAGCTGCCAAGCGCACATGTAACAGGTCAGCCAGTTCCATAGTTACAAATCTGCTGACAGACGCTCTATAAGACTTATGGCAATGCCAGTTTAGACAGTCTGTTAGACCTCTTTCACATGAGCGAGTTTTCCGTCTGGATGCGATGGATGGTATGAACGGATAGTCCGGACTGAATCCTGACCCATTCATTTCAATGGGTATGCGCACATGACCATTCATTATCACTGATTATCACAGCATTTTCTATATTATGTGTTTTTCTCGCAGCCCTGGCTCCATAGAAATGAAAGGGCCCTGTGTGAAAAATGGAAGGCCTCCGGATGCAATGCTTTTTTTTATTTCTAGGAGAGGTTGAGTGATTTTCTTCACAGAATCAAATAACGCATTAAGAACTGATTGCATCCGCATGGAAAAACTAAAACAGTGAACGCAATCGAAGACTAAACTGATGGGACTTGTGTGCAAGACCAGTTTTTCCCTGAACTTATTTCATAGCGCCTGTTTTAAGGAGGCCCTCATACATACCTCATACATACCTCGGTATTCTGGTCCGTATTTTGCATTAGCATTTGTAATCTCATAGCTGGAGTGGTAAGTTCCACTTGCAGGTACCGATACAAAATGCTGCTATTTGAAATGTACCTTACTGATGAGTGGATGGACTTATTCCTTTGAATAGTGCCCCATAAATGCTCTGTTGGATTAAAGTGGTTGTCCCTTACAGAAACAGCAGAGTTAGGGTACTTTTACACTTGCGGCAGGATGGATCCGTCCTGCCGCAAGTGCCCGTGCACTGCCGTGCTGCCGCTCAGTCCCCATTGACTATAATGGGGTGGGGGGCGGAGCTACGGTGCAGCACGGCAGTGCACGGCAAAGATCGCCGGACTGAAAAGTCGGACATGCAGGACTTTTAGTCCGGCGATCTCCAGCCGTGCACTGCCATGCTGCGCTGTAGCTCCGCCCCCCCGTCCTATTATAGTCAGTTGGGACGGAGCGGCAGCACGGCAGTGCACGGGTACTTGCGGCAGGATGGATCCGGCAGGCTGAATACCCTGCCGAATCCGTCCTGCCGCAAGTGTAAAAGTACCCTTATGGAAGCAATGTAGCTTATTTTGCTTGTTTCGCTACAATGGGAACAACAGATCTATCTAATCATGGGTTGATTTTCCTAAACTCACTTCATCATCATCATGTGAGTGTAGTATAATAGATCTGCCGTCAGATAGCAACTGACTGTAACATAAATTTCTATGATGCAGTCAGTTCAGGTCAGGGGACCTGAACCGAACACAGTTGTATGAATCAGTCCTTATACAGGGCGACCAACGAAAAAGCAGCCCACCTCCAGTGACAGAATGACGAGATGAACGAGAAATTGGATTATGTTTCTTAATTACCCACAAGTCACAAAGGATGCTGAAACTGGTCCCTGTTCACATCTATCCATCTTTGGGCAGGTCGGATTATGTTGGCTGATACTGCTTGTGATGTTTTCCTTGAGATCATCCAGGATTGTTAGTGGACACGTTCTGTATTAAATTTCCCCATAGATAAAAATGGCACGTGGACAAGTCTGGGGAACGTGGTGGCCATAACCCCTTGCTCACAGTTCACTCCTCCATAAACAGTTCAAGAACCTGTGCCAGTGACTTCCGTGAGGTGCGGAATGTTGCCCCATCTTGTTGGAAAAGGCAGAACATTTTTTCTTCTGCTGCATCGCTGTTGAAGAGCTGCAAGCACTATCAGCCAACATAATCCGATGTGCCTAAAGATGCATAGATGTGAATGGGGACCACTTTCAGCATCTTTTGTGACTTGTTCATACTATGACTGGAGGCAGGCTACTTTTTCGTGGGCCACCCTGTAATTCTTAACTATACAGATGCATCTTTACAAACCCTCTGCACACGTGTGCAGCTAATGTATCTAGTTTGCAGAGAGAATGGATACAATGTAGCAATCCCTGAATTGAGACAGATCTGTAGGTGTTCTTCAGCCTCTGAATTTAGGCAAAAGTAATTCCATTTGCAAACAGCAATGAGAGATCTTGAAAATGGATACTGAAAAAAATGTGTCATTAGAAATGTACCTATTTTTTTTATTCATCTTAAATTTTAAACTTTTTTTTTCATTTTCCATGTTACGATCTATAATTTGTTAAAAATCCTAATATTACAGACTTTTTGTTCTGTACAGATCACTTCTCAGCAGTAATCTCATTATCACCACTGGCAGGATTACAATGAAAGATGAAACCTCTATATAGATAATAAAGAATGCACCATTCTCAATAGCTGACGGCACATCTCTACTCCCTCTCAGTATAGATACCTGTGCATGGGTCACAGAGTTAAGCCTGTATTACACAGGCCGATTGAGCAACTGATTTGTAAGTGTTTGCTTGTTCATTGGGCAATTGGCAGCAGTATGACACTACCAGATGATCGCTAACGAGCGTGTAATACAGCCTTAAGGCTTATATTAGATGATTCGAATATTACATTAGGGGATTTGTTTTACAGTAAGCTTTTATTAAGTGAGCGGAATAAATGCTCAGGAGGTCAAACTGTATTTTTATCTTTACAGAACAACTTTGTCTTCTAAGTTTCTATAGCAACTTCAGACACCTAGAATTAGAGCGCAATGATTTTTAATACGTAAAATGTATTTAAAGGATTTGAAAGTATGTTCTAGATAACACTGCTATCACACCCGCATGTAGTAAATTACACCTGACTGTTTTCACAGAGGAAGAATACTATGGCCCAGATTTTCCTTCAAGAGGGACACAAATTGGTGCACTTGCGGCATTCTTTTTTTCGACATTCTTAAAATGGAGGTACACAAACTAATAGTTGGTATAGACAGGGGTGGGATTCCAATTTTTAACAACAGGTTTCCTACTCAACGGCGGACACGCGGTGTTACGACACATGTTTACATTTACATACACATAAATACACCATATACATGGTACACATACTGTACATAAATACACCATATATACACTGCACAACTTTTAAAAAGCCTAAGGAGCTAAAATATTATTTTTTTAAAGCGCTTGCCCACACCTCTAACTCCACCCAATGTCTATCTGTACAAGTCCCCACCCTGCCTAGTCTCCATTGTGCCCCACACACAGTAGTTATGCCAGATCTGAGATGGTTGGGAGGTATGCATATCTAAACAGAGTATATAGTCACTACACTCACATCATCACATATACAATATACACCCATATATGATACACCACACAGTATATAAATTACACATAGGCTACACTTAGATTTACCTACACCATATACATTTTATACATGTTTGTACCTAGCACTAAAGACATATTTGCATACACATTATAATCATTGCTATCAAACATACAGAATACAGCGCTACATACCTCTCACATCCAGTCACTTATCTTCTGATGCAGACGTTCTGTTTTCTCGTCTTCTCAGACCAGACCGCCATAATGATTTTTCACCCATCTCTTTTCTCTGCAGTTTGACAAAAAGACATCTTAGGTTCCTACTTTTCCATCATCCTCCTGCCTTCTGAACAACTCGTCCTGCCACCTCTAATACTGTGCACACAGTGCTCCCCAATACTATACTGCAGAAACAGATAAACCGCCTGATAACACTAGTACCACACAGATAGTGCCCTTCAACAATTATTGGCACACAGTGCCCTAAAATAACTGCACCCAGCAAATAGTGACCCTGACGCTAATAGTGTAAACATTATGTCCCCCAATTACTACTGTGGGACTATGGGGAACATGATTACTATTATCGGCACTATGGGAGCATTATTTCTTCTGGGACACAGTGGGGACATTATTGTTGGGGCACTGTAGGGGCATTTTTGCTACTAAGTGCCCTGTGACAGAGAATTATTACTATTAGTGGGACTTTGGGGAGCACTATTACTGTGGGGGGAAAACTGCCATTTAACCGCTTCAGCCCCCCTAGCTTAAACCCCCTTAATGACCAGGCCACTTTTTACAATTCTGCACTACACTACTTTCACCGTCTATTGCTCCGTCATACAACTTACCACCCAAATGAATTTTACCTCCTTTTTTTTCACTAATAGAGCTTTCATTTGGTGGTATTTCATTGTTGCTGACATTTTTACTTTTTTTGATATTGATCCAAAATGACAGAAATTTTTGCAAAAAAATGACATTTTTCACTTTCTGTTCTATATAAATTTTTCTCTAAATTTATTGTTCTACATGTCTTTGAAAAAAAAATGCAATAAGTGTATATTTATTGGTTTGGGTAAAAGTTATAGCGTTTACAAACTATGGTGCAAAAAGTGAATTTCTGCATTTTGAAGCGGCTCTGACTTTCTGAGCACCTGTCATGTTTCTTCAGGTGCTAGAATGTCAGAATAGTATAAATACCCCCAAAATGACACCATTTTAGAAAGAAGACACCCCAAAGTATTCGCGGAGGGGCATGGTGAGTTCATGTATCATTTCATTTTTTTCACAAGTTAGCAGAAAATGACACTTTCTGAGGAAAAAAAAAAATTATAAAGTTTCCATTACTGCTAACTTCTGGCAAAAAAAAAAAAAAAATCTCCCACGGACTCAATATGCCTCTCAGTGAATACCTTGGGGTGTCTACTTTCCGAAATGGGGTCATTTGTGGGGTGTGTTTACTGTTCTGGCATTTTGGGCAGGGCTAAATTGTGAGCAGCCCTGTAAAGCCTAAAGGTACTCGTTGGACTTTACGCCCCTTTACGCATCTAGGCTTCAAAAAAATGACACACATGTGGTATCGCCGTACTCAGGAGAAGTAGGGCAATGTGTTTTGGGGTGTATTTTTACATATACCCATGTTGGGTGAGAGAAATATCATTTTAAATTGACAACTTTGTATAAAAAATTTAAAAAGTTGTCGTTTACAGCGATATTTCTAACACAAAGTATGGGTATATATAAAAATACACCCCAAAACACATTTCCCCACTTCTCCTGAATACGGCGATACCACATGTGTGCCACTTTTTTGCAGCCAAGATGCGCGAAGGGGCCCTAATTCCAATAAGTACCTTTAGGATTTCACAGGGCATTTTTACGCATTTGGATTCTCATGCTTTAGGGCCCCTAAAATGCCAGGGCAGTATAAATACCCCACATGTGACACCATTTTGGAAAGAAGACACCCCAAGGTATTCCATGAGAGGCATGGCGAGTTCACAGAATTTATTTTTTTTGGCACAAGTTAGTGGAAATCGATTTTCTTTTTTCTTTTACAATGTCTCATATTCCACTAACTTGTGACAAAAAAATAAATTTTACATGAACTCACCATACCCCTCACGGAATACCTTGGGGTGTCTTCCTTCTAAAATAGGGTCACATGTGAGGTGTTTGTACTGCCCTGGCATTTAAGGGTCTCCGCAATCATTACATGTATGGCCAACATTAGGAGTTTCTGCTATTCTCCTTATATTAAGCATACGGGCAATGAGATTTTTTTTTTTCCGTTCAGCCTCTGGGCTGAAAAAAATAAAAAAATGAACGGCTCAGATTTCTTCATTCACATCAATCAATGTGGATGAAAAAATGTGCAAAAAAAAAAGAGTAGTAAGGCCCCATTCACACGTCCTAAAACATGTCCGCATCTATTCCGCAATTCTGCGGAATAGATGCGGACCCATTCAGTGTAAATGGGGCTGGCGGTGATGCGGAGAGCACACTATGTGCTCACCGCATCAGCATTTGCGGAGCTGCGGCCGCGAACTTCTGGGTTTCGGCCCCCAAACATCTGGCCGCAGCTCCGCAAAAGATAGAGCATGTCCTATTCTTGTCCGCAATTGCGGACAAGAAAAGGCATTTTCTATATAGTTCTGGCAATGTGCGGATCCGCAAAATGCGGAAAGCACATTGCCGGTGTCCGTGTTTTGCGGATCCGCAAAACACATACGGACGTCTGAATGAGCCTTACAGGGGGGTGATTAGTGACAGGGGGGGTGATCAGGGGGTGACATGGGGTGATCAGGGGTTAATCAGGGGTTAATCGGGGGTTAATCAGTGACGGGGGGGGTTGGATTGGGGGGCCTGTGTGTTGATTGGTGCACCTACTGTACATATGTTTCCTTTGGTGGTCCCAAGCAAAAGGGACCACCAGAGGAGCGAGCAGAAGGCATATCAGACGCTGTTAACAAAACAGCGTCTGATATGCAATTTTTTTTAACTTCTACAGCCTGCCAGCGCATGATCAGCGCTGGCAGGCTGTAGTTTAACTTCTCCCTGATGCGATCCTGTGAGCGCACCAGTGCGCATGAAGTCTCGCGAGATGATGCGCGGATGCGTCCAGGAGGAATAAACCTGCCGCCTGGACGCATCCGTGCATTAGGCGGTCCAGAGCCGGTTAAAATGAGCACCAGTACAGAGATTGTCCCTTATAATGTGCACCAGGACAAAAATTGCCCCCTAATAATGTGCATTAGTAGAAAAATGCTCCCATTCTGTGTGCCAGTACAAAACAAAATTCCATAGTGCCCTCATAATGTGCCAGTATAAAATGCCCCTATATAGTGCCCCCATTGTGCCCCCATAATGTGCCTATATAATATGCCCCCGTAGAGTTCTTACCCCCCTCCAACCCCATAGTGCCCCATAATGTGCTAGTATAAGATGCCCCTATAGTGTCCCCCATGATGTGCCACTATAAATGACCCCATTAAATGCCCCCACAGTGTTACCCATGATGTGCCAGTATAAATGCCCCAATTGTGTCCCCCATAATGTGCCACTATAGATGGCCCCATAGTGTCCCCATGATGTGCCAGTCTATATACCACCAGTAGATGCCCCATAGCCCCCATGATGTGCCAGTATAAATGCCACCATAGTGAGCCCCATGATGTGCCAGTATAAATGCCCCCATAGTCAGCCCCATGATGTGCCAGTCTATATGCCCCCAGTAGATGCCCCCATGAGGTGCCAGTATAAATGTCCTCAGTAGAGGACCTCATAGTGAACCCCATGATATGCCAGTGTAAATGCCCCGATAGTGCGCCACTGTGCCACATAAAACACATACTTACCTCCACTCTGGAAGCAATCCAATGCAGGCCTCTTCCTGCCTGTGTCCTGTGCAGTACGAAGCCTGGCAATGATGCCTAGTGCCTGCAGCATATCAGAGGAAGAGGGAAGGGAGACGCCTCTCTCTTGCCCTGCTGCAGCATTCATCTGTATTGGTGTCCTGAAGAAAGCAATACAGATGAATATAGAGATGAGCGCTTCCACAATGGAAGCGGTCATCTCCAGCTGCTCTGCCACTGCTGCTAGAGCACCGGATTGGGACTCACCCGGCAACACGTACCTCTGATCCAGCTGTAATTTTAACAACTGGATCCGGAGAACTGGAGGGAACTGGTTGAATCCCATGCCTGGGTATAGAGTTGGTATATAGGTAGACAAAGGGGGAGATTTATCATCTCTTTTGCACCTGAAAAGTGGCGTTTAAAAGTCGCAAACTATGTGTTTCACATCTCTAGGTTTTACCCTGGGTTCACTCCTGAGCGTTTTACAGCACGTTCCTATGCGCTGTAAAACGCTCAACAGGCGAAAACCCATGTTTCCCTATGGGCATGGTTCTCACCTGAGCGTTTTACGTAAAGAAGTACCCAAAGAAGTACAGGAGCTTCTTTGGGGCATTTTGTCGTGCGTATTGTGATTGATGCCAGCGTGGTCAATCACACGAATTCTTCCTATTTCCAAAAACTCGCTGTAATACGCGCGACTAAAACGCGCTTATCAAATACGCTCAAGTGTGAACCCAGCGTTATGCTGCCCTTGCCACTATCGCTACAGGGGGTTTGACTAGTCGGCCCGACAAATTTATCTTCATTGACTCCAGTTTTCTGACACAAATGAAGCCAGAAATGTACCGCAGCTCTGAGCTGTCGCAGATTTATTTTTAGGCGCACGGACTGCTGGAGAATGCGCCTAATTTATGATGAGTTATGTGCCTCAAATACTGATACAGAGTACTGATCAAATACTCACTGTGTGAAAGTGGCCATTACTGTTCAACATTAATCATTGTATCAAAAATGAAAAGTGGATTAGATTTCTGTAATTAATCACATAACAGTGATCCTTCACTATTAGTTCCCCTAATCACTAGCACATACCATTACCTGTTGATCCATGGGGTACGACTGCTGGGAACCCCATCCAGCTCCCTAATGAAAATGCTGCAGCACTTGTTATTGAGTACCTGTCACCAATCACCATGATATGCAGAGCAGTCTGCAGGCAGCTTGTTATAGAGCAGGAGGAGCTGAGCAGATTGATGTATAGTTTTGTGGGAAAAGAGTCAGTAAAATGTGCAATTTAAAGTGTAATTAGCTATATCATAGCATATCAGAGGTTTGATTGGTGCAGAGTGACCTTAGACCTCCACCGATTGCTAGAATGAGGACAAAGAGGTATTCACATAGAGCATGCTCTCTCCTCACTGCAGGAGATGGACTGAGTAGAAAGTATATGAGCTTTCCTCCAGTCTGTCTCTTGCATTGAGGATAGACAGCAGTCTCTACAGGCACACTTTAAATCCTCTACCTTTTATGTTTGGGACTCATTGATTTTCAGGTAGCTCTGCATGACAGCTAACAACTAAGCAGAGAGCGTTAGCTGTCAATCAGCAAGTAGGACCGCCCAGAGTTTTAAATAAGGCTACCTTCCATTCCCCAACATGTTCCCTGTGGGCTATTGAATATCATTTACATCGTTACAGTATACATACCCCTGATCTCATAGATTATATCATTGAAGTCTCCACTTTTCTGATGGATCATAATTATTTTTCTTTCGACAGTAAATTTTACCTTCAGACAAGCGGAGTTTCAATGGGTGCTAAACATTCCCCATCAGTTGCCAATTTGACAATGGCATACTGGGAGGAGAGATATGTTTTCTCTGGTGATGGCCCCTTTGGGAATAATGTGGTCTGGTACGGCAGATACATCGATGATTTGCTCCTAGTGTGGAGTGGCGGTGTATCTGCTGTGCCAGGCCTTGCCAACTATGTCAATGACAATCCATATGGCTTAAAATTTACCCATCACTTTGATGTAGAGAGTGTTACCTTTCTGGATCTTAGATTGATGGGTTTTCCTGGACGGGTTGTTGGCACTGAAACTTTCCGCAAGGAGGTTGCTGGTAATGTCATCTTAAGAGCCAATAGTCACCACCCTCATTGTACTATTAAAGCGATATCAGTAGGGGAGTTCATCAGAGCCAGGAGAAACTGCAGTACAGAGGAAGCCTTTTCCAGACAATGTGGGGAGATTCAGTACCGTCTTTTAAACAGAGGGTACCCACTGTGGATGGTAAATAGGGGTATTGACATTGCTAGAAAAATATGTAGAAAACAACTCTTAAACATCAGGCCCCCCTCTTATACTGACCACATGAATGTGTCAGTTAAAACTGCTTTGAATAAAACTCTTGTGATTCCTCCTGACAAGTCATATGGAGATTTAACCCCAACATGGGACAAATAGAAACCCACTTTAATCTTAACATACAGTAATCAATTTAATGCTATAAAACAACTGGTGAATAAATTGTTACCTATTTTATATGATGATGACATTTTATATGATTATTTGAAGGAGGGATGTCGTGTATAGTGTTGATCACGAATTTTCGAATTGCGAATTCTAATCGCGAATATCGGCACTTCGAGAATTCGCGAATATTTAGAATATCGCAAAATATATTCGCAATTGCGAATATTCGTTTTCATGCGAATTTTTTATATGCAAATTTTCGCAAGCAAGAAAATAATGCCATTATATTCTTGATTGTGAAAATTCGCATTAAAAAATCGCATAAATTTGCATAAAAATTCGCATAAATTTGCGTAAAAAATTGCATAAACTGGCATTTAAAAGATACCTTTTAAATACCAGTTTATGCAAATTTTTATGCAATTTTATGCAAAAAATTTTATGCGAATTTTCGCAATCAAGAAAATAATGACTGGAGATTACGAATTTGCAAATTTTCGAATATATGGCAAATATTCACCCAAATTTTCGCGAAATATCGCGAATTCGAATATTGCCCCTGCCGCTCATCACTGTAATACATGGAAAATCTAAAACAATTGCTAATGTGTTGTCACCATCACTTTTTTCCAGTCACACTGGAGCAATAGAGGGTGGGACTTGGCTAAAATACAAAGGTTTTTCAAAATGTGGAGGTACCCCCTGCAAGACCTGTTGTTTTGCGAAAAAAACAACATGTTTTGAAAACTCAGCCCATACTGAAAAATTTCAAATTAAATCGCACGTCAATTGTAATACTAGGGGTGTAATATACGCCATTATATGCACGATCTGCGATTTGATTTATGTAGGTAGCACTACCAGACAATTTAAGGCAAGGTATCGGGAACATTTAAATTATATTACTAATTCCAAAGCACTAGGTACTTCAAATGCTGCTAATCATTTTATTTTTAAACATGGTCGCTGCACTGACAGTTTATGCACGTTTGCTTTTGAAAAGGTAACAATCCCACCTAGAGGAGGTAATCTAAGGAACAAAATCCTCACTAGGGAGGCACTGTAGATTTTGAAATTAGACACTAGGGTTCCAAAAGGTCTAAATTTAAGAAAAGAATTATCCCATTTTTATTAATGACCTGCCCTTATGTCCCAGAACGTACTTTGTTATTGTTATGTGGAGTTTACAGGAGTTTTACCAACATTTGTTCCAGAGCAATAGACATGTGTTCAAACTATGCGGTTTTCCTACCTGTATATTTTCTTTTACAATTTTTATATTTTTTTGTTTCTCCACATTCATCTCATTCTAACCTTGCTCTGGAACAATATAAGGTTGCTCATAATGCTTTATTATAGAGATTTTTGTTAGTTAAAACTTTATGTATTGTTTTAAACAAGGGGTTAATGTTAGGTTCTGTATTTCCAATGTGTGGTGGTTTTGCTCTCCTCAAACATAGGTGAAGGTATTTTAATTAATTAAAGCCCAGGAGTAACCCCATATATTGAAGACACTGAATCACCAGTCTTTGAGGTTATGATTAAGAAGCGGAAGGTTCGAAACATGTAGACCACTGGTGCGGTGGAAGAAGGTGTTTTGCTGTTTGGAGCTGTTTTTCTATGGATTAAAATAAAGTTGTGATGAAAAGACGCCTGCTGCTGGAGTACCTTTCAAATTTCTGCATTTTCACTGGCCTGCTAGAGCCAACTCCGTGCACGGCATATGACTGCGTGAGCTGGAACTTCTTTTCCTATGACTACTTTCACATTAGCTTTTTTTGCGGATCCGTCATGGATCTGCAAAAACGCTTCTGTTACAATAACACAACCGCATCCATCTGTCATGAACGGATCCGGTTGTATTATGTCTTCTATAGCCATGACGGATCCGTCATGAACACCATTGAAAGTCAATATGGGACGGATCCGTTTTCTATTGTGTCAGAGAAAACGGATCCGTCCCCATTGACTTACATTGTGTGCCAAGACGGATCTGTCTTGCTGGGCACCACATTGCGCACAGAAAAACGCTGCTTGCAGTGTTATTCTGTCCAAGATGGGGACGCAACTAAACAGAACGGAATACATTTTGGTACATACAGTTTCGTCCCTATTGACAATGAATGGGGACAAAACTGAAGCGTTTTTTTCCACTGTTGAGAACCTATGACGGATCTCAATAGCGGAATTGAAAATGCTAGTGTAAAAGTAGCCTAAATAAAGTATAAATTTTACTATATCTTTTCCATAAAACTATACATCAGTCTGCTCAGCTCCTCCTGCTCTATAACATGCTGCCTGCAGATTGCACTGAATTTTTATGGTGTTATTCTTATCACATAATTTTCACCGATATAAGTAACAGCACTGCCCCCACAGAAGATTGCCAACACATTCCAAACATACCTGTGTGTACTTTATTCCATGTCCAGTGCTATTATTCTCCTAGAAAACGGCTCCAAAGTGCATGGCTGGGCAGGGTTTGCTTTTCCATGTGCCCAAAGCTGGCCAGACTTAAAGGGATTATCCAAGACTATTAAATTCCCCTCACACTGAATATACTTACCTGGCTCCTACTCCTGGTCCCCCGCACCACCCCTGCTGCTTCTCTCCGTGCACAGATGAAAACACCCGGTGTCGGGGGTAGCAGCCAATGGCAGGTGGGGATGCTAGGGAGCAGTGTCGGACTAGGGTACCTATGGCCCACTAGTAAAATTTATTTTGGGGGCCCCCCGTACAGATACATTCAAATATTACCTGCTCACACACCAGCAAGATGCTACCAGATGATTGAATATGGGGGTCCCTGCAGCAACTTTGAGAAGGTAGGTCCTAGGGATAAGAGGACACTGGTTAGCTTTCCTCTATACCTGGAAGTCATCTCAGCTCTGATGGTGTCTATGATAATAAACTATGGAGTTTCTTTAATAATCGGTAATACCGTATTTTCCGGCGTATAATACGACTGGGTATATAAGACGACCCCCTACTTTTCCTGTTAAAATATGGGGTTTGGGCTATACTCGCCGTATAAGACTACCCCTCTTCCAACACACAACAAATAAAAATTAAACAGACGATCCGAGCATGAGAAAACCACTGAGAGCAGGGAGAGGGGGCTGCTTCAGGAGCGACTGGCCGGGATGCAGCGCACGGTGGCTCAGCTAGAAGGTGCCTGTCCCTGAAGCTGGAGAAGGACAGCTTCTCCAGTTCAGCTTGGAAGTAAAGAGGACCTTTCACTGGTCCAACAATTGTTAGATAATGATATATGCCGTATGTGTAGAGCGGCACCCAGGGATAATAGTAAGTGCAGGGAGATCCCTGGGCACCGCTCTACACATACATATCATTACCTAACAATCGTTGGACCAGTGAAAGGTCCTCTTAAGTTTCAGCATGCAGTATACCGGCCTATAAGAAGACCCCCGACTTTTGAGAAGATTTTCATGTGTTAAAAAGTAGTCTTATGTGCCAGAAAATACAGTAATAGTTTTTTATATGAACATAGGCTGGTTGAGGTGCTGTACACTGAATATATGTATGTAGTGCAGTAAGTCTGTGTTATGTGCCACTTGTGCAGGGAGTTTAAGACTACTAGCCCACCTTGCTCAGGGGATTCACCTGTAACTCTGTGGGCCAGACTGAGCCTGCAAGGGAGGTTCGTCCCCGTCCCCGCCATTGGCTGCTCCCTCCTGACACTGGAAGAAACAACAGTGGTGGTGCGGGCACCGAGGAGCAAGGTAAGTATATTCATTGTGAAGGGCCTGGGCATATGGGGGGGATTTAATAGTCTTGGATAGCGCCTTTGAGAATGGGGAAAGTGCTGCTTTAGCTGCTCATGTCTTGGGATTGGTTGTAGCTAGAGTTATGGGTCTTTTTTGAAAGCTAATTAAAACAATGCCTGTCTGTCACGGCGCATTCTAGGAGGCTGGCATGTCCGGAGCGCGCACGCATCATCAACGCGTCCGGCATCACCCGCGTCCCTGATACTATTATGCACTCCCCCTGCGCATCTATGCGCATCCATGCAAATTGTTCTTTTTAAAAGAACAACTGTTCGAAACGCATCACTGTTGTGGTGGAGTTTTTTGTCTGTACTTGCTACCGCTGTTTGGAGAATTGAAAAGTAAAGTGTAACTACAAATACATTGGAACCGTGCTGGAGTATACTTCCTTCAATTTGTTATAACTAGTGCATGGACTGACTCGACCAACTCCGTGAATGAGGCTACAAAAATTGGAAGGTGAACTTGAAAACAACCTTTTGCTTCCTTTCATAATGACGCCTCTCTGCTATTCATCACGCCCCCTGCCTTTATACTGACAGCACTAATCTGCACTTGCAGAACATCTTTGGGTTCATCCTGATGAGCGAAGATGTTGTGCGCATCGTTCTGGACACGAGTGCAGCCTAGCCCTGTCAATCTAAAGACAGAGGGTCGTCTTTTTAACGGCGACTTTTAAAAAATTTATGGCATCTCCCCTTTTTCACCGTCCTCGACACTTTTGTAAAAGGGGTTGTGGCATGTGCGGGGAAAGGGGCGTGACCAGCAGCTACAACAAATTTATCTTCGTTTACACCAGTTTGCTAGCATATATGAAGCCAGACATCTACAGCAGCTCTGAGTTGTCATAGTTAGTTAGCACTGGTTAGAGTACCTTGTCATAAATTAGGCTCATCCCCTGGCAGTGCAGGGGATATCAAGACTGGCACAGAAAGTGCCAGTCTTTATAAATCTCCTCCAATATCTTGCTAATCCCCTGTTACTCCTGCCTCCAGTGATGACATATCGACATGACGCTATAGCCAGTCGTTTGCTGTTCTGCTGACATGTCTATGGAAAGCACTGCTTTGACCAGTGATTGACAAGTCATTACTAGAGTTGGATGCACAAAGACCAATGGGGAATGCGGGCAGCATTGCCATGGGAGCTGTAAGGGTTTGCTGATTTATTACTTCTTTTGTTGTAAGCATTATAAGCTCTTTCTAAAAAAAAAAAAAAAAAGTTAAAGATGTTGGACTGCATGAATGTCCATTGGGGGGGGAGTAACCTGCTCAGTACAACTCTCTATGAGCCAGAACAGAGAGCCGATCTGACTCATCCATACATTACACAGTGGGCCGATTATTTGAATGTCAGGTATGTAAAGCCAGAGGCAGCTTCCCCCAGTGATACAGTGCCTTGCAAAAGTATTTATCCTCTTGACTTTTTTCGTATTTTGTTACATTACAGCCTTAAGTTCAATGTTTTGTTAATTAGAATTTTATGGATCAAAACACAATATTCTATTTTTTTTTATTAACATCTTTTTTTATTTTAATCATCTCAACAATTACAATTTATAAAAAAAGAAACAAAATTATAAGGTCATCCCCAACCCACCCCACAAGATCCCCCCCCCAACTCCGCCTTGCAAGGAAAAAAAAATAAAAATGAATGGGTCGACCAGGCTAATTTACTGTGCCCCAATTCTTCCAAATATTGCCCCACTTCAAGTAGGAACCTCTCTGTTTATACAGGATCCTCTCGTAGCTTTTCACCTTCTCAACTAAGCCTAACCAATTATTACAATCTGGAGCAGAGGAGGAAAACCATGTTCTAGATATAAGAAGCCTGGCTAGGAACATTACTTTAATCAGCAGACGGCATTTCATGGGTTGGCAATTGACCTCTGTTAAATCCCCCAAAACCCATATCTTGGGAGACAAAGGGATATCAATGTTTAGTTTCCGAACCAGAGTTGTTTGAACCAGTCTCCAGTACCTACTCACCATCGGGCAATCCCGAAACAGATGTAAATGATCTGCCTCGGGGTCACCACAACGTGGGCAGTCCGAGGTGGCTCTAAGTCCTCTCCTATATAGCCATAAAGGTGTCACATATATTTTGTGCATAATATTGAATTGTACAACAGTGTGATTAAAATTGTGTGAAAACAAATTTAAACTTTCCCCTATATTCTCCCAGTCCGGAGGGCCCGCCTCTGAAGGTAAGGTTGATCAAGATCTCTGTCCTGGAGAGAAAACTTCCGAAATTTTTTTTTTCATTAGGTGTCTATAGCATTGTGATACTTTAGCTTTCACAGCACCTTTCTTACAAATTAAATTGTGTAAAAATTCAGGAGTGTCTACAGAAAATAAGTGACTATTAGAAGTACTAGAAAGTGCTAACCTCAATTGGAAATATGCATACCAAGCCACCTCACCTACATTTTCCTTTTGCTTTAGCTCCATAAGGGACAGGACTTGACCACCTCTGACCACTTGGTGCAGGTATTGGACATTTTTGGTCCTCCAATAGTGCCGACCATTTGGATCATCTAGATTCACAAGCTTTGGATTATACCACAGTGGGTTGCAGATAAGTGATGCCTTAACTTTAAACCAGTTCCTTATGACCAGCCAAGCTTTTGTAGCCATTCTGCAGAAAGATTTATAACCAGTCTTTATATTTAATTAAGTAATTTAAGTAATCAGACTCTAATACAGTAAAAAAATCCAAAAAGCCTGAGTCCTTCACCAGTTTTCTACAGAGATGGCTATTTTCCCAATCGTTGGAAAGGCAAAGCTGGGAGGCCATAAAGTAACCCCTAAAGTAGGGGAGGTTGAGACCTCCCCAATTATAGGGCATAGAAAAGTAAAGCATCTTTAGTCTCACACGTTTCCTCCCCCAGAGCAAATCATTAATCATCTGCTCTATCAATCTAAAATACTTATCCTCAATCCATACCGGCGAGTTGCGCAAAACATAAAGAAGCTGGGGCAGCACTACCATTTTTATAAACGAAACTCTATCCGCTCTTGCGGGCAGGATTTTTTGCCATATCTTAATTTTAGCCCTCAACTTCAACAGCAAGGGAGTCAAATTAAGTTGTAGATATTCTTGAGTTTTGGCGGAGACTGTTATCCCCAGATACTTTATTGAGTCAGAGATCAGTAGCTGATTATTCCAATCTCCTCGCAGCTCATCTATAGGAAGGAGAACAGTCTTCTCCCAGTTAACCTCCAGGCCAGACAAGTCGTAAAAAAGAGTAACCAGCTCCATTACACGAGGAAGTGTATTTTCTGTTTGCTGAATAAAGAACAGGATATCATCTGCATAAAGGGATATACGATCATGCTTCCCCATTATACCAAAGCCAGCCACTCTCGAGTCCTGCCTTATACTGGCTGTGAGGGGTTCAATATAAATGTTAAATAGAAGAGGGGAAAGAGGACAGCCTTGACAGGTGCCTCTTCCTAGTGTAAAACTCTCTATAACAACAATTATATAACAATTGAACCATCACCATAAACCTGGGGCCAAACCCCATTTTTTTCATCACCTCCAAAAGAAAAGCCCACTCCACCCTGTCGAAGGCTTTAGTGGCATCCAACGACAGGATGGAGCGGGCATCACCCCCAGGAGACTGAATATTCGTAAATAATCTATGCATATTGTGGTGAGTGCCCCTTTTTGGCATAAAGCCATTTTGATCTGGATGGATGATAGAGGGCATAACCCGAGAGAGCCTTCCAGCCAGAACTTTTAATAATAACTTAACATCGGTATTTAATAGGGAAATTGGTCTATAAGAACTCAATTCTACTGGGTCTTTATCTTTTTTTGGAATTAGGACTATCAGGGCCTCCATCATAGAATGTGGTAAACCCCCTCCCTGTAGTGCTTGGGAGAAAACTTCTAGCATATGAGGCAGAATCGCATCGCTGTACTTGCGGTAGAATTCGTACGGAAAGCCATCTAACCCTGGCGATGAGTTCCCAGAGATGGATCTCAAAGCCTCCTGTAACTCCAAAGGAGACAGATCCTCTTCCAAAGATTTTATTTGAGCTTCTGTTAAAGTCGGAGGAGGAATTTTCTCCAGGAACCGCCTCGCCAGGTCAGGTGGCATGCTGGGGGAGGCTCTATATATCTGAGCAAAGTATTGTAAAAAGGTATCTCTAATTCCCTCTGGATCTGATATAATTCTAGATTGCGAATTATGGTAATAGCTTTCTTTTTCTTATCTTGTTGTGCAACTATTCTGGCTAAGAGCTTACCAGGGCGTCCAGACTCCGAAAAATACTTTTGCCCCTTAAAAAAACTCTGGTTTGCTTTCTCGGTTACGTATTTCTCCAAAGAACAGCTAGCCTTCTGCATCTCTTCCTTTGTTGTGTTCATTAGGTTGGCTAATAAATCGCTCCGTTGTGGATGCGACAGACTTAACCAGTTCCTCCTCTTTTTTCTTAAATGTTTTCCTTACTGCAGCAATATCACTTAAAAAAAAACCCTCAGGTATGCTTTCAAGGCATCCCAAACTGAGTTGATGTTGGCAGAGGGGAGATTTACCTCCCAAAAAGAGGATATGAGTGATTTAATAGATTGGTGGTTATCCATGAATCCAAGCCCCCTATTATCTTTATTCTCCCCAGTGGAAACCTCAATTGTTACGGGTCCATGGTCTGAGACTGTTCTTACCCCATATCGTATCCTCCTAATGTTCTTCAAATTGCTCTCATTGGTTAATGCTAAATCGATCCTGGACATTGCTCTACCACCCCTGCTAACACAGGAATATACTCTCTTTCCTCCGCCAAGATGTTCCCATATATCCACCACTCCAACTTCCGAGCAAAACTGGGGCAATGGGGAATTTAAAAAATTCCTCCCCAAGTCTGCATCTAATGTTAGTCTGTCCTTTTTAGGGTCCATAACAGCGTTAAAATCCCCCATCAGAACGAGCCGACATTCTGGTCTCTTTTCCAGAAAAAGCAATAGTTGGATAAGTGGATACATTGAAAATGGCGGAGGTATATAGAAAAAAGCAAGAATATAGCTATAGCCATAGAGCTTACCGTACAAAAAAATAAATCTGCCCTGATCGTCTATATAGGCTTCTGTCAAGATGAAATCTACAGAATTATGGATCAATACCGAGATGCCCCTAGAGGCACTACTGAAAGTGGAGTGGTAAGATTGAGAGTGCCATCCCGTCATCAAACGGGTCACGGTCTCCTTGGTAAGATGGGTTTCTACTATACAGATAATTGCAGGGAGATATATTTTTACTGCATCCATAATAGCTTGCCTTTTAACCCTTTCACCAAGACCTCTAACATTCCAGGAGACAATTCTAATGGACATCAATTAAAACGCGGGGAAAAAAAACATTACTGCAAGGTGGATTCCCCCCCCCCTCCTCTCTGTTGGTCCACCCGATCTAGTCAGCGAACCTCTACTCTCCGGCCATTCTCCCCCCCACTAGCCACACCTCCCCTCCATCCACCCGCTCATAATGTTACAAAGTTTCAAATGCCCAGTTGCTCCATCCATTCCAGTGCTTGTTGTGGTTTTTCAAAAAAATGAGAAGTCCCATTGTGAATCACTCTTAGTTTCGCTGGGTACTGTAGAGAGTATTTAATCTCCTTCGACGCTAAACGTGTCTTTATCTCCATAAAACTTCTTCTTTTTTCTTGGGTCTGCCGGGCAAAATCATGGAAGAATAACAAATTAGTGCCCTGATGTTCAATAGGTGTACATTCTCTTGCCCTTCTCAATATCATGTCTCTGTCCATGGACAAGAACAGTTTCATTAGGATTGCTCGCGGCGGCCTCCCTGGAATAGGTTTCCCTCCTGGAATTCGGTGGGATCTTTCTATTTGGAACATAGAAGAGAAATGTTCACTGCCAAGATTTTTCAAAATCACATCTTTCTCTCTCCTTTTCTCTCTATTTCCTCTTTCCCTCCTTCTTTTGTCTCTTTATTTTCCCCCCTTTTTCTCCTTTCCTTTCTCTTCTTTTTTTTTTTTCCTCCCTTCTTTTCCTTCCCCTTTCTCCCCTCTCCTTTTCCTTTATTTCCCTTCTAACCCCCTTTGAACACCATATATATGTTGAAAAAGAAAAAAAAAGAAAAATACAACGGTGCAGAGGGAGAGATAAGGAGGTAACAATGGCACAGTCACAGTTTTGCGGTTTCTCTCACGTGTCTTCGGCGTCCTCACCAGTCACCACCAGAGCGCTCCAGCCCAAGCAGCCAAGGTCCGAGCATCTGCCGCCAGCCCGGAGCAGGAGGACCGGAGGACCAGACCCAGCAGGAGGAGAGAGGGAAGAAGCCACAAGCCAGCCCACCAGAGCAGGAGGACCGGGAACGAAGGGGGGCACACCGCAGACGCAGGCACCAGCCAGGAGGGAGGAAGCAACCAGCGGCAGGCCGGGAGGAGACCACCAGGGACCAAAACGCCACACTCCGGATCCGCACGAGGGGGCAAGCTTCAGCGCCGCGGCGCTAGATCATCAGCTGGTCGGCTGAGGCAGAGGGAGCACGAAGGGCAGGAGGAGGAGGAGGAGGACAGGAGGGGGAGAGCGAGACGTGCAGGAGACAATATTCTAAGTTGGTGAAGTGAAATGGGAAAAATATATAAATTAAACTATTGTTTAGAAATAGAAAGCAGAAAATTTCTGTGTGTGTATTTATTCACCCCCTTTGTTAGGAAGCCCATAAAAAGCTCTGGTGCAACCAATTACCTTCAGAAGTCACATAATTAGTGAAATGATGTTCACCTGTGTGCAATCTAAGGCCTCTTTCACATGAGCGTGTCTGGATTAGGTCTGGATGCTTTGCGGATGCGTTCAGTGAAAACTGTGCGATTTCGCAGGCAAAGCCATTCAGTTTTGCCTGCGATTGCGTTCAGTTGTTCTGTTTTTATCTCGCGGGTTCAATGCGTTTTGATGCGTTTTTCACGCACGTGATAAAAAACTGAAGGTTTACAAACAACATCTCCTAGCAACCATCAGTGAAAAACGCATTGCACCCGCACTTGCTTGTGGATGCAATGCGTTTTTTACGCAGCCTCATTCACTTCTATTGGGCCAGAGATGCGTGAAAAACGCAGAAAATAGAACATGCTGCGATTTTCACGCAATGCAGAAGTGATGCATGAAAAACAACGCTCATGTACACAGACCCATTGAAACTAATGGGTCAGGATTCAGTGCGGGTACTATGCATTCACGCCACGCATTGCACACGCGCGGAAAACTCGCTTGTGTGAAAGGGGCCAAAGTGTCACATGATCTGTCATTACATATACACACCTTTTTTGAAAGGCCCCAAAGGCTGCAATACCTAAGCAAGAGGCATCACTAACCAAACACTGCCATGAAGACCAAGGAACTCCCCAAAGTAAGGGACAATGTTGTTGAGAAGTAGGGTTAGGTCATAAAAAAATATCCAAATCTTTGATGATCCCCAGGAGCACCATCAAATCTATTATGGTTCAATTTGTATTTATTAATTCTGTTGCAAGAAAAGCAATAAAGTGACAAAATATCACAATTTGTATGATGCACAGTCATTACACTCCTCGCAGGGAAGAATAAATGAACAACAGAAAAAACATGTATGAAAACAAGTATGAAACATGTGTGTAAAACATGTGTGAATGACGACAAAAGGGGGAAGACAAGACAGACGGGGGGGGGGGGGGGGGAGGATAGGAAGGGTAGGGAAGATAAGGGGAATAACAAAGGTCCATATCCAAACCCCAAGCAACTAATGACATCAAAGTAGTTTATGTAATAGTACCTGATACCAAGCCTCCCATTGCGTAGAGTGCAGGGATCCCTGACCTTGATCAGTGGCGCTAAGCTCCTCCATCCGAGCTAAACGATCCAGGGCGACAGACCATGTAATCCTTTGGGGGCTATCAGTCGATCGCCAAGCCCGCGGGATGATCTGGCGCATCACAATCACAAAGAATCTAAGAACACTATGTTTCAAGTCCATCAAATCTATTATAACCAAATGGAAAGAATATGGCACAACAGCAAACCTGCCAAGAGACGGCCACCCACCAAAACTCATGGACCAGGCAAGGAGGGTATTAATCAGAGAGGCAGCACAGAGACCTAAGGTAACCCTGGAGGAGCTGCACAGTTCCACAGTAGAGACTGGAGTATCAGTACATAGGACGACAATAAGCCGTACGCTCCATAGAGTTGGGCTTTATGGCAGAATGGCCAGAAGAAAGCCATTACTTTCAGCAAAAACAAAAAGTACGTTTGCGAAAAGGCATGTGGGAGACTCCCAAAATGTATGGAGGAAGGTGCTCTGGTCTGATGAGACTAAAATTCAACTTTTCGGCCATCAAAGAAAACACTATATCTGGCGCAAACCTAACACATCACATCAACCAAAGAACACCATCCCCACAGTGAAACATGGTGGTGGCAGCATCATGCTGTGGGGATGTTTTTTAGCAGCCGGGACTGGGAAACTGGTTAGAGTTGAGGGAAAGATGGATTCCTAAATACAGGGATATTCTTGAGCAAAACCTGTACCACTCTGTGCATGATTTGAGGCTAGGACAGAGGTTCAACTTCCAACAGAACAATGACCCCAAACACACTGCTAAAGCAACACTTGAGTGGTTTAAAAGGAAACATATAAATGTGTTGGAATGGCCTAGTCAAAGCCCAGATCTAAATCCAATAGAAAATCTGTGATCAGACTTAAAGATTGCTGTTCACAAGCACAAACCATCCAACTTGAATGACCTGGAGCAGTTTTGCAAGGAGTAATGGGCAAAAATCCCAGTGGTAAGATGTGGCAAGCTCATAGAGACTTATCCAAAGCGACTTGGAGCTGTGATTGCTGCAAAAGTTGGCTCTACAAAGTATTGACTTCAGAGGGGTAAATAGTTATGCACATTGACTTTTTCTGTTATTTTGTCTTATTTGTTGTTTGCTTGTAGTGTCCCTCCTCCCACCGGTTGCTGATGCACATGGAGGTAACAAGAGGCAGCACACCATATGTGCGGGGACTGTGCTCCTGAAAAATGTGCAACAGCATGAATAGGTTAGCATAGGAACCCACCTGAACTGAGACCACCTTGTCGCCTGGTAGGTGGGCTTAGATGTTTTTTGATCAAAATGTATTGACCAAGTGTCTCAGATTTTATCAATAGAGTGAGGGCTTAGTCCATATGTTATGCTTGCATCTACTATCATAGTGCATTATTTTCTGTGATTTTGTAAATGTAGCCATATACATCCGTGCATTTAATACAATATCGTGCAGGATGGTTTATATATAGTTTTTTCTGTGATCTATTTGTTGTTTGCTTCACAATAAATAAAAAAAATCTTCAAAGTTGTGGGCATGTTCTGTAAATTAAATGATGCAAATCCTCAAACAATCCATGTTAATTCCAGGTTGTGAGGCACCATAATACGAAAAAAGTCAAGTTAAGGGGGTGAATAATTGTACGAGGCACTGTAGCAGATGCCCACCTGGGGTAAGAGAAACCAAACCCACAGTGATCATCTGAAAAATGATTTATCTGTTTGCCAATACCCATATCAATGAAATGTGCACGTAGCGTTTTATAAAATATCATTATATTCTTGAAATCTATTGTTCTTGATACAAAATGCACTGAAATAACCACTTTAATAAAAATTACTGATATTACTTCTGCTTTTCAGTGAAAATAGTCACTCCCTTATCTTCGACAATGCTTTGTTACCATGACATCCACAATGAGCTTTGTTTGTAACACGGAATACTTCAGATGAAATTATTCTGCACCTTATAATTTGCCAACACGTAGAACTCTGTTCTTGCTGATATGTTCGTATAAGGTAATTTTATTACAGAAGAAATAACAAAGCAAAAACTAATCTTCAGAAACGTCAGCTGTGAATTCAAAATCATTGCAATACACAGGGCAAGTGACCTGGTCTAATCCCTTATGGCTTTGCAAGAACCCACAGCATGCAAGCTTCCAAGCTACTGTTAATTAGGAGGAGATTGTGCCTGGCATTGTATTAATAAATGAGCTTGTGCTAGTTGATCAAATTGGTTTAAACGTCTTGTATTTTGGGCAAGATTTCTCAACAGTCTTTTACAATATGTTCACAAAGAAATTCTTCAGGGGAGTGTAATTAGCCTTACACTGTTTAATGTCATGCTTAATGATTACTGGGGATGTTTTGATTAGAGACTTAATCTGCCTATGCATGCAGATGATTGTGCTGTTTAAACCAAGAACAGGAATCTTTAAAGAAATGTGATCCATGTAAATGAACAGTTGTACAAAGAACAATTGGGTCAGTAGATGGGGCTCCAATAAAACACAGAATCAATTAAGAAGAAAAGACAATGCAACACTTTAATGCTTAATCCCTTCACGACTGCCATACGGCTATATATGTGCTATCTGCACATACCCCGTGCAGATAGCACTTATATAAACATTATGGCAGCCGCAGCGCTTGGATTAAAGTTTCAGGGACAGCATAGGGGACAGGGATAGTAATGCCGACAAGGGACCAATCAGAGTGTTCCCTTGTCGGCGATTGCTCCTGAGCTGCCGCCATCAGCAACGAGTGTCAGCTGTATGCTGACACTGCTATAACCCCCGAGATGCCACGGCAGCCCCATCCATGGGATTAATAGAGGGAGGAGGCTCCATCTCTTAACCATCGGGCTGCCGCGCTGTGATGGTAACGGGCCGATGGTTGCCGTGGCAACCAGTCGCTTTGCAAATGCGTCCAGTGTTGCTATCAGGAAACCTGATAATACTATACTTTGCAATGCAAGAGCCGTAATGACCTGATCTATAAAATGATTATGGTACTAATCCCACATGGTAAACGCTGTAAAAATAAAAAAACTATAATGAAGATAATGCTTTTTGCCTCACCTCTTAAAAAAATGAATAAAAAGTGATCAAAAATTCATATGCATACCAAAAATGATATCAATAAAAACTACAGCCCATCCTGCAAAAAATAAGCCCTCATATAACTATGTTGATGGAAAAAATTATGGGACTTAGATTTTGGTGATGCAAAAAAAAAAAAAGTTTAATAAAAGTGATTTTATGATTTAAAAAAAGTGGTAGAACATGAAAAAAACAATACAAATTTGGTATGGCCATAACCGTATCAACCCACAGAATAAAATTATCATATCAAATATACCACATGAAGAACCCCATAAAAAAAATTTAAATAACAAACACTGACAGAAATACAATTTTTGCCGGCTTCACCTCCTAAAAAATGGAATTAAAAGCACTAAAAAAGTCATATAGACCCCAAAATTGTACCAGTGAAAATTAAAGCCTGTCCTGCAAAAACACAACTACATTGATGGAAAAATAAAAAAGTTATGGATGTTCGATTTGGTGATGCAAAAAAAAAGAAAATGTTTTTTTATGATATAAAAGTAGTAGAAGATAAATAAAACAATATAAATTTGGTGTTGCCATAACTGTCAACCCACAGAATAAAATTATCTTATCAAATTTACCACACGGAGAACCTCATAGAAAGAAACACTGGCAGAATTGCAATATTAGCCCACTTCACCTCACATAAAATGAAATTAAAAGCGATCAAAAAGTCTTATGTACCCAAAAATGTTACCATTAAAAATTACAGCCCATCCACCAAAAAATGAGTCCCCAAACAGCTTAATCAACAAAAAAACAAAAAAACTATGGCCCTTAAAATCTATTTCACCAAACTCCATGTTTAGAATATGCAGATGCTGCTCCTTTCCTTTTGAATTCTGACGTTTGCTCATACAGCAGTTTACAACCTCACATGGGGTGTTGCCGTATTCAAGAGAAAAGGGGCAACAAATTATGGGGTGCATTTTCTCCTGTTATCCCTTGTTAAAGTGAAAAATTAGGGCTTAAGTGACTATTTCTTCTAAAAAATATCATTTTTCATTTTCACAGCTATGTGTTTCTAAATATTATGTGTGGCGAAACCAAACTCGCCACTGAGTTTTGGAGGGGACAGATTGCCAGCCTCTTGCCCCAGGATTATGGGCCCTCTCATCAGCCCACGCTAAACTTAAACCCCATGGTGATTTGACTGTGTTTGTGGCATCTGAGCGCTGTTTGGATATATTGAGCGCTCAGATCCAAGCCATCTGGGGATATGTTAAATGTCTGTGTACTGTAAAGGGTGGGACATGGTATATTGAATAATGATGTCTGTCCTATTGTCCCCACGTGTGTATTGGCGATTTCCCTTTGTCCTGAGAGATAATTGAATGAGTCCTCGATTGTCTCCAGGACAGAAGACATTGTGTATTCTCCTGCCTGTGATGATTACATTAACCTGTGTAGGGTAATTGTATCACAGGCAGAGGGGAGGGATATGCTGGGGGTGTCTGTATTGTCCCATTGTGTGTGATTGGCTGCTTTATCCCCTGTGTCGCAGTCTTCCTTCTGGTCCCCTAGGGGAGTGTCCACCAGGTGGGAGACCTGCATAAATACCGGGCAGGTAGCCCTCAATAAGGTTAGAATTCCTGTTTAACCATTAATACGGAGCCTCGTCTCGTACTTGGGGGGAATTGCTACGTCAGAACGTTCTCTTGCCTGTTCCAGGAAAGGAGGACTTCGTATGGTTCCAGTTTGGTGGATTCCAGCGGTTGTGGGTTGCTGTGCTCTTCTCCAGGGGAATCGCCCGAACGGTATTAACCCTCACTATACCGGGTTATACCGTAACATTATGAAACGCCTCTGAGGTGAAAGTGGTCAGTAAACCCCTCAATAAATTCTTTGATGGATGCAGTTTCTAAAATTGAGTCACTTTTGGGGGATTTCTACTGTAGGGGTGCCTTAGTGTGCCTTCAAATATGACACAACACCAAAAAGCCGTTTCAGCAAAATCTGCTCTCCAAAAACCATATGTTTCTCCTTTCCTTCTGAGACCTGCTGTGTGCCCATACAGCAGGTTACGACCACATATCAGGTGTTTCTGTAAACTACAGAATCAGGGTAATAAATTTTGCTGCTAACCCTTGCTATGTTATAGGAAAAATTGGATTAAAATTAAAAATCTGCGCAAAAACTGAAAATTTTAAATTTCACCTTAATTTTCCTTTCATTCTTGTGGAGCACCTAAAGGGTTAACATAGTTTGTAAAACCAATTTTGAGCAATTTGAGGGGTGTACTTTCTAAAATGGGGTCATTTATGGGTGGTTTCTATTATGTAAGGACCTCAAAGCGACCTCAAAGAACTGAGCTGGTCCTTGAAAAAGTAGGTTTTGAAAATTTTATAGAAAATTAGAAAAATTGCTTCTTAAATTCTAAGCCTTCTAACATCCTAAAAAAAAATGTAATTTTTTAAATGATGCCAACATAAAGTAAAGTAGACATATAGGGAATCTTAAGTAGAAACTATCTAATGAGGTATCATTATATGCTTTTAATGTGTAGAAATTAAAATTTAGAAAACTACTTTTTCCCCCAAATATTCTGTAAATTTTGGATTTTTTATAATATAAACGTAAAAGTTATAAACCCAAATTTACCCCTAACATCAAGTACGAGAGGTGACGGGGAAAAAATCTCAGAATGGCTTGGATAAATAAAAGCATTCCAAAGTTATTACCACATAAAGTAACACGTCAGATTTGCAAAATTAAGCCTTGTCACAAAGGTGAAAAATGGCTTGGTCTTGAAAGGGTTAATGATCCCCTGCTGTGTATAGATATATGGCTGGGCAGCGCAGATGCTTACAGGCAAAGTGTCACCTAGAAGTTTTTGTTTTTCTTCCAAGTTAAAACCAGATAGCAATTTTTTTTTTTTTTATAATCTTTTTTTTTTTTCATTGTATTTGTTATTGTTCTATTTCCTGAACATGACTATAGGGCCTGTTATGTTCCCTGTGATGTTAACAGCATTTCGACATATGCGTTACAGCATCCACCATGGACCATAGACACAAAAGTCTAGAGGGGACCGCACTATGGGAGATTTTTCTAGGCATGCCCTGTGATTTGTGCAGAGGTCAGGAGGGAGTAGATAAGATTTGACCATCCCCTATTATGAATGGTGGATCCTGTGTTATCTATATACACTCATAAATATCGAGATTGTAACACCAAAAAGGATAAGTCCTTGAATTATGGTAGTCACATGATTATGATATGCAAATGATAAAAGAAAATTGAAACACGATGTTCAAAACATCTTAATTTATTCAGTACAGAGTGTGAGCACTATGTCAAGAAATGCATCCACTTACACACCTTGACATGTTATCAATAAGGTTATTCACTTCTGGCAGCTCCCTTTGTAATTGCCAACCAATGACGCCCCAGATGTAATTGATAGGAGACAAGTCCAGAGAGGTTGTAGGCCATGGTGGCATATTTAGGCCAAACAAACTACTCACGTTAGCACAAGCAACATGCGTTCTGGCATTTGTCCTGTTTAAAATACATCTCCTGGGATACTTTGGAGAAATGGCCATACCACTAGTTCCATGACCAAATCAATATAATGCCAAGCTGTTAGTTTACCTGCAATGAAAACTAGAAGGATCCAGCTACCATACACAATGCCACCCCCACACCATAATCCTGGGAGTAGGAATGGTGTGATGTTCCCTTCTCAAGGCATTGCCCATGTGGTCTCCAGACCAATCTCCAGCTAAGCTAGTAATGCGTCCAAAACAAAAGTGGGACTTATGACTAAAGAGGATAGATCTCCATTCCTCCATCCATTTTCTTCTTGCTGTGCACATGATAGCCTTTGAGAGCTGTGGCATGAGGTCGATGAAACACCTGTAGCTGGACATCTGGCCCATAGCCCAGTGTTGCGCAAACGTCTTCTATTGGTTTGTGTAGACACTTTTTTTTACCCGAGGCTTGGAAAGTAATATCTAATTTCACTTGGCATACAGAATGGCTCACTGAATGGATCATTCTGCTAATCAGATGATCTGTTTGTGCAAAGGTTTGCCTCTGTGCACTTCTTGCTGTTATTCCAGTTTGTTCTTGGTTTCCCAAATACCAGGACACACAATCATGAACAGTGCAGACATCTTGGACTAGACACATAGCGATCTCCAGGAGTGATAAACCAAGACCTCTCAGTTTAAGGATTCTGTCCCTCTCAGTTTGTGAAAAGTGGCTATAACCGGCATATCGGGGTATCACACAATCATCCCATGTGACTTGATCAGATGTGTGAGGTTTCATGTGGCTAAACAAGTTGGCTTTCAATCTAGCATTGATGCCCCTCCCACAAGCCACAGCTTGGAGATAAGTGCTTGAAAATGTGATCATCTGCAGATCTTCGCGACACCTGCTACTTCCTTGATTTACATAACCTTGCTCTTGTCCTTGCCATTCCATTTTTAATGTTGGGGAGTTTCATCTGTCATTTGTAATCCTGCCTGCAATGATAATGATGAAAAGTGATATGTACAGAGTACAGACCAAAAACTGGCGACTATTATTAGGCTTATTGGCAAGTGCAAAAAACAGGATTTTAGGATTTTTTTTAAAATACTGATTGCGAAATGGAAAACTAAGAATAACAAAAAAATTCTTTAAAAATATGGTTAACATAAAAACTTGATTGACACAATAGGTAATTCTCCCTTTAAAGGGAATGTGTCACCTACAATTTCTTTCTGCCAATTAAAATCAAATATTGTGATACATCTACTTTTTCTCATCTATGTTTTTATTTTCTGATTGAAGATTATTATTTTTTGTACGGAATTATGGGGGAAGCCATCTTGCCTGAGCTATTGTTGAAGGGGTTATCTAGTAATTTATGTTGAGGACCTATCCTCTGTATAAGTCATCATTATCATATCGGTGGGGGTTCTAAGTGTCAGCTGTTAGAAGGGGCAGCTTTTCTTAGGCCATATGATGTGACAGTACATTGGTCACATAGCCTAGTTGCAGTTCAGCCCCATTGAAGTGAATGGGGCTAAGCTGCTATAAGAAGCACAGCCGATGTACAATGTACAGTGCTGTGCTTGGAAAGCTGCCGGGAGCCGGCTGTGCTCACCAGATATCTGGTGAGCATGGCGGCTCCTTGAAACAGCTTATTGGAAGGGGTGCCTGGCCTCGGACCCCTGCCAATGTAATAATGATGACTTATCTTGAGGATAGGTCATCATTATCTTTACCTGTATAACCCCTTTAACAAAATTTAGAATATTCTTTACAGCAGCCACATGAGTCATAGACACAATAGTCTGGAGGGGACTCGCTAGGGGAATTAATGAGCTTATGTGAGCAAACATTTTGTGACATTTTACATTTTTATACCATTCATTCCAGTTTTGAAAAGGGGTGGGAAAGTGAGCATGCTCAGCCATGTAAATTAGTTTCACTCCAGATTCATCAACTAGATTTTTTAGAATGTCACAAAAAATGGTTGCATTCTTATTCTATTAAAAGGGTGCTGTAGAAAGTGGAGAAACATCCCAAAACAGAAGTGTCTTCACATATGGCAGGTTTTCTTGCAGAAAATTATGCAACTGAAAATCTGTTCCATTCATTTGAATGGGGTTGTTTTGGCAGCAAGCAGGTGGATTTTTGTGAACTTCATTCAGATGAATGGAACTGATTTTTAGTCACAGAATTTTCTTCAATAAAATCAGCTGTGTCTGAAGACACCCTTAGGCCTCTTTCACACGGGCGTCATGTTTGACGCCCAGATAAGAGGCGGGTGCATTGCGGGAATATGCGCGATTTTCCCGCGCGGGTGCAAACGTTTGTAATGCGTTTTGCACTCGCGTGAATAAAATCGCCATGTTTGGTACCCAGACCCGAAGCCGGACTTCATCACTGAAGTCCGGTTTCGGGTATTCTGGTGAATTTATTATTTTCCCTTATAACATGGTTATTAGGGGAAATAATAGCATTCTTAATAAAGAATGCATAGTAAAATGAAGAGGAAGGGGTTAAAAATAATAAAAGTTAACTTACCTTAGCCACTTGATCGCGTAGTTGCGATCTGTTCTCTCTTTCCCAGCATCAGTTAACAACTAAAGGACCTGTGATGACGTCACATCACATGGTCCAATCACATGGTCCATCACCATGGTAAGATGGACCATGTGATTGGACCATGTGATGTGACGTCATCACAGGTCCTTTAGTTGTTAGCTGATGCTGGGAAAGAGAGGACAGATCGCAACTACGCGATCAAGTGGCTAAGGTAAGTTAACTTTTATTATTTTTAACCCCTTCATCTTCATTTTACTATGCATTCTTTATTAAGAATGCTATTATTTCCCCTTATAACCATGTTATAAGGGAAAATAATAAAGATCTGGTCCTGTTGCTAAGCAACCATGCGGGAAAATCTTGCTTGCGGATGCTTGCGATTTTTCTGCAGCCCCATTCACTTCTATGGGGCCTGCGTTGCGTGAAAAACGCACATTATAGAGAATGCTGCGATTTTCACGCAACGCAGAAGTGATGCGTGAAAATCACCGCTCATCTGCACAGCCGCATAGAAATTAATGGGTCCGGATTCAGTGCGGGTGCAATGCGTCCTCCTCACGCATTGCACCCGCGCAGAAAACTCGCCCGTGTGAAAGGGGCCTTAGACTTAAAAGTGCACCACATTTATCAAATGTTGTTTGACATTTAATACATTTGGTCCAAATGATGGCAATGCAGAATCCTGCAAAACTAACTTATTCCCCTATTCACTTGTGAGAGGTTTTTATACATGATCTGTGACCTTTCAAGAGGTCAGGAGGAAGTAGATAAGTTGAGATATTATCTGTTGTGAACAGTGGATCCTGTGTTATCTATACTGAGGTTTAATCTTTGTATTTGTATTCCTGCATGTGATAATGAGATGAAAAATGATCTCTACAGAACAAGAAGTCTCAACATGTTATTAGGCTTACTATGCAGTGCAAAAACTGCAGCATTTAAGGATTGTTTTTAAAATTTAGATAGTAATGTAGAAATTGTAAAAACAAATCACCAAACATTCGATAAAAACATGTTTAACATAAAAACTTGGTTTCAACAATATGTTATTGTGACCTTTTTCAGTAAACCCTGCACCATTGCATGTATATGACGTGGGTTTAAGGTGGCTGCCTAGACAATCGGGACTAACAGGAACCTTGTAGAAAAGACAGAAGTGGCGTTATCAGATACACATTGCTCAGTAATGAGAGCAGACCTCTGTAAATGGGGTTACTGTGCAGCCACAACTATAATAAAAACTTATGGTGAAAAAAAAAAAATATACAACATATGTGTGTATCTCTCTATTGATAAGGTTCACCACTGGTCTTTTATACTTTTGAGGGGCAGACAGCAAAAAACTAAAAATAAATTGTAAAATACTCCCAAAAAAGACCTCCCCTCACCAATCATTATCAGAACTCTATCCCTGCCCCAGTTAACCTAATATAGACATATAACATATCAAATGTATTGGTATACTGTGACAAATACAAAATTTAACACTAGGGTAACACTGTAAAAATGTGCTTGATGTCATGAGTTTATCCAGCCAAAATACCGTGCATGCTTGTGTTGGTAGGGTTGCTTTGCCTTGTTTTGTTAACCTATCAATGAGGCTGTAGGCTGAACCAATCAGGATTATCCAAGCTCAGAGCTAGGAAGGGCTACTCAGTCATTGCCAGTTGCCTATGATTGTGTAAAGTGCCCAAGCTCTGTTCTAACTTTATGCTTTCTACCTATGTGTACTGACCTTAGCTTGTTTACCAGATTAACCCCTTGTCTGTTGATTTAGCTTCCACTGATTCTCCTGATATCCTGAGTAAACTATATTTCCCCCTATATCAAAATGACTGTTAGGGAAAAGAGATATATTTTATAGAAGTAAGAGGGGCATTCAGTCATAAACAGGAATTTTCATAATCTGCTCTTATAAAGACTACACCTGACTCATTGGACAAACACATGAATGTTTGCATTTTTTGACAGATGTAGGTGTCATTCCATCTCAAGTTTATTCAAGACTTAAAAATCAGTTTGGAGATGTGTGTATCTAAGTCTATAGAGATGATTATTGCAAGTCATTCCGAGAGTGTTCTGAAAAGAGTGGAAAATGAACCACATGTTCGCCGGCCAAGGACCACAACCAATGAAGACAAGCAGACTGATGTTAAAGCACTTATTCAAGAGAATTACTTTTAAAAGTGTCACTTAAAAACTTGAAATCAGTGTTGGGAGTGTAGAAGCAATAGTTAAAGATCATTTTAAATTTCATTAAATTTTAGGAGGAAATTTATTGACGCTGTTCAAGAATGGGTCAGCATGCACTCGAAAGACCTCTACTCTTTTGGGATTAAGAAGCTTCCTGAGCGCAAGTACAATTGTACTGCAGTGGCAGAAGACTACATAGAAAAATAGTAAGTTATTTCATTGTATTCAATAAATAAAGTGTTGCTCATAATATACTTGAACGCCCTTTGTATTTTAGTTGCACTTTGTTTCAAAATGTGAAACATACTACTTTTCCTTAGGTTTTTTATTATTATGTTTTTTTTTTTTTTACATGATCTGGCTATAAAAAATACAAAAAGTGCTAAGATAAAAGACATTGTACTAAAGAAATAGAAAACGTGTCTGGTCAGAAAGGAGGGAAAATGGCCTGGTCTTGAATTAATTAAAAGTTGCCACTAGAGGTAACATGGAGCCTTATTGTTCATTCCAATGTGTAACTTTAGCGCTCCCTCTACTGAAGACGGCGGGAAGCCAGAATGCCATTTTAAATCTATTCATATTTAGGGCATATGGAGCTGTGTACCAGGAAAAAACAAGCATTGACTGCTATAAAATATTGAGAAATTAAGATTCCTGATAATTGGCCTTATAAATATGCTGCCGATCAGTGACTGCTGATTTGCATCTTGCATCAGAATGAAAGATACCAGATTATGGGCAGTAGTACATAGCAATGTACTACTGATAATCAGCAGAACTGAACAGAGGGAAAAACGACTGGTAGCTATCATTCCTCTTCTGTATACTTTATGTTGTCTTGTGTGATATGCTGATGCAAGTGATACATTTGTTGTCAACAGTCATTAGTCCTGCCAGAACACTGGTCAATTTAATATGTACCTTAGATTTGCTTGCTTATCAAATGTTTTTAGTTAGAAAAATGTTTGTTAAAAACAAAGCCAGGTCAAACCTGGTGTCATGGTGGCCCTGAAATGCCATATCTAGATTATGATGCATTTTAAAGGCTATGTACACCTTCAGGAGAAATTTTTTAATTGCATTTTACTCATTATGGGCTAGTAAAAAAGGTTTTTTCAATTGGTCTTTATTAGAAATAATAAAGAATTAACAGTTTGTCTATGAATGGTACTTTCACTTTCACTTTGTGCCGGCAATCATAAAAACCTTATCTGTAAATTACTAAAAGGTCATAAACACTTATTAAGCTACATTATTATCAGTAAGATAGGAATTGAGCTATAATGAGTGTTTAGGAACTCAGAGATAAGGAGCTGTCAGCTGAGCTGCCTGATGGAACAAAGTGAAAATTCAGATCCTGCTACTAATGAAACTAAAGGCTGCACAGAGACAGGGGTTCAACATTTTTAATAAAAGCAATAAATTTTTATTTTTTTTTAGCTCAAAATGAGTACAATGCAATACGTAAAAAAAAATCCCCCAAAGGTGTGCATAACCTTTAAGAAAAAGGCTACTAACCCAAAAAAAACAACAAATGTCACAAAACCAACATGCATTGTATGCATTTTATATTGCCCCCTTCTTTAAAGTAATATCTGTCCACAACAACAAAAATCACCCAAAAACACTGTTAACAATGTCACAAAAACTTGGGATCATTTTTTAAAAAGTGTGTGAAACCAACCAAATAGAATTACTAAGATGAGCCTGAGTCAAGCTTTGAGACATTCCCGGGGAAAAACATCTACATAAATTCTTCAGGTGCACTAAATGTAAATAGCTGTTTTCTTCTACAAACAAGCAGAGGAAACATCTGTATGCATGAGTGTCCCCATGTATTTGCTATTCATTGCGCCAAGACTTCAGTGTGCTTGTCACAGGACCCATATCCAGCACGCTTACTGCTTTTTATTCAGCCCGAACAAATCCTTTCTTCTATAATATTGCAATTTCATTTTGTCCTGCAGTCAGCCTCACACTAGATTTATTGTATTAATCTTTTTTGCTAGTTTAATTTCATATATCTTTCAGATGTGCTTGTTTTTTTAACCCTCCACGTGCCCCCCCTTTTTTTTAGCACAGTTCTCATCCATTGTTAAATGAATTCTGTAAAGTCAACTAAATGTGCAGCCTTATAGTAATATATAGAAGGCAACACCATAGGGTATAAACCAAACTAACAGACGGTGTGTGGAGGGACTTCTGTGGAGTAGGTTTGTTGAAATCTTGAAGTATCTTGACCTCAATTTGGCGAAATGAGTTCAAAAGCTAAGTAATTTGGCCTTTTAGAATTCCCATGCCATCCAGGTTTCTATAGTAAGAGTATGCTGGGAACTCTCTGTGCATCTGGTTCTGTATTCCAGTACTTTAGAGAAAATATCATGGAGCACTAGACAGTTACCAGAGAGTTGAATAGGAGCATCAGCATGTGTGTGTGTGTGTATATATATATATATATATATTGTAGGGATTAGCTCTGGTCTCGGGGATCATTCACACAAAGATTCTTCTTTACCACTTGATTTCCGGTCCAAACAGTGTGATTTATTTTGGCACACGGCATAACAAAATCAACATAATACAAAATAAACACCTTGCCCGTCTGGGCTCTTCCTACACATCAGCAGTGGGTCCCTAACTCACTGAAAGCGCTGTTCATATACAGCTTTAACGTGCGGCTTTCCATACCTCACAGTCCCACAGCCTTACAGGCTATACCAAGTCCATTACCTTTATTGGGGGAGTGTGGCCCAGCAGTCCTCCCGACTCTGGCCTGGTGACCCGTCAGCCCAGGGGTCACGGCGTACCCCAATGTCTTGGCTAGCACCTAGCCCGTGACCCCTCAGCCAACCCAGCTGAGACCACTCGCACAGAGCTTCTGCACTAGGCCTCTGTGTTACACCACTTTCTCTCCAGAGTGAGCTCCACCCAAGTCCAGCAAGTCCCGGACAAAATTCAATTGCTGGATGTGAGCAAGTCCCGGTCTGGAACATGGGGAACAGGCACCCACCCAGCACATTGCCCGTTCCCAGTAAAAGCCCGCCCTGAACTAGCTGGAACCAGCTATACTATCTATTATGGTGTCCACCAACTACTTTAGTCGACACCTAAACTAAGGCCTTTACTCCACCAAGGCCGGGAACCTTGGTGACACATTCCTTGGTGACAACCCTGTTCACACATGGAACACACATGCTTCTTTTGGACTTCACAGCCCATAATATTATTCACATTGCCACAATATATATATATATATATATATATATATATATGTATATATATCAGCTTTTGCATACACGGACATTATATTCTGAACAGCCACATGGGATCATTAGTAATTCTATTGACACATATCCCAATAATGTGTTTGAAACTCATTTTAATGTATGCACCCACCATTTCCAAAATGCTAAAAAATGTTTTACAGTCAATTATGATTACACATCTTCATTATAATTTATACTGTAACAATAATCAAAGTCAGTCAGTCTATAAAAAGGCTTTGCTGGATGGACATTTTTGCTGCATCTCTATATACCGAAGTTAAATCTTGCAAAATGGACAATGCACACAAAACACTCCCATGTGTCTGCAAATAGAGAAACCCGTTAGACCAAGAAGATCATACCTATTTAGGGAATTAGATTCCATACTGACCAGTGCAAATGTAGAAAGAAAAGGCCGGCACTCACCTGTCGATGCTGTACCGTGCTTGTTATTGCCACATTATTTTAGTTACGTGGCACGTTTAGGCTCGATGAGCCTTCCTCAAGACATACAATACCAAGGGCAGCAACATGGCTGTGGTCCCTCCAGAGCACTATGGTCCCTCCAATCAGCGGGGGTGCTGGAGTCATACCCTCATGATCAAATATTGATGACTTCAAAAAGTAGGTTCCCATTGATATGGCAATCAATTCACATTGGCCAGAGTCAAATGAATCTGTGTGTACTTGGAGAAAAGCATCTGGGTGACAAATGCCATAAACAGCACTGCAGTATCCAGAACAGTTTCTGATAAGTTAACTGTGTTCCTGGGTATAGACCAGTGTTAGGCTACATTTAAACATACATCAATCCATCAGGCTGTTTGAGCATAGCATGGCCTGCCAGAGTTCTCTGGATCCAGCATAGCTGAATGGTGCTGCCTGCCTGCCAGACCCATGTTGACTAGAATGGAATCTGGCATAACTGCTGGGATTTGGCTGGACAAAAGTCAATGCGTGCAGCAATTTTTGACTGGCCGAATTCTGGCATTTATGTTGGAGGGCGGCCGGATCTCCACTGGTTCCCATTATAATCTATGGAATCTGACAATCAAACGGCACTATCTGGCTATGCTGGATCCAGAGAACTCTGGCAGGCTGCTCTCTGCTGAAAAAGCTTGCCGGATTGCTGTGCTGCATGTATGAAAATAGCCTTAGCAATGAACATGTTTCTTTAGACTTCTGACTAATGAGAGTGCCAAACATCGGCCCCCATCTATCTGATATTGAGAACCTATTCTCAAAACCTCATAAATGGCAATGTATGCAATGAACTGTTCACCAAAATTTCTATATTGTCAGATGCCTGAAGTCTAACAACTTTTACCAGAAAATAAAGTACAGAAATTTAGAGCATTTTAAGCAATTTGGGTAAAAAATAAGCAAAAATCTAATTTTAGAATGAAATGCAAGGAAGCACTGAATAAAAGAAATCCATATGAAAATAAAACTTTAATGTTTACAGAGTGCATCATAATGAATGTCTGATAACAGTACATTCTGTTCTCTTTATAATTATTTGACAAACTTGAATATAGCAGTTTGTAATTACGAGTTCCATTATGCAGAAGTGTTTGATCACCCTAAGTGTGATTATGAGCATCTTGTTCAAGTATGTTCTTTTACTAATTTGCTTCATTCTCTCTTTGCAGATAATTTTGAAACCACTTATCACATGGTAGATCAAAGCCTTTAAATCTAGAGTGCAAAGGTCTGTTCTGCCTTATCATTTTGTTCATCATAGCGAAAGTTATCAATGTGATAGAAATATTTGAAGTGCTTTATCCTCTTCAAGTGCCCTTGTCTGCTTTATCTCCTTCTGATTTCCTGGTTATTTCAGTACTGCCTACTTACCTTCTTTATTGTGAGCTTTAAAATGATTGTATCCATTCCTGTACAGACAGAAATAATAACGAGATTAATAAAAAAAAAACTAGGTTTTTATATTCTGTAAAAATGTGTTCTTAGCAATACTATAAAAACACATTAGTACCTCTGTGCATAAATGACCCACAGCACCTTCCTGAAAGACAGATCAATGAAAGGCATTTTAAAGATGAAAGACATGTCATGGCCGTCCTAACCCATTTACTCTTTACAGCATTACAGTTCAGTAATGGTCAATTCGAATGCAAAGTAGAGAGAATATTATTAACACAACTGGAAAAATTAATCTTGGGATAGTGGATGGCAAATCTATGTATAACACATGTCCTTCAGCTTTGTTTAAAGGGACACTTCTGTCAGAAAGTGCTATTTTTCAAAACTCAGTGGGAGAGATCCCCCAGTCTTGATCTCCCTGCATTGGCGTGAGATGCACCTGTTTTGTTAAGAGGCAGAAGCCGTTTTAAAAAACTCAGCCACATCTTTGCCCTGCTGTGAGCCAGAAGCTGCCACTTTCTGGTAAAAGATATAGTAAATGCGGCAGCGGCGTGAAGCCACGGCCCCTTCCGCTAAGCCATGCTTCATTTTTCTTTGCACTTCTGAAAAGTGCAGAGAAGCTCAAAAAGTGGCAAATTATAGTGCACACACGCCATTTGCTATAATGTGTCACTTTTTTTTACTCCACCATTGTGGCGTATAGGCCTTGATAAATGTCCCTCAGTATTCACAGAAACTATTCACTTTTTTTTCCAGATTTTTGGGCTGTTTTTCTTTTTTATTTCGCCATTACTATACCATTGAAAATGAAATATGACATATTGGATCTAATTTATCATATTAGGTCCTGTTTTCTTGAGTGAAAAAGTCACAAACTGCGAGTTTTTTTCCCCACAAATGTTGTTTCTGCGCTGCCTTCTCCACTTTCCCTGAATAGAAGGCATGGTGAGGGAGGAGCAGAGCCAGTGGTCCTGCCCAGGGGACCACCCAGGAATTTTGATACAAGCCCCTCCCATACATAAAAATGTGGCGCTGAGCGCGCCGCTCAAACATTTTGGCACGGCCCATTGTTATAAGCCCCTTCTTCATATAATAGGCCACTCCAACAAACACCGTACAGCTGAAATAATATTGTTGAGGATGAAGGTAAGAGTCTCACCCTCATCCTACATAGACACACTGTACTCAATACTCCGGGCCCCGACATAAAGCGGAGTGGAGGAGGAGCTGCACGATATTTAAGATGTGTAAGTCCGGGTGGAGGAGCCCAGCTCTACACATCATACAGAGAGGGGAGGGCCTGTCCTGGCTGCAGTGCCTGCTTCACATTATACAATAGACAAAAGCAGGCTACAGACAGGAATCTCCTCCCCTCTCCTTCCTCCCCGGATTCTGCTCGAGGCCTGTGGTTCCCTCCACCATCCGCCACCTGCTTGTGGCCTGCTGCCCCTCCTCTGCCGTCCTCACCAGGCCTAAGTTCCCTGCCCCTTTTGCAGCTACCACCATTCTTTTAGCTGCCCAGCTCTGAATTCTTCTTCTGCAAATGGCAGGCGGAGGAGCCGGAGCATCTCCTCTCCTACGTAGCGCCACATACCTCTTACATCCAGTGATGTCACCTTTGATGTAGACGTTCTCTTTCCTCATCTTCTCCATTCAGACCAGACCGCCATGATGATTTTTCAGCCATCTCCCATCTCTGCAAAGATTGACCAACAGACATTAGTTTCGATTACACCACATGACAGCACCTGTGAGAGATCCTCCCCATCCTGACAGGAAACAGAAACTTCCCAGATCTTTAAAAGGATCCTCCATTCCTCAGTTTCTTCCTGTTTCCTGTCCATAGGACGGGGAGTGGATCTTTCCCAGATCTAATTTGGAAGCTGCAGGGTCTCTATGGTTTTTGAATAATACCTAGTAGAGATTACCTGATGGAGTAAGACTCCACTAGGAGCCACTGTGAAGTCTGGCTAGCTCCTTTTTCTTTCCATTGGAGGAGTCCGGGTGGCTGCCTCATGTTCTTTCAGGTCTGCAGCTGGGCTGTGTTCCGGTGGGGGATGGAAATCTTCCTCCCCTTGCATGTCAGGTGGCGTGTGTGCCGAAAGGCCCTGTTTACGGCACCCAGTGGGCAGGAGCGCTGGATGTGAAGTGTGCATTCCACGCTGGTACAGGAAGGGGAAGGAGCCGGAAGCATGGCGGGTAGTGCAAGCCCTTCAAAAAGAGATGCCGGCCGGCCGATATGGAAGGGAGCAGCAGCAGAGTGGCAGGTTGCTGCATAGTGGCCAGACCCTTTCCAAAAGAACCCCTTTCAGCTGGAAATTATGCAGGAAGAAGGGGGATGGAGCATAGCACATGGAGCGGCAAGAGCAGCATTCAGAATATGGCTTGGTACTCCTGAGGAGTAAGAGGGGTGGTAAGCCCATCTTACCCCAAAGTCTGTTGTCAAGCATGTTTGGACAGAGTAGTAGCGGAAGAATCCCTGTCTCTCTTCCAGAACATACAGAATCTGGTCAAAATGGAGGTTCGGACTCTACTGAGTTAGATTTGGAGGAAGAAGGGTTAATAAAGGATTCTGATTTTTCCTCTGAAGATCTTGCTGGGAAGCCATTGTTTAAAGTAGAAGATACAGACCTTTTATTAAGGGCGGTAAGATCTACTATGAAAGTAGAAGAAGAAAAAGAATCCAGATCAAGACAGGATTCAATGTTTGAAAGTCTGAGACTGAGGAAGGCGAGAGTGTTCCCTATACATGACTGTGAGAATGAAGCAAACCTGATTTAAAACAAAACAAAAAAATTCATTATTCCTATATCAGTGAATAGAAAATACCCATTTAATGATTATGAAGTGTCGGCTTGGCAAGATGTACCTCGAGTTGATGCCCCTGTAGCAAAGGTTAATAAAAAAATCTGCCTTCCCGTTTGACAATTTAGGTTCCCTAAAGGATCCAATGGATCAAATAGCTGACACCTATCTTTGGAAAAATTAGCAAACGTCCACTTCCTCTTTTAAAACTAATATTGCTACTACATCAGTAGCTAGATCAGAAGTCATGCCAGTGCTAGGAATAATGACATCTTGTAAAAAATTGGGCTCAGTTCAGGTCCCAAGTTCTTCAGTCTCACATTCAATCATGCTGGAATGGAGATAAGTCATCCCTAGACTGCAAAATTCAAATTCCTGAGTCAGTGAGGAATTCCCTTTATTGGTGGATGAGTCCAGTAAATTTGAGGTGAGGGGTGGAATGGATAAAAGACAAACCCATAATAATAACAATGGATGCCAGCCCCAAGGGTTGGGGAGCTCACTCAAAATTTTTTTTTTTTCCAAGGCCAGTGGTCATTTGCCCAAAGTCAACAGTCTCAGAATTACAGGTAGCTAAGGGCAATATTTTGTGCTCTGCGAGAATACCTTTCCTTTTCAATAATCAGGCACGTGAAGATATTTTCCGACAGCGCAAGAGCAGTAGCCTATGTCAACAGACAGGGGGGAACAAAGTCTCCTCAGTTATTAAATCTGACTTTTTTGATCTTCCGCTAATTGGAAGGAAAGGTTCTCTCTCTTTCAGCAGTCCATTTGAAAGGTTCAAAAAATATTCAGGCATAAATGATAATTCAGGAATAAATAATCATTATTCTCATATACAACCCAGAAGGAGGAGTGACTGTCATATATTTGCGAAATTTAATTTGCTACACACTGGTAGTGGGTGATTCAGTGGATAAGCGCACCCTTCAACTTCCATAGCTTCTAATTGAGAGCCTTCCTTTTATATATATATATATCTTAGTGTGCGCTGGTGGACATGACTTAAGGACCAGCGCCGTACATGTACGGCGGGCTGATCAAGCGACTGCAGGTGCTGCGCGTGCCGATCAGCGACAGGTGTCCAGCAGTCACAGACAGCCGGACCCCTGCTGCATACGCCGGCATCAGTGAAAACACTTATGCCGCCGTATTAACCCCTTGTATGCCGCAGTCAAAGCTGACCGCAGCATGCACAGGGTTTGCGGAAGGTACGGGTGCCCTCCGCTTCACCATCGAGTCCCCGCATTGCAGTGATGGGGACCCCATAGCAGAGAAGGCAGCCTGATGACTTCCATAGGCATCGGGGCTTGCCTCCTACAGAAGCCTGTGAGATCCAGCCCTTAGGCTGGGTCTCACAGGCAGGCTGAAACCATACAAGCTGACATGCAATGCATTACAATGCACAATGTATTGTAATGCATTGCAGAGGGGATCAGACCCCAGGGTAATAAAAAAAAATGCCCCTTTCCCAAAATAAAACACATAAAATTGTAAAAAAAAAAGAAGAAAAAAAAGACACATTAGTATCGCCGCATCCATAACGACCGGCTCTATAAAAATATCACATGACCTAACTTTTCAGGTGAACGCTGTAAAAAAAATAAAAATAAAAACTGTGCTAATAAAAAAAAACACTTTTTGTCATCTTATATCACTAAAAGTGCAAAACCAAGTGATCAAAAAGGCGTATGCCCCCCAAAATAGTGCCAATCTAACCGTCACCTCATCCCACAAAAAATTTGCTTCTACCTAAGACAATCGCCCAAAAAATAAAAAAAACTATGGCTCTCAGACTATGGAGACACTAAAACATGATTTTTTTTTATTGTGTTAAATGTAATTTTTTTTACAAAAAAGTAGACATATTAGGTATCGCCACATCCGTAACAACCTGCTCTTTAAAAATACCGCATGACCTAACCCCTCAGATGAACACTGTAAAAAAAATAAAAAATAAAACTGTGTCAAAAAAAGCCATTTTTGTCACCTTACATCACAAAAAGTGTAATAGCAAGCGATTAAAAAGTCATAGGCACCCCAAAATAGTACCAATGAAACCGTCATCTTATCCCACAAAAGTTTTACCCTACCTAAGACAATCGCCCAAAAAATAAAAAAACTATGGTTCTCAGACTATGAAGACACTAAAACATGATTTTTTTGTTTCAAAAATGATATTATTGTGTAAAACTTAAATAAATAAAAGAAAGTATACATATTATGCATTGCCACATCCGTAACGACCTGATGTATAAAAATATCACATGACCTAAACTAGGGTTGGGCGATATCAAAAATATTCCCACGATAACGATATTAATAAATGTATTGCAATATTGATATATATAGCGATAAATACCCATTTAGAAGAAAAAAACACTTGGGGCCACAAGGAGATGTTATACTGTATGGGGGCAGCCACAAGGAGACATTATACTGTATGGGGCAGCCACAAGGAGACATTATACTGTATGGGGCACTGGGGAAGCCACAAGGAGACGTTATACTGTATGGGGCACTGGGGCACCCACAAGAAGATGTTATACTGTATGGGGGCAGTCACAAGGAGACTTTATACTGTATGGGACACTGGGGCAGCCACAAGAAGATGTTATACTGTATGGGGGCAGCCACAAGGATACATTATATTGTATGGGGGAAGCCACAAGGAGATGTTATACTGTATGGGGGCAGCCACAAGGAGACGTTATACTGTATGGGGCACTGGGGCAGCCACAAGGAGACGTTATACTGTATGGGGCACTGGGCAGCCACAAAGAGACATTATACTGTATGGGGCACTGGGGCAGCCACGAAGAGATGTTATACTGTATGGGGCAGCCACAAGGAGACGTTATACTGTATAGGGGCAGCCACAAGGAGACGTTATACTGTATGGGGCACTGGGCAGCCACAAAAAGACATTATACTGTATGGGGCACTGGGGCAGCCTCAAGGAGATGTTATACTGTATGGGACAGCCACAACAGATGTTATACTGTATGGGGCAGCCACAAGGAGATGTTATACTGTATGCGGCAGCCACAAGGAGATGTTGTACTGTATGGGGAAGCCACAAGGAGACATTATACTGTATGGGGCAGCCAAAAGGAAAAATGTTACTGTATGGGGCACTGGGGCAGCCACAAGGAGACGTTATACTGTATGGGGCAGCCATAAGGAGACGTTATACTGTATGGGGCAGCCACAAGAAGACGTTATACTGTAAGGACCGGTGGGCCACAAGGAGATATTATACTGTATGGGGCGGTGTGTGGTAGTGTAGAAACGCCTCATACGATCCATGTAACTGGGGTGGGTAAGATCCTATTAGGGTAATTCGTGGAAGAAGTCTTCTTTGGGAGATTTTAAAGAAGAGGACAGGGCTCCACATGGGCTAGAAGTGACAACTGGTATGGGGGGGGGGGGATCTCATTCTGTGGTGCTGTCACTCTCCATCCCCAAGTAGCAGTACATGAGGAAGCTGACTTCAAATATGAAGTAATAAATCACCCCCATGGACAGTGACTGCAGCCATTACCTCAACGAGTAGTGAAATAGCCAGGGGTTATGTTAGCAGTCAGTAGTGGCTGTCGGTCACAAAGGGTCACTCAGCTGAAAACACAGAAAACACCATCAATGGAAACCATCAGTCTATCGGACCCCAGTACACACGGTATATACAGATAGATATACACGTCATGTATGTACACAGTGACACCTCTATTTATTTGCGTATCATATCACGGGTGGACAACCTGTGACACTGGATTCAAGACACATTTGTTGGTGACACATATTAATGTTTTTACAGATGGCAGATGGCAGCAAGATCACTTACTGCCTTATATGTTAGCTGCCCCATGGGTCAGAGAAAAGTCTATTAGTTATTTCCTACCGAGTGTTAGTCATATATCACTCAAACTACTGCACTGACAATAGGGGGAAGAACAGAGCAAGACGCAAGGCGGAGGAGGAGCAGAGCGAGGTGGAGAAGGAGCAGATCGAGGCGGCGGCGGAGGAGGAGCAGAGCAAGACGAGAGGTGGAGGAGGAGCAGATCAAGATGAGAGGCAGCGGCGGTTGAGCAGAGGAAGACAAGAGGCGGTGGCGGCGAAGCAGCAGACTTGTGTGGCAGTTTATAACAGGTTTATATAAATTGAAAAAAATAATAAATTTCCCCCTTCCTCAGTGTAATAAATATTGAGTTTTGTTCGGCTGTTAACCCTTGCTTTGTAGAAAGAATGGATTAAAATGGAAAATCTGCTAAAAAAGTGAAATTCTGACATTTTTATCTACATTTTCCTTTAATTCTTGTGGAACACCTAAAGGGTAACAAAAGTTTGTAAAATCAGTTTTGAATACCTTGAGGAGTGTGTTTTCCAAAATAGGGTCACTTTTCAGTTTCTATTCTAGGGGTGCATCAGGGGGATCTTTAAATGTGACATGACAACTTAAAATTATCCCAGTGAAATTTGCCCTCCAAAAACCATATGGCGTTCCTTTCCTTCTGCGCCCTGCCATGTGCCCATGGAGCAGTTTATGATCACAAATGGGGTGTTTCTGTAAGCTTCTGTAAGTGTAATAAATATTGAGTTTTGTTTGGCTGTTAATCCTTTTTTTGTTACTGGAAAAAACTGATTAAAATGGAAAATCTGCCAAAAAAGTGAAATTCGGAAATTTCATCTACATTTTACTTTAATTCTTGTGGAACACCTAAAGGGTTAACAAAGTTTATAAAATCAGTCTTGAATACCTTGAGGGGTGTAGTTTCTAAAATGGGGTAATTTTTGGGTGGTTTCTATTATGACAGCCTCACAAAAGTGACTTCAGACCTGAACTGGTCCTTAAAAAGTGGCTTTTGGAATTTTTCAGAAAATGTTCAAGATTTGCTTTTAAATTGCTAAATTTCTAAGCCTACTAACGGCCTAAAAAAATTAAATGGTATTCACTTAATGATCCAAACATAAAGTAGACATATGGGAAATGTAAAGTAATAACTATTATATGAGGTATCACTATCTGTTTTAAAAGCAGAGAAATAGAAATTTGCAAATTTCTCATTTTTTTTGTAAATTTGGTATTTTTTTATATAAAAATCAAAAATATTGACTGAAATTTACCACTATCATGAAGTGCAATATGTCACGAGAAAGTCTCAGAATGGATTGGATAAGTAAAACCGTTCCAAAGTTATTACCACATAAAGTGACACATGTCAAATTTCCCAAAAACGGTCAGGTCCATAAGGTGGAAAATGGCAGGGTTCTGAAGGGGTTAAAGGGGTTCTCCAGGAATTAGGAAAACAAAAATATTTATATATTACTTTATAATAAATATATTCCCAAATACCTTTTATTAGTTATAATGGCTAGTTTTGTCTATGGAGCAATCACTAGGAGAAATAAAATGGCCGTCGTCCTACAAGTACACAGATAACCTGTCCTGATCACACAGGAGGACAAGTTACTTCACAACACTGAGCTAAAGAGCTGCCTCATCCTCCTCTCTGCTCTGTAGGAATAGAAATTATGAGAAGACATGAAGTACAGAGAGGAGTGTGGGGGTAATGAACAGCAGCACTGGTATGCAATTTCCATTACCACAGCTCCATATCACCACAGTCTGTCCTATCCATCCTCCCTGTACTTTATGTCGCCTCTGAACTAAATTCCCCAGAGATTCAGCTAAATTTCTTATCTGTATTCATGTCACCTGTTATATGGTTTCACGTGACCAATAAAGCAACAATATTTGCATATTCGAATAAGTGCCGGCCTTTTCATCCATTGTTTGTATGGGACATCGTCTCTCGACACGAGCACCACTCCAGATTGCACGGCGTGCCGACTGATTGCTACATTGTTCATCTGTATTCAGGATCATAATCCCTGACAAGCAGAGCAGAGAGGAGAACGAGGGAGCTCTTTACCTCAGTGCTGTGAAGTAACTTGTCCTCCTGTGTGATTAGGACAGGTTCTGTGTGTACTGGCATGGAGCGGCCATTTTGCTTCCCCTGATAATTGCTCCCCCAACAAAACAAACCATAATAAATAATGAAAGGTATTTGGAAATATATTTATGTTAAAGTAATATTTAGGTATTTTCATTTTCTTAATTCCCGGAGAACCCCTTTAATGATCCAGCTCATACAAAGCTCTGCCGGAAAATTGAGAGAGCCTCTGCACAGTTTTCTCTCTCCCTGCATGGCACCCATCTGTGTGATTAGTACAGGAAGTAGGGTGCAGGAACTTGAAGAGGAACGCAACCATCTCCATACTGAAAGGTCTTAAGGTACAGTGAATGGAGATAAAAACACCAGTCATTAGACGCTAAAGAATCTTTGATGATGTCATGAGTGGGAGGGGCCCAGAACCAGGAAGTGTGGTGGAATCTTTTAATAAAGAAAATAGTGTGTGTGTGTGAGTGTGTTTTAGGTGTGTATAACAGTATTGTGTATGTTTATCAGCTGTGCAGTAGAGCTATGTTTGTCATGGGATCTATGCCGCTGTGCTGTGTGTGTATGTCAGTTGTGTAGCAAAGCTATATTTGCCATGGGATTTATGTAACTGTGCTGGGTATATATGTCAGCTGTGTTTCAGTGCTGTGTTTGTCACGTGTGTATGTAGCAATGCTGCATGTATGTTACTGACTTTGAACCCTTCCCTTCATTAAACCACCAGAGGAGGTTTAAGAAGTAGAAAATGCCTTTATCTATTTAGCTGTTATCTAAACTTGGGGTGCATCTTATAGTCTTAAAAATACAGTATATATGTGGGCCACTGAAGAGGAACTTGACAGAGAACAATGCTGTTCCACCTCTCCAATGTAGCAGAGATCAGATCCTGCGATACTCACAGTGTCTACATTGAAGCCCTGTATAGGATTGTACAGTGTGATTTGGGAGTAGAAGGGGTACCAGGTAGAGGGAAAAGGATACCATTTCATCCAAACTCACTCCACAGTGCCCTTCACTCATCAGTGTAGTAGTGAGCTAACCTGCAAGTTTGGCTTTACTACCCCTGCTTCATCAACCTGTTGGCTGTTCCTTCTGCGACCACAAGGAAATGCCCTACAGGAAGGTACAACGTGATGTGGGTGGCAGCAAGCACAAGGGTATCCAGGCGTAGTGGCTCCTGTGCAAGTAGTTTCTGCTTCTCAAGCATGTAAGCGGGGGGGGGGGGGGCGGTTGGATCTCTCCAGTGTCTACAAAAGTTGGCCAGTGGGGCAACACACAGATGGACCTCCGTGTTGGTTTTTCCTGGGTACTTTGTGTATCCTAAATAGTGGATACCTGTACATAAAATTTTTGTGAGCATGGATATTTCTATGTATTGATTGCAGTAGTTGTCCTGGAACAAAAACTCTGCCCTTAAGTGAATGCATTTTCTATTACAGGCACCGTCCTGGGATGGGGTCTCTACTAGAGATGTCGCGAACATAAAATTTTCCGTTTGCGAACAGCGAACGCAAACTTCCACAATTGTTCGTGGACGGGCGAACCAAGCGAACCGCCATAGACTTCAATAGGCAGTCGAATTTTAAAACCCACAGGGACTCTTTCTGGCCACAATAGTGATGGAAAAGTTGTTTCAAGGGGACTAATATCTGGACTGTAGCATGCCGGAGAGGGATCCATGGCAAAACTCCCATGGAAAATTACGTAGTTGACGCAAAGTCGGGTTTTAATCCATAAAGGGCATAAATCACCTAACATTCCTAAACTGTTTGGAATAACATGCTTTAAAACATCCAGTGTGTGTATACGATCAGGTATGATGTTGTATCGATCTGGTAGTGTAAGGGTTATGCCCGGTTCACAGTGACAGACCAAACTCTGACAGACCAAACTCCCCGTTTAACGCACGGCAAACAACCACAAACAGTCCATTTGCACAACCGCAAACTCCCCATTTGCACAAGGTTGAATACCAAGCTAGCCATGTCCTGTTCCTTGTCCTCACTGACGTCATTGAAGGTCTCTTCCTCCACCCAGCCACGTACAACACCAAGGGTCCCCGAAAGGTGACAACAAGCCCCCTGGGACGCCTGCTGTGGTTGGTCTTCCACCTCCTCAAAGCCACCTTCCTCCTCTGACTCCTCTTCTTCAGACTCCTCTCTCTGCGTTGCCGCAGGTCCATCAATCGACGACGACAACGCTGCTTCTGGTGGTGATGGTGACCACAACTCTTCCTCTTCATGCTCATCTACGGCCTGATCCAGCACTCCAGAAAAACACGCTCCAGAAAAAAACGCATATGGGATGAGGTCGATGATGTTGCCTTGGGTTTGACTGACCAGGTTTGTCACCTCCGCAAAAGGACGCATGAGCCTACAGTCATTGTGCATGAGCGTTCAGTAACGCAGCCAAAAAATAACCAGCTCCGCTGAGGCTGTCCTCTTTTTTTAAAATTAAAAAAGTCTGTTCTTACCAGTTTAATCTTTGTTTTGTCCCCTATCAGGGGCCGGTGTATGGAATAGATTTTAGGAATCGGGAGATGGAAAAAGACAATTGGTCGGTCCTCTTACTTCCAATTTGGGGCACTGTGCATTCGCCGTGCAATGTACTGTGCTACCCTATATGAGTGGTGTGTTAAGTAGTACTATTCCTATCAATTTAATCCCTGTTACGTCCCCTATCAGGGGGATGTGTATCGAATAGATTTTAGGAACCGGGAGATGCAAAAAGATGATTGGTCGGTCCCCTTACTTCCAATTTGGGGTACTGCGCGTGTGCCGTGCAATGTACTGTGCCACCAATACAAATAGTGTGAACTACTATTCTTACCATTTTAATCTTTGTTAAGTCCCCTATTAGGGGACGTGTATTGAATTGAATCCTTGCGTGGGGAGATAGAGGAAAAAAGCTTGCTCTGCCCGCTTCCTTCTAATTTTGGGTACTTGCAATGGAATTTGCCACCAATGCAAATAGTTTTAACTAAGTACTATTCCTATCAGTTCAACCTCTGTTTTGTCCCTTATCAGGGCCAGGGCCGGTGTAGTGAATAGATTTTTGGAACCGGGAAATGGAAAAGACCCATGCTCGGTCCGCTTCATTTGAATTTTAGGCCACTGCGCGTGCGCCGTGCAATGTACTGTGCCACCCTATATGAGTGGTGGACACTGGCAGTGGGCACAGCACAGTCAGTGGCCCTGACACACACTGGCAGGCAACTGCAATTATATTAAAGGGTAAAACTTAAATGACTTTTTTATCTGCAAGGTACTGTGCCACCCGATATGAGTGGTGGGCACTGGCAGTGGGCACAGCACAGTCTGTGGACCTGACACTCACTGGCAGGCAACTGCAAGTAAATTACAGAGGAAAAATTCAATGACTTTTTTATCTGCAAGGTACTGTGCCACCCAGCTCTGCGGCCTCTCACACACGGGCAAGCAACTGCTATATATATATATAGAAAAAATAAATAAAAGCAGACTGATGTAACAGCCCTAAAAAGGGCTTTTTGGGGTGCTGTCAGGACGCTGTCCTTACAGCAGATGAGTCTTTGAGGACTGGAGTGGACACAGAACACTAGCCTAGCTAACGCTTTCCCTATTAATTCAGCAGCAGCAGAACTCTCCCTGCTCTAACTTAGGCCCCATTCACACGTCCAACAAAAAACAAACAACGACCCTGAGTGTCTTTAGCCCATCACGTATTCACTCAAGTAGTGTAGCATATAAATAGGCACCCAATATGCAAGTCACAGGAAGAAGCTCGCAATTGAAGCAAAAAAAAGAAGAACTAGAGCTCATAGACTTCCAAATATGAAAAAGTATAAACTTTATTATCACAGTACATAATAGTTACATATACATTTAAAAGGGGGGTAAGGAGCAAGAAACACCATCCCAGTTGCAGGTACTGACTCAAATGTTACCCCCAGAAGAAGGCACGCCGAAACGTGCACACGGCCGTTGTTTGGGTCCGCGTCCGAGCCGCACATTTCGCGGCTCGGCCGCTGACCCATTCATTTCAATGGGGCCGCAAAAGATGCGGACAGCACTCCGTGTGCTGTCCGCATCCGTTGCTCCGTTCCGTGCCCCCGCAAAAAAAATAGAGCATGTCCTATTCTTGTCCGTTATGCGGACAAGAATAGGCATCTCTATAATGGGCCGCGTTCCGTTCCGCAAATTGCGGAACGGAACGCGGAGCAGCTTCCGTGTTTTGCGGATCCGCGGTTTGCGGACCGCAAAACACCCACGGTCGTGTGCATGAGGCCTTAGTGAGTGATCTGCACCACTGTATAGGTGCATCGCACTTTGTATTAGCTCTGTTTGAATGTGATTATGCTTTTACATGTTTTAGTAGGAGCATACTGCCGACACTGGGGCATATTAGATTAATAAGGGCCCCGCTGCAGTCTGTATATGTACTCTTGGGCAGCCTTTGCAATCTTCTCGCTCCCTTGGATCATTGCCTTTTTTGGGTAGTCACCATATGCATTAAACACTGATATAATGAATTTTTGCTATTTTGCACAGTAATTCTAATATACTATGATTCATGTACTGTCCTTGACTCTGGACATTTGAGTCAGTACCTGCAACTGGGATGGTGTTTCTTGCTCCTTACCCCCCTTTTAAATGTATATGTAACTATTATGTACTGTGATAATAAAGTTTATACGTTTTCATATTTGGAAGTCTATGAGCTCTATTTCTTCTTTTTTTCTTTACCATTCACACGTCCGTAGTGTGTTGCAGTTCCGCAACACACCTTGCAGCCATCCCCATAGAGATGCCTATACTTGTCCGCAATTGCAAGAATAGGACATGCTCTATATTATTGCGGAGCCGCCGACTGGAAGATCGCCAGCACGCTCCGCAAATGCAGATGCGTAGAGCACAGTGTGTGCTCTCCGCATCCATCACGTCCCCATTCAAAATGAATGGGTCCGCACCCGTTCCTCAAATTTGCGGAACGGGTGCGGACGTGTGAATGGGGCCTAACACTGCAGCTTCAGAATGAATCTAAGATGGATGCTGTCCTTGCTTTTTGATAGGAGGTGGGAGGGTCTGGGAGGGAGGGTATGCTGATCCAAGATGGTTGTAAGACATGTATTACCCCACTGCCTCCTGCTTTCCTACTGCCCAGTACAACGAATGCATTTGTGATCAGAGTAGGTGAGTGTTTTTTCACATAAAGTATATTATAGATTCCTGAGAAATCACATATTGAACAATGATTATCAATGTGCAAAATAATGGTATGAGCCACCTGCACACAGACTATAGCATTAAGAAAAGGGACTGAGCATGCTTTATAAAGATCACCCACTGAGCTTAAAGCATCACATTCTTTATGAATAGAATTAGCATTTTTTCTCATTTTCTCTAATTTATATATTACTTTTAAGTTTTGCCACAGCTTTATATTGCATAGATCGAGTATTGGTAGCCAACATAACATTGCATTCTTAAAGAGAATCTGTCACCTCGCCTGACATTTCTGCTAAGAGTCATTTAGATGTCTACATTGTCCAATCCCTTAACTAGGGAAATGGTAAGGTCCAGCTGTCAATTATTCCTATACTTCTGGGAGGAATAACAGAGGTTTGGCACAAACAAGAATAGACATGTCAGGAGTAAGGTGTTTTCTAGGATTACTATCGTTTTTTTCCGATATGTACATGTAGTTACCTTATATATGTCCCCATGCTTTTTTTTAAGTTGGGACTCTTCTGACCTGTTTTCACCATGTAAACAAATCCCTTTGGTTTGGTTATATCATATATGTACCATAGCACTTCCTGTTGCTGTATCTAACCAAACCCATGATGCACTTCTCCTAAAAATAGGAAATAGGGAATAGGAAAGAGCTGCATGGACATGGTCATAGGATCACAGCCCTGAATGCAGAAATAAAGGTTAAAAAAATTACAGCTGATGATTATTTTAAAGGATGTTGATGTAAACCATAAAACTCCTATCTTTTAGTTATAGCTTTAAAGAAACTATAATATTTTTTCTGTGTTCAAAATATATAGTGAAACAAACTATTTTTCAAATTTTATTTTCTGAATATACAGAATAGTTATTCTGCTTTTTTTTTACATGATTATGTGACAAGAATCATCCTGGGCTGCAGCAACTGCAATCTCAGATATTTGCTCTACAGCAGGCCCCTGGCCATAAGAATTTAAAGTTGGAATACAACCTATGACGTCTGTTCCTAAGGATAGGCCATTACTGTGGACTCCAAAGATTGACAAGAGCTGATGTTGAAGGAGATTTGAGTCCACACAATGCTGTTGGCGAGCCTTTCTTGATTCATAATATATTAAATGTGTTTCATTTTACTGTTATATTATTGATAGCATGCTAACAGATTATAACCAATCCTTTTCCCCATTGGGGGACAAAACTAGGGACAATGTATTCTGTAGTTAAAGGGGTTGTCCATTGTTTATTTTTATGGTTAATCCTCAGAATAGGTCATCAATATCAGATCAGCGGGGGTCAGACTCCCGGCACCCCACCAACCAGCTGTTTGAAGATGCTGTAGTGACTGCTGTGGCCTCTTCCTCGGCCAGTAACATCTTGTACATTGGTCACATGGCCTAAGCACAGCTCAGTCGCATTCAAGTAAATGGGCCTGAGCTGCAATACCAAGCATAGTTGCTATGCATTGCTGTGCTTGGTAAGCTGTGAGGAGGCCACAGCACTTACAGGAACGCTACAGCCTCTTTACACAGCTGATTGGTGGGGGTCCCTGGAGTTGGACCCCCACCAATCTGATATTGATGACATATCCTGAGAATAGACCCTCAATATTAAAATGTCTGACAACCTCTTTAGTACCGTAACATTCGTCTCAGCATATCTTTCCATACACTTTTCTATCCCTTTATGCCTCCACCTCTTCTATAGTTTCTGGGGTATTGCTATTGCGAAACCTTTCATTACAATGAGATCAGGTAAAAGAAATGTATCCACATGTGCATTGTGCTTCTTTGATTTTGTACTCTGTACTATGGTGCACGATTGTTATTACTTTTAACAAGGGGCATCCAGTTGGTTTTGTCACATTAAAAGGGTCTGTATTCATGTAGCATCTCTTATTGTTTTGTATAAGTGGTTTACCGTCCATTACTCTGCCTAGTGATTTTTCTAGGTTGTCTATTTTTGCCACAAAATTAAATTGGGGCCAGCTGCTGCCCCTGCAAAGATCAAGTATTGAAAAGCTTAGAGTCTCTGAAAACGGCATGCTTTTATAACACAATAGTCAGAAATATCATTAGTTGCTAACCTTACTCAGATACATTCTTTCATGCCTGCTGGGTTCCTGTTCCTCATATTGCAGCTTGGCAGCTAATGTTCCTGCTCCCTGTTTTTCTCAGAACCATCACTTCCATCACTCACTTGTTATTATCAATTGCATTTAAGAACAGGAAAAGATAACCTGCATTTTAGCTAAAATGGAGAATGTTTCTTTTCTTAAACGTCTTCTGCTACCTGGGCCGGTAATGCACATGTTCTTCTTCTTAAAAGCCTTGCCAAGTAACTGTTTTCTCGAAAATGTTTATTACCGTATTTTCCAGCATATAAGATGACTGGGCGTATAAGACGACCCCCAACTTTTCCAGTTAAAATATAGGATTTGGGCTATACTCGTCATATAAGACTACCCCAGCCGCTCATCAGCCCCCTAGTCTCTCATCAGCCCCCTAGTCTCTCATCAGCCCCCAGCTTCTCATCAGCTCCCCAGCTTCTCATCAGCTCCCCAGCCTCTCATCAGCTCCCAGCTTCTCATCAGCTCCCCAGCCTCTGATCAGCCCCCAGCCTCTCATCAGCCCCCAGCCTCTCATCAGCTCCCCAGCCTCTCATCAGCCCCCAGCCTCTCATCAGCCACCTAGTCTCTCATTAGCCCCCAGCCTCTCATCAGCTCCCCAGCTTCTCATCAACTCCCCAGCCTCTCATCAGCCACTTAGTCTCTCATCAGCTCCCCAGTCTCTCATCAGTCCTCCGTACACAGCAGCAGGCAGTATGAAAACTTAGAGGCGGCGCAGGCATGTGTGGCAGGAAAGCCTGCTCCGCCCCTCATCTGCCTGCTCCTGCGCTCCCACTGTCTCCCTTCAAATCTGCCGGCCAGTCCCTGTGAAAAAGCACCAGACAGGGCGGCCGGTCTCTTGCTGTATATGTTGCAGCCGCCCGGCTCTCCTTCTTCCGGTAACTCATGTCTGTGCAGCGCATTGCTTATGCTACATAAGCAATGCGCCGCACAGACATGTGAGTTACCAGAAGAGGGAGAGCCCGGCGGCCACAGGGGAGAAGGACGACCAGGCTTATAAGACGACCCCCGACTTTTGAGAAGATTTTCAGATGTTAAAAAGTCGTCTTATACGCCAGAAAATACGGTATATTTCCGAGAGCGTTTTACTCATAATTTATGTAATTTCTTCTTCCATCTTGGCACGTGGACAATTTTGGTAAAACACATTCAAAAGGGGCTTTCCAGAATAAGGAACATTATATTTGTGTAATGAAAAGTTATACCATTTTCCAACATACTTTCTGTATCAATTCCTCATGGTTCTTAAGATCTCTGCTCCTTCTTCTTCCACTGGATAAAAATCTGTCCAGTCACGTGATGGGCATGTACCTGTATGTAAATCAAATCACATGACCAGGACCCGTAAATAACAAACGTTCTCATTAAATTATATTAAGCAAAGATATTGAGAACCATGAGCAATTGATACAGTAAGTATATTGAGAAATTGTATAACTTTTCTTTATACAAGATAACATTTCTTTGCTGAAACTGGAATGCCCCTTTAAGTGTTTCACATTTTATGGTGAAATAATATGTTATAGCAGGAAGGTAATTAATACTCAGAGAAGGTGTGGGCTCAGGAACCATGGGAACCATCTTTGTAGTGAGATAGAGGGGGCTCTCATTCAATCACCCTGCCACAATTCAAACCTATGGTTGCCAAGAGGTTGTCTTTGCAGTCTGAGATCTATTAAGGGCCTTCAAACCTGCCATGTACAAATTCTTATGGCAGGGTATAAAACATATTATGTCAGTTTTACTGTAACAAAATACACTACAGTACAGAAGTATTGCAGTGTATTATATGAACAACCATGTTCGAGTCCCCTACTTGAACATGTTACAAGTGATAGGATCAGCATCCTCTTAAGATGATATCTGCCACGCTGGCTTCCTCATTTGCTGAGTGAGCCTTGCAATGTCAGTGCCCGGAGTGGTAGACATCATCTCAGGAGTACACTGACCATGTCACTTGTAACAACATTGCTAACTGTGGATGCACAGTGATATTAGTTTAACCTCCTCCTACCCACTCTAATTAACCAAAACACCATTACTTCAGCTAGAAAAGGACAATCCTGTTTTGAACAAAAGGTGCTCAAGGATGTGGGTCTGCAAAGGGGGCTACTTCTGAGGGCTACAAATGAGCTAGATTCGCTATATTGGTCTTGTTTTAAAGCTGACAACCTAAGCTTTAAAACAAAACCAGAAGTTTGCACCGCAAATGCTGGTCTTTTGTTAAAGCTTGAAACTGTTGCTCAATTGTAACCTAAGATATTCCAGGTTAAAGATATTTCAGCTTTCTGTGATCTCAGCCAGCATTGAGGAGGAGAGTAGGACAAGTGGAAAATCTTCAGGCAGGAGACAATGAAAACGGTTCTCCCTGTATAACTGCACAAGACCCCGGAGGAAGGGGGGGGGGCTGGTAACATGGACTTCTTTACATGGTAATTTACACCAAACAGTTGCACCCAACTCAAAAAGCATCAATAAACTTTCCATTTTATACTTTCCCTATCCTGTTCCAATCTGTTGTTTGGTGTAAAATATGTACACTGCTTCTCTCGCGATACCTGTAAGTGTATGCTGCAGTAATAGAAATAAGAATAATTTCTTACTTTTAATATAAATGTCAAGAAAGACGACTGACGACTCACTGACTGTTGCCATAAACAATCGCTTTTGAATTGATGACTCTTAATGACTCTTACTATAAATGTAATGCTTTATTAATGGGTCACAGAAAATACAGTAAAACACTATAAAGCAATATTCATTCTTCTCATCTCACCTACCAAAAACGTATCAACAAGCAATCAGAATGATACCAATTAAAACACTGCAGCTATCACTCACAGCAGAGGGGAGGGGGTGTGGAGCTGCTCATATGCATGGCCTGAAGCACTGCAGCTTGCACAACTGTCCCCAGTGCACTTACAGGAGAGGCACCCCCAGCATTTACAGTTCATTTTTCCAGCACTCCATTGATTTGAAGCAGGGTATACTGTATATTGTCTCCAGTTCCCTTCCCCTACCTGTTTGTTGGCAATTTTGCATTGAGAAAACTGCTGACAGACTCCTTTTAAAGGCTCTGTACACCTTCAGATGCAATTTTTGTTTATGATTGCATTTTACTCATTTATGGCTAAAAATCATATTTTTAGTTGGCCTTTATTAAAAAATATTAAGCACTTCTGTTACAAAGGGTTAACTGTCCTTCTAACTGGGTGACTGGTACTTTTACTTTCACTTTGTGCTGGTCATGTAATAAACCTTATCTCTAAACTACTGTGAGATCATAAACACTTACTTAAGCCACATTCTTATCAGTAAGATAAGAACTGAGCATTAATGAGTGTTTATAAGCTCAGAGAGCAGTGATAAGGAGCCCATCAGCTCCCCAACTGACATAAAAAAGAGAGAAAATCCAGAGGCTGCTACTAGAGCATCTAATCTATGTACAGAAAAGGGGGCTCCATATTTTTTTATTAAGACCAATTGAAAAAAATGTGTTTTTTTTTAGCTCAAAATGAGTACAAAGCAACAATAATAAAAAAAAATTGCCCCCAAAGGTGTACATACCCTTTAAAACTGACGGAGTCATTTGAACCACATAAACTTTTCATTTATGGAGAGGATTTCAGGGGATTACAGCAAACACAAACCCCTCCCACCATTGACTGACTACTCTTTGCCTCTTCTCCAAACACTGACTCCACTCCTATCGAAAAACCTGAGAACCTGGATAATTCTAGCAAAGGTTTTGTGTACAAACAGGTAGCTTGCTCCCCTTCTTGGGGGACAGTGATCATTGGCATCATTAGCAAGTATTCTCTGTTAGCTAGGGCTTATAGCACCTCTAGACAAAAATAAATTTAAACCCCCCCCCCCTCCTTTGAAAAAATCCTCTGTACGCCCCTAGTGGTGCAAAACACAGGGATTATAGAATACCAAAGATAATACATCTGTCTTATGCACCAAACTCTCAGTCCCTACAGCATAGTGTATCAGCTATACCCAGAAAAAAATAAATTTGATGTTATATATGAAATTAATTAAGTGGAGCTAATGACATATATCATTGACAGACAGTGTTGTCAGTATACTGCAACCAACTGTGATACAATTCCCACCGTCTGCCTGGTATGTCATGTTTTTGAAGAGTATCACAATCATCAATCATCATGCTGGTTCTAACTCTTGTAATGCACTTAATACATGACATGCTTGGGATGTGGTACATATTTTGATCTTATGGACACACTATCATAACCTGTTTGTGAACCAGGCATCATACCTCAGATGCTTTCCATGTCAAAGCACTTGTCAATCTAAACTCGCCAATCTGCAGACTCATTGTTCTTACTATAATTATGGAAAATATGCTTATGTTGAGCATAGGGTTATCTTTTGACAGCTGTCCAGGATAACATATTTCTGAATGCCTCCGATACCACTGCTGACATTTCTGTTTTAGTAACTATTAGCATTCTTCAGATAATAACAATTTTGAAGTATCTTTCCATTTAAACCTAAGTTGTGCTATAATTCTTTTATTCCTTCTAAAAGTTTATGAATGAATTGCCAGCAGGTCCATCTGGGTGTTACCAGTTGGGGGCATGTCCCTGCCTAGTCTTAAGGCCCATTTACACCGGCCAATTTTGCAGGTTCCTTCCGACAAGCGCCTGCTTGTCAGTGGCGTAGACAGCTGCATTATCCCTCCACAGTATGGGTAGGAGCGATCACTAATGCCATCACTTGTCTTCATACAGAGTAGATAAAGAGCACAATCTGCCACCTGCAAATGATAATTTTTGTGACCACATGAATGATCTATTATTACCTGATGAACAAGTGTTTCACTTGTTCATCGGGTAATGAGTGGCACTTTAAAACCGCCAGATAATTGCTAACAAGCGTTGCTATGGGTGCTTGTTAGCCATTATCTGACCAAAAACTGGCCCTTTACACTATCTAATCAGTGCTGCGCTTGTCAGGCTGTGCAGGGACCCACCCCATTGGTAACACCAAGTTGGACCTGCTTGTAATTGATTTATACACTTTTAGAAGGAAGAATATAGGTACAGTGGCATGCACAAGTTTGGTCACCCCTGGTCAAAATTACTGTTACTGTGGACAGTTAAGCAAGTTGAAGATGAAGACATCTATTGTAGCCAGCCAAGAGTCTTTCAATTCCTTGTTTTCATCCATTTCTTCCTTGCAAAAGTCTTCCAGTTCTGCGAGATTCCTGGGCCATCTTGCAGGCACTGCTCTTTTGATGTCTATGCACAGATTTTCAAGAATTTTCAGATCAGGGTACTGTGAGTGCCATGGTAAAATTTTCAGCTTGCGCCTTTTGAGCTAGTCTATTGTGGATTTTGAGGTGTGTTTAGGATCATTATCCATTTGTAGAAGCCATCCTCTTGTCGATTTCAGCTTTTTTACAATTGGTGTTATGTTTGCTTCCAGAATTTGCTGGAATTTCATTGAATCCATTCTTCCCTCTTCTTGTGAAATGTTCCCAGTGTAATTGGCTGCAACATAACCTCAAAGCATGGGTGATCCACCCTCATCCTTAATGGTTGGAAAGGTGTTCTTTTCATGACATTCTGTGCCCTTTTTTTCTCCAAACATACCTTTGTTCATTGTGGCCAAAGAGTTCTATTTTAACCTCACTGGTCCACAGGACTTGTTTCCAAAATGCATTATACTTTAGATGTTCTTTTTCAAACTTCTGATGCTGCTTTTTGAGGTGAGGATGCAGGAAAGGTTTTATTCTGATGGGACTCTACCATGAAGGCCTTAGTTGTGCAGGTGTCGCTAAACTGTAGAACAATGTACCAAAACCCCAGAGTCTGCTTATTTTCCTGAAGGTCATTTGCAGTCAAGAAGGGGTTCTGATTTGCCTTTCTTGAAATCCTACAAGCAGTTGTCTCTAAAATTCTTCTTGGTCTCCCAGACCTTCTCTTGACGTCCACTGTTCCTGTTAACTGCCATTTCTTTATTACATTTCGAGCTTAGAAATTTGTATCATTTAGCCTTTCCTAACGATGATTGTGAACAAGCCTTAACAGATAATTTAAGGTGTGAGATCTCGGTCAAAGTTAGCTGAGTGCTCAGATCTTCAGCTGTGTCACGTGACCAACACTCTGAATCTCCAAATAAAACAAAATCTGAGGACAGGAAGCCAGTTTCTCTATGTATTCCTATGGGAGCCTCAATGTCAGACCTCATGCCCATGACTGTGTGCCAGCCTTGCCCGTGCTGTGGACTGCAAATTGCGCTCTGCAATGCATGGACACCGATCATGTGACCGCCATCTGTGGACGTGGCCCTATTCACTTGAATGTGATCCGCATCCAACAGTCCGCATGACAAAAAAGTAGTGCATGAAATACTTTATTGCTGTGGAGGCATGGGCAGAAAACCCATGGAAGCACCCTGCAGTGCTTATGTGGGCTTCTAATCCATGCCTTTATTCCATTCTGCATAGTATCTTCGAGTGAATGGGTCCGCATCTGTGATACGTGTGCACACGACCGGTGCCTGTATATTGCAGACCCACTGTTTGCGGGCCGCTATACGGGCATGGCAGGGCAACGGCCATGTGCATGAGGCCTCAATCTCATGGGAATGAATAGAGACATAACTGACTTTGTGTCCTGTGTCAGTTGGAGATCAAACAGAGCGTCACATGGCACAGCTGAGGATGAGAAGGAAGGTTATAACTCTCACAAATACAGTCACATAGTATTACAGTTTATATCATGGACCTTTCTAACAGGTCAGAGAATAATTTTTTTTGTGAGGGTGCTACTTTAAAGTTAATCTGTCACATTGAAATGCAGTGTAATCTGCAGACAGCATGCTATAGAACAGGAGGAGCTGAGCAGATTGATGTATAGTTTTTTGGGAAATGATTCAGTATAACTTGTATTTCACTCAGTTAAATTCCTGCTCACTCTGGGCTTTGCAGTCAAGTCCTATTACTAACTGACCTCTATATCTGTAGGTAAAGTCATACAGGGAAGGCGATCATTCACCGATAGGGCCACCTCCTTGACTTCAAAGCCCAGAGGGAGCAGGAATTAAAATAAATTAAATAAAAGTCTAATGGTTAAGGTAAGGGTTAATGCCCTCCCAAAATGTATTACCAGGATAATTTGATAAGCAGTGATTCATGTCTCATTGCTTTATAAACACTTGAATTTTAAGTTTTTATTAGAAGATGCTCAATTGCTAATAACTTCAATCTGAATAATACTTTTCTGGTGTATTTTTGAGTCATCATTTCTACTTAACCTGTGAAAGCTTGTTAGGATAGCCATTAGGAGGCTGGCATGTCTACCAATGCGAGAGTTGTAACATTTACTAGCAGTTCTTCACTTTTTATCTTTAAAATATATTTGACTGCAATTAAAGGGACATAATGACAAAATAATACCCACTGTGTGTGTGTTTCATAATGATAGTCTTCACAAAATATCTGATGGAATACTTACAAAACGTTTCTTCTGTAATTTAGTAACAATAAAATACCCTCCAAGAAAATTTAGACTAACAGATTCATATACACAATCACAGGTGCATATCCATCAAGCAAACATGGTTGCCTAGGGCTTCTGAGCAGAGTATAAATGTAGATGGCTCCTACACTGCCCTGAAAATTGTAGGCTTAGGTAAGTCCAAGAGACGCAGTTTATTAGTGTTAGGTACCCATCTGCGCAAGCCACCTTGACACCTGGTAGATGGGCCCGACACACGTTTGATTAAAAAATGTGCGCAAAGAGCTTCTATTTTTCCATTTATAGTAGGTATAAAACCACTTTAATTTAGAATGATCCCCATTTCTCAACTCTATTGTTTGTATGTAAAATTTTGCGTAGCCATTTTATTATCAACCATGTTTGCTTGATAGATATGCACCTATGATTATGTATATGAATGTGCTAGTCTAAATTTTCTTGTAGTATATATTGAGGGTAGCGTCTCTTTTAGACTGAGCAACGCCCATATGCCTAGGGCTTCTGAGCAGAGTATAAATGTAGCTGGCTCATACACTGCCCTGGAAATTGTAGGCTTAGGTAAGTCCAAGAGAGGCGGTTTGTTAATGTTAGGTACCCATCTGCGGAAGCCACCTTGACGCCTGGTAGATGGGCCCGACACATGTTTGATAATAATGAGTTCAAAGAGATTCTATTTTTCCATTTATAGTAGGTATAAAACCACTTTAATTTAGAATGATCCCCATTTCTCAGCTCTATTGTTTGTATGTGAAATGTTGTGCAGTCAATAAAATACCCTCCTGCATTTTCTAGTGACCTCCTTATCCTCAAGTCTTGACTTATTTCCCCTTAATAGTCAAGTTGGAGCATTAGTGCAGTCACACAGAGGCTCTCATTACTTCCTGCCACACCATTAGTACACAGCTAGCATTTCTTTACCAAGGACGTAGATTCAATGTACACCAGCTAAAATGTAAATCAACAAAAATGTACCACCATACACTGTATCACTATGCCTAACCCATACATTAAACCAGTTTTCCATGCACAAACATCTTGTCACTATGCATACCACTGCCATACCACATACATATATGGTATTGCTATACTGCACACTTATGTGGCACTGATATATGATACATACATACATACATACACATACAGTGCTGTGACAAAGTATTTCCCCCCTTACAGATTGTTTTGGTTTTTGCACATCTATCACACTTAAGTGTTTCAAATTTGAATGTCAAGCATAACCTGAGTAAATAAAAATCACATTAACTGTGATTAACCACAGCTTTTGGAAAGCGTTGAGTTACAAAACAGTTTAATTTCACTAGCCATGCCCAGATCTGATTACTGCCAGACTTGTAGAATCAAAAATCACTTAAATAAAACCTGTCTAACAACATGAAGTAGGCTAAAAGATCTCAAAAAGCAACACATCATGATCTGAAGAAATTCAATAAGAGATGAAAAAGAAAGTCATTGACATTTATCAGTCTGGAAAAGTTACAAAGCCATTTCTAAGGCTTTGGAACTCTAGCGAACCACAGAGGGGCTCATGTCAGAGGGGCTGCCTTGGTGAAAAAGGGGATATGTCCGGGTTTAGAGCTGAACCTGGACAACCCCTTTAAGGTCAGTGTTCATAATTCAACAATAAGAAAGAAACTAGCCAAAAATTGTATCCATGGGAACGTTCCAAGGAGAAAACCACTGCTGACCAAAAAGAACACAAAGGCCCGTCTCACATTTGCCAAAAAACATCTTGATAATCCCCAAGCCTTTTGGGAAAATACTTTGTGGACTGATGAGACAAAGGTGGAACTTTTTGAAAGGTGTGTGTCCCGTTACATCTTGCATAAAACTAACACAGTATTTCAGAAAAAGAACGTCATACCGACAGTCAAACATGATGATAGTTGTATGCTGGTCTGCTTTGCTGCTTCAGGACCTGGACGACTTGCTGTAATTCATGGAACCACAAATTCTTCTCTGTGACAAAAAATCCAGAAGGAGAATGTCCGGCCATCAGTTCGTGACCTTAAGCCTAAGTGTACTTGGGTTCTGCAGCAGGACAATGATCCAAAGCAGACTAGCAAATCCACCTCTGAATGGTTGAAAAAAAACAACTAATTGAAGGTTTTGGAATGGCCTAGTCAAAGTCCAGACTTAAATCAGAATGAGATGCTGTGGCATGACCTTAAGCAGGCCTTTCATGCTCTAAAACCCTCCAATGTGCCTGAATTAAAACAATTCTGCAAAGAAGAGTAGGCCAAAATTCCTTGACAGAGATGTGAAAGACTTATTGCAAGTTATCACAAATGCTTGATTGCAGTTGTTGCCATCAATTTATTAAGTTTAGGGGGCAGTTACTTTTTCACATAGGGCCAGGTTGATTTGGTTAGCTTTTTTCTCTTATTAAACTAAATCATCATTTAAAAACTGCATTTGTGCATTTACTTAGGTTATCTTTGTCATTCAAATTAGTTTGATCTGAAACATTATATTGTGACAACTGTGCAAAAACAATAGAAATCTGTATGGCTGGGATCACATCTGCGTTGTGAACTCCAGCACTGTAATCCGGTCACTGTATCCGGCATACATGCTGGATTTCAGCTAGGCAAATGCTACACTCAACACTTTTTGTCCGTCCAAAAGTTGGCATACATGCCAAAAAGCGGACAGATTATGGCCAGATCCCATTACAATGAATGGGTATCCGATGGTGCACAGGGGAAAGTGGGTATGCAGGAACCGGTGAACTCTGGCAGTCAGCTGGAACAGACAACCGGAGTATACAGCGCAGATGTGAACCCAGCCTTATGGGTCAAATATTTTTCATAGCACTGTATATATACAAAACACACATGCATACACATTACATATATACTGTACAGATATACACAATATATACACATGCATACATATTTCACATACTTATGTCACCTACAGATCTGTGACATCTCAGCAGTGCAGATGGATGGCAAGCAGAGCAGAACCTACTTCCATTTTGAACTGATCTCTACAGCCTATCTCCACCTCCTTGCTGTGGATGAAGTTACAACAGCCAGCAAAAAGCTCTGGCTGTTTTAACTTTCTGTCATACAGAAAAGAGGATAGAAGGATGGCTCCCTCTACATTCTTACCTAGCTGCGCAACGATTGCATGTGTCCCCCTTTCTACACCCTTGCTGTGACAATATATAACCCAATACATCTAAGACTGCTACCATGAAACAATATTATATTTGAGGAAAGACGCAAGAGTCCAGATTAGCATAACATAAAAAATGTGGATCCTTTGGCAGATGCGGTGATGAACAAAAATGTAAAGAGAACGCAAACAAACAACCAATGTTTGAGGTAATAAGAAAGTAGTGCCCAGGGATTACAGAGTTTAGAGCACGGGACACAGATGTGGAGTTTGTGTGCATAGACAAAGAGCACAGGGAAACTTAGCCTAGGAGACACCAGAATCAGCAACCAGTTGCAGATCAAGCCAATACAAGTAGACATCAGGAGCAGTGACAGAAAAAGGAGCAGAACCCACATCAGGCCAGGTCACAGCACAGACAGGAAGTCACCAAGCCACAGACTTAGTCTGGAAGTAGGTAGCAGGTTACAGTTGGGTTGAAGGACACAGGGGCTGGAGATATTGCTGGATTTGCAATCAGAAGAGAGCTGGGTCAGATGGCATCACAGAGGTCAGTAGCAGCACGAACAGTGCAGTTCATGGCAAACACCTGCAATGATATCAATGATCAGTGCAAGGAAGAGAAAATTGACCTAATGACAGCACTCCGTCAATATGATGCGACTTTCTTTCTTAACCATCAGGCCACAGACAAGAATGTCTATGTCTTAATGTAAGGGACCCGGCTACATAATAGTAGGTTTACATCTACAGTCAATGTTAAATCCAGCAAAAAGCCAGCATTTATGCCAGAAACCTTCCAGATGCCCGTCGGATCCCATTATAGTGAATGGTGATTCCGCAGTGCTCAGCAATGTCCAGCTATACTAAATTCATTATATATACACATACACAGTAAGTCCAGTAATCTGCTCTTCTGCCGGAACGGACTACCTGATTTACTGAATGGAGAGGCGAACGTGCCCTAACATGATACCATAGTCCTTGAACTCCTGGGCCACAGGTTTTGCAGTATCTTTTTTACTTTATTTTTAGTCCTACGATAATATAACCCCCCAAAGCAGGGCAGTGATCACTCCTTAGAAGATTCACCACTCTGTTTATAACAACCATTCATACAGTTGCAAGAAAAAGTATGTGAACCCTTTGGAATTATGTGGATTTCTGCACAAATTGGTAATAAAATGTGATCTGATCAAGTAACAACAATAGACAATCACAGTCTGCTTAAACTAATAACACACAAATAACTAAATGTTAATATGTTTTTATTGAACCCACCATGTAAACATTCACAGTGCAAGTGGAAAAAGTATGTGAACCCTTGCATTTAATAACTGGTTGAACTTCTTTTGGCAGCAATAACTTCAACCAAACGTTTCCTGTAGTTGCAGATCAGACGTGCACAACGGTCAGGACTCAGGAGTAATTCTTGACCATTCCTCTTTACAGAACTGTTTCAGTTCAGCAATATTCTTGGGATGTCTGGTGTGAATCACTTTCTTGAGGTCATGCCACAGCATCTCAATCAGGTTGAGGTCAGGACTCTGACTGGGCCACTCCAGAAGGAGTATTTTCTTCTGTTTAAGCCATTCTGCTGATTTACTTCTATGCTTTGGGTAGTTGTCCTGTTGCAACACCCATCTTCTGTTGAGCTGGTGGACAGATGGCCTTAAGTTCTCCTGCAAAATGTCTTGATAAACTTGGCAATTCATTTTTCCTTCGATGATAGCAATCCATCCAGACCCAATCAAAGCAGCCCCAAACCATGATGCCCCCACCACCATACTTCACAGTTGGGATGAGGTTTTGATGTTGGTGTGCTGTGCCTCTTTTTCTCTACACATAGTGTTGTGTGTTTCTTCCAAACAACTCAACTTTGGTTTCATCTGTCCACAGAATATTTTGCCAATACTGCTGTGGAACATCTAGGTGCTCTTGTGCAAACTGTAAACGTGCAGCAATGTTTTTTTTTTGGACAGCAGTGGCTTCCTCTGTGGTATCCTCCCATGAAATCCACTCTTATTTAGTGTTTTACGTATCATATATTTGCTAACAGGGATGTTAGCATATGCCGGAGACTTTTGTAAGTCTTTAGCTCGCAGTCTAGGTTTCTTCTTCACCTCATCGAGCAGTCTGCGCTGTGTTCTTGCAGTCATCTTTACACGACGGCCACTGCTAGGGAGAGTAGCAGCAGTGCTGAACTTTCTCCATTTATAGACAATATGTCCTACTGTGGACTGATGAACAGCAAGGCTTTTGGAGATACTTTTATAACCCTTTCCAGCTTTATGCAAGTCAACAATTCTTAATCGTAGGTCTTCTGAGAGCTCTTTTTTGCGATGCATCATTCACATCAGACAATGCTTCTTGGGAAAAGCAAACCCACAACTGGTGTGTGTTTTTTTTATAGGGCAGGGCAGCTGTAACCAACACCTCCAATCTCATCAAATTGATTGGACTCCAGTTGGCTGACACCTCACTCCAATTAGCTCTTGGAGATGTCATTGGTCTAGGGGTTCACATACTCTTTCCACCTTCACTGTGAAAGTTTACATGGTGTGTTCAATAAAAACATGGTAACATTTAATTCTTTGTGTGTTATTAGAAGAAAAGAGGGTCAGTCAGCACGTCCCTGTATGCAGGTGCAAGTAGCCATGGCAAAATATACATAGAAACACAGAAATGCAAAAGCACTCTGCAACCAGCACTCTGCCTTACCTCTATGCTAGAGTTTAAGAGAAGCGTCAGTGTACATTTTGATCAAAAAGTAATAAGCCACTCACCGCGCCAAGGCCACCTCTATGAGTGGTCCTAACGCTATGGGCAATGACGCTATGGGCAATGACAGCCACATAAAATCCAGCAAGTGCAGTCCCACCCTGCATGCTGGATCCACCCTGCTGTTTGTATGTTTGTGTGTTATTAGTTTAAGCAAACTGTGATTGTCTATTGTTGTGACTTAGATGAAGATCAGATCATATTTTATGACCAATTTGTGCAGAAAACCATATCATTCCAAAGGGTTTACATACTTTTTCTTGCAACTGTGTCTATCTGACCAACAGCTATCTTTCGCAAATCCCCCTATAAATATGCATGCTTGGATCCACCAAGCATACATGGTTATTTTAATAGGGAAAGGCTAATGAGAAAGTACCAAAAAGTATTCAGTACTACAGTCACAGAACACACAGGTATGCATACAGTATATTCTGAAATATATTCTATTACAAAAAGGAACAATGCTTTAATGCCAGATTAATTGATATGGTAAGAAGGACATGAAGAATCCTGGGAGGACAAATCTGAAATAGAAGATGAGTTATTATAAATAAGATCTTGTCCCAAAGGATAGTATAGATTTTACTCATAAATGCTATATCTAGAAGTGAGCACAGTGTACAAAAGAATCATGTCTACTGTTGCCATGATTTATATCTTTATAATTAAGAAATGCAGTTATGTTAATAGGGATAATGGAAATGGTCTTATCTACCAGTTATGTAAATGAGTCCAACTTTTGCTATTTATTTTATAACTGGCGGCACCTTACAAGATTAAATTGTATTTAGATGCTAAAAATAGTGAAAGCCAGGTCATTTTACAGCATCGCAAAAGCCATTTGTCCTACTCTACAGCTGATTCTAGTTGAAGTAGTCAGTCATTTTACTTGCAGCTATCTTTCAATGCGTGTGTAAGATACAGATTCATAATTTATCCAAATCATAAATAACCTAAATTCTAATCTGTCACAAAACAGATTGTACTTAGCATCAGGATGCAGCGGTCTCTACTGTTCACTTCTAAAATGTAACACGCATTGGAGAGTGAGCAATTAATTATACTGACAACATCAAAATACAAACCTCTGTGTAATTAAGAGATAATCTTTGAAATGCTTAACCAGCAACGTAGCAATGTGCAATTGGTTCTGTATGGATTGGCTGTCTGTATGAAATGAGATTGTCTCCTTTACTTTGTCTGGCGCTTTGAATCATTAACTTTCTGACCTATAAAAATATTCTATGAGCTCAGTGCTGATCTCTGGTGATTAATTTTAGGCAAATATTAAAATATGTGACTGGAAAATATCGCCAAATACATTTAGAATCAGTGACAGCATGGCATGGAAGTGCAGTGGTTAGCACTGGCCACAGATTATATATAAGAATTGTGTATATTTCCTCTAGCTGCTATTTCTTTCCATAGCCCAAGAACATTCAGGTAAATTGATTCTAAGGACTTTTTTGAGTGAGCAGCTGTCTGCACAGGTATTTCCATGTCATTTTCCAGTTGAAACTCAGTAGTAGCTTACTGTTGAGAATATTTTTTCCCAGTCTTCCATCACTGCCTTCCTTTAATAATACTCTAATAGACCTTCACATCCGCAAGCCGGGTACATAGGGACCCTGACAATACCAGCATAAGGACATGATGGATCACAGGGTCCTGCTGCTGTCTGTTACAGGCAGTGAGTGTGGACCCACTGTGCCAACCATTCCATTTAACTGGTTTTCACCCTTTAACCCCTATACAGGGATCTGGCCTTTGCTACAGGAAAGCCACCAGGCCACTACCTCTTGGAATAGTCCCAGGTGTGGTTGGCTGCCACTGGGATTAGAGATACCATTGCCAAGCTTCTTTTCATTGGCGCAGAGGACTGTATTAGGGAAGCGCTAGTCTTATTGCAAATCTGAAAAAAAAATTCTGGCAGTACAGTCAGTCTTTGGTAGTTCAGAAGAAAAAGATACAGGAAAAGTAACTCTAGGCACTTAACCAAGCGGATTCTCTGGCACAATGATGGTAAAATGAACAAATTTGTGGATAATCCCTCTCTAAAGCTTAGATTTCAGGCACAGACAGGTTTTCAGCTTTCTTCCACACAAATGCATTGGCACAGCAGGCATATGCAGAAGGTAGCACTTGCATATGTTGGACTACAGGTGGATTCTGGACAGGCAGCACAGTAGTCAGGCATTGGGATTGATAGGCTGAACCCCAACAAAGAATTTACCCAGTGTTCCAGTGAAAACAGGACAGTGTAGAAGAACCAAGGCAGTCCCAGCAGAAGTGGACAGGTAGACACAGGCAGAACATAAATGGAAATTTTCTTCGAATAGAGCATGACCACCTGAAGCTGCAGGGTCTCAGTGACAAACTGAATGGTCTCAGAGAGAGCCTTTCCATTCCACTGTCACAATGAAGGGCTTCTCCAGGCATTGGACGGTATACGTTACTGGTTTACCAAGGCTTGATGCAAAAAGTTTTTTGCCGAGCCTGCGTCTAGAAAGCCTGAAAGGTAAACTGCATACCACCTCAGGACAAAGATATTGGTAAAGTCAACTTTGAAGAGAGTTGGTCATCACTTAGGCTACATTCACACAACGTGAAAAAAAAAAAACATCTGATTAAAATGTTTTTTAACTGTCGTGTGAATGTAGCCTTAGAGCCATCTCTCCTATGGTCCCTAGGCTCAGCAGTACCACCTTGTGAGGAAACGTGTGGACATAATGCCTTGGCACTACAATCCAGGCATAGGTTGTTGAAGTGCTTATGTAAATGCTGCTTTTCAGACAATTTGAGTCAATCTACATGCGTGGGTTCTGGTGCAGGCAAAGAAGATGGATAATGAATCAGAGATCTGTGGAAAGAAGGTATCAACTGTGAAATCTTCCCTCATGGACTGCTTCCTTGGCATGTTCCTGGAAGTGGAGATCAGTGCAGGTAGCAAGAGAACCACCAGTTCATTCTTAATATGAGCTGACAGGCTTCCCCAGAATGCTGCCACTAAAGCCCTGTTGTTTAAGGTCATCTCCTAGGACAGGGTGCAGAATTGCATGGCATATTGCCTGACAAACAGATTACCCTGGCGAGGTTGCAAAAAGGAGGAAGCGGCAGAAATGGAGATCCGGGTTCCTCAAAGACTTTGCGGAAGGTGGCTAGGAACTCATTAAGATCATTGGTCACAGGATCTCCTCTATCCCATAAAAGACTAGCCCAGGTGAGGGCTTTGCCTGACAGAAGAAATATCACGAAGGGCCACCTTGGCCCGGTCAGAAGAAAACAGATGTTGCTGCAGTTCAAAATGAATAGTACACTGGTTGAGGACGCACCACTCGATCGGCACACTTCCCAGGATGCACTGTGAATATAAGCCCTGTACTGTGTTGTCACTGTGCATGTTAACCCTTTACTGTCATGTCACTGCATATTAAAGGGATATTCTGGGATAGGAAAATAAATCCCCTATCCAAAAATATAGGAGATAAGTGTCTGATCGGGGCGGGGTCTGGCCGATGGGATCCCCCACGATCTCCTGTATGGTACTCTTGTGTTCGTGGGGGCCTCATGTTCGAGTTTCGCCTAAGTCCTCACAAAGTCTAGAGCCGCCTCTGCTCAGAAACTATAGGCCAGCAAGTCTAACATCTGTTGTGGGTAAACTAAAGGTTTTCTAATAAATGCTATTCTGGAGTATCTCAATGAAAATAAATAGTATAGTATATTAGTATAATAGCGTATCAGCATAGTATATGAGGGATCAGTCCTGTGAATCGGTTTCCACGAAGAGCTAAGTTCTCGTCATGCTATGACTAAGAGAGCATAAGAAAATGCACTCAAAACAGCTAGCAAGACTGCATAATGCGCCTGAATATTTTTACTGTCTGGTGGCTGGAGAAAGTTCTTTATTTTCTGCAATTCTGTGTTGTCTAACATTCTCCCTGCCCCGGGATCCCTGGAGGAGCTGCCATTTTGTTTGTGTTTGAAAGTTCTAGACTGGACCGTGGTGAATCAATGGATGTCGTATATCTTGACTTCTCCAAAGCATTTAATACTGTACCACATAATAGGTTAGTATATAAAATGAGAATGCTCGGACTGGGAGAAAACATCCGTATGTGGGTAAGTACCTGGCTCAGTGATAGAAAACAGAGGGTGGGGATTAACGGTACATACTCAGATTGGGTCACTAGTCGGGTACCACAAGATTCAGAATTGGGCCGTATTCTCTTCAATTTATTAATGATCTTGGAGAAGGCTTGCACAGTAAAATATCAATCTTTGCAGATGACACTAAACTGTGTAAAGTAACTAACACTGAAGAGGACAATATACTGCTACAGAGGGATCTTGATCGATTGGGGGCTTGGGCAGAAAAGTTGCAGATGAGGTTTAACACTGACAAATGTAAAGTTATGCACATGGGATGGAAAACTACAAGTCACCAGTGTCACGGTGCGGTTCACTTTGACAGTTGTGGCTACGTAAGCTGGCTGAAGGCTCTCTCGCGTACTGTCTGCAGGCTGACTCCTGTATATGCTGCTTGCTTGGGGCTGTGTGCTGGGTGCGGTGTCTTGTGTGAACTTGCATGTGAGGGTCTATTCTCCCCATGTCTGCATCTCGGTGCAATTCTTGTCACTATTGCCGTGCAGGCTGACTGCAGGCTCTATCATGTAATGGCTGCAGACGGACACCTGTGTATGCTGGTTGCTTGGGACTGCGTGCTGGCTGCGGTTTAGTGTGTGAACTGTGGCCTGTGTTTGTGGTTTCTTTGTCCATATCTCTTTGGTTCCTGTCACCGGTGCCGTGCAGGCTGGCTGCATATAGAAACATAGAAACATAGAATGTGTCGGCAGATAAGAACCATTTGGCCCATCTAGTCTGCCCAATATACTGAATACTATGAATATCCCCTGGCCCTATCTTATATGAAGGATGGCCTTATGCCTATCCCATGCATGCTTAAACTCCTTCACTGTATTTGCAGCTACCACTTCTGCAGGAAGGCTATTCCATGCGTCCACTACTCTCTCAGTAAAGTAATACTTCCTGATGTTACTTTTAAACCTTTGCCCCTCTAATTTAAAACTATGTCCTCTTGTAGCAGTTTTTCTTCTTTTAAATATTCTCTCCTCTTTTACTGTGATGATTCCCTTTATGTATTTAAAAGTTTCTATCATATCCCCTCTGTCTCTTCTTACTTCCGAGCTATACATGTTAAGGTCCTTTAACCTTTCCTGGTAAGTTTTGTCTTGTGTGCTGGCTGTGGGAGATCCCATGTATGCTGGTTCTGCGATGCATGCTGGCTACAGCCTTGTGTATGAACTGTGGCCTGTATCGTTTGTTCAGTGCTTCTTGTTAATCCTGGTTCTGATGGTGTTAACTCCCCCTGGTCTGTTCCTGGGTATGGCTAATCAGGTGCCCTCCTTTATGCAGCTATATCTATCTGTGAGCTGTGGGGCTTGTGGTCAGTCTATCGTCTGCCTTGCTGGGTGTTGCACCTTGCTGCTCACACAATGGATTCAGTCCATCTTGTGACTTACTGTGTGTAGCCACTTGCTGCTGACCCCTTGCAGGACTGATCCCTCATATACTATGCTGATACGTTATTATACTATACTATTTGCCATCTGACCTTCCATGTGGTGTTGCCAGGTATAGCATTGGGGTTGTTGTTGCTTTGTCTGTTCTCTGTACCTGCCCTGTGATGATGTTGATGTTGTTATCCTTGTCCATGCCTTGCCTGTTCTTCTGTACCTGTTCTCTGTCTGGATCCACTCTGTTCCATGTCTAGCCTAGCAGTGCTCTAACTGCATCTGATAGCTTGGCAGTGCTAAACTGCTTCTGATCCTGTCTGTTCTATGTGTAGCCTGGCAGTGCTAACCTGCTTCTAATCCTGTCTGTTCTATGTATAGCCTGGCAGTGCTAAACTGCTTCTGATCCTGTATGTTCTATGTATAGCCTGGCAGTGCTAAACTGCTTCTGTTCCTGTCTGTTCTATGTATAGCCTGGCAGTGCTAAACTGCTTCTGATCTTGTTCTTTGTCCAGCCTGGCAGTGCCTACTGCTTCTGATCTAGTCTGTTCCTTGTCTGTACTGCAGTGCCTTACTGCTTCTGTTCCTGTGTTTGTCCTGCCTTCGTGAGAGGGCTCCTAAGTTCTCCGGAGGGAGGATCTCTAGTTTGTATGTAGCTCTGCATGAGACTGCCATGTTTCCATTCCGTTTGGGGTCCAGGCATCTGCATCTGTGCTGGTTCCTGTTTGTTGACTGATCCATGTCCTGTGTTTGTTTGGGTTCCAGTCCTGTGTCTGTGGTTCTCTGCAGGTAGCAGCCAAGTGTACCGGGACCTTCCTGGAGGTGCGACCAGTGAGCCCTCGGCCCAGTTCATCCCCACCACAATTCTGTGACGAATGGGGCTCACTGGCTCCTTGCCCTCTGGGGTTTTGCCTCTGGTCTTCCATTGCACTTGGTTCTGTGGTAGTGCTACCACTATTTCCTAACCTGCTTTTCAGTACTGTCATGTTCACTTATTACATGTGTAATAAAGAATTCTGTTGGTCCTCTGTTTTGCCTGTGTCCTGTTTAGTGATGAGCGGCAGGTGCCATATTCGATTTCGACGAAATTCGCGAATATTCGAATGAATATTCGTTTCATATTCGTCGAAATCGAATATTCGTCATTTTTTCTAGTTATCGCGATTAACATGCGATTTAAATAATCGCATATTGCGATTTGTACTTAAGGCTACTTTCCTACTGGTTTCATATCTAGAATTAGCGAGGATGACGAATATGACGAATGTATTCGTCTATTCCTCAAAACGAAGATAACGAAGTATTCTACATCTTCGTTTTAGCTACCTATTCGTCAACCTCGCTAATTCTAGCAATCAAATAGGAAGGTTGACTATAGAGACAGCTGTGTTTAATTCGCTATGCGATTTTTTTTTTTTTAATAAATAGAATAATTATAATAATTATATCAAGTAATATAATTATTCTATTAAAAAAAAAATCGCATAGCTAATTTAACACAGCTGTCTCTATAGTCAACCTTCCTATTTGATTGCTAGAATTAGCGAGGTTGACGAATAGGTTGCTAAAACGAAGATGTAGAATACTTCGTTATCTTCGTTTTGAGGAATATGACGAATACATTCGTCATATTCGCTATTCGCTAATTCTACCAAGCCAACCATAACTTCTGTGCTCATGGAGCGTCCCCATCACCATGGGAACGTCTCCATATACTAAAATGTACTGTCGGATTTGAGGAATTACGTTGAAATCGCAATGCGATTAATTCAAGTTATATTAATCGCATTGCGATTTCAACTTAGAGCTGGGTTTATAATGGGTCAGCTTGCTAGAATGAACGAAGTTAACGAATATGGAATATAGCAGCACTGCTAAGTTGAATTCGCAATGCGATTAATTTAACTTGAAGTAATCGCATTGCGATTTCAACTTAGCACTGCTTTCTTACATAGGCTAGAATTAACGAATATGGAATATAGCACTAGCAGTGCCAAGTTGAAATCGCAATGCGATTACTTCAAGTTAAATTAATCGCATTGCGAATTCAACTTAGCAGTGCTGCTATATTCCAAATTCGTTAACTTCGTTCATTCTAGCAAGCTGACCCATTATAAACTCAGCTCTAAGTTAAAATCGCAATGCGATTAATATAACTTGAATTAATCGCATTGCGATTTCAACGTAATTCCTCAAATCCGACAGTACATTTTAGTATATGTAGATTCTCCCATGGATGGGGACGCTCCATGAGCACGGAAGTCGGCAGAAGCGGCAATGGGCACTGACTAGAGCAGCCAGGAAGCCAGGAATCCTCAGGACAGGTAAGAAATACTGTTGGGAAGAGGGAAAGAAAAAAATATAACTAAAAAAAAAAAAAAAAAAAAACGAATATTCGAAATAGCGAATTTATAGCGCTATATTCGAAATATTCGCGAATTAGCGAAGTGCCGATATTCGCTAAAAAAATTCGCTTTTCGAATATTCGCGCTCAACACTAGTCCTGTTTGCAAAACATCCCGGAAGTCTGCCTTGGATTTCCCTCACGTGACAACCAGTACATATTAAATGGTAAAACACTGGGTAACACTGACATGGAAAAGGAATTTTAGTACATACATAAGGTAAGACCCCTATCTCAGTGCTGATTACATAACACCCTCTGAGAAAGCAGAGCGAAACGTACGTCAGGATTGGCTCCTCTCTCAGCCAGAGGCCTGAATCTTCCTCCTCAAGTGTCCCTCAGGTATACTATTTGTAGACTAATGTGCCTTGTAGCTGTATTATAGAAACATAGAAACATAGAATGTGTCGGCAGATAAGAACCATTTGGCCCATCTAGTCTGCCCAATATACTGAATACTATGAATAGCCCCAGGCCCTATCTTATATGAAGGATGGCCTTATGCCTATCCCATGCATGCTTAAATTGAACAGGCATATTTGCTCATCTGGCTAGCATGTTTAGGCACTGGGATGTTTCTACATTTTAATATAATCAATAAATAAAGCTTTTACATTTTATATGCGTGTCCCTTTATGGTTATTTGGTGGTGTTCCCAAGCAGCAGCAGCATGACGCGCTCATACACACACATCATGCAGCTGGTTGTGCAGGAGGCTGAATCCAAGGCTTTCACCGCTCCTCCAGCACAGCCAGCAGCGCAACATTTGGACTGCTGGGGAGTGCCAGAGCTCAGCAGAATGATGAAGCAGGGAGCAGATGGTCCCTTGCTTTACCATGTAAACCAACTGCCGACGGGTGTACCCCCCTCAGCCTCTGCACCATGTGCCCCTGGCTACTCCCACTTGCAACGCCAATGTATATACGCTGGTAGATATTCTGTAAGCTGCCTATTCGTATGTTGTACAGCCAATCTACTGTGCCATGTACCCCTTGTGTAAGGGGTGGGGGACTCACCTGAGGATTTACCTGTTCCCCTTTGGGCCAGTCTGAACTTGGCAGCAAAGTTCGACCCCAGTACTATACGTATATGCGGTGAAGTAAGTAGAATGGAAAATGATAAGAAATGGATAAGATTAATTTCTTGGATAAAACATGAATATTTCCTTCATAGAAAAGTAAGCAAGTATTAATAATAGTCTCTATATACACATGCACAGTCTGGCGCTATTGGCAGTTCACAAAATGTTTTTAATTATTTAATCCATAAATGAGACAAGATTAGTTAATTAAATGCTTAGTAAACAATCTGGTATTTTACAAATTAGAATTCATGTGCATAACCTTTTCATGGCTATCCATATGGAGAAAGGTTTTTGTGTCTAACAGCTAAGTTGGTGCGCATATCACTGTATAAAACATGACATCTGTGCCTCAATTTCATTTATTTATGACAAACATCACATAAGTTCAGCCATTGAAAGTTCAGTGTGTTGTCACAAACCTGAGGAATGCTAACAATAACTGAAAGTACCATACTGTATCATTTCAAAATTCAAGGTGTTCAGCCTTAGACACAGACTCTGAAAGCATGGCAGAAGCTGCCCTGAGCACAGAATATGCTATTGGTGGTTCTCACTTGTCTAGCAGAAGGCCAGCATGCGACCATGAAAAATTTATTTTATTCTTTTATTCTTAGGTGAAACTGGACATAAAAGCACACTCAATAAAAATAGTTTGGCAGATGGTGATCCAGTTTAGACACAAGCTGTTAGGCCATGTCACCACATTGCGGCTATCTTGAATGCCACCATCTTCAATTCAGCTTCCCTCTTTCAAATGGGCAGAAAACTACGTGACACATCAAACTGGTAGAGAATGTCACCAGAAAACCAATGAGGCATTTCATGTTAATTACCGTTATTTGTTCTCATGTTAAAACAGTGATATTTCTTCTGTACAGGCGATGTAAAGGATGGTGTTATCCTAAGCATAACATTTTGAAATCGTCCTTATTTCCGATGAATGAAGCACATATGTCATTGCAGAAGATTTCAGCCAGTGCACTTGCCAAGCTTGTTACCAAATCCAAGAACCAGGTTCTATCTCCAATAAACCTATGCTGAATGAACAACCACTGTTCTAGCCTCAGTCAGCAAAGGCCCACAACTTAGAATTCTGGAATATGGGGTTAGCTGTAATTTTCTCTATCCATAAACACCATCCTTATGCTAGGGCTACAAGACGACATGTGTTGCGTGACTTTGATGTCGCATGACAATTTTTATAATGATAGTCTATGGCACTGGTGCCCAACCATTTTTCGTCTGAGGGCCGCACTAGACATGATATAAATTTCGAGGGCCGGAGCCAGGTAGCTTTGCTAGAAAGAAATGCAAACACTGTGAGGGGGCACGTGTAAGCATTCTAAAATACATAATAGCAGGGCCACTAGTGAGGTGCCAGGAGAAAAGGGGAGCAGGGTCACTAGTGAGGTGACAGGAGGAGGGGGGAGCAGGGTCACTAGTGAGGTGACAGGAGGAGAGGGGAGCAGGGTCACTAGTGAGGTGACAGGAGGAAGGGGGAGCAGGGTCACTAGTGAGGAGACAGGAGGAGGGGGAGCAGGGTCACTAGTGGGGAGATAGGAGGAGGGGGAGCAGAGTCACTAGTGAGGTGACAGGAGGAGGGGGGAGCAGGGTCACTAGTGAGGTGACAGTAGGGGGAGCAGGCTCACTAGTGGGGCGATAGGAGGGAGGGGAAGAAGGGTCACTAGTGAAATGACAGGAGGAGGGGGGAGCAGGGTCACTAGTGAGGTGACAGGAGGAAAGGAGAGCAAGGTCACTAGTGAGGTGATAGGAGGAGGGGGGAGCAGGGTCACTGATGGGGTGACAGGAGGAGAGGGTAGCAGAGTCAGTAGTGGGGTGATTGTAGGAGGGGGGAGCAGGGTCACTGGTGGGATGACAGGAGGAGGGGGTAGCAGAGTCAGTAGTGGGGTGATTGTAGTAGGTGGAAGCATGGTCACTAGTGAGGTGACAGGAGGATATGGGTGCAGGGTCACTAGTGAGGTGACAGGAGGAGGTGGGAGCAGGGTCAGTAGTGGGGTAATAGGAGGGGGGATCAGGGCCACTAGTGGGCTGACAGAAGGAGGTGGGAGCAGGGTCAGCAGTGGGGTTATAGGAGGGGGGAGCAGGGACACCAGTGGGGTGACAGGAGGAGGTGGGAGCAGTGTCACTAGTGGGGTGAGAGAAGGAGGGGGGAGCGGGGTCACTAGTGGGGTGACAGGAGGAGGGGGAGCAGGGTCACTAGTGGGGTGATAGTAGGAGGGGGAGCAGGGTCACTAGTGGACTGACAGAAGGAGGTGGGAGCAGGGTCAGTATTGTAGTGATAGTAGGAGGGGGAAGCAGGGTCACCGGGGACAAGTCACATGAGTCCACGCTCCTTACCTCTCCAGCGGACCTGTTAAGTTGCCCAAGGTCCCCCGGCAGCATGCTCTGCTCTACAGCCTCCACGGGAGCCGGCCCCTCCTCCTTCAAGCTCCCGCCGGCTTCCCCTTCCTGACTCAACGTGTATGCGCTCATTTCAACCAATAACAAAGCTCCTTGCTGTAAGGAGCTTTGTTATTGTTTATTTTAAGGCACAGGCAGCATCGCTGCGCTGCCTGTTCCATTCAGATCGCTGATGAGTGTGGGGAAAAAGTCTAAAGGCGTACAGTATTGTTACGCCTTAGACTTTTTCCAGGAAGTCTCACAGGCCGCATGACAGAGCTCCATGGGCCGGTTTTGGCCCGCGGGCCATAGGTTGGGTACCACTGGTCTATGGTATCGCACTAAGACTAGTGATGAGCGGGAGGTGCCATATTCAATTTCGCGATATCTCGCAAATATTCACTTGAATATTCATCGTATATTCATTGAAATCTAATATTCGTCATTATTCTATATATTGCGAATGTTACGCGAATTTATATTCGCATCGCGAATTAAACTTAGAGCTGCTGAGTTCCTAATGGTTGTAACTTGTATTGCTAGAATTGACGAAGATAACGAATATCACGTATAGCGCAATATTCTCAATCTTCCTTATATTCTAGCAATACAACCATTAGGAACTCATATCTAAGTTGAATCCCCAATGCAATTAATATAACCTGCATTAATCGCATTGCGAATTCAACTTAGAGCTGAGTTCCTAATGGTTGGTTGTTGTATTGCTAGAATATAACGAAGATTGAGAATATAGCGCTATATTCGTTATCTTCGTTATATTCTAGCAATACAACCATTAGGAACTCAGCTCTAAGTTGTAATAGCAATGCGATTAATGCAGGTTATATTAATCGCATTGCGAATTGAACTTAGAGCTGAGTTCCTAATGGTTGTTGTATGGCTAGAATATAACAAAGATTGAGAATATAGCGCTATATTCGTTATCTTCGTTATATTCTAGCAATACAACCATTAGTAACTCAGCTCTAAGATGTAATCGCAATGCGAATAATACTTAACGTATTCCAGCATGTAAATTAATCAAGACATGGAGATAATCAAAAACAGAATTCCAACGCAAGAAAAAATATCTCCTTAAAACGTAACTTTTACTGTAATTGTAATAAAAACAGGGTAGGTTTCCCCACAATTAGATTCAAAAACATGAAACCACTCCTCTACTGTCCAATCCTAGACACCTGTAGTAGACGACAATGAGCCAACAGTGGGAACAATCATAGTCGTGCACTATCTCGATAAAACCGGGCACTGTCCCTAATCGTACCCTAAGCTAAACCTTAGCCCAGGAACGACCCCTTATGGTGGGGACCTCCTGTCCTCGTACCTGGTCTATAAGGCCCTGGACATCCCTCACTCAGATATGGGTGACATCCATTGATTGCCCCCTTGGCCAAAAACAAAAACAAAGACAGGTGACATGGAAAAATCAAATCACTAAGATACATCAAAATACATGGGGGTTACTCTGTATATAAAAAATAGTGTGGCGCTACCATAAACTCTATACAGAGATAATTATACCCCTAGTAAGACCCTTAAGTAAACAGGGCACATAAAGCATAGCCTCAATAAATATGCCCATAAATCAGCGTTCATAGGCAGCCCTCGACGCGTTTCACCCTTGTCATGTTTCAAGGGTTCATCAGGAGGGTATATAGCAACTCAAGAGGCAAAGAATTGTGTGATGATATAGCCCAGCACCCTAGGTCACAGATGCTCAAGGACAGCATACACTGTCAAAAAAACGGCAAATCACAGCAATAATCACAGGAGGGAATCCAACATCCACGGTATAGTCAGAAATACCTAGACAGAAAGAAAATATATATGACATTGTGGTAAACACCAGGAGTAAGCCTCGTTTCTCAGATATCTGCTCACACCAACTCACATCATATGGGCAGTCCCAGAAAACAAGGGGAGAGGACCTCTGTCTTCGGTCCAAAGATACAATGACCAGGAAGATATATATCCAAGCTACAAATGTATAAGAGGAAAATCATCCTTACCGATTCCATTTGAAGAAAAGGCAAATACTCACGTCATACAACAAATACTTACAATTATTAATCGCTTTCCGAATCCATTTGATGCCTCTATTTGATTGTATATGACGGTTGACTATGACTACCACCAACGTTCTGCTGCCTCCAAAGCAAGATATCTGAACCCCTAGGGGCCATTTGGGCGTTTTTGATAGAAAACGCATCAAAAACGCATCTGCGTTTTTATAATTTTTTCATTTTTTATTTTATTTTTTTGTGTATTTTGCCATATTTGGTTGCATATTTACATTTGGTATAGGCAAATATGGTAGTCTAGATCATGTGTCTATACCAAAACCTAGGATCATTGTTTGACAGCATATTTTCTAAGCCATGTAGCTGAATATAGATTTGGGCAGAGTAATGATCTAGACCTGTGTTTCCCAACCAGTGTGCCTCCAGCTGTTGCGAAACTACAACTCCCACCCAGCATGCCTGCACAGCCAAAGGCTGTCCGGGCATGCTGGGAGTTGTAGTTTTGCAAAAGCTGGAGGCACACTGGTTGGGAAACACTGAATTCTAGGCTGCCATATTTGCCTATACCAAATGTAAATATGCAACCAAATGTGGCAAAATACACAAAAAAATAAAATAAAAAATAAAAAAATGATAAAAACGCAAATGGCCCCTGGGGGTTCAGATATCTTGCCTCGGAGGCAGCAGAACATTGGTGGTAGTCATAGTCAACCATCATATACAATCAAATATAGGCATCAAATGGATTCGCAAAGCGATTAATAATTGTAAGTATTATTCGCATTGCGATTACAACTTAGAGCTGAGTTCCTAATGGTTGTATTGCTAGAATGTAACGTAGATTGAAAATTCAGTCTTCGTTAATTTATATTCGAGCAATACAACCATTAGGAACCCAGCTTTAAGTTGAATTCGCAATGCGAACATATACTCGCATTGCGAATTAAACAGAGCTGGGTTCCTAAATGGTTGGCTTGCTAGAATGACGAAGATCACGTCATATTTGTTAGTTCTAGATAGCCATAGCCAAACAATAGTGAAGTAAGGGCTCTTTCACACTGGCGTTTTATCTTTCCGTCCTAGAGTTCCGTCCTCGAGGCTCTAGGACGGAAAGATACTGATCAGGATTATCCCAATGCATCCTGAATGGAGAGAAATCCATTCAGGATGCATCAGGATGTCTTCAGTTCAGTACTGAGAGGTTTTTTTGCCGTAGCAAAATCCGCAGCATGATACGGATTTTGCTCCGGCCAAAAATCCTGAAGGCATGCCGGTAGGACGGATCCGGAATTAATGCCCATTGAAAAGCCTTAATCCGGATCCGGCATTAAGCTAAACGTCGTTTTGGCGCATCGCCGGATCCGACATTTAGCTTTTGTGAATGGTTACCATGGCAGCCAGGACGCTAAAGTCCCGGCTGCCATGGTAAAGTGTAGTGGGGAGGCAGGGGAGAAGCATACTTACCATCTGTGCGGCTCCCGAGTCCCGGGGCCCTCCACAATGATGTCAGAGCGCCCCATGAGCATGGATCACATGATTGCATGGATCACGTGATCCATGCGCGTACAGCTCTCTGATGTCATTGTGGAGCGCCCCGGGAGCCGCACGGACTGTAAGTATCTGCTCCCCCTGCTCCCCACTACTTACTATGGCAACCAGGACTTTAGTAGCGTCCTGGCTGCCATGGTAACCTGAAAGCATATTGAAGACTGATCAGTCTTCAAATGCTTTCTGTTGTCTTGCGTTGTGACGGATCCGGCCGGCATTTCTTGCGACGTAAGTGCACGCCGGATCCTCACAACGCAAGTGTGAAAGAGGCCTAAGTTGCATATACCCCAATGCAAGAATATTACTTTGCATACTTTATTTTTTTAAGTACATGTCTCTCTTAAAGGGGTGGTCACTCTTAAAGGGCAATGCCGGGTCATCATCAGCTAGGAGATGGCCAAAAAGCACCGTAGGGATGCAGAAAACGGAGGAGCTACTTTCCCAACTCACAATGCTCCCATAGAGGCCTTTTTTATTTTGTTAATAAATAGTTTTTTCTGAGTTATAACGCGTGATTTCAGTTTTTTATAATGTTATGTTATGGTGTAATTCTTACTGATAACTTTATTTATTCTAAGGCCCCACCATTAACCACTCCCGGACCGCCGTACGCAGGATTGCGTCCTGCGGGCGGCCGGGATCTTCTGAGTGGACGCATCGGCGTGTCCTCTCGCGAGACCCGTGAGTTCCTGTGAACGCGCGCGCAGGCGCGCGCGCGTTCACAGGAGCGCGCGTCTGGAGAGTTATACTACAGCCTGCTAGCGATGATCAATCGCTGGCAGGCTGTAGATGCGATATAAATCGCATCAAACATGTATACCAGACGCTGTTTTGTGAACAGCGTCTGGTATACCTTCTACCTGGTCCTCTGGTGGTCCCATTTGCTGGGATCGACCACCAGAGGACCAGGTAACTACAGTAAAGTTGCACCAAACACTACACTAACCCCCCACCCCCTCACCTATTAACCCCTTGATCACCCCATCTAGACCCCTGATCACCCCCTGTCATTGATCACACCCCTTTATGTGTCCATATGTGTTTTGCGGATCCGTGGATTCACGGATCCGTGGATCTGATCCGCAGATCCTCAAAACACGGACACCGGCAATGTGCTTTCCGCATTTTGCAGATCCGCACATTGCCAGAACTATATAGAAAATGCTTTTTCTTGTCCGCAATTGCGGACAAGAATAGAGACATGTTCTATATTTTTGCGAACGGAAGTGCAGACCCGGAATCGCGGATCCGTAATTCCGGATCCGAGCGGGACAAAGTCTGTCCCCATAGAAATGAATGGGTCCGCAATTCCGTTCCGCAAACAGAATTGCGGACGTGTGAATGGGGCATAAGGGTCCCTTATCACTGCCAGTTAGTTAGCTACTTGTTAGGTAGCTAGCGCCCAGCCCACCGCACCGCAGTCACTGATTTTGGCAGAGATTTTTCATCCACATTGACCGATGCGAATGAAAAAATCTGTGCCGTTCATTTTTTTTTTTCAGCGCAGAGGCTGAACGGAAAAAAAAATCTCATTACCCGTATGCTCAATATACGGAGAATCGCAGAAACTCTTAATGCTGGCCATACGTGTAATGATTGCGGAGACCCTCAAATGCCAGGACAGTATAAATACCCCACATGTGACCCCATTTTAGAAAGAAGACACCCCAAGGTATTCCGTGAGGGGTATGGTGAGTTCATGCAAAATTTTATTTTTTGTCACAAGTTAGTGGAATATGAGACTTTGTAAAAAAAAAAAAAAATAAAATCAATTTCCGCTAACTTGTGCCAATTTTTTTTTTTTCTGTGAACTCGCCATACCCCTCACAGAATACCTTGGGGTGTCTTCTTTCCACAATGGGGTCACATGTGGGTATTATACTGCCCTGGCATTTTAGGAGTCCTAAAGCGTGAGAATCCAAATGCGTAAAAATGGCCTGTGAAATCCTAAAGGTACTCATTGGATTTAGGGCCCCTTTGCGCATCTTGGCTGCAAAAAAGTGCCACTCATGTGGTATCGCCGTACTCAGGAGAAGTAGGGCAATGTGTTTTGGGGTGTATTTTTATATTTTAGGGGCCCCTAAAGCGTGAGAAGAAGTCTGGAATCCAAATGCGTAAAAATGGCCTGTGAAATCCTAAAGGTACTCATTGGTTTTAGGGCCCTTTGCGCATCCAGGCTGCAAAAAGTGGCACACATGTGGTATCGCCGTACTCAGGAGAAGTAGGGCAATGTGTTTTGGGGTGTATTTTTATATATACCTATACTGTGTGTGAAAAATATCTCTGTAAACGACAACTTTTAAAAATTTTATACAAAGTTGTCAGTTTACAGAGATATTTCTCTCACTCAACATGGGTATATGTAGAAATACACCCCAAAACACATTGCCCTACTTCTCCTGAGTACGGCGATACCACATGTGTGACACTTTTTGCAGCCTGAGTGCGCAAAGGGCCCAAATTCCAACGAGTACCTTTAGATTTTACATGGCGGCTCACAATTTAGCCTCGCTCAAAATGCCAGAACAGTAAACACACCCCACAAATGACCCTTTTCGGAAAGTAGACACCCTGAGGTATTAACTGAGGGGCATAGTGAGTCCGTCTGAGATTTCTTTTTTTTTGGAAGTTAGCAGAAATTGAAACTTTTTATTTATTTATTTTCTCAGAAAGTGTCATTTTCCGCTAACTTGTGAAAAAAATGAAATGATACATGAACTCACCATGCCCCCGCGAATACTTTGGGGTGTCTTCTTTCTAAAATGGTGTGATTTGGGGGTATTCATACTATCCTGGCATTCTAGCACCTGAAGAAACATGACAGGTGCTCAGAAAGTCAGAGCTGCTTCAAAATGCGGAAATTCACTTTTTGCACCATAGTTTGTAAACGCTATAACTTTTACCCAAACCAATAAATATACACTTATTGGACTTTTTTTATCAAAGACATGTAGAACAATAAATTTAGAGAAACATTTATATAGAAATGTAGTTTTTTAAAAAAATTTACAACAGAAAGTGAAAAATGTCATTTTTTGTAAAAATTTCGGTAATTTTTGATTAATAGCAAAAAAAGTAAAAATGTCAGCAGCAATGAAATACCACCAAATGAAAGCTCTATTAGTGAGAAGAAAAGGAGGTAAAATTCATTTGGGTGGTAAGTTGCATGACGGAGCAATAAACGGGTAAAGTAGTGTAGTGCGGAATTGTAAAAAGTGGCCTGGTCTTTAAGGGTGTTTAAGCTAGGGGGGCTGAAGTGGTTAATAGCAAAAAAAGTAAAAATGTCAGCAGCAATGAAATACCACCAAATGAAAGCTCTATTAGTGAGAAGAAAAGGAGGTAAAATTCATTTGGGTGGTAAGTTGTATGACGGAGCAATAAACGGTGAAAGTAGTGTAGTGCGGAATTGTAAAAAGTGGCCTGGTCATTAAGGGTGTTTAAGCTGAAGTGGTTAACAAAGACTGCTGCTATTATCCTCACCACTATAAGTTCTGTGTAGGCCTTATATTACCAAATTTCCATGTACCTGCGGCTGCTGTATGTCATCATCCTGATGAGTTTTGGATGAAAAAAAATTGCCTTAATGTATCCAGAGTTGTTAAAATAAAACAGAAAACCAAAAATGATTTAAAACCAAACCAAACTTTATAAATAAAATATAAAACAATTGTTTAAACAAACATAAAATAAAAAATAAATAAAACTAAGGCAGGGCTTTCAGGACATCATGCTGGTTGATCAGCTCCGTTATGGCCTTCTGATGCCACTCCTCCATGGCCTTCATTTCTTGGCTGATCTTCAGCTGCAAAGCCCTCATCCGCCTGGAGTGCTCCCGCTGCAGCAGAATTATTTTATTTTTCATTTCTTTTAGTACTGCCCAAAAAAAATAATTATTAAAAATCAGATTAAATAACTTTTATTGATTAGTGTATAAAGGAGCTGGCCATTAAAATCGCAATCAGTTATATAGTTCTTTACTTAGGAATATTTCAATAGAGTATTTTATAAAAAAAAATTGTGGGATCAGTTGACTGTTTGATTGGTACTATTTTGGGGTGCATACGACTTTTTGATCGCTTGGGTTTGGAATTTATGTCATGGAACGTTACAAAATATGTATACTGTATAAAATATGTCTGTTTTTGACAGTTTTAAAAAAAAAATATTTGTATGGGATTTGCCAAAGGAGTAAGAACACGCTATATTGTTATAGAGCTCTTTTTTACGGATGCGGCTATACCAATTATGTGCACTATATTATTTATGTAATTTTTAGATTACATAAATAAATATATATGAGAAAAGACTATTTCTAATTTATTCTTCTTTAAAAAAAAAATTTTAGTCTTTTTTGTCTTTCAAATTTTTTTTTTTATATATCTATTTTTTATTTTTTAAAACCCATCTGCATCCTAAAGATCCATTGGGTCTGATCACTACATAGTGCATTGCAATAGTCATCTATTGTAATACACTGTGTAGTCAGTGCCACACTTACACTAAGGCTGATCAGACCTCAGGGTCTGATCAGTCTTAGGTAAATGGCAACTAGGACGCCTTTGTAAGGCGTCCGGGTGCCATGGCAACCATCTTGCCATTGCGGAAGCAGTGACGGCAAGATGGAAGAGAGAGGGAGCTTTCTCCCTCTCAACCACATAGATGTCGCTGGCCTGAAACAGGCTTTTTTTAAAGTGCTGCGCTATGATTGGTTAGTCTGCAGAGACATAACAATCGGAGCGCTTACTAGCAAGGGAAAACTCTGATTGGTCCCTTGCCGGCTTACCACTTGTGACTGCTTTTGGGGAGAGCGGAAACTCCGGGGCTGTGACACTTTTTTAGTGTCACAGCCCCGGGAAGCAGTTTGGGCATGGCCGTACGTCAAAATGCATCAAGTCACTTGTAATTTGGTCGTACAGTTATGTCAGAAAGCATGAAGGGGTTAAAGGATAAAGATTTAGCATGTTTGTTATGGTTTTCTGGAATAAACTGACACCAGTGACGGAGTTAAAACACCCACAACACATATTATTTACCCTCCTGGCGGGGGGTGGTCACCAGCTCCTCCTCCTCATTCTCCTCATGAGAACCGGGATGGTCTGAGGGTCCGGCATCCTCATGCTGTGGGGTAGGGGCAGAGGGTCCTGCCTGCTCCTGCTCCTCCTCCTCCAACACCTCCTCTTCCACCACCACTGCCTTTTTTTAAGGCCTGCAGCGGACTGAGGGGACGGGATCACCTATAATGACAAAATTTTCTTAAGTTATAAAAACCTCATAAAGCATAACTGTACCTATACATTACAGAGTGTTGCTGAAAGATACAAGAGTCATGTAAGCATTGTACCTGGGCAGATCTTGTTTCGTATCTCAGTGATCCGATCCTGGTGTCACCTCTTCAGGTCGGACCACTTTTTTATAATGGCCATCCGCTTGTGTGTGGCATTGTGGTCACGGTATAGCTCATAACCGATCCTCCTCAGGATCCGCTGCTTCTCCGAACGGGACCTGGTGGTGTCATACTTCATCTCTAGCATTCGCTGCAGGATAAAAATGCAACCATATAATCCCAAATTTGTCAAATCAAAGTATTAGAAATTAATGTCATCATCTCAACACAACAAAAAATGTTTGAGTGTTTGAAAGTAAAATATTAGATTTAATGTTACAGTTATACAATCTAATTATATTGAAATTGTATGTGTGTGTAGTATGAGATATTGGATATTGGCCATCTGAGGAGAGATGCACCTGTCTAGTGAGGTTACGGTACGGTATGGGGTGTACAGCTGGTCCGCCTCCACATGGTGCACCCTAAGTAACGCTAAATGAACCAGCAAATAATGGCGGTCAAACATTACTTCTCCTGACCAACCAGACGCATATTAGAATCCAAAGACTGTGTGTGTGTGTGGAGGGATATACACTGTGGGGTATACAGTGTGGGGTATATAGTGTGGAGTATACAATGTGGGGTATGCACTGTGGGGTATATAGTGTGGGGTATACACTTTGGGGTATGCACTGTGAGACAGGAAAATGGATGTGCATTGTGCATATGAGAGATGTTTCTCTGCTGTCCAATGTGTCCATACATACATGCTACCAGACATAGTGGTGTGATGTCTTAACAATACTTAGTGCACCTATCATTAACCCCTTCTCGCCCAATGACATAGCTTTACGTCATCTGGCGGTTGTGGCACTCTTTGAAAGTGCGCTACTGGAGGTCGGGTTCCCCCCCCTTAGTATCAAGAAGGAAATAAACTCCAGTTTGTGCGTTGAAGATAAGTTTCTTTTAATCAGAAGTGCGGTAAATCATATACATGCGTGTGACGTTTTGGCCACAATACGGCCTTCATCAGACTGATACAGCTCTGAGGACTCTTTGGAAGATGGGCGTGTTGGTAGCAAATGTAGACCACTGTCTATGTAGATATGCGGACGCAGGCCTTCCCTGCTATCGGGTCCCCATTACAGCAGCCCAATTGACCCGATAACCACCGCACCCGCCGCCCAATTACACGGAAAAGCTGCAAACCGCAGGTCTGAATTGACCCCCCGGCGCATTGTCCCAGGGTGCCTGCTGATTGATTTCAGCAGGCACCCAGTTCTGATCACCGCCCGCCGCGTAGCGGTGATCTGAACTATACATGATGTACCGTTGCGTCATGTGTCCTTAAGGGGTTACAAACCCGTAAAACTGGCGTGGCATTGCTTTTATTTTGCAATTTTTGTACATTTTGCATTTTGTTTGGCTTCCCAATACATCTTATGCAATATTAAATGGCGACGTTAGAAAGTACAAATTGTCCCGCAAAAAACAAGCCCTCATATGGCTATGTGAACAGACAAATAAAAAAGTTATGGCTCTTTGAAGGCAGTGAGCGAAATAAGAGGCTAACAAAAAAACCTCTGGCTTTGACAGGGTTAATATGCACTGAAGCAAGAAAAATGTGAATTTGTATAAATACATTGGAATAACAAGCCTGTGATATGTAATACATTTCTGTAATGTGGAATTACTTACAGTGATCAGAAGATCTTCCTCGACTTCTTTAAAATTGCTTGAGACCATTTTCATGCGCGTCACACACGAGTATTGCACTGCGATTCAACCTTCCTCCTGTCAACAAACTCGCAAGACAAAGCCACGCCCGTATAGGCTCACACTAATATTTCAATGCGATTCTCGCGATAGAAACACCATGTGCATATTGCGAATGCAACTTAGGCAACTTCCTATTGGTTGCCTTGATAGAATGAACGATTATTGAGAATATACCCCGCTGTAAGTTAGATGCGCAATGCGAGTAAACTTACTCAAATTACTCGCATTGCGCATCCAACTTAGTTCTGTGTATAGGCAACGTTTTCCTAACATTGGTTGGCTTTCTAGAATAAACGAATATGACGAATACGAATATAGCGCGATATTCTCTATATTCGTTAAGTCTAGCAAGCCAACCAATAGGAACGTTGCCTATACACAGAAATAAGTTAGATGCGCAATGCGAGTAATTTAAGTAAGTTTACTCGCATTGCGCATCCAACTTAGACAACTTTCCGATTGGCAATAGTAGTTGCCTATGCCTAAAGCCTATTCCACGCTCTAAGTTGGATGCGCAATGTGAGTAAACGTACTTAAATTACTCGCATTGCGCATCCAACTTAGTTGCCTTGCTTGCTAGAATTAACGAATATGACGAATACGAATATAGTGCTACATTCTCTATATTCGTTAATTCTAGCAAGCCAACCAATAGGAACGTTGCCTATACACAGAATTAAGTTGGATGCGCAATGCGAGTAATTTAAGTAAGTTTACTTGCATTGCGCATCCAACTTAGACAACTTTCCGATTGGCAATGGCAATAGTAAAGTTGCCTAAAGCCTATTCCACGCTCTAAGTTGGATGCGCAATGCGAGTAAACTTACTTAAATTACTCGCATTGCGCATCCAACTTAGTTGCCTTGCTTGCTAGAATTAACGAATATGATGAATACGAATATAGCGCTATATTCTGTATATTCGTTAATTCTAGCAACCCAAGTACCCCCTACCATTAGGAACGTTGACTATACACAAAATTAAGTTGGACGCGCAATGCGAGTAATTTTAGTAAGTTTACTTGCATTGCGCATCCAACTTTTACCATGGTCTAGATAACCGTGATTCTCAAAACCGACAGTACATTCTAGCATGGAGGCGTTCCCATGGTGATGGGGACCCTCCATACGCACAGGAAGTTGGCACTCGGCAGACGGGCACTGACTGGAGCGGGAGGGGAGCATGGAGTCCTCGGACATGTAAGAATAACTGCTTTTGGGAAGTGGGAACAACTTTAAAAAAGAAAAAAAAAGCGAATATTCGAATTTGCGAATATATAGCATTATATTCGAAATATTCGCGAATTAGCGAAGTGCCGATATTCGCGATTTAAATTTGCTATTCGAATATTCACGCTCAACACTAACTGTGACATGCTGCGACTGCGACAGTCGCAGAAAAATCCATGTGTGATGGAGTTTTTCTACTGTCGTGTCGCAGTCGCAGCATGTCACAGTGCGACACCATAGACTATTAACATAAAAATTGTCATGTGACAAATGTCGTTGTGTAGCCCTAGCCTTAAAAAAATTCAGATGCTGCAACGCTTGACTGAGTATGAACCAGACCATCAAATAAAATTTACAGAAAGGGTGACACAGCAACTTGAGATAAACCCTCATTTTCCCTCAGGTGCTGTCACCAAAATTTGGCAACTGCGTTGTGGGTAAAAGGAGGCCTGTTTTAGTGACATTAGTAGAAATCTTCTGCCATGACACGTGTTTCATTTACTGAAAACAAGAATGAACTGAGCATGTTCTGTATCTTTCTATAGACATGCCAATTGGTGTCTTAAAGGGAACTTGTCACCTCTACTATGCTACCCTCACTCAGCATTTCTAAATGTTTATTGTGGTGCTCTAAACATATAAATTACACTTTTCATTTCATCTGCAGCCAAATTAAATTAGTATGATGCGTTTTGTACTTCCTGTCTTTTATTCAAATTAACATAAAAGAGTCATATCTTACTTGTGTGACTAGAGAAGAGTCATATTTTCTCTGACTCAAGCTCCTCAGCTCCGCCTAAGAAACGTGCCTATAGATAAAATCTAGCAGATTCGCTGTTAAAATCTAGGGGGAGGGAAATAGGCTCTGATGGTGTGAGGGGAAGGAATTATTGATGCAAATGAGCATAACGTAAGAAAAAAAGCTGTGGATGGATAACTGGCTTAGGTTTTCCCCGTCACATCCTTAAAGCTTGTAAAAAAGCGGGATCTTGACATAGGGGCCCCTTAATATGGTGGATTTGGTGATCTCTGTAATGGAGACACCCCTTTGCTCGGTTTTCCTTCCTTTGAGGGATATCTGGCTTTCATTGTGTTGTAGACCCATAACTGAGGCTCCACATTTATTTTGCATATTCCTGTTTCCCAGGGAGCTTTGCACTTCGGATTGCTGTGTTGAGACTCTTAAGTGAGGCTCCGCAGTGTTTTTTGTAGCTGGTCTCCCTGAGATCAGCTATTGTTGTGATTGAGTAGTCTCCAAGGCTTTGCTCCCGGTTAGCCAGAATCCTACTCCGCACTGATGAGGGGCAACACCCTGAAACAGCTGTCTGTGGATGGATAACTGGCTTAGGTTTTCCCTGTCACATCCTTAAAGCTTGTAAAAAAGCGTGATCTTGACATAGGGGCCCCTTAATATGGTGGATTTGGTGATCTCTGTAATGGAGACACCCCTTTGCTCGGTTTTCCTTCCTTTGAGGGATATCTGACTTTCATTGTGTTGTAGACCCATAACTGAGGCTCCACATTTATTTTGCATATTCCTGTTTCCCAGGGAGCTTTGCACTTCGGATTGCTGTGTTGAGACTCTTAAGTGAGGCTCCGCTGTGTTTTTTGTAGCTGGTCTCCCTGAGATCAGCTATTGTTGTGATTGAGTAGTCTCTGAGGCATTGCTCCCGGTTAGCCAGAATCCTACTCCGCACTGATGAGGGGCAACACCCCGAAACAGCTGTCTGTGGATGGATAACTGGCTTAGGTTTTCCCCGTCACATCCTTAAAGCTTGTAAAAAAGCGTGATCTTGACATAGGGGCCCCTTAATATGGTGGATTTGGTGATCTCTGTAATGGAGACACCCCTTTGCTCGGTTTTCCTTCCTTTGAGTGATATCTGGCTTTCATTGTGTTGTAGACCCATAACTGGGGCTCCACATTTATTTTGCTTATAGATAAAATCTAGCAGATTCGCTGTCAAAATCTAGGGGGAGGGAAATAGGCTCTGATGGTGTGAGGGGAAGGAATTATTGATGAAAATGAGCATAACGTAAGAAAAAAGCTTTACAGGGTGATATAATAGGACATGTTACATAATAACATAGTATATAAGACCAAAAAAAGACATTTGTCCATCCAGTTCGGCCTGTTTCCTACAAGTTGATCCAGAGGAAGGCAAAAAAAAAAAACTGTGAGGCAGAGGCCAATTTTCCCCACCTAAGGGAAAAAAATTCCTTCCCGACTCCAATCAGGAAATCAAAATAACTCCATAGACCAATGACCCATCTCTAGTAGCTATAACCTGTAATATTATTACACTCCAGAAATACATCCAGGCCCCTCTTGAACTCTTTTATTGTACTCACCATCACCACCTCCTCAGGCAGTAAACAGGTAGATGAAGGCAGCACACAAGGTCTTGTCGGGACACCGGAATGCTAGAGCTGCAGAACAGGCCACGGATCCCCAGTGGTCAAAACGAACAGCAAACATAAAGAAGTAGCAGCAGCATATCCGGTTTCTTTCCTTTTATTCAGAGGACTTTACCGCATAGATACAAGTAAAGTGCAGATGCAACGTTTCGGCTGTAACCAGCCTTTGTCAAGCATAGTTACAAAGTGATACAAACCAACATTAAGTAGGGAGTTTAACTCACACCTCCTAACAGTCCTACCAATCAGAGTAGTTGACCTGTTATGGTCAACCAATCATGGCCATCACTATTCCAAACCCCACTTTGCATATATTTTCTCAAACCAGCTCACCTAAGTGTATCCACACCTGTTGGCACGTCCATCACCGCTCTCAGCGTCTCGTGTGTCCAACTGCACATGCTTATGGACTTGTCTGTGTACCTACATCAACGCGGCAACCAGGGAATGAGATCTCGCGGACATATCGCGTGATCTCCTCAGCTCGCGTCACGCTGCGCTGTCATCATAGGGGCGCATTGCTGAATAGCCGCGCACATCCAGGACGTCATCTCATATCCTGTTACCGAGGTGATGTGTCACAACAAATGTTCCAACGCATGTAGCAGAGCGGACGTACACACAACAGAATGCGGATCACACTCATGCCACATCCATAATAGTGGTGCGGTTGTTGCAATAGGGTTAAGAAGATCACATCTAAGGACCAAATAGTAGTTATTTACATATTTATAGGCTGCAAGGTAACGTGTGGTTGGTTACCGCTACATATACCAATACTAAAAACATAGTTAAAATCACTAAATAATTCAAACACTGGCGGATGTGATGATCAAAGATACATTACATACTCTGATTGGTAGGACTGTTAGGAGGTGTGAGTTGAACTCCCTACTTAATGTTGGTTTGTATCACTTTGTAACTATGCTTGACAAAGGCTGGTTACAGCCGAAACGTTGCATCTGCACTTTACTTGTATCTATGCTGTGAAGAATAAAAGGAAAGAAACCGGATATGCTGCTGCTACTTCTTTATGTTTGCACCTCCTCAGGCAGAGAGTGCCATAGTCTCACTGCTCTTACCGTAAAGAATCCTCTTCTATGTTTGTGTACAAACCTTCTTTCCTCCAGACGCAGAGGATGTCCCCTCGTCACAGTCACAGTCCTGGGGATAAATAGATGATGGGAGAGATCTCTGTACTGACCCCTTATATATTTATACATAGTTATTAGATCTCCCCTCAGCCGTCTTTTTTTTAAAGTGAATAACCCTAATTTTAATGACCTTTCAGGATACTGTAGTTGCCCCATTCCAGTTATTACTTTAGTTGCCATCCTCTGAACCCTCTCCAGCTCTGCTATGTCTGCCTTGTTCACAGGAGCCTAGAACTGTACACAGTACTCCATGTGTGGTCTGACTAGTGATTTGTAAAGTGGTAGGACTATGTTCTCATCACGGCATCTATGCCCCTTTTGATGCAACCCATTATCTTATCGGCCTTGGCAGTAGCTGCCTGACACTGGTTTTTACAGCTTAGTTTGCTGTTTATTAAAATTCCTAGATCCTTTTCCATGTCAGTGTTATCGAGTGTTTTACCATTTAGTATGTACGGGTGACTTGCATTATTCCTTCCCATGTGCATAACTTTACATTTGTCAGTGTTAAACTTCATCTGCCATTTCTCTGCCCAAGCCTCCAATCTTTCCAGATACCTCTGTTGCAGAAAACTGTCCTCTTCAGTGTTAATTACTTTACACAGTTTAGTGTCATCTGCAAAAAATGATATTTTACTATGCAAGCCTTCTACAAGATCATTAATAAATATATTGAAAATAATAGGGCCCAATACTGACCCCTGAGGTACCCCACTAGTGACAGTCAATCTGAGTGTGTACCGTTAATAACCACTCTCTGTTTTCTGTCACTCAGCCAGTTACTTACCCACATACAGACATTTTCTTCCAGTCCGAGCATCCTCATTTTATATACTAACCTTTTATGAGGTACGGTGTCAAATGCTTCGGAGAAGTCCAGCTATACGACATCCATTGATTCGCCGCTGTCAAGTCTAGAACTTACCTCCTCATAGAAGCTGATTAAATTCGTTTGGCATGACCGATCCCTCATGAAGCCATGCTGATATGGCGTTATTTGCTTATTTTCATTGAGATACTCCAAGATAGCATCTCTTAGAAACCCTTCAAACAGTTTACCAACAACAGATGTTAAACTTACCGGCCTATAATTTCCAGGCTCTGTTTTTGGACCCATTTTGATTATTGGCACCACATTTGCTTTGCGCCAATCCTGTGGAACATTCCCTGTCCGAAATAGAGTCCGTAAATATCAGAAATTAAGGTCTGGCTATGACATAACTTAATTCCCTTAGGGTACGGGGGTGTATGCCATCCGGTCCTGGCGATTTGTCTATTTTAATCTTTTTAAGTCGCTGTTGTACTTCTTCCTGGGTCAGACAGGGCACTTTTAATGGGGAATTTACTTTTACATTCTGCATTTCATCTGACAGTTTATTTTCCTCAGTGAATATAGTGGAGAAAAAAATATTTAATAGTTTTGCTTTATCCTTGTCACTCTCTGCAACACCCCCCTCATTGCTGTATAGAGAGCCGTAGTGTTAGTCCTGAGAAGGTTATGGATGGATCGCTGGTAACTATCAAGGTAGACAAACTTGAAGTTACATTGTTTTATATGTGAAAACATGGTGACAGGTTCTCTTTAAAGAGAAACTTCCCCCCCAAAAAAGTATTTTTAAACTCAATGGGGGACATTTATCAAACTGGCTTAGTTGCCCATAGCAACCAATCAGATTCTACCTTTCATTTTTCACAGCTCCTTTAGAAAATAAAGGTGTAATTTGATTGGTTGCTATGGGCAACTAAACCAGTTCTACTTTACACCAGTTTGATAAATCTCCCCCAGTATTCATAGAAAACACTTTTTTTGAATCTTTGGCTGATTTTCTTTTTTCATTTTGGCAGTATTATACCAGTGAAGATAAAATAAAAATATGCTTCTGTAGCAGTCAGCACAAATGATGAGACCTCCTATATAGTTAGGTAACCCATTCTTAGTTTTCTGCTGCTATTAAGAGAAAATGTTATCTGAAGGGTAGCCCTCATTATGATAGTAGGTGTAGAACTGGGACAACAGTGTGATAGCTCTATGGTTCAATTGACAGACCTAGATAAAGATGTGTACAGAAGAGTATTGCGTTGATTAGTGTAATGCGTTATTCTACAACTTACCATAGGTCACTCACTACCCTTCGCTCTCTGAACACAATGGGAGAGATTTATCAAAACTAGTGCAAAGGAAAAATGGCTTAGTTATTCATCAAAACCAATTAGATTTCCGCTTTCATTTTTCAGAGCTTCTTTGGAAAATGAATGGTGACATTTGATTGGTTGCTTTGGGCGACTAAGCCATTTTTTCTTTGCACCAGTTTTGATAAATGTCCCCCAGTAAGTTCCTGACTGAGAGCTAAGGGAGAATGTCTGCTTTTCTAGAGGTAAAGGGAAAGGTCCTATTACACGTGGAGATGTTCTGGCAGATTATCGCAGCGGTGGGATTCAAATTGTTAACAACAGGTTCCCTACTCATCATTGAACAGCAGATATGCAGGGTCCCAACACATATTTACAAAGACACCACACATAAATATGCTTTTATCATATATATCCTTTACAGACATAAATAATGATTAAAAGTAAGAGAATGGCACTCACCACTAGAGATGAGCGAACTTCTATTTTTAGTTCGGCGTCCAAAGTTCGGGTTCGGGTAATCTTAGCATCCTGTTATGGATTCCGCTACCGCGGACCATAACGGCATTTAGAATCCATAAGGGGTTGCTTCATTGAACCCGAACCTTGGACAACCCTAAGGACCTGGGGTGATGTCACCGTCATGTGATCAGTGCAGGGGGCGTGGCTCAGTACTGGATCACCTCTTATCCAATCCAGTGCTGAGCCACGCCCCCTGCACTGATCACATGACGGTGACGTCACCCCAGGTCCTTAGGGTTGTCCAAGGTTCGGGTTCGTTGAAGCAGCCCCTTATGGATTCCAAATGCCTTTATGGTCTGCGGTAGCGGAATCCATAACGGATGCTACGATTACCCGAACCCTAACTTTGGACGCCGAACTAAAATTAGAAGTTCGCTCAACTCTACTCACCACTAACAACAGCAGAATTCCTTATTTTTACTGCTTCACTGCTGGTAATATAAGTGAGACAAACACATGGAGATTGGTGTGTTTCATTCAGTTTCGGAGAACACAAAATGTGTCTGCCGTATTACCTGCAGTGGAACACTAAAAATAAAGTTTTCTGCTATGATTATGTCATTCAAAAGAGTGTTTCTTCGAGGAGGAACAAAAATACCAAACTTCAAAAAAGCTAAATTTAGCAAACTGAGAGAGGCCATAGGCCTAACTAACTGGGACAAAGTCCTCAAAAATAAAAATACAGCCACCAAATGGGATATTTTTAAAAGCATCATAAAACCTAATTGTGAGAGGTACATAACTTATGGGAATAAAAGGTTAAGGAACAAGAAAAGAACAATGTGGATACTGTAAATAGAAATGTAAAGAAAGCAATAAATGACAAAAAGAAAGCATTTAAATCACTAAAACAGGAGAGTAGTGAGGAAGCATTGAAAAAGTATAAGGAAAAAAGTAGAATATGTAAAAGACAAATAAAAGCAGCCAAACTAGAGACTGAGAGAATAATTGAACTCGGCTGAGTTCCTTGTGCTGCCATAGCATCTTGGAGGTTAAGTATTACCTTTCTCTTTGTATTTTGACTTTTCTGTGTGTTGCATTTCCTTGTTGTTTTGTATTAGGCCTTACAGAGACTCCCGTTCATCCTTCCTTTTGGAGGAACAGGATGTCTCATTCCTGTAATTTTTACCAGGGTTAGATAGGACTTTAGGTATTCCTGTGTATGAACTCTCCTACTTCTGGGGTCTGTTCATAGTGGTAGTCAGTCAGGGCTTTGATTAGGGTTTTCACTAGGAGGTGTATATCTTCCTCCCTAGTTTTCAGGCCTTATTTTCTTTCCCCTTTGCCTCCTGTGTTTGGTGTGGGGGTTTCCCTCCCACACTAGAGCGTGACATTATAACCCGCCCAAACCGTAAATTAAATTTTTTTTTGTTCGAGTGCAGCCATGGATCCAATGGCTGCACTGGCAGGACAGTTACAAGGGCTGTCTTTGGAAGCAGCTGTAAGGATACGGTGGTTTGCGCTCCAGCCTGGATCCATGCCCTGTGTAACCATGACAACGATAGCTGTTTGCCTCCCAGGCTGGAAGCAGTGGCCGCTGGGCCGTCTAAGGTGGCTCCGCCCATCCACACTTGGTCAATAAATAGGAGCCAGGTGCTGCACAGGGGGTTCCACTAATGGAGTGCGCACCCTGCCTGCTCCATTCACCACGAGGACGCAAGCTTCTAACTACCTGCAACTCTGAACCTCCAGGAGAAACCCTCACCTACCTTATCCAGCTCCACCACCGCAGGATCCCTGCATGACTTCTAACAGCAAGTATCAGCCTGTCATTTTGTTCACTGACATTGCTCACTGAAAGGAAGGGACACGCGCTGGTGACTATTAGTACTGCAGGCCTGGGATTTCTGAACATTGCCTAGAGCTGCTATTCATGAACTTTAATCTGTACTCTGATTCCTAAAACAAACTCTCCTCACTATTTGTTTTACACTCTTTCTTTAGTACGCGGTACATGATTTTGTTACCCCATACTCTCCGCTTAAGACTGAGAGAGCCGCCTGGGGTACACACTGAGCAGCCGCAAAAGACTCCATCAACACTCAAGTAGTGTGATAGGAGTGGATGTCAAAGGACTCCGCAGTTGAGATCCTAACTGATCAATTTGGTGCGTTACAGCAGCCGATCTCCGCACGACCGTTTTGCAGATTCCGAGACCACAGGCTGTTTGTCCTTGTGGTGGTAGCGGAAACCAGGTTCTATCTTGAGCCTAAAGTTGCCCTCCTGGACAGATTCTATGGGGGACGTGATAATTTCATTTTGTTTAGTGAGGCTTGCAAACTGTATATTAGGCTAAGTCCACACTCATCTGGGGATGAGAAACAGCTAGTCAGTATTGTTATTTCATTGCTTAAAGAGGACCTTTCATCACTTCTAAAGATATTAGCTAACGATGCTCACATGTAGAGCGGCGCCCAGGGATCTCCCTGTACTTACTATTATCCCTGGGCGCCACTCCGTTCTCCCGGTATAGGCTCCGGTCTCTGTGCTCACAAAGTTATAGTAGGCGGGGACTTGGGGGACTTGGTTATAGTAGGCGGCGCCTGCCCTTCATCTCCTGCTCAACCGCAGCGCAGAGCTCATAGCTTGGGACTTTTTTTTTCTCCCAGGCTATGAGCTCTGCGCTGCGATTGGCCAGCGCTACAGCCTGGGAGAAGGAGATGAAGGGCAGGCTCCGCCTACTATAACCAAGTCCCCGCCTACTATAACTTTGTGAGCACAGAGACCGGAGCCTATACCGGGAGAACGGAGCGGCGCCCAGGGATAAAAGTAAGTGCAGGGAGATCCCTGGGCACCGCTCTACATGTCAGCACTGTTAGTTAATATCTTTTGAAGTGATGAAAGGTCCTCTTTAAGGGGGATGCGCAGTCATAGGCTTTTTCTCTGCTGACCGGATCGCAGTCTCTCCGGTCGGTGGATGAATTTTTCGAAGCTTTGGGTCTTATCTATGACGATCCAGATCGGACATTCGTGGCCGAAACCAAGCTGCGTTGCCTTCGTCAGGGAGATTTTTCTGCTAAGATTTATTGCTCTGAGTTTAGGAGGTGGGCTACAGATACTGAGTGGAATGATCCAGCTCTCCGTAGCCAGTTTTGTCAGGGTTTATCAGGAAGGCTGAAGGACACTTTGTCCTTTCGTGAAACTCCTGTGTCTCTGAAGGCTGCTATGTCTCTTGCAATATGCATGGATATATGCCTGAGAGAAAGATCTAGGTGTCCTCACTCTCAGGACATACTATCACATGATGTATCGTCCTCCTCTGACACTTTGGGTGAAGATACTCCTGAGTTTAGGTCTGGGGACGAACCCATGCAGTTAGGGGGAGCTACTCCTGGATTTGCTTTTAAGCATACTGGTCGTAAGAAGGGAGTGTGTTTTTTCTGCGGACAGGAGGGACATTTTATCGGAGTATGTCCATACATTCAGCATAAAAAAAAAAAAGGACGTTTAATTCCCATCTTACTCTTGGAGGGGTGAGAGGAGATTCCGATGTGCATTTGTCTCTGACTGGTAATACCCGATTTCTCCTGACTGCTGAGGTGGCGCTAAAGTAAAAAACTGTGGGGATTGAGGTGTTTATCGACAGTGGAGCAGGGGTGAACCTGATTGATGCTCAGTTCGTCCGTATGCACGGGTTGTCACCGAGTGCATTAGAGAAAAATATTTCCATTTTTGCTATTGATTCTGCACCTCTAGCTCAGAAGTGTTTATTGTAAGTGGTGCATGATATCAGATTAAAGTGAATTTAATCAAGAATTTATCTCGTGTTTTGTGTTGGAGGTTCTCCCTACTCTGGTAGTTCTGGGTTTGCCGTGGTTGAGCAAGAACAATCCAACCATTGATTGGCAAACTAGACAGATTCTGGTTTGGGGTGATTATTGCATTGACAATTGTCTTAATGCATCTTTTTCTGTTTTAACTACTAAGACATCACCTTCATTTATATATGATTTTGCCGACGTATTTTATAAGAGTGGATGCAAGGATTTACCTCCACATCGGGAATATGATTGTCCTATCAACCTTATTGCCGAAGCTAAGTTGCCCAAATCTAGGTTGTATAACCTTTCTGGACCTGAAAGACTGGCCATGAGAGAATATAATACCGAGAGTTTGGCTAAAGGACATATTAGACCTTCCAAATCTCCAGTGGCAGCAGGTTTTTCTTTGTTAAAAAAAAAAAAGACGGAGGTCTTCACAGGTAAGCCAGGTTTTTCCGGCATAGAGATCCGTCGTCGGGTCTCTATGCCGGAAAAATCCTGATCAGGATTATCCCAATGCATTCTGAATGGAGAGAAATCCGTTCAGGATGCATCAGGATGTCTTCAGTTCAGGACCGGAACGTTGTTTGGCCGGAGAAAATACTGCAGCAGTCTGCGCTTTTTGCTCTGGCCAAAAATCCTGAACACTTGCCGCAAGGCCGGATCCGGAATTAATGCCCATTGAAAGGCATTATTCCGGATCCGGCCTTAAGCTAAACGTCGTTTCGGCGCATCGCCGGATCCGACGTTTAGCTTTTTCTCAATGGTTACCATGGCAGCCAGGATGCTAAAGTCCTGGTTGTCATGGTAAAGTGTAGTGGGGAGCAGGGGAGCAGTATACTTAACATCCGTGCGGCTCCCGGGGCGCTCCAGAGTGACGTCAGGGCGCCCTACAAGCATGGATCACGTGATCCATGCACATGGGGCACTCTGACGTCATTCTGGAGTGCCCCGGGAGTATACCACTCCCCCGCTCCCCACTACTACTATGGCAACCAGGACTTTAATAGCATCCTGGCTGCCATAGTAACCTCAAAGCATTTTCGAAGACTGATCAGGATCCTGATCAGTCTTCTAATGCTTTCAGGCGACTTGCGTTCTGACGGATCCGGCGGGACGGAAGTGCCTGCTGGATCCTCCGAACGCAAGTGTGAAAGAGGCCTAAGCCATTCTGTTTTTTATTTACTTCTATGCTTTGGGTTGTTGTCCTGTTGCAACACCCATCCTCTGTTGAGCTTCAGCTGGTGGACAGATGGCCATAAGTTCTCCTGCAAAATGTCTTGGTAAACTTGGGAATTCATTTTTCCTTCAATGATAGCAATCCGTCCAGGCCCTGACGCAGCAAAGCAGCCCCAAACCATGATGTCCCCACCACTATACATCACAGTTGGGATGAGGTTTTTATGTTGGTGTGCTGTGCCTCTTTTTCTCCACACATAGGCCATAATTTATCATACCTTCACTCCAGAATTCTGGCATCAAAAGGTCCCAAAATAGGGCATTTGCGACTTTTCACACTCATTTGTGCATAATTTTGCAACTTTTTTACATGTGTACATCACTCCAGTTTTGTAAAAATGGGCGTGGTTAGCCATGGTAATGAGTTTCACTCCAGATTTATCATTGGGACTTTTTAAAAAAAGTCGCAAAAAAGTCCCAATTTCACTCCAGTGAGGACCATGCTTATCTTATACGACTTTTTATAAGAACATGCGACTTTTTTGTAAATATGTGCGACTTTTGTAAAGCCGTTTACTGAAGGATGAACTGCTGCCATCAAACCACATTTATCACAGTATTAAAGGACCATTAATAAATCTGACTGAGCCAAAAGTGACTTTGGACTTATGTGAAATTGGAGTAAGATGAAAGTGTAATGATAAATCTGGCCCATAGTGTTGTGTGTTTCTTCCAAACAACTCAACTTTGGTTTCATCTGTCCACAGAATATTTTGTCAGTACTGCTGTGGAAAATCCAGGTGCTCTTGTGCAAACTGTAAACGTGCAGCAATGTTTTTTTTGGACAGCAATGGCTTCCTCTGTGGTATCCTCCCAAGAACTCCATTCTTGTTTAGTGTTTTACGTATCGTAGATTCGCTAACAAGGATGTTAGATTATGCCCGAGACTTTTGTAAGTCTTTAGCTGACACTCTGGTTTCTTCTTCACCTCATTGAGCAGTCTGCGCTGTGCTCTTGCAGTCATCATTACAGGACGGCCACTCCTAGGGAAAGCAGCAGCAGTGCTGAACTTTCTCCATTTATAGACAATTTGTCTAACCCTTTCCAGCTTTATGCAAGTCAACAATTCTTAATTGTAGGTCTTCTGAGAGCTCTTTTGTGTGAGGCATCATTCACATCAGGCAATGCTTCTTAGGCAAAGCAAACCCAGAACTGGTGTGTGTTTTTTATAGGGCAGTGCAGCTGTAACCAACACCCCCAATCTCATCTCATTGATTGAAATCCAGTTGGCTGACACCTCACTCCAATTAGCTCTTGGAGATCTCATTAGTATAGGGGTTCACATACTTTTTACACATGCACTGTGAATGTTAAGATGATGTGTTCAATAAAAACATGGTAACATTTAATTCTTTGTGTGTTGTTAGTTTAAGCAGACTGTGATTGTCTATTATTGTGACTTAGATGAAGATCAGATCACATTTTATGACCAATTTGTGCAGAAATTCATATCATTCCAAAGGGTTCACATACTTTTTCTTGCAACTGTCCTTCTTGTATTCCTGAGGAGGAATGTTTTTCGTCATCATCATCATCTATATGGCGGAAAATTCAAAATGACTTGATGAATACGGGCAACATGTTTAAACGTGTGGCTGACAGGAAACGTACTATGTGAACGGTCCGGACCTAATAGTGGGTGATTTGGTTTGGCTGTCCACAAGAAACATTAAGTTGAAGGTACCTTCTTGGAAGTTGGGTCCAAGGTTTATTGGTCCATATAAGATCACCGCCATCATTAATCTTGTAGCTTTTCATCTTGAACTTCCTCAGGTTCTGAAAATACATAATGTGTTTAATAAATCTATGTTGAAACTTTGGAGCTGCCTTCCTTGCCACCCGTCATTGGGGACGGTAGTTTGGAATTCCAGATCACTAAAATAATTGACTCTCTAGCTCTCCGTAGATCTATAAAGTATTTTGTTCACTGGAAGGGTTATGGATCTGAGGAGAGGATGTGGGTACCGGCATCTGACTTGAATGGCAGTCGTTTGGTGAAAGCTTTTCACAGGTCTCACCCAGATAAGGTCTGGGGGGGGGGGTAGAAGATCTTTAAGACTGGCAACACATGGTTTGATTTGACATATTTACTTGTAGATCAATAGGCGTCTGTGTTGTTTCTGGTACTGACCACACCCTTAACCTCCAGGTGTTGCTATTGTGGTCATTTAACTTTCCCTACAGTTTCTTTCCCCTTGTTTCTCCCACAGTGCGGTTTATAGCTTCAGTTGGACCTGTGGATAGATGGTGTTTGGATCTCGGATGAATTCCTGGTGCTGCCATAGCTTCTTGGAAGTTAAGTTTTACCTTTGCCTTTATATCCATTTGTGTGTTGCATTTCCTTGTTGTTTTGTATTAGGCCTTAGGGAGACTCCTATTCTTCCTTCCTTTTGGAGGAACAGGATGTCTCATTCCTGTCATTAGTAGTAGGGTCCTTTAGGGTTAGATAGGACTTTAGGTATTCCTGTGTATGAACTCACTCACCTCTGGGGTCTGTTCATACTGGTAGTCAGTCAGGGCTTTGATTAGGGTTTTCACTAGGGGGTGTCCACCTTCCTTCCCTCCTATGTTCGGTGTGGGGTTTCCCTCCCACACTAGAGTGTGACAGTCGGCTATTTACAGAGTGATGAGGGGGAGTTGAAGAGAGCGATGAAGAGAAAGCAAAGCTATAAAATATTTTTTTCTCCAGTGTATTCACTGATGAAATGCAGAAGGTAAAAGTAAATTCCCCATTAAAAGTGCCATGTCTGACCCAGGAAGAAGAACAGCGGCGTCTTAAAAAGATTAAAATAGACAAATCTTCGAATCCAGGTGGCATACACCCCCGTATCCTAAGAGAATTACGTAATGTCATAACCAGACCCTTTGTCACGAGTTGGAGGTCCCGCAAAAGACCTCCGCGTCGTATCACAATAAACATGGGACCAGGATACGGACAAAACAGAGTTTATTGTACAAACACAAGCAAAGTAAGAAGCACAGGGAAAACATAACCTCTATGCACCGTCTGCACAGTGGGAGAAACCCCCACTGCGCCACTGTCTAGCAATACTCCAGAGGGGCGTGTCTAAGCAAACCCAGGTGTTCACTAGAGCCCCTGATGGTGGGGATAGACTTTGCTGCAGGGTTTGCCAGGGTCCACTCTGGAGCGTGAACTAGACAGTGACAACAGGAGCGAACGGACACAGGTACCGGAGGTACCGATGGTGCATAGTAATAAGACATAAAAGAAAACATAGGCAAATACATACTAGCAGGAGTTCCAGCAAGAACACAGGAGTGGAAAAGGGCAGAGAAGATCTTGCTCCACCAGTGACATACTGCGTGGCCTTGCCATTGCACTCTGCAGCAAAGAAGGCTGCAGCACAAGCTAGCGAACATGGAGCAAACACACAAACGAGGCTATGGTCACCAGCACCATCAGAGATGCTGCACAGGCAAAGCCCGCTGCACCAGCAGCAGGGAGGCTGCTCAGAGGGCATGACCCAGGACACGTACAAGACATAGCTCATAGCTACCAGCACCATGAGAGGTGCTGCACGGGCGGTGCCCACTACATCAGCAGCAAGGAAGCTGCTCCGAGGGCATAGCTTAGGGCATAGCATGTTCCCCCTCCGAGGAACGACAGACCCCCTTCCGGGGGAGGCAGGAAACACAGCAAGGCAAGACATAACATAACAGGCAAACTAATAACAGAGACACAGGAGTACGAACCACATCAAGCAATGAACGACAGGCAGTGCAACAACAATGAACAAGTAGGGGAACCTACAGAGAACAGACAGACACGGATCCCATTGGTCAGCAGCATGGGAGACAGTACACACCAGGAGCAGGACAGGACAAACACACACCAGGAGAGCTGACCCAGAACTGAGGAAACCTCAGCCTTAAATACAGGTACCATGGGTGCAACTGAGAGGCCACACCCATGGAGCTGACAGACACACATGGGAGTTAACCCATACAAGACCACATATAAACACACTGAAACTAAGCTGCGGCGAGGAACTGCAGCACACGAATGGACGGAAGGTCACGGCCGGAAACAGCGGCCGTGACACCCTTCCTCTGGATCAACTTGCAGGATAACAGGCTGAACTGGATGGACAGATGTCTTTTTTCAGCCTTATAAACTATGATTAATGGAACTTTTGTAATGCTGAACTTGATACATATATACACATAAAAAGGCCAAGGAGGAAAATTATCAGTGGCAAATCTTTTGGTTCTAAGCCATATGTCTTCCCAATGCCTATCAATACAATCAATACAATCACAATCCTAAGTCCCCTTTGTGCCCCCCACACAGTAGTTATGTCAACTTAAGACATGTTTAGATGGACATTATATTCAGTGCTACCCAGGGGTTCAGGTACATGCTCATGTGCCTTGGTACAACAGCTCAGTTTGGGCCTCCGTAACCTCAATAAGCCTTTTTATCTGAACGTCATACCTACACATCAAATCTCAACACACCTTGTAGGTTCCAGGTCAACACAGACGGCAGCCACCCCCCCACTCCAGTCTACAGGCAGGCTCTGTGCTCTGCTAGCATCTCTGGATGTCTTCCACACGGCACATTTTCTCTAAGTCTGGTCTGGAAGTGCTGATGTAAGCTTGCTGCAATACCATCACATGCCCTACGGCCATGCCCATCCATTCAAGACAGCCTGTGCCCTGCACTGCGTGTGAAGTGTAGGAATATCACTGGCCGGGAGCAAGAATTCAATAGTGCGGTCACAGTCAGTCCATCAGTTCTTTATGGAGCCTGGTGGCAATTGAGACCACTGCAACCTCTATAGTTACAAGACTGGTGCTACCAAACATACAGGAGAGTGTAGCACCACATACCTATTATTTCCAGTGATGTCTCCACTGATTCTACACGTTCTTCCTCATCTTCTCCATTCAGACCAGATCGCCATAATGACTTCTCTCAGGCGCGTCTCTGCTGAGTTTGCCACACAGACATCTTAGCGTCTTCACTTTTCCACCAATAGTTATAATTATAATAGTTATAGTTATAATTCTCTCTCAGAGCGCTCTCATTATTAACAGTGTCCCCTAAAGTGCTCCTAATAGTGACAATGCTTCCCTAGAATGTCCCCATTAGTAATAATGCCTCCATAGTAGAAATTATTTTCCCCAAAGTGCCCCCAGTAGGTATTATGCCCTACAGTGCCTGCGATAGTTAGAATGTCAGTACCTATAATCCCCCAAATAGTGTTCTTAATAGTTATGAATGCCTTCATAGTGCCTCCTGTACTGATGTCCCCTATAGTTGCCCAGTACATATAATCCCCACCTCATAGTGTCTCTGAGAGGTATAATGTCCCCATAGTGCCCCCAGTACTTATAATGGACCTGTAGTGGCCAAGTACCTAAAAATTCCACGATATAGTGTTACAAATAGTTATAATCCACCAAAAAAAGAAAGAAAATGGAATACTCACCTGACTCCCACCACAAGCTTCTTTCGGCATCCACCCATATTGCCTGTATCCTGCTGCAGGCAGAACTTGATGATATCATTGTGCTGTCTGCTGCACGCCTGAGACCTGCTGCAGGCGGTCACAATGAGGTAATTGCTTCATGACCATCTGCGCCATTATAATGTCTTATAGGGTTCAGGTCTAGTGGCCTGTGATGCTACCTATGAGGGTACTTGCTGCAGTCTTCTGTATCGCCGTCCTCAGTTGTCTATGACTAGTCAATGGGATAGCAGCCTGTCCTTATGATAGATGTCATTTAAAAGGGTTATTCCCTGACTGATGAAAATCAGACACTATATAATACATGACAATGTGTTTCTAACAAAGCTAAAACCAGCCCTGTACTGCACATGGGTCAAGAGGTCTTCACATTCACTACTCCAAATACTCTGCTAGATTATCTTCAGCCTGGCAGCTCAGGGGATGTGTCCTTTCTGCTGCACCTCTCTCCCTGTAAATGCCACAGCTTCTAACAGAACGTATGGCTCACTGGCTATGCTAATTTTATAATTACAGGTAGTTACAAAAGTATTCACATCCAAGTTCTGATTTGAAAAATGTTGAATATGTTTCGTCACACAGCCCCAGCATTATGAATATACACAGTACACTGGCCCTTGAATATCAGAAGTCCTATCTGTCTCTGTTGCTGATAATGTTCTGTTTCTTAATATTGTCTTATCAGGTATTATTCTGTTATGCATATAGAGGCTGTTAACAGAACAGCTTAACATAGCCTAGTCTATATTTGGACAATCAATACAGATTTTTCCTTTCCACATATAATTGTGGCATTCAAAGAGCCCTCTATAAATGGCAGCAGCTATTAAAATGTATAGGCCATTTATATGTGATGATCAGACATGGTTCAGTGGTTGCCAAGCAGTCTTTGCTTTATTATGTAAAATAATCTAAAAATGCAAACACTCTATATAAAGGGTATGGAACCTATAGGAAGACTGGTTCTTTTTCAGGTTAACCCAAATCTTGTTTTATCTATTATCTATATATGTATAAAGAAGGACGTATGTATGTATGTTCCACGATCACTCAAAAACGCAACAATCGATTTAAATAAAACTTGGTATCACATCCCTTGCTACCTGGAAAGAAATCTTGCGGGGGGTCACAGCTCTCTAGGACATATCGTTCCTGAGATATTGACCAAAAAATGACCTGCATTAGCCAATGAAAGTTTGCAAGTCTTTCTCTTCATATCCCAACTGTCCATATCCCAACTATACACACAGTCCCTTATCAGCCAATAGAAGCTCGCAGGCCCTTAGTCTCCACATACACACAGTTTTACTCCAGGTTTCCATTACAACCGAGCCATTTTTCTTCACTGCTGTGGGTCAGCTTTAGGCTAGGGCTACACGACGACAATAAGTCGCACAACACATAGAGCACAACTACACTGCTACATGTGTCGCACGACATTGATGTCGCACCAATGTCGAGCAACAATTTTTATAATGATAGTCTATGGTGTTGCGCTGCCACATGTGACAGTCTGCGACTGCGATGCGACAGTCACAGAAAAATCCATCTTTGATGGATTTTTTGCAACTGTCGTGTCGCAGTCGCATCATGTCACATGTCTCAGTGCGACACCATAGCCTATCATTATAAAAATTGTTCAGACAAAATGTCACAAGACACATGTCGTCATGTATCCCTAGCATTAAAGGAGCAGGGCACTGTGGAGGTCACTGTTAAAGAGGCGGACACTGTAGAGGTCACTGTTAAGAGGGCAGGGGCCACTATTAAAGGGGCAACTGCTGTGGAGGTCACTGTTAAGGCAGCGGGGTACTGTGGAGATCACTGTTAAAGGGACGGGCCCTGAGGAGGTCACTGTCAAGGGAGTGGGGTGCTGTAAAACTCACTGTTAAAGGGGCGGGTTGCTGTGAAGGTCATAGTTAAGGCGATGGGTTGCTGTGGAGGTCCCCTTTTTAAAGTGGCGGGGAACTATAGGGGGGGGGGTCAGTGTTAAGGGGTGGGGGACTGTGGAGTTCACTGTTAAAGGGACAGGGTGCTGTAGAGGTCACTGTTATGGGGGATACTGTCAATATCTTTTAACGACACTTGTAGGAAACAGGCCGAACTGGATGGACAAATGTCTTTTTTCGGTCTTATATACTATGTTACTATGACACACACAAAGATTAAATTAAATAGATGAAATATACCCGTGCGACACCGGGTCCTTCTGCTAGTATTACATATGAAAGATCATGGGGCAAAATCAGCCTGATGGTCACCTTGCTGTTCTCTAATAGGGCAAAGAGATGGCGCTACCTGCTGTTTACAGACGTCCTCACCATTCTTTCATCCACAGCCTTATGGATAAAATGCAAATGGTCTGCTGCAGGGATACAATATATCTTATCTAGATGCCCCCTGCAAATAAACTACAATGCCTTGATGTATATTACCATTCACACAGCAGGAAAGTTTGATGTTTCTGTCCCTTGAATGTGCTTTACATTGAATACTTGTACTAAGGACAGTGGGGCAGCCAGTGAAATAAAGGAAGAAACTGTTTGAAATGGTAAAATGCTAGAAACGTACGCTGAAAGTTTTACATTTGCCTGTGTTACTGTGCAAAGAGACTGCTGTGTTTTCATTGTAAAATTCTCTTCATGTAATGAATTGATCCTCCTGTTTTGGTTGTAGATTTTTACTTGCTTGTTTGAGGATGACAACAGATCAGGAAAAAGAACATTGCTTGATATTTACATACCCTTAAAACGTAGAGTAAGAAAAGTTAGATATACTGCAGCAAGAACAAAGGCTTTAAAGGAGAATATTTTATTCCAGATTCCAAACCTCTACAAACCAGTCCTTTTAAATATACAGAAGTCAATCACAAAGTTGCTGACATTGAGGAAATGACTGGGAAAATTTGCCTTCTAGTTAATTAGTCTTGTGACTTTGTACATATATCAAATTTGTATTAGGTCCCATGCACACCACAGAGCCATTTTACAGGAGGATACTTGGCAAAATATGAAGGGCCTCATGCTCCGTAGTATGGCAGTGCTCTTAGGGAAGCATTTGGATGTACACATTATCTGATGGAGCAATTTAAAGTTCATATTGTGACTGCAAGTACTGTTTTAAGTGTAGGGGAAGTGGTTAGGAGTGTTTTGTAATATACTTTATTAAGTGATTTTGTTCAGTCTTTTTAAAAAAAAAACTCTGACATTGTTTCTTAGCAATGCTCTGAATGAGCTTGCTTAATTAAAAACCATCTTCAGTGTCCAGCACGTACTATGCACAGAAAAAGGCTCACTGTAACGTGCAGAGGCAGGCTTCTGAGCCTGCCTCTAATCTCCTTGCTGTATACATTAATATAAATGTTTCTGTTTTTAGGTGAACAAATCTACATTGACACTAATGCAGGATAAGAGAGAGGGAACATTACAAAAACCTGTTCCCATTTTTGTTAAAAACGCACCCTTATAAATGCTAGGTTTAATGCAGCCCTTGAGCCCTTTGACATCAGCTAAGGATTGGGACAATTATTTGGAATTAATGTTCTTATGCATCTCTATTCTCGCTAATTGGCCTGTGTAAATGTGCCGGTGATCGTTGATTGGCAGTTGGTCACAACTCTTATGATGAGAGCACAGCATAAACAGGGTTGATTACAAACAAACAGTCAAACTGTATGAGGATGAACACCAATCTGGACCTTCATTTTTGACTACTAGTAATTCATTCATAACGTATAGCTGGAATAATGAAGGAATGGCATATCATAATCATAGAGACATAACAATAGTTGCTCCAGAATTGTTATTATTACGCAGGAAATGTAGATAGTCATTAAAACAGACTTGTCAGGAGAGGGGACAGGTTCTATTTCAACAATGGGTATATATTATTAAAGAGGTTATTCTGGAAAATATAATCATGACTCATTCTCGGGATAAGACATCATTATCACATCAGCTGGGGTCCCAGTATTCACACCGATCAGCTGTTTCAGGGGACTGCTGCATTCACCAAAGCTCCACTGAATGATGCAGGCTCCCAGCAGCTTTCCAAGGACAGTGCCGTACATCGTATCGTGGCAGTGCTTGGTATTGCATCTCAGCCCCATTGACTTGAATGGAACTGAGTTACAACTAGGCCATGTGACCAATATACACTGATGTCACTGGTCTAGGAAGAGCCTGGGTGCTCAAGGCATCTTCTAACAGCTGATCAGCGGGGTCTCGTGTGTCGCATCCCGGCAGATCTGATACTGATAACCTAAGGATAAGTCATAAATATACTTTCCTGGATAACCCCTTTTTACCCCTTAGTGACGAATGATGTACTATGTACGTCATGATGTGGTGTTAGTTACCACATCATGACATGCACAGTACATCATGAAATGAAAGTGTCTCCGCAAGTATACTTGCAGTGAGACCGGCATCTTAACGGAGCTGTCCGGGCACCCATCAGGAGACCAATCACAGCGGTCCCTGTTTCCTGATCGTTGTGATTGTTTACTCAGATCTGAATGACTCATCTCAGCGCGACCTGCTTGCCGGCAGGTAAAAAATCACACAGTGCAGCTCCGATCTCCTCATTCTGACAGTTACACTTCAGGAGATCGGAGATGCGCTACCATGGTCTCCTGTCAGATTGCCCCCAAGTGAATAAACACCCCACAGTGCCCCAAACACAGTCAGTTCCCCTGACACCCCATGCCCTAACCACACTTCCTCCCCACAGAACTTTACTGTTTTTTATTTTTATAACATAGTGTAGTATATAGGTCAATAGGTAGCTTGAAACAGTTGAGGTTAGTGTTAGAGTTATGCGTTTGTTAAAAAAAAAAAAAAAATCTAGAAAAATATATATACAAAAAATATACTAAAATAATATATATCTATATATATAAAGAAGATGTTCCGGGATCACTCAAAAACGCAACCATTGATTTCAACGAAACTTGGTATACACATCCCTTGCTACCTGGAAAGAAATCTTGTGGGGTTAAATCTATCGTTCCTGAGATATTCCAAAAAAATGACCTGCATTAGCCAATACAAGCCTGCAAGTCTTTCTCTTAAAATCCCATCTGCCACTTACATGGTCACATGCGCCTTATCAGCCAACAGAAACTCGCAGGCCCTTAGTCTCCAAATACACACAGTTTTACTCCAGGTTTCCATAACAACCCAGCCATTTTTCTTCACTGCTGTAGGTCAGCTTTAGGCTAGGGTTCATCAATTCATCGCTAGTCCCCCCACCTCATATTACAAGAACGGTGTATGGTGCCCTGTTGTTGTGGCAGACATTTTAAAATTTTGGGGCCTCCTTCTAAATATGGGTCTTATAAAAAACAAACTATGAGATCTTATTGGTCATCTGACGTCTTGTACGATACCCCCATGTACAGGGAAGTAATGAGAAGACAGCGATTTGAGACAATCATGCGATTTCTTCATTTCACTGACAACACACAGTGCCCCCCACGTGATGACCCCAGCCATGACAGGCTTTATAAAATTAGGCCCCTTATAAATTATTTAAATGAAAAATTTAAACAGCCCTACACCCCAGAAAAAATATTGCCGTGGATGAGTCACTTGTCCTTTTTAACTCCTTCCCGCCATATCACTTACATGTACGTGAGGGAATGTGGTGCCTTACAGCATCCTCACTTGCATGTACTTAATGTGATCGTTAGGGTGCAGGAGCTGCACCCACCCTATCCGCAGCACAGGCCCGGCTGTTACTGATAGCTGGGCCCCTGCTGCATCCACCGGCATCGCTGTATGTGGTGATGCAGGCGGATTAAGCATTTCACATGCCGCGGTCAGCGCTGACTGTGCGGGGTTTACAGTGGGAGGGGTCTTCCTCTGATTCCATTGGCCCCCCGCGCTGCCTTGACAGGGGGACGTTGGTTGCCATGGCAGCCCCGATGCCTTGCACAGGCATCGAAGCCTGCCAGCTATGGAAGCCCAGGAGATCCAGCCTGAGATCTGGGTCTCCTAGGCAACTATCAGCCTCCTACTGTGCTGACAGTTCAATTTAGTACAATACATAATGTATTGTACTGAATTGAAACAGGGATCAAACCCTGAAATGGTGAAGTCCCACAGTGGGACAGATACCATATAAAAAGTTTAAAGTAAAAAAAAAAAAAAAAAGCCCCCTCACCATAAAATAGTTTAAAAATATATATATATATATAAAAAACAGTCCGTAACGACTTGGTCTATAAAAAATTCACATAATCTACCACCTCAGGTGAACACCGTAAAAAAAAAAATCAAAAAGACATTTGTACTCCAAAATAGTACCAATCAAATCGTCGTCTCTACCCGCAAAAAATGAGACCCTACCTGAGACAATCGCCCAAAAGATAAATAAATTATGGCTTTCAGAAAATGGAGATACTAAAACATGATTTATTTTTCTCCAAAAATGCTTTTAATGTGTAAAATTGAAATAAATGTAAAAAAGTATACATATTAAGTATTGCCACGTCTGTAACGACCTGCTCTATAAATATATCACATGACCTAACCCCTCAGGTGAACACGGTAAAAAAAAGAAAATAAAAACTGTATAAAAAAAGCAATTTTTTGTCACCTTACATCACAAAAAGTGTAATAGCAAGCGGATCAAAAAGTCATACGAACCCCAAAATCATAACAATCAAACTGTCATCTTATCCTGCAAAAAATTATACCCTACCTAACACAGTAGCTTAAAGAAATAAAAAAAAACTATCGCTCTCAGAATATGGAGACCCTAAAACATGATTTTTTTGTTTCAAAAATGCTGTTATTGTGTAAAACTTAAAAAAAAAAGTATACATATTAGGTATAACCACGTCAGTAAGAACCTGTTGTATAAAAATATCACACGAACTAACCCCTCAGATGAACACGGTAAAAAAAAGCCATTTTTTGTCACCTTACGTTACAAAAAGTGTAATACCAAGCGATCAAAAGTCATATGCACTCTAAAATAGTACCCATAAAACCGTCATCTCATACCGAAAAAAATAAGCCCCTACATAAGACAGTCGCTAAAAAAACAAAAAAAACTATGGCTTTCAGAATATGGAGACACAAAAAAAATCATTTTTTTCAAAAATGCTTTATTATGTAAAACTGAAACAAACAACCAAAAAGTAGTCATATTTGGTATTGTCGCATCCGTAACAATCTGCTCTATAAAAATCCCACATGATCTTACCTGTCAGATGAACATTTTAAATAACAAAAAATAAAAACGGTGCCAAAACAGCTATTTTTTGTTACCTTGCCTCACAAAAAGTGTAATATAGAGCAAGCAAAAATCAAAAGTAGAACCAACCAAACTGCCACCTTATCCCATGGTTTCCAAAATGGGATCATTTTTTGGAATTTGTACTCTAGGGGTGCATCAGGGGGGTCTTCAAATGTGACATGGCAACTTAAAATCCCAGTGAAATCTGCCCTCCAAAAACCATATGGCGTTCCTTTCCTTCTGCGCCCTGCCGTGTGCCTGTACAGCAGTTTACGACCACATATGGGGTGTTTCTGTAAACTACAGAATCAGGGCAATAAATATTAAGTTTTGTTTGGCTGTTAACCCTTGCTTTGTTACTGGAAAAAACTGATTAAAATGGAAAATCTGCCAAAAAAGTGAAATTCTGAAATGTCATCTACATTTTCCTTTAATTCTTGTGGAACACCTAAAGGGATAACAAAGTTTGTAAAATTAGTTTCGAATACCTTGAGAGGTGTAGTTTCTAAAATGCGACCATTTATGGATGGTTTCTTTTATGTAAGCCCCACAAAGTGACTTCAGTCCTGAACTGGTCCTTAAAAAGTGGGTTTTGGAAATTTTCTGAAAAATGTCAAGATTTGCTTCTAAACTTCTAAGCCTTCAAACGTCCATAAAAAAAGAAATAACTATTTTAGGAGGTATCACCATCTAAAGCAGAGAAAATAAAGCATTAAAGCAATACAAAATATCTTGTGTCATCGTTGAGGTAGTGATACACTGATAAAGTGACAAAAGGTACACATGGTACATATCCATAACAGTCGTGGTAATGATCGTATATCAGAGTATGATGATTTTGTAGGACAGTCTACCTGACTAACAGGGTATACGAACACTAAAACAACAAGGGAGACAAGACAGGAACAGTAGGTTTATTGGCGGGAGGAGAGAGGGGGGAAATATAGAGCTCACTGTAAATCTTATATATTTGAGAAGGTACCTAAGTAATTATGTGACCACATCATTGGTTAACCAAACCGATAAACCTGGGGAAGAATGAAACTGTAGCCACGGATCCCATGCCTTAGTGAAAGCAGGTCCAAAGCCTCGCTCCCAATTCCTCCATTCGAGACAGTTTGTCTAGGGCAGACACCCATGTAATTCTCTGCGGGCTCCCAGTCGACCTCCATCTGCGCAGTATAATTTGTCTCATTGCCAGTATAAAATATCTAAGAGTACACTTTTTGATCTGCTGCATCTGTCCCGGCAAAACCGAGAGTAATGCTATTAAAGGGGACAGAGGTATAGTAGACCGGTAAAGATGATTGTAGAGAGCGAAGATATCTCGCCAAAGGGGGGGCCACACCTGGGCAATCCCACCATATGTGCAACATCGTGCCCACTTTCGTCAAATATCGCCAACACGTATCAGGAAGCAGGGGATAGAAGTTGTGCAATTTTACCAGAGTTCTATACCACTTGGTCCATATTTTGTAGTTTAGTTCTCGTATCTTACATGATATATAAGACTTGTGTAAATACTAGGGATTTTTTTCATTTGATCTAGGGAGGGGGTGAATCCCAGTTCCTCTTCCCTGGTGCGGCTAAATCTTCGTGCCTGCAAGTGTAAGACATCTGTTCTATCCTTGGTCTCTCCCACATTCAGCATGTTATATATAAGAGACATATACGCCAAAAGAAAAAGAATACGGAGATAAGAGCCGCACATCTAAAAAATATTTAAAACAAATTTATTGAAAACAACAGACACAACAGAGACAGATTAAAATCATTGTATACAATAAATCATGGCTGTGTGGCCAAATAAGTATCGCACGCCACCCCGACTCTACCACATAACTGTAAGCACAATCCCACATAGGTAAGCAATAAATAAGATTCAGTTAAAGTGCATAAAATCCATCAACATAAATGATATGAGTATAATACTTTTAATGGAAATAGCATGGTGGGAGTATGCGTGGTGGACAGGGAAAGAAGTCCAACGCGTATCGCCACGCTCTGCTGGCTTCCTCAGGGGTGCCTGTTTGTGTATCAACTATGGGCTCATATATACACATGGTCATAATGAAGTAATAATAATCACCTGTGGTATGGGCGTACATGTGGTCTATTGGAGAGACCTCCCAGGAATAAGGAGGTACTGGTTGTTGGTGCGGGCTCAGCGCAGAGACAGGAATGCGCACCGAAACCAACGGCTGGCGGAACTGCCATCTGCGCATGCATCAATACACACCGGTCGGAAGGGCCAGTGTGCGCTGCATTCCAGCAACCAGAAGCAGCGTGACGCGCTGGACCAAAGCATGCGCTGCTTCCACAGACCGGAAGCAGCGTCAAGTAATAATCGAAAGGAGGAGAGCCTGGCATGTGCGCATGAAGACCCAAGTGAGCCAGAGTACAAAAGGGGAGGGGAAACAAACAAAGGATAAAACATGAATAAATACCATATAAGGGGACGACTAATAAGTATAGACCCCTATATATATACAAATCCAAATTAATCCTGAAATCAGGAAAACGTTACCTATCAATGAGTGGATAAGGCATACAACCATAGTGTGCACAGAATCCACATATACAAAGTGCAATGAGCAAAATTACACGTGAGAAAAACCAATAAAAAATATAAATGAAGAGCTCCATCTAATGAATAACATAATAAATCAATATAATAACCATGATTAATATCTATATTAAATCTCCAATAACCAATAATTAATACCAATAATTAATATCTATATTAAATCTCCTCCCTTTTTAGTCACTATTAATTGTATCCATTATTTTATACATTTATTAATCTATATAATTTGTATTTTTAATTTATTGTATTTATTAAAATATTTATTCCTCCTTATTTTTTTATTTCTTAGTTATATATATATATATATATATATATATATATATATATATATAAAATAAGAAATAGAAAATAAGGAGGAATAAATATTTGAATAAATACAATAAATTAAAAATACAAATTATATAGATTAATAAATAATGGATAAAATAATGGATACAATTAATAGTGACTAAAAAGGGAGGAGATTTAATATAGGTTAAATTTATAGATATTAATCATGGTTATTATATTAATTTATTATGTTATTCATTAGATGGGACTCTTCATTTATATTTTTTATTGGTTTTTCTCACGTATAATTTTGCTCATTGCACTTTGTATATGTGAATTCTGTGCATACTATGGTTGTATGCCTCATCCACTCATTGATGGGTGATGTTTTCCTGATTTCAGGATTAATTTGTATTTGTATATATATAGGGGTCTATACTTATTAGTCGTCCCCTTATATGGTATTTATTTATGTTTTATTTTTTGTTTGTTTCCCCTCCCCTTTTGTCCTCTCGCTCACTTGGGTATTCATGCGCACATGCCGGGCTCTCCTCCTTTCGATCATTACGTGATGCTGCTTTCGTTCTGTGGAACGCAGCACATGCTTTGGTCCAGCGCGTCACGCTGCTTCCGGTTGCTGGAACGCAGCGCACGCTGGCCCTTTTGACCGGCGTGTATTGACCCATGCACAGATGGCAGTTCCGCCCGCCGTTGTTTCGGAGTTCATCCCTGTCTCTGCGCTGAGCTCGAACCAATGACCAGTACCTCCTTTTTCCTGGGAGGTCTCTCCAATAGACCACATGTACGCCCATACCACAGGTGATTATTATTACTTCATTATGACCATCTGTATATATGAGCCCATATTTGATACACAAACAGGCACCCCTGAGGAAGCCATCAGAGCCTGGCAATACGTGTTGGGCTTCTTTCCCTGTCCACCACGCATACTCCCACCATACTATTTCCATAAGTATTATACTCATATCATTCATGTTGATGGATTTTATGCACTTTAACTGAATCTTATTTATTGCTTACCTATGTGGGATTGTGCTTACGGTTATGTGGTAGAGTCGGGGTGGCGTGCGATATTTATTTGGTCCACACAGCCATGATTTATTGTATACAATGATTTTAATCTGTCTCTGTTGTGTATGTTGTTTTCAATAAATTTGATATTTTTTAGATGTGCGGCTCTTATCTCGGTTTTCTTTTTCTTTTGGCGTATTTTGCTTGTTTTATACCGTGTGCCGGCACTCTTGTTCCAATTCTGGTGTGCCCCTGTCCTTCAGGTTTCTTATATATAAGAGAGATAGCGTGTCCCGGGGCTGAGGCAGCCACATATAGCTTCTCAAAGTCTGTCATGGGTGCACAAAGTTGAGATCCAAGTGCCAAGGACTTGACAAAGTCGCGTAATTGAAAATACAGAAACCAGAGGCCTGTTGTGTTTGGAAAGATATGAGCTAAGTCATTTAGGGCGAGTAATCCCTTGTTATTATATATGTCTTTAAGGTTAATCGGGTCATCCCCTGAGGCCCTGAAACCCGTCAGGGTTTTAAGGGAAGTGGGTAGCTCCGGATGTCCCGCCAAGACAAGTAAGTGCTCCAAGGGCTGTGACCAGCCTGAGTTTAGGTGCAAATTTTCTCCAGATTTTCACTAGGGATGCCAAGAGTGGAGAGATCTAAGTTTGAGATATCTGATTTTGCGAATCTGGTGGGAGCCAAAAGATGCCTGTGTTAAGGTAGGAGTTGTTTTACATTCTATCTCTACACATAATATCGTAGTGGCATTCTGAGAGATCAAGAATGCAGTTCGCTATAGCAGCTCGGTAATAAGTGAGGAAGTTTGGTAATCCAGCTCCACCAGCCATCTTCGCAAGTGTCAGTAGATCATAACTCAGTCTGGCCCTAGCTCCCCTCCATATGAATCATATAGACTGGGCAGGACATCTTTCTTTAATGCGTTGATCTTACCAAACCATGAGATTCGGAGAGACGACCATTTTAGGAGACTAGCCTCAATAGCTTTGGCCATAGGTAGATAATTAAGTTTAAATAGATGGGAAGGATCTGCCGGCAAGCTGATCCCCAAATGTTTAATGGACTGCGAAGTCCATCTAAAGGAGAAGGCTTCTCGCAAATGGGCGACTTCCCTTTGAGGGAGGGTAACGTTCAGAATTTCTGATTTCTGAATATGTACCTTAAAATTGCTGAGACGCCCAAAGGTCTCAAATTCACTTAGGATCAAGGAAAGTCCTATCCTTGGTGAGGATAGATATAGCAGAAAATAATGGCAGTTTATGTTCGGTTTTGCCTATTTGTATGCCCTTGATGGACTGATTAGCTCTCTGGGCGTTGGCCAAGGATTCCATCACTAAAATGTATAAGAATGGTGACAGTGGACATCCTTGTCGTGTCCCATTACGTATAGGGAAGGGATCTGAGAGTAAACCATTGACTCGTACCCTCGCAGATAGAGAGGCATACAGCGCCATGATCCTATAGATCATCTTCTTCCCCAGACCTATGTGCACCAGAGTGTCTTCCAGAAACTGCCAGTTGACCCTGTTGAAGGCCTTCTCAGCATCAATGGTAAGCAGACATAAAGGACTATTCGATCGTCTTGCTCTAGATATAAGACCGATAGATTTGATAGTGTTGTCCCGGGCTTCCCTACCTGGTACAAAGCCTATCTGTTCCTTGTGTATACATTCGGGGATATCGGGGTGTAGTTGTAGAGCCAGGAGTTTGCCGTAGATTTTCAGGTCGATGTTAAGCGAGAAAATGGGCCTGTAGTTGGAGCACAGGGTCGCATTTTTCCAGGGTTTGGGGATGACCGTAATGTGTGCCTGTAAGGCCTGCAAGGGAAATGGGCAATTTTTGGAGAATGAGTTAAATGCTGTTAAAAGGGTCTGTACTATCTCGTCTCCGAAGAACTTATAGAAGCCAGGAGTCAGACCGTCTGGGCCAGGGCTCTTCCCATTCTTCAGCTCCTTGGTAACGGATAAGAGCCACTTACCACTTTTATCTCCATATTCGTAAAAGCCGTGTTTGATTTTGTCCCCGACACACAAGGGTTTTTGATCTAGAATTTGAAGAATTTGTTCACGTATTGAAGATAGATCAGCTTTAAGCTGGTCAGAGCGGGAGGTTTTGTTGTAAGACTCTTTGCTAGCAAGGTCACTTATTAGTGCGGAGAGTTTGTGTTCGCACTCTCTCTTAAATCGAGCTCCATGAGACATCAAGCTCCATGAGACAGGAAGATTCCTCTAAGTACACATTTAAGGGCTTCCCATTTCACGGGAGGTGATGTGTCGTCTGAGCGGTGGGTCTCTACAAATTCAGTGATGGCTTTCCATATGTCATTGGTACATGATAAATCTTTAAAAAAATTGTCATGTAGTCTCCAAGTGACTCAGCGAGAGCCTACGGGAGTAGGGGATAATAGGCCATATACTAGGGCGTGGTCTGACCCTACGCGATCATCTATAGAGCAGTGCGGATGAAGATCTAAAAGGTCGTGGGAGAAAAGGAGATAGTCAAGTCTACCGTAGCTGTTATGGGCCAGTGAGTGAAAACTGTAGTCTTTGCCACCTGGATGCAAGATCCGCCATAGATCTACTAATCTGAGTGCAGCTAAATGTTTGAACATGCATATAGATGAAAGAGAGACCGAGGACTTACCGACCGAGGAATCCATGATAGGATCCATCACCAGGTTGAGATCTCCTCCCAGGATGATGTGAGAGCCCTCAGTAAACCTGGCTAGGCATCTCAAAAATTTGGCGCTGAAGGTCGTCTGCCCCTGGTTAGAAAAGTAAACATTAGCAACTGTGTAAATGGAGTGGTCGACTGAAAGCTTAAGGAAAATAAATCTGCCTCTGGTTTCTATGTCTGAGGACAGGACCGTGGTCTTAAAGGTCTTATGGAAAGCAATGGATACCCCTCCAGATTTTTTAGTGGGGATGGTGCTGTGGAACCAGGTCGAGTAGAATCTATTTTCGCTACCATTATTCTTTTCTTGTGGAAGCGATACAGAATTTGGCTGTGCTTCTCGGGTTTGTTAAGGCCTCTGGCGTTAAAGGTACAAAATGAAAGGGGCCCCATTATGGCGAGAGGTAATATAGGTTAAATGGCGGAATGATCTGGGCTTAAAAATAAGGAAAAAACACCAAGGGTGGGGTTGAAACATAATGGAGGAGGTACCAACTGGTTTTGGGGAACATAGACCTTTATGATGGAATGGAGAAGAGATTGAGGCGGGAGGTAGCTGGGGTGGGTAGGTAGAAAAAGAGGGGAACCGTATAAACGGTTCAGTAAATAACTAAGAAGTGACTATAGTCACAAACAGAACTAAGTGCTGTGGTCCCTAACTGGGTGTGAGAGAAGACAAGGCCAAGGCGGCTGCCCTTCCGGTCTCCAACAAAGTGAAAACTATAACAGTATATACTGCAGGAACTACATAACCCGTTATATACTGATGACTTAATTACAGAGAACAGGTATCTAGGGCCTCTCTCTAAAGGCTGTGGAAGAGAGGAGGAAACATGCAACAACATAAATAAACGTGTAATTTATCAATTATAAAAGTTTAGTCCTTTGAAGGATGTGGGTGTCTGGGCGATCATCGTTGCTTTGGGGACTGTGTGCCATCTGTCCCGCTGCGGCGTGGGGTGCATCTCGCGTGGTCTAGGCCAATCCGGAAGCTCCACCGCAGGAAAGGCAAAGGTGTTCAGCAGTCTTGGTAGATCAGCCAGAGATCTGAAAGTTGCTGACTTCCCATCCTTTTTGGCAATCAGCTGAAAGGGGTACCCCCATCTATATGCATTATTGTTGTCCCGCAGGAGGATCAGCAGGGGTTTGAGTGCTTTACGGAGCAGTAAGGTGCGTCTCGCGAGGTCTGGGAGTATGAACAGGTCCTTCTACTCAGGAAGTGTAGTGTCCATATTCCTTGCTGCTTTGAGGATAGCCTCCTTTTCTTTATAAAAATGGATTCCACATATGACGTCGCGTGGGCGAAAAGGGTTTCCCAGCTTTAGACCCAGGGCTTTATGTATTCTATCAATCTCAATTGGTTGACCAAGGTCCCTGTTTAGTAGCTTGTTAAAGAGATCTTTCTTGAGCCCACGAATTTAGGTCTTGGGGGAGTATCGTTTCTGGAATCCCCCTGATGCGGAGGCTATTTCTCCTATTTCTATTTTCTATGTCATCGAAATGATTTAAAATGTCCTGAATTTGATCAGTGTGGTCTTGAATAATCTTATGATGAGAATCTAGGGTTAGGAGGAGTTGTTCCTGCGTCTCCTCTATCATCTCCACTCTGTGCCCCACGTGTTTAATATCTTGGTGCAAGGCAGCTATGTCTTGTTTGTGTGAGGCTTCCAGCCTCATGAACAAGGAGTCCAATTCATATTTAGTGGGCAGAGCTTTTAAGTGGACTTTCTAGTCCCAGTCCTCATCTTGGGTGTTTAGGGCTGGGAGTTTAGCTGAGGCATGTGTCTGGTCTGGTGAGCCCCTGTGGTGAGGTGAGGGGCTTGGGGAGATTGCTGCATACCTGGAGAAGTCAGGCGATGACGTGGCAGCTGGAGTAGTGCTGGCAACAGCAGCAGCATAGGATCCCAGTGAGCTAGTGGCCCTGGTCTCTCTCTGGATCTGCGATACAGCATATGTGTGGCTGGAGAGCCTTGGCGGCATGGGACGCGCTCCCTCGCACGCTGACTCCGCCATCTTGGGAGGCGCGCTGCCAGCGATGCTCTCGGCGGGCTGACTGAAGGCAGCAAAGAAGAGGGATATAACCCCTTGCTCCCGCTCCACAGGTGCTGGGGCGGATGATGTCCGCTTTATCCTTCCGTTCATTGGTGGTTAGGTGGGTTGTCGTTCCTGCGTGCAGGGGATATGCTGGAGACCGTCGTGAGCTCGTGAGTCGTGTGTCCTACTTTGCCATTGGCTAGCTCCGCCCCTGCAGTCTCTTTTAGATAAGGGGTACCACTTATACGTCGACAATTATTACACCAACGTACCCCTTTTCAGGTGCCTTTCAGTCACAAAGACAGTGGCATTGTCACGAGTTGGAGGTCCCGCGAAAGACCTCCGCGTCGTATCACAATAAACATGGGACCAGGATACGGACAAAACGGAGTTTATTGTACAAGCAAAGGCAGAAGCACAGGGAAAACATAACCTCTATGCACCGTCTGCACAGTGGGAGAAACCCCCACTGCTCCACTGTCTAGCAATATTCGAGAGGGGCGTGTCTAAGCTAACCCAGGTGTTCACTAGAGCCCCTGATGGTGGGGATAGACTTTGCTGCAGGGGTTGCCAGGGTGCACTCTGGAGCGTGAACTAGACAGTGACAACAGGAGCGAACGGACACAGGTACTGGAGGTACCGACGGTGCATAGTAATAAGACATAAAAGCAAACATAGGCAAATACATACTAGCAGGAGTTCCAGCAAGAACACAGGAGTGGCAAAGGGCAGAGAAGATCTTGCTCCACCAGTGACATACTGCGTGGCCTTGCCATTGCACTCTGCAGCAAGGAAGGCTGCAGCACAAGCTAGCGAACATGGAGCAAACACACAACGCAAGGAAGCTGCTCCGAGGGCATAGCTTAGGGCATAGCATGTTCCCCCTCCGAGGAACGACAGACCCCCTTCCGGGGGAGACAGGAAACACAGCAAGGCAAGACATAACATAACAGGCAAACTAATAACTGAGACACAGGAGTACGAACCACATCAAGCAATGAACGACAGGCAGTGCAACAACAATGAACAAGTAGGGGAACCTACAGAGAACAGACGGACACGAATCCCATGGGTCAGCAGCATGGGAGACAGAGTACACACCAGGAGCAGGACAGGACAAACACACACCAGGAGAGCTGACCCAGAACTGAGGAAACCTCAGCCTTATATACAGGTACCATGGGTGCATCTGAGAGGCCACACCCATGGAGCTGACAGACACACATGGGAGTTAACCCATACAAGACCACATACAAACACACTGAAATGAAGCTGCAGCGAGGAACTGCAGCACACGAATGGACGGAAGGTCACGGCCGGAAACAGCGGCCGTGACAGGCATGTGACACCATACACCGCAATCAAAAAAGCCTGCCCAAGCCTTTAGTCAACCAAAAATTGAAGTCTGGGAAAATAAAGGGCCTTTTCAATGGGGACATCTTACTTGTAAAATATCAAGACAAAACAGATGTCCTCATAATGACATCTATACATCCAGACAGTAACAGCCCTATTCCTGTGCACGGCAGAAATACCACCATCTGTAAGCCTGTCTGCATACAGGATTGCAATAAATATATAGGTGAAGTGGACCTTGCAGACCAAATGCTGCAGCCCTGTATTGCGGTCAGGAAATCCCACATTTGGTATAAGAAACTTGCAGCCCACCTTATGCAAGTAGCCCTGTGTAATTATTTTGTTCCAAAAAGCAGGGAACCATGGAACATATCTTTATTTTCAAGAACAAATCATAAAAAATTTAATATTTGGAGAGCAGCGCCAGGATAGCAGTGGGATAGCGTCTTCTAGCCATGCCAGCAGAAATATACCAGGGCAACATTTCCCATCAGAGGTGAAAAAAGCATAGCCCTAAAGAGGTGTAGGGTCTGTTACAACAATGGGATACGGCAGGATACCATATATCAATGTGACACCTGTCCAGAAAAGCCTGGACTTTGCATTAAGCTGTGTTTCCGCATTTACCATACTTCCCTAGATTAATATTTTTATCAATTTACTTCTTTTATGCACATTTGGCCATTTTTAATTTATTATGCAATCCACTGTTTTTAATACTCCACATTTCATTATATGATTAGCCAATTATAATTTAGAAAATTAGACAAACTCCAAAATGTAAAAATACATTCTCATTATACCCCTAGATGAATACAGTAAAATAATAAAATTCTCACTACACTCCTAGATGAATACTTTAGGGGGTGTAGTTTCCAAAATGGGGTCACATTTTTGGGTACCTCAGGTTAACTTCAAAGGCGACACTGTGCCTGAAAATTATTCCAGTGAAATCTGCCCTCCAAAAACAATATCGTGCTCCATCTGTTCTAAGCTCTGCCGTGCGCCCATGCAGCAGTCGACAACCACATGTGGGGTGTTGCCGTATTGAGGAGAAAATGAGTAACACATTTTGTGGTGACTTTTACCTGTTACGCCTTTGTGACAAAAAAGTTAAATTTTTCTGTAAAATATGTAATTTTTCTTTTTTACAGCCAAAGGTTTCTAAATTCTATGAAAAGCATATTGGGCCAAAGTGCTCACTACACCCTTTAAAAAATTCCTTGGGGGGGTGTAGTTTTCAAAATGGGGTCACTTTTGGAGGGTTTCCACTGTGTGTTACCTCAGGGTACCTTCAAATGCGACACAGCACCGGAAAATTATTCCAGTGAAATCTTCCCTCCAAAAGCCATATTGTTCTCTGCCGTATGCCCATACAGAGGTCAACAACCACATATGGGGAGTTGCCGTATTCAGGAGAAAATGGGTAACAAATTCTGTGGTGACTTTCTCCTGTTACCCCTTGTGACAATGAAAAACTTGGGCCTAAAGTGACATTTTTCAGTAAAATGTGTAATTTTTCTTTTTTACAGCCAAGAGTTTCTAAATTCTATGAAAAGCATATTGGGCCAAAGTGCTCACTACACACCTTAAAAAATTCCTTGGGGGGTGTAGTTTCCACAATAGGCTCACTTTTTGGGGGTTTCCATTGTGGTGTACCTCAGGGTACCTTCCAATGCGACACAGCGCCGGAAAATTAATCCATTGAAATCTGCCCTCCAATAGACTATTGTGCTCTTTCTGTTCTAAGGTCTGCCGTGCGCACATATAGCAGTCAACAACCACATATGGGATGTTACTGTAAACTGCAGAATCAGGGTAATAGATATTGAGTTTAGTTTGGCTGTTAACCCTTGCTGTGTTACAAAAAAATTTTTTTACAATGGAAAATCTGCGAAAAAAAACATTAAATTGTGAAATTTAATTTCCATTTTCCTTTAATGCTTGTGGAGCACCTAAAGCGTTAACAAAGTTTGTAACATCAGTTTTGAATAACTTAAGGTGTAGTTTCTAAAATCGGGCCATTATTGGGTGGTTTCTACTATGTAAGGCCCACAAAGTGCCTTCATAACTAAACTGGTCCTTAAAAAAGTGGGTTTTAGATTTTTTTTTTTTTAAATGTAAGAATTGCTTCAAAAATTCTAAGCCTTCTAATGCCCTAAAAAAAATAAAATGACATTTTCAAAATAATGCCAACATAAAGTATACATATGGGAAATGTAAAGTAATAACTATTACAGATATTCAGGTATCACTATCTGCCTTAAAAGCAGAGAAATTAAAATTTTGAAAATTATACATTTTTCCAAATTTTCTGTAAATTTGGGTATTATTCATAACTAAAGGTGAAGTATATCAACTTAAATTTACCACTATCATGAAGTACAATATGTCACGAGAAAAAAACTCACAGAATGGCTTGGATAAGTAAAAGCGTTCCAAAGTTATTACCACATAAAGTAACACATGTCAGATTTGCAAAAATCAGTCTGGTCACGAAGGTGCAAAATGGCCCCGTCACTAAGGGGTTAATGAATAATATTTATTTGGGTTAGAGCACACATGTACAGTCACTTCCCTAGATAGTTGTCACCCTCCCCCACAGATTATGGGGGTCTCAGTGGATGGATGCCCATTGATCAGATCTTTTGTGTATAATAGGCCATAAAGATGCAAATCTTTTTCATGTGAATATGAATGTGAATTAATCAGGCATTAGGGCTTGCTAAGACTCTTGTAGGCGAATACAATCTGCATTCATTATTAATTTACAATGTAAATAGATGGAAATAGTGAGGAAATCATATGAGGTGTTAATATGTTAAATTACTAAAACACTGTAAAATAATGATATAATTATGTTACCACATTGTGCCAGACTCCACTCAGTAAAACAGTTAATGTAAATGAAGCTTGAACAGGTACAATTTTCCAAAGCAGTCTTTGGTTTTTTGTTATGTACCATTATAACATTAACCCCCTCACAACAGGGTTTTAAAGATTCAGAGAAATCACAGCTAAATGTCCGTCTTCTACTCTTCTTCATATCTTCTATTTACTTTATTAGGCTAGATAGATTTTAGGGGGATTATGGAGGTTTATGAAGTTTTGCAGAGAGCCTTAGAACAGGTGAGGAGGACCTACAGGTTAGTCAAAAGTAAGGAATTTGCCGCTTTCCTTTAACAAAATTGTGTTCTATGGTACTATGCACATCTATGCACTGATTTATTTCCCCTCCTCCCAATATGTAACAATGGGTATGTTATGAATAAAGGAATGAGAAAAACATTTTATATGTTGCCTTTTTGTCATTCTTTGTGCTTTAGTCTCAAGCATTGTTTTTGTTCACGTTAGTTAAATAGCGTCTATTCTTAATGGTGCCATGACAGCAATCATGGATCCATTTTTAAGTGAATCCTAGCAAACCTCAATGAATCCATATGGATGGCAAAAACAGTGCTGCAGATTAAGCTTTAATTGCCATAAAAAAGAAATCCTTCAAAACTAAACCAGTCTCAAGTGTGAACAGTACCTAGGACAAATGTATCACTTCTGATACTTTATAAAGGTTCGTCACATGACTTTTTTTGTGTGCATTCCGTATTTTGCAGAACGGAATGTCCGACCCCCAATAGAACAGTCCAACAGTTGTGTTCAAAATTATTCAACCCCCACTGAAATTGAGTGTTTTGGCCAGTTTGACATTGATTTTGATCATTTCAGTCATCTTATTTACAATTAAATCAAAGAGGCACTTGTAAGTCAGACAAATATAACATAACATTTATAATGAAATAACCACAAGTGTCTTTTCTGTGCTCACATCATTATCAGTTTTATTCAATCCCTAAGTGACATTTAATCTTAGTACTTAGTACAACATCCTTTTCCAGTTATAACAGCTTTTAAACGTGAAGCATAGCTTGACACAAATGTCTTGCAGCGATCTACGGGTATCTTCGCCCATTCTTCATGGGCAAAAGCCTCCAGTTCAGTCACATTCTTAGGCTTGCGTGCTGCAACTGCTTTCTTTAAGTCCCACCAGAGGTTCTCAATCGGATTTAAGTCTGGTGACTGCGATGACCACTTCAAAATGTTCCAGCCTTTAATCTGCAACCATGCTCTAGTGGACTTGGAGGTATGCTTGGGATCATTGTCCTGTTGAAAGGTTCAACATCTCCCAAGCCTCAGGTTTGTGACAGACTGCATCACATTTTCATCCAATATCTCCTGGTACTGAAGAGAATTCATGGTACCTTGCACACGCTGAAGCTTTCCTATACCTGTAGAAGCAAAACAGCCCCAAAGCATGATTGACCACCCGCCATGCTTCACAGTAGGCAAGGTGTTCTTTTCTTCAAAGGCCTTGTTCTTCCTCCTCCAAACATAGCGTTGATCCATGGGTCCAAACAGTTCTAATTTTGTTTCATTAGTCCACAGCACACTATCCCAAAACTTTTGTGGTTTGTCCACATGACTTTTGGCATACTGCAGTCGACTCTTCTTATTCTTTGGAGACAGCAAGGGGGTGCGCCTGGGAGTTCTGGCATGGAGGCCTTCATTACACAGTGTGCGCCTTATTGTCTGAGCTGAAACTTCAGTACCCGCATCTGAAAAATCTTTTTTCAGTTCCTCAGCAGTCACACGGGGACTTTTCTCCACTTTTCGCTTCAGGTAGCGCACAGCAGTCAAAGTCAGCATCTTCTTTCTGCCACGACCAGGTAGCGTTTCAACAGTGCCCTTTGCCTTGAATTTGCGAATGATGCTTCCTATGGTGTCTCTTGGTATGTTTAACATCTTTGCAATCTTCTTATAGCCATTGCCCTTTCTGTGAAGAGAAATCACCTCTTCTCTTGTCTTCCTGGACCATTCTCTTGACTTCACCATGATTGTAAACACACCAGTAAATGTCTAGAAGGATCTGAGTATCACAGTCATTTTAAATCTGCCGAATTGGTGTTTATTATGCTTGATTGCTGCTCCTTGACCTCCACAGGTGTTTTCAATACCTGATCGAAAACACTTGAATGAACCTCTGTTCTTAAGAGTGGTAGTCTTTAAGGGGTTTTATAATTGTGTCAATGAAGAAAAAAAAACATTTAATACTGTATTACAAAAACAATTGATGTCATTTTAGTTGCATTTGGTTCTTTAAAAAGTCCTTGTAAGATTTCATTCTGAACACAATTACAAATGTACACTAAATTCCCTAAAACCCTTTACAGCATTGAATAATTTTGAACACAACTGTATCCTTGTCAAGACAATAATAGGACATGTTCTGTTTTTTTGTAGAACGACCATACAGGCATACGGACACGGGATGCACACGCGGTCATTTTTTGCCCCATTGAAGTGAATGGTTCCGCATACAGGCCGCAAAAAAACCCCGGAAAGGTGCGGCAAAAAAAATAAGTTTGTGTGCCTGGGCCCTAACCCTGATGAACCACCATGCTGGCCATCTCAGCAGAGGTATGTAGGGTTAGTGCCCCATAGAAGTCTGTGGGTGCTCCATAACTTGTAGGTTGTAGAGAGCTGTAATACAGCAGTGTTCATAAGGCCTCCATGAACTGTACGGCTGTACGAAGGCATAGTTGGTTAAAAAATTGTGTGCAATCTTTTGAGAAACTTGACTATTTTTTGCAGAACGGCCATGCGGACATATGAATGCACACAGAGCAATTTCCGTTTTTTTGCGGCCCCATTGAAGTGAATAGTTCAGCAAATGGGCTGCAGAAAAAAACCCGGAAAAAAATACGTTATGTGTGAGCCCTTATTGTTAGCTTTTATAACTTCATAAGGCACCTGCACTAACCAAATAGTATTTAAGATTATAGACTTTTATACCTATGTCTTGACTAATAGAGAAATATTAATTTTGCAAGGGAAGTATTTTGGCATTTGGCTTTTGAAGAAATGTTATAACTAGGAATGAGCTAATTGACTTCGGATGGATTCTCATAAAACTTTGTTTCAATACTGTACGGAGCGAGTGCTCCATACAGTATTAGAATGTATTGGCTCTGATAAGCCAAAGTTATTACTTTGCGAAGTCTCGGGAGACTTCGCATATTAACTTCAAAACTTGATTTATACTGTAAAAAAACATTTCCTGAACTCGGGTTCGGTTTCAAGGTACTACTGAAGTAATAACTTCGGCCTATCTGATCCAATATATTCTAATACTGTACGGAGCAGTATTAAAATGAAGTTTTATGCGAATCGACTTCAGATTTTTCATCCGAAACCGATTCGCTCATAACTAGTTGTAACATTGGCCTAATTTACTTTCTATTGGTTAAAAGTAGGAATGAGCGAACCCGAACTGTATAGTTCGGGTTCGTACCGAATTTTGGGGTGTTCAGGACACGGACCCGGACCCGAACATTTTCAAAAAAGTTCGGGTTCGTTGTTTGGCGATTTCTTCTCGCTTTCTGAAGGGCTGCACAGCAGCCAATCAGCTAGCGTTTCACTTCTTTCCCTAAGAAGCCATCACAGCCATGCCTACTAATGGCATGGCTGTAATTGGCCAAGTGCAGCATGTAACCCAGCCTCTATTTAAGCTGGAGTCACGTAGCGCTGGACGTCACTCTGCTCTGATTAGTGTAGGGATAGGACGCAGCTGCTGTGAGGGCGAGATTAGGCAGGGAAAACTCAGCAAAAACATCTAATGAAGTGATCGATCTACAGCTGTGAATGATTCAACTTCTGCTAGTTAATTGCTCACTGGTTTTTAGGCTGCACAGAGCATTTTTCTGTCACTTTTTTCTGGGGTGATCGGCGGCCATTTTGTGTCTTGTGGTGCACCAGCACGAGCTGCCACCAAGTCCATCAATCCATCAATACTAGTTTTTTTTTTGCCATATCCTACATCAGGGGCTTGGCTGTGCTTATTGTCACCCCTAGAAACTCAGGATAGAAATTTCTATATTTTATTGAGGGGTTAAATTCAATTGCCAAAATAGCAATCCCCTAAATATTGTGTTCCAGCTGTGGCTAGCCAAGTGTAATACTGTCTGCTGTCTGGCAAAGGATAGATTTTTTTCTGTGGTGAAATTCAATTGCCAAAATGGCAATCCCCTAAATCTGGTGTCCCAGCAGTGGCTGGCCAAGTTTAATAGTGTCCGGCAAAGGATATATTTTGTTCTGGGGTGAAATTCAATTGCCAAAATACCAATGCCCTAAATCTGGTGTCCCAGCAGTGGCTGGCAAAGTTTAATAGTGTCCGGCAAAGGATATATTTTGTTCTGGGATGAAATTCAATAGCCAAAATAGCAATCCCCTAAATCAGTGGTTTCAGCTGTGGCTGGCGAAGTTCAATAGTGTCCGGCAAAGGATATATTTTCTTCTGGGGTGAAATTCAATTGCCAAAATAGCACAACCGTAAATCAGTGGTTTCAGCTGTGGCTGGCCAAGTTTAATAGTGTCCGGCAAAGGACATATTTTGTTCCGGGGTGAAATTCAGTTGCAAAAATAGAAATACCGTAAATCTGGTGTTCCAGCAGTGGCTGGCCAAGTTTAATAGTGTCAGTCAACGGATATATTTTGTTCTGGGGTGAAATTCAATTGCCAAAATAGCAATACCGTAAATCAGTGGTTTCAGCTGTGGCTGGCCAAGTTTAATAGTGTCCGGCAAAGGATATATATTTTGTTTTGGGGTGAAATTCAATTGCCACCAGCAATGCTAAAAACACGTTCAGACAATACAGTGGCTGCAGGGTAGGCCAGCACCTCCAAGGCGTAATTGGCAACTTCAGGACATTTGATGACCCAGAAGTTGAATGGGGCAGACTCAGTGGCGTAGCTAGAAATGATTGGGCACCACAGCAAATTTTTGAATGGGGCCCCCCTCCCCCAGTAATTTTTGCGCAAACCCCTTTTTTTCATGCCGCTATGCCTGTGGCTACTAAAGATCGCTCTCTCAGACCAGGCCCAGCAGCTGTTTATTTCGCTTTCTACACTTTCTACACTTCATACTGCCACTGTATATAATTTAATTGTATAATACTGTTAGTCCTCCTGCTCCCCCTGGATGGGCCCTTTGTAGGTCACGGCCCCAAAGCAGTTGCTTCCCCTGTTTCCCCTGTAGCTATTCCCCTAGGCAGACCCATCAGTCAGTACGTGTACTGTTCCACCATGTTGCTGAAATGCTGCCTCCTGCTAAAATGTTCCAGATCTGCTGGTGGTGCAGGTTGTTGTGGCGTGATGACAAAGCATTTCCACATTTTGCCCATGCTAACCCTGCCTTCTGAGGTGTTGCTGGTGACCTAGCTGCATTGGTAAATTCTTCCTCCTCCTCCTCTGCCTTCACCTTGTGCTTCCACTGAGTCCCTGGTGTCAGGTGTGAATGCCATCAGCAGCGTGTCTACTAGTGGGCTCATCTTCCTATTATACTCCAGTGAGGGAATTAAGGACGGCACGTTTTCCTTGTAACAGGGATGCAGCAGGGTGGCCACCCAGTATTCAGCAAAAGTTAGAATGTGGCAGTAACTGGGCGGTCATTGCGCAGGCACTGCAGCATGTAGTCGCTCATGTCTGCCAGGCTGCCCAGAGGCAAGGACATATCGTCTGTGTCCTCTGTATCCCCCAGCGTTCCTCCTACTCCTCTTCCTCATCCTCCAGAACTGTGCCCTGGCTGGACAATTGTGTTCCAGGCCAGGGCCTTTGTTGGTGCAGATACCCACCCTCCGAGCCACTTGTATTTGGTTGGTCTTAAGGATAAGGCCGGTATATAGTTTTGTTTCTTTATATGGTTAGTTTAGCTGCCTTATAGTTATTTTAATATGTTTTTAAGTAAGTTTGTATAGTTTGTTAATGGTTTGAGTGAAATGGGGGGGGGGTGTTGAGTGTGTAGGGTGTGAGGCTGTTTGGGTTTATTTTCCATCCGCTTTCTACACTGTCTATACTGCCACTTTATAAAATTTCATATAGGTTGAGGGGGCCCTGACAAAGTCTGTTAGTGCTCCTCCTCCTCCTGGATGGGCACCTTCTAGGTCAGGGACCCAAAACAGTGTGCTTCTCACGCTTCCCTGTAGCTACGCCCCTGGGCAAACCCATCAGTAAGTACGTGTACGTTTCAACCATGTTGCTGAAATGTTGCCTCCTGCTAAGACGTTCCAGATCTGCTGGTGGTGCAGGTTCTTGTGGCGTGATGACAAAGCTTTCCCACATTTCGCCAATGCTAACCCAGCCTTCTGAAGTGTTGATGACCCAGCTGCCCGTGAGCTGGCTTGGGTGCCACCCTACTGAGAACATGGTTCCTCCTCATCCTCCTCATCCTACTTATCCTCTTCATTCTCCAGAACTGTGCCCTGGCTGGACAATTGTATTCCAGGCCAGGGACTATGTTGATGCAAGAACCCAACCTTCGAGCCACTAGGATGTCACTGGCCTTAAGTTAAGGATAAGGCTTGTATATAGTTTTGTTTGTTTATATAGTAAGTTTAGCTGCATTATAGTTATTTTAATATGTTTTTAAGAAAATTTGTAAATAGTTTGTTAATGGTTTGAGTGAAAGGGGGGGTGGGGGTGTTGTCTGTGTTCGATTAACTTAATTGATTTTCACTGTCTGGTGTTTAGGAATTTCTGCACCCCAAATTCAGCACATGTGGCAGGCAGGGGATGTGTGTCAAACCGGCTAGGCCCAGACCTGCTAGTATATTTCGCCCATTAGCGCACAACACCAGGTCGGGGTGGAGGCTCAGTGGCACCAACCAATGGTCTGTCTGTTGTTCCATGCCTGTTCACAGCTCCTGCGCGGTGCGCGGTTTGTCCCACAAACACACAAGTTTTAAAACAACCTGCTGTCGTTTCCCCCTGGCTGTGCTGCTGTGGGTGGTGAAGGTGCTACGCTGAGTGGATTAGGAGGAGGAGGTAGAGGAGGAGGAAGCCGAGTAGGAGGGGGAGGAGGAGGTAACAGGATACAAAGAGAAATGCCCAGCAATCCTCGTGGGCGGAACGACATTCGCAAAAATGCTATCCGGCTTTGGGCCAGCCGCTACATTTACCCACTGTGTTGTTGGTTATGTGGACGTTGCCACAGATAGCGTTGCGCAGTGCACACTTGATTTTGTCTGCCACTTGGTTGTGCAGGGAAGGGATGGCTCGCCTGCAAAAGTAGCGGCAGCTGGGATACACGTACTGTGGGATAGCCACCGCCATAAGGTTTTTAAAACTGTCCACCAGACAGAATGACAGCATTTCAAAGGACCAGGAAGTTTAAAATAAGGCATTCAGAGCCATGGGTAGGGGTGTACTTCCTCTTTCTATTTCTTTTTCTCTCCAGTGTTTGGGAGATGGACAGCTGGTAGCTGAACACTTCCATGGGTTTTGGTGGAGATGCTTGGTGACAATGACAGATGTGGTGACGTTGCTGCCACATCCTCTCTTTGCTGGGTGACAGGTGCCACTGTCACTCACTTGGGCTCAAGTTTAGAATGTTTATTTATTATTTTTCTGTATTTTATTTTAAGTCATTTCCCTATTCACATATGTTTGCAGAGCATTTACCTACATTTTGCTGCCTTTTGCAGCCCTCTAGCCCTTTCCAGGGTTATTTTACAGCCATTTAAGTACCCAAAAGTTCGGGTCCCTATTGACTTCAATGGGGTTCGGGGTGAACATTTTTGGGAAGTTCGGCCAAACTTATCGAACCCGAACATCCAGGTGTTCGCTCAACTCTAGTTAAAAGTAACTACATTGCTCCCAACTAGCTTACTTGACCACTACTGAAATTGTTTTGTTTCTCTCTAAATCCACAATTTATTCAACAGATCTTCTCCCTGTTTACTGATAATTTGCTGCACTGGGTAGCTACCCAGAGAAAGATATTCAAGTTAAATGTTACATGCTTGATTGCTATCTATGAAATTATATTGTTAGACTGTAATTCCTAAGGGTTAATTGAACTAAGATAGCTCAAGGTAACCCCAATAAACCGTGACACCACTGGCTAACGGTATAAACTTATCTATAGGTTTCACTGTATCTTGGAGATTAATGAATTCCAATGTCAATTAGTTTTGGATTAAGTGAAAATAAATGAGGTAAATCAGTAAGATTTGCATCACAAAGTAATGTTGTGAAGGAGTTCTTGATAATGCAGTTAATAAAATTACTGATATAATTTTGGTGGAACTTCAGTACTATACACAGACAGTATATATATATATATATGTACTGGTATGTGTATATAAATATATATGTATGTACCGGTATATGTGTAATATATATGTATATATATATATATATATATATAATATATATTTTAGTGAATAGGAGAGCATACAGTGGCTCAACCGACCTGGAAACCAATGGCACGGTGCACAACCCCACGGCACACCCACCATAAAGATAATGGGAAGAAAATTATAGTATTGTTCGGGTGGCACTCAGATATCTGGCAATTGTATGACTACAATTATCTGCGCACTATTACCTGACTACATTGCCAGATTGCCAGATATCGGAGTGCCACCTGAACAATACTATAATTTTCTTTATATACTATATATTTATATATATCCACCAGAGGAATCAACACTGGAATTTTTGCCCACTGTGACCGTGACCACAGTATCACAAGGTCCAAGTTTAGCTCCAAGTCATGTCCACCACAAAGATATGCAAAGTTTTTGTAGTACAGCTGCTTTTTGCAAGCTGCTGTTGTCCTTCTTTACATATATATATATATATATATATATATTGCTAGAGTGCAGCATAGTACCATATAGTGAGGCTCCGTCCCCTCAAACCCCTAGGCAGCTCTGCAAGTTTAGACAACCAGTGCTGCTCACATTCTAGGACAGGTGTTTGTAGCCATTTCAAATCATTGTCAGAGGACCCCTTTAAACTTTAAAATCATTATGATTCCAGAATCACATTCCTCTATTATTTTCCCACTGCTATAATTCCTATAAACGTATCACCAAAGTAGAAGCTACAGTTGCAAAAAGTAATATGTAAACCCATGAATTACTTCAATTTATACATGAATTACTAATAAAATGTGGTCTTATTGTTATCTAAATCATAATTATAGACAAACTCAATCCAGCTAAACTAATAACATGCAAATAGTTCATCTATTTTTTAACACATTGCGTTAACTTCCATAATGCGGGGAGAAATCCTTGAATGATGCCATGCATGCATAGCCCTCTTCTGGGGCTACAGCATTTTGATAGGTTCAGTACATAAATCAATAGTACTCACAAATATAGGAAACTTTTGTAATATGTCTTGAAAGTGACTATGCCTCTTTTTTCTCTTCAGGTTCTTTCTCATGCATTGTAAATTAACATTGTCTTAAGAGACTGACAGGAAATGTCAGCGCACTCCTTCTCCCCCTCCTCTCTCCATAGACTTCTCTTGGCAGCATGCAAACTGGTTCCTAAGTGAGCTGAAAGTCAATTCAAGACAGTCATGTCATAGCAAGGAATGTCAAGGCTGATAAGTGGGGAATAAAACTTTTTTCTCTGATGAGATATATATTGTCCTTAGGACACATAGACAGTTGCTTGTAATGGTGAGGAGCTGACCGCTGCTTGCTTTACCATTCAACTCAAGGAGTTTGAGGAGTTGACTTGGCTTCCGAATTACCCAGATCTCAGTTTGATTGAACAACTATGGGATGTCCTGGAAAAATAAGTGATATCCATGTAGGCCCCAGCTTGCAACTTACAGGACTGCTGCTCATTCCTTAACACCTAATACCACAGAACACTTGTTAAGTCCATGCCTTTAGGGGACAGAGCTGTTTTACTGGCATGAGGGGGACATACACAATAGTAGATATTTCTTTTATGTTATGGCTGATTAGTGTATTTTCACTTTTTTTTTTCAATATCACAAATGGCATTGTAAAAAATTATTTTTCATTGTTGTTTCTCCGCATCTTAAAATATTCCACTTTAATGAATCTTCAGGGACAGTCCATTTTTGTTAGAAACAAGCTGTAGTAAGAGCAATACTTTTTAAAAGTGTTTGAAGTACAAATACACAGTTTAAAGTCCTACTTTTCAGATAAAGCTTTTCCAAAGTAAATAAATTATATTGCCTTCATATAAATAAAAAGAAAGGAGCAAAGAAGAACATGAGCATAAATTACTTGTACAATTCATCACAAATAGTTGACACTTCAATCTAATCCAGCAAATGAAAATAGTGAAGTTTATAGAGTTGTATGAAGTAGGCAATTTAAACATCCTATAGCACAAGGTCACCTGAAAATGAATCCTGGAAGATGTCCCTTTTTATTCCTTTCTCCTTCTGAATCTATCAAATGGAAATGAGCCACACCATGTAAGTGACAGAGCCAATGTCCATTCATGATTAGGATAGCTAGTGGTCCGAGGTCCCCATGTTGTACACTTACTGACAACACATCACGATTAAAGAACACCAAGGAAAGGCTGGAGATATTTCATACGTTGCCTAAAGTACAGTGCTCCTATAATGGAGACTATAACTGCATGCAAAGCAATATACACCATGGCATTGTTTAGGGAAAGATAAATTAAGTGTATGCGTTGAAAGTACTTGCACATAATTTACGTTTTTGCATTGCATATTTCAGCCTTCAGAATGTCTTCTGGAGATAATTTATAGTGACACTAGGTGAATGTTCATTAAAGTAACTGACAAAGCACAGAGTCTTACTCTAATATTTTTTTGCCTTGTGCTCTTTTATCAATTACATGGTCTTACTAGGCTCTATAAAATATCAAGAAAACATTATTAATCCTGTGTCCAGTCACCTCTACCTGTGATAACTTCTAGCCTCTTGTCTCTGACTTTTATATTCATTGCACCCTACTTCTCAAGTACTTTGAGAAGCATGGCCTGTGTCAATGTGTCCTGACAATTTCAGTTTTTTAATAGCTTTTTATTTTCATAAGATTTTACATGGCATTATCAAAAACTAAACCAGTCTTCACAGTTCCTGACTTTTTAACAAGATGTATTCAAATATGCCCTTTCAGGAGAACCCCCATCATAGGGATGGACATCTTTCTTTTTTGTATATGTTGGCTTTATTTGTAGGACTAACTTGTGTTTTTAAAGCCATTAAAGTGGGTTCTAACTAAGATAATCTTTTTTTAAAACAATACTTGTCGTTGATCAGCTGATCCCCCCAAGTATGGCTTCTATAACTACCTGGCTATCAGGTGTCATCAGTAGATGAGCCACTCATTCTAATCATATAAAATTACATGACCGCCATTCAGATTACTAGCTCTCCATTTAATGCTTTCATTTATCTTGCCTAAAAGCAGCTGCTAGTACAGATTGGCTCTCTATTCTTGTTCATACATGTGGGCCACCCTCTATAATGTCCATGTGCCCTTAATAAAGTAAACTCCTATAAACTCCTTCACAAACCTATGATTCTTTGAAAGATCTCTAACACCAAATGAATTGTTTGTGCAAAGTTCTCCATTCCCCATTTTGTAAGACACACAGAACATTAGATTCCTGTAATAAATCACTCCGGCTACTTTCTTAGAACCACTGAGCAGTGCTTGATCATACAAGTATAGAAATAGGAACTCACAAGCAATGGAGACAACAAGCTTGACATTTTAAGTGTCAGGTATGTACAAAGGTTACATTTGTACCTTGGCCCTAGGACAGTGAAGGGGGACCTTTTAGAGACTGAGTGCCCAAACAGCAACCCAAAACCCATTTATTTATTGCAAAGTGCCAACATGGCAATTTAACCTAAATACCACAGTACAATACAGTATATCTTCCATGTACTCTATTATTTAGCTATAATAGCCTGCCTGCCTTCAATTCAGTAACTATAAGACAGAGTTCAGACTAAGCAAATATATATCTACACTCACAAGTGCATAGCCATAAGGCAAACAAGGTTGGTTAAAAGATGGCTGCACAATACATTATAAACTGATAGCAAAACATAAGAAAAGGGGCTCATTCCAAAAACATGGAATGAAGGAAGCTCTAAGCGCACATTTTTGACCAAAAGTATGTCGGGCCCAAGTACCACGTCACAGCGGCTTCCGCACAAGGGTCCCTAACATTACAGATACTGCCTTTCATGGACTTACCAGTCTCCTTTCATTCAGGGCACAGCCATATTTCACCTGAAGGACCAGGCCATTTTTGCAAATCTGACCAGTGTCACTTTATGTAGTGATAACTTTAAAACGCTTTGACCTATCCAAGCCATTCTGAGACAGTTTTTTCGTCACATATTGTACTTCATGACACTGGTAAAATGGAGTAAAAAAAAAAAACATTTTTATTTATAAAAAAATACCAAATTTACCAAAACTTTTCAAAAATTTGCAAATTTCCAAGTGTCAATTTCTCTACTTCTATAATACATAGTAATACCTACAAAAATAGTTATTACTTTACATTCCCCATATGTCTACTTCATGTTTGGATCATTTTGGGAATGACATTTTATTTTTTGGGGATGTTACAAGGCTTAATTGTTTAGAAGCAAATCTTGAAATTTTTCTGAAATTTTCAAAAATCCACTTTTTAAGGACCAGTTCAGGTCTGAAGTCACTCTGTGAGGCTTACATAATAGAAACCACCCAAAAATGACCACATTCTAGAAACTACACCCCTCAAGGTACGTAAAGCTGATTTTACAAACTTTGTTAACCCTTTAGGTGTTCCACAAGAATTAATGGAAAATAGAAATAAAATTTCAAAATTTCACCTTTTGGCAGATTTTCCATTTTAATAATTTTTTTCCAGTTACAAAGCAAGGGTTAACAGCCAAACAAAGCTCAATATTTATTGCCCTGATTCTGTAGTTTACAGAAACACCAAATATTTGATCTTAAACTGCTGTACGGACACATGGCAGGGCGCAGAAGGAAAGGAATGACACACGGTTTTTGGAAGGCAGATTTTGCTGGACTAGTTTTTTGACACCATGTCCCATTTGAAGCCCCCCTGATGCACCCCTAGAGTAGAAACTCCAAAAAAGTGACCCCATTTTAGAAGCTACATCCCTCAAGGTATTTAAAACTGATTTTACTAACTTTGTTAACCCTTTAGGTGTTCCACAAGAATTAATGGAAAATAGAGATAAAGTTTCAGAATTTCACTTTTTTGACAGATTTTCCATTTTAACAATTTTTTTCCAGTTACAAAGCAAGAGTTAACAGCCAAACAAAACTCAATATTTATTAGCCTGATTCTGTAGTTTACAGAAACACCCCATATGTGATCGTAAACTGCTGTACAGGCACACAGCAGGGTGCAGAAGAAAAGGAATGCCATACGGTTTTTGGAAGGCAGATTTTGCTGGACTAGTTTTTTGACACCATGTCCCATTTGAAGCCCCCCTGATACACCCCTAGAGTAAAAACTCCCAAAATGTGACCCCATTTTAGAAACTACGGGATAGGGTGGCAGTTTTGTTGGTACTATTTTAGGGTACATATGATCTTCGGTTGCTGTATATTACACTTTTTGTGATGTAAGGTGACAAAAAATAGCTTTTTTATTTTTTACGGTGTTCACCTGAAGGATTAGGTCATGTGATATTTGTAGAGAACAGGTTATTACGGACCCTACCCCTTTGGTAGGGGCTCATTTTTTTTCGGGATGAGGTGACGGTTAGATTGCTACTATTTTTGTGGGCATACACCTTTTTGATCGCTTGCTGTATCACTTTTACAGATGTAAGGTGTCAAAAAATGGTTTATTTAGCAGTTTTTATTTTTTACGGTGTTCATCTGATGGGTTAGGTCATGTGATATGTTTATAGAGCCGGTCGATACGGATGTGGCGATACCTAATATTTTCTTTTACTTTATTTGGGGAATATGACGTTTTAGTTTTTTTACTTGAAACTTTTAATTTTTTTTGGGGGGAAGCTTTATTTTTTCAACTTTTTTTTCACTTTATTTTTTGTCCCACTTTGGGACTTCAACTTTTGGGAGTCTGATCCCCTTTACAATGCATTCCAATACTTCTGTATTTGAATGCATTGGCTGTATGAGTAGTCCAGTGTGTATTACTCATACAGCTTCCTGCCTGTGAGATCCAGGGGGCTGGATCTCACAGGCTCTTCACCGGAAGGCAGCCCCGATGCCTAAGGAAGGCATCAGGATGCCTTCCCTGCTATCGGGTCCTTGTGCATTGTCCCAGAGTGCCTGCTGATTGATTTAAGCAGTCATCCAGTTCTGATCACCGCCCACCACACAGCGGTGATCGGAAATACTCGGAACGTACCGGTACGTCCTGTGTCCTTAAGTACCAGGGCGTACCGGTACTTCCTGTGTCCTTAAGAGTAATAAAAATGCTGTCTGTTATAGTCCCCTTGTGGAACTATTAAGTGGTAAAAAAGTTAAAAAAAAAATACACTTTTCAATGAAAAAAAATGCAAAAAAAAAATCTTCCTCATATGTTATTGCCACGTTCGTAAGGGCCCGGACTACATAAATATCACATAAATTATCCCATATGGTGAACGCCATAAAAAAATATATAAAAATAGACAGAATTGCTAATTTATTCTTAATTACCTACGAAAAAAAGTAATATCAAAAAGTGCCATTTACTCCAAAATGATACCAATGAAAAATACAAGTCATCCCCCAAAAATCAAGCCCTAACACAACTCCATCTAAAGAAATGTAAAAAAGGGTCTTGGGAAGTGGCAATGCAAAAACTTTCATATTTTCATAAAAAAGGGGTTTTATTACAAAAAGTAGCAAAACGTAAAAATAAAATATATGTATTTGGTATCACTGTAATGGTACTGACTCAGAGAATAAAGATACTATGTTATTTATACCGAAAAATGAACACCGTATAATTTATAACATAAAAACGCAGTGGCAGTATTGCTGTTTTTACCATCTCCCTCCCAGAAAGAGTTAATAAAAGTTAATCAGAAAGTTATGTGTACCCCAATATTGCGCCATTAAAAACTACAACTTGTCCTGCAAAAAACAAGCCCTTATAAAGCTATATAGATGGGAAAAAAAAAAAGTTATAGCTCCTGGAACGCGACGATGAAAAAAGTAAGGCCCAAAACCAAAGCTGGTCAATAAGGGGTTAAGCAAGTCTACATCCACAGATGATCTGTGGTTAGTTCTTCAAGATGTTTCGAACAACCCCCCTGCTGAGTTCCTTTTAAAACTGAGTGCAAGTGTACCTAGAGGAATTTTTGCTGTTTTGAAGGCACAGGATGGTCACACAAATATTGACTCGATTTAGATTTTTCTTTTGTTCATTCACTTTGCATTTTGTTAATTGCAAAAAAATAAATAAACTATTAACACTTCTATTTGTAAAGCATTCTTTCTTTGCAGAATTACTAAATATCCTTTAAATGTAATATACAGTAAGGGAATATTTAAAAGGGTTTTCTGAGATTTTGAAACTGTTAACGCATCCTCTTCATAGGTCATCAGTATCTGATCGGTGGGTGTCCTGCACCCAGGATCCCCGGTTTTGCCGGTGGTAGTCACACAATTTCTCCCATCACTCCTGACTGATTTTTCTCTAGTTTTGCAAGTCCTTGTCATGACTGGTAGCACGAGGTGGTATGTGCAGCTCAATCAGGTAGTCCTGCTCCTTCTCGATGGCACATACTTAAGTGCCATTGCAAATCATTGTGCTGTGTCTCTAAGCACAGTCTCAAGAGCACGATACCAGAAAATGGGCCATTACACAAAAAGAGCTGGATAGAACCATGCAAGGGCAACAGCCCAGCTGCACAGACGTTCCTGTGACAGGAGATCGGTGAGACTGGCAACATGTGGTTCGATCTGACAGGTTTCCTTGTGGATCAATAGGCGTCTATGTTGTTTCTGGTAATGGTGACACCTCTTGCCTCAGGTATTGCCTATGTGGTCATTTAACCTTCCTTATTTATAGTTGCCTCTCCAACTATGCTGTGCAGTTTATAGCTTCAGCTTCAGTTGTGGATTGTTGTTGTGTGGATCTCGGCGGAGTTCCTGGTGCTTCCATTGCTCCTTTCCTTCTTTGTATTTTATCTGAGTTCTGCGTGTTGCATTTCCCTGTCATCTGTATTAAGGCCTGAGGGAAATTCCTGTTTGTCCTTCCTTTTGGAGAACCAGATTGTCTCAGTCGTGACTAGGGTCCTATTGGGTGAGTTAGGACATTAGGTATTCCTGTGTATGAACTTACCTACCTCTGTGGTCTGTTCATACTGGTAGTTAGTCAGGACTTTGATTAGGTTTTACTAGGAGCTGTCCATCTCTTTTCCCTAGTTTCCATGCCTTATTCCCTCACGCCTTTTCCTCCTATGTTCGGTGTGGTCTTTCCCTCCCACACCCGAATGTGACACCAGCATCAAGACCAATATCTGCTCCTTAATGAAAGAGCAACCGGAGGAGCACTGCTACAGCCCTACAAAACAACTTACAGCAGGCTACTGGTGTGCTTGTTTCTGCACAAACTGTTAGAAGACGCCATGAAGGTAGCATGATGTCCTGATCTTGTGTTATAGTGAGACCCGTGCTCACAGCCCAACACTCAATTGGCATTCTCCAAAAAGCATTAACATTTTCAGGTCTGCCATTGTCCCTCCATTCTCTTCACAGAGGTTCACAATAAGCACAATGTGATGGACATGAAAGAGTCTGGAGATGCTATAGAGAACATTCGGCTTCCTGCAACATCATCCAACGTGGCCAGTTTAAAGGTATTTTAGTGATGATGTGGGGAGGCATATCCTTAGAGGGTCCCACAAACCTCTATGTGATAGCCAATGGTACCGTAATTGTTGTTAGATAATGGAATGAAATCCACAAAGCCTTTGTCAGACAGTTTTTGTGCTGCTGAATCCTGACATATTTGCCGCGTAGTGGCCGGATCTCTGCCAGATCCCATTGTAATCAATGGGGCTGGAGACAAATACTAATAGCCACACTGGGCTCACTAACAATCGTGACCTAGATCTACAATAACTATTAAAATATCACTTTTATTGTTAATTCTAAAACGGTCTGTGAGCCTCATCAAGTCTAACCCCTATTAATACATTTTCACGCTGACTGTCTGACCGGTCATCCATAAACTGATGAACACGATCGCTATTATTTGCTGGGATGCAAGTTGTCTAACTGACTACTGTGGCTGATGCAGACTAACAGGTATTAAAAACATCACTGGGGGCAGTGATGCAAATGTATTAATAGGAGTTAGAGAGACTCAGTTCCAAGTGCTGGTCAAGAAGCTATTGACTAGCAACATAGTTACATCAGGCAGTCAGCGTGCAAATGTATTAATAGGAGTTAGAGAGACTCAGTTCCAAGTGCTGGTCAAGAAGCTATTGACTAGCAACATAGTTACATCAGGCAATCAGTAACACTAACTTTATACTGGTGGTCAGCGACTGCACTGACGTCTGATGTAGAACACTTTATGAGGCTCACAGACTGTTTTATACTTACCAATAAAAGTGATATTTTAATAGTTATTGTAGATCTAGGTAAAGATTGGTAGTGAGCCCAGTGTGGCTATTAGTGTTTGTTGATAATATAGCTTTACCCAGATCGGGTCTTTTTGACTTGTTGCAATGGGGCTGGAGGGCACTGCAGCCAGCTATGCCAGATCTAGTCCAGGCTGATTTCTGGCGTAACAATCTGCCGGAGAGCCCGTTGCATATGTGAAAGACGCCTTACTTTGTTGCAGTAGGTCCTAGGTTCCTCCTGGTGCAGGACACTACCTTATGTTTTATGTTGCCAGAGTGCTTAGGTAGTTCCAGGATAACAAAGGATTCTTATGCGAGTAGTGCTGGCCAATTCGACGGAATTTGGACTACCGAATCACCAAAGGTACAGAATTGGCGGAGCTGCAAATGAAAAAGTGAAAGTGCGCTTTGCATCTCAACACAGCTTGCGTCTCTCTTAGAAACAAGCCTTGTCATTTTCTCTTGTGGAAAGAGAAAAAAAAAAGAGTAAGGTTTTCACAGAATAAACTACAAACCATAAAGGTCAATGATATGGATATTTGAAATAAAAATCAATTGCATAAAAATGTCAAACACTTCAGAATTCTTAAGGATCAGGCATGAAGTCTCATCACTCAGTTTTATGTTGGTGAGGGCAAAGAAGAAATCAATTAGCAGAAATGGAAAACAGGGTCTCGGTCTGTGAACTTTAGGAAAGCAGAATTAAATCCAGAAACAACAGAAAATGTGTTATTATTCTGTCAAAAAACATACAATAGTTACTGTCAATGTCAGTCCAAAGATCATTTCCTTACCTTACTTATCGTATACATTCTTTTCAGCTGGCATTGCATTACCATTTATACTGCATAGAATACATTTTTGCATGCAGAAAATATCTACGGATATTTAAAGGCTGACTGCTGTGTGAAAATGATACAGACTTACTCCATTCAGAGCTTAATTCTAATCCACCTTGATACAATTAGCATTATACTGAAGCACCATATGACACAGTGGACACAAGAGAATTTTTAGCAGCCAACTCTTTCAATGCAATGAATTGCTTTTAGCTTGTATATAATAACAAGGTATAAAACCAGCTTCTCAGAGATCCCATTGTTTAAGCTGCAGCACAAGGCAAGCCACGAAGGCTTTTCTCCTCTTTCTGTGCTTAGTTCTGATAAAAATTCTTTAGACTAAATGTCTTCATTTTGTAAGATATATGTCTGTAATCCCCATTAGTCTATCTTTCCATAACTGGAAATGAAGCCAAAAACCTGTAGCCTTTGCAAAGAATAAAGCAGAAGAAAACCCTTTTTTAAGTTGAATGAAAATCAAAATGGCTTTCCTAAGTATAACTGAAATATTAGTTTTGAACCCCCTTTATCTCAGCTATAGGCTGTTCGGTTTAATAGCTCTCGTGAATTTAAGCTGATGTGAATAATTAGCCTTTCTTCTAATGGCTAAGGAAGAAAGAAGTTAAAAAGAGAAGAAGAGAGAAACAGAAGACTTTTTGATATGTTTGACATAATCCAGTGCATCGTTCTACAAGTATAATGACTTGATCTAAGAAAGGTAGGTCAGACTTGTACTTTTCCAGTTATCACTGTGGAAGTAAGTTTGTATAAATGTTGTAAGAGTCTGAAAATTTCCATTTATATAGATATCCACTGTCCCCTGGGACCCCTTGAAACATTAACCCTTTATAGATACAACTGTTACTATTATTTTTAGACTGAGTCTAACTTTATACATATTTTGATAGGTACATTGTAATCAAATGTAAACATTTTAAAACTTATTAAGGCTACTTTCTCACTTGCGGTACCCTTTCTGGCAGGCTTTAGTGAATGGGGCCGGTGGCATGGTGGCCGGAAAAGCCTGCTGGAAAAGGCTACTGCAAGTGTGAAAGTAGCCTAAAAAAGCACATTCATTTTATAGACTTTCCCAAAGTCCTCACACACAAGTCTATAGTCTAAAGAACTGTAATGCAGCACCCAGAGAAATCTATGTGACTCTGCTGTACTCATACTCCTTGTGTCTTAGATTTCACATAAAGGGTTATGGAGTAGATATGATATCTTGAAATTCGTTTTGCGTCTTATTCAGTAAATTTAAAAAAAAATTGGATTAGTGGCAGAATTTATTCTACATGAGTTAAAAGTGCGCCAAATGCCTTGAAAATTGGTATATGTCACTAAGAGGTCTGCTAGGACTATTAGGGGTAGATGGAGTTACATGTGTTATGAGGAAAAAACTGGCTTGTTGGGTACAGGTTGTCACAAAATCGACTTGTGACCGACCAAACTAGGCACTGAGCAAAAGGAGTTGTCTTCCATGAAGTCCTTTATTCTCCTCAGATGAACAGTTCACATATATCAGATATACAGGAGCATGCTGAAAGATCCCAATTTTCAGTATCACTGGAAAATCCAGAAGGACAGAATGCGACAGCTGGTTCTCACAACCTCCAACAACTAACTACCACTCCCAGTCTCAAAGACATCCAGGAACACATCTGCCCCTCCCCTGTCTATATTATCACTAGCAGGAGGCTGGGGTTCACCCCCCCCCCCTCTTCCCGCAGAGAGGAATGCTTTGAAGCACTGCCAGACCACTGAGACCCCTGTAAAAGTGTAGTGCTCCCAGTTCCTGAGGGTTACAGAAGTCATCAGCTTATCTCTGGTAAAAGGGAGATGTGAAGACCATCTCTACAACTCTAAATATCTAAAACAACTCAATATATCTAATACAGTGCACACACTGACCATAAAAAAGCACATTGTCCAGATATATACAAGGTTATAGGAACCTGACACAGTCCACTGTGACATAGGTGTCCAAAAGTTATGCCTTAATGGGGGCAGATGCTTGCCCTTGCTTACACAAATGTTAGTTTGTCAGAAGGAACAATGGCTTGTTCTAGACAAGGTAGAGTACACACAAGAAAAAATAGGACAAGGTTAGGAGGTCCCTATAGTAGAGACGGGCTAAACCTTTTGTGCAGGGCGACACCGGTGATGGGGGGATGGATAACTGATTAGGATTCTTAATTCAAGGCACTGTGTAAAATCTAAGGTAGTTAGGCTGCTGGGTCGTACCGTTTAAGCAAACGGTTAGTATTGTGTCAAGGAAAAAAGAGAGAAAAAAGGTGATTTAGAGGGATGGTTGGAACCCCTTTAATGTCCCAAATCCATGGGTCTATAAGCGCCAGACTACCTCCCCAATAAGGGTGCAACTTGATCTCCAGTGGATTGTATAGAATTTTCAGAAATGGATGACCCACTTAAAAGTATAAATAAAAGTAGGGAGTTAACATAGGTAAAGCAATACTTATGATAAAAGGCACTTTCCGTTATTTCCCAAAGGCTGAATGAAGGGAATGGTACTCACTTCACTTGGGGGGCTGTCTTGCAGGTTAAACTCAAGACACCTGAGACAAAAAAAAACCTGGCCAGGATCGCAAGTAGAATCTAAAAGGCTGAAGTCACCACTCGGACGAGGATCTTCTTCAAAACCACTTTATTTACATCAAGGCTCGACGCGTTTCGGGGTATCCATTAACCCCTTCCTCAGAAACAGTTGTTCTAGACAAACCTGTAAAAATTATCCCTTTTATTTAGGAGCAGTAGCAGTACAGTATGGACGTGGAAAGGGTATAATCTAAGTTGGCATGTGGCAGAAATAGTAGAGGGAGCAGTAGCAGCATATCATGGAGCAAACAAGGGATTATATGTGTCTGCAGCTGTGTTGGTGTTCATTTTGACAAAAGGAATATTTTGTACACTGGTAGAGTCAAACTTTTTCCATTTGGGTGTGACGTCACCTGCTGCACTGAAAATTCTCTCTGAGATGACTGGAGTCTGGACAAGACAGTACAGATAGACCAAACTAGGATGGTTCTGGCCACTTTTCCATTCTGCCTGCCTAGAAGTCCATGGGGTCAGGTAACATGGTATGCATCAGAGAAAGACCACAGTCCTGGTAGGACTGAATCTGGTTGTTCAGGTGGTACATCTTAGTTTGCTGATTTGTGTCAGCTGGCAATGCACATGAAAAAAATTGTACCATCACCTTCATGATACTGACCTGGCTGCTGCTGCTGTGACTTCTGCTACTTGTGGTAGTGGGGATGCAAGAAGGTGGTTGACTTGGCAGGGGGTGAAGCGGCCCTTCTAGTCCGACATGCGGGTGGCAAACGTCATCTTGTCAAAAGCTGAGTACACAGTGTATCCTGGTAGTACAGCAATTTGGTCTCCTTTTCACTAACAGGAAAACATTCCCTCATTTTGTTTTGATAGCAAGGGTCTAAAATTCTAGTTATCCAGTAATCATCAGATTGCTTGATGTTAACGATACATCTCTCAGTACGTCAGGAAGCAATTATACAACCTTCCATACTCTCCAGCATGTCTGAGGACCCTGAGGATTGGTCATCATTATCAGTCTTGTGCTCCTCCACCAGCAATTCATCCAGTGGTAGTTCCATGAAGTGGTATCACCAGCTCTTGTGAGAAAATAGAAGCAACCGCCACCTAGTGGAACAAGAGTGTCCTCTTCCCATTCTCCATTGGGCCGCATCCACATGCAGTACAGTGTTCTTGTCATAATCCTCTTCCTCTATAGGACTTTGTCCTTGTGGGTTCCCAACAGCTACAGAGTGGCCAACAAGATGCATAAGTCGTTGTTCTTTTGCCATCCCATGTTGCATCAATGTGAGCATGTGCTCTAATATAAATATTCGGGTGATGACATTTTTGATGCCTCATTTCATCCTACTGACAAATCTGGTGGCCTCCTCTAAGGACCTGAATATGCCTTACCTCATAACAACACATGCTCCCTGCTGAGGTGGTCTGGTGTAGGGCTGAAACGATTACTTAAATTAATCGAGTAACTGGACACAAAAAAATCCTCGCTGTGCCAGCCCGCATTGTGCTGCACTGGATCCTGATGTACACACATCATCAAGACAGTGGAGCATGTGACTATGTCCTGACACTGTGTGACATCAGGTTCCAGTGCAGCGTGTAAAGAAAAGGATGCCCCCTACAGGAAAGGTAAGTATTTTAGTTCACTGGCACTGTGGCCGGGCACTGATGGCTAGGAGGGGGAGTGGGGGGAACTGATGGCAGTGGGAGCAGCTGGTGGCACTGAGGGGAGCTGATGTTACTGGGGGCAAGCTCATGGTACTTGGGGGAGCAACTGATGGCATGGGGGAGCTGGTGGCACTGGGGTAGGAGCTGGTGGCATTGGAGGGGGAACTGATGGCACTGGGGGAGCAACTGATGGCATGGGGGAGCTGGTGGTGTTGGGGGCGGACCTGGTGGCATTGGAGGGGATACTGGTAGCATTGGAAGGGGAATTGGTGTCACTAGGAGGTGCTAATGGCCCTGAGGGTGGGGAGCTGATAGCACTGGGGGGAGCTGATGCCACTGGGGGAGAGCTGACGGCTATGGGTGGAGCTGGTGGCAATGCAATAGGAACTAATGGCATTAGAGGGGGAACTGATGGCCCTTGGGGGAGCGACTGATGGCATGTGGGAGCTGATGGCACTGGGGGATGAACTAATGGCACTGGAGGTGGAACTGATGGCACTGGGGGGGAGCTGATAGCACTGGGGAGAGCTGGTGGCATGGGGGAGTTCATGCTACTGGGAGGAGCTGGGGGCACTTGGGGAGCTGATGGCACTGGAGAGGAGACTGATGGCAAGGGGGCTGATGTTTTTATAGAAAACATTCTTTTAATTCGTTTTTTCTTATTAGAGCACTTGATTAATCATTGGATTAATAGGTAGAATACTTACTAAAATAATCAATAGCTGCAACCCGAGTTTGATGCATGATTAAATAATTCTCCGCTTTACACTGCTCATATAGGCGCTTCAGCATACAGTATACAAGAGGGAATTTCAGCGAATTGGAAGATTTCAGATCAACTGGTGCAATGTCAGACCGTTCTGTTGCTCCAGTAGGGAAGGTGTTATTTCCCTCAAATGCAGTGCAGCCACAATGTTCCTATAATTGTCACTGACCACCTTACCCAGTTGGAGTTGGCGAAGAGTCAGCCAGTGAGTTGTTTGCAGCTTGATGCACTTTTGCAACTATCAGCATTGTGGTTTCTCCTAAACAGGCTGATCAAATGTAACACAGCATGGAAATAATTCACTTTACTAATATGATAGGCACTGGCCTTTCAGGTGAATGGGACCATGGGAGTGTGCATCTTATTTATCCTATTCTGATTGTTGATATAATACACTGCATTATACAGTACCTGTCAGTATTATACTGGCAGATAGTTTATTAGACCCTGCTTCAGGGTTCAATTAGCTTTTGTAGTTGACAAACCTGAAGGCTATTACTAGGCCTCTGGCTGAGATGGCAAGCATTGGCACCCTGTGATTCGATTGTGTTGTTGGGGAGAGGGCTATAGGTTATAGTGGGAGCCCCCTCTGTCTATCAACCACTAAGAAGGTATGCACGTTATTAACCACAGCATCTAAGGGATTAAATAGCCAGGATCAGATATAGAATCTGATCCTGGCCAGCTTGGCTGTATATTACTGCCGGCTCTTCCGGCAGATTATACAGGCTCAGCTACTGAGTCTGTGCCATGGCAGCACCATTTACTGTATGTAAAGTGCTGTGGGTTAAGCACCTTCCCATTGTGCTGTATATGTACAGGACAGTGCTAGAAGCATTTAATTTCTGTGTTTCTAAACATAAAGATGTTTGAAAGCGGTACTCACTGAAGCTAAAATCTGGTACTTTTATTTTTGCAATCAATAAATATAAATGTCAGTGACTGTGCTAACATGGACACCAAAAAGTTGTTGAAAACCTGATGATCTATGTTACCCCACTATTTTCTGAGAATGTTCTTCTCTTTCTCTTCAAGTACAATGTTTAATGGGCATGAGTTGACTGTGGAGTCAAGTGCATGATAGTCAACACTTATGGTTTTATTGTAATTCTTGCAATGCTTTGACCTTGACATTTTTATCATAATTGTTTTTCACAAAGTGCCACATCAAAGCATAGTAAATGTCTTTGAAGAATGGAAATGTTTTCTCTTATAAAGTGTAGCTGATTTTTTTGTAGGTGTTCAACTCCTCAGTAGGCAAAACACATGAATATCCCCACTACTATCTTTTATTGTTATTTTGATACATTGCAACATCGATTTCTCATCTGCTTATATTTCCTTATATAAACACTTGAGTTTGCTGTTTTAAAAAGTGTCAGAAATAAAAAAAGGTGCATTACGCAACTGTCACGATCAGTGTGGGGGGGAAACTCCACACTGAACACAGGAGGGAAGGGGAACAGTAACTGGGCCTGGAAACTAGGGAAGGAACAGGTCACCTCCTAAACAACCCTAATCCGGCCCCTAACTACCTATCAATATGAATAGACCTTGAAGGTAGGAGGATTCATATGCTGTATACCTAGGCCCTTATTTCCCTATATGGTCCTGACAAAAGGAAAGGACCAGAGACAACCCTTTTTTCCCCAGATGGACGAATGGAAGTCTCTGTCTCAGGCCCAGATACAAACAACAGGGAATATAACAAACACAATACAATAAGGACAGACAAGACTTAGCTTATAGTAGAAAACTAGCAACTCCAGAAGCCCCACAGAGTACAACCGACCAGCTAGTTTGAAGGCAGGAAGAAAATATATAAACCACACCTCCAAGAGTGAGAAGCGGCTACTTAAAGGGAAGGTAAATTACCAACAAGCAACACCTGAAGCAAGGGGTATGATATTCACCAAAACACAGACACAATAAGATCCATAAGGAAGATGTCAATTGAACCCACGTGATGCCAGTTTTTCTGATTTCCTGGTACCTGCCACAGGAACTTGGTCCACTTCTTGCTGCTCCTGTTCCAAAGCTGCTCTGGTCTCTGCTGCTCCCTACTTCCTGGTCCTGGCTTGAAACACCTGAAATACCAGGAAAGGCCCAACCAGCTAATCATTGACTAAGACAGGTCACAGCTAAGGCCAGTGATTGGCTCAGTGGGTTTTCATAGCATTTCAGGCGCATTAAGCCAGGATCAGGAAGTGGATAGAAGCAGGGGCCAAAGCATCAGCGGGCTTGGTGGATTTGAGTAATGTTCCTTTTTTATTTTTAACCATTTCAGACTTTTTTTTTATTATCTCCCTGGAAAATCTATTTAATGCCATATGAATCTCACATACGTATTTATCTTTAAATAGACATTTTTTTGTTCACTGATCCACTGTTGACTGTTGATACAGTATATCAGTCTGTGTTCAATATAAGGCTTTCCTTAAGCCTTATTGTTAATAGAACAATATTTCGATATGTTCTATTAATTTCCACATTTCTAAACAAAGAAACAACAATCCCAGATTTTCAATGTTGTTTCAGATGTGTGGACCTCAGTGCCTGATATATGTTAGCTGTATCCTAGTGGATGTCATTCTTTACAAAGATAAAAGGGATGGCACCATGGCTCCCAATTACTTTTGTCACCATTTACTATGGCAATGACCTTAATCTATATGGAGCTAATGGATAGTTTATTCAAATTCTTGACGGCGCAGATAAAATGAAGATAACATATCAGCATGGTTGATTTTATTGATGTACTGTATCTAGTTTACACATGCCTTATTATTTTACATTGAATATGGTTGATGTAGGCAAAATAATCTGATTTTGTTATTGTGTCTAACAAATTGCACATTTGTACAGCCAATGCAAGATCCAGTTGGCAGCCGTATTGGCAGAAGAAGAATTGCTGCTGATTTATGTTAATGTTTGGAGTTAGGTCAGGTTCCTCTCATGTGTGCATGCTTCCAGCACTGAATAATAACGCTGCAGACAGACTCACATTTTAGCACACAGTGAATATTTGACACACTCTCAATTCATGTTCAATAGACCTTATAATTTACATGCTGATTTTGCACTCCAGAAGGTGCATTGCTGGCGCTTTGCAAAGCTGCTTCCACAGCTCATAGCAGAACTTTATAAGGGCATTGTAAATTACAACCATTCACTGTTCATTTCATTAGCAACCCACAAACTGTGTGAAAAACTAAACAAGCACATCTGTACTACATGATTTATTGCTGGTATTACTTGTATTGAAGATGAGCTATTCAGATGTAATATCTATCCAAAGCTTTAAGGATACTTTTTCTGAATTGTAATGGTACTCAAATAGATGTGGTGCTTGATCCACTGGAAAAAAAAGCTTATGGAAGCAAAATCCCTATCACAAATCATATAATGCTGCCAGTCTAACAGCCTTGCCTTATGAGGGAAAATGCTTTTGTCTCCTGAAAAAAGGAATTTGAATATTTTTCGTAAAAAATAGAGTTAAATAGAGTTAACGAGCATAAAAGCTGTTCAGTATGAGATTATTTATAAGGACCTTGGTTTTTTAATAACATGATCACTCAAGTTACGTATCTGATGCTGATGGAAAATGTGTGTACCTTACTAACAACAGTCTTGAGAATGTAGACTTCTGACAAAAATAATGTGAGCACATTTGTTGTAGATGGAGATTCCAGCAGGTAGGAAAGCGAAATGCAAACATAGTAAGTCAAATTCATTCAGTAACATGAAAGGTGGAGCAGAGTATCTGAAAAAAAAAAAGTCTTCACCAGTGGTGTGCCTAGGTTGTTTGGCACCCGGGGCAGGTCCTTTCTCTGCCCCCCCACCCCCACCCTCGCAAATACTTTTAAAAAAATCATACCCCCTTACAGCAGTGTTGCCCTTATTGAAAAACCTTCACAGTAGTTTTGTACAGATGTGTGCCCCCTAAAAGTAGTTATGCCCACATTGTGCCCCCTAACAGTCGTTATACCCACATTATGCCCCCTCTAAGTACTTATCCCTTCATTGTGGCCCCTTCATAGTAGTTATGCTCTCATTGTGCCCCTCTCACAGTAGTTATGCCCTCTTTGTGCCCCCCTCACAGTAATAATCCCCATTGTGCCTCCTTCACAGTAATAATGCCCACTTAATAGTAGTAATGCCCCTTGTCCCCCTTAACAGTAATAATACCCATCGTGCCCGCTTCACAGTAATAATGCCCCTTAATAGTAGTAATGCCCATTGTCCCCCTTAACAGTAATAATACCCATTGTGCCCCCTTAAAGTAATAATACCCATTGTTCCCCCTTAAAGCAATAATGCCCATTGTGCCCCTTCACAATAATAATGCCCATTGTTCCCCCTTGACAGTAATAATGCCCTCTGTGTCCCCTCTATAGTAAAAATCCCCATTGTGCCCCTTAATAGTAGTAATGCCCTCTGTGCTAGTAATGCCCATTGTGCCCCTTCACAGTAATAATGCCCTCTATGCCCCCTTCATAGTAGTAATGCCCTCTGTGCACCATTCAGAATAGTAATGCCCTCTGTACACTCCATAGTAGAAATGCCCAATGTGTCCTCTTCACATTAGCAATGCCCTCTGTGCCCCCTCCAGAGTAGAAATACCCATTGTGCACCCTCCAAAGTAGAAATACCCATTGTTCCCCATTCACATTAGCAATGCCCATTGTGCCCCCTCCAGAGAAAAAATGCCCATTGTGCTCCCTCCAGAGTAGAAATGCCCATTGCGCCCCCCTTTACATTAGCAATGCCCATTGTGCCCCCTCCAGAGTAGAAATGCCCATTGTGCCCCTTCACATTAGCAATGCTCATTGTGTCCCCTTCACATTAGCTATGCCCTCTGTGCCCCCTCCAGAGTAGAAATGCCCATTGTGCCCCCTCCATAGTAGAAATGCCCATTGTGCCCCTTCACTTTAGCAATGCCCATTGTGCCCCCTCCAGAGAAGAAATACCCATTGTGCCCCCTCCAGAGAAGAAATGCCCATTGTGCCCCCTCCAGAGTAGAAATGCCCATTGTGTCCCCTTCATATTAGCAATGCCCTCTGTGGAGGGGACACAATGGGCATTTCTACTCTGGGGGGGGCACAGAGGGCATAGCTAATGTGAAGGGGACACAATGAGCATTGCTAATGTGAAGGGGCACAATGGGTATTTCTACTCTGGAGGGGGCACAATGGGCATTGCTAATGTGAATGGGCATTGCTAATGGCTGAAAAAAAGTAACAAACATTTGGAAAAGCTAATGATTTCTTATTTCAACACAGCATACACATTCTACTTTCCAGAGCAGCTCACTACTAGGATAGGTTCTTTCTGGAATTGGAGTGTATCTTTTGTACCAGCCTCCTAATGATATGACACTCTCATACTATCTAATATTACGGACACCCATCCTAAAAATGTTTGCATTTATAGCTGTTTTTAAGTAAACTGATTTTTTACAACCTAAAAACAAACCCGAGAAAAAAAAAATATTTAGTTTACCCTAAAAAAGAAAATGTGCATGTAAAGGCTGGTGCTGCTAGCATTTTTAGCTATCAATATGCTAATTCAATAGGGTATAGCAAACAAGCTATATGTCATGTCAGCAGTGTATTCCAAAAATATTGTTTTACTTATTTTCTTTCTATCTTTTTCAATAAACTATGTAATAAATGCAAATAAAACAGATCAGACAGAAGGATTATGTGTACTTTCCATTGGAAGTATATAGCCTCTGCAGCATTAAAAAGCATAAAGCAAAGATTTTCAACAAAAGTTTTAATATTTGCAAAATGGCTATCTGCAAGAACGAAGTCCCTTATTTATTCAAGTCTCCATTTTGATTTTATAAAATAGCTGCGGTCATATGACCTATGGAGGCACTCCTATGTTCCCTGTGGGTGAAGAAGTCAATCTGTGCTTTGTTCCTTTTATTACATTATCTTTATGTTCTTCACCATTGTTCACTCTTTCCTAAATAAATCTGTTGATCAGTTAACTCCTTCCTCGGGTGAGTTTGTACTGAGCTGGTCAGTGGTTTCCCAAGTCGGCTCCTGGCAGAACAGGAAGACCTACCTGCTATACTATTGAGCTCCAAGGTAGATTTGGGCGGAGGTCATAGTGAGGTGAGAAGCACCTGCCTATTAAGGGCTGCCCAAAGGGGTATTACAGAAATAGACATTAAAGCCATGAAGGTGCTAATGTTCAGAGGTCATAAACCATCTGGAGATAGGTAATAGAAAGACAGTAGGTATAGTAGGTTGGCTGTTGCTGGCCAAGCTGTGGTATCATCAATTAAAAGGGTTGTCTCACTTTAGCAAGGTGCATTTATCATGTAGAGAAAGTTAACACAATGTACTTACTAATGTATTGTGATTGTCCATATTGCCTCCTTTGCTGGCTTGATTCATTTTTTTATCCCATTATACACTGCTCATTTCCAGGAGTTACAGCCACTGTTGCAATCCATCAGTGGTGGCTGTGCTTGCACCGTATATGAAAAAGTGCTGGCCTCTCTGGTGATTGGGAATGTGGGAGCACGCAAAGGCAGGCATGAGCAGAAGCTCCTGTCCCATAACCCCTGGAAAAGAGCAATGTATAATGAGATGGAAAAATTAGTTTAACCCCTTAAGGATCGGGCTCATTTTCACCTTAGGACCAGGCCATTTTTTGAAAATCTGACCAGTGTCACTTTATGTGGTGATAACTTTAAAACGCTTTTTCTTATCCAGGCCATTCTGAGATTGTTTTTTCGTCACATATTGTACTTCATGACACTGGTAAAATTAAGTCGAAAAATTTCATTTTTATTTATAAAAAAATATCAAATTTACCAAAAATTTTGAAAAATTAGCAATTTTCCAAGTTTCAATTTCTCTACTTCTATAATACATAGTAATACCGCCCAAAAAAGTTATTGATTTACATTCCCCATATGTCTACTTCATGTATCGATCATTTTGGGAATGCCATTTTATTTTTTGGGGACGTTACAAGGCTTAGAAGTTTAGAAGCAAATCTTGAAATTTTTCAGAAATTTTCAAAAACCCACTTTTTAGGGACCAGTTCAGGTCTGAAGTCACTTTGTGAGGCTTACATAATAAAAACCATCCAAAAATGACCCCATTCTAGAAACTACACCCCTCAAGGTATTCAAAACTGATTTTACAAACGTCATTAACCCTTTAGGTTTTCCACAAGAGTTAATGGCAAATGGAGATAACATTTCAGAATTTCGATTTTTTGGAAAATTTTCCGTTTGAATCCATTTTTTCCAGTAACAAAGCAAGGGTTAACAGCCAAACAAAACTCAATATTTATTGCCCCGATTCTGTAGTTTTCAGAAACACCCCATGTGCCGGCAGGGCACAGAAGTAAGGGAACGCCATATGGTTTTTGGAAGGCGGATTTTGCTGGTCTGGATTTTTGCTTTGTTACTGGAAAAATGGATTAAAATGGATAATTTGCAAAAAAATAGCTGTTTTGGGACAGTTTTGTATTTTTTGTTATTTACATCGTTGAACTGACAGGTTAGATTGTGTGCTATTTCTATAGAGCAGGTTGTTACGGACGCGACAATACCAAATATGTCTACTTTTTGGGGTTTTTTGTTTCAGTTTTACATAATAAAGCATTTTTGAAAAAAATGATTTTTTAGTGTCTCCACATTCTGAAAGCCATAGTTTTTTTTTTTTTTTTTTGACAATTGTCCTATGTAGGGGCTCATTTTTTGCGGGATGAGATGGCGGTTTGAATGGTACTATCTTGGGGTGCATATGACTTTTTGATCACTTGCTATTACACTTTTTGTGATGTAAGGTGACAAAAAAATGACTTTTTTACAACGTTTTTATTTTTTATGTTTACGGCGTTCACCTGAGGGGTTAGGTCATGTTATATTTTTATAGAGCAGGTCGTTACGAACGCGACGATACCCAATATGTATACATTTTTTATTTATTTTGGTTTTACACAATAATATCCTTTTTGAAACAAAAAAAAAATATGTTTTAGTGTCTCCATAGTCTGAGAGCCATATTTTTTTCATTTTTTAGGCGATTGTCTCAGGTTGGGTATAATTTTTGCGGGATGAGGTGGCGGTTAGATTGACACTATTTGGGGGGTCATATGACTTTTTGATCGCTTGCTATTACACTTTTTGTGATGTAAGGTGACAAAAAAATGGCTTTTTGACAAAGTTTTTTTTTTTTTTTTTTTTACAGTGTTTACTTGAAGGGTTAGGTCATGTGATATTTTTATAGAGCAGATTCTTACGGACGTGGAGATACCCAATATGTCTACTTTTTTTAATTTTTTTACATTTAACACTGAAAAGCATTTTTGAAACAAAAAATCATGTTTTAGTCTGAGAGGCATAGTTTTTTTATTTTTTGGGCAATTGTTTTATGAAGGGGCTCATTTTTGCGGGATGAGATGGCGGTTAGATTGGTACTATTTTGGGAGGCATACGCCTTTTTGATCGCTTTGTATTACACTTTTAGTGATGTAAGGTGCCAAAAATGGCTTATTTACACCATTTTTTTTTTTTTATGGCGTTCACGTGAGGGGTTCAGTCATGTGATATTGTTATAGAGCTGTTTTTTACGGACGCGCGATACCTAATATGTGTAGTGTATTTTATTTTTTTACTTTTTATTCAGTGATTTGTGTTTTTTTGTTTTTTTTACTTTTTTTCACTTTTTACATTTTTTTGGACCCAGACCCACTTGGTTCTTGTAGATCCAGTGGATCTGGTGTCTATATAATACAGTACAGTACACTATATAGTGTACTGCACTGTATTTTTACTTTTCACAGCCTGGTCAGACTTCTGCCTTTAGCAGAAGTCTGACCAGAGTTACTATACCATGGCAAGCAGGACGCTTCTGAAAGCGTCCTGCTACCATGGTAACCATCACCCACTGCCATTAGAGAGCAGTGGGTGATGGATAGGGAGGGAGGGGAGCTCCCTCCCTCTGCGATCCCATCCTGGGGGGGGGGCTGCATAGGCACAGCAGCCCCCCGATGGGAGAGGGAGGGAGCTCCCTCCCTGTTAACACCTTCCATACCGCGGTCTGTCCGGACCGCGGTAAGGAAGGGGTTAAACGGCTGGCATCTGCAGCACAGATGCCAACCGTTTTTCTATCAGAGTGCCAGCAATGTGCAATGTCACATGACCCCCCTCGGCATTAGAACATGGTTCCTGCTGATCTACATCAGCAGGAACCATGTTGCTACTGCGCCCACATCGGGTGCAGTAGCAGTTTAAACACAGGGCGTACATGTACGCCCTTGGTCCTTAAGTACCAGGACGCAAGGGCGTACATGTACGCCCTTCGTCCTTAAGGGGTTAAAGGGGTTTTACGAGACTTTAATACTAATGACCTATCCTCCAGATAGGTCATCAGTATCTGATCAGTGGGGGGCAATGGCCCTCACAGTTGCACTGCATCCTTCTTGGTGCTTTTACAGAAGTGAATGGGGCTCAGCAAGATACCAAGCACAACTGCTATCAAATCTATGGCGCTGTGCTTGGTAAGCTGCGAGAATTGCATTGCTCACAAAAGCGCCAGTGTCTTCTCAGGCAGCTGATCGGCATGGGTCCCAGGTGTCAGACCCCCACTGATCAGATACTGATAACCTATCCAGAGGATAGTTCATCAGTATTAAAGTCCCGCAAAACCCTTTTAAGGCTATTTTAACATGTGGGGTAATGTATAAATAGTATCTTCAGAAAAATGCTTTAAAGCTTAGCCTACTTTAAATGTTTAGCCTACTGAAGAAGACCGAGGGACCGTTTTGTGACACCCTGAGTGTCAAATTTTTCAATTTATATTCTAATTTTCTGAGATACTAACTTTTGAGTTTTCATTAGCTGTAAGCCATAATCATCAACATTAAAAGATACAAATATATGAGTTTTACTTTTTGAATTTAATTAATAAAATAAAATAACTTTTTGATTATATTCTAATTTATTGAGATGCACCTGTATGCTGCAAATTGTTCTCTTGAAAAGTGAGAACACAAGATCATTTGTGATTGCTTAGAACTTAGCTATCAGTAAATCACTAGTTTACTAGACAGAGAGAAATAGATAGATAGATAGATAGATAGATAGATAGACATTTATAAAATAGATTTCACTTTTAAGTATGCTCACCAGCATGTCTGAGGATCCGTTTAAAGGAAACCTGTCATCAACTTAGTGCTGCCCATACTAACGGCAGAATAAAGTAGAGACAGGTGAGTTGATTTCAGTGGTCTCTCATTTAAAAGTTAGTGGTTGCCAAGAACCAACATCACAATCTTTGCAGACTGGTCCTGGAAAAGAGTCACGGCCACCTGAGAAGAGTTATGGTTATTCAGGAATTCCAGCTCTCCCTGCCCACCTGCTGATGACAGGCTTCTACCTAATTTTCTCCTTTTCTCTCTAGGAGAGAACTGCCAATCATCAGCAGATGGGTGAGATGCAGAAGATTATGAATAACCATGACTCTTCTCAAGTAGATTTGACTCTTTCCAAGGCCTGGGCTACAATGATTATATGATGCTGGTTCTCGGCAACCACTTACTTTTAGCTCATGAATGACCTCAGTGAGGTCAGCAGAAAGTTGATGACAGGTTCCCTTTAAAGTGCCAAGTTGAAGTCTTACAGAAAGAAAGCCTTATAAGACTGTAGAGCACATGGTGGAACATAAGCATTGGATCTAGGTTATTTTAGAGGTTATGTTTTCTAATGATCTGTTTTCACATTTGTCCTACATTTCATTCTTTAATGCTGTGGGCCACAGACTTGGTGAAAATTAAATGTTTGGTGAGAAATAAAAAACAGAGCTATAAGCAGCATTTACCTTAAATCTATTGCACCGTTGATTTCAATACTGATGGCAAAACCAAAAAAAGCAAGGCTGTCGTGAGCACAAGTACTTGTCGTGAACTTTCCTTTTGTTGGACATCTCTATTCTAGCAATGCTGGTAGGGTTGGTGGCATGTATAAAAGTTGCATTGCAAGTTGAGCTTTGGGGCCTATTCAACTATAGTACACAGTTCTTCCATTGCTGTAATGACTCTGTTGCATTGTCAATCTCAGAAGTTGATGCTAAGTAAATGTTAAAAAATATATTCCAACAGAAGAAGATAGACGATCTTATGCTCACCTCACTGATTCCTCGACACTGCCATTCCACCAGTGCACAAGTCCTGCTGCACTCCACTGCCTGCTACTATGGATACAGCAGGAAATGGCGGGGAAGGACTACCTATAGTAGTGATTATGTATATATTTTCACCTCCTCCCCCTGATATCTTTGGACATGTTATATATCTTTTTTGGTATATTGAAAGCAGTGGTCAGTGACTTGGTATGGCAATTGTGGTTATTGTTGCCCTTTTCTGACGTTTATCCCATTTTTATGTTTTTGATCATATATTTTTGATCTTCTATCTAATAAATTCAATATATTTTGTGATATTTCATGCATGAAATATGCATGGTGTCTTTTTTGTTCCTTAGTGGAACATATCTGTAGGTTTACTATTTCCCCTATAGTTTATGTAAAGGGTACAATTGACCAACCACTTCACCACTAGAGGAAGTAATGAAGGACTATAATAAAAAAAAGGAACAAATATATATTCATATAAAGTGTATAGAAAATAGGAATGTAAACATGTACATTGTACAATATCCCTGGATGTACAAACGATAACTTATAGCAATGACACGTGTCCCGACTAGTGTGGAGCAAACCCGAACTGTAAAGTTCGGGTTCGTACCGGAATTTAGGGTTTTTGGTACCCGAACCCGAACATTTCCGTAAAAGTTCAGGTTCGAGTTCATTTGTCAGCCGTTTAATAAAGCTTGTTGAATGGCTGCAGGGCAGCCAATCAACAAGCATTTAAGATATCTGCCCTTAGAAGCCATTACAGCCATGCCTACTAATGGCTGGAGTCACGTAGCGCCGCAAGTCACGTCAGCTCTTACTAGTGTAGGGATAGGATGCTTCTGCTGTGGGGGAGAGATTAGGAAAGAATCTGATATCAGAGCTTAGTGTTAAGTCTGCGATCTACAGCGATTCTTTTGTGTAGGTGCAATGCAACATTTTTGTACCCTGCCCTGAGCCCAGTGACACCGAAAAATACGTTTTAATCCGTCTGTTAGTTAGGTGGGCGTCGGCGGCTATTTTGTGCAAGTGACAATATTGCCAGGGACAATAATTTAATCCTGTTCTTCTAGTTCAGTGGGCGATATATACCCATTTTTTAAGTGCACCTGCATTGCATATGTGCCATGGGAAGGGAAAATAATATAGGTAATCCGTCTGTGAGTTCAGGGACCCAGGGGGTGACATATTCATTTTTTTTTCCTGTAAAGTACCCCTGTGCTGCATATGTGACAGAGTAATAAATTCAGTAAATCTATCTGTTAGATTCTGGGGGGACAAATTAAATTTTTTTTGCCATAAAGTACATTTGTGGCCTGCACTGCATTTCTGAGAGTGGAATATAAACAGTAAATACAACTGGGACATTGTTGGGGGGAAAAAATAACTTATTTTTTGCTATAAAGTACATGTGTAGCCTGCACTGCATTTCTGAGAGTGAAATATAACCAGTAAATACAACTAGGACATTGTCGGTGAAAAAAATCACTTATTTTTTTTGCCATAAAGTACATTTGCGTCCTGCATTGTATTTCTGAGTGTGAAATATAACCAGTAAATACAACTGTGACATTGTGGGAGTAAAATATAAACAGTAAATACAACTGTGACACTGTGGGTGAAAAAAATCACTTATTGTTTGGCATAACTTACATTTGCAGCCTGCACTGCATTTCTGAGAGTGAAATTTAATCAGTAAATCCAGCTCTTAGATTGTGGGTGGACATTTCCACAGTTATCAGACCAGTTATTCACAAGTGGCTTGGAAGGTGTGTTCCTGCTGCACTGCATACCTGAAAGGGAAATATATTCTGTAAATTTGGCGGCATTTACATTGTTGGGTGATCTGTACCCCTTTTTTCTTTCACACTACCCCTGCCCTGCATACCTGACTCGGAAATATATTCTGTAAATCCGGCGGCGTTTACATTGTTGGGTGATCTGTACCCTTTGTTCTTTCACACTACCCCTGCCATGCCTTCCTGACTGGGAAATATATTCTGTAAATTTGGCTGTGTTTACATTGTTGGGTGCTGTAGTTATATGCTGTAAAATCTCCATGATGTCTCCATGATAAATCTACAGCATGGAGCCCTGTGTGGCTTCTACACACTTTCAAAATAATCCTACAGCGGGGTGAATAGATGCTGGATGACGGGGACGCTCCATGACCCCTTTTTTCTTTCAAACTACCCCTGCACTGCATACCTGACTAGGAAATATATTCTGTAAATTTGGCAGCGTTTACATTGTTGGGTGATCTGTACCCCTTTTTTCTTTCATACTACCCCTGCACTGCATACCTGACTGGCAAATATATTATGCACGCTGGTAGACGCGCTGATGATGGCATTCCCACCTAACACCGGGGCCTCAGTGGAAACACAAGGCGAAGGCAAAGGAGGAGGAAGAAGTCACCAACGCAGCTGGGGCACCGCCAGCACCTCAGAAGGCAGAGTTAGCATGGCCGAAATGTGGAAAAGCTTTGTTAGCATGCCACAAGAACAAGCACCACCAGCTGATATGGAATGTCTTAGCAGGAGGCAGCATTTCAGCAACATGGTGGAACAGTATGTGTACACATGCCTACACGTACTGACTGATGGGTCTGCGCCATTCAACTTCTGGGTCTCCAAATTGGACACATGGCCTGAGCTTGCCCTTTACGCCTTGGAGGTGCTGGCCTGCCCTGCAGCCAGTGTATTGTCTGAAAGTGTGTTTAGCCAATGTGGACAAGCTCACATTCATTAAAATGAACCAGGCATGGATCCCACAGGATTTGTTCGTACCTTGTGCAGAATAGACATGTATACCAACAGCCTCATCCAGCCTTTGTTATACTCCAGCACACTTTCTCTTTGTTTTCTTTTCTATATTTCCCAATGTTTTGGGGTCTACCCAAATTTTAAAAATAAAAATAAAAGTTAAAAACAAAAAACAGTGTTGTTGGCGACTACCTCCTCCACCACCGCTTCCACCTACACCGCCACGTCCACTGCCTCCTCAACCTCCTACTACATATGGACCTCCTCCTCCTTGGTGAACCCGAACTTCCTGGTGTTTGCTCAACTCTAGTCCCGACCTGTTTCCCTGCACCCTCTGCGGTGTCATTCTTCAGCGGAATGTTGGGGGGGGGGGGGAGTTTGAGAGTTGGGTGAATATTCCGTGTCTGCACTTTCTCTCCTGACATATCAGGTATTTTGCTACTATTAAATGTTATATTTTCAGGGTATTATTCCCCCTTCTTCCCCCTGAAGAACGGCGCCCTAGATGGAGCAGGGAAACGCGTCAGGTTATGTGTCGGTGCTAGAAGATACCGTTTGTACATTCAGGGATATTGTACATGTTTACATTCCTATTCATCTTTATATGAATAAAATATATATATATATATATATATATATATATATATACACTCACCTAAAGAATTATTAGGAACACCTGTTCTATTTCTCATTAATGCAATTATCTAGTCAACCAATCACATGGCAGTTGCTTCAATGCATTTAGGGGTGTGATCCTGGTCAAGACAATCTCCTGAACTCCAAACTGAATGTCAGAATGGGAAAGAAAGGTGATTTAAGCAATTTTGACATGGCATAGTTGTGGGTGCCAGACGGGCCGGTCTGAGTATTTCACAATCTGCTCAGTTACTGGGATTTTCACACACAACCATTTCTAGGGTTTACAAAAAATGGTGTGAAAAGGGAAAAACATCCAGTATGCGGCAGTCCTGTGGGCGAAAATGCCTTGTTGATGGAAGAGGTCAGAGGAGAATGGGCCGACTTATTCAAGCTGATAGAAGAGCAACATTGACTGAAATAACCACTCGTTACAACCGAGGTATGCAGCAAAGCATTTGTGAAGCCACAACACGCACAACCTTGAGGCGGATGGGCTACAACAGCAGATGACCCCATCGGGTACCACTTATCTCCACTACAAATAGGAAAAAGAGGCTACAATTTGCACGAGCTCACCAAAATTGGACTGTTGAAGACTGGAAAAATGTTGCATGGTCTGATGAGTCTCGATTTCTGTTGAGACATTCAAATGGTAGAGTCCAAATTGGGCGTAAACAGAATGAGAACATGTATCCATCATGCCTTGTTACCACTGTGCAGGCTGGTGGTGGTGGTGTAATGGTGTGGGGGATGTTTTCTGGGCACACTTTAGGCCTCTTAGTAACAATTGGGCATCGTTTAAATGCCACGGGCTACCTGAGCATTGTTTCTGACCATGTCCATCCCTTCATGACCACCATGTACCCATCCTCTAAAGGCTACTTCCAGCAGGATAATGCACCATGTCACAAAGCTTGAATAATTTCAAATTGGTTTCTTGAACATGACAATGAGTTCACTGTACTAAAATGGCCCTCACAGTCACCAGATCTCAACCCAATAGAGCATCTTTGGGATGTGGTGGATTGGGAGCTTCGTGCCCTGGATGTGCATCCCTCAAATCTCCATCAACTGCAAGATGCTATCCTATAAATATGGGCCAACGTTTCTAAATAATGCTATCAGCACCTTGTGGAATCAATGCCACGTACAATTAAGGCAGTTCTGAAGGCAAAAGGGGGTCCAACACCGTATTAGTATGGTGTTCCTAATAATTCTTTAGGTGAGTGTATATTCCTTTTTGTTTTTTTGCAATCATCATAAGAACTATTGACATATTACAGTAAAAACTGTGGTGATATCTATCCCTTGTCAGGGCCTCCCAGAGATCTATAGGAGGTTCCTGACATGGAATTTCCCCTGTTGGGGTGGCTAGTCCATTTTTAGGAAGGACCAATAGACTATAGGGGCAGCGTTGAAGGGGTAATCCGGGCTTTTGATATTGATGACTTATCCTCAGGATAGGTTATCAATAGCAGATTGGCAGGGGTCCGACACCCGTCACCCCCGGTGACTACCTGTATGAGTAAATGGCATGCGCAGTGTGTATATGCCGTCTCCCGTCTCTGTTCCTGCTCACTGCTGCTTTGCCATAGACATAGCAGCAGCAGGAAGAGAGATGGGAGACGGCACATGCATACTGCATGTGCTGTCTCCTTATGCGGCAGATCGTGCCGGACTCCTGCCGATCTGATATTAATGACCTATGCTGAGGATAGGTCATCAATATTAAAACCCGGAAAACTCCTTCAAGGGCAAGATTTTTCCTTTCCTATCGATTGGATACCCAACATCTTGGCTTTCCTGCTGTCTTTTAACTCACTAGATTGGGTTATTTTTTAACTATAAACAATAAAGGTTATGTCCTAGACTGGTGAAGATTCTCTCTGACTAATTTAGACTGTAGTGACGCCAGCTGTTTGAGATTTTTTTTGATGATCCTATACATCAGATCTTTGATTTTTTGAAATCACAAAACCACGGGGGCGTGGCTTGGCAGGCGAAAAAGGTGGCAGCCTGAACCAAAAGCTCTCCCATTAAGCGATGAGATAAGCCCTCTTCCCAGCCATACCTACACCTTCTGAGGTCCAAGATCTGCCTTTGTCACCCTGCAGTATGTGGAAGGCAAAAAGACTGGCTCCTAGAAGTGACCCGGACCTCCAGCAATACTTTGAGATAGAGAGAGTAAAAAATGGCAGCGCCATGAGCGTTCACGACAGCCTGCCAGCGCCCTCTCCTCTACAACCTCCTTCCCCTCCAGAGCACATTGCAGTGTCAGTGGTAGTGAGCTCAGCAGCTGCCTCATCCCCGCTACATGAGGAACCATCTCTGCCTCCTAGCCCGGAGGAGAAGTGTGTTGTGGGCTTTTCACAGAAAAGTGCCGCAGACTCCCCGCTATTACACAGGACTGCTCTTCACCTCAGTTTCCTTACTGCCACCTCAGAGCTCCCTCATGCATGGTGGACGAAGTAGAACAACTGAAGTCCAAAATTTCTGATATTGAAGACCGTACACATTGCAATAATATAGGCTCATGGGCCCTGGTGCAAGAGTTCAATTTGCACCCCCCCCCCCCCTCCCCGTTTTGCCATTCCGTTCTCATGCTCTGTTATAGGAGCAGGAGAAAGGAATGGACGCATTCGGCACATAACTGAACCGAACAGAGCCTAAGGATCCCATACACTATAATAGCGTTCGCTAGGTGTCCGCTCCGAAGATGATTTTGGAGCGGAGACAAAAGTTGTGCATGCAGGACTTTTGACTCCGCTCCAAAATCATCTTCGGAGCGGACACCTAACGGATGCCATTATAGTCTATGGGATCCTTAGGCTCTGTTTGGCTCAGTTATGTCCTGAATGCGTCCTTTCCGCTCTCCTGCTCCTATAACGGAGCAGGAGAACGAAAAGGCCAAACACTAATGTGAACTTAGCCGATTGGTGTCTAGTGACATGGAGGGGGAATGGGGAGAAATGTGACATGGAGGGGGGTCATGTGACATGGAGGGGGGCAAAATGTGACATAGGGGGGTCATGTGACATGGGGGGGAGAAATGTGACATGGAGAGGGGAGAAATGTGACATGGAGGGGGGAGAAATGTGACATGGAGGGGGGAGAAATGTGACATGGAGAAGGTAGAAAAATGACATGGAGGGGGGAGAAATGTGACATGGGGGGGGGGAAATGTCACATGGTGGGGGAAATGTCACATTTCTCCCCTATGTAACCCCCCCCCCCATATTTCACATTTCCCCCCTCTATTTATATTATGTAATAACATTATGCTCACCTGGTCCTAGTCCAGTCTGCAGCAGCTCCTCTTCTCCTCTGTGTGGCACTGGTCCGGGTATCTTCTCTCTGGCCTCCCAACAAGTTGTTTGAGGTCTTGAGGACCTTTCCCACTCAGCCAATCAGTGGCCACAGTAATGTCATGTGTCAGGCCAGTGATTGGCTCAGCAGGAAATCACTGGAATGACATGTGACACAGTACACCTGCAGCCACTGATTGGCTGAGTGGAAAAGGTCCTCAAGACCTCAAATAACTTGTCGGGTTGCCAGAGAGGGCGGCAGGCGGTGCGCAAGTGAAAATAAAGTTAAATAGGGCTTTGGACTGTCTCTCCTGGAGGGGGCCCCGTGGGCCCCCCTGACAGGGGCCCGGTCACAATTGCGACCTCTGCGACCCCTATAGCTACGCCACTGTATATGGGGTATTCTGGAATCAGTGTCCCCTTCAGGACTGACCGAGTATATACAACAGCTATTTACAACCCTGATCCCAGAATTGTCTGCACATGACTTGGTAATTAACCAAGTACACAGAGTCCCATGGCCTAAGCATTTAGCGGAAACTATTTCTAGAGACACCTTGGCTAGAATACATTTTTTCCATGTGAAGGAAGCAATTATGCTGAGTGCTTGCAAACTCAAGACACTACCAGAACCATACCAAACGATGAAGCTTTTTGCTGACCTTTCATCGGTCACATTCTGTCAACAGAAAACCTTAACCCCAATTACTTTTGCTCTGCGTGCTTATGCCTATTCTTGTCCACAAAACAGTGTGGGACTATGGAACAGTCATCAGACATACGGATGCAGAGAGCACAAGGTGTGCAGTCCGCATTTTTTGCAGACCCATTAAAATGAATGGGTCAGCATTCTATCCGCAAAATAAAAGGAATGGACACGGAAACAAGATACATTCGTGTCCATGAGCCATAATTGAGAAAATATTATTTAGTGGATATTTTTGCTTTTTTCTTAAAATTTTATGTCTATTATATATTATGTTTGCAATTTTCAAACAGAGCAACAGATCAAGCAGTGTTTTATACCAACAGCTGATGGCGCAGGCTTAATTTTTCATCCTTTGCCATCACAATGCTGCACATATATATAGCAGAGCCGGAAGGAAAAAAAAAAATATATATATATATATATATATATATATATATCCAGCCCATTTTTAAAATAGGGTATTTCTAATAGGGCAATGAGAGGCAGAACTTGAAGCATACATGGGTGGGGTGGGTTATATATCTATGGGGGTGCTGGGTCTATGAGGGAAGTGTTGTATGTCTATGGCAGAGATGCTGTGTGTCTTGCACTTATAGTAAGCTATTACTACTAGTGCAAGCCACGCAGACTTCCCCATATTCCTCCCTCCACATTGCAGGGCAGTCACTTACACAGATGCCGACTGCTGCACTTTCGTCTGCTGGTTGAATCTGTCCATGTTCTCCGGTCACTAGGATTTAGGACCTCTGCCGCAGGCTGCACGGAAGATGGATGGGCTGAGGGCTCTTACATTATTCTCATTCTAAAGGCGCTGGACTGTAACACCTCATGCCGGCAGAACACAGAGCAGAGGTCAGGTGTCAGCTAACCAATAAGTAGCGCAGGCGGCACAGCATCTCCATGATTATTGGCCAGCTGTACTTGACTTGTTCTGACAGACAGGGGCCAATGCCATTCATCAGCAGAGGCAAGGAAGAGGGGAGGAATCAGGAGGAGGACACAGGACTGGGGCCGGTATTTATATCTCTGCTGTTACTGGTATGCCCGGTGAATTCAGGTCGGAAAGGGGGCAGAGCCATGCAGCCTGGCCAGGCCCCCATAGACAGTGCTTAGTCTGCCTATATTGACGGTACGCCACTGCAACCTGCAATCCATCAGTGGTGGTCATGCATGCACACTATAGGAAAAAGCGTCAGTCTCTCTGATGGCCGAGACCATGGGAGCGCACATAGGCTAGTGCAGAGTGATGGATTGCAGGGTGGTCGTAACTATGGAAACGAGCAGTGTAAATGTGATGGAAAAATTAATCCAGCCACCAAAGGAAGCAATATGGACAATCATAATACATTAGTAAGTGCCTTGTATTAACTTTACATGATAAATGCCACTTGCTAAAGTGAGACAACCCTTTTAAGTTTTCATTCTGATTATGTTTGTGCCATCTTGTCATATAATGCCCTTTGGGAGTTACATCTTTATTTTAGTGCTCCATTTTACCTCACTTAATGTAAAGGGACTCGATTGCCCATAAAAATCCAGAAGTGTAATGATTGCTATTAGGAACACTTGCGGCCTTTACCTTATTATCGCAAATCGTGGATGTACAGGGTCGTTTTTTGGTCCTGTTGTGTTCTCTAAAAAATGTAATTTACAACAAACTTTAGGCTCCCAATACAATTGGGAGATGCCTTTTTTACATAGGCTTATAGACCTCTTTTTATTTGATAGGACTCTACTGTACAATAGCCGGAGCACGGACGTTGGTTTAATCAAGTGGTCAGATCACGCTGCTATCAATATGGAGGAATAACACATTTCTCTTGAATCATTCTGTATATGGTAAGGAGATAGAAGTAGCTACTAAGGAATATTTTCAATTCAATACAGACAGTGTTGCTAGTGTATATACAGAATGGATGGCATATAAGGTATATATCAGAAGGGTATTAATTAAGTTGGGACACGGGGAGAGCATAAAATATCCACACTATTGGCGGAAATTCAACAACTGGAATTGACCAATAAAGTGAATCCCTCGCAACAACTCTTGCAGAAACTCTCATCTCTCAATTGTGCTCCCTTTTGCTTTATAACTATGAGAAGGCCCTTTAAAGAGCCAAATATTATTCTCAAAATAACAAGGCGGGCAAATTGCTAGCTCGTAGGCTTAAGACGCAACATGCTCGGTCACGCATTGCGTACTAAAGGAGGACCTTTCACCTGTCCAAAGTTTGTTAGTGAAAGGTATGTACATGCAGAGCGGCACCCAGGGATGTCCCTGCACTTACTTGGATATGAGCTGAGCGCTGCTATTGGCCATTGCTCCAGCCTGGGAGAAGGAGACGCCCAGGGCAAAAAAGGATGTCTCCGCCCAAGGCAAAATTATCAGCAGCACGTGCGCCGGTACCGGGGGCTACAGCGGGCGAACAGAGCGGCACCCAGGGATACAAGTAAGTGCAGGGACATCCCTGGGTGCCGCTTTGCATGTACATACCTTTCACTAACAAACTTTGGACAGGTGAAAAGTCCTCTTTAAAACACCCGACTACTGGAGTTAAAATCCTTGACCCTAGAGAGATAGCTAGCCAATTTAAAAAATATTACAATAATCTTTATAACTTACACTCACAGCTCTCCACCTCAGATTATTTCCATAATTGCGTGCGAGAATTTTTGGATAAAGCCAATTTCCCCACTCTGAACCTATAACAGCTACAGATGTATCATTAAGAGGCCATTGGCTGAAAAATCGCTGGGTCCAGACGGCTTGTCTGTGGAGTTTTATAAACATTTTGGATCCCTGCTACCACCCTGCCCTGTGTTTCAGCTTGCTATGTCTGACTTGCACTTCCCGCCAGAAATATTAACTGCTTTAATAGATACTATTACCAAACCGGAAAAAGCAGCAGATATTCTCCCAAATTTTTGCCACATCTATATCTTTTATAAGATAAATGAGATTCTTCCACTGCACCTTCCACCAGACAAGCTTCAGGTTTTGAAAGATAAAAATTGTTTAGAATAGCAATCCATTGGCATACCTTATTTGGGAATAACCCTCACTAGCAAAACCTCCCAACCGTATTCTCTTAACTATGATCCCCTTTTGCAAACAATAAACATGATCTCTCTGATTTTGCCAAGCAAGACATTTCATGGGCCGGGAGAATGGCCACCTCTTAGACAGAATAAACATTTGAATATATAATGGGGCATTTTTGCACTGGCACATATTATAAGGGGATATTTTTTACACTGGAACGCATTTCAAGGGGGATTTTTTTGCACTAGATGACATTATGAGGGATTTGTACTCATGCACATTATAAGGAGAAGCTGTCTTACATTTAGAACTGGCAGAGGATCCTCTTCATAACTTCGGCGGAACCACCGCCAGCTTAGAGGTTTATTAAAAGCGGAGTCTAAAACGCTGGTCTTAATAAATGTGCTCCATAGACTTACTGTGCCTTAGACTCAGTACCAAAGGGCTGTCTGATATATCGTTGTGTGCATCTTGTTCAACTGCTGTGAGATTAATAGTTAATCGTTACATTACTGATATAGTTACTGTAAACTGTGGCCAACAGTTTCCTGGGCCCCCCAAATGAACGGACAGTGGCAAAAATGTTGCTGTAGCTGGCACAAGTAGCAGCAGAAGAGGTGTTGATTCGCTCTTCAATATCATCTCAAGTGACAACACAGCCAGGGATTGGTGGGTTCTTCTCACACCATGCTTAGTTGGCATTGCCCAGGAACTGCCTCTGTGCACTCACCTGTCCTGAACCTGCCTCTTGCTTTTGTTGCTCCTTCTGCTAGCTGAGTAATGTATGCCACTAGCTCTGCTCCCCTTTTCAGCCAGGATGAGCTTTGTGAGGACAGTCAGCAGTTGCAGGCCAGCCCAGACTTGGAGGAGAGGCCCACTGCGGACTCGTCTAGATGTGCTCCTTCTGCTAGCTAAGTAATGTATGCCACCAGCTCTGCTCCCCTTTTCAGCGAGGATGAGCTTTGTGAGGACAGTCAGCAGTTTCAGGCCAGCACAGACTTGGAGGAGAGGTCCACTGCGGACTCCTCTAGATGTGCAACTACCGATGATGACCGTAGGGTGGGAGCACATGTTGTGAGAGGTCAGGGACGTGCACAAGAGATAGGTGAGGGTGACATAAGTGACAACCAAACAAATGATAAATGATAATGTAGCAGATCGCACGTGGAAGCTGGGTGAAGAGGGCATCGTCATTATCAGGGAGTGAGAGTGGCATTGTGCCTGTGAAACAGCAGGGTGGAAGCATGCCTGTGGGACAGTAGGATGGAAGCGTGCCCGTGAGACAGCAGGGTGGAAGAAGTGGAAGATTTACCTGTGAGGAACACACTAGCAGTGCACTGTTTCATAAAAGCAGCAGCAGGCATCACGCAGTGGTGGACAGAAAATGTCATACTCACCAGTGTGGGAATTGTTCACCAAGTTACTGAGGGACAGTATGCAGGATATGTGGGTAGAAGGTGAGGTGTGGCCAGGGTGCTAATGTTGGCACGGAGGCCCTGCGTCAACACATGGATCATCACCATGGCATGGCAGAACCGTGCCACTTATTTAGTGTCATAGCCTGATGCAGCATCCGCTTGTCAACATCAGCAGAAGGAAGCTATGGTTCCTTCCCATCGACTTCAATGTTGTTTATTGCTCCTAATACTTCTCCTTGTCACTTGTTTCAACAGCAATTAATCACCGAGGTATACATGCACTCATCCAACGACGCAGTAGCTGAACGTGCACCTGGTCAAGTTGCTGGTAATACAGTCCTTCTCTTTCCATGTAGTTGACTATAGAAGTATTATGCAATAATATATGGAAATCATTTTCTTTTTTTTATGCACCCCTTAGGGGGGACAGGTCTCATTCTTTTCTATTGCTGGCTTTACTTCTTCCAAATCTTCTGATGCAGACAGAGGAGGAGCTGGATATTCCTGATGACATATCATCAGTATTAGATGATGTGGATAAGAAGGAAAAGCAGATGGCATAAGAAGGGTCTTCCACTTGTAGGGCAGGAGAGCTGTTGGTGTTGAAGTGGGTTTGCAACTGGGGGGAAGTGGGGGGCTTTCTTCTTCTGTCTCTCCGGGAATGCCCCATGACCGTTTCTCTCTCCTATAAGTTCGTTGGATTTAACTGATGGTCACCTGCTGCACCACGAGGTACTTTTCACATGTAGTTTTAGGATGCAAGGGTTAAAGGTAAGTGTAACTTTAACTATTAGGTAAAATGTTTATAGTTTCTCCTATATGTAATTCTCATACAAAAGGGGCACTTTCAGGAGACAGCAGGCCACAACTAGAATAATTTGCATATTCTGCCACGCACCTAACCATCCAAACTCCATACCAACAACAGCCCCTGTTAGGCCACAATATTATATGGCACCTAGTTTTCAGGTTTCTGTCCCTTGTGGCAATAATCCAGCATCCATGTTTGAGCCATACACCATGTTCGGCCCATCTGGCATTAACCGTAATACATGTTTAATGCTAAATACCATCCAGTTCATAGTATACAGTATATTTGTATAGTTTTCGATTTTACACTTGTAGTATGGAAATCATTCTTTTTTTATGCACCCCTTAGGGGGGTCAGGTCTCATTGATGACCATCCTCATCTTTTGCTGGATTTACGTCTTTCAAATCATCCTTTGCAGTCTCCTTCTCCAAGAAAAGTCAACAAGATGCATATGGAGGAGGAGCTCAATATTTCTGATGACGTTTGATTGGTATTAGATGATGTGGAAAAGGAGGAAAAGCAGATAGCAGAAGAAAGGATCTTCTACCTCTAGGGCAGGAGAGCGGTAGGAGAAGTTGGTTCTCAACTAGGGGTTGAGGGAGGGTTTCTTATTCTATCATTCCGGGAATGCCCCATGACCATTCTTCTCTCCTCTTTCATCAGTTTGTTGGATTCAACTGTTGGTCACCTGCTGCAGCACGAGGTACTCTTCATAGGATGCAAGGGTTAAAGGAAAGTAACTTTAATTATTAGGTAAACTGTATATAGTGGTCAACTACTAGCCCCTTTATGTAATTCTCATACAAAAGGAGCATTTTCAGGAGATTGCAGGCCACAACAACAATAACTTGCATATTATGCCACTCACCTAACCAGCCAAACCCCATACCAGCAACAACCCCTGTTTGGCCAACATATTATATGGCAGCTAATACAGTAGTTTTCAGGCTCCTGTCCCTTATGGCAATAATCCTGTGGTCATGTCTGATCCATCCACCATGTTCGGGCCATCTGGTTTTAACCCTAATACATTTTAAAGTGAAATATCATCTGGTTCATGGTATATATTTGTATAGTTTTCAATTTTACACTTGGAATATATCTATAGTGTTAAAAAATAATTTATATTCTTTCAGTAGCTTTCCATTTGACAGAACCGAGCCATTTACAATTTTAAAGTGTACATTTTTATATTTATTCTCAATCCGTTTTGAAAGTTCTTCATTGCTTGTATTGTTTTCACAGCAAATAATACAGGGCCCATTTTTGGTTTCGCCTTTTCGTTTTTTCCTCGCAACATTCCAATGGCCATAACTTTTTAACCTCTTAGCGACCACACACATTTTTTTTATCGCATTCCATGAGCTATAACTTTTTAGTTTTTTCATCAATGTACTTGTATGAGGTCTTATTTTTTGCAGGATAAGTTATAGTTTTTAACGCACCATTTGGGAACATGTAATGACTGATTAAAGCCAGCTGTTTAGCTAAACCCCCCGTTGTTTACATCAGCAAAAAGGCGTATTAGTGGTCACTAAGGGTTTAATTTTTTCTTCATATAGCCATATGAGAGTTTAGGCCAGCTGTTTAGCTAAAACCCCTGTTGTTTGCGTCAGTAAAAAGGCGTATTAGTGGTCACTAAGGCCCCTTTCACACGGGCGCCATGTTTTACGACATAGAAAAGAGGCAGGTGTGTTGCAGGAAAATGCTCGTTGTAATGCGTTTTGCACGAGCGTGCGAAAAATCGCCATGTTTGGTACCCAGACCCGAAGCCGGACTTCATCACTGAAGTTCGGGTTTGGGTTGAGTATTCTGTATATTTTATTATTTTCCCTTATAACATGTGTAGTGTACGGGAGTTGTGATGCCCGACACTACAGAAGGGTCACTTGGGTGCTGTCGTTCCCCTCATCTGTGGGGAGATTGGTTGTATATATATTGTAATGTCATTTACCTTTAAGGTGCTTCAATGTACAGGCCTTTAAGGGTGTTATTTAGTTATAGGCCACCAGGGGGAGCTAGAGAGCCAAGATATAAATAGCTAGGCCAGAGCAGGCTAGAGTTAAGTGCAGACCCTGGAGTCTGTGAAGGCCACATGTCTCAGGCCTAGACAGGTCAGCAGGAGCCAAGCTGTACCATTCCAGAAAGCAAGAGGTACTACAAAAACCAGAGGAGGTACTTAGTAATTGTAATCCCAAGGATAAAAGCCAGAGATAGGGCATTGGGGCCTTGGAGTATATTTGCCAGCCAGGACAAGTCAGGAAGGGAGTAAAGTCGCCTGTACTACAGAAGTTCTGCTTTAACCCTCTGTGATAACCTTGCAAAATATAAGCCTGCCATTAATGTACTGTAACTTAAAGCTTGCTGAAACCAATCGTCTTCTGAGGAACTGTCAAGAGAGTGTATGCTGTTTATTACTGTTCAGTAAAGTGAAGTTCTGGTTTACTATCCAAGTCTGCACTTCAATTATTCCTCCTATCAAATCGGTGTGCCACCGTTACCGGCACTGGCGTCACGGACATCAGGGACACCCAGCCACAGGCACGTTAATCTACCAACACCAAGGGCACCTCACACTACACCTGGCTGTGTCCCTCAAGAACCCAGAGAGTGCCCCAGAGGATCCATGTGCCAGCCTCTCCATCACTGGCATTCCCCAGGTCAGTCCCTCACACTCCTCTGACTTGGGGATGCTACATTTTGGCATCACGAACAGGATACGCATGTTTCTGAAGTAATAGTGAAACGTGAACTTTGTGCCTTAACCATATTGCCAAGTGACAAATTGCCTGTTTGCTTTAATGGACTGAAAAACGTGCTAAAACTTCCCCAAAAGCGCTGTACATTCTTGCGCTATCAAGAAGAGGAAAATAGCATCAGAGTGTATTTTTGTGGACTTTTATGCTGTTTTACTACCGCGGCTTGCTGTCAGTGAATAGCCGCCTCGTGGTACCCAAGATGGCCACCTAAGTCTCGGGAATTTATTGCTGCGCCATTACCTCCTCAATGGCGGTAATTGCTGAAGAAAACTCCACCCATTTCGCTCCTGAAGACACCGACGTCGCTCACAGCTGCAGGCTCCGCTTCTTCTCTTCAACGTCACCGCGCAGGGACGCTGCGCATGGGAATCACGTCCAAGCCTCCGGATCCCGCGAGACCTGACCAGCGCAACACAAGTGAGTACCAGACTCCAGAAAAATTGGTAAACCAAGTACCGGAGGGGAGGTCGCCTAATCATATAAGACTGGGTGAGCCCGGGACAACCCCCGCCATAGTTGAAAAGGCCGATAAGCTCACTTACCGCAGTTTTAAAGGGGCCGCACCGGTGATACCGTTGCCGCTAGCAACTCTCCAAAGCAGCAGGCTGGAATTCAATTCATCCTTAGCTCCAAACGGCCATGTCTGATTCCAAAGTAGCAGAACAGCCTGCCCCCAGGGAGCCTGTGGCATCAGGCTGTACTGCAGCCACCAACATGATGCCACTGACTATGCCATATTACTTTGGGGCCCCATGGTTTCCATGCTACGCAGGGGAGGCTCATAATTTAAAGGACTTTAAGGACAAAATACTGGCCCTGTTCAGGCTCTATCCCATCACCGCTGAGCAGCAAATGGAGATCCTTTTAGCCCAGTTAGAAGGGGCAGCCCACAGAGAAGTCATGTCCTGGCCCAGTTCTGAGAGGAGCACCATGGAGCAAATTTTTGACCGCCTCGGTACCATCTTTGAAGCTCGGACAGTGTCTGAAGTAAAGATGCGCTTCTTCAGTAAAAAACAGAAGCCTGGTGAGTCACTCCGTGATTTTGCTCTATCCCTCCAAGAGGCCTTAAGGGCCGTTATCCAAATAGACCCCAAAGAGGCTAACACCCAAGACCAAACCCTGAGGGAACAATTTATTGCGGGTGTAAATAATGAACATTTAAAGGCTCAATTGAAAATGTTGTCGGCCCAACAGCCTAGTAGTACCTTTCTGGACTTTAAGGAGCTGGTCATTAGTATTCTGGGTCAAAACCTGCCTACCGAACCAGTAGCCCCTCTTAAGCCATCTGTCTGTAACCCTAAGCTGCCTGATACCAACCTGCCAGGGGCCAGCCAAGCCGCCCAGGCTCCAGCCTCTGATACAGTGGCTGCTTTGGTGGAGCAGGTTAACTATCTCACTAAGAGCCTAGAAAAAGTATGTAAGAAACTAGTGGAGTGGGAAAAACTGTTAATGTCAGAAGATGAGTTCCTTCTACCTCAGAGGCTTTTCCCCCCTGCATACCAGGAGGTTTATCCCAGAGATCCTGGGAGACGTTCAAATGATCGGTTTAAAAACCGCAAACGGCCTATCTGTAATTACTGCAAAAAGTTGGGCCATACTGAATCTACATGCTGGCAGTTAAACGGGCCACCCCCGATGCTGAGGACCGGCCCTCGGGAGGTAGAACAATAGGTCCAAGGGATCCAAGTTGGATGCCCTGTTATGTGGGATCCCGTCCCAAAATAAATGTCCGGATCAATGGGGTGCCTTCTGAAGCTTTGTTGGACACTGGGTCTCAAGTCACCAGTATTCAGCAGCCCACCTTTGATAAATTCTGGGACTCCAGCCTACTAACCCAGCCACCTGAGTCCTGGCTAGAGATCATTGCAAGTAATGGCAAGCCCGTAAAAGTCCATGGGTATTGGGAGCCCACTCTCCAGGTGGGAGAAGCTACTTTACCACAGCAAGGAGTGATCGTGGTACTAGCCGGGGATAAAGGGGGTCACCCCGTGATTGTCGGGACTAATGTTTTCAAAAATTGCTACCCCGAGGTACTTGAAGCCTTACATCAGACCTTGCCCTCGGCTTCCTCTGCATCCAAGAAGGCCATCCAAAAGACTATCAGTGTATTGTGTGCTCAGCAGAGGTTTGCAAATGAAAAAGGGGAGAGCTGTACCGCCAGGATCCGAGATAATCGGCCAGTGACTCTCAAACTCTCCTGTGGTGCCGTGCCGTCCTTGAGGTCCAAGGCCAGGACTATCCAGCCTTAGTAGAGCCTATCCAGATGAAAAGTTATCACCTACGTGAGAGCTGCCAAGTGCCTGGTGACCGTCTCCCAAGGTAAAGTACCTGTCCGTCTGACTAACCTCAGTGATCATCCTGTTGCGCTTACTAAGCACTGCCCTGTTGCCCAGCTTTCCCAGGTCTCCTTCCAGGATGTCATCCGCCTGCCGGTCACCGAGACGTCGCTAGCTGCATCCAGTGTTCACCTTCCTGCAAGCAGCCCACAGGTGCCCTGGTGGGACGAACTCCATGTAGGGGAGGAAGCTACCCCCCAATATCAACTAGATGGAGTCCTGGATCTGGTGAAAAAACATCACCAAGCCTTCAGTAAGCACGCAACGGACTATGGAGAGGTCAGTGTAATCCAGCACACTATACCCACTGGCTCTCATCCTCCCATTAAAGAGAGGAACAGACCCATACCACCTACCACATATTAATCTGTCAAAGAAATGATACAAGAGATGAAGGACTCTAATATAATCCGTGACAGCCATAGTCCCTGGGCTGCACCCTTGGTCCTTGTTCGAAAAAAAGATGGCAAAATCCGGTTTTGTGTGGACTATAGAAAAATCAATCAGATAACCCACAAAGATGCCTATCCTTGCCACGCATTGAGGAGTCCCTAACTGCTTTGGGCTCCTCGGCCTATTTCTCCACCTTGGATTTAACCAGCGGGTAATGGCAGGTACCAATGGCCCAGAGGACCGGGAAAAGACTGCTTTTGCCACTCCCATGGGCCTGTTTTAATTTAACTATATGCCTTTCGGACTATGTTATGCCCCCGGGACCTTTCAAAGGTTAATGGAGTGGTGCTTAGGCCATAAGAACTTTGAGACGGTGTTGCTGTATTTGGATGACGTCATAATTTCCTCTAAGACTTACAAGGACCATCTAAAACACCTAGCTGAAGTGTTTGAAATCCTTATCAAGTATGGTCTCAAAATCAAGCCGTCAAAATGTCATCTGCTTAAGCCTGCTGTAAAGTATCTGGGACATGTTGTGAGCGCAGAGGGGGTCCAGCCTGACCCTGACAAGTTGGCTGCTGTCCGAAATTGGCCGGTCCCTACCACCGTGAAAGAGGTGAGGAGCTTTCTTAGTTTCGCTGGTTATTACCGACGCTTCATCCCTCATTTTGCTCAAATAGCAGATCCAATTCAGGGGCTCCTGAGGGGTCAACCTAAGAAAAGTCCAAAGACTCCTGTCCCTATTGAGTGGAATAAAGAAAGGGAGATCGCATTCCAGCTCCTAAAGAAAAAGCTGACTGAGCCCCCTGTCCTGGGTTATCCAGATTACAACAAGCCATTCCACCTCTACACAGATGCCAGCAAGAGAGGCCTGGGAGCTGTGCTGGCTCAAGTTCAAGAAGGTAAAGAGAGGGTAATAGCATACGCCAGTCGATCCTTGAAGGGAGCTGAGAAGAATGACCAGAGTTACAGTTCCTTAAAGTTGGAGTTTCTGGCCCTGGTGTGGGCTATGACTGAGAAGTTTAAAGACTACCTGGCTGCTACTCCGTTTATTGCATTTACTGATAATAACCCTCTAGCCCACCTGAACACTGCCAAGTTGGGGGCCTTAGAGCAGAGATGGGCCTCCCGCCTCGCCAATTATGACTTCACTGTGAAGTACCGAACTGGCCGCTCCAATGATAATGCTGATGCCCTGTCTCGGCTTCCTACTGAAGAAGCCACTGATGATCTACAGGATGCCTGGGAGGATGTCAAGATGCCAGCGTTCTACAATAAATTTGCTCAGCAAGATCACACTCAAGCTGCCAATAACCCGGTTGTGGATACGTCCTCATTGAACAAGCCTAGACCGAGAGAGGAGAGGTGGATTAAGCTGCAGTCGGAAAGTAGAGTTCTCGGTGAACTGCTTGACTTCCTTGCCAGTGGGAGAGCCCCTGAGAGAATCCGTCAGAAGACAGCAGACCCAGAGCTAGCAAAATTGTGGAGACAGCGCCACCAACTCCTTCTTCAGAAAGGCCTGTTGCTGCGGAGAAGCCTGGATCCAGTGTCCTATGATAGAGTGTACCAGATCCTCATCCCACGTCGAGATGCAGGTATTGTTATGGAGATGTACCATGACAGGTCAGGACACTTCGGCGTCCAAAAGACTGAGGCCACTATCCGCAGGAGATTCTATTGGGTCGGGATGAGAGACGACATCGAGAGGTGGTGCTAGGAGTGTGCAGCCTGTGCCATTGGGAGAAGTGAACACCATGACCAGAGAGCGCCTCTGCATCCCATTGTAAGTAAAGCTCCTCTTGAACTTGTTGCTATTGACCATGTGAAATTGGAGCCCAGTCGCTCAGGTCATACCTATGCCATGACTATTATTGATCATTTCACCAAGTTTGTTGTACCAGTGCCTGTAAAGGACCTGACGGCCAAGACAGCAGCAGAGATGTTCTGGAAGCACTTCCTCCTGCCCTATGGCAGTCCCGAGAAGATCCTCACCGACCAAGGGTCTGCCTTTGACTCTCAGCTATTCCACGAGTTGTGCCGGCTGCATAACTCCCAGAAAATCCGGACCACAGCCTACCATCCACAAAGTAACAGACTCTGTGAGAAAATGAACAAGACATTAATTGAAATGTTGAGAGCCGTGCCTCCTGAGACCAGAGGGGATTTGCCTAATCTGCTACCACAGCTCATGTACACTTATAACAACACGATCCACTGCTCTACTGGGTACACTCCCTTCTACCTGATGTTTGGACGACAGAGTAAATTGCCTGCGGATCATTCCCTGGATGTACAAGTGCCGGATGCCATTAATCCCCTGCCTAAAACCGACTGGGTAGCGGAACATCAAAGGCGCCTGCTTAATGCCAAATAAATTGTCCAGGAGTGTATGGAGGGTGCCCGGGAGCGACAGCAAAAGGACTACGATCTGGCGGCCCATGCAGAGCCCTTTGCTGTGGGGGATGCAGTGTGGTTAAAGAATAACCACCGCACCAGTAAGCTGGACAGTAAATGGGAGCAGACTCCCTATCTTGTATCTGCCATCCCCAATGCTGGAACCCATACCTATGAGATCACCAGAGAGGGCAAGGGTTCCCAAATTGTTCACAGAAACCGCCTAAAACTCTGCATTGAAAAGGGGCCTATTGCTGGAGATTCCGGATCTGAGTCTCCTGAACCAGATCCCCCTGATCGGCCTGTTGAACCTATGCAGGCCATAGCGGACTTGCTGAATGATGCTGAGCCGCTTTACTGGTTCCTTACACCCTGGTTGAACTTTGAGGTGCCTGCCCCGGCACCTACTGAGCCTTCACCTGCAGAAGGTCTATCCCAGGGTGCTGTTGACAAGGGTCCCACTGATGAGAATTCCTCTGGTCCCCCTGTGCCAGGGGAGGAGGAGACCCTGCCTCTAAGGAGGTCCACCCGGTCTACCAGGGGGCGCCCGCCAGTCCGTTTTGAGGACCACAAATGTGCTAGAGGTGTTTCCCCATGGAAGACCTCTGTGTGAGCCTCCATTGATTAAGCTCTGTGCCCAGAGATGGACTCCCTAGTCCGAGCCTCTATGAACTTTTAAATGCTCTTTTCCCTGGAATGGACTCATGTCTCCTTTGTGCCTCCAGGGGCTGTTATGTTGTGCAATTTATGGACTTATCATACACTTTCATGGACTATCCTGGTGTTCCCAATTTATACGCTGTGCCAGGTCAGCGCCCCAGTTCCCCAAATCACTATCCTGTGAGAAGAGTACGACGCCCCTTGTCACTGCACCTTACCTTTGCCAACTGGACCTGATATACAGTTGTGTTCAAAATTATTCAACCCCCGCTGAAATTGAGTGTTTTGGCCAGTTTGACATTGATTTTGATCATTTCAGTCATCTTGTTTACAATTAAATCAAAGAGGCACTTGTAAGTCAGACAAATATAACATAACATTTATAATGAAATAACCACAAATATCTTTTCTGTGCTCACATCATTATCAGTTTTAGTCAACCCCCAAGTGACATTCAATCTTAGTACTTAGTACAACATCCTTTTCCAGTTATAACAGCTTTTAAACGTGAAGCATAGCTTGACACAAGTGTCTTGCAGCGATCTACGGGTATCTTCGCCCATTCTTCATGGGCAAAAGCCTCCAGTTCAGTCACATTCTTAGGCTTGCGCGCTGCAACTGCTTTCTTTAAGTCCCACCAGAGGTTCTCAATTGCATTTAAGTCTGGTGACTGCGATGGCCACTTCAAAATGTTCCAGCCTTTAATCTGCAACCATGCTCTAGTGGACTTGGAGGTATGCTTGGGATCATTGTCCTGTTGAAAGGTCCAACGTCTCTCAAGCCTCAGATTTGTGACGGACTGCATCACATTTTTATCCAATATCTCCTGGTACTGAAGAGAATTCATGGTACCTTGCACACGCTGAAGCTTCCCTGTACCTGTAGAAGCAAAACAGCCCCAAAGCATGATTGACCCCCCGCCATGCTTCACAGTAGGCAAGGTGTTCTTTTCTTCATAGGCCTCCTCCTCAACAAAGCGTTGATCCATGGGCCCAAACAGTTCTAATTTTGTTTCATCAGTCCACAGAACACTATCCCGAAACTTTTGTGGTTTGTCCACATGACTTTTGGCATACTGCAGTCGACTCTTCTTATTCTTTGGAGACAGCAAGGGGTTGCACCTGGGAGTTCTGGCATGGAGGCCTCCATTATGCAGTGTGCGCCTTATTGTCTGAGCTGAAACTTCAGTACCCGCATCTGGCAAATCTTTTTCCAGTTCTTCAGCAGTCACACGGGGCCTTTTCTCCACTTTGCGCTTCAGGTAGCGCACAGCAGTCGAAGTCAGCATCTTCTTTCTGCCACGACCAGGTAGCGTTTCAACAGTGCCCTTTGCCTTGAATTTGCGAATGATGCTGCCTATGGTCTCTCTTGGTATGTTTAACATCTTTGCAATCTTCTTATAGCCATTGCCCTTCCTGTGAAGAGAAATCACCTCTTCTCTTGTCTTCCTGGACCATTCTCTTGACTTCACCATGTCTGTAAACACACCAGTAAATGTCTAGAAGGAGCTGAGTATCACAGTCATTTTAAATCTGCCTAATTGGTGCTTATTGTGCTTGATTGCTGCTCCTTGACATCCACAGGTGTTTTCAATACCTGATCGAAAACACTTGAATGAACCTCTGTTCTTAAGAGTGGTAGTCTTTAAGGGGTTAAATAATTGTGTCAATGAAGAAATCACAAAAAAAAACATGTAATACTGTATTGCAAAAACAATTGATGTCATTTTAGTTGCATTTGGTTCTTTCAAAAGTCCTTGTAAGATTTCATTCTGAACACGATTACAAATGTACACTAAATTCCCTAAAACCCTTTACAGCATTGGGGGTTGAATAATTTTGAACACAACTGTAATTCTTGTATATGCAGATGATATTGATATATATGTCTATGTATGCCTGCATTTTCTTTTTTGTCTTTCAGGTGAAAGATCCAGTTGGGCGGGCCCTGTTTGAGTACGAGGGCGTACTCATCTTAAAGCAGCGGGGTATGTAGTGTACGGGAGTTGTGATGCCCGACACTACAGAAGGGTCACTTGGGTGCTGTCCCTCATCTGTGGGGAGATTGGTTTTATACATATTGTAATGTCATTTACCTTAATGTGCTTCCATGTACAGAACTGCAGGAGTGTTATGTAGATATTAGGCCACAAAGGGAGCTAGAGAGCTAGGATATAAATAGCTAGGCCAGAGCATGCTAGAGTTAAGTGCAGACCCTGGAGTCTGTGAAGGCCACATGTCTCAGGCCTAGGCAGGTCAGCAGGAGCCAAGCTGTACCATTCCAGAAAGCAAGAGGTACTACAAATACCAGAGGAGGTACTTAGTAATTGTAATCCCAAGGATAAAAGCCAGAGATAGGGCATTGGGGCCTTGGAGTATATTTGCCAGCCAAGACAAGTCAGGGAGAGAGTAAAGTCGCCTGTACTACAGAAGTCCTGCTTTAACCCTCTGTGATAACCTTGCTAAATATAAGCCTGCCTAAATATAAACCTGCCATTAATGTACTGTAACTTAAAGCTTGCTGAAACCAATTGTCTTCTGAGGAACTGTTAAGAGAGTGTATGCTGTTTATTACTGTTCAGTAAAGTGAAGTTCTGGTTTACTATCCAAGTCTGCACCTCAATTATTCCTCCTATCAAATCTGTGTGACACCGTTACCGGCACTGGCGTCACGGACATCAGGGACACCCAGTCACAGGCACGTTAATCTACCAACACCAAGGGCACCTCACACTACACCTGGCTGTGTCCCTCAAGAACCCAGAGAGTGCCCCAGAGGATCCACGTGCCAGCCTCTCCATCACTGGCATTGACGTCACTGCGCTCATCACATGGTCATCACATCACCATCGTGATGGACCATGTGATTGGACCATGTGATGTGACGTCACCACAGGTCCTTTAGCCGGCAGCTAATGCTTGAAGAAGAGAGAAGAGATCGGCAACTACCCGATCAAGTAGATAAGGTGAGTTTATTGTTTTTATTTTTAACCCCTTAATCCACATTTTACTAAGTATTCTGTAGTGAGAATGCTATTTTTTTCCCTTATAACCATGTTATAAGGGAAAATAATATAGATCGGGTCCCGTCTCTTAGCAACCTTGCATGAAAATCCCACTGCATCCGCACTTGATTGCGGATGCTTGCGATTTTCACGCAGCTCCATTCACTTCTATGGGGCCTGCGTTGCGTGAAAAACAAAGAATATAGAACATGCTGCAAATTTCACGCAACGCAGAATTGATGCGTGAAAATCACCGCTTATGTGCATAGCCCCATAGAAATTATTGGGTACGGATTCAGTCCACGTCACGCATTGCACCCGCGTGGAAAACTCACCCGTGTGAAAGGGGCCTAAGGGGTTACATTTTTTATTCACATAGCCATATGAGAGTTTATTTTTGGGAGGATAAGGTTTACTATTTAAGAGCACCAATCAATTTACCATGTCAATTATTGGAAAATGGGAAAAAAAATTCTTTGCAAGGTTAAATTGAAAAAAAAAAAAATAGCATTCCTCCAAGGTTTTGGGGATTTTGACATTATGACGTTCACTGTGCGCTAAAAATGACATAATGTCCTTATTCTGCTGGTCAATACGAATACGGCAATACCAAACTTGCATATTATTTTTTTTTGCTTTAGTCATTTAAAAAAAATGAAAAAAAATCCAAATTTTGTTTGCATCACCATTCTTTGACACCCATGCCCCATCTTGATGTTGTGCATGAATGAAACCGACCGTTCAGACGCATACCACTTAAATGGAGGGAGTGCCCGAGTCTAATATGCGGTCTTTAAGCATGATCTAAGAGTGTCTCTGATCTTGTCTCACTGCGGATTATATTAATTATCAGTGAGCACTACACCAACGGTTTTTTGGAAGACCCCTGGTTCGATATGGCCCCGATTTCTATCAGAAGCCCTATCGGCAGGCACAATGTAAATTATTAATATAAACGTACTATTTACTACATCCTCCGTACACTGTTTGGTATAGAGCGGAGCGGGTCCGGTAATATAGCAATGAGGTAAACGCACTGGATCATGTGACGGGAAGTGATGTAATGCGGCGGACGGAAGTGCTCCGCAGGCCGGACTAGACGCCGAAAACATGTGCCACCAGGAAGAGCTGCATTGGAGCTGGACTGCGTTACCCGATATGTGCCCTCCTCAGCCTCCAGTAAGTCACGCTAGTTATTGGTGCATTCACGACATGACTTTGTAAAACGCATAGTCATTGGTAGATTGTTAGTGGTGGGACTGAGGGGTGGATACGCCCACTCATTTATACAAAGATATACCCAATCCTGGGGCAAACTATCTGTTCACTGGGTGTAATACACTATGCTTGAAAATGACTCTTAGGAGTCGAAACGTCGCATACTGGGGCAATAAAGAAGAATTGAAATTAACTACATGAGTTCTGCGGTACAATCACTTTGTCTACATTTTTTGACAGCTATAACGTTTTTATATATCTGTCTACAGACCGATTTGAGGGCTTGTTTTTTGCTGGACGAAATTTAGATGTTATTGGTACCATTTTTGTGGTACATACGACCTTTTGATCACTGTTATTCAATTTTGTGGGTGGAAAAGATGACAAAAAACAGTGAATCATGTGTTTTTGTATATACAGGTATACCTGATTTATAGTGATTTCTGGTGAATTAAGTTATAACAAATCAAATTTCTTGTTGAAGTGTGGCAAATCAGCTAAATCAAATTTTTCAAAACTTTGCTCATCACATCACTGCCTCTACCACCACCACCGTGGCAACAAATGCCGTGAGCACTATCATCAAAACAGCTATGCATGGGGTCTCCCGTCTCTCCTGGAATCTTCTCCTCAAGGCAGTCCAAATACCAACTGCTCTCACACAAGTCATCAACAGGGGAGGAATACTGTGACCCCTGGCTCCAAGGCACAGTCAGGGATACGGAAGAAAAAAGAGAGAGAGGGGTGTTAATCACTGGACCCTCTGGCAGGAAAGGTCCCGAGTTAACATCTAGGGCGCCAAGGGACGGGATCGATTGTCTGAATGAAAACGCGGATATGTACAAAATAAAGTATAGCTGATCAGAAGTTGTTAGAAGAACAGGCTGCCAACGGTCGCTACCTACCCGGGGGAGCCTCGGGAAAGGTGTGTGTGAGAGCAGGACAGTGTGCACAAAAAAAAATTTTGCGTTTTTTTTGTCACTATATAAATTCCCTTGAGAAAAATATGATGATATTGTTCCTGATGAAGGTTTTTTTTTAGCCACAACCCCAAAACGAGTTGAGCCATCTCCTCTCCCCCATCCTGGATAATCTAATAAAGGAAAGTCCGAGAATAAGCACGACGAGTGACTGCCATTCATTCCTGACACTGTCTACAGGCGATCCAGGTGCAGGAGGACGCGGCGTGGGTGTCTTGAGCTTATCCTGGGTGAAGTGAGTCCTCATTTGTTTTAATATTTTAAAATTTATATTTGTCCATTTTTGCAAATATAGAGTACTGCACTTTAAGTATTGGCACCTGTTCTCCACAGTTTGGATAATACCTTTGGTGTTAGAATCCGTTACCTATGTGTACTACACCCCAGAATATCCACTATCTTTAATCTTTCGTTTAGAAGTATCTCTTATATCTAAACCTTCTTGAACGTGGCGCCAATAGTACGGTCTATTTTCCAGCACCTTTTTGTGCACCCTGTTCTGCTCTCCTTGGCACAGTGTCAGGCTCAGAAGTGAGCTCCATGTCATCCGGTGTGATTGAGAGGAAGAGTGAGCCATCCAGTCCACAGTTTCCTACTCTTTGTCCTCAGTAATAATGTTGCACCTTTCCGAAGCCCGGAAGAACTGTGGCCTACTACTACTGCTTATGGCTGAATAGCTGTTGCTACTACTACCTATATTCTGGATCTAGGATGACAAGACCTGGGTCTTTTGTTTTGAACCCTTCAGTATTTAAGGTATTTTCTTATGAGGCCTAATATAAACTCACGATTTTCGTAAATGAAAAGTCATGGGTTTTGTACACAGTCATACAAATTCTGGAACTGTTATAGCAAAATTGCAACCGTGTTTTCTGTTACCTAAAGACAGAGGGGTATTTAAATGTCCTGCTTCTACAAATACAGTGAATACTGCTACTGACAATTTACTTTGGGAATATTGCAGTATCGGCACCAGTAAGATTTCTGCCTACTGTGCTGTTTGCGTATAAAACCACAGTTTCAGAAACGACCTCTCTCTTGTAAAACACATATTGCAACCTTGTAATGCGATTATTCTTCCCCCAACAATATAATGATGTAGGAAAGGCCAGTGGAAGAATTGACTACTGTGTTATTTGTGTTTAAAAACATAATTTCAGAAATAAACTTTATCTACTATAAAACACACATTGCAAACTTGTACTTTAATTATCCCCCCCTCCCCCAGCCAACAATATAACAATGCAGGAGAGGCTGCAATATTTCTTTCTACAGTGTAATTTGTGTTTAATTTCCAAAGTGAACCAGAGAAGCTTCGGGTTTGTTTGGCAGATACATTTTTCTGAAATTCGAAATGTACCCAGTTTGTTACAAATCAATTCGCTCATCCCTAGTCCATAGCCTTTAAAAAGCATCTGTCAGCAGATTTGTACCTATGAAACGGGTTGACCTGATGCATGCTCATTTGGCAGCTGAAGGCATCTGTGCTGGTTCCATGTTAATATGTGCCCACATTGCTGGGAAAAATGTGTTAATATATGCAAATTAGTCTCTAGGAGCAATGGCAGCATTACCATTACACCTAGAGGCTCTGCTCTCTCTGCAACTGCAACTCCCTCTCCACTTTGAATAACATGGACAGGCAATGAAAACGGCATAACAGCTGTCCCTGTCAATCAAATTGGAGTGGGCAAGGCAGTGGCAGAGTGAGCAGAGCCTCTAGGTGTAATGGAAATGTGCCCGTTGCTCCTAGAGGCTAATTTGCAAATGTTAAAACTCAATTTTTCTCAGCAATGTGGACACATATGAACATGGGATCAACACAGATGTCTCCAGCTGCCAAGCATACATGTAACAGGTCAGCCAGTGTCATAGGAACAAATCTGCTGATAGATGTCCTTTAAGTCAACTGTATCATTATAATTTCAGCATGGATTCCAGTGGGAAAGTTAATAAGTCTTAGTTTTGCAACTGTCTTTCTCTGTACAACATGTAAGACTTTATTACTCCATAGTCACATAGAGGACAGACCATACAGGTGTAGGTGATGTGAGGAAATATAAATTAAATTAATACTGTACTCGTGGATTGTTCGATTATGTTTTGCTCTGTACTGGCAAAGACTAGCAAGGTTATTGGCTGTATAAAAGAAAATGGAATGAGCCCTTGGCTATTTTCATGCGAAATATAATATAAGAAATTTATTTCTAGAGTAACCCAGAACTGTAGGGTCCATTTATCTATGCAAATAGCCCACTTCTATTTTAGGAGTTTCTTTCAAACAAGAATATTTGTTCTTTACTCTCAAATACATGAGGTAGGTAAAGTGTTTTACCAATAACATGCTGGCTTGTTTTGCTAATATTTAATGGTGGTCCTCCTCGCGACTACAAAGTTCTAAAGACCCAAAAACTGTGTCTTGATTTTTATTTTATTTTAGCTTTGTTTTTGTTTTGCTTTTTTATCAACCTTGTAGCCAATTGTTATCTTTTGTATCTGTTTTGTCCCTTGTTTTGTATTATGTATTATATGTTGTACAGGCATTATTTTTCTGTAACTTACTCTTAATTTGTGAACAAAGCCCTGTGACTGGAGTACAATCAGCAATTAAATAAAATATCTATTTGTAATTAGGAGCTCAGAAAAAGGCTATAAAAAGATTGCATTGTAAACCTTTGTTTATGAGAATGTTATACTGCAGGCGAAACTGGGTCTTCTCTTCAGTCTAGCTATTCCTGTAAAATGTACATTTTTATTCAGCAGATTCAAAGTTATTAAAATGTTTAACCAGTTCTGTGCTGCAGGCAATAGAAAGTTGAATCAGTGTAATTATTCAGTGTCCTCACAGTAAAAAATTGGTCAATTACCTTCCCCTCAGCGCCTTGGGGGAAGCAATAAAGGATGTCTACAAAGTTTCTCTGCAGTAAATAGTTGTTTTAGTATATATTTTCTTCAGTGTTGTCAGTAACAAAGTCAGTGTAAAGGGAGTTGGTGTGATAGTTTTATGGGGCTTACAAAGTGGAATAACTGCCAAATTACTGAAATATGCTGACACAAATTTGGCTAGCCTTGTAAATATAATGTAGAGATGAGCAACAGGGAGGCTCAGACAGATTGGGCTTTTAGCTTGAATCAGGGGAACTGAGGATTGACATGGTACTGCAAATCAAGGCAAGATATAAATCTGTAATTCTATGTTAATAATTTAGAGTTTGATATAAAAAGTGATTTAAATTCAATCTTCAGGGAATTTTTTTTTTCTAACCACAATTAATGAGGTTTAAACAGACTTACTTTAGGTGAGAACATATCTCCAGGAACCTGGAAGGACCAGACTGGCCTTGCCACTTGTACCCTCATAATGAAATTAGCACGGTTTTAAAGAGGTTTTTGTATACTGATGACTCCTAGGAAAGACATTGAGAGTCCTGAATACTCTGCCTACATAGAATGATAGCGTGCTGTGTGTGTGTGTATAGAGAAGGCTGTCAATCACCATATGTGGACATGGTAATCAGGACTCTCACTGTCTCTCCTAGGAGTCCTGTAAGGACTTCATCTTCTTTTCACTCAGAAATCCTGCTCCAAATCATAAAAACCTATAAACCACTGAACTTAGCTTCTCTTCCTCTATCCTATCCTGCTCCCGCATTGCGCCGCAGAAGTCACCTGATAAGTCTCATTTTAGTTTTACATAGGAGGACCTTGTGATTTATCTACCAACAATCACCGAATAGTAAATTTATAAAAGATGTCTAAAGAAAAAGAGGAGCACTAAATAAATTTTAAAAATTATGGCTGCTTTGTGGATTGATGTTTCTGGGTTAGCGTGCTTGACAATTGGCTTCATGGTTGGGGGGTTCTCTTTTTAGCTGTACTTTGAATTGAGCCTTGATATGTCTTGGTGCCCTTATATGTTTATTTTCTATTATTTTGCTGCAAGACCTTAGTAGGATGTTCTTTACAACTATCTCCACTGCTTATTTGATGAGTGGCAGTGGAGAGATCGGGATCTGGGGGTAGTACATGGACTTGATACCTTGGGCTTCTTTTGGCGGGTTTGCAGAGCCTGAAGAGCAGCCAATTATTGGGAAGGAAGCATTCCTTCCCGGCAAGTGCACTGCTTGTTCATTGTGGGTGAGGTGCTGCATTTACATGCAGCGATCACCTCCACAGTATGAGAATGAGTAATTGCTACTGTGATTGCTCATCCTTTTACAACTGCATTGTTTCTAGGCAGTACAATGCTACTTGTGACTTTTCTATTCCAAAAAGAGGTGTAAGGGGAAAGATAAATTCCCCCTATATCCCTGTTATGTTCTTTGTCACGTAAGATGTTTAGTCTTTCTTTCTGTATTGGACCATGTTTACAGGTGTAGTCATCTCTAAGCAGCAAGCCTATTGTCTTCTTCCTTTCATGTACTGTTCATTACTAAAGGCCTATTCCTGTCAGCTTAGACTAGCTAGACTTCCAGAGATATATGTCAGCTTAGATTACAGACTTTAAATGTATTGTCTCACAACTTGCATTTATCAAGTGTTAATACAAGGCACTAATGTATTGTGACTGACTATATTACCTCCTCTGCTGACTTGTTTCATTTTTCCATCACATTATATACTGCTCATATCCAGGAGTTACAGACAGCGCTCCCACTGTCCTGGCCTCCAGAGAGGCTGGAGATTTTTCCTATCGTATGCAAGCAGGGCCACCGTTGCTGGATTGCAGGGTGGTCATAACCCTTGGAGACAAGCAGTGTATAATGTGATGGAAAAATAAATCAAGCCGGTAGAGGACGCAATATGGACAATCACAGTACATTAGTAAGTGGCTTGAATTAACATTCTCTACATGTTAAATGCCATTTGCTGAAGTGAAACAACCCCTTTAAGGATATGATCACGTTGTCAGGTTTCCTGATGTAGTGTTGGAGGCCAAAGTCAGGTGTGAATTATAAAAAGGAGAGGACAAGTATGACCTACTCTTCTCTGAATTCACTCCTGCTTTTGGCTACTAAAACTATATCTGGAAAATTGACTGTGGTCGTACCATAACAGATATACATGTCACTATTAAAATTGGCTATATGCAGACACTATCTTAAATACCAATTTTTTGCTTTAATGCATGTATTACAATGTCTTCAATTAAAGAGGACCTTTCTTCAGTTTTGACATAGGCAAACCTTGTAGTGCGGCCCGCACTGATGCAATGTGTGGTTTTTTTTCAAACCCCTCACCCGTTTGTCCGCTGTGGAACCCCTTTCTGTATTGTACCGACCTGTAAACTCGCAACTGGGTGGAGGCCGTCTCTTTTTCCCTGGCTTTAATCGCAATCCAATCATAGAGGACCGCTCAAAGCCAGGCTTGAAAAAAAAGCCAAAACACACACATCGCATCAGTGCGGGCCGCACTACAAGGTTTTGACAGAGTTAGCCTATGTCAAAACTGATTAAAGGTCCCCTTTAAGTTCTTCTTCAAGACTATACTCTGTTTCCACTGAGTTAAACATTGACAATGACATATGTGAACATGTACCAAGTTCATGGCCATATAAATGAGCATTTCTTCCAAAAAGAAAAAATATACTCAACTGTGTGCAAAAATGTAGGGCATATGTCCTGCATACCACGCTACAGGGTGTCTCGGTTTTTTGTAAGAGGGCTTTATCAGTAGTGTTGAGTGTGAATATTCGAATTGCAAATTTTTATCGCGAATATCGGCACTTTGAGAATTTGCGAATACTTTGAATATAATAATATATATTCGTAAAAACGAATATTCAGTTTTTTTTTTGTTTCGTGGGCCAATGTGAGAAGGCTGCAATATTGTAGTTTGTAGGGAATTAGAATATTCCTCATTATTTAATTTATTTTCTCTTATGCGAAAAATCGGCAATGTACTATTCACGTAATGGAATATTCTAAAACACGAATATATAGAACTATAGAACATTTTTTTCCATCTGAAGTCATGATTCCTTCCTGCTTAAGTTGCTTTTGGGCCAATGACTGTTCACATTAAATTGGAAAAAATGACGAATATTCTAAAAAATGAATATATAGCACTATATTTTATAGTGCTATATATTCGTGTTTTAGAATATTCGTATTACGCGAATATTACATTGCTGATTTTTCGCAATCAATATAATAATCTCGAAGACGAATATTCGCAAATATATGACGAATATCGCGAATTCGAATATTGCCCCTGCCGTTCATTACTATTCATCAGCCAGAACATGGTGAAACTGCGATCCAAACAACCTGCTCAACATATGACTAACAATTGTATGCAGTTTATTAGCTCGACTGTGTCTATGTTTGCCATTGCTGTATTGACTGGGTTGCCTCAAAAGTATGCAAAGGAATCAGCAATCATAAAATAGAGCTCTGCATAGTTACATGCTGTAGGAAGAAAAAAAAGACACATCAAGTTGAATACATCTAAATGTTTCTAATAAAGGTTTTAAAGACACTTATAAAAAAGTTTTTTTTTCATGAACAACATAAATATTACATGAGCCTCACATAACTGATAACCAACTATTTCTCCTTTTTCATGTTCTAGATCAGGGGTACTTTTTGTATAGGTCCATATACCTGGGTCTACCATCGGGTAAAGGTCCAAGATGCAAAAAAAAAAAAAATATAAGGCTAGACAACGCCAGTGACATGTACTATAAGCAATACCTCCAATTCTGCCCAATCCACATTCTGATGACCACACCGTAATAGTGCTCCTTTTGTGCCTCCCCACACAGTAAGAATGTCCTCTTATTATTACTGTCCTGTTAATGTCCTATTAGCAATAATGCTGTCCCTTAGTGCCCCTCAGACAATATGATGCCCCTTTAGTGGCGTCTCACAGTAGGATGGCCCCTAAGTGCCTATTAACAGCAAGGTAATTTCCTGGTGTCAACATACAGTATGATGCTCATTTAGTGCCCTTGACACAGTGTGATGCCTCCTTATTGCCTCCCTATACAGTGTGATTCCCCTAAGTGTTTCCTCAAAGTAGCATGATCCCTTGAGTGCCCCCCACACAGAATAAGGCTCCCTTAAGTATCCCAACATAGTGATGTCCTCTAAGTGTCCCCTGACACAGAATTATTCCCTCCTTAAATGCACCTCACAGAGTGATCCCCATTAAGTGGCTTGCCTCCTAAAAGAGAACGTGTCATTAGAAAATGACCCACTGTTTATATATCACAATATGTTTAACATATTTTTAAATAATTTTTGATGATGCTGTTTTTTAATTTCGATGTATTTCATATATTTTAACAAAAAAGATAAAATCCTGCAATTTTTGCACTGGCCACTGTTTCTAATTAATGGCACCACTTCTTGGTTCATACATATTACGTTACTGCAGTAAACTCATTCTAATCCTGACTGATATCACCTCTGTGTATAGATCCACCATTCATAAGGTGATTTTCAAATCTTATCTATTCTTTCCTTGTACATAGGTCACAGAGCATGCCTAGAAACCTCTCCTGTAGAAGTCAATGAGGTCCAATCCTGACTAATATGTCTATGGACCATGGGGCTGCTGTAAAGCAATTTTTGTAACTCTTGTAATTGTGTGACCCCCACAAAGTGCTGCCTCCTCAACTTTCCCCATACAGAGTGATACCCCCTTAAAGGGAACCTGTCATCAACTTTATGCTGCTCATACTAACGGCAGCATAAAGTAGAGACAAATTAATTGATTTCAGCGGTCTGTCATTTATACGTTAAAAGCAAGTGGACGCCGAGAACCAACATCACAACCATTGCAGACTGGGCCTGGAAAAGAGTCAAATCTACATGAGAAGAGTCCTGGTTATTCATGAATTCCTGCTCTCCCTGTCCACCTGCTGATGACTGACAGCCTTCTACCTAGTTTTCTCCCTTTCTCTCTAGTAGAGAACTGCCAATCATCAGCAGATGGACGGGAGAGCAGGAGATTAGGAATAATCATGACTCTTCTCTGGTAGATTTGACTCTTTTCTAGGCCTGGGCTGCAGGGCCGGTGCAAGGATTTTTGCCGCCCTAGGCAAAAGAAAAGTTTGCCGCCCCCCCCCCCATGTGACATCACAATGCCCCACCCATATGATCTGCCATATTAAAGGGGTTCTGCAGTTTATTTAAACTGATCGCAGGGGTCCGACACCTGGGACCCCCGCCAATCAGCTGTTTGAGAAGACAGCTGCGCTGGCAGTAGAGCCTCCGCCTTCTCGCAGTGACGTCACGATTAGTATCACTGGCCTGGGTGGGGCTAAGCTTCATTCAAGTGAACAGAGCTTAACCCCGCCAAGACCAGTGATACTAGTCGTGACGTCACTGCGCCTGCGGTAAACAGCGAGAAGGCCGCGGTGCTCCTGCAGCGCCGCTGCCTTCTCAAACAGCTGATCGGCGAGGTCCCGGTGTCGGACCCCTGCCGATCAGATGCTGATGATCTATCCAGAGGATAGGTCATCAGTTGTAACAAACTGCAGAACCCCTTTAACTAAGCCCACTTCTCTCTCCCCCCCCCCCTTGTCATTCTCTCCCCCCTCTTGTCATTCTTCACACTCCCCCCACTTGTCATTCTTCCTCTCCCCCCCCCACGCTTATCATTCTCTCCCCCTCTTGTCATTCTCTCTCCCCCCTCTCCTTTGTCATTCTCTTTCCCCTCTTTTTATTCTCCCCCCCTCCCCTTGTCATGCTCTTTCCCCTCTTTTTATTCCCCCCTCCCCTTGTCATGCTCTTTCCCTCTTTTATTCTCCCCCCTCCCCTTGTCATGCTCTTTCCCCTCTTTTTATTCTCCCCCTCCCCTTATCATGCTCTTTCCCCTCTTTTATTCCCCCGTGGCCGAGCTCTTTAGGGTCCGCGGGTACAGGAGCTTTAGTTTCCTGTACCGAGGGACTGACATGAAGTGCACACTCTGTGCGCACTTCATGTCAGTCCGCCGAGTACAGGAGACAGATGCTCCTGTACCCGCGGACCTTAAAGAGCTCGGCTGGAGTGACAGGAGGGAGCGCTGAGCGTTTCCCTCCTGTCAGCTCCTCTCTTCATGCTGCGCCCGGGCGGTGCGCCCTCATGGACGCACCAGCCCGGGCAGTGCTGCAGCCGCCTGAGGCTCAATTCAGAGCGCTCGGCGGCTGCAGCATGAGACGGGGCCGGCGCTCCTAGCGGCGCCCCTTCCCAAGGGGCGCTCTACGCGGCGGCCTATTCCGCGTATAGGACGCGCCGGCCCTGCTGGGCTGCAATGATTATGATGCTGGTTCTCAGCAACCACTTACTTTTAGCTCATGAGTGGCACACCGCTGAAATCAGCATTTCTGTCACTATTTTATGTGGCCCTCAGTGAGGTCAACATAAAAGTGATGACAGATTCCCTTAAAGAGCTCCCCTTATAGTTAAAGCCCTTAAGTGCCCCCCCCCCCACACACACAGATTGATGCCTGCCTAATAGAGTTATTCCACCTTAGATTGCCCCACGCAGGATTGCCATCCTCATAGTTGTGTCCCCTTTATTGGCCCTCTCACAAAGTTATGCCCTCTTAGATGGCCCCCACAAAGTGATGCCCTCATCATAGGTATACCCCTTTAGTGGCCATGCACACAGTTATGCCCCCTTAGATGGCTCCCCATACACACGCAGTAATTCATCAAAGGTATTTGCGCTTCAGTGGGCCCACACACAGTTGTGTCCCATTAGATGGCCCCCACACAGTGATAACCCCTTTGCTAGCCCCACACACACAGTTATGCCCCTTTAGATGGCCCCCATACAGTTATGTCCCTTAAGATGGCACCCCACACAGTTATGCCCTCTTAAGTGGCCCTCACACACAGTTATGCCTCCTTAGATGCCTCCCCACTCACAGACTTCTTCCCCCTTAAGTGGGCCTCTAGTTTAAATACTCACCTACCCCACATTCACAGTCTTTCCACTCTGTGCTCTGCTGTCTGTTGCTCAGCGCACCATGTTTGTCACTACATTAAACTTACCAGCGCTGAACTACGCACAGCAGGGGAATGTTGAAGCAGGGAGCTGATTGCTCCCTGCTTCACCATTGTATTCAACTACACAGATACAGAGACAGTTGAAGGTGGGATATGCAGGGGTCTGGACAGCTGACAACTTTGGTCCGGATTCGAACCACAGTCCGCCAGTTGAAGACCCCTGCTCTAGATTTTCATCTTTTCCATTTTTGCTCAAATCATCCCTGTGAACTTGTTAGGCTGAGCTATGTATTCCGAACAAACACAGAACCAGAGACAGTGGCGTAGCTATAGGGGTCGCAACGGTCGCAATTGCGACCGGGCCCCTAAGTCAGGGGGGCCCATGGGGCCCCCCAGGAGAGACAGGGTAAAGCCCTGGCCCGGGTGATTTACAATAACTACGGGCTGCGCCTGCGACGGAGGCAGAGCTGTGCCTGCAGGTGCGGGCTCAGCCAGGAGAGGGAGTGGTCACGCTCCCGTCTGGCAGTACTGGCCGGAAGTGGAGGAGAAGCTGCGAGCCTGCGACTCTGTGGGTGAGTGAGGTGAGGGCGGCGGCAACCGTAGGGGTTACAATCCCTATCCTCTGAGCCTGTCATCACTGCTGCATCCAACTGGGGACTAGACAATGTGTATTGTGTGAGCCTTCCGCTCAGAGCGCCCTGGGCTGGCAGGCATGCTGTGACTTGTAGTTCTCCTGCAGCAGGTGCTTATGTGCACAGGCATAAGAAGTACATCAAGCCAGCAGGGGGCGCTTTATGCTAGCCTTACTGTGTGCAGACTGGCCATTCAGGAGCCCAGGAAAGCTGGGTGACAGCCTGTGTCATGGCAGCCATAGAGGAGGCAGTAGTGTTATAATGTGCCGTAATATCAGACGCTTACTCTTCTTCTTATCCATCGCAGCCTGGGGACAATGAAGCCACCGACACGTAAACGCGCGGTCCCCCGCCGCTATGACACCCGCACTGCGGCTCCTGTGAACCTCCGTCTGGTGTGGACGACCAGGAAAAAAAAAAGAGCTTCTGCAGAAGCTGAGGGCCCAGATGAATGAAAAAAAAAACAGTGGTGACCGTTCAGGGGCGCAGCGATGCGGAGGTAAGGGGGCGGCGGTCACTAAGACGCCTCGGAATACAGGCTGCCATAAACCGGGGTAATGCACACAAAACGGGGGACCACCGGCCCCCACCGCTATGACACCTGCACCGCGGCTCCTGCACCGAACCTCCGTCTGGTGTGGACGACCAGGAAAAAAAAAGAGCTTCTGCAGGGGCTGAGGGCCCAGATGAATGAAAAAAACTCAGTGGTGACCGTTCAAGGGCGCAGCGATGCGGAGGTAAGGGGGCGGCGGTCACTACGAGGCCTCGGAATACAGGCTGCCATAAACCGGGGTAATGCACACAAAACGGGGGACCACCAGGCTCCATAGTCCTCAAGGGCCACATAGCAACTGCTACATTTGCTACCTTAGTGGTTGTGCCCAAGAGAGAGTGGCCGCCTTTATGATGTGTCCTGTGCACAGGGGTTGTCTTCGTGGCAGGGGCGTAGCTATAGGGGGTGCAGAGGTAGCAGTCGCTACAGGGCTCAGGAGCCTGAGGGGGCCCAAAGACCATTGTGCCGCATAAGAAGACACACAAAGCAATGAGGGAAGGGGGGCCCAAGCTGAACTCTTGCACCGGGGCCCATGAGCCGTTAGCTACGCCCCTGACCAGAGATAGGTGCACACTGCCGTCTCACTAAACCCTCACACTGATGTTAAAATTGAGAGGTTAGTTCGACATATCCTACTAGGAGGACATGTCTTAAGCTCGGGCACCAGCGACAAGGTCTCTCAAGTAGCTCGAGGCCCTAACACTCACCTACCTGCGCCATATGGGCGATATAAGGGGCCAGTGGGCCCCTTATGTAGGATGTCCATTGTGGTACTTGTAGTCCATTGCTGGCATCATCCATTGTATGCATTTTTTGCTGGTGATTGCCATTAGCAACGGACTACAAGTGCAGGATGTGCTCCCCTATAGAAATGCACAACTGCATATGGGTATGAGCGCATCCTGCTTTTTTAACACCACATTTTTTGATGGTTGAGCTATGTATTCCCTCAAACAACCACACATGTTAAGATGATATGTCAGCATTAGGGTGTTTCCAAGTACTTAAATACTATTTCAGTGATTCTTTTGGTTACAGGTCGTCCTGTCCTTGCTAACAAATGAGCAAAAAAAAAAAAAAAAGTGATTTATTCTGTTAAATTACCTCCATTTCTTTCCTCAGATCATGAGAGTTCCTTTGTTATCACCATACCTCAATAAATGATGTGCTCTTATAGCAGCCTCATAGGAACTTAACTCTAGTAATGCTCTATCTGGCTAAGAAAATTCTAATTTATGTCAGGTGGTTCTGGTTTATAAATTTCATATCATGGGATGTTTTGTTAAGAGCAAGAAACAAATCCTGTATATGTATATATAAAGAGCAGAGCATACCCCATGCATTTAGAATATTTTATGCGGTCACAAATTAATTATTAGGGTAAAAGGCCACCAGCTTTATTGGGGCTATAATGTAACAGCAAATATACTGTATAGATAAAGCAAAGTTTTCACATTGTGCAGACCATCTCCCTTGCACCAAACATTTCTTTAACCCTTAGGATACTGGAGTTTCTTTTTGTTTTTGCATTTTTATTTTTCTTCCCTGTCTTCCTGGAGCCATAACTTTTTTATTTTTCCATTCACGTATTCATATGAGAGCTTGTCTTTTGCAGGACAAGTTGTACTTTGCAATGAATACCATGTAGTGGGAAATAAAATTCCAATTTGGGTGGAATTGGAAAAAAACTTTTACAGGTTTTGTCCCTACGACGTTCCTTTTGTAGCAAACTAACCTGTGATCTTTGTTCTCTGGGTCAGTACGATTAAAACGATACCACACATGTATAGGTTTTATATTACTGAAAAATGATCTGTGGTTTTTATTGATACCATTTTGGAATGTGTGTGTGTTTTCTGTTCACATTTTATTCACTTTTTTGAGGGGTAAGAGAAGCAATGAAAAAATGGTGAATAGGCCATTTTGATACTTTTTTCTGTTATGCCATTTGTATGGACATTTTCACATGCGGTGATGCCCATGATGTTTATATTTTATTATTTATGTATATATTTTTAGAAAGAAAAGGGGGTACTTAAAATTTTTATCTTGCAATTTTTTTATATTATTATTTTTATTATTATTTTGTAGCCTCTTTAGCAAAAAAGCAGTATAGTAGTCTGTGGATTGCTTATTTGTTATGTTGGCCTGCCATCTGCTGGCCGACAGAGGAATTGCAGCTCTGATACACTGGGTCTCTTCAGAGAGACCCAGCCTAATAGAATTAATTAGCAGCATCCCAGATCTCCGCACAGATGCTGTTATTAACCTAGAAACGTGCATGTCCAGGTTTTTCACCCTTTAGATGCCGTGAGTACACTTGATCATGGCATCTAAGGACTGTAATGTCCGGACGTTAGCTGCAGGCCTCCGCTGTTTGAAACAGCAGAGACCTGCCTGCTATGGCGCCCGCTGCACGTGTGAGCGGGTGACAGGTTTAAAGAGGACCTTTCACTGGTCCTGACATTACAATATTAGTACCTGGCTGTGCAGGGCATGATGAGTAGATGTCCGTGCAGTAATTTTTTAAGATGTGATGCTCCATTCCCCCGCTGTGCCCTCTCTTTTACCGCCCTGTATGCTAATTAATAGCATCGTACAGGGAGGAGGAGACAGTCGTGTTTCTCAATGGGCTTCTCCTTCTCCCGTGTCACAGCCAGGGGAAAAAAAAAGCTCACTGTCTGACAGTCTCACACTGCTGTGCTGTCTGTCTCTCTGGAGGTCTGAGTGACTATAACTGCTGCTAGCTTACCTGGCTGCTGGCTTCAGGCTGCTGAGGGTGGGGAGTGGAGGCGGAGCTCTGTCGCCCTGGCCTGAATGATCTTGATCTGAACCCCCTGACCCCTCCCTGACCCCTCCCACCCTTGAGCATGTGACGCAGATAGAGGGGTGGAGCGAAAGAGGAAGAGAAGGCCGCACACTGAGCAGCAAGCAGCCGATCAGCCAGCCACGGCCACCACGGTCCACGGTCCACCAATTTGCCTCCCCCGACCCCCAGTGCGGCAGCAGCAGCAGTGCCTTCTCCTTCTGGGACAGAACAGAAGTGGGCTCCTACCTGGATTGGAGTGCAGCCTGCAGGTGCAGCTGCTTTCTTCTTCCCCAGGACCCAAGGGCGACATTGGTGAATGGTGTACGTACCGTGTTTGTCGCCAGTCCCCAGAGCCAGACCAAGAGCCAGACTGCAGCCAGAGACCAGCTCATATTATTGTCCTGGTGGTAAGTAGTCAGTAGACAATGTGCAATATGTTTATTATTTACTGTATTTTTTGCCTTATAAGACGCACTTTTTCCCCCCCAAAAGTGGGGGGAAATGGCCGTACGTCTTATAAAGCGGATTGCGGATACTTCGCTGGCCATTATGCTGCACAGCGCGGCCAGCAAAGTATCAGTGTGGAGGGAGGAGTCGGGGAAAGGGGTGGAACATATGTGATGTCATGATATGGGCAGATCATCTGATAAGGGGGAGGGGAATTTTAGAGATATGCAAATGAACCTGATATGACTCCTGTGTCCGAAGATTAGTCACATTTTCTGAACGCAGCTCCGCCCCACGTCCTCCGAATCTCCTCCTTGCTGGCCGACATCACAGAGCTGGAGCCACCCCTTTGCTAGGTTTTCCTTCCTTTGAGGGATATCTGGCTTTCATTGTGTTGTAGACCCAATACTGGGGCTCCACATTTATTTTGCATATGGATTTTGTAGGCAGATTTTGCTAGAATGGTTTTTAGGGGGTACTAAGCACTTTGACCCCCTAAGCATTTTAAGGAATTTGGAAACACTTGACTGAAAATGAGAAGTTTCATTTCTTCCACTAAAATGTTGCTTTAGCCCCAAAATTTTTTATTTTCACAAGGGGTAACAGGAAAAAAGGACCCCAAAATTCGTTACCCATTTTCCTCTGAATACGTCAACACCCCATATGTGGTGCAAAAACTGCTGTAGGGGCACATAGCAGGATTCAGAACAGAAGGAGCACCATAAGGTTTTTGCATCACAGATTTTAATGGATTGGTTTACAGGTGCCATTGGTTTTCATTTTTTGAGTGATTGTCTTATGTGGGGGCTCATTTTTTGCGGGATGAGGTGACGTTTTCATTGGTACCATTTTGGGGTACATGAGACTTTTTGATCGATTGGTATTGTCGCTTGGTGACAAAAAATAGCCGTTTTGGGGGCATCTTGTGATATTTTACAGATCAGGTTGTTACAGACGTGGCGATACCTAATATGTCTATCATTTTAGTTTTTTGTTTTACACATTGAAGGCTTTTTTTGAACAGAATAAAATCTTGTTTTTGTGTTGCCATTTTCTGAGAGCCATATTTTTTTATTTTTTGGACCATTGTCTTAGGTAGGGGCTCTTTTTTGCAGGATGAGATGACAGTTTGATTGGTACCTTTTTGGGGTACATACATAAGACTTTTTGATCGCTTGGTATTACACTTTTTTGTGAGGCAAGGTGTCCAGAAAATTGCTTTTTTGGCACTGTTTTTTCATTTTCATGTGATTTTTTTTTAGAGCCAGACGATATGGAAACGGCGATAACCAATATGTCTACTTTTCCCAATTAAAAAAAAATAATAATAATTTTTACTTTATTTTGGGAAAAGGACACTTTTTTTTTTACTTGAAACTTTACATTTTTTTGTAAAACTTTTTTTTCACCATATTTTTCATCCCACTCTGGGACTTCAACTTTTGGGGTCTGATCCCCTGTACAATGCATTACAATACATCTGTATTGTAATGCATTGGCTGTAAGTGTATTACACTGAGTAATACATTTCAGCCTGCTTGCCTGTGAGATCTCACAGGCTCACACGGAAGGCAGCCATGATGCCTAAGGAAGGCATCGGGCTGCCATCCAAGCCATCGGGTCCCCGTCGCCGGCATCAGTGTTTTCATTTATACTGGTGCATACAGCAGGCGTCTGGCTATCAGTTACTGCTGAACGCCTGCAGCTGATCAGGTGGGCGCAGCTCCTGCAGCCGCCCTATAAGCGCGCCGTACTACGATGATGCCAGCCGGGTCCCAATATGCAATCGTAAACAAAACAAAATTGAAATAGAGAATCAGATTTGCCAAATTACAGTTAAGCTCTTAAGCTTTTGACTTGGTTGTAAATTTGTTAAAACTACTGCTGTATTTAGTCAATTGTAATTCAAAGATTATGACTTCAACATTAGTGTAGGATCTTTAGAGAATGTAAACTGAAATTAGTTACTAATGTGAAGAAATACCTGACAAAATGACATGATTATCAGCAGCAGGGATTTACTGTATCGTGCATTTCTTTAAACTGGTTGTGCCACAAAACATATTCTGCATTTTTCAAACCAGCGCCAGTATCTGAGTAAATGCAAAGAAAATGCATGTAATTAAAAATGTAGTATAGCCACTGAGTTATTCAATGAAATGTATCTGTATAGTGCCACCTGCTGTTAGTTATTTTCCTTATTTCTTTGTCCACCTCACTGAGGTGGTCGCAAGCCACCAGCCATTAAGACCGGCGTCTAAAATGCCAGTCTTAGTAAATGACCCTATAGTTTATACTTGTGACCATAACATTTAATTTTGGTCTCGCCAGTCAAAATGTATTTGTTCCAGAAGTAGAGGCTTTGCCAGGTATTGTTTGATGTATTGTAATCAGTTGTTTTGTGGTGTTGGTACAGCAATGGATATTTTTGGGTAGCTTTACTATGCAGCCCATTTTCATTGATGTATCTCCGTCACTTTGGTTCAGAAATGTTTTGATTTCAGTAGAAGGTTTTTTGTGAGGGTTTTCCTTTGCATCCCAGCTTATGTCTAAAACCTTTCTTGGTCTACCTAAAAGAGTCTTGTTTTTAACCCATCTTCCATTTCTTGATTTTTTTTATTTGTCAATTATATTGCTAAAGTATATTTGCTCACACATTTTTGACAGTTTTTTGCAACTCACATGCTTCAGTAACTAACAAAATCAGTTCATATATTCAGTGGTCTAGATGAAATGCACAAAGGGTTTTCAATAGCTAAGAAACTCATTAACTATTCATACACAGGCACTAAATGCAATCAAAGCATAGGTTTGGAATACATAGCTTTGATTGCCATCTCAACCTCTATCTGCCAGCTTGAGTTTATATTATCAACTTAGCCATTCAAGGTCATGCACATTTTTGATCGTGTGTAACTATAGTTATCATTATAATTACTAAAAGATACACATGGTTATGTGATAACACGACCAATATGCCTCAATTAAATAATAGGGGAGGATTCATCAAGCCCTGATCTCCAGAATTGTGGATTCAAAAAGTCACAAAGTATGGCTTTCATGCCTTTTTGGGCTTATTTGTGCAATGTTTTATATTTTTACACCACTCACTCCAGTTATCAAAAATGGGTGAGGATTTGGGCATAGTTAATTAATTAATAAATTAATTTAACTCCACTTTTATCAGTGAAACTTTTATTAAAAAGTCACATAAACTTGCAAACTCAATCCAGCAAAGGCTGGCATAAAACAGCTGGAGTAGAATTTCTACAAACAACTATTACATTTAAAGCGTACCTGAGTTTTCAATAGAAAATTTGCATAATGGATGTGCTTCTTTGTACAATCATAACTGTGAAGGAATAGTTATGTTTGGGCTTCCTTAATGTTTTTTTCAGACATATTATTCTCAGTTTCAGCTGCACAGCTAGATGCATTTTACTCAGAAGCAGGGGGCGACTCCCTTCTGCCAGGACTGTTCTATTGTGAGATCCTTTCCTTTACTTTTCACTATGTTTGTTTATAGCTCTGGAGCTCACCAAACAGATAAGGAGAGCTAAATCACACTTACAAAAAGGTATAAGGCTCTTGTCTGATATTCAGAAGCTGTGTAGAAGAGTTTTCTTTCTTTTCCCAGACTCAGCTACTGTATTTCTGTCACGTCCCCACTTACTCGTCTGAGTCTCTGTTACCAGGGACAGATTTTGCCTGACAACAGGCAGTGGAATGCAACTTAGGTGTAAGTGAGACACTTTTAAATGAAGGGACTTGGAAATTTGCTAGTTACACCATTCTCTGTTAAATGAAATGAAATTGTAAGTACAATGAATCTTTAAAGAAGGGGGAAATTTAACAACATGCGCCGCTTAATAAATTTGATGCAAAGGACGCCAAAGCAGAATAAAGCAAAACTGACTTCAAATATTACCCTCTTGAAACATTCTTCCATGGTGTTTTTAGGATCTTACATATTTTCCAAAAATGGTACAACTCGTAGAAATTCTGACTGGGGTATATAAATGTCGGACCAAAACTGTAATTGGAAAGTTAGATTTCATGTTCCAAGCATAAAAAGGCTGGCAGGGTGTATAACACTGAAGGTTGTTCACAAGACTACAGAACAGGACCTTACCTAATGCATTTGCCTTTCTCAGGTACTGAGTTTTTCCTAATGTGCTAGTTAGGCATTTGGTGCAATGAGGTCTTCACTGTTGCTCTCATTGCACTGCCCCTCCATTGCTGATTTGCCACTGCCTGACCCTATCAATCAAAACACGCAGGAAGGAGGTGGCCACAAAAAAGAGCAGAGTTTGGGTGCAACAAGAGCAATTGGGACATCCTTAAAGTGGCAAACACCTAATTTGCATATTAGCAAAAAGAATTGTAACTTGGGGAATGGATTCTCAGATTAACAAAGGGAAACCATACTTTACCCAGGTGAACCAGATGAGCTATCTGTCTGCAAACAGGTACATAGGGAGACCACTGGTGACAGATTCTCTTTAACCCTAACACCCTAAGTTTAGCAAGACAGGCAATTTTAAAGTGAAGCTCCACAAAAGCTTTAAGCCCTTTTGGTGCAGACATCAATGTCTCCTTACCACTGAGCCATGGAGAGGATTATGAAGTGTGTCAAAAGCCCCAAATAACAGCATACATCAGCAATGGTAGAATGGATGTAAATACACAATAAGGCCTTATAAATAGCAAATGTATCAATTAAGCTTCATACATTTGGAGTGAAATATGTAGCATAATCAAGCCAAGCATTAATTTGGCAGTATAGAAAGAGTAGGTCAGTCCCATTCCCTGATGAAGTTGGGTTGGGATGAGCCATTGCATAGCAGTGTTAGGGAGATATATCTTGGCAGGTCTGTAGAGATCTAGCAGGTGTTGATTCTTTGTGCCAACCCACTATGTAGAACCAGTGTACAGACACATTAAAATTAGAGATGAGTGAATCGAAGCTGACATAGTGGAATTCGATCAGAATTTCAGGAATTAGTTGATTCACAAGGAATCCGAATTTCCTCACGCTACGTGGTAACAAATTACATTTTTTCCTAAAATGGCTGCTGCACGTGTGAGGACATGGAGCAAGGAATTCTGGGAAGGCATAATCACCCATAATGCCATGCATTCAGCCAATCAGCCCTGTAATGTCACACCCTATAAATAACCTCAGCCATCTTGGATTCTGCCATTTTCCAGTGTACTTAGTGTAGGGAGAGACGTCAGCAGGCGCTAGGGACAATGCTAGAAAAAACATAATTGTACTAAAAAAAAACGATTTACAAGTTCAGGGAAAGATTATTCAAGGTGTAGGGCAAGGATAGGGAGGAATCATTCCACAGCATTTATGTTGAACAGGGTTCAGTAGGGGAGGTTACAGCCTGGGTAAAAGGAACAATCCTATTACGCCTTGCTGCACTGACTGGGGACCCAAATTGCCATTATACAGCTGTGTTATTGCAGCAAACCGTTCTTATTATTGGGGTGCAAGTGCTGTTTGATACTACCATTAACAGGGTTTATTAAAAGGAAATATTTGATATGTTCTAAACCATTTTTTGTCTTGTTAGATTTAGAAAAAACAACAAAGATAGTGCTTCAATGGCTCTCCCTAAACAAAATTAAACAATATGGTGAGATTAGATATCAACCCTGCTTATATTATAGTTAATTCTGTTTGGGGAAATTGTCCATATATGGTGGAGATCTCCTTTGGATATTGCCTTAGTATAAATCCATCAGACCATATACAGGTATGCCCAATAAACTGTGTATAAAGTAAAGTTCCTGATCACCAGGCAATGTCTCTGAATCTGTATGGTATATAAAGTAAAGTATAGTTGTGTCCAAGAGGTTTGTATAAGTTGTAATTAAGCCCCAGTGGGACAGAGGTATTTTTTATCAGATTTTTGTATATTATGCAGCTTGATAAGACATATTCATTAATGACGTTCCTTAAATTTCCTATAAATTGTCAGTGACATATACTACAAGCCGTTATACTGTTCAGTATGCATTGATCTTTTGGTGTTGGTTAGTAGGTTGCCTCACTGGCTACTTTACCGCTCCTGGTGTGGCTGTCTTCCCGGCTTGTGCTATGTGTAATCCGGGGTATTCCGTACGGTCGGCTGCGCGCGCTTCCTCTGCTGCGATGATACAGCCTCCGACTCTGTGTGTGCGTGATCTCTTGTGCAGGGCCGGCACGGCACTGACCAGCGGCGTTCCTCGTGGTATTCTGTATCTTTCCACTTTGCTTCGGTGCACAGTTTCTGAGCGCTCAGTATATCATTTAATAGGCCCCTTCTTTCAACTTATAGTATAATAATTGCTGGCATTCGATTGCGGACAAGAAAAGGCATTTTCTATATAGTTCTGGCAATGTGCGGATCCGCAAAATGTGGAAAGCACATTGCCGGTGTCCGTGTTTTGCGGATCCGCGGATCCATGGATCCGCAAAACACATACGGACGTCTGAATGAGCCTTACAGGGGGGTGATAGGGGGTGATCAGGGGTTAATCGGGGGTTAATCAGGGGGGGGGGGATGGATGGGGGGATCTGTGTGGTGATTGGTGCACTTACAAAAGTTTCCTTTGGTGGTTCCAAGCAAAAGGGACCACCAAAGGAACGAACAGCAAGCATATCAGACGCTGTTAACAAAACAGCGTCTGATATGCCATTTTTTTTAACTTCTACAGCCTGCCAGCGCACGATCAGCGCTGGCAGGCTGTAGTTAAAGTTCTCCCCGACACGTTCTCCCCGCGCGTCAAAGAGGAACAAACCGACCGCCCGCAGGACGCAATCCTGCGTTAGGCGGTCGGTAAGAGGTTAAGAAACTTTATAACAGAGTCTCCTGGGCCCAAGTCAAAATCTGCACCAGGAATTTGCACCGATCATTTATGACACTGGTGTTGTCTCATATGGCAGAGGGTGTCTGGATGCCCCAGACATTAAGGTCCAGGTCCAACTTCTACCTCTGCACCCCCTATAGTTATGCCTCTGGTAGGAAGTTATGCCCCTGTAGGAAGTTTAACTCTATACTGTCTATATACCAGTCTAGTCTTCACTGTAACCACAATCTCAATATCCGCATCCGTGTAGGGAAAAGTAATAAGATCCAGTGGAAAAACAAGCTCATGACCAGAAGCATTTATCCGGATTACACAGATACAAGACAAAAACAATCAGTGTCCACGCTCAAAGCTACTTCTACTTAGAGAATTTCTTTATTAAGCTACTTATTTAAATTATGGCTCATCGTTCGGAGAAGCCAACACTTGTTTTCTCATTTGCCTTAGTCTTTTGGAAGCAATAACAGAACAAGCCATAAAGGGTCACTTCCATCATAAACTTAATATTTATGGAAACATTTTTTTTTTTTTTACAATTTTTGGCTGTTTTGCTTTTTCATTTTGGCAGTGCTATGTAATTGAAAAATTAACACAAAATATTGCGCTTCTGTAGCAGTTAGCACAACGGATACAATCTCCTATATACAGTAGATAGGCAGTCCATTGTCAGCTTACTGCTGCTATGTGAGGAAGATATCTACAAGGTAATATTCGTGATAATAGTAGGTGTAGAATTGGGAAAATAGTATGACAACTTTCAGAGCATTGCACTTATCAGTGTGATGTGTGATGTTCTAATATAGTCACTACAGGGTTGATCTCTATGGTTGTAGTGATGGTCTGAGTGAGAAGGTTAAGCAAGGCTGTTTGTCATGCCAATAATCCAAACAAAGAGAAAGTTGAAAAGCGAGGACAGGAAGTAAAATACATAAAGTGACTGAAAAAAATTATATCCAGAAAACCATCCTCCGTTTAAAAAAATTATTTAAAATAATCACATATATGCTGCTAATATGTGATGAAAAAAATTGATGGAAGTGTCCCTTTAACAAAAGGATTGTTTTAGGTATTTGTTTCTTTTGCGGAAGTATGCGAGCTGAGCTGTGCTTAACATGACAGCTTGGTTTGACATGTCACTGCACCATCCTTTAGTTTGAAAAGTTGATATGCTCAGAAGTGTTCATACACTGACACCATGAGAATGGATCTGCTCCAGCAGCTTTATGAGAATTACAGTGACTAGATGTCTGCTGTGTCTCCTTTCTGCGAAATACAATATATGAGGCATACGAGAGACTCGCGTAATCCTTTCACTGCCAGGGCTTTGAGGACAATTTTCACACTTATAACTTATACAAATAAAACCTGATTCCTGGCATATTGTTAAAATGACACCAAGCCCTATACGCTCGTGTGTGCCTAAATCCAATTTTGCATAACTGTTTGTAAAAAAACTGAAGTCAAAATTTGCACACAAATTTATGTCTGACCCAAGTCTGATATATACCTCCTAAACATGAAAGGGGTTTTCCAATACTTTTATATTGATGGCCTATCCTCAGGCCCAAGTGTGTAATTACAAAGAAGGCCACCATTAAAACTTAACCTGTAATGAAAAAACAAAAACAAAAAAAAACACCTAAAAGTAAGATCTGTGTGAGGCAAGTCGGGTAATAAGAATAATCCAAAAAGGGAAGGAGGGAGACAGGATCAGGGAAGGCAAAATAGGAAATAAGGATAAAGGGAACTCACCCTATTAGTGCCCCATGTCTAATCCCTACCTAGATGGGGCGACCACTCCAATAAGGGATATCCTATGCATGAACCTAGGACTAATATACCCTATTGTGCGTTATGTAGATTAAGAGGAATATACTGCACCTCTTGGTAAATGACAAGAAGAAAACTTTGAGGTGGCAAGAGACCATATCTGTACCAAAATCAACCAATTCAAATAAACAATAGATGTTAAATCTGATAACTCTCAATCTCCAACCCCGACCACAGTTCATCAAAGAGGAACATCACACATCAAAAATGCCTAAATGGAAAACCACATGGGTCAAAACCAGTTAAGAAAGAAAACACAAGAACAATATGGCCCTAAACATGCATAGTACTAAAGTATCGGGGAGGATTGGCCAAAGAACTAACAGGGAAATTTCCCGGTGGCCGATGCCCAGAGGGCCACCTGGGCATTCCTCACTGCTGGCCAGTGGAAGTTTTTGGGGATGCAGTTTGTACTGCTGCCAGTATTTTGTGATGAACTGTGCTATTTGGCTCTGTTGGGGCAGTATAATGTTCTACAATATGGTATTGCTGGCCCTGCCATCCAGTTTGGAGCCAACTACAAAACAGGGCCACTGTTAGTATTTTTTCCAGGGCCACTTTAAGTTCCCAGTCGGCCCCTGCAATGTACAGATGTTAAATGGCATACAAAGAATACTTGTGTTGTCCTAGTCCTGATATATGAGGAATGATATGATGAGCACAGAGCTTGGTGCAGGGGATATTAGTATTGTGGCTCAGTGGTTAGCACTATTACCTTGCAGCCAGTGGCGTAGCTATAGGGGTCGCAACGGTCGCAATTGCGACCGGGCCCCTAAGTCAGGGGGGCCCATGGGGCCCCCCAGGAGAGACAGGGTAAAGCCCTGGCCCGGGTGATTTACAATAACTACGGGCTGCGCCTGCGACGGAGGCAGAGCTGTGCCTGCAGGTGCGGGCTCAGCCAGGAGAGGGAGTGGTCACGCTCCCGTCTGGCAGTACTGGCCGGAAGTGGAGGAGAAGCTGCGAGCCTGCGACTCTGTGGGTGAGTGAGGTGAGGGCGGCGGCAACCGTAGGGGTTACAATCCCTATCCTCTGAGCCTGTCATCACTGCTGCATCCAACTGGGGACTAGACAATGTGTATTGTGTGAGCCTTCCGCTCAGAGCGCCCTGGGCTGGCAGGCATGCTGTGACTTGTAGTTCTCCTGCAGCAGGTGCTTATGTGCACAGGCATAAGAAGTACATCAAGCCAGCAGGGGGCGCTTTATGCTAGCCTTACTGTGTGCAGACTGGCCATTCAGGAGCCCAGGAAAGCTGGGTGACAGCCTGTGTCATGGCAGCCATAGAGGAGGCAGTAGTGTTATAATGTGCCGTAATATCAGACGCTTACTCTTCTTCTTATCCATCGCAGCCTGGGGACAATGAAGCCACCGACACGTAAACGCGCGGTCCCCCGCCGCTATGACACCCGCACTGCGGCTCCTGTGAACCTCCGTCTGGTGTGGACGACCAGGAAAAAAAAAAGAGCTTCTGCAGAAGCTGAGGGCCCAGATGAATGAAAAAAAAAACAGTGGTGACCGTTCAGGGGCGCAGCGATGCGGAGGTAAGGGGGCGGCGGTCACTAAGACGCCTCGGAATACAGGCTGCCATAAACCGGGGTAATGCACACAAAACGGGGGACCACCGGCCCCCACCGCTATGACACCTGCACCGCGGCTCCTGCACCGAACCTCCGTCTGGTGTGGACGACCAGGAAAAAAAAAGAGCTTCCGCAGGGGCTGAGGGCCCAGATGAATGAAAAAAACCCAGTGGTGACCGTTCAAGGGCGCAGCGATGCGGAGGTAAGGGGGCGGCGGTCACTACGAGGCCTCGGAATACAGGCTGCCATAAACCGGGGTAATGCACACAAAACGGGGGACCACCAGGCTCCATAGTCCTCAAGGGCCACATAGCAACTGCTACATTTGCTACCTTAGTGGTTGTGCCCAAGAGAGAGTGGCCGCCTTTATGATGTGTCCTGTGCACAGGGGTTGTCTTCGTGGCAGGGGCGTAGCTATAGGGGGTGCAGAGGTAGCAGTCGCTACAGGGCTCAGGAGCCTGAGGGGGCCCAAAGACCATTGTGCCGCATAAGAAGACACACAAAGCAATGAGGGAAGGGGGGCCCAAGCTGAACTCTTGCACCGGGGCCCATGAGCCGTTAGCTACGCCCCTGCTTGCAGCGGTGGGTTCAAATCCAAATAAGACAGTTTCCCCCAACAGGCCAAAAACATACTGATCGGTTAATTTGGAATTTAGATTGTGAGATCAAATAGAGATAGGGGCTGATGGAATTTGCGGTACATCGCTGCAGAATAGGTTGATACTATATAAATGAATAAATTAAAGAAATAATAGTCACTCTCAGTACCCTCATGTAATGTAACACTTAGTGTAGTCCCACTCTGTAAAGCCTCATTCACACAGTCATTGTTAGGTCAGTGATTTCCATCAGTGATTGAAAGCCAAAACCAGGATTGGAGTTACACAGACCTAAGGTATAAGGGAAAGATCTGCACCTCTTCTGTGTTTAGAACCGCAACTAGTTTTGGTTCAAAATCACTGATGGAAATCACTGACCAAACACTGACGTGTGAATGAGGCATAAGGCTACATGCACACGACCGTTGGTGTTTTGCGGTCCGCAAACCGCGGACCTGCAAAACACGGAAGCTGCACCATTATAGAAAAGCTGCCCATTATAGAAATGCCTATTCTTGTCCGCAAAACGGACAAGAATAGGACATGTTCTATTTTTTTTGCGGGGGCACGGAACGGAGCAACAGATGCGGACAGCACACGGAGTGTGATTGGGTCCCATATTTTGCGGCTCGGACGCGGACCACAACAACGGCCGTGCGCATGAGGCCAAAGACTAAGGCCGTCATCAGGGCAGCACAGATGTTACTGCTATCAGAAGTGCCCCACCTACCAACCATTTCAAGTGCCAGTGTCTGATTCTCAGACTATGTGGGCTCTATGCAGTTGTATGTGAAATAAACACTATGAAACATGGGGCGCATGTAATGTTCACCTTATAATGTGAAGCTCTTTGGCATAGCATCAGGTCAGACTAGTCCTATGTCTCAACTACTTTATATACCAAATAGAGCTGAGCCAACCTTTTGAAGATTTGGTTCATTTCAGATTTGCTGAATTTTTGAAAAAAAATCAGTTCAGAGAGAATCTCTCTCTCCCTCCCTGAAAGAATCACAAAAAATTCGAGTTTGTTAGAATTCAAACTTTTTGGCAAATTTGAGACAAATTCCGACGTGTTAGAATATATTTGCTCATCCTTAAAGGGGTTGTCCCACGAAAAATATTTTACAGTTTTTAAACCATCACCTTGATCTGAATACTTTTTTAATTAAATATAATTGAATATCTAGCATAGCCAATGAGTTATTCAATGAAATGTATCTCTATAGCGCCACCTGCTGTTTTCTTTTATTTTTATTTCTTTGACCTGCTCACTGAGATAGCTGCACATTCATCCTTCAACTGCCTTCTGAGTTATGATAGGGAGAGCTGAGACACCCCCCTTGAGCTGTCAGCATGATATAAATCCAGCAGAGCAATGAATGGGGAGATCTCTGGATCCATGTGAGTTACAGGGCTGGTTCTAGCTTTGTTAGAAATTGTTATGTACTATATGATGTCTGATTTTAATTTTTTACATTAATCATGGGATAACCCCTTTAATAGCAAACATTAAATGGATCATGGCCCTCCCGCAAAGGGGAAAAAAGGCTGGTGAAGAAGACACATGAGGATGAAAATGGATTATTAAGCAAGTAGAAACCATCTCACATTTACAATGTAGAAGCACCATATGCAGCAAATCCCAGGGGAGGCGGAGAGGATGGGAGTTGTTGTACTCTCTGTGGCAGTCCTCGCTATGTCTCTTCCTGGGCCTTGCAGTGATGAAAAGTGCGCACCTCTCTTCCATTTGAGGCACTCCCCAAATGAGGCCAGGTTTATTGCAACAAGTACCACTGTACTTTAGTGTAGGGCTCGAATATTCGAATCGTGAATTTTAATCTCGAATATCGTCACTTCGAGAATTCGCTAAGATTTAGAATATAGTGCTATATATTCGGATTCACGAATATTCTAGATTTTTTTTCCTCTGAACCCATGATCCCTCCCTGCTTCTTGCTTGTGGGCCAATGAGAAGGCTGCAATGTCTTTGTCTGAGCTTAGCAACATCCCTAGCAACCAATAGGAAAGTTACTTACCCCTTACTATATAAGAACCTCCCCAGCAGCCATTTTCTGCATTTTTTTTTCAGTTCTGAGAGAGACAGCAGTGTCATTGCTGTGCTCTGTGTTTTGCTGTGTCACATTACATTAGATAGTGAGTTAGCTTATATATATAATACAGATAGTTATTGGGAGATAGTCAGTGTAGGTTAGATTGTGATATAGTGTAGCTGTCCATACATACATGCTACAGGCAAGTTCACAACAATACTTAGTGCACCAATCACTAATATGTATCAGACCTGCTAAAATGTGAAGTTGCACGTATTGCGCAAAAATATTTGCATCATTAATTGCTGATTTGCGCAATCGTAAATATATCGGAGCACTCTATCTGCATATAAAGCTATTGTAATGTTCTGCCGTGTCAACCATTTCCTTCAGTCTCAGAAATCTTCTAGCAGCTTGAAAAATGTAGCAATAATGACCCACGCCTGTATTGCGCACGCTATATAGCCTATTACATTGCCAATTTTCTCAATCAAGAAAATAATTGAGAATTCTCCAGTTCACGAATTTATGATGAATATTAGCCCATATATTTGTGAAATATCGCAAATTCAAATATTGCACATGCCGCTCATTACTACTGTACTTCACTGCAGCAGTTCAATAGATGGTTCATACAGGCGCTATACACATGAAATGCAGTCTTTACAGTTGACATTTGCACTTCCCAAGGTTGTGTATGAAAGGCTATCAGACTGTACAATCTTTCCTTTTCTAAAGGGTGCTATCTTTATACCTAGGAACAGCAGCTAGCAAAACTCCCACACTTGCTAATAACAAAGTTAGGTGTTTGGTGTACAGAGGGCATCATCGCTGCTCTTTACCCATTTCTATGGTCATCCCCTGCCTTGCTGCTTTGCCACTGCCTTGCCCTGTCAATCAAGGCAGTGAGGAAGGAGCTGGCCACAGAAAGGGGCAGAGCTTGGGGGAACAAAAGCAATGGTTACGCCCTCACTGCACCAAACACCTAATTTACATAATAACATAAAAGTATCATAACTCAGAACTGAGCCTTGGAACAACTAAATAAAATCAGCGTTTTGATCATTGTCTAAGCAAACAGTTGGATAAGGACAGATTCCCTTTGAATTTCATCTTATCTCTTTCATCCTACCTGACAGATGTGGAGCATAATTAAGAGAATTTTCAAAAATCCTAACTTTAACATGTTACTTACATAGGCTTCTGTGGAATATAAAAGATGGCCACATCTTCTCTGTTTAATCCATTTATAAGGGATCATTCATCATTTTTCTTCTGAAAATACAGAAAAAAAACCTAAACATTTTTAGAGAGAGAAGGGGAATTAGGATTTTGCTTTCTTCGACCAACCCCAGTGTTATTTCTATGAAAGCCAGTAATGAACCAATGTTACCGATGACTTTGATGAATAACCACGAATGCCCTGTGTGAACCTGGTGTCATATACAATTTGTTTCATCATTTCCAGAGCATCCAACAAAAATTAAACGCTCTGACCATATATCACAGTTTCCCGGGCAGTTGAAAACATTAAAGCCGGATTTAACAATGATAGATAAAAACCTAAGGAAATGCATTTTGTGTGAAAAAAAAATCTATTAGCGCAAAAGCTTTCCAGTCCTGTATATATTTCTAATCATCAAGGTAGTTGTGTACTTGCATGTTAAATGCAGATGTCACTGATAATACTAGGATTTTTTTCTATAATAATCTTTTATTTTAGTTGACTCAGGAGTGCAAGCAGATTGTGCCTCCTGTTCTCCTACCATAAGGTGAATTATAGAAAGCAGATTTCTATTCATCGAGTTCATGGTATGATGAGTCTTAAAGGGGGTTTCCAGAGTGATGTAACTACAACTTAATTACTGTATCATGAAAAAGTCTACAAATTCGAACATAATTTGCGTTTCAGTCCCTCGCCAATTAAGTCAGGGCCATAACCCCGCAGTTTCCAAACCCTACTCCTCTCCATCTTGTAAGTTCAGGCATATAGGACAGTAGACCACTTGCAGAACATCAAAGTCCCCTACCTTTCCCCCTCCAGGAACCCCTTAGCTGTTATCTTGTCTGGTGATCTTTACTCCTATTATTTATGGATTGCTTACTATATTATTAGGACTTTTATGGGGTCATTTATCAAACTGGTGTAAAGTAGAACTAGCTTAGTTGCCCATAGGAACCAGATTCCACCTTTCATTTTTGACAGCTCCTTTGGAAAATGAAAGTTGGAATCTGTTTGGTTGGTATGGGCACCAATTTGATAATTCCCCCCCTTAGTCTTTATTTATTATTGTTTGATATGAGTACTTACATTACATTGATCTGTGCACTTTGAGGGGAGAAATAAATTTGATGTGAGGATGCGGGGGAGGGTACCTATTCTAGTCCTTCCTGGTTTACCTTGTTTTTATATATTTTAAATACACTGAACAAAAAAATATAAACGCAACACTTTTGGGTTTGCTCACATTTTGCATGAGCTGAACTCAAAGATCTGAAACATTTTCTACATACACAAAAGACCCATTACTCTCAAATATTGTTCACAAATCTGGCTAAATCTGTGTTAGTGAGCACTTCTCCTTTGCTGAGATAATCCATCCCACCTCACAAGTGTGGCATATCAAGGTGCTGATTAGACAGCATGAATATTGCACAGGTGTGCCTTAGACTGCCTACAATAAAAGGCCACTCTGAAATGTGCAGTTTGATCACACAGCACATTGCCACAGATGTTGCAACTTTGAGGGAGTGTGCATTTGGCATGCTGATTGCAGAAATGTCTACCAGAGCTGTTGCCCATGCAATGAATGTTCATTTCTCATAAGCTTTCTCCAAAGGCGTTTCAGAGAATTTGGCAGTACATTCAACCGGCCTCAAAACCGCAGACCAAGTGTAACCACACCAGCCCAGGACCTCCACATTCAGCATCCTGTCTGCCATCTGCCCTGGCAGTGGAAAACCGAGACTCATGCATGAACAGAATGTCTCTCCAAAGTGCCAGACGCCATTGAATGTGAGCATTTGCCCACTCAAGTCGGTTTACGATGACGAACTGCAGTCAGGTCCAGACCGCGATGAGGACGACGAGCATGCAGACAAGCTTCCCTGAGACGGTTTCTGCAGAGATTCTTTGGTTATGCAAACCGATTGTTGCTGCAGCTGTCCGGGTGGCTGGTCTCAGATGATCATGGAGGTGAACATGCTGGATGTGGAGGTCCTGGGCTGGTGTGGTTACACGTGGTCTGCGGTTGTGAGGCCAGTTGGATGTACAACCAAATTCTCTGAAAAGCCTTTGGAGACGGCTTATGTTAGAAAATTAAACATTCATTGACGGGCAACAACTCTGGTAGACATTCCTGCAGTCAGCATGCCAATTGCGCGCTCCCTCAAACATTGTGGCATTGTGCTGTGTGATCAAACTGCACATTTCTGAGTGGCTTGTTATTGTGGGCAGTCTAAGGCACACCTGTGCAATATTCATGCTGTCTAATCAGCCCCTTGATATGCCACACCTATGAGGTGGGATGGATTATCTCAGCAAAGGAGAAGTGCTCACTAACACAGATTCAGACAGATTTGTGAACAATATTTGAGAGCAATAGGTCTTTTGTGTATGTTCAAAATGTTTCAGATTTTTGAGTTCAGCTCATGCAAAATGGTAGCAAAACCGAAAGTGTTGCGTTTATATTTTTGTTCAGTGTATATTTTTAAATATTTTTAACTCAGTAGTGTCCTTTTTTACATTGTATAGTTTACTTTATATTTCGTGCACTCGCTTTCTTGCCATATTGTAAGTGGTTTGTATTAAAGTATGATAGATTGAGCACCCCTACTATTTTTGGCGGTAACTGCCATTTTTGCTTTGCTTATTGTACATGAGCGCCATCATGTAAAAATTTAAATCTTGTGAATGGATAATCCTATGGATTTCAAGACTGCTTAATGTTTTTGGTTAGTATGGCAACTTCTGCTAATGATTACTCCATTCCCTATCAGCAATGGATGGTTTGCTCTACTGAGGTCCCTGCTATCACCAATGAGAATCCATTATACTAGTTAAAAGGGACCCGTCACTTCTCATGACATGTTTATTTTGGTAAATACTTTGCATTAACTAACAATTCTGGATCGTGTTTTTATAGTACTCTTTTTTGTGCTTTTCCTCTCTTATTCCTACTAGAAATTTATGAATAAATAGACATCTGGGTGTTACCATTTCACTTGACGAAGGGATGTGTCCTAAAAGCTTCCGTTTTCCATTCCGTTATAATGCAAGTCTGTGAGCAGCATAACGGATCCGTCCCGTTTCCGTTATGCAGGACTGGACAACTGCATAATGGAAACCAAGACGAATCCGTTCTGCTGCCAATAGACTTGTATTATGGAGGATCAAAACAGAATGCCTCTTAAAAGCTTCCGTTCTTACTTCCGTCTTATGGACTAGCACATACCGAAGCCCCGGACAATTTGATATACCTTGATAGTCTTATAAAGCAAGGATAACATTAATTATGAACTGTTAATGCATGTTGTTAATCCATCAGCCACTTTGATTAAGAGCTTAAGAGCAAGTCTGAAGATGAGGACTGTGATGAAGATGATGATAATAATAGAATTGGACCACTTATCTAGACACGTTAGAACTTCAACAGCAAGGGAAGAGAAGAAAAAAATGACATGAAAATAACCATTCTTAATAGAGTAAGTGATTACATAAGGGTTGAGCCTGCATGTACCATTAAATGACTCGTACAGGCCAAGCTCATTTTAAAGGTATATATTGTGTGAGACGGGACGATTCATACAGTCTCTTTATCCATGGTTTATTGGGCATACACGGCAAAATGATACAGGCTTGCTTCAGCAAACAAAATAACAGTTTATGGAAAATAACAAAAAAATGCAGTGATATAGGCTTCTCACCAGCTGGTAGGTTTTAACCTACAGATTCTTGTCCGTGGGTCTTCCTCTCAGACCAGCACACACACTGTTCTCTGACAGAGTGCCTTTTAATTAGTTTTCCACCTGGTTGAGGGATGGAGTATGGGAGTAACCTTCACACCCAAGCTCTTCATTCTTTCCTAAATCCCGGACCCAAACTGCAGCTACCACAAACTCAGTATCTAGCATCATTGGTCACAACATACCTCCGGGACTTACATCACCGAGAGCAGCTGCTTCAGTGATACATACTTGCCATCAATTACCTTATCCATTGAATGCTTACAATTGTTATGTACCTTTTATTATGACCTTCATATGGTGTTATAGATAGGTTTGAATTAAAGATAAGCGAATCAATTTGTAACGAACTGGGTTCGTTCAAAATTTCACATAAATTTGTCCTCCAAACTAACTCGAAGCTTTTTAAGTTTTAATGCACATGTTGGAGGGCAAAGCCATGAGGGAGGACAGACTGGATCAGCCAACCAGTGGAGAGTGAGCAGAATGTCATTCTGTGTTGTTGAGCTGTTAATTATGGTGGATGCAAAGTCACAAGTCAGCATCTCTTCTAGTGTAAAGGTGTAGTGTACGGGAGTTGTGATGCCCGACACTACAGAAGGGTCACTAGAGTGCGTACGTTCCCCTCATTTGTGGGGAGATTGGTAAATGTCATTTTCAGTAAATGCTATGTAATGTAATGCCTATTTATATATCCTATCACCCTGTTACTGTGAATGTATTGCTATGTACAGGCCTGCTAGGGATGTCATTCCTGCTCTAGGTCAGTAGAGGGAGCTAGGGAGCCCTAGTTTATATATTCAGGCCCAGTCAGGGAAAGGCAGTTGAGTCCAGGCCATGAGCCTGTGAAGTCTAGTTCAGGCCTTGAGCCTGCTGAAGGCAGTCCAGTCCTGGCCATGAGCCTGTGAAGGTGCTCAGTGTTCAGGCCCTGAGCCTGTTGAAGTCAGCCCAGGCTTATAGCCTGAGAGGGTCCAGCCTAGGAAGAGTCATTCCCTGGGAGGAGCAGTCCAGACCCTAGGACTAGTGGAGAAGTGTTGCCTCCTTAGTCAAGCTGCAAACAGGATAAGGATCCCTGCAGAAACATCACTGGTCACCAGCCTGAGTGAGCTGAGGGAAGGCAGAGCAAGGAATTCCAGAAAGGAAGAGGTACTACAAATACCAGAGGAGGCACTTAGTAATTTTTATCACAAGGATATAAGCCAGAGATAGGGCATTGGGGCCTTGGAGAAGAATATATTCCTAGTCAGGATCAGTCAGGGAATGTGTGCAAGCCGCCTGTACAGAAGTCCTGTTTTTAACCCTCTGTGATCACCTTGCTAAATGTAAGCCTGCCATTAATGTACTGTAACTTAAAGCTTGCTGAAACCAATCGTCTTCTGAGGAACTGTCAAGAGAGTGTATGCTGTTTATTACTGTTGAGTAAAGTGAAGTTCTGGTTTACTATTCAAGTCTGCACCTTAATTATTTCTCCTATCAAATCTGTGTGCCACCGTTACCGGCACTGGCGTCATGGACATCAGGGACACCCAGCCACAGGCACGTTAATCTACAAACACCAAGGGCACCTCACACTACACCTGGCTGTGTCCCTCAAGAACCCAGAGAGTGCCCCAGAGGATCCACGTGCCAGCCTCTCCATCACTGGCATTCCCCAGGTCAGTCCCTCATACTTCCCTGACTTGGGGATGCTACAAAAGGGACAGTGTAGGGAAAGAATAAAAAGAAATAATTATGGGACACAATATACAGCTGCTGTAGAACCTCATTCTTGCTGTTCTGCTCTGCAAAAACAGGCACCTGCACGAAATTTTTTTTGTTGCAGTTAACTGTTTTAAAGCCCTTTTTTCCGTGTATTAGTGGAAAAAGGAAAATAATATTTGCCGCTTAGTGGTGCAGTTATCTGCTTTAAAGCCCTTTTTTACGTGTATTAGTGGAAAAATAAAAATACCGTATATTCGTCGCCCAGCGATGTATATATCTGTTGAAAAGCCTGTTTTGTAAAAGTAGAAACAAATTTGGGCTTAATTGACGTTCTGCGGTGCTGTGATATATTCTGAAGCTCAGTTTGCCGTCTATTAGTGGCGAAATAAAAATATATTCGCCGTCCAGCGTTGCATATATCTGTAGAAAAGCCTGTTGTGTAAAACTAGAAAAAATTTTGGGCTTAAGTCATATTGGTGCAGTCATATATTCTGAAGCCCTGTTTTCAGTGTATTACTGACGAAATAAAAATATATTCACCGTCCAGCGTCTCAGCTGTGGTAAACTGTAGCTTTAAGCCTGGACAGATTCTGTTCCTTCTGTCTTTCAGATGATGTTGCTGAAGATGGCTAACCTTGAGATAAAAGAAGTAGTAAAGAATGTAGACAGGCAGTGAAAAAACAAGTAAGCTAATGAAAGGTGTAGACATGCCCCCCGATTTCCGATAGTAAACTGAATGTAGAGTAGTGAGAAAAAGCATGTAGGGAAATAAAGGGTGGCTAAAAGATAAGCTCACAGAACAGGCAGAAGTCTTCCTGCGAGAGGAAAGTGTATAGAGGAGGAGGTGTAGAGAGACAGAGAAAGTCGGGTTGTGAATGTTATCAAGATAATGTTAAACCACCTCCCCTACAGAGAAGGGAAAAAGTAAGTCTGCCACCCTATAATGGTCCTGGGAGATGGACCTGCAGAGTCTGCGGGACCCAGAACCCAAATTAGACCAGGATTAGGAAACAGGCAATCCAGTACCTCCAGTATTGGCTGTGCTTTTAAAGGGAGTCTGTCACCACATTTTGAAATTATTGACCGCTTACATAGTGCTGTAGCATAACTGTAGATGATTCAAATAGTACCTTTGTTGTATTCTTGTGAAGTTCACCCAAGGCAAAAGAGGACTTTTATTCGTCACTAAATGAGGGCTCGCAAGTGTCCAGGAGCGGCGTTCACTTCTTTGGAGCCCAGGCTGCTCTGCCTCTATTGCTCATATCCCCGCCCCAGCCTCTGCCTCTGTCTGCCCTTCTCTTCCCTTGCATCCTCCTTTTCTCACAGCGAGATCCCGCGCCTGCGCTCTCCCTCGCTGGGTCGGGGCATGTGCACTGAGATGCCGATTGTGGGCACAGCATCACTGTAGCTACTGTGCATGCGCCGGCCAATGGCGTGAAACCAGAGGCAAGGAGGCAGACTAGAGGCGTGCAGTAGAAGAGGAGGAAAGCCGGCTGGCGCATGCGCAGTAGCTACAGTGATGCTACAGTTAAATTATCCACTCCACATCTCCTGTGTAAAGTGTGCGCATCCCTAAAATATCAGTGACATCCAGTGTACTTTTTCCGTAGATGGTGTCCGCTGTGGACAGTTAAATTATCCGCCCCACATCTCCTGTGTAAAGTGTGCGCATCTAAAACGTGTGCGGTTAAAAAATGTATCTGTGACATACAGTGTACTTTGTCAATAGACCGTGTCCGCTTCTGACGCTGTGAACAGTGACATTACCTGTGGTACCTCTCCAATATATTGTTTTCTCTTACCAAATATCTGTGACATTCCCTGTAATTTTTTATTAGCCGCTGGTGACAGCATTGACATTATCTGTGAGATATCTCCAGTGTAATGACTGCGTTTAAAACATGTATCTGTGACACACAGTGTACTTTTTCAATAGACGGTGTCCGGTTCTGGGAGTGACATTACCAGTGCCACATCTAAAGTGTAACGTGTGCGTTTAAAAAATGTATCTGTGACATACAATATACTTTTTCAATACACTGTGTCAGCTTCTGAGAGTGACATTACCAGGGCCACATCTAAAGTGTAACGTGTACGTTTAAAAAATTTATCTGTGACATACAGTGTACTTTTTCCGTAGACGCTGCGAACAGGGACATTACACATTACATTACACCTCTCCTGTATAACGTTTCCTAATCCCAAATACCTGTTACATTCCCTGTAATTTTTTATTAGCTGCTGGTGACAGCATTGACATTATCTGCAGGATATCTCCTGTGTTTCCACATCCCAAATACCTTTTTAAATTTTTTTGCTCATACACTTTGAAATTATACGCTACTGTACGTGTGACATACATTCAAGCATAAATAACATTTAAAATGAAAAAGGCGAGCAGTAAGGGACCGGGGAAGTGGCCTTGATGCTGATGGTGCACGCAGAGGCCAGGGTCTTGGGCGCGTTAAAGTTATGCCTGCTGCCAGAGCACAAGAAAAACAATCATCCACGATACCTAGCTTCATGTCCCAGTTTGCAGGGAGGCGCAGGACACCACTCTTGAAGTCAGACCAGTGCGACCAGGTGGTCGGTTGGATTTCAGCAGATAATGCTTCCAGTCGGTTAAGCACCATCCCAATGTGTTCGCCCCGAGCACCTGAGCACTTTGGTGCTCAATCAACACTATGCAGCAACTTTGGTTTGGGTGGATTCAATTCAGATTCATACAGGTCCTTCTCAAAAAATTTGCATTGCGTGATAAAGTTCATTATTTTCTGTAATGTACTGATAAACATTAGACTTTCATATATTTTAGATTCATTACACACAACTGAAGTAGTTCAAGCCTTTTATTGTTTTAATATTGATGATTTTGGCATACAGCTCATGAAAACCCCAAATTCCTATCTCAAAAAATTAGCATATCATGAAAAGGTTCTCTAAACGAGCTATTAACCTAATCATCTGAATCAACTAATTAACTCTAAACACCTGCAAAAGATTCCTGAGGCTTTTAAAAACTCCCAGCCTGGTTCATTACTCAAAACCGCAATCATGGGTAAGACTGCCGACCTGACTGCTGTCCAGAAGGCCATCATTGACACCCTCAAGCAAGAGGGTAAGACACAGAAAGAAATTTTTGAACGAATAGGCTGTTCCCAGAGTGCTGTGTCAAGGCACCTCAGTGGGAAGTCTGTGGGAAGGAAAAAGTGTGGCAGAAAACGCTGCACAACGAGAAGAGGTGACCGGACCCTGAGGAAGATTGTGGAGAAGGACCGATTCCAGACCTTGGGGGACCTGCGGAAGCAGTAGACTGAGTCTGGAGTAGAAACATCCAGAGCCACTGTGTACAGGCGTGTGCAGGAAATGGGCTACAGGTGCCACATTGCCCAGGTCAAGCCACTTTTGAACCAGAAACAGCGGCAGAAGCACCTGACCTGGGCTACAGAGAAGCAGCACTGGACTGCTGCTCAGTGGTCCAAAGTACTTTTTTTCGGATGAAAGCAAATTTTGCATGTCATTCGGAAATCAAGGTGCCAGAGTCTGGAGGAAGACTGGGGAGAGGGAAATGCCAAAATGCCTGAAGTCCAGTGTCAAGTACCCACAGTCAGTGATGGTCTGGGGTGCCATGTCAGCTGCTGGTGTTGGTCCACTCTGTTTTATCAAGGGCAGGGTCAATACAGCTAGCTATCAGGAGATTTTGGAACACTTCATGCTTCCATCTGCTGAAAAGCTTTATGGAGATGAAGATTTCATTTTTCAGCATGACCTGGCACCTGCTCACAGTGCCAAAACCACTGGTAAATGGTTTACTGACCATGGTATTACTGTGCTCAATTGGCCTGCCAACTCTCCTGACCTGAACCCCATAGAGAATCTGTGGGATATTGGAAAGAGAAAGTTGAGAGACACAAGACCCAACACTCTGGATGAGCTTAAGGCCGCTATCAAAGCATCCTGGGCCTCCATAACACCTCAGCAGTGCCACAGGCTGATTGCCTCCATGCCACGCCGCATTGAAGCAGTCATTTCTGCAAAAGGATTCCCGACCAAGTATTGAGTGCATAACTGAACATAATTATTTGAAGGTTGACTTTTTTTGTATTAAAAACAATTTTCTTTTATTGGTCGGATGAAATATGCTAATTTTTTGAGATAGGAATTTTGGGTTTTCATGAGCTGTATGCCAAAATCAACAATATTAAAACAATAAAAGGCTTGAACTACTTCAGTTGTGTGTAATGAATCTAAAATATATGAAAGTCTAATGTTTATCAGTACATTACAGAAAATAATGAACTTTATCACAATATGCTAATTCTTTGAGAAGGACCTGTATCAAACTTTTAGAAAATTCGGTGAACCTGAAACAAACCGAATCTGAAAAGGTTCATTCATCTCTAGTTTGAAAATTTCTATCTAGATAAGTCTTATCTAAGCAGGATATCAGAGAAATAGGTTACTGGGCTGAGTTGTCTAACTTTCTCTTCTGGCTTGAGCATTTTTGTTCTGTACTTTAATACAGAACAAAGTTTAAGAAGTTTGAAATACCTACAATAGAATTTACATCCATTATGTATGTATGTTCCCGGGCTAAAAAAAAACTAAAACGTTAAATGCTAGCTAACACTTTGATGTTAGGTGAAAAATTGCTATCCAGTGCTAAAACCTAATATGTGTATTATCAATATTTTTTAGATTTATGTTCCCAATTTCTATAACCATTTTATACTCTTTCTGCCATCTTGTCACAACATCTGTTCCTTTTTTCACCACTTTTCCATCACTCTTGATGAACAACTGAATAGGTATTACAAATTGTTTTAAGTTCAATTTTATGATTTAATGGCCAATGACAGATAGGTGTAATCAACATAGTATCATTACCACTGGCGATATGATTTTATCCTTAGAGGCAGGCAGCTTTGAGACTATAAGTAATTGATAATACATGTTACTATAGATAAAGGGGTTATATGAAAATAGAAAAAAAAAAAAAAACTTTACATCCAAAAGCAGTCCCATTTTTCCATGAGCTGTGTCTGGTATTGCAGACCATAGCTGATAGACAAGTTCATCCCTGTATATGGGAAGTGAAAAGCAGACAAGGTGGTTACCAAAAGTAATACAGGTCTAATAAAATCCCAATATTTCCTTGTATAAAAATATGTGAGACAGTCATGGACCTTGCACTTTGAGGCCATGTGTTTTTGCCTGGAAGAATCTCAAAAGTAGAAGTAGATCCTAGCAAAGGTACATATTCTGTTTTAGTCTGGAATATGTTTCTCTTGACCATTTTGTGTATGGACACAGTTGGAATTCACTCATGAATGTTGGAATATCCATTGGACAGGTCATCTAGAGCCAACTACTATTGAAATGGGCATGAAGAGATAAAGCCTCTTCGTAAACAAAACCATGTACTTAACATCCAAGTAGTGCACTTTCAGACTATGAAGAAAATAAATATAATAAATAGAGATGAGAGAATCAAAAAATTTAATTCGCACCGAATCCGAATTTCCTAATGCTTCACATTTTTTCCTAAAATGGCTGCTGCACGTGTGAGGAAGGAACTCTAGGAAGGCAAGCTCACCCATAATGACATGCACGCAGCCAATTAGCAGCCAGCCAGCTCTGTGATGTCATAGCCCTGTAAATAGCCACAGCCATCTTGGATTCTGCCATTTACTAGCGTATTTAGTGCAGGGAGACACTTCAGCTGGCGTTAGGGACAGTGTTAGAAAAAACTTCATTGTGCCAAAAAAAAAAAATGATTTACAAGTGCAGGGAAACATTATTCAAGGTGTAGGGGAAGGATAGGGAGGAATAATTCCACAGCATTTATGTTGAACAGGGTTCAGTAGAGGGTGTTACAGCCTGGGTAATAGGAACAATCCTATTACACCTTGCTGCACTTGCTGACTGTGGAGGTATTTGAGGATACCTTTATAGGTATAAACATAAGAGATATCATGAATACAAGCTTTAATAGATCATGCTTATACGGTATAAGGATCCATAGTCTACATGAAATGCGATGTAAACGTAAGGTAAGATAACCACGGGCCCCACTGAAATGTAAATTTGTCTATACTATGCTCCTTATACGCCAAGACTTTTTTATAAGAGCTAGTGTTATGGACCCTGGACAGGATCTCTGCTACAGTAGGGATTTTAGTAGACTTCCAGTATCTAGTGATTGCAAATTTGGACGTCAACTGGGATCCAGTTGCGTGCAGGTAAAGTATTAATATCTTTAAAGAAAAGAGCTCTATTCGAGGACCCTTCAAATTCTACACCACTAAATTTTGAGGCTATTCCAAAAATCTCTTCCCATAGGTGTGTTAAGAGAGGGCACGACCACAAGACATGTAAAAGGTTGCCTCTTCCACCACAGCTCCGCCAGCAGAGATGTGAAACTCTGTGATAAATTCTGCTCAGTTTGTCTGGGGTAAAGTACCATCTTAGGCAAGTCTTGGTGGCTGCTTCTAATAGCAAGTACTGCGATAACTAGTTGCTATAAATTTAAATGTTGTCAGTCAATCTGTTTCTGAAATATTACACTGGAGCTCTTTGTCTCATGCAATGAGGGGGGAGGATTTAGAAAAGGTAGATTTTGCTCCCAGGGCTAAGTATAGGGCTTTGATACCTCTTTTAGAGGGAGAATGAGTCAGGGCTGTCCACATCTCTAGTATTTATCTATTAGCGATCATCTGGTAGGGGGACTTAGAGGTTAAAAGATGGCGTACCTGCAAATACTTAAAGAAGTCGTCCCTGGGTATCTCAAACTTCTTTTGGAGCTGTAGAAAAGATTTTAGGTTAACATTTATGTAGAGTTAACCTACAAACTGGATACCTCTGTTCCTCCAGGTGCCTAACTCTGTTTCTTGAAGATGAAATTCTAAAAGCTAGATAGGAGAGGTACTAATTAGAGATACAGGTGCGCTGATGGAATATACGGCGATGGTGTACAGAGGCATCCATTATAGCAGGGAGTTTAGAGGTTTCTATTGGAGATCTGCTGATAGTTTTTATCAGCAGAGAACTGAGGTGTTTGTATAGTCTCTATTTGTACCCAAGGGGTTGTAGCCACTGGCGACCAACAATTTTTTAGTGTTTGAATTTGGGTCGCCAAGAAGTAGTCCAGTAAGTTGGGGAGGCCTAGCCCCCCCATGAAACTTCTCCCTGGCTAGAGTATTGGCTGCAATTCGTGTTTTGTTCCCTGCCTAAACAAAGTTGTTAAGCAACCCCTGGGCTCTTCTAAAGAACTGATAGGGGATTTTAATAGGAACAGTTCTAAATATGAACAAGAATACAACTAATCCATGAGATCTCATGTTTGCCATAGTCAGTAGTGTCCTGTTTGAACACATCCAATAGGGGAATATAGTTTAGCTGGTAAAGGCGAGAAATAAACGGGGGAACAACTATTCCCAAATATTGGATACTCTCCTTTCTCTAGTCCAAGGGGATGTCTTGCTTTAATTAGGGATGAGCGAACCCGAACTGTATAGTTCAGGTTCGTACAGAATTTTGGGGTGTTCGTGACACGGACCCAAACATTTACGTAAAAGTTCGGGTTCGTTGTTCGGCGTTTTCTGTGGCGCATTTTGAAAGCCTGCAAAGCAGCCAATCAACAAGCGTCATACTACTTGCCCCAAGAGGCCATCACAGCCATGCCTACTATTGGCATGGCTGTGATTGGCCAAGTGCAGCATGTGACCCAGCCTCTATTTAGGCTGGAGTCACGTCGCGCCGCACGTCACTCTGCTCTGATTAGTGTAGGGATAGGATGCAGCTGCTGTTAAGACGAGATTAGGCAGGGATTAACTCAGCAAAAACACTTAATGAAGTGATCGATCTACAGCTGTGAATCATTCAACTTCTGCTAGCTAATTGCTCACTGTTTTCAGGCTGCCCAGAGCGTTTTTCTGTCACTTTTTTCTGGGGTGATCGGTGGCCATTTTGTGTCTTGTGGTGCGCCAGCACAAGCTGCCACCAAGTCCATTAATCCTTCAATAGTAGGGTTTGTTTTTTTTGCTATATCCTACATCAGGGGCTTGGCTGTGCTTTTTGTTTGTCACCCCTAGAAACTCAGGATAGAATTTTCTATATTTTATTGAGAGGCGAAATTCACTTAAAAAAATAGCAATCCCCTAAATCTGGTGTTTCAGCAGTGTCTAGCCAAGTGTAATACTGTATGGCAAAGAATACATTTTTTTTCCGGGGGTGAAATTCAATTTCCAAAATAGCAATACCCTAAATCAGTGGTTTCTGCTGTGGCAGGACAAGTTTTATAGTGTCCGTCAAAGGATAGCTTTTGTTCTGGGGTGAAATTCAATTGCCAAAATAGAAATACCCCAAATCAGCGGTTTCTGCTGTGACTGGACAAGTTTCATAGTGTCTGTAAAAGTATAGCTTTTGTTCTGGGTTGAAATTCAATTACCAAAATAGCAATACCGTAAATCTGGTGTTCCAGCTGTAACTGGACAAGTTTCATAGTGTCGGTCAAAGGATATATTATTTTCTGGAATGAAATTCAGTTGCAAAAATAGAAATTCAGTAAATCTGGTGTTCTAGCTGTTGCTGGATAAGTTGTTTAATAGTATCCGTCAAAGGATATATTTTGTTCTGGTGTGAAATTCAATTGGCAAAATAGCAATACCGTAATTCTGGTGTTCCAGCTATGACTGGACAAGTTTCATAGTGTCCGTCAAAGGATATATTATTTTCTGGGGTGAAATTCAGTTGCAAAAATAGAAATACAGTAAATCTGGTGTTCTAGCTGTGGCTAGACAAATAGTTTAATAGTATCCATCAAAGGATATATTTTGTTCTGGGTTGAAATTCAATTACCAAACAGCAATACCCAAAATCTGGTGTTCCAGCTGTTGCAGGCCAAGTGTAAATCTGTCCGTAAAAGGGTATATTACACTCAGCGTGCATCTCCAAGTGTATTTCTTTCCGTAAAAGGGTATGTTATACAAAGTGTTAAAATGCAGCATAATCCTCTACATTTGCACACACTGTTTTGCATCTGTAAGTATATTTCTTTCCGTTAAAGGGTATATTACACTCAAGGTGTAAATACAAGTGCTGATAGGGTCATCCTCAATAACTTCACACGCTACCGTGCATCTCCAAGTGTATTTCCTTCCGTTAAAGGGTATATTACAGTAAGTGTTAACATACAGCATAATCCTCTATATTTGCACACACTGTTTTGCATCTCTAAGTGTATTTCTTTCCGTTAAAGGGTATATTACACAAAGTGTTAAAATACAAGTGCGGAAAGCATAATCCTATATATTTTTTCACATGCTACTGTGCATCTCCAAGTGTAAATCTGTCCGTAAAAGGATACCTTTCATCCAGGGCCTAAATACTAGGCCTACAATTGATATTCATAACCATAGCAAAGGCAGGTGCACTCTGCGGCAATACTAAACCCTCACACTGATAAAATTGAGGGGTTAGTTCGACATATCCTACTAGCCTACTTAAGCTCGGACACCACGGCAAGGTCCCTCAAGTAGCCCGAGGCCCTACCACTCAACCTACCTGTGCCGTATGGGTGATACCAGGAGCCGTTGGGCATCACGGGAGCGTCTGACTCACAGACAGCTCACCAGTGACCTCCAGCATGTAACCATGCTTGCAATGGGAGGTGGGAGGTGCCTATAAGCCCCACCCGAGACCGGCTGATATGGCCCAGAGCCTCCCAGGTGCACCTGAATGTAGCCTGTAGATGAAAAGCAGGCACATTTAAATCAGAGTTTATACACCTCCAAACATATTATACAAACCATTAGAAAATGTGGTGTGATGTTTAACAAGCAGGATATGCTCAACCCATATGCAGTTGTGCATGTATATAGGGGAGCACATCCTGCTAGGGGCAATCAACGGCAAAAAATGCATACAATGGAAGATGCCAGCAACGGACTACAAGTACCACAATAACCATCCTACATACGATAACGATAATGTGGATGTGGAGAACAATCAAAAACATAACCATAGCAAAGGAAGGTGCACTCTGCGGCAATACTAAACACTCACACTGATAAAATTGAGGGGTTAGTTCGACATATCCTACTAGGAGGACATGTCATAAGCTCGGACACCACGGCAAGGTCCCTCAAGTAGCCGAACTAACCCCTCAATTTTATCAGTGTGAGGGTTTAGTATTGTCGCAGAGTGCACCTGCCTTTGCTATGGTTATGTTTTTGATTGTTCTCCACATCCACATTATCATTATTGTATGTAGGATGGTTATTGTGGTACTTGTAGTCCGTTGCTGGCATCTTCCATTGTATGCATTTTTCGCTGTTGATTGCCCCTAGCAACGGACTACAAGTGCAGGATGTGCTCCCCTATCTACATGCACAACTGCATATGAGTTGAGCATATTCTGCTTGTTAAACACCACACCACGTTTTCTAATGGTATAGTCTACAATTAATATTCCCCTAAATCTGTGGTTACTGCTGTGCCTGGATTAGTGTAATACGGTACATAAATAGATAGCCAGATAGTGCTAGGTGCCTGTAAAAAAAGGCCTGAATTTGAATTTAATACATTGGGCAAAATAATTTTTTTCTTATTGTGGTGAACGGTAACAATGAGGAAAACATCTAGTAAGGGCCCATCACTGGTGTGTGACTGGGGGGAAACGGAGGACGATGATGATACGCCTCCCACAGAGGACAGCTTGTCCTTACCTCTGGGCAGCCTGGCACACATGAGCGACTACATGCTGCAGTGCCTGCGCAATGACAGCAGAGTTGCCCCCATTTTAACGTGTGCAGACTACTGGGTTGCCACCCTGCTGGATCCCCGGTACAAAGACAATGCACCCATCTTACTTCCTGCACTGGAGCGTGATAGGAAGATGCGCGAGTACAACCGCATGTTGGTAGACGCGCTACTGAGAGCATTCCCAAATGTCACAGGGGAACCAGTGGAAGCCCAAAGCGAAGGCAGAGGAGGAGAGAAAGGTCGCCAACGTAGCTGTGTCACGGCCAGCTCCTCTGAGGGCAGGGTTAGCATGGCAGAGATGTGGAAAAGTTTTGTCACCATGCCACAGCTAACTGCACCAACACCTGATACAGAACGTGTTAGCAGGAGGCAGCATTTCACTAACATGGTGGAACAGTATGTGTGCACACCCCTCCACATACTGATTGATGGTTCGGCCCCATTCAACTTCTGGGTCTCCAAATTGTCCACGTGGCCAGAGCTAGCCTTTTATGCCTTGGAGGTGCTGGCCTGCCCGGCGGCCAGTGTTTTGTTTGAACGTGTATTCAGCAGGGCAGGGGACGTCATTACAGACAAACGCAGCTGCCTGTCCACAGCCAATGTGGACAAGCTGACGTTCATAAAAAGAACCAGGCATGGATCCCACAGGACCTGTCCATTCCTTGTGCAGATTAGACATTTATAACTACCTCTCCTTAACCATATATTCTTTTACTCCAGGGCACTTCTTCATTCAATCCTCTTTTTTTAATTTTACCATTATATTGCAGGGCAACCCAAAGTTGAATGAACCTCTCCTCCGTCTGGGTGCCAGGGGCCTAAATATTGTAAAGTGGCCTGTTCCAATGGTGGGTGACATGAAGCCTGATTTTCTGCTATGCGACCTCTCTCCTCTGTCTTGGTGCCGGGGCCTAAATATCTGAAAGTGGCCTGTTCCAGTGGTGGGTGACATGAAGCCTGGTTCTCTGCTATGGGACTTATCTCCTCTGTTTGGGTGCTGGGGCCTAAACAAGTAAAAGTAGCCTTTTCCATTGCTGGGTGACATGAAGCCTGATTCTCTGCTGTGGGACCTCTCTCCTCTGTCTGGGTGCTGGGGCCTTAATAACTGAAAGTAGCCTTTTCAATTGCTGGGTGACATGAAGCCTGATTCTCTGCTATGGGACCTCTCTCCTCTGTCTGAGTGCTGGGGCCTAAACAAGTAAAAGTGGCCTTCTCCATTGCTGGGTGACATGAAGCCTGACTCTCTGCTATGGGACCTCTCTCCAATTGATATTGGTTAATTTGTATTTATTTTATTTTAATTCCTTTCCCTATCCACATTTGTTTGCAGGGGATTTGCCTACATTTTGCTGCCTTTTGCAGCCCTCTAGCCCTTTCCTGGGATATTTTACAGCCTTTTTAGTGCCCAAAAGTTCGGGTCCCCATTGACTTCGGGGGTTCAGGGTGGATTTCGGGTCAAGTTCGGATCCCGAACCTGAACATTTTCGGGAAGTTCGGCCGAACTTCGAAAAAACCCGAACATCCAGGTGTTCGCTCAACTCTAGCTTTAATGAGTAAAATATCTGGCTTGGGATATTCAGTGGCAAGATCTGGGATTAAGCCCCATTAAACTTGTAGTATGGCATGAGGCTATATTCCTCTATCACTGAAAAGGCTGCAGGTAATGCTCTCTGAGGAGAGGATAAGGACAATAGGACGTCGTCTGCATATAATGATATGCAATGGTTCTTATCTCCAATTTGGATACCCGTTATATCTGGGTGTAATCTAATGGCCTTGGCTAGCAGCTCTATGGCCAGGATAAAGATCAGAGGTGAAAGGGGGGCACCCTTGCCTAGTGCCATTAGTAACTTGAATGGTGATGACAGAGCACCATTTATAAATACCTTAGCTGATGTATTAGAATAAAGTGCTTGGACTGCAGTTACGAAGGCTGCTCCCAATCCCATTGTACGCAACACAGAAAATGCGAACGACCAATTCAGGCAGTCAAACGCCTTCTCAGCATCGAGCACCACCATTAAGGACTATTCCCCCCTTACGAATAACATAACCTATCAAGTTCAAGACCCTATGGGTATTATCCCTTATTTGCCTACTCTTAACAAAACCTGTTTGATCAGAGTCAACCAGTAGGGGCAGATGTCTGATAACCTATTAGCTAACATTTTAGCATATATTTTTAGATCAGTGTTTAGAAGGGAAATGGGCCTGTAGTTATGGGGTTTATCTGAGGGTTTACGAGGCTTCTGCAATGCTACAATTGTGGCAGTAAGCATTTCTTCTGTGAATGAGCCCTCTTGAAAGCTTTAATAAACACTAGGTATGGTGAGAGTAGGTCTTGGAAGGTCTTGTAGTAAAGGTTTGATAGCCTATCAGGACCTGGTGACTTATGTAATGGAAGGGAAGCTAAAGCCTTTGTGAGTTCTAATCAAGTGATAGGTAGGGATAATGATTACCTCTGATGGGAAGTCAAGGACGGGAGGTTAAATTTATCCAAGAATGCATCGATATCTGATGGGGTGGCAATATGGGTTTCAGGAGAGTCCTTAAGGTTATATAATGTAGAGATATAGTCTGCAAATTGGTCAGCTATAGCCTTCGGGTCATATATCTTGGAATGATTAGTTGGGTGAGTCAAGTAGGGGGTTCTAGTCTTTGCTGCCCTAGTTTTTATATGACGGGCTAGCAACTTCCCTGCTTTATTATCTTGGGAATAATATCTAGCTTTTATGGATCTTAGGTTCTTTTCATATGAAAAGAGAAGGCATTCTCTAAGCTGGGTTCGGAGGGAATGAATCTGAGCTTCTCTGTCAGAAGAGAAACAGGATTTATTAAGTAACTCTAGAGGGGCTAGTTGTGCAAGTATGTCTTATGTCTTTTGTTCCCTCAGTTTTTTAGCTTGGTGGCCATGTTTGAGGAATATGCCACGTATAACTGCCTTGTACGCATTCCATAAGCTATACTGACTGGAGACAGAGAGATCATTTAGCGAAAAAAAAATCTGAAATAGTCTTGCCTCATTCAGCTCTATAAGATGGGTTGGAAATGATATAAGGGCTACAGGCCATATGGTATCTGTGTGGTTAAAATATTCCCTGATTGAGAGAGTACCATGGTCGGACCATTTGATCACCCCAATGGTGGATTAGGTAGCCAGTTGGAGAAGAGATCTACTAACAAGAAATAGATCAATGCGTGAGTAGGTGTTATGTACCTGTGAATAAAAGGAAAAATCTCGTAAATAGGCATGGTGTAATCTCGAAATGTCATACAGCTCTTCACGTATCAATAGAGGATGTAGAGTGGGATATAGGCCTCTTGTGGCGGCCGTGGAAACCGCTGCGGCCTCAGGCACAATATTGAAATTTCCACAGATAATAAGGTGGCCTTTTTTTTACCTTGTTCACTTTGGCTAGTACCCTGTTTAAAAAGTGAATTTAATGTTTATTAGGGGCGTATAATGCTACCACAGTATATGCAATATATTTCACGGAACATACTTGAATAATAAAACTGAAGTGCCAGGGATAAAGCAAACAGAGCTACTAAATTTTAGTATAACTCCCCTTTGTTTTTCGCAATAGTGAGACTGTATGACATGTGGAAATAAATGATGGCGAATCCTGTGAGCATCTTTACAGATAATGTGGGATTCCTGTACGCATAAAATGTCAGCTTTCAGATTTAAAGTTTCAGACCATAAATATGACCTTTTTTTGTGGGCTATTGAGCCCTTTGGCATTAATAAAATTACTTTTAGGTTCATAGGGAACAGTGGTTAAGCTTAAAAATCCCGCTAGGCTAGCTTGGGTTGGACCAGGACGGTCTGACCAGGCCTTGAAGACCCTATTAATAACACCCGAGATAGCATGTCTGCACAGAGAAATACATCATACAAAAGGCATATATTTCATTGAGACCTAATAAAATGAAAAAACAAAATCAAAAGAGTATAAACCGGAGTGGGGATGAACAGTCCGGACATCTATCGTGTCGGGGTGAAAGTTCAGTTTGAAACCAGGTATTTAGTGTACACCAATGCACATGTAACATAGAGTAGTATTCAGTGTTTTTTTTACCCCTTTTAGCTCCAACAGTGTGCCACTCAGGAGACAGGGACTGCAGCTGAGGTGAATGGCTCATCTCCGCAGTTGGTACAGAGATATTCCAAGACTGCAATAGGCGACTGCACTCTTCTATTGATGCGATAACATGAAGCTTGCCATGTTGTGTGAGCAGAAGTTTGAGCGGGAAGCCCCATTTGTAGGCTATCTTGTGCTCTCTTAAAGCCGGGGTGATTGGAGATAGTAAGTGCCTTTAACGCAATGTAAAAGCTGAGAGATCAGTGTAGAGTTTAACCGCTTGGTAGGGTGCTGGCATTTCCGAAAGATGGCGTTCAGCTGCCAGTGATGCCTCTTTGGTTTGGAAAAAATGTATTCGGGCCAAGGTATCCCTTGGTGCAGTCTCAGGTAGGTCTTTGGGCCCAGGGATTCAATGAGCCCGATCAATTATCAAGTCCCTGGTAGTGATGTCGCGAACATAAAATTTTAAGTTCGCGAATGGCGAGCACAAATTTACTCAAATGTTTGCAAGTAGGCGAACCGGGCGAACTGCGATAGACTTTAATAGGCAAGCCGAATTTTAAAACCCACAGGGACTCTTTCTGGCCACAGTAGTGATGGAAAAGTTGTTTCAAGGGGACTAACACCTGGACAGTGGCATGCCGGACGGGAATCCATGGCAAAACTCCCATGGAAAATTACGTAGTGGACGCAGAGTAGGGTTTTAATCCATAAAGGGCATAAATCACCTAACATTCCTAAATTGTTTGGAATAACGTGCTTTAAAACATCCAGTATGTGTATACGATCAGGTATGATGTTGTATAGATCAGGTAGTGTAAGGGTTACGGCCGCTTCACAGTGACAGACCTAACTGTGACAGACGAAACTCCCCGTTTAACGCACTGCAAACAACGGCAAACAATCCATTTGCACAACCACAAACTCCCCATTTGCACAAGGTTGGATACCAAGCTAGCCATGTCCCGTTCCTTGTCCTCACTGACGTCAATGAAGGTCTCTTCCTCGCGCAATGTACTGTGCCAACCCTATATGAGTGGTGTGTTCGGTAATCAGTAGTACTATTTTTATCAGTTTAATCCCTGTTACGTCCCCTATCAGGGGACGTGTATCGATTAGATTTTAGGAACCGGGAGATGGAAAAAAAAATTGGTCGGTCCTCTTACTTCAAATTTGGGGCACTGTGCGTGCGCCGTGCAATGTACTGTGCAGTCCTATATGAGTGGTATGTTAACTAGTACTATTCTTATCAGTTTAATCCCTGTTACGTCCCCTATCAGGGGACGTGTATTGAATGGATTTTAGACAACCGCAAAGAGTTGTCAATCTTGTTGTAGTGATGACTGAGCTCGTGCGAACGTTCGTGAGATTGAATTGAATTGAATCCTTGCATGGGGAGATACAGAAAAAAGCTTGCTCTGTCCGCTTCCTTCTAATTTGGGGCACTACAGAGAGAACCATTACGACATCATGAAATAATAATTTTGTTCCTCTGAAGTAAATTGAGTATCCAGCTATACTGTTCTGAGCTCTGTACTTGCTCTGCCAAGGGAATGAGTTCTGTAGTTCTTCCATTGTCACTGAAAAAGTGCTTGATCTACCAAATAAACCAAATCTGAAACTCTTTATAGATAAAATTTTTTAATTTGATCTAAGGGAATTGCAGTTCATTTTAACACTGACATTAAGATATACCCCTATTATTAGTTATATATGTTCCTAGTAAAACCCAGTAGACTTTAAGTCACGGATTTCCTTCAGTAGTTGCGCTTCTTTATACAATGATTTGGGGTTTCTAAATACAAAGTGAGGTTCTGAGACTGTCCTATTTGTAACCATGAGTCCTGTACAATTGGTCTGACCCTTTGCATTTCCACCTTGGAAGAGTGTAGACAGCTGTACATTGTTACTCTAATCAGTCTGTACATTTAGACCAAATTGTATTTGCACTGTTACTGACTCACAGTATATATTAAAAAGGAAAGCGTAACAGTGTTAATACACTATACTGTTTTGTTTGTTTTATTTCTTTAATCGGGTGAAAAGCCTAAGTTGTATTGGAATTGATGGGGATTTTTTTAATTGTCTGCATTATTTCTAATAAACTATTAAGAGACTTAATTATGATTTTTTTTTTTTATGTATTAGAAACACATACAACTTAAAAAAAAAATTCACAAAGAAAATAAATGTTTTTTCTATGAAAAATTATCCAGCTGATCGCTTTTGGTCTGATCACAATGAAGCAGTTATCATCTGGGGTGTGCCAACATTGCCAACACACTCATAAAGGTGATCGCTTCATTGTGATACGCAAGCCCCTTCACCACAACAAGGTAAGGATCACGAAGAGGAATTGACACATGTATGTGCCTTTTTTTTTGTTTTGTTTTTGCAGCCACAGTGTAGCACCGGAGGCCAGAAAAATTAGGCAAGTACACATGCCTGAAAAGTTAGGTTTATTGTTGCAGCCGCTGCTGTAGCAGCGGACAGAAAAATTGATGGTTTCCCGGCAGAAAGTGTACTAAAACATTGCGGCTTGAACCCTAGTTGTTGGTGGAGAAGTCACACAAGTCATCTGGCATGCAGAGATTAAATACAGCAGCGTGGGGACCGTTTTTAACCCAAGGCATCTAATCAGGCCTTTTTTTTAGTCAAATGTATCCTCCACTGTCAGTCCCTTCGGTATCCACAAGGTTAGCTAATGTACACTTTTTTGACCTAGGCGACTTCTTTCTGACAGGACACTTGAAGCGGGGCATGCCAGACGTTCTATCACAAATTGGGATAGCTCAGGCCACAAGTCAAGCCTGCACACCCAGTAGTTAAGGGGCTCATCGCTCCTCAGAGTGTCAATATCTGCAGTTAAGGCGAGGTAGTCTGCTACCTGTCGGTCGAGTCGTTCTCTGAGGGTGGACCCCGAAGGGCTGTGGTGATGCTTAGGACTTAAAAAGCTCTGCATGTCCTCCATCAACGTAATTCGGGTTGGGTGGCGCTCCACCTTATAGGTGTGGGTCACAGGGAATGGTTCCCAAGCCAAGTATTCACTTAGAAAAAAAGATGGTTCCTGGACACCACTAATCTTGCTTATTCAGTATTTATTGTATGACTTGTTATACAAATTGCGGATTGTCAGTTACAGAAAATGACATTTCGGCATTAGCCTTCATCAGGACACTGGATGTGCCGCAATAAGGGAAAAACCAATTAGTGTGGATTTGGGCTCAATGGCCATGTGGCAATGATCCCGGGGCTGTGATAGAGCTGCTGCTGTCTTCAAAGCAGTTGTGCCTAGGTGGGTGTTGGACTTCCCACAACTCAGTTTCTTTTGGCACAGGTTGCAAATGGCATCGCTATTATCAGAAGCAGACACACAAAAAAAATGCCACACTGCTGAGCTTTGCAATAACGGCATTCTGGTGGTGGCAACAGCATGCGTTGATTGGCGTGCTGTCTGGCTGACCCCGGGTGCCGATGGATGCTGTCTGACTGTGCTACTAGCTCATTGCGACGACCTCCCCCTGCTTCCAAGTAGTTTCCTCCTCCTCTCTGTCTCCCCATCTGAACTTTCCCCATGTTCTTCATCTCTTTGAGCGGGCACCCACATGACATCCACGGACACATCGTCATCATCAACCGTTTCACTTGTATCTGACAACTCGGCAAAGGAAGCAGCAGCGGGTACAACATCATCATCATCACTCCGTATGTCCATGTGTGTAATGACTGAGACATATCCCTGTTATCTACATCCTCTGGCAATAATGGTTGCGCATCACTCATTTCTTCCAACTGATGTGTAAATAAAAATAAATCCTCTGACAGATCAAATAAAACGGCTGTGGTGCTAGTGTTGGTGGTGGCGGCGGGCGGGCGGGCAAGTGGTAACTTGAGAGGTGCCTGAAGCTGAGCTGGAGAAGGATGGTGCGTCAAGGTTCCGAGCGGAAGCTGTAGAAGATTGGGTGTCCTGTGTAAGCCAGTCAACTATGTCCTATGTCAGGGTCTGTGGCCTCTGAACACTGGGCATTATTCTAGGGCCAAAGGAAATCACAGCAGCACGAAGGCCCCTGCGGGGTGGCCTGCCTCTGCCTGTCATTTTTCTTTTGATTAGTGGTACTATGCGTGCAAGGTACTGTGCCACCCGGTATGAGTGGTGGGCACTGGCAGTGGGCTTACTACAGTCAGTGGAAGTGGGCCTGACACACAGGCAGGCAACTAACCTTAGATTAAAGGATAAAAATTAAATGCCTTATTTATCGGCAAGCTACTGTGCCACCCGGTATGAGTGGTGGGCACTGGCAGTGGGCACACTACAGTCAGTGGAAGTGGGCCTGACACACACTGGCAGCAGGCAGGCAACTGAAATTAGATTAAAGTGTAAAAATTAAATGGCTTTTTTGATGCAAAGTCCTGTGCCACACGATATGAGTGGTGGGCACTGGCAGTGGGCACACTACAGTCTGTGGGCCTGCAGCCTCTCACACATGGTCAGACCAGGCAACTGCAATATATATATGGAGAAAAAATAAATAAAAGCAGACTAATGTAGCAGTCCTAAAAAGGACTTTTTTGGGTGCTGTGACGCTGTCCTTACAGCCAGGAGCGTAGCTAACGGCTCATGGGCCCTGGTGCAAGAGTTCAGCTTGGGCCCCCCTTCCCTCAGTGCTTTATGTGTCTTCTTATGCGGCACAAGGGTCTTTGGGCCCCCTCAGGCTCCTGGGCCTGGTAGCGACTGCTACCTCTGCACCCCCTATAGCTACGCCCATGCTTACAGCAGATGAGTCTATGGACACAGAACACTGGCCTAGCTAACGCTTTCCCTATGAATTCATCAGCACAGCAGCAGCAGCTGCACTCTCCCTGCTCTCAATAACACACTGCAGCTTTAGACTAAATCTAAAATGGCTGCCATTTTTATAGGAGGTGGGAGGGTGTGGGAGGGAGGTTGCTGATTGGCTGGAATGTGTTTGCTGACTGTGAGGTACAGGGTCAAAGTTTGCTCAATGATGATGTATAGGGGTCGGACCGAACATCACATATGTTTGCCCACCGCGGTGAACACGAACAAGCTATGTTCGCCGGGAACTGTTCGCCGGCGAATAGTTCGGGACATCACTAGTCCCTGGCAGAGCTACATGGCAAAAGCTTCTGTAAGAGAGCTTGGCTATACACCATAAGGCCTGCACAAGATTTCTGGCGGTGGCCGAGAGGAGGATCTGCGGGCAGAGAGCAGAGGTAGCTGGGGGGAGGAGCCGTTAGCCTCGCCTCTAGGAGGCGATTTCTGCAGATGGAGGTGTTCTTATGATTCAAATTTTGGCAGGCTGGGCACATCAGGGGGGCGTTCCTGGGCTCCTTGGCAGAGAAAAAACACCCCTCTGGGCTCCTTGGATCCTAATTTGCATATTGGATAAAGCATTTTTTTAACACTTTATTGCACTAGTCTAAAGGAAAAAAAATTGTCGATAGGCAGATGACAGATTCCCTTTAATATTTTGGGCTATTTTCTGTTGAAAAAAAATAAAGTCTTACTGCTAGCCACTAAAAAAAAAGCAGTCCTGTTTCTTCAGTGGTACAAGTGACCTGTGAGGAGTATAATTCTGTGCCCTGTTAGAGGGTCCCCTCTAACAGACTATTTAATGAGGTCTTATAATATAATACTATGATTCAGAAACTAATGCAACTTGTATGACTCTTGTAAATACTCTAGTATTTTGTAATCTTATTCATATATACTTATTTTCGTTTTTCTCAGTAGTATGACTAAGTGATGAAAATTATTAGTGCACCCCCATATCTGACTATGGTATCTTATCCGCCCCCTATATATTGTTCCTAGAGTCGCCACTAATTTCGCAGTAATTTAGGAGTACAAATGCACCTGTAATATTGGTCTTTAAATGTATCGGGTCCTGTTACAGGTAATGAATAAAATGGGATTGCAAAGACTTTTCTATCTATTGTGAAAGAGGGAAATCTTGGTTGTATTACAGGGTACCTGTGATGTATACTGTTTTATGTTTCAAATATAAAATCTACTAACTGAACGACCAAGCTTTGCACAGGTATATTTAATCTATTTAATTTAATGTTTGTGTGTGTCGTTAAAAGATATCGACAATATCCACTATAACAGTGACATCTACAGCCCCCCACCCCTTAACACTGACCCATCCCCCTCCACAGTGCCCCGTCTCCTTAAAATGGGACCCTCACAGCAGCCCACCCCCTTAACTTTGACCTTTACAGCAGCCTGCCACTTTAACAGTGAGTTCCACAGCACCCCATAGGCTCCTGCCCCCTTAACAGTGACCTCTGCAGCACCCGCCCCTTAACACTGACCATAGTTTACAATCCCCTTAACTGACCTCCACCATTCCCGGCCCCCTTAACAGAAACCTCTACAGTGACTGCCCCTTTAACAGTGACTGTCACAGTACCCCGCTCCCTTAACAGTGACCTCCACTGTACCTTTTTCCCTTAACAGTAACCTCATAGTAACCCGCTGCCTTAACAGTGACCTCACAGTACCCCGCTGCCCCTTTAATAGTAGCCTCCACAGTCCCTTCCTCCCTTGACAGTGACCTCCACAGTGGTCTGCCCCTTAACAGTAACATCCACAGCGCCCTCCCCTTTAACAGTGACCTGCACAAAGGCCGCCCCTTTATTAGTTACCTCCACAGTACCCCATCTTCTTAACAGTGATTTTCACAACACCCCGCCCTCTTAACAATGGCCTCTACAACAATCTGCCCCTTAAGACTGACCTCCATAGCAGACTGTACCCTTAACTGTGACCTCCACAGCAGCCTGCCCCTAGGGTAGCCAGAGGTCCGGTTTTAGGCCGGACAGTCCGGGTTTCAGACTTCCTGTCCTCCGTCCGACACAGGGCCTGGACAGACACAGGGTTGTTCTTTTGAACATCTCACTCAGACAGCTGTCTGAGCGTGAGCTCCAGGGAGAAAGTCACCCTCCCTCCCACCCCTGCAGCTGACAGAAGTTAATTCTTATCTTCATTTTTTCAATCTCGTTGGCTGTGGAGTGGGAGGGGGCATGGCCAATCATATTGGGGGCGTGGTTTAGCGGAGCCGGGGCGGGGTTTTTAAGTCCGTCTTTTGAGGGTGGCCTTAATGGCCACCCTACCTGACCCTTAACTGTACTCCGCTCCCTTAACAGTGTCATCCACAGCGACCTGCCCCTTTGAAGCTGACCTACAGCTGTGAAGAAAAATGGCTGGGTCGTTATGGAAACCTGGCGTAAAACTGTGTTTATGTGGAGGCTGCAAGCTTCTATTGGCTGATAAGGGACATGTGACTGTGTGTATGCCGGTTGGGGTATGAAGAGAAAGACCTACAGGCTTCTATTGGCTAATGTAGGTCATTTGATGAGAAATATTCGCAATTTTTGGAAATATTTCAGGAACGGTATGTGCTAGAGAGCTGAGGCCCGGTCTAAAACCTTCCCAGACACCTGATGTATCTGTGTGCCAAATTTCGTGATTATAAATGCGACGCTGCAGATTAATTTAGCGGACATACACACACACATACACTCAGGTTTATATATTTGATGGGGGTCATTTATTAAACAGAAATATGCCTATATTAGGCGCAATTGCCATGTGCCGTCCCCCAGGGCAGATCTTGTCCCAGGTTTTTAGGAATGCCGAGTGGTGATGCAGCCTTTAGTTTTGTGTGTGTCACGGTGCTCCTACCTGGATACTGTCACTCCCCAGGGTTAGGCTGCATAGCAATAAAGGGGAGTGAGTTGTAGTTGGTCGAGAATAATCGAAGTCCAAACAATATTTGGTCTTTCTCTTGGCTCCAGCAGGATTTGGGTTAAACAGGCAGGCAAACTTGGATTCCTTGCTTACTCTTTCTCTGCTGTGTTAAACTCTGGCTTCGGTCTGGTACCTGGACTTTCTGACAGTTATGGAACATTTGAGTGGGGTGCCTTTGGCTCTTGACCCCCTCCTAATACTTTGTCTATAAACTTTAAGGAGTCATGGTGCTTTCCTTGGGAGACTTCCTCTCACTGCACCTTGACTTGACTCGCTTCCTTCCACCTCTAGACTAGACTGACAGGACTAGCCCACTTCTGTCCAAATGGGGGAGAATGGAATGGTAAAGAGCTCTCTTTGCCAGATACACTGACACCTGCTGGTGAACCAGGCACATTACATGTAATAATAATTCGTAACTTACATAGCAATGTTATTCAATATCAAAGGACCTCGAATAAAATACACCAATTAAATTATTTGTTAGCCATTAGAGATGGTAGCAGGGTGTAGGAATGGTAGTGCCCTCTCTGGGCTACTACACAATCTGCGACTAAAAAGGGGGGCATAAAGTAGGCAGGGAAGGAGACTCATTTGTAATTTTCTATGCCTGTTTTAGATGTAGAAAATGGTCTAAATATAAGACAGCTACTTTTCACAAAGCAGACCAATATGACCAGTTAACATTTAATAATCAGGGAAACGGTCTAAATAAGCCATTTTGGCCAGTATTTATGCCTTAATCATGGAGGCATTGATTCTGCTTATCCTTTCAACCACATGATCAGTCGCATACAATGTGACATACAAGATAACTCAGACTATAGACTTTTAAGGTTCCCATCTGGTGATAAGTTTCTAGCTTTACAAAATAACTAAGACAGAAGAGTATACAATTTGCTTGTTCACAGCAGCCGTCTAGAGTGTACGCCATGCATTAATGTGATAGGCCATTCCCAGCTCTGCGTGTTCACAGTGATCAAGAAAATAACTGTCTCATCATGCAGAGGAATTGTGGCTGTCTAATATTGAGGTAAATATTGTTAATGCGACTATATTTTCCACTGTGAGATATTTAATGTCTTTCATTACATTGGCAATTTTCCATGTAATCTCAATATCAAGTAGCAGCACAGAACGAAATCCCTCCGAGAAGAATTATTTACCAATTTATAGGGTTAATCCAGAATCCACGGAGACGTTCATGTATTAGCTGTTATTTATACATTGCTAATTTCAGACCCAGCGGTGTGCTAACCTACTTGATACTGAAGAACCACCTTAAGTAATTTACCAGCTAAAGATATCAGTCTCTTCAGTCTGCTCTGGTAAACAATGGCGCTGATTATTTAACAGACCTATTATCTGCATTAAAAATCATATTCTTTCACACTGTGAATTCAAAGTGAAAGCAACGTTTGATTTTATTTGCGTCTTTTTCCCAGTTGCAAAAGAAAAGGAAAGTGGAGAACGTGCATATTCGAATCAATGTCAGAGTGAGAATATGGATTTATATTCTGGAGCCAGGATTTTCGTTTTAATTATGGTGGAAAAGAAAAGAAGATCCAGTCACACGAAGAAGACAGAATAAAGAACATTCAGAGCTTTTATGAGCGTGTAAAGGATAAAGCTGCGACACAGAGTCTTTGAGCATTACACTCGGGTTCTTGTTCACTGAGGGACAGAAGCCATTAGTTATCAATAACCGCTGGCACACAAGACCCGTCTGTCCTTTCTTTTTTAGATTCTGTCACTTTGGGGAAAAAGAGACTTGGCAAATATTTTAATGTCTGTATGGTACATCACAATAAGGCTTTAAAGCCTAAAGGCACTTTACAATCCGTTCAACCAAATGGGCTGTAAAATATCTGTATTAAGTCTCTAATGAGGCCCTTCACGACCAAGATATTAAAAAGTGGGTGTCGGGAGGTAGACGTTACTAATTGCCTGACAATTTGGTAGAAGAGGTATAGGATTTTATCCGGCGATGATAACTAAGCAAACAGTTTCAATATCTTTGGACAATAAATTTGTGCATACAATATGCCAGCGCCTTGTCTCAGCCCCGACACTGCTAACACCCTGGGTGTTTGTCTTTTATCCTAGAACATTTTAGCAGTGAATAAATGTAGCAAGTTTTTTTTTTTTTTTCTGTGCTGAAATGAGTCTCAGGATGTCAGGCAATGATTTTTTTTATTCCCTGTTAAAGGTGAATTACCCCTTTATTGCTTTCTTCTCGAGCACTAAACAATTCCGCAGCATATTGACATTGTGTAACTCCTTTAACATAATACAATTTACAGTTTTCATTTTAGGTTACTTGCTGTTATGGATATCAGCCACCTCCATAAGATATTTTTCAATGGCAGAAGCTAAGATTATTGTGCTCCTGGGACTAACTAAGAGCATGTATTTGTGTCAAGGACTCTGTTATCTATGCAGGCCAAGATAATAAAATGTCTTCTACCAATAAGACCTGCTATTGATACTGTTCACTTCTCTGTCTCGCTGCATTACATAGAGTTGTCTGGACAAGACAAAGGGACAAAGTTTAGTTCTTTATTTCTTGCTTTATTTCTGTTTCCCTCTTAAGCAATGATGTATTAAAACACAACATCCATAAACCTACTAAAGCAAAGGCATAAACAATCCCAGACCAATATCAGCTCACATTTTCTGTCATTGACCTTCAGAGTTTAAGCAATTTTGTTTGTGAAGTGTTTATGTGCCTCATTTTTGGTGTTTATTTAGTCTTGTTTTATTACATATATCTCCTTACCGCTTACCTCACATTTCAAGGGATGCTTCTGTCAGAAAGTAGTATCTTTTTAAACCCAAAATAAATAGAAAACATTTTTTTTCATCTTTGCAGTACTATGCCTTTTAAAATTAAATGCAAAATATTGTCATTCTGTAACAGTCGACACAGAAAGATAAGACTCCTATATAGACAGGGAACCCTATTTTACTTTATTTTACTGCTGTGAGGGAAAAATGCTATCTGTTGGTAAAATAGTAGATTATAGAATTGGAATAACAGTATGACAGCTCTCTTGATAGACCTAGATAAAGAGCATTGTACTCATCAGTGTAATGTCTGATGCTCTTATTAAATCACTCATCCCCTCCTCTCTCTGATCACAGTGACTGAGAAAGTCAGGAGAGGCTGTTTGCCATGTGTAAAGTCGAAACAAAGGAGGAAGTTAAAAAGCCAGGACAGGAAGTAGAATCTTAAATTTGGCGTATCCCACACCAGTGCACAGGGGATCAAGAGTGGCATATTAAATACCAGCCTTAATAAATTCCCCCTATATGTCCAGCCTGTGTAGTTGCTCACAGGCCCAGTAGATAAGGGTGCTCATTGTCCCCTTTAAAGTATCTTTCTGCTATATATTAGATGGCATTTAAAGGGAACCTGTCAATACAAATCAGCGGCATGAGGTTGAGGCTGTGAACGTGTTAAAACCATGTTCTGTTGTTAAACCTGATATTGATTTACTGGCAATAGTCCATATTACTTTTCGTGTTAAAACCATGTTTAAGTCGGTAATTTTACTGCATCGGTGGCTAATCATGGTCCCTGGCTGTAATCTCGTCTATTCGTTCTTGACTGATATTCCACATGGTGCAGCTAGCCTTAACTTTACAAACTGGGTGATAACTACTGACAGTTTTCCTAATGAGCAAACTAAGTTCATGGCTTAGAATAAATGGTGGATTGTAAGAGATATCTACATAACTGGTGCTACCCATCTGCTTTCTGTGTCTGTGCCTGGGTATATGATAAGGTAAAGAAAATATGATTATTGAGAAGTATTAGGATAGGATAAGAACACGGGTAAACGGCTTAAGCTTTTAGCTTTAGCTATAATAAAAAAAAATGTCTGGGCAAAGATAAAAGACCCAAATGAGCTAACATTACCTACACTTTTTTTTTCTTTTTAATAAAGTTTTTATTTTAATCATCTCAAAAAAAGGAAAATACAAATTTATGAAAAAAACTGGATTACAAAATCATCACCACCCCACCCCGCCACCACCCCCCCCCCCACCTTGCGGAAGGAAGAGAGAGAGAGAGAGAAAAAAAAGCACAGAATTACTTAACCGTCCCATTCCTTCCAGATACTGTCCCACTTTACATAAGACCCTCTTTGGCTATACAAGATCCTCTCATAGCTTTTCATCTTCCTAAGTAGGCATAGCCAGTTATTGAAATCTGGAGCAGAGGAGGAACACCATCTTCTAGATATAAGAAGCCTAGCTAAAAACATCACTTTGATCAACAGTCGGCGCTTCATGGGTTGACAGTTAACCTCTGATAAATCCCCCAAGATCGAAACTTTGGGAGAATGAGGAATATCCATCCTAAGTCTCTGGGTCAAAGTTGTTTGAACCATTCTCCAATACTTCCTCACTGTCGGGCAGTCCCAGAACAGATGTAAATGGTCTGCCCTGGGATCATCACAATGGAGGCAATCGGAGGAGGCTCTAAACCCTCTCCTATGGAGCCATAAAGGTGTCACGTATATTTTGTGAATTATATTAAACTGTACAACAGTATGATTAAAATTATACGAAATCTGAGTTAAATTATCCCCTACGTTCTCCCAATCCGGGGAACCTACCTCTGAAAGTGAAATAGACCAGGATCTCTGTCCTGGAGAAAGGCATTCCGAAAAAAAATTTCATCAAGTGTCTATAACAATGTGATACTTTAACTTTCATACCACCTTTCTTACAAATCAAGTCGTGTAAAAATTCAGGAGTGTCTACATTAAGTGCATGGGTATCAGAAATACTAAAAAGTGCCGACCTCAACTGAAAATATGCATACCAAGCCACCTCACCTACATTTTCCTTTTGTTTTAGCTCCATAAGAGACAGGATTTGTCCACCCTTAACCACTTGATTCAAATATTGAATATTTCTCATCCTCCAATATTGCCGGCAATTTGGATCATCTAAATTCAAAAGCTTTGAGTTATGCCATAGTGGAGTGCAAATAAGTGATGCCTCAACTTTAAACCAGCTCTTTATAACCAGCCAGGCTTTTGTAGCCACTCTGCAGAAAGATTTATAACCAGTCTGTATATTAAGTAAATAATCAGACTCTAATACTGTAAATAGATCCGAAAAACCTGAATCTTTCACCAATTTTCTGCAGAGATGACTATTTTCTCAGTCGTTAAAAAAGCAAAAATAACCCCTGAAATAGGGGAGGTTGAGGCCTCCCTGATTATAGGGCATAGAAAAGTAAAACGCCTTTAATCTCATACATTTCCTCCTCCGTAGTAAATCGTTAATCATCCGCTCTATCAATTTAAAATACTTATCTTCAATCCATACAGGCGAGTTGCCTACACTACCTACACTTAAAGAGACTTATCGAAGTATTTTAAATCACATATTAACAACATGTATTTTTTTTAACTAAAAATTTGTAGATTTTTTTAATATACTATTTTAAGCCACTCTGTGTATAAAAGTTCCTGTTTATAGTCTTTAAAGGGGTTTTCTGAGTTAAAAAGATTATCTGGTTTCAAGAAGAAACCGTTCAGCTCAGAGGATCAACCTGTAATAAAGTATAGACGATTACTTATCTGCTGCCACTCCAGTTCTTTTAGCAACACGTCTCCTACAGTCAATCGCGGGCCTCATAAGAGCACTGCTGCAGTAGTCATATGTAGTCAAAATTATGTCCCTACTGCAACTGGGAAGACAGTGCCCTGATGGGAGAACCAGTGCGGAGGTGTGGGATCTGTCGGGTAAGCAATCATTTATTCTTTATTACAGATCAATCAGATATTGATGTCCTTCAGGACTGGTCATAAATATCTGATCTGTGGGGATTGAACTCTAGTCACCAGTCACCTGATAAGCTGTTTGGAGAGACTTCCGCACCCCAGTGAGCACGTTGGTGTCCCCACAGCATACCAAGGACAGCTCTGTACATTGCTTAGTCACTGTGCTTGTTATCGCACCCATTCATTCAAATGGGACTGAGCTGCAAATAGGCCAGGTGACTGATGAATGTAATGTTACAGGGCTAGGAAGAAGCTAAAGCACTCACTGGAGTATCTCAGCCTCTTCACACAGCTGATCAGCGGGGGTGCTGTCAGACCCCAATCAATCAGATATTGATAACCTATCTTGAGGATAGATCATTGATATTGTACCCCCTGAAAACCCTTTGACATTCTCCCTGTCTGGTCTCAATTCTTTGTCAGACCATTACTCAGACCAGAGAGAAGGGAGGGGTGGTGACTTATTTAGAGCATGAAGCCTTCCCTTTGCTATCCTAGTAGTGTGGCTAGTCAGGGCTTCTCACATTGTACTAATCAATACCCTGTTCTCCTGTTTGAATGTATATCAAGATCTATTATAAGGGTTATGCAATGCTTAATGTAAAAAATCTAAAAAAAACTTCATATACTGTAGTACATGACAATACCTCATATGCATCCAGAGATCTCCTTATTCATTGCTGCAATTGCTCTGCTTGTTTTTTATCAAGCTGGCAGCTCAAGGGGAGTGTCCTTTCTCAGGGGGCGTGTCTTTCTTCTGTAGCTCTCTCCTTATCACAGCTCAGGAGGCAGTTGAGATGATCATGTGTGGCCTTCTAAGTGAGTAGGACAAAGAAATAAGAAAAAAAACAAAGAGCAGGTGGAGCTATATAGATACATTTTAATGAATAGCTCATTGGCTATAGTATATTTTAATTACATACAATTACAAAAGATCCAGGTGTTTGAAAACTGTAGAATATTTTTCATGGGGCAACCCCTTTAAGCGAACAATAGACCTGTCATTCTGTCATTCCAGTCCTCCACCTACTATTCTAATGAGGATTACCTTGCCGATACACCCTTCCCTGTGCAGTAAAGTCATAAAATGAGATTACTTTGCTCTTCTAATTAGAATATTTATCTCTGTAATAACAGCTGCAGGAGGACAGAATTTAGGGTTTCATTTTCAATGGTATGCTTCTTACAAAATAAACTGTTGGGGAAAACAAGGATCACTATGTCAACGTTTAACATTTCTAATTCCACTGGGAGATAAATGTAGCCCGGGGTATCTGATAGCTGCTTATCCCTGCCCACTATGGCAATAAAAACTCAACTCGGAGATTTCTTCTTTCAGCAGTGCAAGCAGGCCTCAATACAAGAAAAGCCGAGCTCTGTCCCTCAATCGTACAAGCTGCACTACAAGCTCCTGTTTCATTATCTTCAAGATTCTGTATTTTAAAATCATCTGTCTGTGAAAGGCTGGAGGGACCTGGGTGGTGAGATTCCCTATGTAGTGGAGGTCCTTGGACTCATGCGCAGGACAGTAAGCCTTTTGCGGTCTGCAAACCGTGGATCTACAAAATACCGAAGCAGTCTATGTGCTTTCCGCATTTTTTTTACCCATTGATTTAAGTGGGTTCGCAGTCCGCATTTTGTGCAAAAGTATAGGAAATCCTCCATCTTTTGCAGAACAGATATACCAATGTGAAAAGCATTGTACAAATGTGGATCACGGATCCATGCAAGTCAATAGGTCCACATAAAAATGTGGACAGCACACAGACCGTTTCTGTATTTTGCGTATCCATAGGTTGTGGACTGCAAAATGCTTACGGTTGTGTGCATGAGGCCTAAAGCAATCATGCACTAAAGCAATAGATGCAAACATAATTTATGGACTAAGCCCTCACTCTAATGATAAAATTTGAGACTCTTAGCCAATATATTTTGATCAAAACACATCTGTGTCCACCTACCCCCCAGCGACACGTTGGTCTCAGGTCAGGCAGGTCCTGCTCTATACCTACCTATGCAGTTATGCATCTATGTTCAGAAGAGCAGACCCTGCACATATAGTGGCTGCTCCTAGTCACCTCTACGTGCATCCAGCAACCAATGAGAGGAGGAGTGCACACACCTATATATACCACCTTATTCAAGGTCACCTATTAGATAGGTGGTGCAAAAGTGCACATTTTGATTTGTCTTGAATGAGTGGCACCTTCAGGTGTGAATGCCCTTCTATCCTAGGAGTAGCATTCATGTGCATTTTTTTTTACTTTTTTACTCATCATACCAATCAGCTCACAAGTTGCTGGTTTCCATACTTGCATTTCATTTTATGTAATATTCAATTCAGAGGTTATAAAAGGGATTTATAATATAGTTGTGGGCATAAAACGTGTCTCAGCTGGGCATTAGGTAGAGGAGAAAGTGTGTGCCAGTGGAAAAATGGCAGAAAAGTCAGCACCGAGGGAAGGAATCACAGGGGTGAATTCATAAAATCCTTCAGTGTAACCATAAAAACGAAAAATGTAACAATATATGACAAACTGATTAATTAAATATAAGACAAGCCAGGCAGCGGAAATGAGGGCGAATGGAAAGGTTGTCTGCAAATCAGAATAAAACCTAGGTGAGTGCTGCAGATAGCTATTGTACTAAAGTCCTGCCTGCAAGACCATATCCCATCTTTCATTCCATAGTCTTCAAAAGGACATTTTGTTTGAATCTCAGACATAATACTGTTTGACATCATTCTAACAGCTTCCCTTGGACGGAAGATTATTTGATATGTTAAAGAGATGCGGCCACATTCATAAAGGGAATCAAGACATTATAATATAAGCAAGGCTTGTACGGGAGAGCCTTACTTAGGTGATGGACTTATTTGGACTAGTTTTAATAGCTTTCACAGTATTTCTATGTGAATAAAATACACACTGAGCAGAGAATGCTATGTCAGTGTAGCTGAGCTGGCTTTGTAATCTGCAGCCTGGCGGTAATACTGCTATTAGGTTTCCAGCTGGAAGCTACTACATCTGTATATCAACTGACCAGTGCACATGAGGATCTTACACGTTAAGCCCCTATGGGTAGTTATAAAGAGAGTAAAAAGAATGAGCGTTAATCAGATCCTTGAAGAAAAACTCTTTTCAAAGATAAGAAAAATAATAATAAATTACTAATAGGAGTTTATTATAAACCACCTAATATACCAGAGTCCACAGAAAATCTATTACTAAACGAGATAGACGAGGCAGAAAATCATAATGAAGTCGTTATTATGGGGGACTTCAACTACCCAGATATAGACTGGGAAACTGAAAGCTGTACATCCCAAAAAGGAAACAGGTTCTTGGCAATAGCCAAAGACAATTACCTTTCCCAACTGGTTCAGGACCCAACTAGAGGGACGGCCATACTGGACTTAGTATTAACCAATAGACCTGATAAAACAACAGATGTGCAGGTTGGGGGACACCTAGGAAATAGTGACCATAAAGTAATAACCTTCCAATTATCCTTCAAACGAGAGTTTCTAAAGGGAGGAACAAAAATACCAAACTTCAAAAAAGCAAAATTTAGCCAACTAAGCGAGGCCATAGGCCTAACTAACTGGGACAAAGTCCTCAAAAATAAAAATACAACCACAAAATGGGAGATTTTTAAAAGCATTGTAACATCTAATTGTGAGAGGTACATACCTTATAGAAATAAAAGGCTAAGAAACAATAACAAACCAATGTGTATAAATAGAACCATAAAGAAAGCAATAAATAACAACAGTACCCTCTCTGACCCATGAATAAGTACAACAGCGACTTAAAAAGATTAAAATAGACAAATCGCAAGGACCGGATGGCATACACCCCCGTATCCTAAGGGAATTAAGTGATGTCATAGCCAGACCTTTATTTCTGATATTTGCGGACTCTATACTGGCAGGGAATGTTCCACAGGATTGGCACATAGCAAATGTCGTGCCAATATTCAAAAAGGGTCCAAAAACAGAGCCTGGAAATTATAGGCCAGTAAGTTTAACATCTGTTGTTGGTAAACTGTTTGAAGGTTTTCTAAGATATGCTATCTTGGAGTATCTCAATGAAAATAAGCAAATAACGCCATATCAGCATGGCTTCATGAGGGATCGGTCATGTCAAACGAATTTAATCAGTTTCTATGAGGAGGTAAGTTCTAGACTTGACAGCGGCGAATCAATGGATGTCGTATATCTGGACTTCTCCAAAGCATTTGACACTGTACCACACAAAAGGTTAGTATATAAAATGAGGATGCTCGAACTGGGAGAAAACGTCTGTATGTGGGTAAGTAACTAGCTGAGTAATAGAAAACAGAAGGTGGTTATTAACACACACTCAGATTGGGTCACTGTCACTAGTGGGGTACCTCAGGGGTCAGTATTGGCCCCTATTCTCTTCAATATATTTATTAATGATCTTGTAGAAGGCCTGCACAGTAAAATATCATTTTTTGTAGATGACACTAAACTGTTTAAAGTAATTAATACTGAAGAGGACAATATACTGCTACAGAGGGATCTGGAAAGATTAGAGGCTTGGGCAGAGAAATGGCAGATGAGGTTTAACACTGACAAATATAAAGTTATACACATGGGAAGGAATAATGCAAGTCACCCGTACATACTAAATGGTAAAACACTCGTTAACACTGACATGGAAAAGGTTCTAGGAATTTTAATAAACAGCAAACTAAGCTGTAAAAACCAGTGTCAGGCAGCTACTGCCAAGGCCAATAAGATAATCGGTTGCATCAAAACGGGCATAGATGACCGTGATGAGAACATAGTCCTACCACTTTACAAATCGCTAGTCAGACCACACATGGAGTACTGTGTACAGTTCTGGGCTCCTGTGAACAAGGCAGAAATAGCAGAGCTGGAGAGGGTTCAGAGGAGGGCAACTACAGTACCGTGAAAGGCTGTCAAAATTAGGGTTATTTACTTTAGAAAAAAGACGACTGAGGGGAGATCTAATAACGATGTATAAATATATCAAGGGTCAGTACAGAGATCTCTCCCATCATCTATTTATCCCCAGGACTGTGACTGTGATGAGGGGACATCCTCTGCATCTGGAGGAAACAAGGAAAGAAGGTTTGTACACAAACATAGAAAAGGATTCTTCACGTAAGAGCAGTGAGATTGTAGAACTCTGGGGAGGTTGTGATGGTGAGTACAATAAAGGAATTCAAGAGGGGACTGGATGTATTTCTGAAGTGTAATAATATTACAGGTTATAGCTACTATAGTGGGGTCGTTGATCCAGGGAGTTATTCTGATTGCCTGATTGGAGTTGGGAAGGAATTTTTTCCCCTTAGGTGGGGAAAATTGGCTTCTGCCTCACAGTTTTTTTTTTGCCTTCCGCTGGATCAACTTGTAGGAAACAGGCCAAATTGAATGGACAAATGTATTTTTTCGGTCTTATATACTATGTTACTATGTAATTCTATTTGCCCAGTCCATGAGGGCCACCATGTTGGATATCAAGGTCTTTTAGCAATGTTATCCCTATGTCTTCTCCATATCTCTACCCATCCTGATTTGTCTATTTGTGGCGTGGGTTTGATTTGGGGTTTGGTTGTTATGTCTAGTGCGCTGTTACATGTCTGGTCGGTTGATGTTGTGTCTAGCATGTCTGCTAAACATTTCCCCTGTTTGTCTTTTCCTCTGGAAGGGGGCCCCATGGTTTCCCAGAGGGGGAACCTGTAGCCAGTGATCAGCTTTGTCTGTCACCGCTAGGCATCCGTTGCGCTTGGGGGCTCAGGAAATAGCTGGGAATCTGGTTCCTGTGTTGTGATGTGTACGGTATCCTGTGTTGTGTGTAGGTACTCGTACTTATGCATTGGTTCCAGGTCCTGGTGGAGGGTTCGGCTTGAGCGTCTTACTTCTGCTGCGACGGGTAATTGTCCATGTTGTACTGTGATATGTGGTCATTTTGACACTAGACACTTACCTGTCAAGCCAGTTCCCTGTTCGCTGTTTTCCGTCTGTAACTGGGCTGCTGGGAGACACCTACTAATCCGTGTTGTTGGATGAACAGGTTGTCTCAGCCCTATCACCATCTCTAGGGCTGTTCAGGGATTCTAGGGTCCGAGGTTTATGAGTATGGGCGCTCCTACCATCTGGGTCGGTTCATATGGCTAGGCGATCAGTGCCAGGTTAGGTATGCTGTAGGAGGTGACCTGCCCCCTTTTCCCTGATTCCAGGTCAAGTAGCAGTTGACATTGTACAGTGGGGAGTTTCCCCCACTCCCCACCATGACAGTATGTCCAAAAAGGTGTCCCTCAATGACTGGGCAGATGGAATTTCCCAAGAATTTCCCAAGAATGGAGCCTAGCTTCCAGCCCACACTAAGGCTAGAGCACAACTAACCTCCAGGCTACAAGCCAAGGCTATATAGCTCCAAAAGACCACACCCTGATCCGCAACTAGACAGGAAATTAACCCTACACTCCCCAAACAACAACAAGACTCACCTTAAAGGTTAAGTGCACGTGCAAACCGCAAACTACACATTGCCACTGACAACCAGTCTGCATGGCAAACGTGTCACGGTCAAACGACAATACAACAGTGACTTCCCCCCTTACCAGAATCGCCTGTAGAATCTTAGATATTGATGGCAGCCAAAACAACAGAGGCTTCTTATCAATTTCTTTATTGTATATCCTGTTTAACGCATTTCGTGGTATAATAGCAGACCCCCTTCATCAGGAGCAATACAAACAAATAGTATACCTTGATACACTTATATGGAGCCAGGATGCCACCAAAAAACAGAGAAATGGTGAATAAAAGTGTGGATAAGAGGGGAGGAATTGTTATTATTGATTCTAGTTACTAATAAAGAGAATCCCTCAGAACACTGTCCGACTCAAATTATTACAGGCCACTTAAAAAGGACCCCTCAAAAGAATATAAGAAGACATTATTTAATATTTAATAGATGCAGGCTTTGATACAGGTGTTCTCGACAAAAAATAAAGGACATTTCTGAAAACACCGCATCCTGTTACTGCTCAATTTTATTTTTTTACCAAAAATACATAAATCACCGTCCCAACCCCCTGGATGACTGATCATATCCGGGATCCGTTTTCTAACCTCTAATTTATCTGAATACATTTATCATCTACTCCAAAGATATATGTTCTCAAACTACCCTCTTATCTCCTAGACACATCACATCTCATCAATACAATTGAAAATGTATAGAAAATGTAGAATGGGAGGAGAACTTGGAGGAGAATGGGCAACTCTTGATGTTACATCCCTGTATAAAAACATTATACATTCATTGGGCATCAAAGCATCCTAAGAAATCCGAGACGCAGACGATCTGATGCCTCAGGCACAAAGAGACTTCATATTGAAGTCCATAGAGTTTATTTTGTGCCATAATTATTTTACATATGATGGTACTATATATTTACAGTAAAGAGGCATGGCGATGGGGACTAAGTTCGTCCCATCATATGCCAACCTTTTTATGGGTGCCTTTGAAAATCAGGTGGGCTTCCTCGGACACCCCAACATCATTTTTTATAAAAAGTACATCGATGACATCATTATAATATGGAACGGGAACACCAGAGACCTAATAAAACTTATCAAAGAGGTAAATTATAATCACTGGAACATCAACCTAACACCATCCCAATGAGGCTGTAATCCTTGATCTCCATCTCAGCAGCACCAATAATCAGATTTCCACTAGAACACATTTTAAAAATGTTGACGCCAACAGTTAACTTGATTTTAAAAGTTGCCAAGTGGAAAACCAACATCCCGTATAGTCAGATGAAAATTGCTCAGATGAAGTCATATTAAAAGAACAAATCAATAACCTGAGCAATAGGTTTATTGAGAAAGGTTACCCTTTAGGACTCATCAAAGATTCTACCAATAGGATCCTGAAGGAGAACAAAAAGATTGTCTAAAAACAAAAACCAACGAAAACAGACTCCTCCTGTCCACCCCCCTAGGTCTCATTACACATTATAACTCCAAACATCTCACGGCAAATTTTAACAAAACATTGGCCCATTCTTACTAAAGATCCTATTTTAGGGAAAGTGGTTCCCAAACAACCGAGCCTGACCTCCTGACGAGCCAGAACACTAAAAATTATGCTGGCTCCCTCGTGTCCCAAAATGCCACGTAAAAAGAACGTACACTATCCAACACTCAGAAAGACCCGTCATTAAGAAAGGGTGCATATCGTTGCGGAACATATCCTTTTTTTATATATATATTTTTGTATTTGCAATTTTTTAGTATTTAATAATCTGCACGCCTTTTGTACAAAGAATTATAGTACAAAATATGGAAAACTGATAGATATCATTCCACCAATACACTAGCATAGTATCATCATATTCTATTGGTAATGTACTCTCTATTAGTTCAATTTATCCCATATCTATTCAATTCATTATATTCATCATACGTAGATATTATTCATCCATCTACTGCCCATTAGAGACCTAGATCATTCCCTTTATACATATCAACCCAAGAGACATCATTCTCTCAAATACCGATGTAATATGTTTTTGATTCATTTTATTTAATACATCCATTTATTTTTTTAATACCCATCCAAGCAGGAGATGCTATTATCTAAACGTCTGGTGCATTCCAGAGTGGAACGCACCATCAAATTCCTTCTCCCCTCCACTTATCATAGCATATGTTTTATATTATTAATTTTTTTTGTAATTGTATACAGACCATTTCCCCATAACATCTGGTTAAATCGAGCATCTAGATATTAATAAGTAAACTAAGCTTAATATGTATCCAAACAGAGGAACGACAAGGTTCGGTGCATTCCAGGGTGACACACACTCACAGGAAGCTCCGCCTGGTCTATCTCACCCACAAATCTTTCTGGGTATATTTAATCTTCCACACAAATATTCCTTATTCAGAAAGATATATCTTAAGTCAATTACCTCTCTATGTTTACTATGATGTTCCCTGGTTTTTGCTCCCGATGCATTTCACAGTGGAACGCATTGATAACCGGAAGCATGCAATACTGGAAGCTTCCTTCTACCTGGTCCCACATGTACATCCACACATGATTTTTGGCGGCATCCTGACTCCATATGTGTATCCAGGTATACTATATGTTTTTATATATTTGTTTGTATTGCTTCTGATGAAGGGGGTCTCCTATTATACCCCGAAATGCGTTGAGGAGGATTACAATAAACCTTAGATATACCTTCTGAATTAACGAGTCTGGTGCTATACGCTTTTTCTTGGGACCTTTTTCAAAAAAGAGTCAGGTATCTGGACATGGTAAGTTGTCACTTGATCCAGCCCTGACTCTCTCTTTTACCCTATGGGTAGTACCAGTCTGGGTCATTATACATAGTATATAATAAGTAGTTATGGGAAATGATACACTCAGCATTAATAAGTCCCAAGGCATTTTCTGCTGAAGACAAATGTGGCTGTAGCTATCATCATACAGCCCATCATAACTGAATAATTTGGATGGAAAAGCTGAATTCTATGCAGATTAGGACACCTACATGCAATATAATTGCTATTGTTCAGTTTTAAATACATTTCAGCCCTGTTAATTTAAATCTGGCCTACACTTAAGCTGTATTTACACGGCCCCAGTCATCTAATATTGATGACTTATCATAAGGACATATGCATCCACAGGAATTCATTTAGAAAATCTGCATCTGATACATAGAGACATGCAGACATGCAAGTTTGCTGCATATTACAATACAAAAGAATGGGATGGAAGACAACTGTAGTGAATATTATCCCATTTACTGCTACTGGAGTGTTACTCAGGCAGGAAGAAATGATGTGAGCGGATTTGCATACCTCCTGCATGCATGACAAGTCTGAGTCTACACAATGCCATACAGATGAAGAGTTGTCCTCTAGCCCCCTCCCCCACACCGATTACTGATTAATAAGGATGAGCTTGTGTTATTTTACAAGACTCTGTAGTGTATAATCAAAAACTCTTAATTCTGGGAGTTTCCCTTTAAGACGTGTTTCTTTCTGCTATAATTATTACTTTGCTTCATATCACATTTTGGATTTTGAAACTAATAAGTGACAGGTTAGCTGTGATGCCCAATAATTTGATGTTATTTCCTGACATTCACATTAATGGTATGGTAAACAGGTTTTGCTTATGATTATAACTCATTAGCATACTATTAGCATGTAATTTTCGTTAACAACTATTAACTTTAAAGCTATGCTTTTAGCATTTCATTAACCTGTTAACACTATGTTATTCTCCTATTGGAATATGGCTTTATAATTAATGTAAGGTTAATGTTGCATTATTAATACAAGAGGGGCTTGTGAATCTGGTTTTTGGTTGCACATGTTCATTACAAAATTATTTTAATTGACCTAACAGTAGAAATACTGAGATAATGTCTAACTATACAGATACATGAATGTCATGGACATTCCTGCAACAGATGGAAGGAGATCAGTGAGACTAACAACACGTGGTTTAATCTGACATGTTTTCCGTTTAGATCAAATGACGTCTATGTTGTTTCTGGTGCTTCCCACACCTTACTTCTCCAGGTGTGGCTATTATGGTCATTTAACCTTCTCTATTTATTGTTGTTTCTCCTACTATGCTATGCGGTTTATAGCTTCTGTTGGAGTTGTGGATAGCTGGTGTGTGGATCTCGGCTGAGTTTCTGGTGCTGCCAAAGCCACTTGAAGTTAAGTGTTTTCTTTCCCTTTTGAATTTTGTTTGGGTTATTTTGTGTGCTGCATTTCCCTCTTATTTGTATTAAGGCCTTAGGGAGACTCCTGTTCATCCTTCTTTTTGGAGGAACAGGTTGTCTCAGTCCTGACATTAGTACCAGGGTCCTATAGGTATGAACTCACCTACCTCTGGGGTCTGTTCATACTGGTAGTTAGTCAGGACTTTGATAAGGGTTTTACTAGGAGGTGTCCATCTCTTTTCCCTAGTTTCCAGGCCTTATTTCCTCACCCTTTTCCCTCCTATGTTCGGTGTGTTTCACTCCCACACCCACATCCAATAACCATCAAATAGCAGGAAATTAAAGGGATTGTCCAAGTTATTTATTGTTCTTTGTATGTTTCCTAACTAAGCAAATGTAAGAGATTTTCAATCCATCTACTTTATCTACAGTGGCTCTGTTCTCCTACTTAGCTGAGGGTCACATGACCTTTGATGTCAGCTTATTTCCCTGCTCTGATGATGTTCCTGCACCAGCCTGAGAAGCAGGAGGGAGCAGGTCTGCCCCATGCACCAAACATCACTGTGAAAGCTGTGCTGGTTGGAGTGACAGGCCTCGCTCCTTGCATTGCCCGATCTGCAGGCTTAGCTGTCTTTCCTGTGTCTTCCCTCCCACTGGATTCTTCAGTACAGTTTAACTCTTTCTACCATAAGCAGCACAGACTTAGGGTTGGAGGATCTGCCTCAGGTGCTGAGCTGCTGCAGGGTTTCCTCTTCTCCATGCACTGAAGAGAGAAATACTGTGCATAGGATCCTCCCTCCTTACCCTGCAAACACAGAGCTGATAACGAGTAGAGAAGTTCTCTCCTCTGTACTCTTCTTCTGGCTGTGAGGAAGTGCATGCAGAGCATTGCACAGAAACAGGTAGGGGGAAGATTCTGCATTTATCAGCAATGTCATTGTACTGTACAGCTTGGACTTGTAGTCCCACACATACATGAGTATCCCTACAGTCAGACTGCAGAGAAGACAGAAATTTTATTCACTCCCTTTGCAGAGCAAAGGCAGTCATTGTTGACAGCAACAAATAATCATGAGAAAAACCTCGGAGATTGTTGTTACATGCCCCCACAGCTCTAAAGCTGCATGTCAACAAAGGGGCCAGGACATAACTAAGAAAATGAGGAAATATATATTTTTTTGCCTAACTTGCTAAGCTTATGTATATATTCCTGACCATGAGATTTACAGTGCTTTATATTTTTTATGATAACTAAGGCAACCCCTTTAAAGAGGATCTGCCATCTAATTTTTGTGACATGTACAAAATATACTAGAGCATAATTTTATATAACTCTATGTTGTGCTGCTCCGCTATTATTCCTAATAGAAGTTTATGAATAAATAGCATCGGCCTATGTGCACTCCTAAAATCCCGGCCACCAGAAATGTTGCCCACCACCGATGGATTCCAGGGTGATCTTGGAAATGAGTAGTGTATAATGTGATTAAAAAAATTAATCCAGCCAGCAAAGGAAGCAAAATGGATAATAACAATACATTAGTAAGTGTCTTGTATAAACTTTCTCTACATAATAAATGCTATTTACTGAAGTGAGACAACCCCTTTAACCACTTAAGGACACGGCCCTATTTCACCTTAAGGACCAGGCCATTTTTTGCAAATCTGACCAGTGTCACTTTATGTGTTGATAACTTTAAAACGCTTTTACTTATCCAGGCAACATTTTGTCAAAAAAGTTCATTTTTTTGTATAAAAAAATATTAAATTTGGAAAATATATATATATATATTCTCGGTGGCTCACTTAGGAGGATAGGTGCTACAAACCTATTGGGAGGAACACCAACCCTCCTACAAACAATAGAATATACTCAAAAGCGACTGATAGGTGAGCACTCAACATCGGCGTTCGGGTTGGGGCAATCGCCGCATCCCGTTATGGATTCCACTACCGCAGACTATCCCGGCATATGGAATCCATAAGGGGCGGCTTCCACGAACCCGAACTTTGGAAAAGCCGAAGGACCTGGGGTGACGTCACCGTCATGTGATCAGTGCAGGGGGCGTGGCTCAGTACTGGATCAAATCCCTGCTGGGCTGACAGGCTTGCTTAATAACTCTGCTTTCTTTCTCTCTGCTGTATTAAACTCTGCTTGGGTCTGGTTACTGGACTTTTGGTCTGTTCTGGTATCCTTGGATTGGGGTGCCTTGGGCTGTTGTCCCCCTCCTGACACACAGTTAAGTAAATTAGCATGGAGTCCAGGTGCTCTACAAGCTACTTCCCTTTTGTGGCTCCTGCTCCAGCCGAAGAACAATTCCTCTGGCTGCTATATCTTTCAGGTCTCCTGAGCTCCAATATGGAGTCTAAACTAGAATTTACTAGAACTGTAACCCCTCCCTTCTGGTAGGAAACAGGACTGGCCCACTTCTCCACATTCTGTCTAAGGATAGCTCTGCCATATACGCTGCCACCTTCTGGTGAAACAGGCATATTACATGTAATAAACAGTTACATAACAATCATATCATTGCACAATGTAAAGGACCTGGAAAGAAATACACAGGATGGCATTTATGTTAGCCCATTAGAGACAGTGTTGGAGTGCATAAATGGTACCACTCCGGGGTATTACATATACCAAACCTGAAATGAATAATTATGAGTAAGATTTATTATGGCCAAAAAAAACAATATAGCTTTAAAGGTGTTTTGCAGGTACATATATATGTAAATTAATTGTGTAAACCTCGTCTAGTCTCCTACAGAGAATAATAGTGTATCTGTCAACTTTTTCTGACTTCTCCTCTTCAGTCTCCATGCTCCCCTCCGCTCCATTATTTACAACCTGAACTTCCAGGTTGTGGGCGTAGATGAGCTGCAGCCATAACACTTCTCATAGTTTTGTGTCCTACAAGATTAGGCAAAAAGCTAAATGCCCACTACACCCTTCATAAAGCCTTTACTGTCTGCTCCCACACAGCTTCGATATGACAAGCAGTGGACTCCGCCTACCCTGCTTGTGGATTAAAAGCATCGAACAGCCCATTCCAAGATCACATGGGTCTGACATCACAGCCACATATAGAGGGCATCATGGGAGACCTGGTCGTGATGTCAGAGGAATACAGTCTCCACAGAATGTGCAGTGGTGTGATCACTCTCCTGATCGCCAGAGTGAGACAGAAAAAGTAACGCAAGTACATTAATAAGTTGCAACTTGCAGGGCCTGGCAGGGGAATCACAGGGAAAGTGAAAAATTGTATGCCTGGATAACGCCTTTAACAAAATTATATCTAAGTTCCCCGAATATTAAAGTATTCTGCAGTGTGGCGGCAGACAGGACTCTGATCCTGAGTCAGGGTAAAAGGCTTTACAAATTATGCAGTACTCCCAGATTTAGCTAAAAAAAAAATGGTCTCTTTTAGTCGCCACATGCAGCGTTTCAGTCCTCATACTGGGACCATTAAAACACTACAGAAGTAGCAGTGTGCATTATTTAAAGCAGTATACATTGTTATAATCAAGTATATACATAAGGGAACATAAGTAGCTGAAATGTGAAGATACATGTAAAGTGCACAATGCAGCATATGTCTGATGATACAGGGAAACTATTATATTGTTCATATATTTCATCATAACATACAGTTTATATATCAAAATCAAACAGTAAAAATACTCTAACTGATAATTCAGTGCATCTGTGTTTATAAAAAAATAGGCATAGTCCAGATCCACATACCAATTAGTTATAATAACAATTGATTCATAGCACTACTGGTGTTTTGCAGTTTTTACTGTGCATGCTCAAGCAGTTGATTACTGCGCATGTTGGTTAGTACATAGTAGATCACATTTCTCACATAGGAACCAACAGCCAATCATCAAAGCAGACAAAGCTTGTGTAGGTCACATCTACTTGAAGACCAGCAGCTCATTTTACCAGACCTATTTACTTGTAAATATTAGGCTCCCCATACTCAACTTGATATGCATTGTAAATAGGAGAAAGATAAACAATTGTTCGATTGGTTTGAGGTCTGGGGACTGTGGGGGCCAATTTAGCTCCTCTACTTCATTGTCATTCATTGAACCATTTCTTTGCAAATCTCATTCTATGCTTCGGGTCATTGTCCTGCTGGAACACTATATCGTCCTTTTCATACCCATAGTGTGCAAAGTAGGATACTCACACATAGCTCAGCATTGAGACCACCATTCATCCTGATCAAGTATCCAACTCCTTTGGCTGTGAAACAAGCCCATATCATTAGGCTTTATCCACCAAACTTGACAGTTCCTTTAATTTCTCGATCCGTCATACTTTTTTGCAAACTCAGGCCGATGCTACTTATGATGATATTGAAGTTGAGGCTTCTTTACCATTTTTTGGGTCATCATTCAAAACTTCTGTAATGCATGTTGCTTGCATGGACGTCTGTGAGCTCAGCTGTGTCATGCCAGAACTGATAGATCTTGTGATGACCCGACTTGTTGACTCCAATATTTTGCCTGGATGTCCACCTCTTGGCTTTGCAATGGATGGATGGACTTCATTTCATATTCTTCCAGCTGCATCACTCACATGATGCAGTTTGTTCAAGATACCACTATTAATGAGCTGGATGATGCTGTTTCTCTTTTCTTGGGAAATCTTCTTTATGGCTGCTCCTGGATTCGAACCAGTGACTTTTTGCTTGGGAATCCACCTTTTAACACACTGAGCTATTAGGAAATGTGAGAACAGGTTGTAATTTGAAGTATTCAAGAAGAAAAAGATTGTTCCACTACAAGGAGCAAAACAGTAACAATGCAGTTACAAGACAATATTCTGCATAACTAAGCATATGGTAAACAGTTGCAAGTCCAATTTAAGTATGAGATAGCCAAGTTTGTTGTCTATAAAATGATGGTAGACTCAAATTCGAGGTTGTAGTGGATGGTGCGAAATGGAGCCTGAAAGTCAAAGGTTTAAAACATTGTTATTCGTTTGCTCCTCTGTATAAAGTCCTGTCTAAAGCCCACATTCTGGGAAGATAAAAGTTGTGGTAATGAACACATGTGGAGACATTGTGGATAGAAATATATAGTGGGAAAAATAATAATGAAATACTAATAGAGGTTTGTTATAAGCCACATAATATAGCAGTCCACAGAAACTCTACTACTAAGGGAGATAGATGAGGCGGTAAATCATAATGAACTTTCCTAGATATAGACTGGATCTCATAAAGGAAACAGGTTCTTGTCAATAACTAAAGACAATTACCTTTCCTAACTGGTGCAGGACCAACTACAGGGACCGCCATAATGGACTTTGTATTAACCAATAATCCTGATAGAAAAACAGACGTGCAGGTTAGGAGACACCTGAGCGGTAGTGACCATAATATAATAAACGTTTAGTTGTTATTCAAAAGAGTGTTTTGTTTTTCACAAAAATGCTGAACTTCCAAATATCAAAATTGCACCAACGTAGAGAAGCTGTTAGGCCTAATTCACACGTCCGCAAAATGGATCCGCATCCCATCTGCAATTTTGCGGATGGGTTGCAGACCCATTCATTTCAAAGGGGCAGTTATGGATGTGGACAGCACACTATGTGATGTCCGATTCCGCATTTCCGCATCTGCGTTTCCGTTTCCGCAAAAAAATAGAACATGTACTATTCTTGTCCGCAATTGCGGACAAGAAAAGGCATTCTCTATATAGTGCCAGCAATGTGCGGTCCGCAAAATGCGGAATGCACATTGCAGCCATCCGTGTTTTGCGGATCCTTATCTCCGTTTTTCCGCAAAACACACTACGGACGTGTGAATTAGGCCTTAAGCATGATAAGCCTTCCTGAAGACGTGTGTTTTTAAGGCATGTTTGAAGCTAAGGAAGTTAGGAATTAATCTGCATAAGTCTTGAAGTTCGGAGTGAGAGGTTCGAATTATGAGGGATGTCAATCTTAGATCATTGGCAGAACAGAGAGTGCGAGTAGGGTGGTAGACAGAAATGAGAGAGGATAAGTAGGGAGGTGCAGCACTGTGGAGAGCTTTGTATGTGAGGGTCAGAAGTTTGAATTGTATTCTGTGGTGGATGGGCAACCAGTTAAGTGACTGGCAGAGGCTAAAAGCATCGGCGTAGCAGATAGACAGATAGATGAGCCTGGCTGCTGCATTTTGGTCAGACTGAAGGGGAGATTTGGTGCGAGGAAGACAGAATAGTAATGACTTACAATAGTGAAGATGAGAATAAATCAATGCAACAACGAGGGCGGATTCTGAAGATGTTCTTGAAGTGCAGATGACAAGAGTGTGTAAGTGATATGGGAAACATATATGGGAAATAAAGGACAGATCTGGGTCAAACATGACAACAAGACAGCAGTGATACTGCTCCAGAGTTATTATAGTACAACAGAATGAAATTGAAATATCAAGTTTAGCTAGATTAGTAGATGGGGAAAAACAAGAAATTCAGTTTTGGAGAGATTCAATTTCAGATAGAAAGATAACATGATGTTAGAGACTGCCATACAATCACTGGTGTTTTGTAGCATTGCTGGAGTGATGTCATGGGAAGAAGTATATATGTCACAGGGCGCCGGTTACGCGCCTCTTCCCTCCTGCGCCGCCGGCGCCCTGCTGTTTCTCTGCAGCACAGACGCACGCCGCATCCTGCTGCGAGCGCTGAGTGAAGAACCATTCAGCGTCCTGGTCACCAGAGCAATGGAGGGCGGTGCGCGCCCGGCTGCACGATTCCTCTCTGCGTGGCCGGCATTCTCCATTGCCGTGGAAACACTTTAAGGGCTGAGCGCCGAGCTGGGCACTCAGCGCTCGGCTGCAGAGGTCTGGGTAGGTCATGTGACGCTGGCCACGTCACATGACCTCTGCCCTGCAGTATTTAAACAGGCAACCTGCTGGCCACAGTTGTCTAGGGCTCTCTGATACTGCTACTTCTGTGCTTTTTGGATTTGGACCTGTGCTAGTTTTTGACCCGCTACTTCTTGCTCCCTTGAACCTGACCCGACCTCTTGGATTGACCTTCGGCTTGTTACCTGACCTGATTTCGTATTTCCCCTGTGTACTGACGTGACTCGTCTTGTCTCGCTTCTCTGTATTGACACAGCCTCAGTGTTTGTACCCCGTTAGTGAGTCACCATATAGCCTTGCTCAGTCTGCTGCTATTGCCACTACGCAGCCCGCCTATCTGTCTCTGTCCTCCTTCTCTACTCTGCACTTACTGAGGTTAGGGACCTTCGCCCAGTTGCGCTCCATTATCTAGGACGGGCAAGGGCAAGTAGGTAGGGCCAGAGGCTTGGGTGGCAGACAGGGGGTGCACGAACTCTCTTCTCCTTGGGCGTAGTGACAATATAGTTCTAGTATATCATCAGCATAAAGATGGTATTAAAAACCAAATCTACTGATGTCAGATTGGAGCTGTGTAGAGAGAGAAGAGGAGAGGACGTAGAACTGAACCCTGATGAACCCCAACATCAAGAGGATTAGGAGAAGAAGTAGAAGTAGAACCAATTACAGTAATACACTGAAAGAGCAGCCAGAGAGATAAGAGACAAACCAAGAGAGAACAGCTTCCTTAAGGCCAATAATGGAGAATGGTGAGAAGAAGTTTTTGGTCTACGATGTCAAATGCTGCAGAGAGATCAGTAGGGAGTACTTGCCATTCTTTTTCTCTGACAGAAGGTTGTTAGACACTTTGGTAAAGGAAGTTTTTGTACAGTGTAGAGCCAGATTGTAAGGGGTTGGGAAGAGAGTTTGCAGAAATGTAGCTTATTAGGCTAGAGTATAAAAAGTGTGTATATCGACATGCACTATGTCAAACTGCAATCAATCCAAAATAGGTGCCTGAGATAGAAAAAGCAGGGTAGGAGAAAGGTTACTGGGTCTCTTCCCCTTTTGAAGAGGAAAAGGTGAAGACCGTAAACACTTGGCTTAGACCAATAAAAGGGAGTTATCGCTGCAGTAAATGCATTGCTTGCCCCTTTATTACACAGGGATCCACTTTTACCAGCTGTGTCACCAATAAGGTCTATAAAATTAGAGACTTTATTATTTGCAGGTCACAAGGCGTGATTTATAGGGCAGTGTGTACCTGTAATAAGGAATACATTGGAAAAACCTCGAGAGAATTAAGAAGGCGAGTAGGGGAACACCTGAGTGATCTCCGCCATAGAAGGGACACTCCTTTGGCAAAACACGTTGTGTCTTATCATGGCGGTGACTTTACAGGGGTGCGCTTTAGCGGGATTGAGCTAGGGAGACCACCCAAGAGAGGAGGAGATTGGAATAAGAAATTGTTACAACGTGAGACTTGGTGGATATATGAGCTGAAGACTATCCATCCAAATGGACTGAATGACCAACTTTGGTTTGGTTGTTTCATTTAATTTGGCCACACTGCGATTTTTTTATCGCTACTACGGCTTTACCCCCTCCTATCTTGATTGAGAGTATGCGTAACATGGGATATGGCCATTTCTCCTGGCTGATAATTTATGATACCTGGCTTTGCTGTTTCTATCCCAGTTATACGTCATATGGTAATGGGGGACCTCCCCGATAAAAAAGTTTTTTCTCCTATTAGGGATTGTTTAAATATGAAATAAATTGACTTTTTAAAAAAACTGTCAAAATTTACATTGTTCTGTTGAATAGTTTATATTACCTCTTATTCTATCTCTGGTAAGCTTTACCTGGCTTTTTGTACTTTTTAGATGTAGATTTAGAGCTCTTCTAGCCATTAGAAACCCTTTAATGATCCGCGCTATCAGGGATTATTTGGGATAAAAGCGGATTCAATTACCTTGTCCCGGCAGTTCCGGGGCTGTTTTCTGCCTAGCAGCCCCTTGGAACTGCGGAGACTCATCCCTCCTTACGTCATCGAGGGTCGGGCCTGTCATTAGAGACCCGCCCTACACTGTTAGATTGACGTGTATGATGTGACGGGATTCTGAGAAGGGCGGCACTTTTGATCATGTGCCTCCCACGTCTCGAAACACGTGACTGATCTCACATGACTTGTGGGGGAGTGGTCACGGCGAATGCGGCGCTCTATTTAAAGGTAGGGCGTACATACCTTCCTTGCTACCGCCATACGCGGTTTTGCCGTACACCACCGTACATCCGACCTGGGGTGTTTCTGCCGCCTTATCTTTGATTCCTGTGGACGACTGGAGAGGATAAGTGGCGATGTTTTATTGAATGCACATTGGAGATTATTTGCACTCTATTTACTGCTGTTCATTTAGGGTGTCATCCCCTTTGACCTGGGGGACACACTCTTTTTGTTTGTATGAGATGACATTTTTTGCGATATCCAACGGTTTCACCACATATTGAGTGACTCTGTTGCGATATCCAACGATTTCACTACATATTGAGTGACTCTGGTGTCAGTCTAATAATACATGGTCCCCTGATGAATCGGTGACGACCGAAGAAACGCGTTGGGACATAGGGATATAGCGATTACTGACATATTGATGTTGAATTTTGTATTAGACACTCTTTTTTGTATCTTGCTGCCATCTCCCCTTGAACCATATCATTAACTGTGTGCCTGTGGGTGCTGCGGATGTTCATAGGGTGACACAGCTGTTTTCTTTTCCTTTTCCTTACCCTTGATGAAACTGGGCAGTCACTTTCCTGTCTTTAGGGTGGGATTAGGGTTTTGTTAGTCCTAGGTTTCTGAGATTTAGGTTGTTTTAGGGGAAGAGACCCAGTAACCTTTCTCCTACCCTGCTTTTTCTATCTCAGGCACCTATTTTGGATTGATTGCAGTTTGACATAGTGCATGTCGATATACACACTTTTTATACCTTATGGGCTTATCTTAGCAGACTGAATAAATGTTACGTTTTAATGGTACCTTAATATTACTGTGATTGCGAGCTTGAAGGGACCCCATTGTTACACTACATCAATTGATTATTTTAGTGTTTTGCCTATTAGGCTAGAGTAGACCAGGCATTCCAAGAGTTTAGAGATGAAGTGGAGGTTAGAAACAGGTCAATAGTAAGCAGTTTTTAAAATAGTTCTTCAAATATATAAATGGTAAAAAGTTTAAACTAGAATGTGCTGGCCCATTAATGAGTGATAAAAAAAGAGTTGTAGAGGACATTGAGGAGAAAGTGAATTTAGTAAATATTTTTTCTTCTTTACTGTATTCACTGAAGAAAATAAATATTAGATGAAATACAGCGTGTCAAGGTGAATTCCCTATTAAAAGTGGCCTGTCTGATGCAGGAACAAGTGCAGCGGCACCTTGAAATTATTAAAATAGAAAAATCACCAGGTCCAGTTAGCATAGTAGAGCCCAGAAACTATAGGCCCGTAAGTTTAACATCTGCTGTGGGTAAGCTAATAATTTTCTAAGAGATTCTCTCCTGGAGTATCTCAATAAAAATAAGTGTATAATGCTCTATCAGCACAGGTTTATGAGACATCAGTCCCATCAAACTAATCTAATAATTTTCTATTAGGAGAAAACGCTGTCACTAGTGGGGTACCTCAGGGGTCAGTATTGGGCCCTATTCTCTTTAATCTATTTATTAATGATCTTGTAGAGTAGTTGCACTGTAAAATATAATTTTTTGCTGATGATACTAAACTGCTACAGATGGATCTGGATAGATTGGAGGCTTGGGTAGAGAAGTGGCAGATGAAGTTTAACAGTGATAAATGTAAGGTTATGCGCATGGGAAGGAATAATGCAAGTCACCAGTACATACTAAATGGTAAAACACTGGGTAGCACTGACATGGAAAAGGACTTAGGAATGTTAGTGAACAGCAAACTTAACTGTAGAAACAGTGTCAGGAAGCTGCTGCCATGGCCAATAAGATAAGTGGTTGCATCAACAGGGGCATAGATGCCCGTGATGACAACATAGTCCTGCCACGTTACAAATTACTAATCAGACCACACATGGAATACTCTGTACAGTTCTGGGCTCCTGTGAATATGGCAGACATAGCAGAGCTGGAGAGGGTTCAAATGAGGACAACTAAAGTAATAACTGGAATGGGGGGACAACAGTACCCATAAAGATAATCAAAATTAGAGTTAGTTAGTTTAGAACAAAACACGACTGAGGGACGATCTAATAACTATGTATAAATATATCAGGGGTCAGTACAGAGATCTCTCCCATCATCTATTTATCCCCAGGACTGTGACTGTGATGAGGGGGACATCTGCTACATCTAGAGGAAAGAAGGTTTCTAAATCATCATAGAGGAGGATTATTTACGGTAAGAGCAGCGAGACTATGGAACTCTCTGCCTGAAGATGTGATGATGGTGAACTCACTAAAAGAGTTCATAAGGGTTCTGAATGTATTTCTGGGGTGTAATAATATTACATGTTATAGTTATTAGATGATCTGATTCTGCTTGTTTGGAATTGGGAAGGAATTTTTCTCCTTTAAAATGAGGAAAATTGGCTTCTACCTCATGAGTTTTTTTTGCCTTCTTCTGGATCAACTCTGCACGATAACAGTCTGAACTGGATGGACGGATGTCTTTTCTTTTCAGCCTTACAACCGCGCTGGCGGTGAATCCGCCGATGCTATGAAGAGGCACCGGTCTCTACACAAAATTGACTCTTTTAACGACGGTCTAAATCTATCCCCGCTTCCTTGCTGGTGTAAATTTGAACCAGTTTCTATGCCTAAGGCCCTATTCACACATCCGCAAGTGTTTTGCGGATCCACGGAGCCGCGGATCCGCAAAACATGGACACACCGGCAATGTGCATTCCGCATTTTTGCAGACCGCACATTGCCCGAACTCCATAGAAAATGCCTCTTCTTGTCCGCAATTGCGGACAAGAATAGGACATGCTCTATTTTTTTTGCGGAGCCGCGGACCGGAAGATCGGCGGCGCGCTCCGCAAAATCGGATGCGGAGAGCACAGTGTGTGCTCTCCGCATCGTTCCCGGCCCCATTCACAGTCAATGGGTCCGCATGTATTCCGCAAAATTGCGGAATACATGCGGACTACATTGCGGATGTGTGAATAGGGCCTAAATCAGGTGTAGAAAATGACAATTGGGCCTGCCTTGCCGGCATGTCACCTTTCACGCCCACGCCATGCCCCTGGTATGAGCAGGGAAAAGTTGCAGACTTCGGCGCAAATAACCCTTGTGCCGCAATCTGCGCCAGAAATACGACAAAAATAGGAGAATTTCTGTTAGTAAACACTGTATCATTACACATACACTGCACCATTTGTATCTTCAGCTACTTATGTTTGCTGTTGTATACTTAATTAATTCTTACAAATTGATGTATACTTCTTTAAATACTGCTGATTGTCATGTTTTTATTTCTTGAAAAAAGTCCAAGTAAGAATACTGAAACATTGCTTGTGGAGAATACCTGAAATCTTGATGTTTTTATTAATCCAGCATAATAAAGAATTATTAGAAGCATGGCATGTTCTAGCACTCTAGAGATCATTTTCAAAATCAGCAATAGTAGTTTCCAGTCGATTTACATATAAAATTCAAGTTTTAATTCCCTTTTGCAACAAACTTATTGAGATAAATGCAATACATGTAGTGGAGTTGCCTTAGTATATATAATTATATGTAATAATAATTATGTATAATTATCTTATATCAGACAGGCTATGGACAATTAAAAAGTAATAATACTTGAATTTTGTAAAATTAGAATCCAATCTTATATCGCAGACCAAGAGAAAATGAAATTTATAATTAAAATAGAAAATCTATATAAATAAAAAGCAGATATGTCAATCATTCATGTTGGATAGCTGAGATATCAGCATGGCTTTTCAGCTCCCTCATATGGTGGAGAAGTGAACTTTGCTTTGTATAGATTTACAGTATCTAAGCTACACATATTTCAGGTATATATGAAACATCAATAATGCAGCAATTTATTCCCAGATATGTACTTTAATTTTACAAGAAGGATTTCAGGTGGAGCATCTCATTATTAAAAGATGTAATGGTCTCAAACCTTCCTATGAAATCTGCATTGCAGAGGGAAAGTACTGCTGAATACTAGATTTTTGGGCTTGCCATGAATTTCTAAAATTTGCTATTGTGGAATTTGGTGAAAACAGTTTCACACTGGCGTTAAGCTTTTCCGACAGGCTCTACCCCTGCCGGATCTGTACTACCGTTTGCACACATGTGCTGCCGGAAGTCTGCCTGGTTCCATTCACTATAATGGGGACCGGTTGGAGATCCGTCCGAGCCACCGCAAATATGCTGAGAGGCGGCTGGACACAAACCACTGCAGGCAAACGTGCACACACGTTAAACATGCTACACGTGCAAAGGGTAGTACGGATCCGGCAGGCTGTTCCCCTGCTGGAACAGCCTGCCAAAAAAGCTTAACACCAGTGTGAAACTGGTCTTAATAACCACAGGAGCCTAGACTGTTAAAAATGGCGCTTCTTATCTGGCTTCCTGGCGGGCAACAATGGATGAAGCACTGAATAAGTATGAAATAAGTTTGTTTCCTATACTTTATTATGGCCACAATGGCTAGTATATCATTTGTAGACTGTGGCAGGTATTCTCCTTTAAGTGGATGGCGCACTTTCCTGTTATATAGGCTGGAATTGGCGACGAAGATCATCCTTTACAAACAACCTATTGCAAACTGGTCCGAGAAAGTTTATACGGTATTTCCAACAATGCTGTGTTGATGCAAGCACACTTAGCACACTTTAGTAGTTTGAATAAAGGAGGTAAAAATGTTACAGTCTGGCACACCTTAAAGGTGCCATCCAGGATTTTCATATTGATGTTTTAGGCCTCATGCACATGACCGTATGTATTTTGCTTTCCGCAAAAAACGGATCCGCAAAAAATACGGATGACGACCATGTGCACTCTTTATTTTGCGGAAAGTAACAGCTGGTCCCTAATAGAACAGTACAATAAGAGCTCATTTACATACCCTCTACCTATATAATAACCATATGACTGCCGATATAAAAGAACAATCCATAGTGTTCATACAATTGTGCCACTGGTAGTGCTCTTATAAATATACCAGCCACAATATCCCTTTAAGAGTGGCAGACACAGTGGCTGCACAGCTTCCTATAGGTATATGCCACATGAGCCTATAGGGTAATCCAGCCCTGTTTTAGTACTGCAGTATAAGACGAGCCACCAGGGTTATGATGCAGAGGTGGATGGCATTCTGTTTCCCATACAACAAGGAATCCTAGTGAATGTCATTTACACTCCTACATGAGCTTGTGACAGGATCAATAAACTACATTTCCTTGGCCTAGAAATATATGGCATTTAAAAGCACCTCTGTGGCTCCATCATTACTTTCATCACTATAAAATTCCTATTTTGGCACTTAAGATAAAAATGTTATTTAAGAATTTCCTACTAAATGGGAATATAAGTGAGTGAAATAATGTGCAGATAAAAGGCATTAATATGATTATTGCATTGTACAAAATATGAACGTTGTCTAAGTAAAGTGCAATTTTCTCAACTGGGCTTAAATTCTTATAATGTTTGTTACATTACACCAAGCAGCTCTAGACATTTGCCTTGTAGATTAGAGCGATTTTATAGGGTTATTGATCATTTTATTAGCATTTGACATGTTTTAACGAAAATGCTCACACTGGGTTTTGAGTTGTCACCTGATTTATTTTGTTGAATCAGCAGCGAATTAATTCTTGGATTTATGCTGTATTGCCTATTGACTAATGCCGTAAACATGCTTAAATCACAGAAATGTTGAATGTCTCTAATTGTACTGGAACCTACCTCTCTGCATTTATAATAAAGCAGCCATTTAACATGTATAGCATTCTACATAGTGGCATATCTAAAACCCTGTGCGCATTATTGCACTTGGATTTAATCTAATATACCAAGAATTCCAATTAAGGGGTTATCCAGGAATTGATAATGATGACCTATTCTTAGGATAGGGCATCATTATCTCATCAGTCCAAGTCCCAGCACCCCCGCTGATCAGCTGTTTCAGGGAGCCACCACTCACTGGAGCTCTGGTGAACGATGCAGGCTTCTGGCAGCATTCCACACACAGCGCTGTACACTGTATAGCGGCAGTGCTTGGTATTGCGTCTCAGCCCCATTGACTTGAATGGGGCTGAGCTGCAACTACGCCATGTGACTGTTGTGTGGTGACATCTAGTGTTGAGCGCGAATATTCGAAAAGCGAATTTTTTTAGCGAATATCGGCACTTCGCTAATTCGCGAATATTTCGAATATAGCGCTATAAATTCGCTATTTCGAATATTCGTTTTTTTTTTTTTTTTTTTTAGTTATATTTTTTTCTTTCCCACTTCCCAAAAGTAGTTCTTACCTGTCATGAGGATTCCTGGCTTCCTGGCTGCTCCAGTCAGTGCCCGTTGCCGCTTCTGCCGACTTCCGTGCTCATGGAGCGTCCCCTTCCATGGGAAAATCTCTATATACTAAAATGTACTGTCGGATTTGAGGAATTACGTTGAAATCGCAATGCGATTAATTCAAGTTATATTAATCGCATTGCGATTACAACTTAGCACTGCTATCTTACATAGGCTAGAATTAACGATTCACGAATATGGAATATATAGCTATGCACTAGCAGTGCTAAGTTGAAATCGTAATGCTGAATACTTTAAGTTAAATTAATCGCATTGCGATTTCAACTTAGCACTGCTGCTATATTCCATATTCGTTAACTTCGTTAATTCTAGCAAGCTGACCCATTATAAACCCAGCTCTAAGTTGAAATCGCAATGCGATTAATATAACTTGAATTAATCGCATTGCGATTTCAACGTAATTCCTCAAATCCGACAGTACATTTTAGTATATGGAGACGTTCCCATGGTGATGGGGACGCTCCATGAGCACAGAAGTTATGGTTGGCTTGGTAGAATTAGCGAGGATGACGAATATGACGAATGTATTCGTCATATTCCTCAAAACGAAGATAACGAAGTATTCTACATCTTCGTTTAGCAACCTATTCGTCAACCTCGCTAATTCTAGCAATCAAATAGGAAGGTTGACTTACCAGACAGCTGTGTTAAATTCGCTATGCGATTTTTTTTTTTTAATAAATAGAATACTTATAATAATATTATCATATCAAGTAATATAATTATTGTATTAAAAAAAAAAATCGCATAGCGAATTTAACACAACTGTCTCTATAGTCAACCTTCCTATTTGATTGCTAGAATTAGCGAGGTTGACGAATAGGTTGCTAAAACGAAGATGTAGAATACTTCGTTATCTTCGTTTTGAGGAATATGACGAATACATTCGTCATATTCGTCATCCTCGCTAATTCTAGATATGAAACCAATAGGAAAGTAGCCTTAAGTACAAATCGCAATATGCGATTATTTAAATCGCATTTTAATCGCGATAACTAGAAAAAATGACGAATATTCGATTTCGACGAATACGAAACGAATATTCATTCGAATATTCGCGAATTTCGTCGAAATCGAATATGGCACCTGCCGCTCATCACTAGTGACATCACATAGGCCTAGGAAGATACCGCTGTGCTCACGGGGCTCAGGCCTCTTCTAACGGCTGATTGGCAGAGGTCCCGTGTGTCTGACCACCACCAATCAAATATTGATGACCTATCCTGAGGATAGGTCATCAATATAAATTCCCGGATAACTGATTAAAAAGTAGTGTCCTTTTTCTACTACTAATACTTATAGTCTGACTGCTGGGACCCTGGGTGATTACTGGAATGGGTGCTTGTGCTCCCCCATTTGAATGCAGCAGTGGCCATGCATGCTCTCTGCCACGCCATTCAGCCCTATAGTGCTACTGGAGATAGCTAATCGATTGTACTCGGCTATCTCTGGCAGTCTTATACAGTTGAGTAGAACAGTGGACAGGCTCTAGTCAAATGAGCAGCATGGGTCCCCATTCTGGAGGTTTGCATGTTTGAACACATGACCCCAGGTTTTCAAGGTAACAATCCTGACCACAAATATCTGGAATATTTTTCCCTAAGGTGTGACATTTTCCAAATGGTGATCAAGCACAGGAAATATTGGGTGAAGGACTTTTGGTTGTGCACCTTCATGACTCTTCCATTCCTCCCCCCAAATTACAGTGATCAGTAAATAGTCATTTTGGTGTTTCTACTCACTTGCATTCCCCAATATGTACCTGGAAACTGGCCATAAGCTGATGCACAGAGAGGACTCCTACATTCAGGCAATATAATAGAGAGGACTCTTAGTATGCAGCACCTGGTCTACCTGCAGGTGCACAACAAGAGAATGCAAGTGAGTATGAACATTAAACTAACAAATTCAGGATCTGCAACTTGTAAGTGATTTACTCATTTCTGTAGTCAAGGGGGGGTTTCAAATGTGACAGTCTTTTTGAAGCTCATATCGTGCACCTTTTAATTCTCTGTGCTCTCATCATTAGAGGAAGGCTTTAGCGAAGTACAGAGATCAGGTGTAAAGATGAGAAGAACATTTTATTCTGTCTGTTTGTGCTCATTGTTGTAAATGAAGCTGTGGTTGAGCAAAAATTGATGCATTGGTGGATTTGGCATCGCCCCGAGGAAAGCAAGTGAACCTAATGATATCCATGAAGATCATGGGCAGTCTATGTGCCTCCACAGCTAACTTCATCTACATGGCACTGTCCATCCATCTGTCCATTTTCCAAGCATTATTTCCATAGTTCTGTACTATATATTTTACTATTTTAGGTTTGAAAACTGCCTCATAGAGAAATGAATAGACCAGCAGCATGCATGTGTGACCCTCGCTCCATTCAAGCAGGAGACCAAGGACCCCCATTCTTGTTATCTGTAAGGTTCTCAGCTGTTAGACCCTTTACAAGTATCATGTGGATAGGTGACAAGTTGTTGTGGTGATGGTGTGACAACCTGTTTTAAGGGAGAAATGAATTGCCGCTACATTTATCTATTTCTCCTGGTGCTTATATGCAGTATTACAATTTATTTCATTAAACATAAGTATAATGACCTTCCCTAAGACATGCCTAGTCCAGTCACTGTTGGTAAATTGAGTGCGAAGCCTGGGTGAAAGTCAGGCTTCTTATTAATTAGTGAACCTTGCTGTGACTGGTTAGTTCCTGTACGCTACTAGAATTAGGCTAATTTATCTAAACAAAATGATAAATTTGGGAAACCTGAAAGTTATCCCACAGACATTCATTAAAGTTGTTTCAGACCGACAACCTCAGATTTAAACAAACTGTGCGCACCCTTTATTAAACCGGTTCATGAGCCAATTAGCAGCCAGTCAGTGATCTCTATCCACATTGAAGCAGCCATTAACCTGCGTCTCAGTGATGAGTCACAAAGGGATCAAACAGGCTTTCAGGGGTGAATTATCAAGCACTATACTCTCGCCAAGGCTGTGCTTCAAAAGCTGTTATAAAAAGAGTGCCATGTTAATTAGAAAGATGCAAAAAGGCAATACTAATTTATATATCACTACCCAGAATTCTGAGCAGAAAAATTACCTGGGGAATTTTTCAATAGTTAGGATGTGTTTAAGAAAATGTGCCTTTTTAATTAAAGCTATTCATTAAGTCGCTTAATAATCAGTGTGTATGTGTGAGATACTGACATGGCAGTGAAAAGACTTTTTACCTTCTAACGAACAAAAAAAAGGAATTATCCATGTTTTCCATAAAGTCAATGGCAAGGCAGATCTTTTTTTCAGTCATTTATTCAAACCATGTACTTTACAGCAAACAACTCAAAGGAAACGGCTGATTTTTGACAGAAGGTTTTTTTCTCAGGTTATACCAAAATGCATGATACACAAAAAAAAGTGCTGGCCATCATTACTGTGCCTGAAGATAGAAACACATAGATCAGTCCACTGGCTGATCAGTTCCATACGTGCCACACAGCAGGGTTGGATTTACCTACAGTCTAGACACAGAAGACCTGTGCCTACAGATAGCCCTAGGTTAAGGGTTCCTGCTGAATGGTGGCATTTACATATGAATATATTGAACCATGTGTTTTAATATAGGAATTAAGGGGGATATTTATCAAACTGGTGTAAAGTAGAACTGGCTTAGTTGCCCATAGCAACCAATCAGATTCCACCTTTCATTTTTCACAGCTCCTTTGGAAAATGAAAGGTGGAATCTGACTGGTTCCTATGGGCAACTAAGCCAGTTATACTTTACACCAGTTTGATAAATCTCCCCTAAATGTATTAATATGGATAATTAGGTGCTTACAGTTGCGTTGAGAGAAGGTAATCCCAGGAGGGGAAAGGATACGAACGGACTAGATGTTCGACAAACTGCATCACCATCTTCTGCTTTATTTTGTATGAGTGGACTATGCAACAGAGAGGGACGGAACTGCAGAACCAGGGTCTAGGGAAGGAATGTCAACCTGGAAGATGGCAGTTGTGTGTTCCACAGCTTGGGATCATCATATTTCTTCATGGACTCTAAGAACTTGTGTAGGATGCTCCCATTACAATTATTCCAATAGGGACACATTTTTCTTCAGCAACAGGAATTTTTGTTTAGTCAAACACCTTTTTCTACAGTGGCTGAGTTTGGGCTTTTAGGTGCATGTACCTCAATGATGAAATATAATATCAATGTACTTCCTAACAATAAATAAGTTTTATTATAAGCCTAACTCTGAAAGCCCCCCCCCCCACGCCCCCTTTTTGAGCAAGTCAGGAAAAAAGTGTAGAAACCCACCCCAGTTGGCGAAAATTGAGCCAATTTATGCCACTTTCTGGACAGATTTTATAAGAACACATTAGTAAATCTGGGCCTATATGTTCATTATTTCACATAGATTATTTTCTGGAACATCTAAATGTGATATAACAACACCCGATGTCAGTGGATTTCTGTGACTAAATACTAAATGTGAACTTGGCCTCAAAGAAGAAAACAAAAGTTCTGCTTCAATTTCCTGTTACTACACCCCTATATTCTGACAATTTTGCAGCTTCCTCCTTATAGTGAGGATATTTCTGTGCACTAAGTTATTTATATACCTTTTGTTAATGTTTGAATTCTAATTATTGCATTGTAATTTTTGCATTTTTAAATATTTTCGATTTAGAGAGACTGCATAAATAGCAATTTGCGTTGTACTGTTATCAATGGAATAATTCCTAGTTGCAGTGGAAACATACCACAATAATAATCATGATAATAATAATTCATTAGCAAGCTGTTACATTTGCAGTTCCTTAAAAAGGTTGTTTAACCTCCCCAGCAATTTTAGTTATTTAGTTCTCAGCCTAAAGGAAAGAGTCACTTAGGCTACTTTCACCCTAGCATTTTTACTGGATCCAGCAGGGTTCAGCAAAAACGCTTCCGTTACTGATAATACAACCGTCTGCATCAGTTATGAACTGATCCGGTTGTATTTTCTTTAACATTGCCAAGACTGATCCATCATGAACTCCATTGAAAGTCAATCAAGGACAGATCCGTTTTCTATTGTGGCAGATTGTGGCAGAGAAAACGGATCCGTCCCCATTGACTTGCATTGGGGGTCATGCCAGATCCGTCTTGCTCCGCATCCCAGGACGGAAAGCAAACTACAACATGTTGCGGTTTGCTCACCGGTATGGTAACGCAACTAAACGGAAGGGAAGGCATTTTGGAGCATTCCTTTCTGTTCAGTTCAATTTTATCCCCATTGACAATGAATGGGGACAAAACTGAAGCGTTTTTTTCCGATATTGAGTCTCTATGATGGATCTCAATACCGGAAAACTAAAACGCTAGTGTGAAAGTAGCCTTGCCTACCCACTTGTCCCTGTTATGGTTGCCCATAGGCTGGTAGTGGGATGTCCCATCCATCGTCAAGTGCATGGCTGCAACCATTGACTGGCCTTTGTGGTCATATGCACTTTGGGGACCAATGAAGTCAGTGAGTGGTTGTTCCAGTGCACATGACAGATGAGACATCACACTAAAGTCCCATTCACACGACTGTATCCGTTTTTGCGGACAGTTAGCCTTCTGCGTTTTGCAGAATGGAACATCCTACCCCATGATAGAAATGCCTATTCTTGTCCACAAATACGGGCAAAAATAGGGCATATTTTTTGTAGGGCTGTGGAACGGAGGTACGGATGTGGACAGAGCATGGTGTGCTGTCAGAATCTTTTGCAGCCCCATTGTAATGACTGGATCCGCATCTGAGCCGCAATATTGCGGACCAGATGCACACAGATATATACGGTCGTGTGAATGGGCCCTGATGGTCCACAGGGGACAAGACATAATGGAGATGGGACCCTCACCAGAAGAATGGGGCATAGGTGAATAGGCAAGTGGCTTTTCTCTTTAAACTGTCGGTGCAATTTAGGACAAGTCTCAAACTAGGGGACTACACCTCGCTTGTCTGTGGGATTAAAATTGGTTAATACGTTTTCCCCATGTGCCAGGGGATGTGGTTGACCTAAGAATCAAAAACACTTTGCTGGTTAAAGGATTCTGTGCCGGGCAACGTCAATAGTGTCAATATTATTAATTGTACATCCAACCCCCTTTTAGTCATCTTTTAATATGACCAATTGAAAGCATTTATTAAAGCAACCAATCAAAAGCATATTAGTATAGTGGAAAAATGCATCTAGACATTATATATGCACACACATTATTCAAAATACTGCAAGGAGTCCCTTTCTATATTTCACATTTCGATATTTGAGTGGTTCTCTATTTGCCATGTCTAAGTTCCTTATACATGTTACAAAACAGAATCAAAGTAAATAGATTATGGGGGTCATTTACGAAACAGGTATACGTCTATATTAGACATATTTCTGGTGCAGATTGTGGTGGAAAGGTTCTTTGGGCCTGAATCTGTGACTTTTCCCCGCTTATGCCAGGTCTAAAGTAGGCGTGGCATGGGCGGGGAATAGGACGGCCCGTCAGACCCATTTCATTCATCATTTTCCACACTTGTTGGCATTGAAAATGGTCTAAAGGTAAGACAGCAAGGAAGCTGTCTTATGTTTACAAGTGGCTGGCACCTCTACATAACTTTGGCGGATCCATCACCAGTGCAGGGCTTTATTAAAACTGGTATCTAAAATGGTGATCTTAATAAATGTGCCCCTATATTTCTTAATTTAACTTAAAAAAAATCATGTTCTTCATGACTCATAGATGTTGCCTTTGAAGTGTCATATTTTTTTTTTATTTGCTAGTTTATTAGAGCTAGGCATGTATACATGAGTTAGTCTGTCAATGGTTGTCAAAAGATCTGTAATTACCTTATAATAACAGCTTTCATTAATGTCCCTTTCCACTGCTCCCTTAAAAGACAATTGCTATGGCTTGTCTGTCTCTGGCTAAGAAGATTGGAAGACGGAGGGGTGGTCCTTCACACTGCATGCCTGCATTAGGCTTCAGAGTGAGGAGGAGTGTCTCTCAGTAATCTAATCTAATCTTGTTGGCTGACATGAAGGTGCTGGCTACAGCAAGTGTGTATGGGATGTGAGGGAAAGCAGTTTTGGCCTCAGAGAACTGGCAGAGGAGCCATTTTGAGAACGTCCTTATATTGTAAATGTTTAAACAGCCGTAACTAAGGAAAAACTCAAGGAAAACTGAGGTACATGAAGAAACTAAAGATTGCTTTATGCATAATGCTGTTGCAGCAGTAACATATTCTAATGTTCTATTTTTTGATGAAAACATGATTTTTACACTTTAAGCATAAAGACTTAAAAATGGAGAATACTTGACAACTTAGTACAATTAGCACAATTCATGTTCATTAACCACAAGTCTCGTCCCTTTCAGAGTCACAAGTGCAATTGCTGTGGGGGGTCAGACGATCTTTTTAATAATCTGTAAAGTACATATTCTTTATAGCAAACCCTGAAATAATTTTGGTGCTCTGTTGTTAAAATACTGTTGTACAGTATTCATTAAATATGTTTTCAATAACTATTCTCAGCGTGCACTGCTTCTGGAGACCTTCGTTTTCTTTTAGTAATGCCTATTATATCCATGTTTATCTCCTTCAACGCTCAGAATGCTTCTTCTGGCAGTTGTACAGATCAGGGCTTTGATTTTAATGACAAGTCATGTTTAACCTTTATGGATTCATGTAACCCTCTGTCATCAAGCCCAGAGGCTTCTTGAACTATGCAGAGCGGGGGCTGCCACATTTTAGTATACTTCACATTGCAGAGGTTGCATGCTTAATACTTTTATATTGAGATGTTTATGTATTTTCTCATATTATTAACAAAGCTCTATATTCTAAAACTATTTTAGTAATGGGCACATATCAACTTCAAAACATGGATAAAAATGAATGCAAATATTACTTATCATCCACTAAGTGCATCAAGGTATGAATCTATTTTGCTTTATGGTCTATGGAAAATATACTGTTCAACGTGCAAGAGCATCACAGATAAAAATATCATAAATTACATTGATGTTCAGGCAATCTTTCCATTTCGTTTTTTGATCCCAAAACTTTTACCTGTGGTTAATTTGTACCTTATGAGTTAACAAAGCAGTGACCAACAGTAATGTAGAGTGAACTGCATGGGTCAGAGATAAAAACTGGTAAACTGGGTTTACAAATCACAGAAATGCTCCACTAAAGTGTAATTCAGTTATCCCACTATACTCTGTATCACCAGTATATTTACTAGTATCACTAGTACTAATGACAGTAAATTCCCAAATCTGCTTATCCATGCTAAAAAAGGGTTCCCATATTCATCAACGGAACCAGAGCCCAGCGGCGAGGACCAGGTAAGTATGAACTCTACCGTGAGTTGCTCACTTTCTGAGGTCTGTTAAACTCTTGGATAACCCCTTTAATAAGTCTAATAGAAACCCATGTAAGCTGCAAGTGAAGTATCTGGTAACAGAGCAGATTTTCAGTATTTATTATTTTACTATCCCAGCACATGGAAATCACTGTTGTCAATTATATGGTATCTAAAATTCTTCATGGTATTAAATGGTTAGCTATGCTTATATGCTTTCCTAGTGAAGTAAGATTTCTTATTTATTAAAACTACTCAGTACATTTTACCATTCAATAAAACAAATGTTTTGGCTGTATCTTTTCGTTTGCTTGTTAGTGTTACTTAAAGCGTTATATAGAGTATGTGACAGCATATAAATAATATTCATAATAACGGTAAGAATAATATACTGCTGCAATCAAATGTATTCAACCCCCATTGCAAATAAGGTGTTTTAGCCAAATTTACAAACTTTTAGCTGTTTGCAATAAATCAGTTAAATAAGAACAATTTAAGAAGCTCAACACAACTAATATAACAAGCAGTTTCTCCAGATTCAACACAAAATGCCTCTGTATGACTACTGCAGTCTCAGAATTGTTCAACCATCTGAATGGAATCCCTCATAATCATAAGGACACACAATTGTAAATCAGGTCTTGTTTTAAGCACACGTAATGTGTCTAATCAAGAGCTTGTTAGTTGCATCAGGTGTGCTTGAGATAAAACACATCAAATACCTGGACTGGCAAAAGATTGGTTGACTATGACATTTGATTGCATGTTAGAAACATGAAAACAGTCAAAAGAGGGGTCCAGAAAGTTAAAAGAGGTGATCATTGTCTAGCACAAGCAAGGAAAAGGATACAAAAAGATAGCAAAGACACTTGCAGTGGCTGGGTTTGGGGTGGCCCCAATGCTACACTGGGTCCCCCGGACACTGTCAAGATGTTAACACGTGTTGCTGCTCTCCAAAAGGGATGGTAAGGCGTGGTGCAAACCAATTGGAAATAAGTCCAGAGATTCAGGGTCTGCAGTAAATAAATTATCCATGCTCGAACACAAGATATTGCTAGAAGCGAAAAGATGTATTTTGTCATTTTGGTTGTCAACAGACGTTCCCAGCTCCGAAATGCTGTTGATTCGCATCAAACACATATTTCAGCTAGAATGGCGCGATGCCGTTACCAGAAAAAAAAAATTGGGAAAAAAACTATACAAAACGTGGAGGAAATTTATATTACTGCATGTTCCTAAATCGGAATATAACACACTGATGACTCCTTTTAAACTCACAGCATGGTATCTACCAGAAGACTTGAAGGGTCAGCTAGGTGATTTGAAAGTCTGAGTGTGCTGACATACAAGAGCACTAATGTGTTATTCTAGTGTAATAGGATAGTTCTAATATGGTGAATGGCCGAGACACTCAGGGGGGACAAAAGAGGGTGGAAGGAGGGGGGATGGGAGGAGGGAGGGAGGGGAAGGGATCTGGGGTTAGAGGGGAGTAAAATAAAAAATGCTTTGTGTTGCTGTGACAAGAATGATTCAAATGTCTTAACTGTAAATGGAACAAACTCTTGCTTTATTATGTAGTTCGTATATAATGCAGATGTATCGTTATATAAATCTTGACACGGCAATAATAATAAAAAATTGTTAAAAAAAACAACAATACAGGTGAGGCATTGGGCTGGCTTCTCCAGTCTCCTCCCTGGCAGAAGAAGGGTTTGATGCTAATGAAATGCCTGAGCTAGCTGTCCCTCTTTCTGGTCCAAGGCTGGTGATCCAGGGTCTGTCACAGCGTATCCCCGTCTCAGCGTCTTCTTCTGGTCACTCAGTAGTCTGACAGGGTCTCCTCTTCCAAGCACTGTTCCCTAACTGCAGCACCCTAGGGGCTCTGACTGCTCTCCTTATATACAGTTTTTCTAGACTAGAACCTTCTAGTGGGAGGGGTGGAGTGGAGAAACTCATCACAAATAGATACAATGTTTCAGCTCACATCTGATATAGACTTACATTAGAGCTTCAATGATACTCAATGGCAATGACACAGCAGGTTTTCCAGACAAAAACAAGTTTCCAGACATAACAACATAGCTAAAACTAGACATTTAAAAGGTCAGGCTGTCTGCTTTTGGTGGTAAACAAGTCTGGGTTTTCCCCTCCAAAACATGGTGGTAAACAAGTCTGGATTTTCCCCTCCAAAACATGGTGGTAAACAAGTCTGGGTTTTTCCCTCCAAAACATGGTCTTCTTTAAACCCTATGGCAGCTGTGGAAAATTACCAGCTTCTCAGTCAAAGCCCCAACAGTCTCTCAGTATTCATCAAACCTTTCCACAGAGCCATGTAAATACAGTGATAATGAACAGGATATATATCACAACATATATATAAATTCAATTATACAGTAAGTTATTTAAACCTTTTTAGATGAAATAACGTAAGAAGTCTTAACTTTGCATAGGGGAAATAGGCAAATGTCCAAAAATGTCCAAATTTCAAAGTACTCCCTGCTACAGGGCACTACACACTGAACGTGCAACGTGACCCCCCCCCCCCAGGGCCCTATCGTGTCCCAGGTTTGGTAGAATGCTGAATGGTGTGGTGCTGCCTATATGTGTCATGGTGCTCCTACCTGGATAGAGCGAGACCCCAGGCTTAGGCTCTGAATCATTAAAAAGGGAATAGTTGAGGGATGAAGAATAACTTGATTGTTGAGTCCAGACTTTGATATAAAGTTCAACAGCAGCTTTACTTGGGTAAACTTACATCCAAACGGTTTTAGGCTTTGTCTTGGTTCCAGCAGGCTTTGGCATAAACTGGCAGGAAATCTTGATAGCTTTACTTTCTTTCTCTCTTCTGTACTGACAGACTTGATTAATTATATTGCTTTCTTTCTCTATGCTACACTAAACTCTACCTAGGTCTGGTTACTGTACTTTAGGTCTCTTCTGGTATCTTTGGATTGGGGTGCCTTTGGCTGTTATCCCCGTCCTGACACTCAGTAAATAACTTAACTTCCAGCCAAAGAACAATTTCCTCTTGCTGATATTTATTATGGCAACCAAAGAACAATTTTCTCTGGTTCATATGGCTTCGAGACATCTGCTTCCATGGTTTGCAGAGCTTAGGCTCTGGCTGACAAAGGCATGTTAGGCTGTCAGCATGCCACACCTTACGCCTCTCCTGTCCAGACTAGAACTCTCTAGAACTGCTGCCCCTCCCTACTGGTAGCAAGCAGGACAACCCCACTTCTACCCCAGGGGGGTGGGGGGTGGAATGGTGAGTTACATTCTCTGTAAGTATAGCTCTGCCATATACGCTGCCACCTGCTGGTGAACCAGGCATATTATATGTACATAACAGTTGCATAACAATAATATCAATGCACACTTGTGAAGGACCTGGAAATAAATACAAGAATGACAACGGTGTTAGCAATAAAAAAAAAAAAAAACAGTAAAGGAGAGCAGAAATAGTAATACCACTCCGGGGTATTACAAATTTTCCTAGAGATATATTTGGAAACATAGAGCAACATTTATCAGATATGTTAGTTTTGTGGTTTAAAAAAAAGTCGCAAATCATGGCAACTGTGCCGTTTTCTGTGAGATTTGGTCAATTTTTGCAACATTTGGTGATCATCGCAACTTTACAAAATTGTCTCTATTTAACCCATACCAGGCAACCCCCGATGTACTTTTACACATATAGCTGTAGAGGGGGACAGAGCTTGCCGCGCTGTGTAGTGGCCACAAAACTGCAGTGCTTCTGGCTAAACCACCTCCATCTCAAGCAATTTGAGCCCACATAACTCACAAGATGGTCAAAATTGGAAGGGAGAAGCCGGTGACCATATCCTCTACCCGTAAGCTGCAGAAACAACAATCTGAAATGGATAGATTCCTTCAAAGTAAGCAGGCATCTCCTGCCAGCAGACCTAAACTAGTGCCGAAAAGCACTCCTCCACCTACCACGAGGGGAGACTCAGGCACTATCGGATGCGGCTGCTGAGTCTGACCTTTTGCAAATATCTAAGTACTTCCTAACTAAGGCCCTCAAAAAGGCTATAGCCCCAGTGATGAGAGAACTTAACGGACATTAAGGCTGACATGGAACACTTAAGACATAGAGTATCCTTGCTGGAGGAGTCCCAGTCAGGGCTTCTACAACATAGCAAAGTGTTGGAGACGGTCACCCTCTCCTATTGAGAGCATATTAATCACGCTCTCCTGCAGATTGAGGATCAGGAGAACCATAGCAGACGGAAGAACATTAGGCTCTGAGGCCTACCTTAGACAGTCGGCACCGAAGCAATCCCACAAGCAGTTACCTCAATCTTTGCTAAGCTGCTGGGGGAGGAGAGGGCCCAACAAGTTGTCATTGAGAGGGCACACAGAGCCCTCTGGCCCAGGCCGCCACCAGACAATCCCCCTAGAAACATTATCTGTGGACTTCTCAGTTATTTAGATACAGCTGCTATACGGCGAGCCACTCGAGAGGTTAAAGAAGTCTCCTTTGAAGGAGCACGTATATCAATATTCCAAAACCTGGCAGCTTGTACCCTGGTGAAAAGGCGCATCCTGAAACCCCTCACTGAAGCCCTCAGAGCACAGGGTCTCCCTATACTTTGGCTCTACCCATTTGGCCTGGCTGTGATGAAGAGAGGCCACCAGAGGACCTCGAACAGGCTTGGAAAAAGCTAGAAGTACCTCCAATGTACATCCTGTCCTGGCTTATAACTTCCACAGCTGACTTCCAAATCTACTGGAAACTCAATACTACAATATTAGACAATCCAGCCCCCATCCAACCCCTAACCCAAAAGCTGGAATCTTACTTTAAGACTAACGAGGATCCAGCTATTTCAGACCTTATCCTGTGGAAAGCTCACAGGGCCTTCATGAGGGGTGAATTTATTGCATTAGGCAATCGACTCAAAAAACAGAGGGAAAAAGAGCTTAAATCCCTACATAATCAAATTAACCATTTGGAGAATACTCACAAAATCTCTGACTCAGCCCTTCACCTCAAGAAATTAGTTTCTCTTAGATGCCAAGTTAAAGACTTACTAAATATAAAATCCGCAAAGACCCTCCAATCCCTACGCTAAATATTATGCCCATGGGGACAAAGGAACTAGGGTAATGTCTTCTCTATTAAAGAAACCAAGAGGTAGAAAATTTATCTCCTCTATAAAAACCGTTCAAGGCTCTAAAGTCACCTCGACCACCTTGATAGCCCAACCGTTTCATCAATTCTACACAGAATGCTATAATTTAAAATCACCAACCCAGGATGCCTCTGGTTAGCCTCCCATAGATGATCTTCGCAGTATAGATATCCCTACATTGAGAGATGAGGATAAGACCCACCTTGTCGCCCCTGTATCAGTGGAGGAAGCCGAGAATGTCCTTGGCAATATCCTACCTGGGAAAAGCCCTGGATTGGACAGTCTCCCTATAGTATATTACAAAACATTCAGGAAGACCCTGCTCACCAGATTTGTGTCACTGTGCAATTCCCTAATGCAAGGTTCTATACTCCCTCCTCAATCACAATTATTCATAAAGAGGGTATGGACCCCGAGCTCTGTAGTAGCTACTGCCCAATTTCCCCATTAAATAAGGATCTAAAATGGTGGGCGAATCCTTGTACACAGGCTCTCTTCTCTCCTCCCAAAGATTATTGAAGAGGAGCAGGTGGGATTTGTACAGGGAAGGAAAACACAATATTTCTAGGGTCTGACATGCTGTCTATTATGCCAAACATAAGAAAATACCATTGGTTTTGATGGGTACAGACGGGGAGAAAACTTTCGACAGGGTCATCTGGGATTTCATGACACATTTACTGCAAGCCTTTAATTTTCCTGATCCATTTATCCAAGCAATTGTTTGCTGGTATTCCTCTCCTACAGCTAAGATACAGATAAATGGCACCCAGAATTCTTTTATATATGAAATGGGACGCGCTAGGGCTGTCTCCTGTCCCCTTCATTGTTTGTTCTGCGTATGGAGATGCTTCTCTTGACACTACGACAATCTGACCATCAAAGGCCTTAAGCTGAGCACCTTCACACATAAAACTGCTGCCTTTGCGGACTATTACTATTACTGGTTATCACAAACCCTTTGGAAGCCTTCCCTATTATACTACAGATATTTGCCGCCTTTGGCACTGTGTCCAACTTCAAAATTAACTTTGACAAATCTGAAGCCCTGAATGTCTCCATTTTGAGAACACTATTAGGTATTGTGTTCACCTCTAGGAGTTTTGCATATCCCAGGCATCCATCTGCTGCACCTCAGCCTGGGCTGACAGCTAAAGAGTCTGCACTTGTATATAGAACCAGGTTCAAAGGAAAAACAGGCAATCACTGGGCGCTACTCGCTGAAAGTAATTTAAGAATAAATTTCTATATCTAAATCTAGAAAGCATTGGGTAAATTTTGTCTTAATTGGCTATGTGTTTCCTTAGTGAACCAATGCTTTCCTCAGGCCATAATACAGTTACAACAAACAAAGATTTATATATAGAATAAAACATGATAAAACAGGAAAAGGAAATTACTTTTTCCTGTTCATCATGTTTTATTCTATATATAAATTTGGCTTATAAACCTATTTTGCCATGGTTGAATAACTGTTGTCTCACAAAGTGGCTACAATGGCAAAACAATTTTAGTTCTGAGGAAATCTAAATAAGTTGTTGGAAGAGTGTCACAATCTTTGTTTTTCTGTGTCTGTTGCTTCTTACCAGATGCCATGTTTCAGAGTCAGTTCTGCTATTTGTGCTCACTGACTTTGCTGTTACCTGGCCATACCCAGTATGTAAAATAAACAGTCTTTAACTTTTTTCAGGACTGAACTCTATGACTGTTTAAATACCTCTCCCCCTCTGCTCCTTGCCTGAGCAGCAGGTTTTGTTACTTTCTCTAGTGGTTGGATTTGACTTAAATTTCCTCAGACTTTGCAGTATTGCCACTTCCCTTTGATCTTGTCTGCTTGTATTATCATATTGCATGAACGTTGCCAGTACTGACCTTTTGGTTGACCAACTACTAAGTCCTGATTTTGCTTCTACAAGCCAGATTCTACTCATATCAGCCATTGTCCATGGGTTGTACACCAGAGGTGCTGACCTGCATTCATAGCAACCCAGAGAATCTAGTATCCAGGTAAGCCTTGTTTTAAAGGACATGGTTTACCTACAAGATGTCTTCTTTGCTCCACATCATATGTTGCATCATATTAAATAATTGGATCAAATTCTCTTACTGATGAGGGCCAAGAATCAGGAAATATCAGAACTTTTATAACTTATATTAACTCCTTTGGAGTCAGCGATTATCCCCTGAAAGAAGCCAGATTTAAACAGAAAACTGAGTGGGGCAAAGGAGAATGATTTAATTGAGGGATTGATTTGATTGTTACATGCGTGAACTTTTGTAAGTACAGTGTGAATAAACATCATTACAGTGCATTTAGCCAATCGGAAGAAAATATTTTTATAGATGAATTACTGTATTTTTCGCACTATAAGATGCACTGGACCGTAAGACACAGCTAGGTTTTAGAGGAGGAAAATAAGAAAAAAAAATATGTTGAGATATCTGTGGATGGCACGCTTATGGAGGATCTGTGAATGACGCATTGTTATGGGGTTCTGCGGATGATTCACTTTTACGGGGATCTGTATATGATGCACTGTTATGGGGGATCTGTGGATGATGCTCTGTTATGGGGGATCTGTGGATGATGCTCTGTTATGGGGGATCTGTGGATGATGCTCTGTTATGGGGGATCTGTGGATGATGCTCTGTTATGGGGATCTACGGATGATGCACTGTTATGGGGATCTGTCGATGATGCACTCTTATGGACATCTGTGAATAAAACACTTATGGAGAATCTGTGAATGATGCACTTTTATGGGGGATCTGTGGGTGATGCACCGTTATGAGGGATGTGTGGATAACTCACAGGTATAGTGAATCTGTGGATGACGCAAAGCTATGGGGGGTCTGTGGAATATGCACACACACAGACGAGGGCATGCCAAACATCCACACACACAGGGAAGGGCTTGCTGAATATCCACAAACACAGAGTGGTATTACCATTTCTGCACCCTGGTACTGTCTCTAATGGTTAACATAAATGTCATCTTGGTATTTCTTTCCAGGTCCTTTACATTGTGAAATGATATGATTACTATGCAACTATTTGTTCATGCAATGTGCCTGGTTCACCAGCAGGTGGCAGTGTAAATGGCAGACAACTCTCTAGATAGAATTTAACTCACCATTCCATTCTCCCCCCTTTGGGCAGAAGTCTGCCCACGTCAGCCTATGTCAGCCAGAGCAGCCTAAGCTGCTGACAATGGAAGCAGATGTCTAGAAGCCATAGAGACCAGAGGAAATCATTCTTCGGCCACCATAAGAGAAGTCAGCAAGAGGGTTAATTCTTGGGCTGAAGATAAGTTATTTACTGAGTGTCAGGAGGGGAATAAGAATCGACAGCACCCCAACAAAGGATACAAGAACAGATCTAAAGTACAGAAACCAGACTTATGCCTAATTCACACATCAGTGTTCGGTCAGTGATTTCCATCAGTGATTTTGAGCCAAAATCAGGTGCGGCTCTAAACACAGAACAGGTGGATATCTTTCCCTTATACCTTATGTCTGTGGAGGCTCCAATCCTGGTTTTGGCTCATAATCCCTGATGGAAAACACTGACCAAAACACTGACGTGTGAATAAGGCCTTAAGCAGAGTTTAGTGAAACATAAAGAGAGTGAAGTAATCAAGCAAGCCTGTCAGTACAGCAGAGAAGGAGAGAAAGCAGAGTTATTGAATTTGCCTGCCAGTTTATGCCAAAGCCTGCTGGAACCAAGACAAAGCCTAAAAATCGTTTGGATGAAAGTTTATTCAAGTAAAGCTGCTACTGAACTTCACAACAAGGTCTGGACTCAAATATTTTTCCTTTATTACTCAATTATTCCCCTTTTAAATGCTACGGAGCCAAAGCCTGAGGTCCTGCTGTATATTGATAGGAGCACTAGATTCCACTAAACCTGAGACGTGATAGGGCCCTGGGGGGCGGCACGTTGCACATGCTGAAAAGCCACCCACAAGGGAGAGGGTATGCTGTACATCTGCACACACAGGTTGCAGCGACCAGGCCGCACGGGCAATATGTGAGTGCATTGGGCCAATTGGTGTAGTAGTTGTTTACTCACGGTTCTGTAGAGCTTCCTTTGGGGTGCACTCTGTTGTCCAGGGACTCCCACCAGATGGTGGTTGAGGTGCCCTCAGTGGAATGGTTTTTAAGGTGCAGGGGAGGCAGGGTCCCTGGTGTTTGTGACGCCAACACTGTTAGGTGCAGATGAGGGTGATGGAAAACAAGGGGAGTTAATGGCTGATAAATAACCAGAACTTTACTTAAACCAATTGCCTTGAGGTAGATACAATTCCTGAAAAAGTGCTTTAGCTTGCAGTGATTGAGCTGCAACTCCAGACAACAGGCTTGGTTAGTGGTGCATATAGGCTTTACTTAAGAGATTGTCTTGCTTAGCTGTATGTCGCTTACTCTCACTACACTTCCAAGTACTTGGATCTTTAGAAAATTCTCATTTAGTTTCTGCAACCTACAAGGCAGTCTCCCTAGCAGCATGCATCAATCCTCTGCTCCATTATTTGCAAGGGTCGCCTTCAAAAAAAATACACTACGTCTTCAGTTAGATTGTGGTAATGAAAAATAATCCTGTATTCTGGGTACATGGTACTTGGGTCTTAGTTCCTTTCTAAACTTCCCCGGGCTGGCAAGTGCTAAGGGGACACAAATCAGCTACTACATGGTGTTACTTCACTCTCCTCTCCTCACTCCTCAACTTAACTAGCATCCTGTGAAAGGCCTGTTACTTACATAAGATGTTATCGCACCATCAAGTGGTAACTAAAGTGTGGTGCAGTGACCAGCCTGTTGTCAGGAATGTGCAGCTTAATACATGCAAAATATACATTAGCATAAAATGACATTCTGAAAGATTTAGGGACCCACTACTAGCATGGAGGGGGACACTGCAAAGGGAAGGCATGCTGGACATACACACACATAGGCGAGGGCATGCTGAACATCCACACACACAGGGATGCTGGCTCAGACACACTGAACTCAACCAGATGAAGCGTGATGTGTCCTCGCTGAGGTTTGACAAAGGGGTGTCTCTAGGTCAAAGCATCACATATTATGTTAAACTGTATAATGGTATTGCCTTGAATACTTCTCCTATAGCTACTCTGTGTGTGTATTGCAGGTCGCTGTCATTACTAGGCAGTACAGCACGGCCTGCAATGTGTATTGCTGCCTGTAACTGTATACTGCTAAGCCAGCGTCACACTATAGGACGCACAGAATGTTTGGGGACAAAATTGCGTCCTATAGTGCGAAAAATATGGTATATTAAAGAAATCCACTGGAAGTTAATCCACTAGATGGTCCTGTATTATGACTTAAATATATTTTAAACTGTATATGCTTTGAAGAATATAATCTGCAATCATGCTTAATATAGTTCATTTCTCCATAATAATATAATCTTTTTCTGTTCCTCTAATTACCAGCACTGTAATTGTCTGTACTGGTTCTCCTCTCTGGAATGTTATCAGCTGTCTCTTTAACTTCCTCCTAATCTTAACACCAAGCAAAATCCCACACAGTATGTATAAACAATACATCTTTATTTGAACATGATCAATACAAAAATCATCATTATAGTACATTAAAAGATTAAAAATACACAGTCACTCAAGGGACCCAAATGTTTCTCAAAAGACCCTCGGTACCTAAATAATGGTCTGATGTCTAATCAATCAATAAATAGCATCAGTGGGCTCGCAGTGCCAACATGATCAGAGATAGTGCTGAAATCAGTATCCAAGGTTATACCTAAATTGGCATCGTACTAAACATTACCAAAAACAATTGCTTACGCCAGGCATGCTCAACCTGCAGCCCTCCAGCTGTTGCAAAACTACAACTCCCAGCATTCCCGGATAGCCTACAGCTATCAGCCTAAAGCAGGGCATGGTGGGAGTTGTAGTTTTAGAACAGCTGGAGGGCCGCAGGTTGAGCATCCCTGGCTTACGCATTGCACCCGCACGGAAAACTCGCCCATGTGAATGGGGCCTTAAAGAAGCAGGGCGCTGTGAAGGTCCTATTTAAGAGGTCAGAGTGCTGTGGAGGTCACTGTTAAGGGGTTGTGGTGTTCTGGAGGTCACTGTTAATGGGGCGGAGGCTGTGGACGGTCACAGTTAGGGGGCAGGTGCGGTGGAAGTCACTCTTGAGGGGGCGGGTGCTGTGGATGTCACTGTTAAGTGGGGAGGGCACTGTGGAGGTCATTGTTAAAGGGAAGGGTGCTGTGAGGGTCACAGTTAAGGGGATAGACTGCTGTGGATGTCACTGTTAAGAGGGCTTAAAAATGCCTTCAGTAAAGGAGCACTTAAGTGTTAACTGATTAAAAAACTGATTAAAGCATTCATGGAATGTTTTTAGCTGTTGTTCAGATCCAGTCCAGATAATTATGATGTCATCAATGTAATGATGAAAGTTTGATAGGCCAGGAGGACAGGAAGTCACTTTGAAGTTTGGCTATGAAAAGATTTGCATATTGAGGTACCATTTTGCTCCCCATTGCTATACAGGTCTTCTGTGGTTACAGTGCCTTGGCAAAGTATTCATACCCCTTAAACCTTTCAACATTTTTTCACATTACACCCGCGAACTTAAATGTATTTTATTGCAATTTTATGTGATAGACCAACACAAAGTAGCAAGTATGTGTGAAGTGAAAAGAAAATAAATAAGGTTTTCCAAATTTTTAATAAATAAAAATCTGAAAACTGAGGTGTGCATTTGTATTTAGCCCCCTGTACTCTGATACCCACTAAATAAAATCCAGTGCGACCAACTGCCTTCAGTAGTTGCCTAATTAGTAAATAGAGTCCACCAGTGTGTAATTTATTTTATGTAGATCTACAGTTGTTATGTGAAGGCCTCAGAGGTTTGTTCATGAATATTGGTGATCAAACAGTTTCATAATTATCCCAAGCTATGAACATCTCAAAGAGCACTGTTCAATCCATCATTTAAAGTGGAAGGAGTATGGCACAAGTGCAAACCAATACATGGCCACCCACTTAAAATGACAGCCCAGGAAAGAAGAGCACTAATTAGAGAAGCAGCCAAGAGGCCCTTGGTCACTCTGGAGGAGCTTCAGAGATCCACAGCTCATCTGGGAGAAGCTGTCCACAGGACAACTGTTAGTTGCGTAGTCTACAAATCTGGCCCTTATGGAAGAGTGGCAAGAAGAAAATCTATTTTCAAAGCAAGCCATAAAAAGTGTCGTTTGTAGTTAGCCACAAGCCATATAGGGGACACAGCAAACATGTGGCAGAAGATGCTCTGGTCAGATGAGACCAAAGTTAAACCTTTTGCCATAACTGCAAAATTCTATGTGTAGTGGGGGTATGGAGGTCTGATTGGGGGTCTGAAGGTCTAATGGGGGTCTGATTTGGGGTCTGGAGGTTTAATGGGGAGTCTGGAGTTCTAATGCGGGTCTGATTGGCGGTCTAGAGGTCTAAGATGTCTGTTTGTTAAACTCTGCAGAGACGACACATGGCCGAATGAACCAGCATGGTATTCTTGTCTGAAAGGAGAAGATGAAGTACGTATGTGGGGCTGTATTACCCTGTATGTTCTGTAGCGCAGTTTTCCAAGTATGTCTTTAAAGTGGTTGAGGATAAGTCATCAGTAGTAAAAAAAGGAAAACCCCTTTACCAGTAGGACTGGATGGAATGGGTTAGGTGAAAATTTGGCATGGGAGGACATTTCAATTTTTGCCTCAGGCAGCAGAAAGGCTAGGTGCACCCCTAACACTTGCCACAAAGCACTAAGGGAAGGGGGGGGGCCCAAGCTGAACTTTTGTACCAGGGCCCATGAGCCTTTAGCCACGACCCTGCCCTGAACACACCATCCCCACCGTGAAACATAGTGAAGGCAGCATCATGCAATGGGGATGCTTTTCTTCAGTAGGGATGGGGAAGCTGGTCAGAATTGATGGGAAGATGGATGGAGCTAAATAAAGGTCAGTCCTTGAGGAAAGCCTGGTAGAGGCTGCAAAAGACTTGAGACTGGGGTGGAGGTTCACCTTCCAGCAGGACAACAACCCTAAACATAAAACCAGAGTTAGAATGAAATGGTTTAGATCAAAGCATATTCATGTGTTAGAATGGCCCAGTCAAAGTCCAGACCTAATTCCTATTTAGAATCTGTGGCAAGACTTGAAAATTGCTGTTCTCAGACGCCCTTTATCCAATCTGACGGCTTGGACTATTTTGAAAAGAAGAATGTTCGAAGCTGGCAGAGACAGCCCAAAAGACTTGAAACTGTAATTGCAGCAAAAGGTGGTCATACAAAGTATTACAAATGCACGCCACACTTTCCAGATTTTTATTTTTTACAAATTTTAAACACCGTGTATCGTTTTCTTTTCACTTCAGACATACTTGCTACTTTGTGTAAAATACAGTTAAGCTTGTGGGTGTGACATTAAAAGCGTGGAAAATGTCAAGGTGTATAAATACTTTTTCAAGGCACTGTATTTGCTTTTACCAAATGAAAAGTAATTGTGGGTGATAGTAATTTTTTTAAGTTCCAGATTCAGTGCCAATTCCTCTGTCTTTCATAAAAACATTGCACACTTTTAATTAATCCTAGTAGGGAGTGCTAGATTATAAAGAATCTACATCCATGGCAGCCAGAATAGTTCCCTCTAGGAACCTAATAATTTTAGTCATAGTAAAGTGGATCCTTTTCAAGTTTTGCTATTGGACTATTGGCTTGTTGGTCAGATAGAAGTCAAACAGATGGATAGAGTATTTCTCCCAGTCTAATTTGCCTTTCATAATGTACTGGAACCATCCGCATTAAGACATTTTTGTTACCTGATTTGGTTAGTTATACACATTGCAAACAAGCTTTTTAATAAATGGCAATGCATGTGTTACACAAACTGTGAATTAGTGCCTTTGGATATGAAGACATTTCCACACGAGGCTTATATTAAAATGAAAGCTGAACTGGCACTAAGAAAGGTCAAAGAAATGAATACAAATCAGCTATGGAAATATATCATACTGAAGTTTAAACACATTGCATATTACTCATAATAACTACTTAGGATGACAAATCAAAGGCAGTGAGGCATGCAATCCGTAATCATTAACTTCTCCAGATACGAGAATGGAAGTTGCATACAGTGCTTTAGCCGGCTGCATCCTCTGACATAGGCTGGGAAAAGATGGCAGAGCAATCTTAATTTAACTCAGATTAATGTCATTTTGTTTTAGCATCAACCTTCAGCTTTTTACAATAGAGCACTGCCACCACCTTAGAAAACCACAGTTTGTCATGCAGCACAGGAACCATTACTTGTCTAATTTTCCTAATTAAATTCACAACTGAGCATTAGTACATACGATTAGTTAAAATAACATTAGCCCTTCTGAGGCAATGTAAACATATGGGACTTAACGGCAAATATATCATTCAGCACTAAATTATTTAAAATGTAAATTGGGAATGTTTCTAAACCTTTGAAGTGATTTCTCCTAGTTCTGAGCATTTTAATTTGCAACTACACAAATCTCTCACCAGGGCACCTTAGTGCAATTAATTGGATGCGTTTTCCCAATGTAATGAATAAAAAAAAAAGAAATCCTGTAAGTTTTATATTGATTGTCTTCATAAACCTAACCATAGGATAACAGGGAGCAATGTCGAAGCAGGGGATGACTTTCCAAGAAGGTAGAGAGGCAATAGTAGGAAACAGAATGGCAACCAGCCAGGAGCAAGAGGTCCTGTAAAGAGTTTAGCTACCAGGGTAGGCTGAACAACAGGGTTCAAACCAGAAGAGCTTCTGCAACTCCATGATAACAAGAAGTCATAAATAGTGATGACCTTGCGGTTCTCCCGGCGGTCGTTTCGCGGTGAACTTTGCTGGTTCGCGATTCACCGAACCGAACGCTAGCTAATAGGGCCACAAAAGTACTTTAAGGATGGGTATAGGTGTGCTATCGATAGGTGTGAAATACTGAGGGGTGTGATATACTTATAATATACTTTCTAACATAGAAAGTATATTATAGTGCATTTGTATTGTGCAGCAGTTGTGTGCAGTTCTGCTGCGATACCGCAGGTATATACAGGGACAAGCGCTATTGGAACAACTATTTGCAATGGGTGTGATATACCTGTTCCCCCACAAAAAAATGATTGAGGGGTGTGATATACCTGCTTTCACAAAATACTGATTAAGGGGTTTGATATACCTGCTTCTACAAAATACTGATTGAGGGGTGCCCACCGCGAATGCGCAGTTTGCAAACATTTGATGTTTGTACATCACTAGTCATAAATTATATGGCAGGTTTCTGAATGCAGTTTTAGTGGCCAAAGCCAGGAGTGAATTCAAAACAGAGGAGAAGTTATATTTGTCCTTTATACTTACTTTCCTTTTATGATCTACCCCTGATTTTAGCTTCTGAAACTACATACAGAAACCCGACCGAGTGGCGGTACCCTAGGAGTAAGGCTTGCAAACCAGTATGCAAGGGTTCAGGTGGGTCACTTTAAGGCTGCATACATGCATGGACTTTTCAGTGTATTCTTCTTGGTCATACATATATGGATACAAAGGATTAGATTGTTGCCAATTAGTGTTGATCGAGCACCCAGGTGCTCGGGTGCTTGGGCCGAACACATCGGGATGCTCGGGAGTGCTCTACAGAACACCCGAGTATAATGGAAATCAATGGGAGAACCTGAGCATTTAACCAGGCACCCCCAAGTCTGAAGAGGGGAGGGTGCTTGGTTCATAGGAAAAGGTCAGAAATTGATGGAAACACCACCAAAATTGTTCAGGAACAGCATAGGGAGGATGTCTGGATGCATCTTAGACTCCCAGGTCGCTGCGGGAGCGATGTCCGAGTAGTACGCCACTTTTACAGACTGACAATAATTCGCACAAAACAAAAGATAAAATCGATTTTAGAGGAAAAATTGTTAGGAAACATTCTTTCCTGTATCTTTATTTGTATATAAAGTGCAAGTGCTGCCAAAAATGACAAGCAAGAGGCACTCTGATACAACCTCTATATTACATAAAGAAGGGCCTCATTCACATTGTGGTACAATTGTTCATGTAGTGGGACTCCTACACTCATAAAGTCTTTGCACTAAGTGAAAGAGCTGCCCAAAATTACAAGTAATCAGCACTCAAATACACCCTTGAAAATACATACACATAAAGGAGGACATCAAACACACCCTTGAAAAATTATGATTGATGGCCTGCTGGTGATCCTCAAAAACATTTGTAGCAAGGGCCTGTTGTTGAGCTGACCCTCTAAAACATTAGGGGTGAGGGTCTTCTGGTGAGCTGACCCTCTAAAAGGTTGTTTGTGAGGGCCTGCTGGTGAGCTGACCCTCTAAAAGGTTGTAGGTGAGGGCCTGCAGATGTGCTGACCATGTAAAACATTGTATGTGAGGGCCTACAGGTGAGCTGACCTTGTAAAAGGTTGTAGGTGAGGGCCTGCAGGTGAGCTGACCCTGTAAAAAATTATATGCGAGGGCCTGCAGGTGTGCTGACCCTGTAAAAGATTGTAGGTGAGGGCCTGCAGGTGAGCTGATCCTCTAAAAGGTTGTAGGTGAGGGCCTGCAGGTGAGCTGACCTTGTAAAACATTATATGAGAGGGCCTGTAGGTGAGCTGACCCTGTAAAAAATTATATGTGAGGGCCTGCAAGTGAGCTGACCCCCTGTGAAAGATTGTAGGTGAGGGCCTGCTGGTGAGCTGACCCTGTAAAACATTATATGCGAGGGCCTGCAGGTGAGCTGACCCTGTAAAACATTATATGCGAGGGCCTCTAGGTAAGCTGACCCTGTAAAAAATTATATGCGAGGGCCTGCAGGTGAGCTGACCCTGTAAAACATTATATGTGTATGCGAGGGCCTTGGCTACTGAGACTGGACTTAGTGGAAGACATGGTGGTGCTTAACTGACTGGAAGCATTATCTGCTACAATCCAACTGACCACCTGGTCACACTGGTCTGACTTCAAGAGTGGTGTCCTGCACCGCCCTGCAAACTGGGACATGAAGCTAGGTATCGTGGATGATTGTTTTTCTTGTGCTCTGGCAGCAGGCACAGTTTCAATGCGCCCAGGGCCACGGCCTCTGCGTGCACCATCAGCATCACGGCCACTTCCTCATCCCTTATTGCTCGCCTTCTTCATATTAAATGTTATATATGCTTGAAAGTATGTCACACATACTGTGGCGAAGGATTTGACAGTGTATGCGCAAAATAATGTTAAAAGATATTTGGGATGTTGAAACGCCACACAGGAGATATCCCGCAGATAATGTCAACGCTGTCAACAGAGGCTAATAGAAAAATTACAGGGAATGTCACAGGTATTTGGGATGAGGAAACGTTATACAGGAGAGGTACCACTGGTAATGTCACTGTCCACAGCGTCTATGGAAAAAGTAGACTGTATGTCACAGATAAAAATTTTATGCGCATACGTTACACTGGAAATGAGGCACTGGTAATGTCACTGTCAGAAGCGGACACCGTCTACTGAAAAAGCACACTGTTTGTCACAGATAAATTGTTTAAGCACACATGTTACACTTTAGATGGTGCACTGGTAATGTCACTGTCAGAAGATTACACCGTCTATTGAAAAAGTACAATATATGTCACTGATACATTTTTTCACTGCACACAGTACACTGGAGATGTTGAACAGGTAATGTCACTGTCCGCAGCGGACCCCGTCTATGGAAAAAGTTCACTGTATGTCACAGATATGTTTGGGATGCGCACACTTTACACAGGAGATGTGGCGCAGCTAATTTAACTGTCCGCAGTGGACACCATCTACGGAAAAAGTACACTGGATGTCACAGATATTTTTTGGGATGCGCACACTTTACACAAGAGATGTAGCGCAGATCAATTTAACTGTCCGCAGAAGCCTATAGACGCTATTTAGTGCAGGATGCGCTAAAAAAAATATTGCTGCCACACACACAATAGTCCTTAACAGGACTTTTGGGTCTCTGAAAAGTTTTTCTAATAAAAATAGTCCAATATCACTCCCATCACTGTCTGTATCTTCCTATACACAGGTCTCCCTGACTAAGACTGAGCCGAACACGCGTCATCGGGTGCTATATAGCACCCGATGGCGTGTTCCGTCCAGCCAATCACTGTAATGCCAGTAACCAACATGGCTACGGCATTACAGTGATGGAAGTACCTCCCTGCACGTTTATTGGCTGCATAGCAGCCAAGAAATGTGCGGGGAGGAGACTCGAGCATTGCGCTCAAGCACATGCGGTATTTGACCGAATACCGCCATGTGCCGAGCATAGTGATGCTCGAGCCGAACTAGTGTTCGGCCGAACATGCTCGCTCAACACTAGTGCCAATATGATACTATGGTTGTACATTCTCAGCTTTCTTCACTCACCTGAGGCTGTCTTATACATGCTGTATAAGGGGTTTCAATTGTCTTTAAAATTCCAAATTTGAAGTCCTACCAATCTAGCACATGCAAAGGTTAGACAAAAGCCCATTTTGATTCATAATTTCTCATTAACTGGAATCCTCATTGTCCATATGTGAACCAGAGCTCTGAGAGGTGGTAGGAAACTGATTCTGGCATACTCTAAGGTGGACATGAATGGAGCGGCAGGACACATGCTTAACCTGCCACCCCATTAAGGAAGAGGCAACTGGACCTATTCTTGGGACTGATGGGGGTTCCAGCGGTTGGACCACTATCACTCAATTAGTGTATAGGAACTTGTAATAAGCAGAATACCTCTTTAAAATCTTGCTATCTAATGCAAACAATGTGCAATGTTTGCAAATTATAAAAGTATCTTGCTTTACTGCACTTCATTTTACAGCTCTGCAGCAGCTCATCAGATTGGCACTCAAAGGTGCATTAAATCCTAATGGTGCATATGTGAAAAAAAAAAAATTGAGATTTTAATGGTCATTTTACATGATCTCTTTATGGCTGGATTCACAAATGCAGTTTTTATAAAATGTTTGATGTCTTTAAACCTAAAATCAGGAGTGACTATGAAAGAAAAAGTATGAAGGAAATATTTATACTTTTCTTTCCTTCTATTTCGTATCAACTTTTGGCTTTGGTTGAAATGAGTTGTTGGAATTTGAAAAAAGATAATATTATTAACCCTTTCACAAGCTCAATACTTTTATATACATGCTAACTGCCTATGCCCCATGCATTTAGAACATATATAAACATTTGCAGCATCACTTTAATCCAGAGTCCTATACATGTACAGTGCCAGGTAAAAGCTCCTGCTCCTGCAACCTAGAAGAAGCAGGTCAGGTCCCTGGCTGTCAGTGACAGATGAGGACTCAGAGAAGACAGGAGTGGTTTATTACTGCTTCTGCCTTCTCCTCTGCTAGGTGCATAGTGCTCAGTTAATGGAGGAAGTGGCTACGTTGCTATCTGGGCATGCTGGGATCTGTACAGAATAAGAAGTGGCCAATATCAAATATATCAAACAATCTTGAAAAAAATATGTTAAACATAAAAAAGTGATTTAACCCGCAAGTCATTTTCCGATGACACATTCCCTTTAAACTGAATATGTGAATCCAGCCTATCACCATAATAAAATTATAGAATAAAAAAAAATATAACTCAGAGCTCAAAAATCACACGTACAGTGTTCACATATTTTTCACCAAATAATAGCTGTGTGATGATTCATTCATCACTGTTAACATTAGATTAGCATAGAAAATCACACTTGTCAAATGTTGTAACTACAATAACAAATGTAATATTTATCATTACAAAAAAATCTCACATTGAACGAGATGTCATGAATTCACTTATGCCACTGTCAAAGAAGAGAATTATATTTGTATTTTGATTATTTCTAACTTTTTCAAGTCATTTGAAGGAAGAGGTGTAACATATGCCTTGTAATTGTCACCTAGCATCAGCTGTCATCCTCTCTAACCCTGACTGATAGACAGTGTGACTACACATATAATCTCAAGTGACAGGCACATTTACAGAAGCTTGTCTCTTTTCATAACCTCACCATTTTTACATGTGAGCATAATATATGCAGCATATCTTTATGTACGCTATGGAGTCAAATATATATTACATTTTTTACAGATATAAATACAAAATATACACACAAATTGTTAAATATGCCTAGTTTAAAACCTAGTGCTATCTTGACTTAAAGGGGTTGTCGGAGTTATATAAAAGCTTATGCATTCCCTGTAAACGGCCTAAAATAAATAAATGGATACCAACTTGTTTTCTCCTCTTCTTCCTTCTTCCTGCGCTGTGCTCCGGTCATAACCTCTGCTTTTTGTTTTTCTGGCTGCAGTGATGACATTCTGTGCACAAGTCACAGCTGCAGCCAATCACTGGCCTCAACAGAGATATCCCATGCATGGTTGAGTCCAGCGATTGGCTGAAAGATGACTTGCGCACAAAACATTACCTCTACAAGCCAATAAGACGACAACAGCGGGAGGACACGCGCACAGCACTGGAAAAAACTGCGGAAATACATTTGTTATTTTGGGCCATTTACAGGGGTTACCAAAGTTTTAAAAAACCTGGACAACCCCATTAAGGCCCCCATACACATTAGTCTACTGTAGGCTGAACCCATCAAGAACAGGAAGCCACAAATGAGGACTGGGGAGAGAAGAATTGGGTGAAATTAATATATTTACTCAATCCTTTTATTCTTACAAAGAGATAAGCCAAAAGACAAAGAAGTGTCTGGCAGCAGCTTTCTCTGTTTTCCCCATAGAATATACATACACATATGTTTATGACAGAGCCATAAGATAATTGGGAGAGGTAGATTTTGGCCGACAGCTATTGAATGTGTATGCTTAGCTTAGAGCATAAGGGCCACTTACAGTAGGCATCCATAACTCAATACGCTTGTTGCTAAGCTATTCTGTCATTGATGTCCAGCAGATTTGTAAAAGAGATATAATATAAAAATGATGAGCCAAATTCAGGGCAAATGTGAACTAGCAATGGGTTTACCTCCTTATGTTGTATAAATGTCTGGTGACCCTCTTCAGCCAGTGATTGAAACAAGTGATTGAAACAAGGTGTTTCCTAAGTTTTAAGATCGGGATAGAAATATCATTTTTGTGAAAACCTTTTCAATAAACATGGTCAAAAGCTGTTCCATGTATAATCCCCTTTTCAGCTGGAGAAAAAGGTTTCAGTCTTCAGAGGTGACAAACTTTTTTTTTACTATAAAAATGGTGAATCTGTAGAATGGTCATCTCAGGAGCTGGTCACAGCAAGAGTATGTGATGACTATACAATGTCCTAGGTGATTTCTTAGAGCAAATAAGATAAAAATCTATGTGGAGCTCCTCTTAAACCTTATCGCATGAAAATAAACCCTGTCCATATGGCCAGTTAAGAGGAATGGACAGCATAGATGGGTGTAGGTCTGGCTCTTTACCTGACTTTATGAGCCAAAACAGAGAGCTATTACCTGAATAGCCAACATGTAATACTACTTGGTGATGTGGCTCCTGTCAAAATAGGACTTTTGCAAGGATGCCAGAAGCTGTCATCACCAATAGTGGATTATAACAGGGGCATTCGGGTTGGCAGCCCCCATCCCGGTCCTGAACATCCACATACTACCGAGGGGCACGGGAGCACATAGTTCCCTGCCCCGCCACCTATCACCACTATATGTGGTGAAAAAATGTGGTAGTAAAAGCCCGGTGCAGGTGTGCATGATGACATCATTATGACATCATACTATATGGCGGCAGTGTGGGGGACATTGCTATTGGAGACACACTGTAGGAGCATTTCTATTACAGGACATATTAGGGGACATTATTTTTGGGGACACTACTCAGCTATTATTACCTCGAGAACAATATAGGCTGTTATTATTACTGGGGCACTCTATGGGGCATTATAATTACTGTAGACACTATAGGGATCTTTGGGATAGTTTATCAAACTGGTGTAAAATAGGACTGGCTTAGTTGCCCATAGCAACCAATCAGATCTTACCTTTCATTTTGACAGCTCCTTTGGAAAATGAAAGGTGGAATCTGATTGGCTGCTATGGGCAACTATGTCAGTTCTATTTTACACCAGTTTGATAAATGACCCCAAATATGTCACTATTTTTTCAGCAGTATAGTACCTGGGACATTGGGGAGCACAACAGGAACAGTATTGAGAGCGGCAGCAAAATGACATTGTTGGGACACCACGATGGGGAGGTTGATGGAAAAATTGAGAAATCTAACGTGCCTGTGTAACAATCTCTGTAGAGACGAGATGCGGCAGAAAGGATTTGTCATGGTGGTCTGGGTCAGAAACAGGAGAAGAGGAAAGAGAAGATCTACATGAAAGGAGATGTCCCTTTATGTAAGAGGTATGTGGTACTGTATTCTCCTCCAAGTCTTTTTTATTATAAATCATATGTATTTTAAATTTGGCAAATATGTAACAGCCCAGATAACATAACTTTCTGTGTACAGATAACATAGTAGATGTTCCCTGCAGTCCTATGTAGTACCACACATAACAGAATAATTCACTCTAATTCAATCTATGACATCTGTACCCAGAGAGTTATGAGGTGGTGGGGGTCCGACTCCTGGCACCCCCGCCAATCAGCTGTTTGAGGAGACCGAGACATTCAGGTAAGCTCTGCAGCCTCTTTGCTCCTTACTAAGCACAGCACTGTCCATTTTATAGCACTGTGCTTGGTATTGCAGCTCAGCCCCAATCATTTAGATGGGACAGAGCAGCACCTAGACCATGTGATTGATGAATGTGATATAATATGGCCTAGGAAGAGACTGTGGTGCTTACAGAAAAAATATTTAACTAAAATGGAAGGAGGGGCCCAAGTTGGGTAGACAGCCCTGGGCCTAGCATGAACTTAATATGCCCCTGGTCATCACAGCGATCATTGAATCACTGCTGCAGCTCCAAATTGAAAGGTGTTTATCACTAATGAGGTAGATAGACCTTTTAATGGTGCAGTGATAACAGTGAAACATGTTGGGTTATAGTATTTCCATGTTCTAATGTAATGGCATATTGCTATATTGCTAGAATATCTTGTAACATTATGATTATGGTGAAAAAGAATTCAGCAGCTCTCACCTGCCTCCTGCTGCACTGAGCATGGACAGCAACCTCCAGACTCGGTCGCTCCAGTAATCCAAAAACAGTAGAAAGTCCAGCTCACCAATACAAAATTTGGGATATTTATTCAAGCGATAAAAACTTCCAACACAGGATATTATAATCACAGTAATGCGTTTCAGACCACTTTCAATTCAGGTCCTTCATCATGACCATAATCACCATTATGATTATGGTGATCCAGCCTCTAGTACTTGTTCTAAACTTGAAAATGAAGACACTAAGGTCCCATCAATATTTTATCTGCACAATGATGATCCCGGTGACATGCCTTTCAAGGAACTGCAGCATAGTTTAGGTGGACGAAAATTATTTTAAGGGTAGATTCACATCATTGTTTGGTTTTCCGTTCTTCAGATCCGTCAGAAAAACAGAAAACAAAAAAAAACTAAACAAAAGCAACCCTTTATTTTGAGCATCTCTTGTGCTCATTTTGCATACGTTTAAGCCATTTCCATCTGAGATCCTTTATTTTAGATGGAAGGAAATGTTCTCCACAAAGGACTTTTTCTCCTGTCTAAAATAACGGATCTTGGGCGGAAATGACTAAAACTGATGCAAAATGAACACAATAGATGCTCAAAATAGAGGATCTGTTCTTTTGTCTTTTTGGTTTTCTGTTTTTTCTGATAGGATCAGAAGAAAATGAAACAGAGATGTGAATCTATCCTAAGCCTACTTTAACAAATATGTTTAAACTATTCGGCAAGATGTTGGGTACAGCCGGGACACCGCCAGACCCCATTGAGTATAATGGGACCTGGCGGGGATCAAGCCTGTTTCCGCCATTAGTAGACTAGGATTCCATTCAACCAGCAGGGACCTCTCGAGTTTAACTTGTTTAGGTTCCTGAGTGGGATCGCACTTATTAAGGTGAGTATTCCACTGTAGACAGGGCCCTACTTAGTGATAGGGATGTTTCAGGTAAGATCACCATACCTGAATTCTTGTCAAATCGGTCGGCTAACATCTAGCCTTGCAGTGGATGTGATTTTCCTGGACAGGTATTTGACTTCCTTATACCATTTAAATCTATATCATTTAATATTCACTTGCGTTTAAACACAGCACATCCTGCTGCTGCACTGGTCCACTACTGGAACAGAACTGACTACCTCCTGTCTCAGGTGTGGGCTAGCGTAAAAACCTTTACTCCATGTGCTCCTGGAAAGGAAGCCCTCCTCTCTGTTCCCATTCTCTTGCTCCTCCTAGTTTCTACTCCTACACTATTAACCCTTTGACTGACACTTTACATTTAGGGTACGTCCTAAATGTCACCATGGATTAGCGTGCAGCAAATCAGCAGCATTTTACAGTACTATCAAAGTGGATGATAAAGAAAAACATGGGTGTAAAGTGATCTGTGGTGCAGATTTTCATATATCCGTAACAGATTTAATCTTTTTCCACACATAGGGTGAAATCCATGGAAAATTTGTAGCAAAATCTGCAACAAATCCACAGCAGGATTTCCATTGTGGAAACAAGATAAAATTCGCAGTGGGCATTCTTATGTGGAAAATTGTCTAGCCGTGGCAATACTCTTTTACTCCCTGTTAGCTTTACACTTCTTCCTCCTTTATACCTGCCGCTTCACTCTGGCCAGTTTCTTACAGCTATAAAGGGTGGCATTTAGGTTGTCTCTCTGGAGGAGCTACTGATAATGATTAAAAAATTAAGTGCAAATATACAAACTTTATTCTTAATGTTTAAAAAATGATATGAGGTCAAGGGAGAGCTTTCCATATACAGCTCGGTTGACTTTTTAAAATGTGATATGCATCCTTCATTGTTTTTTCAGCTGTATGAAAATTAATAGAACGTTAGTAATTGTACGATTTTATGCAGTTAAAGGAAATTTGTCACCAATTTATTTTCTGCCAGTTAAAACCAGATAGTAACAAATCTCTTTTTTTTAATCTCTTTTTATTTTCTGATTGCAAATTTTTTTTTCTCTTTCCTGAACATAATTATGGGGGCAGCCATCTTGCCTGAACTTTTCTTAACAGCATTTACACAGCATTAAGAAAATTGGTTTACAGCAGCCCCATGGTCCATAGACACAATGGTTAGGAGAGGATATTGACATGGAAAATTAAAAAGAACTACCAAAAATTCTTAAAAAATATGTTAAACAGAAAAACTTAATTTATACAATAGGTCATTTTCTGATGACACATTTCACAAGTATTCAATGAAAAACTGCCATCTAGAATGAATTTATACAGATATACCATAAAACACAAGGCTGATAAAACTGTGGGAGACCATTTCTCAGGACGAGGACACTCCATGGATTATTTAATGGTTTTCATTCTCAAAGAGAATTTTAAGAATGGTAGAGACAGGAAAGCTTGGGAATGTAAGATGATGACTACATTCCAGTCAATGACCCGAGGACTTAAAGAGGACCTCTCACTACTCCTGACATGTCTGTTTTAATAGCTTCATGCATTCCCCATGTAATAATAATTCTGGAGCATCTATTCTTATGGCTCTATGTTGTGCCATTCCTTTATTATTTCTACTAGAAGTTATGAATGAATTGCTAGCAGTCTGCAGTAAGGGAACAGAGGGGTGGTAACAAGTTGGGGGGGTGTACCTGCACAGACTCACTCTATCGAATCAGTGCTGCCCCCAACTTGTTACCTCCCCTCTGTACCTCGCTTGACCTTTTTACTCAGACTATTTACTGTAGTCAGAGAGCCCCCCTGTAGTCACTAAATTAGAGCATGTCACATTACACTGCTCTTCTGTAGATATCATCCTCTAGGTCTATCAATAGAGCTGTCATACTGTTATCATAAATTCTACATATACTAATATACTAGCGGAAAACATCTTTCTCTCACAGCAGCAGTACACTGACAATGGGTTATCTATCTAAATAGAAGTTTTATCTGTCTTTGCTGACTGCCACAAAAGTAAATCATTTTGTATTTAATTTTCAAAGAAATAGTACTGCCAAAATGAAAAGTAAAAGCGGTCCAAAATTCTTAAATATTGTTTTCTATGAATATTAAGTTTAAAAATAATTCCTCTTTCTGATGTCCCTGCTGAGAATTCAGTTTGAATGCCCTTTGTATTTAGAAATCACTTAACAATAGCAACATTGATGAACACTGCCTACGGCGTGTTCTATTGTTCCTGGTCCTCATAAAAGAGCATGTTGGGAGTTGTAAGCCAGCCAGAGCTGTACTGCTATAAGTCACCCAAGCTTGTTTTACAGATTACCAGTACCTGCTTTCCAAGAGCCAGGCTGATGGTCTATTTCTAAATGACTTGCTATGTATTTCTTTTCTGGTAGAGGGTTGTCAGGAATCTTTTTACTTATGTACTGTTTATCTACAGAAAAGCCTTTTCACTTGCATTGCTTCAAATAGAGAACCAGCACATTCAACATTTTGTCATTCATTCTTTCCTGTTTGCTGTGTTGAACTCTAGATTTGTTACTTTTCTTCTTTGCGGCGCTGCCCTGAGCCTTTCTTCATGCTCTTTTCCACTGATGCATGTAAATAACTGACACCAATAAATGACGGGCTTGCAGCCAGAAGCTTGACACAGGAATATGGCTTAATAACCAATGACAGAAAAGACAGGAAATTGGTAAAGCTCTGTCAGTTTGAAGGCTCCCTCAGGCGGTGTTTTGCAAAGTGCACTGGTTGGTTCTCCACTATTCTAGCATGCAGGAGAAAATACCAAACAGCATTAACCTATTAAATCATAGTACAATGTAAAAGACAGGGGAGAAATCTACCTCTACAAATCCTTATCGTTGTATATATCTTTCACTGCTTTGCACAGATTGATTGAAAGTATTCTCATAAGGTAACCATTGTGCCATTCTTCAGAAATGACATGTTCTTCATCCCAAGTCTCAGAAACTGGAAATCATTATAATACCTGTATCTAGAGCTCCTGTTCAATAAAACCTATCATTATTCTCTAGAATGGAAGCTGTCACTAGCTCGAATATTATGATCTTCAATTTAACTGCTGTTCCTTCTGAACATTGCTAAAGAAAACACTGACACCTAATAAAGAAGTGCTGCAAAAGGCATCTTAAGCTTGAAAGATATATTTCTTTTGTACGCAGAAGACCCCTATTTGCAATCTAATCTAATAACATGCGCAGCTCAAAGGTCTTGTATCTTGTACTAATTGTCAGTGACTGATACATATCTAATGAAACAGATTAAAGGCCATTGATCAATATTATGGCTATATCATTACATGTAAGCAAGCTAATAAAAAAAAATAGACTAATTCCTCTCTGTCATCAAGCAGCCCATAGCAGTCTCGTGCTTTCGTCTAACATCGGAAATACACAAGATGGATAAAGGAACCAAATGAGACATCTAGGAATAAAAAAAACTTCATAACTCATTACTTTGGCTGCATATAAGTATACGGGGTGCCAAGGTATCACCCAGGTAAGAGCCTAAGTGGACTTAAAGGCCCTCTATCACGGAAGAAGACACCAGTACTATAAATGACACATGGTAGCTAAGGCCAAGGAGACTCAGGTTACAGCTCTGATTAGTTGTAAAGGACATATTATACTTACCAGTGTTTAAAGGGGTTATCTGACACTAAATCAGACCTCCAGAGGGGCCGACCCGTGGTGGTGATAATACTAACTGGATCTGTCAGTGTGGCTCCTGGACTAGCACTTCCATTCCCCTCACATCACCATCCATCAATTGGGAGACATATGACTACTGCAGCCAATCACACGTGACGCAAGGGGAGCAGGCCATTGCGGTGGCCTGCAATTGGCTGCAGTGGTTACGTGTCTCCCTGCCAATGGATGTTGATATCGGTGCAGAGGGGAGAAGAAGCAGCCACGCAGACTGATTCCAGTGGTGAGGACCAGGTGACTATCATCACCACCGTGGATCGCCAATGTCTGGAGGTGTAATTTAGTCTCGGATAACCCCTTTAAGAGATCTATATGTAGGCAGCTTCACACAGCTGTAATATGGGCACAATTTAGCATGGCGACACCCAAAACCCTTGTGGTTCAAGTGGAAATTGGGGCCCTGGACAACAAAGTAGGACCACTGACAATGTCAGACTGGGCTGTCTAGGGCTCCCCAATAGTATTTACTCTGGGAGTCCGCTGTATAGTTAAATGCAAATATCATCTGTTCATTTTAAGCCTTAGAATACAATTATTTTTCCCAAATATCCAACAGCACTGCTTTTTAAGCCCCAAATTACACAGCATTTATTTTGAGTTTCCAGAGCAGAGTGTGCCCCGTCAACCGTAAATACATTCCACTGACTGGAAGTGACAGGCTGGAAGTTATCTAGCGCTCTATCCACCAGAACCTACTTTGTCACAACAGGAACCTCATAAAGAAAACTTCTTGTCGTAGAGGTTATTGAGCATCCAATTCAATGGTGTAACGAATATTATTACAAATACAAGTATACATTTAACCAGCCACCAATAAGTCTATAAAATAACAATAATAAAATTCAACTAAAATACACATATAAAAATATATCATACTGCCATAAATATGTAAGATGTGTAGACACTGCATGACTACACCAATTACAATAAAAGAGTTGCGTACATAGAGCATATAAGAGCAATAATTAAGGCTAGATAGAAGAACGGTAATACACATGTTCCAATGACTCATTTAAGCCATTAGAGGATAAAGTATCTAGCCGAGTACCCAAAGCATTTCACATAAAACTCTGATATAATACCTTCTTTATAAAGATAACCTTCAGTAGAGATGGATCGCTGTTGTGAAATTTTGTGAAATGGTGAGAAATATTATGTTTGATGTAATTATTTTTTAGATTACAATGACATTTATTAAGCTCTCAGGTTATATGAAAGGTTACAGGGGCATTCCAAAACAGAAATGAAAGAAATGTAAATATAGCCTGCTGTTGTCAGACAGGGCTGTATTTGCTATTAGGCACCCTTAGGCAGGTGCCTAGTGTGCCATGAAGTTGGGAGGTGGCACTCTACTGTGCGGCCGCAAGTCCCCCTCCCGAGTACAACTGTATCGCCATCCTCAGGACGGAAATGCAGTTGAAAACTGCGGTGGTGCACAGAAGCCGATGTAGCAGGCCTGAGGCCTATGAATCAGTAAAACCCGTCAGACTTAATGACATCATGGCACCCACCTGTGCAGGGATGCCGCATTATGATGTCATCACACCCATTACGATTGGACTCCTGCAACCCATCGTACCAGGCTGTGGGCGGGAAGAGGTCCGCATCGCAGATGGAGGAGGACAGGACCTAGGTGAGTTATTTTTTTTTTCTTAATTTGCCACATGAGGACACTAGTTATGGGGGCATTTTGGGGGATACATTGCTGTTTGGGGCACTGTGGGGGAGAGATTACTATGGTGGTCTATTACTGTTGTAGGATGTTATTTTAGGGGGAGAGTACTGCTAAAGCAGCATATTGTGCTGCACTGTGGTATTTGGTTGTGCTGGGGCGGAATATTGTGCTGCACTGTGGTAGTTGATGCTGCTGGGGCAGTATATTGTACTGCACTTTGGTATTTGGTTCTGCTGGGGCAGTATATTGTGCTACACTCTGGTATTTGGTGCCGCTGGGGCAGTATTTTGTGCTGCACTGTGGTATTTGGTGCTGCTGGGCCATTATTTTGAGCTGCGCTTTGGTATTTGGTTCTAATGGAGCTGCATATTGTGCTGCGCTTTGATGTTTTGTGCCGCTGAGGCAGTATTTTGTGCTACACTGTGCTATTTGGTGATGCTGGGGCAGTGTTTTGAGCTGTGCTTGTTATTTGTTTCTGCTGGGGCAGTATATTTTGCAGCACTGTTGATTTGGGTTCTGCTGTGTCAGTATATTGTGCTGCACTGTGGTATTTGGTGCTGCTGGGCAGTATATTGTGCTGTGCTTTAGTATTTGGTTCAGCTGCAGAACCAAATACCAAATTGCACAAACTACTGACCCTCTCTACCCCATGTATGTGCAAAAGTTCTACTTGAGTTAACCCTACTTGTGTCGGCCCTGTGGTCTGTTACTTAGAGCCGCTACTCTGTCTACTACTCCCCTCATCCTGGCCCTGATAGGGAGTATTCAGACTTGGTGCTTAGGGTGTCACTAGCTTTAAATCCGTCTCCGTTGCCAGGTATCACATTCATCAGCCTACCCAGGGTGACATTCACATTTGTAAAGTGTCCACCTAAAAGTGTCATCCCCCCCTTTCCCCCAATGTCATCCCCAATACCCCCTAAGGAGTCAGGCGCAGTGCCCCTCCCCCCAAGAGTCATACTTAGTCATCCTTTCCACTGTAAGTAACAGTGCCCTTCCTTAGGTATTATCACGAGTGTCCCACTCAAGTGTTAACCACAGTGCCCCCAAAGCCATCACATCTCCCTCGCTCTCTTGCACTATTTCAGTGCTAAACTTATCTCTTACTCTTCTCTATGCTTTAACTGTGTCCTCCCACATGCATCCCACCTCTTCCAACAAGCTTTTGAGAGTGTCCGCCACTCAACAGTGTGGAATGGTGGGGTTTATTCATCATGCTTGGGTGGGAAGAGGTATCATTGGTCATGTACTAGTGGACCACTCTCATAAAAAATTGAGGCCCACCTCTTGGTTCCTACCCTCCTTCCCCCTTCCCTTGTTGGCCAGCCCATGTTTGATTACCCACTCACCATTTCAACGTTCCCTGGTTGTCTGAGGCAGTGAGTGGTGCTGACGTTACTGGGACTGCTATTTGTTGGAGTGACCCTTTACACTGAAGTGTATTTACATTATAAGAGGCATTAATAGACCGCACTGCTTCAATCCATTCCCCTGTCTTTGCACTGAGTGCTGAGTTTATGAGGAATACGGCATAAAAGACCTGGTTGTCTGGGTCAGAGATAAATTCTGGTTGCTTCTGTGGGTCCCAACTTCCAGGGTCCTACCTTGGAAATTGGGGGCCTGGGCAATTGCCCAATTTACATCCTTAAAATGTCCCATATTACAGCCATGTGATAGCAGTCTTATATTATGGAAGAACCTCACTTTTTACTTATTTCGAATTATTGCTCTAGTTGGACCAAAATATGTGAGAAAAATGGTGAGGAAGTAAATCCCTAGGTATATTGGGAAGTTGCAAAACATTTTATGATATAATAATGTATTTCTTATTACATAAGGGGGCATTCAAATTACAGTATCTGTTTGCGGTCCGTAAATTGTGGATGCACATAATATGGATGCGATCTGTGTGCAGTACACACTTTTTAATTGATAAAAAGGCCTATTCGTGTCCAAAAAATTGGTCCAACATAAAAATGAATGGGTCCATGCGTGATCCACAAAAATTGTATCTGTAATTGTAATTGTGATACATTGTATCTCTTGCCAGGCATACTTTGGGATTTAAAGAGTATTCCAGTGATAACAAGTTATCCCACATACACAGGTAAGGCTATAAGATCGGTGAGGGTCCTACAGCTGGGACCCCTACCGATCACGAGAATGAGGGCCCCATACTCTGTGGAGTACCCTGAAATGGATCGAGCAGCTAGTTGGAAAAGAGCACCACCACTCCATTCTATGGGAGTTCTAAAGATAGCAGAGCGCTGTACTCGGCTATATCAGGCACATCCATAGAAATGAATGGAGCGGCTACACGATCCTTCATCAGGCCTTGCAAAAATGTCTGCGGATGTGACTCAATTATAGGCCAATCCACGTGTGTCTTCTCATGTTTTACCTGCCATGAATCACTGAAAATCAAGACTTATGATAACTTTAATGCTGAATGCCATTTATTCTTCTTGTCTTGAATGGTTTCTACTATTGGTTGTTAGCACAGAGAGCGCTATTAGTATACAGCAGATTGGCACCACTGACCTCAGCACATCAGAGTTGTTTGCTGGTATCTTCTGAGTGGTGCTGACGTTACTTGGACTGCTATTTGTTGGAGTGACCCTTTACACTGAAGTGTATTTACATTATAAGAGACATTAATAGACTGCACTGCTTCAATCCATTTCCCTGTGTTTGCACTGAGTGCTGAGTTTATGAGGAATACGGCATAAAAGACCTGGTTCTTAGCTGAGCTAAGGCAGATATACAGTGAGGTTGTTCTCTGTGTTCAGTGGTTATACTAGCCACGCTGGTCTCCTGTATCTCTCATAATAAACTTTTGCGTCGGCTGTCTGGATTAACTGTTATGGCCACAGGTTTCTTGATGCAGTTTTGGAAGCCAAAACCACAAGTGAAGTCATATCTGTCTTTTATACTTTCTTTTTTTTATGTATTGACTCCTGATTTTGGCTTCCAAAACCACATCAAGAAACTTGAACCTTAACTTGAGGCTGTACCCTAAAAGTGGGTGCATAAAGGGCAAGTGGGTGGCCCACGGGACAATTATACATAACATACACAGTGCAAGCCAAAGAAAGTTCCCATAAACAGCACCAAAAACAGTGTCCTATACACAGTTGCAGCAAGAGGGTCCCCCAATACACTTGACCAGAGACAGGTCCCATATATTGTGCCTACCAAATAATTTCCTAAAACTGTATCTGCCACTGAGCACCCCCATATATAGTGCCTGCCCTAAAGTGTCCCATACATATTACTTGTCAGAGGCTGCTCTCATATAAAGGACCTGCCAGATAGGTCTGACATACACAAGGTATGCCAAAGAGTGTCTCCGTACACAGGCAGCACTACTACCCATAGCCAGACAGAATGTTATCTGCATCCACAATCTGCTTAAAAAAGGCATAAATTGGCATAAAAATGGCATAAATTGTGTAGGGCAGATCTGCAGAGGGTCAATTTATTGTGTAGATTTCCACTGTGGATTTCACTTTTTGCAATGTACAATGTGTACTCTTCTGCAAATATGCTGCAAACTCTTTAAAAAATCTGCAGGTAAATCATGTTTTTTTTTGCTATGGATTTGTTACAGATTTTTTCCCCCACAAATGACGTCCCTTTTGGACGTACCCTTAGGATTCTGACACACATACCGGCTACCACAAGGCCATCTCAGAACTGCAGGGCTGTGCAGATTATTAAAGGGCTTATTGAACCCCCAAAATGCCCCCTCAAATGTCCAGGCCCCTCACACAGATATTACTTACCTCGCTACCCCCACCCACGTCATTTCTGTCTGCACGGCCGCCGCTGCAACTCCCCGTCTTGCGGATCAAAACATCAGGCGATGGGGGTGGGGAGGTTTTCGGGGCGGATGTCGAGCAGCCAATAGAAGGCCGCGACGGGACAAAAGCGGGTGCTGAAGAGTGAGGTAAGTACAATCTGTGTGAGGGGCCAGGGCATTTGGTAATGCAAACGGCAATGAATTTACCCCTGCTCCCATTAGCAATCTGCAGGGTCCTGCTGCATCACGGACTCTGCTCGGCTGTGCCTCGGCCAGTAAGTGCGCCAGCAAACTTATAGTTATGGCTCAGCTTGCTAAGTAAATCTCTCCTGTGTGATAAGGAGACTCAGCTCAGTGGGAAAGAGAATAACATTTGGAGGAAAAAAAGATAAAGAGGATGAACAGCAACAAATGAATGGATGGAGAGACAATGTAGAGAAAAAATATAGATACATATTTTCTAACTATTTTACAAGTTATATTATTATTAATAATATATAGACAACATTATGCAAATTCCTTCTTACATGAAATCAATGAGAACTATATTAGACGTACAAAGAGATAAATCTGACTAGACAGGACAACATCATTATTCTCTGTGGGAACAAAGCATTTTGCATGGTTACATTGAACAGTGGATGCTAAATACAGCTATTGATTGTCTACCACTATTCTTTTAACTTCTCCTTTATGGAGATTCATACTGTAGCCATCAGTGATCATTAGAGATTTTCCAGACGTACCCCTGTACATTGCTGGTGTAAATAAGTTGAGAGTAGAGAGAGGGTCAATACGATTTCTAAAATCAGAAATGCAGAAAAAACCTTTGTGCTGATATTCTGTTTGTCAGTCAGGACCACAATGGCAGTACAGCCTAGCTGTGAGTTATTCTGTGTAGAGCAGTGAACTAAGGAAGCATATAACAAATCAGACTCTGAAATGAAATATGGCCAAGGTCTGCTTACAGAATAATGATTGCAAGCCACCTCATGAAGTACTTGATGTTTTCTATTTTGGATTCCTGTTCTAGTCAGTAAAGTTGATGGAGTCTGCATGCAGTATAAACTTATTCTCCTCTGTAGGACCTCAAAGTTCATACTGTTCGTAGCTTTTTTCTGTTGTTTCTAGTACAGGTTTGTTTGTACTATTAACTAAATTTATATTAATTACTGGATTTACATCTAAATTCAATAGAGGTTATTTATTATTACTTTTTCTGGTGTAGTAGCCATTTGCAGCAAAATTTGCGACATTTTAGCGTTTTTCCGACACACTCACCGTTTAAAAAAAATGGGCATGAGGAGGCAGGCATTGGACAAGATCTTAGTGGCCCAACTCAATTAAAGGGGTTGGCCACTTTCTAGTTACTGTTGACCAATGTGTTGAAATTTGTTGAAATTGGTGTGCCATTTTCTACATATCATAAACCATGCCCCCATGTTTGCCAAGTCGTTTGTGCTGTCTGCTGTCCATAAAATGGCCGCTGATGGGAGTTATGTGGCCAGACAAATCCCCACTATGTGAGGTTTCCTCCCACGCTACACCTGCCATCTGTACTTGCACTGTTGGAAGTTGAGCGCAGGTGCGGTGTTGTTAGAATGTAGGAGGCTGAGTGATATTTATGGTCACATGACCCTCCAACAGTGGCCATCTTATGGACCTCTATGCGGATAGCACAGAATATTTACCTAAGAAGGCGGCATGGCTTATGAAATATAGCAAACAGCAGAGAATATCAACAAAGGCTATATTAGTAAGTGCCATATAGTCATCTAACCTACTCATTGGTCAACAGTAGTGGCCAACCCCATTAACAGCATGTGTGCCAGAAAACTTGAGCACATTACTCCAGAAATCTACTCCGGTTCCTGGCTGGGGTAACTTTCAGTTCTGGTGCACAAAGAAATGTGACAAAGAGGTGTGATGCTTTTAATAGTATGATCTTCCTCCAGTGTTTTTTTTATTTTTTATTAAAACTAGCGTGTGAATAAATCACCCTAATTATGTATTTGGTGTGCTGGCAGAATCAGAAATAGGGGCTGGGATGACAATGCAAATATATTTCTCTTTATATAATTTAGTCTGACTCTCTCCAGTCTGATATTGATGCCCTATCTGTAGCTCGGGCAACCCCTTTAATGTTTAGGATAGAACTACAGGGCGACATTTTTAAGGACGTGTAATACATTTTCCACAAACATTTTTACAATCGTTGTATCATTAACATTGCATTAAAAGGGTATTCTAAAAGACAGGTGATGAGTAGTCCAGTTGGTGGGTGGTCCCAACACTGGCATTACCACCAATAACTAGAAAAGGGATTCCCCCTCCACAAGAATGTCGGTGCTGAGTAGGAGATTGTATGAACATTAGCTTTCTGGATTAGAAATTGTTACAGCTATGCCAGATCTCGTGCAGATTACATATAAAAAGCATTCCCATAGAAAGAAATGACACAGAAGAGTGATTAGAGGTGAGAGCTGCACTTTCTTCTCTTGTGTGTCTATTATGCGAACCAGCGTGCACTCCCTCCACCGGTGATTTCTACATACAAAAGTGTTTTTTGGCTTGTGATCCGGAATCTGTTTTATTATACAAATATGTCTGCGGCATTGCGATCAATAGAACAATGTGAGGATCGCATAAAAAAGATGGATAATATATTAAATACAACTGGGCGAAATTGACTTAACAATAAAAATGACATCACTAGAGAAACTGTTGGTTAAAGAGTTAAAGAGTTAAGGATGTGGTGGGATTGTACATCCCTAAAGAGATACTTGGACAAAAAGATGGTGCCAAGAGGACTACGGGTAAAGAAGAAACCCACCACAACCTACTCTGATTCTTTTAAAACACAGTGGTATAACATTTTATCGGAATGCTCCATAAAATTGATGAAATTGATCATTGCACATGAAGAAACGACCTTGAAGGAGATTCACAATGAGATCACATGTTGCCAGATTTTACTTTTTATTTCATTTGACCAAACACTACGAGTCAAATGAAAGTTTCCAAAATATGGATGCCAAATTAAATGACAATTTAAATAAGTTGGAAAATACGTTCAACGATTTTAAACAAAGCAAATTCAACCGTGACCTCCTTGATTACAGCACAGATTCGGTGTACACCTGGTCGAGCAACAAAATAGGAACTCCTCGATCCATGCTTAAAAAAATGAATCACTCCAAGACGAAACAGAGTTCTGGCGTGTCTTTCTGGTCCACTGATATGGATTTTGTGGAGTCTAATTCAGATAATGCGGATGTTCCCACTACTCAACTAGAGGGGACAATAACAGGTGGTGCTAGCCATAGAAGCCAGGCAAAAAACGCAGGGCAGGGAGAAAACACCGCAAAACACAGGTGGTATCTGAGTCGCCGAAAATAGCTGATGATATTCAGGTGTTTAACCTTTCCTCGAAGCCCATCTCCCCTGCACAGGAGAGGGTTTTGAGGAAGGGTTTCTCATTCTTCCCGTCCCGGAGTTTTGATTTATACCATACAATCATAGATGTGAACAGACTTGCCAGGAATATGACGTTAAAAAAATTTTTTTGTTAATTAATGAGGATGCAAGCACTGATATGAATCGTGTTTTGGAGTCACAGGAACAGGACACACCTCAAAGTTATATGGTGCAAAATGTATTTTCCCGTTTTGATTTTGCTGATTTAGCGCAGATTTCCTCGCTCCAGGAGGCATGCAGGGGCTCGGCCAAAGACCTTGTATGAAATAGGTCTGAATCATATAAAACCTTTTAATAAGAGTTTCTATCCCATAAAGTCCAGGTCCGAGGCCCTTGATAGGTTCCAGGAGTTGGTTCAGAGGGATCTTTGCGCTTACAAAATGTTTGAAAATAATCTAACAAGAGATGAATATAGAGCCCTTGAGGAGTTACAAAATATGCAGGATATTGTAATACGCAAGGCTGACAAGGGAGGAGCGGTGGTAATCTTAGATAGTGAGATATATAAAAATCTAATTTTGGATATGCTGAGTGATCACAATACCTATCTTAGGTTGGATCATAACCCCCTCCTCCCTTGTCAGAAAATGCTCTGTGATATCCTGGATAAAGGGTATTCTTTGGGTATTTTATCCAAAAAGGAAACTGAATTTATATATGTTGAACACTCTATTATACCTGTATTCCATGCGCTTCCTAAAGTTCATTAACCAGGTTTACTCCCTCCACTACGCCCGATTGTGGCAGGCATCGGCTCTTATTCAGAAAATCTGTCGGAGTGGGCAACTCCCTGCTACAACCACTTGTACCATTGATACCAGGATATTTGAGAGATACAAGCACAGTATTAGAAAATGTCTTTTCTTTTGATTGGCATGTAGATTTTACTTGGGTGACAGCAGATATCACTGCATTATATACGAATATACCACATCAGTCATCCATTATAGCCCTAAAGTGGTTCCTAGAGTGTTACAGCAACTATAGTCCAGAGTTACATGATTTTTTTATGTCTATGTATAGATTTTTTGATGAGACATAATCTTTTCATGTTTAATAAAAAATATTATCTCCAGCAATCTGGAATCCTCATGGGGGTGAAATACTCACCATTGATCGCGAATATATACATGGCGTGGTGGGAAAGTAGGTTTCTCTTTTCTGAAAACAACCCTTACAGAGTGTGTTTTAAATGGTACGGTCGACTCATCGTCATCGATGACATGTTGTGGATGTGGCAAGGAGATAAAGAAAGAATAGTAGAATGTATAGAATACTTCAACAACTGCACTGCATCTATTAAATTAACTTTCACCAGCGATCCGTACAAAATAATTTTCTTGGATTTGTGCCTGGAAGTGGATGAGGGCAAAAGTAAGGTGGTTACATATACCCACAGGAAGCCCACGTCTGGTAATACTATTCTTTCTGCCTCCTCTTGCCATCCACCGCACGTAATAAATAACATCCCAAAGGGAGAAATGGTAAGAGCGAAACGGAACTGCTCCACAGAGGAGTTGTTTGAAAGAGAAGCCTAAAATATTGCAGCCAGATTAAAAGTGAGAGGATATACTCAGGCTAGTATTAAAAGGGGTATAAATTCTGTTAGATCTAAAGATAGGGAAACCCTTATTTTCTCTAAGGGCCCTTTCACACTGGCGTTTTTGTTTTCCGGCATAGAGATCCGTCGTCGGGTCTCTTTGCCGGAAGAATCCTGATCAGGATCATCCCCATGCATTCTGAATGGAGAGAAATCTGTTCAGGATGCATCAGGATGTCTTCAGTTCAGGACCGGAAAGTTTTTTGGACGCAGCAAATACCGCAGCATGCTGCGCTTTTTGTTCCGTTCAAAGATCCGGAACACTTGCCGCAAGGCCGGATCCGGATTTAATGCCCATTGAAAGGCATTAATCCGGATCCGGCCTTAAGCTAAACGTCATTTCGGCGCATCGCCGGATCCGACGTTTAGCTTTTTTTCAATTGTTACCATGGCAGCCAGGACGCTAAAGTCCTGGTTGCCATGGTAAAATGTAGCGGGGAGCGGGGGAGCGGTATACTTACCATCCGTGCGGCTCCCGGGGCGCTCCAGAGTGACGTCAGGGCACCCTACACGCATGGATCACGTGATCGCATGGATCACGTGATCCATGCGCATGGGGCGCTCTGACGTCATTCTTGAGCGCCCCAGGAGCCGCACGTACTGTAAGTATACAGCTCCCCCGCTCCCCGCTCCTACTATGGCAACCAGGACGCTAGTAGCGTCCTGGCTGCCATAGTAACCTGAAAGCAATTCGAAGACTGATCAGGATCCTGATCAGTCTTCTAATGCTTCAGGCGACTTGCGTTCTGACGGATTCGGCGGGACGGAAGTGCCTGCCGGATCCTCAGAACTCAAGTGTGAAAGGACCCTAAATAGAGTAACAAAAAGAATGAGATCAAAAATGAAGACAAAAACAGAAGAAATAAAAACAAAAATAAAAATAATAATGAAACGAACAATGATAAACCTATCACTTTTGTTACCAATTACAGCAGGGATTACTTTAGGATTTGTAAAATTATACGAAAACACCTCCCAGTTTTGAACCTCAATGAGTAATGGAGAAATATAGTCTCTGCAGGGATTAGATGTGTAGTGAAAAAAGGTCCCACAGTGGGACAAAAAATAAGTCCGAGTCTATGTGTGGAAAAAATCCCTAAAATATGTACCTGGCCAAAAACCTATGGAAACTATAAATGTGGTAGTAAAAAATGCATTTGCTGTCGATACATGTCCATTTCTAAAGAGGTTATGTCTATGGCTAATGAAAAAAGACATGTTTTAAAACAGTACATTAACTGTAGTACAGACTGTGTAGTGTATGTCATAACATGCAGGTCGCAATACGTAGGCTGTACTACTAATGAATTAAAGGTACGAATAAGCAAGCATTTGAGTGATGTCCCTCATGTCCTGTCCCGGAATGTTTCAGCGGCAACATTGCCACTGTTCACAAGGGTGATGTATCTGCGTTTTCTGTACAAGGTGTGGAGGTGGTGTCGGCACCGATCAGAGGAGGGGATCGAAAACAAAAGCTTCTCAGCAGAGAAACATACTGGATGTTTATTTTGGACACATGCATACCGAGGGGTTTGAATAGAAAGCATGACCTAAAATTGCAGTATATGTAAATTTTGTGGATGGTGTCTCAAGTATGTGGTTTTAAGATGCCGCCCCTATACATGTGTGCTTTGTCGGGCTTCCCATTTAATTCAGACACCTGAGTGTCTTGGGGTGGTTTCCAATTAAGCAATGGGGAGGGGAATACCCATGTTGTATATAAGACTTGTTTTTAGTGCCCAATGTATTGTCTTGATAAGGGCTCAATACTATAGCCCGAAACGCGTCACAGTCACACTCTGTCTCTCCATGTGATGTATGTGGGATCTTAAATTTTGCAAGCCAATAAAGAACCAATATTTTTTACGCTAGTAGCTGGAATTGATCCTTTGTTTTTTGGATTGTACAAGAGCGGCCAGGTTCAAGCCCTATCTTCCGTGCTTCAGAAGGGTGATTAGAGGTGAGAGCTGCACTTTCTTCTCTTGTGTGTAAAGAAATTACACATTATTGAAAGTCTAGTGACAAATATGGCCATGCTGACCAAGCTAGTCAATTCTAATGTTATGCATCTTCCATTATATAAAAGCTGGTTGATTACACTTAAAGTATAACTGTCAAATTTATTTATTTTTTTACTATTGGATTTTGGTGATTAATATCACCTTGTTGGCCCTGTTTTAATTTCTGATTATTTAATAAATAACTCCTAAAAGCCACCTAAAAGTCCCCAGTATTGGCTATTGTTACCTGAGATAAAATCAGGTTGCTATGCTCCTTCCGTCTACCAGATGAGGACGGAGCACGTTGCGTGCACTGGGAACTGATAGTGAGTCAACATTGTAAGGGAATGTATAAAAAGCCAGGTTCTTCCTGACAGGAGATAACAGTGCTGGGCTGTGTGTGTGAACTTCTACACATGCCTGTGCTTGGCAGACACTCCCTTAGCAGTTCTGGAGAATGTAAAGCTCAGGGAAGATATGGGCTGCTCAGTGTATAAATGACAGCCTTATCTGATAAGAGGAGAGCTTGTAGGAGAACTACAGGCTTCAGCCAGACCTGGGAACTTCACTGCAAGACCCCCCTATACAGAGCTGGTCTTCACTAACTTCACTGCAAGACCCCCCTATACAGAGCTGGTCTTCACTAACTTCACTGCAGGCGTCCTATAGCTTAGTTTTATGCAAAATGGTTGCTAAGGGCTGAATCTTATTAAATAAGGGGTAAGTAAGTCTAATAGTTATTGATTCAGGAATATTATCATATTAGTAACTACATATATGAAAACTGAAATTAGGGTCTAAATGTGACAGTTATCCTTTAAAAACTGACAAGAGCTTCATAATATGGTGGAGAATACTTGTGACACATGCCATGCTTTGGAACATACTGTAATATATTTAATACAGAATGCTTAATAACCTCATTGTGGCTTCATTGAGGCTGTTGCAGGTACAATATAGAAAGCTATAGGTACCTTATTACACAGATCGCTAATATTGCACTGTACGTGAGGCCTTAAAGGGGTATATATATTGGTTTCTATATAATGGCACTGTCCACAGTGCTGGCAGCTGCCGTAAACGGCTGATCGATGGGGGTCCCAGGTGTCGGCCTCCCACTGATCTGATATTGATAACCTACCCCGAGAATAGGTCCTCAATATATAGAAACAACAATCCCCTTCAATCTTCAAAAATTGCTGTTCTCTCTTATAAAAATCTGAATTCCCTCCCGATTTGTATTTAGTTTGAAGGCTGCTTCATGTGCAGTAAAGTACTTGTTGACTAATAATTTGCCTGTTGTAGGAAAACTTCCCTATTATAATACGCAGCAATTATGATCCATCAATAACATGCTGAATAGCGAGAGACTCAAACTCCAAGCGACTGCTCTATGAATATGTCATCAGAATATAAGCTGCAATGTTCTGTAATCAATATGATATAGACATCAGACTGCCACCCCTTACCAGACATCCCAACCTGCGAAAACTCATTTCAGGGAGGTTTTATTTTTACTTTTTAATCATCCAAGTTGGGCATTGATTCAGTCAGCTCAAAAGATCATTTAGGAGAAGAGAGAGAGGGCCTGAAGACTGAGCCATACGAGAAGCTCTCTGACGTGCACCTAAAGGGATTCTGCACCGGGACATTTACTGTAAAACCATAATACCGTTCGCTTAGTGATCCGTTGCTTCATTAAAGGGTTTGTCTCACTTCAGCAAGTGGCATTTAACACATAGAGAAAGTTAATACAAGGCACTAATGTACTGTGAATCTCTATATTGCCTCCTTTGCTGGCTTGATTCATTTATCCCTCATATTATACACTGCTCGTTTCCATGGTTACGACCACCCTGCAATCTATCAGCGGTGGTCATGCTTGCACACTATAGGAAAAACTGCAGGCGTCTCTGGTGGCTGGGACTGTGGGAGCTCACATTGGTTGTTTTTTTTTCTGAAGTGGGCAAACACGGCCACTGCTGATTGATTGCAGGGTGGTCATAACTATGGATTGTCTCACTTCAGCAAGTGGCATTTATCATGTACAGAAAGTTAATACAAGGCACTGACTAATGTATTGTGATTATCCATATTGCCTAATTTCTGTCTGGAATTATTTTTACATCACATTATACATTGCTCGTTTTCATGGTTATGACCACCCTGCAATCCAGCAGCAGTGGGCGTACTTGCACACTATAGGAAAAAGCACCAGCCTATGCGTGGTCCTGCGTTCTTTGCCCTTTTTACTATAGTGTTCAAGCACGGCCACCGCTGGTGGATTGCAGGGTGGTCGTAACCATGGTAACGAGCAATGTAGAATGTGATGAAAAAATGAATGAAACCAGCAAAGGAAGCAACATGGATAATAATAATACATTAGTAAGTGCCTTGTATTAACTTTCTCTACATGATAAATGCCACTTACTAAAGTGAGACAGCCCCTTTAAGTCGAAAGAGTCCAGATTACTAGTCAAAGTGTTGAGTTCTAGAAACAGGGGAACTTCCCTTCATTAGGACTCATGCACACGACCGTATGTTTTTGAAGTCCGCAAAAAATGGATCCGCAAAAAATATGGATGACATCTGTGTGCATTCCGTATTTTGTGGAACAGAACAGCTGGCCCCTAATCGAACAGTCCTATCCTTGTCTGTAATGCAGACAATAATAGAACATGTTCTTTTTATTTGCTGTATGGATATACGGAAACAGAATGCACACCGAGTAACTACCGTTTTTTTTGCGGACCTATTGAAATAAATGGTTACGCATACAGTCCGCAAAAAAAACGGAACAGACACGGAAAGGAAATACGTTCGTGTGCGTGCCCTTAAATGTTAGAAATTCTGCTTTAGGCTACATCTACACGACCGTATGTGTTTTGCGGTCCACAAAACACTGATCCGCAGAAAATACAGATGACGTCCTTTTGGCATCTGTATTGCATCTGTTTATTTTTTCCCGGATCTATTGTAACAATGCCTATCCTTGTCCGCAAAATGGACAAGGCTAAGACATGCTCTATATTTTTTGCTAGGCTACGGAACGGACATACGGATGCGGACAGCACACAGTGTGCTGTCCGCATTTTTGGCGGACCCATTGAAATGAATGGGTCCTCATCCAATTCTCCCAAAAAAACTGAATGGACACGGAAACAAAATACGTTTGTGTGAATGTAGCCTTATATTGTAGAGCAGGGGTGCACAACCTTTTCTGGTTGGGGGCCACATTGTCAGCCTGAACCAATTCCAAGGGCTGAAAATAAAACTTAAAGGGGTATTACCAACTTAAATACTGTATTTTTGGCATATTGAACATACAGTATATACTACAAATGTCTAGTTACAGTTCTAGGACTCCCATCTAATAGGAGAACACATGAAAGATACAAGTAAGAAGCCATAAGACATAGACCTACATGTCTTTTACGAGATATTTGGGGGCCGCACAGAATGGTATCGAGGGCCGCAGGTTGTGCACCCCTGTTGTAGAGACAATGCTAAAGTTTGCTGTTCTTGATAAAGTATAAAGGCTTGATATTAAAAGTATAAAAGTAATTACAATCTCCATTCCTTAAAGGAACTACTATACATATGTCTTTAAAAGCGCTCCCGTGGAACTGTAAATGATGCAGTGTGCATTGAATACTAAGCGTGCACAAATGAAAGGACGTAAGCAGGATTGAATGTTCTGGTGGCTGATGAATAGGCTGCGCTGACTTTCCTGAAAAACAACTATCCAGAAAGTAAGAGAAATGAATAGGAAGCTCCATCCTCTGAGCAATTCAACAGCACACTGTTAATGGAAAGAGAAACACTCATCCTCCATTTCCAATCTTAGGAAAGTACGAGGGCTAAATTGTAATATTAAAATCTCTGGTTCTCTAGAGCAAGTCCAAAGTAAAGTTGAGAGCTTACCTTCTGCAGAAATTAAATTGGAATGACTTTTATACTTAAAGCACTTTTAATTTCTTCCGTGTTTGATTTTCCTACAGCCCTGCTGGATCAAGTCATCTCATAAGCCATTAAAATTTTCTGATATTTAGTCATGAATATATTAGGATCCTGTTAATTGAATGGTGTATTGGAGGACAAAAAGGAATGTACAGTCCATGTAGAAAGGTAGAATACAGGAAAGTATCACAGCTCATCCGGCATTTCACCTGGTGGGCACAGGGTTAATATTTACGGCGCACTGACGTGAAGGGGTGCAAACAGAAACACAATATAAAACTGAACTTCAAGAACACAGGGCAAAATGATTGGACCTGCAAATTCAAATGCCTTTTATTACAGGCTTATTAACAATATATGGAGGGAACAGCCTCAGTAAAGCCAGGTATGCAGACTTGTTCTGCTTGCGGTTTTTATCAGGCTTGCTGCACAGGTTGCAGATTACACCTGGTTTTTCCATGCAGATTTTTTCTGTGGAAAAACTACAGTGTAATACAGTACCAGCAAAGAGAATGAGATGTGACAAATCTCATGTACACTTTGCATATTTATCTATCTGGAAATTGACCTGTTGTGCGGATTATAAAATGTGCAGCATGTCAATTGTTTGTGCGATTCCTCACCTTATGTAGAGTGGTTTTCCCCATTGACTTTAATGGGATTGCTAACACAAACAGAGAAACCACAACAACAAAATTCACCACAAAAACTGCATAAAAACCTCACAAGGTTGGGGGGGGGGGGGGTATGAACCTGTCTAAAAAAAAAACTATGTTGTCCATAGCAGCTTTTACAGAGGACAGTGAATGGCTGCAGTGGTACTATACTGTACGTCCCCGCTGTTGTTTGTAAGCAACCAGAGCAGGAGTACTGGACCAATTCCAGACCAGTACCACAGAGAACTGCGTAGGAGAGTATACTATGATTTTTTAAGCAACCGTAGGGGTTGTCTGAAATTTCTAATTATGGTATCTTAAATAATCCCTTCAAAGCAAACTAGCCCCTCAATAAGAAACCCCTATGATACCATAGCTCCTATGATACCATAATGAATACAGTTTTATAGTTATCTACCAGTGGACACTGCAATGTTCACAAAGAGCTGAATACATGGAGGAGCCAAGTAGCACATTGCAGTGATATGCCCCACTTCTGCTATATTTTGTCTTTTCCTGAAAAGGGTGGCAGGCACTCCTCCTTTCCTAGATTTTAGGAGCCCAGTGTACAGAACAAGTGCGTGTGCCTATTTTTTTTGTAAGAATTAATAGACTGTTTGAGCATTAATCCCAATAAAGATGATGGACCCACTACAACATATAACAATATCAGAGCCTGGACTAGCTGGAGGATCCTCGGGTTCTCTGATGAGCCAGTCTTACCCAGGTGTATAAAATAAAATCTCTAAAATGCCTGAATCCTACATAATGTATGCATTACTGTGTTTTCCCCCGTGGGCAGGTAAAAATATCTGTAGTGATTAGTAGCTTATTAATCCTGCCTTCTAGACATTGGTGCAATTACTTTTTGTCACGTTTGTTGCCTGCTAAATCTTCCAAATAGCATCTGCCAGACCTAGTCATGGAGCATCACCATGGCCACTTCCCCACCCACACTGACTGACAGGGTCAGGCATCCTCACTATTCTGGTGCCTGACCCTGAAATCTCACACGTGTGCTGGTAAGATTACAATCACAACCGAAGTCTCCCCAGCACATGTATGAGATTTCAGTTCTAGTAACTGATTGTAGAGGAGGTGAAGTACAGTCCTCCAAGGGGCTAGACCTGCCCTCATTAGCGCATTAAAGGAGTTGTCACACGAAAAATATTTAACAGTCTTAAACCAGCATCTGGATATTAGTTTTATAATAACATGTAATTAAAAATTTTACATAGCCATTGAGTCATTCAATAAAACGCCACCTGCTCTTTTCACTCACTGTTCTCACTTAGAAGGCCGCGCATGCTCAATTTCATCCTTCAACTGCCTCGTGAGCTGTGATAGGGAGAGAACTACAGAAGAAATACACGCCCCCTGAGAAAAGACACGCCCCCTGAGCTGCCAGCTTGATATAAATCCAGCAGAACAGTGAATGAGGAGCTCTCTGGATCCATGTGAGACTCAGGTCTGGTTCTAGCTTTGTTAGAAAGAGATTGTCATGTGCGTGATTTCTGATGAAAATTTTTAATATTAGTCATGGGATAACCCCTTTAAGTTAGGATTTCTCTGCAATTGAACATCAAATTGCATAAAGTGAGGTACCATCAAGCTCACTACGATTAACCCTACCAGGCAGTATGCTTGGTTTAATAGAGCTGATGATGGTGACAGATGCTCTTTAACTTAATATTATATACAGTACATTATCAAATATTTGAATAAGCCTATTTTCATTGTCAGGCTCAGAAAATTTCAGGCAGATGGCAGTCCTTTGCAAGAGTTCTTCTGAAATCACAGTGCTGGAGTACAGAGAGAAGTTTCACTCAGGAGATGTCAGAAAGACTTTCTATTGCATAAAAGCTACCATGCCCAGTCGAATTACTAAAATGTACTAATAACAAATCAAAGAAAATAAATGTCAGAACATTTAACATATTCCCTTTAGCGTCCTCCTGTCATCCACCTTATCTTCTACCAGCTGTCATAGTGATCAACTGAGCAGCCAGTCTGCATTTTGTGCTTTTCTAGTCTTCAGTCCAGATAAAAGCTCCAGTCTTTAATACTGTCATATTTCATGGGAAACAGCTCCAAATCATATGAAGTACATCACTTCAGATGTATTTTTTCAGTTTTACAGACTTCCATGTTTACAGTTTACTGAACTAAAATAGGCTGAGTGCTATAACCTTTTGTTCTCATCAACAAATATTCTGTTCATGCACAATGACATCAAGCAAAGCCTTGAAGCCCTATTTTTTCTGCTCCTGGAGATTTTCACTTTGTTATTCAACTCCAAGAAATCTCGTTGTCACATGTATACACTACATCTGTTGCGTAAACCTAGACCCACATGTCTAAGGTTGTCACAGAGTATTACCAGAAGCAGCGGCCGCCAGAAGCTGTACTTCTGCAATGTGGAATGTTCAGCAACTATTAAGGTGCTTCCTGTAGATTTCATCATCCATCTACCTGGATACCTTCATATTACAGTAGTATATGGGTAATTTCAGAAATTTGTTTTGTCCCTTGCTGGCTTGACATGTGAGATGATTCCAACGTGTTATGACAAGATGTGATCTATTGCTGCCAACCTAAAATGCCACCAAAAGACCTTGACTGACCTTCATCTCCCATAACTTTATGAGTGACCTTCCATCCACTAAGACCTCTAGACTGCAGTCATTTACTTTGTTTGCTCTTCCCCCAGCATGTCTATTTTATTATATGTCTGCAGAGCTTCTTGTGTCAATCATCAAACCCACAGCTTCTAAATTAAACTTGTCTGCAAGTGAAGGCTTTCTGTCAAATAAATTTCCAGGTCAGGCTATAAGAATGAGGACTAATCTATTTATGTTTCACTCATTGAGGACTTACCTGTATCGTTCTTTGTGCAGGTTGCAGTAGTGCCTTATACTGGGGTCTGCAGGGGCTAGTTATAGAAACGTAATGGGGTATTCTGATTATAGCAAGTTATCCCCTATCCACAGGATAAGTAATAGATCGGTGTAAGTCCTACCATTAGGACCCTCACGATCATGGGAGTGGGGGCCGCATCCCCTGTAGAGCCCCCCTCAAGTGAACAGAGAAATATGCAAGCTACGCCATTGATTTCTATGGGGGTTTTGGAGATAGCCAAGTACAGTGCCCCGATATCTTTAGAACTCAAATAAAAATTAATGCTCCATTCTTTCCAGGGGGACTCCACTGGGTATGGGGGGAACATGATTAGTGGGAGTTTCAGTGGTATGACCTCCATTGATAGTAATCCCTTATCATGTCCATAAGGGATAACTTGTTATAACTAGAGATAAGCGAATTGTTCAAAAATTCGATTAGCCAGTTCACCGAATTTTTTGGGACAAATATGGTCTGATCCGAATATATTCACAGCGAATTTATAGTAGTGTAGACTACTGTGCCTTGCAGTAACATGCATAGGGAGTCTACTTGGGTAGAGAAATAATACTGTGAGTCCGTATGACATGCAGATCACAGGCGTCGATCTTACAATCACTGCACACTTCACTTATTTGGGCAGTCACAGGACCAAAACTGACCAAATAACCCAAGTATGAACTCAGCCTTACAGGTCCATGTTAGCACCAAGAAGAAGGGCACTCCTTTTACACAGTCGTCAGCTGATTCCACATAGATGTTTACAGAACCTGTTCTATTAAGCGCTTATACAAGTAGAGCCCCCCTGACAGAGTGGAGAGGGTGTCCGCAGTAAGTTTGTTTTGATGTCACTGATTAAATTGCCCTTCCTCTAATTCGTCAGAACAATAACCCACAAAAAAACGGATCATGATGACACGTGAATGGAATATTTGCCTGTCTTCTGTGTTTTGTACCCACTCCTGCTTTTGGCTACCAAATCATAAGACAATTCTGATGGGACCATACAGGCCTTACAGCTGCTACATAAAATGGATCCTTTGTGCTTCTCATTGTTCCTTTCTTCTGACAGATCAGAAGACAGGTCAAATAAATGAAGATGTCAGTCAGGCCGAAAGGCAAAATAGTGGCCCAGTCATGAAGTGGGGAGGGTGGGAACAGCATGACATAGTGGTGAGGTGGAAGCAGCATGAGGAGACCACAGAGTGGCTCAATGACAGAGTCTGGAGGTGGCAGCAGCATCAGGAGGAGGCCAAAGAGTGGCACAATGACAGTGTGGAAGTGGCGGCAGAATCAGGAGGCCACAGAGTGGCACAATGACAGAGTTTGGAGGTGGTAGCAGCAGCAGTAGCAGCATCAGGAGAAGGCCACCGAGTGGCACAATGACAGAGTCTGGAGTTGGCAGCAGTTTGAGATGGCCACCGAGTGGCACAATGACAGAGTGTGGAGGTGGCAGCATCAGCAGAAGGCCACCGAGTGGCACAATGACAGAGTCTGGAGGTGGCGGCAGAAGCAGTAGCAGCATCAGGAGAAGGCCACCGAGTAGCAAAATGAAATGACAGAGTCTGGAGGTGGTGGCAGCAGCAGTAGCAGCATCAGGAGAAGGCAACTGAGTGGCACAATGACAGAGTCTGGAGTTGGCAGCAGTATGAGGAGGCCACCGAGTGGCACAATGACAGAGACTGGAAGTGGTGACAGCAGCAGTAGCAGCATCAGGAGAAGGCCACAAAGTGACACAATGACAGAGTCTGTAGGTGGCAGCAACAGCAGCATCAGGAGGAGACCACCAAGTGGCACAATGACAGAGTCTGGAGGTTGCGGCAGCAGTAGCAGCATCAGGAGAAGGCCACCGAGTGGCACAATGACAGAGTCTGGAGGTGGCACAATGACCAATTCTGGAGGTGGTGAAAGCAGCATCATCAGGAGGATACCAAAGAGTGGCAAGGTGAAATAGTGTGGAGATGGCAGCATCAGGATACCACAGAGTGGCAAGGTGACATAGTGTGGATATTGCACAGCAGCAACAGGATACCACAGAGTGGCAAGGTGACAGTGTGGATATGGCAGCAGCAGCATCAGGATACCACAGGGTGGCAAGGTGACATAGTGTGGATATGGCAGCAGCAGCAGCATCAGGAGAAGGCCCCGAGTGGCACCATGACAGGGTCTGGAGTTGGCAGCAGTATGAGGAGGCCACCGAGTGGCACAATGACAGAGTGTGGAGGTGGCAGCATCAGCAGAAGCCACCGAGTGGCACAATGACAGAGTGTGGAGGTCATAGCAGTATGTGGAGGCCACCGAGTAGAACAATGACAGAGTCTGGAGGTGGAGGCAGCAGCAGTAGCAGCATCAAGAGAAAGGCCACCGAGTGGCACAATGACAGTGTCTGGAGGTGGTGGCAGCAGCAAGAGTAGCATCAGGAGAAGGCCACGAGTGGCACAATGACAGAGCCTGGAGTTGGCGGCAGCAGCAGAAGCAGCAGTATGAGGAGGCCACCGAGTGGCACAATGACAGAGTTTGGAAGTGGCAGCAGCAGCAGTAGCAGTATCAGGAGAATGTCACCAAGTGGCACAATGACAGAGTCTGGAGGTGACGGTATCAGTAGCAGCATCAGGATAAGGCCGCCGAGTGGCACAATGACAGAGTGTGGAGGTGGCAGCATCAGCAGAAGGCCACCGAGTGGCACAATAACAAAGTGTGGAGGTGGCAGCAGTATGTGGAGGCCACCAAGTAAAACAATGACAGAGTCTGGAGGTGCTGGCAGCAGCAGTAGCAGCATCAGGAGAAGGCCACCGAGTGGCACAATGACAGAGCCTAGAGGTGGCGGCAGCAGCAGAAGCAGCAGTATGAGGAGGCCACCGAGTGGCCCCACCAAAAATAATTAAAAAAAAATTAATAGTATATGGCAGGTCGGGCCCCGGCCTCTGTGCCTGGCCAGCGGTGCAGCACTGCACACTTGCAGCTAGTAACATACATGGCGGCCCCTCCTCCGGCTCCACCCATCCAGGGCTGCTGCCAGTACCTTGCTCCAGACCAGACTCGTGACTTGTGCTGGGTCTCGCGGAATGACGCGGGTTGATGGGATGACGCCGGCCCGCAACGCTGCCGATGCATGCCAGAAGGCGGGATTATAAACAAGACGGCGGGAGCAGAGCAGGTTCAGAGTAACATAGTATATAAGTATATAAGACCGAAAAAAGACATTTGTCCATCCAGTTCGGCCTGTTTCCTACAAGTTGATCCAGAGGAAGGCAAAAAAAAACTGTGAGACAGAGCAGTAAGTTTATTTTTTTGTATGTGCCGGCTTCATAATCCAGGGAGCACCTGGCAGTGCGGCACAGTGGCACCACTGCCCTGGCATCGCAGGAAATCCTTCATAGGGGCTCAACCCGGGGGCAATTTTCATTAAATATTTGGCAAAACGCAAAAAATTTTATATATGCAAAGGGGGCAAAAAATTTAATATATACACAGGGGACAAATGGAATACATAAAGAGGGGGCAAAATGTATAGTATATATATATATATATATATATATATACAGTGGAGGAAATAATTATTTGACCCCTCACTGATTTTGTAAGTTTGTCCAATGACAAAGAAATGAAAAGTCTCAGAACAGTATCATTTCAATGGTAGGTTTATTGTAACAGTGGCAGATAGCACATCAAAAGGAAAATCGAAAAAATAACTTTAAATAAAAGATAGCAACTGATTTGCATTTCATTGAGTGAAATAAGTATTTGAACCCTCTAACAAAAAAAGACTTAATACTTGGTGGAAAAACCCTTGTTTGCAAGCACAGAGGTCAAACGTTTCTTGTAATTGATGACCAAGTTTGCGCACATTTTAGGAGGAATGTTGGTCCACTCCTCTTTGCAGATCATCTCTAAATCCCTAAGGTTTCGAGGCTGTCTCTGTGCAACTCTGAGCTTGAGCTCCCTCCATAGGTTTTCGATTGGATTAAGGTCCGGAGACTGACTAGGCCACTCCATGACCTTAATGTGCTCCTGTCCACAGAATCAATCAATCAAGCAGACTCCAAACTCTCCAACATGGGAAAGACCAAAGAGCTGTCCAAGGATGTCAGAGACAAAATTGTAGACCTGCACAAGGCTGGAATGGGCTACAAAACCATTAGCAAGAAGCTGGGAGAGAAGGTGACAACTGTTGGTGCGATTGTTCGAAAATGGAAGGAGCACAAAATGACCATCAATCGACCTCGCTCTGGGGCTCCACGCAAGATCTCACCTCGTGGGGTGTCAATGGTTCTGAGAAAGGTGAAAAAGCATCCTAGAACTACACGGGAGGAGTTAGTTAATGACCTCAAATTAGCAGGGACCACAGTCACCAAGAAAACCATTGGAAACACATTACACCGCAATGGATTAAAAATCCTGCAGGGCTCGCAAGGTCCCCCTGCTCAGGAAGGCACATGTGCAGGCCCGTCTGAAGTTTGCCAATGAACACCTGAATGATTCAGAGAGTGACTGGGAGAAGGTGCTGTGGTCTGATGAGACCAAAATAGAGCTCTTTGGCATTAACTCAACTCGCTGTGTTTGGAGGAAGAAAAATGCTGCCTATGACCCCCAAAACACCGTCCCCACAGTCAAGCATGGGGGTGGAAACATTTTGCTTTGGGGGTGTTTTTCTGCTAAGGGCACAGGACAACTTATTCGCATTAACGGGAAAATGGACGGAGCCATGTATCGTGAAATCCTGAGCGACAACCTCCTTCCCTCTGCCAGGAAACTGAAAATGGGTCGTGGATGGGTGTTCCAGCACGACAATGACCCAAAACATACAGCAAAGGCAACAAAGGAGTGGCTCAAGAAGAAGCACATTAAGGTCATGGAGTGGCCTAGTCAGTCTCCGGACCTTAATCCAATCGAAAACCTATGGAGGGAGCTCAAGCTCAGAGTTGCACAGAGACAGCCTCGAAACCTTAGGGATTTAGAGATGATCTGCAAAGAGGAGTGGACCAACATTCCTCCTAAAATGTGCGCAAACTTGGTCATCAATTACAAGAAACGTTTGACCTCTGTGCTTGCAAACAAGGGTTTTTCCACCAAGTATTAAGTCTTTTTTTGTTAGAGGGTTCAAATACTTATTTCACTCAATGAAATGCAAATCAGTTGCTATCTTTTATTTAAAGTTATTTTTTCGATTTTCCTTTTGATGTGCTATCTGCCACTGTTACAATAAACCTACCATTGAAATGATACTGTTCTGAGACTTTTCATTTCTTTGTCATTGGACAAACTTACAAAATCAGTGAGGGGTCAAATAATTATTTCCTCCACTGTATATATAAATAAAAAAAGACAAAAGTTATGAATAGCAGCACACCTTAGGATGCCCAGTGCAAATCACTGTAGGGTCCCGGACCAGGGGATCAGCAGGAAATAACAAAAATAGAACAGGCAGCACTCCGGACTTCAGGAATTCATGGGACAGGTACCGACCTATGTAAGGTAGAGGTTAATAGGCATGGAGCTGATTTGATCTCTGCTTACCTTTGGGGAGGGCACATAAAACATTAACATGTTATGCGATTGTCACCCATTTCAGCATATTGGTACCTGAATACTCATGATTTTCCCTTTATTCTATAATATGATATGTCCATAGACGACAAGGTTATTTAGTATTGGTGATCGTCATTAGCTACATTGCGGTCTCATCTGGTCATGCGCAGTATGACATAGAGACAAGTGACTCCATCTTTTTGATGGGCGAGAGGAGGATCCTGCGCGCTAGTGAGCAGGCAGCGTCATACTCTCGCGATGTTTGACCAGGTGCATTAGATACCATGACAAGCCTGCGATCCACGGAAGCTTCAGTGACTAGTGTATGTCCTTGATTGGATCATCAACTTTTCGCTATAGAAAACTTATTTTTTATGCAATGAACTTGATTTTTATACCGATCACGCATTATATTTAAATGTATCACATGATCATGATAAAATTATGTTTGTACACTGTTTTTGTACTATTTTATCACTTTGTTTACCGATTGATTGTTAAGTAATTAACTATGAGCTTTCACTATTCAATGTTCACTTGAGCACTACACTTTGCTTGTGTTTAAAATCCCAAATTTTTTACACAAGTCCGGAGTGCTCCCTGCTCTATTTTTGTTATATATATATATATATATATATATATATACAGCCCCTGTATATATATATCCATTTTGCCCCCTCTGTATATCTTCCATTTGTCCCCTGTGTATATATTCAATTTTTTGCCCCCGCTGTATATATATTCCATTTTGCCCCCTGTAACTGTAAGGGGGACACATATTAGGCCATAACTACTGTGAGGGGGACACATATCTGGCCATAACTACAGTGAGGGGGCACATAATCTGGCCATAACTACAGTGAGGGGGCACATATCTGGCCATAACTACTGTGAGGAGGACACATAATCTGGCCATACCTACAGTGAGGGGGCACATATCTGGACATAACTACTGTGAGGGGGACAAATATCTGCTCATAACTACAATGAGGGGGCACATATCTGGACATAACTACTGTGAGGGGGCATATATCTGGGCATAACTACTCTGAGGGGAACACATATCTGGCCATAACTACCGTGAGGCGGACACATATCTGGCCATAACTACAGTGAGGGGGCACATATCTGGCCATAACTACCATGAGGGGGACACATATCTGGGCATAACTACTATGAGGGGGACACATATCTGGCCATAACTACTGTGAGGGGAACACATATCTGGCCATAACTACTGTGAGGGGGACACATCTGTAAGGGGGGCATATATCTGTCCATAACTACTGTGAGGGGCCACAAGGAGGACATAACTATTTTGAAGGGACCACAAGGTTGGCTTAATTACTGTGAGGGGCCACAAGGTGGGCATTAGTACTGTGTAGTAGCACTTAGGGAAAATGTCCTAGATTACCCTGCTATACATTGGTATGGCTCAGTCTTACAGGCCAGCACAGCGCCCCCTGTTGGTGATTTTACAGGGGCAGTCACCATCCCTTCCTTATGTGATTATTCTTTTTTTCTCTATCACCACAGGGACCTTGTTCTGGATCCAGCGGACATCACGCCAAGGCCAGCGACACCCTGGATGAGGTAGGACCAGATTTTATTAGGACTGGGTGAGTGTAGCCATGCATTGTGCTTAGGGCTCTTTCACACGAGTGGATGCCGTGCAGGTAATCTGCTGCTTGAAAGAGAGCCAAGCCCCATACTGGACAGCAGAGACACGGAGCATTAACATGATTGATAATGCTCTGTGCCTCTCTGTGTTCTATTTGCTACAAAATTACAGTGACAACTTTATCTCACTGTGATTTTGTAGTAAAAAGGTCACAGAGAGGCAAAGAGCATTATCAATCACAATCCAGGGGGCCCAAGTAAATTCTTGCCCAGGGTTCAATCAATATTAAAGACGGCAAAGTGTGAAAAGCGGTACTGTTGGGAGGCATGTTGGGTGAATAGTAGGGGAGGTAGTGGGGGGGGGGGGGTGGATTCAGGTTTGGGAGGCGGTGACAGGGAGGGGGCACCATGGATTGTGTGTATGCCACTTGGCATGAATGATCTAATCAGATGCATCAGGAATTGGTGGGTGGAAATCCTGGCTGATCCACGCCTAACTCATCTTGACAAAGGTCAGTCTCTCCACATTTTGGATGGACAGGCGAGTTCTCCTTGGGGTAACTATGGCCCTCGCCGCACTAAACACCTGCTCCGATATCACACTACTGGGCGGGCAGGACAGCATTTCTAGGGCAATCTCTGCTAGTTGCGGCCACAAATCCATTTTGGATGCCCAGTAGTGCAGCGGATCTTCAATGTGGGGTGGCTGGGTGCTGTCCAAGTATGCCACCACCTGCTGGTTCAGGTCCTGCACCAGGTCTACCTGCTGCTGCTGGTGAGTAGTTTCTTCACTAAGCAGGTGAAGAAAGCTGCTCATCAGCGATGTAGACTCAGGCTGCTGCTGATGGAACTGGTACTGCTCCTGCCACCCCACCCTGCCACAGCAGCCATGGCAGTGGAACGTGAGCACAGAGGGCCACCTGTGAGAGGATGGACAATGGTGCAGACAGGCAGTGGCCAACTGACTACATAGGATGTCTCTGTAGTAATTAAATTTGTCCGCCCTCTCAGTGGGTGTAAAAAAGGCCTCCATTTTGGACCAGTAGCAACAAGATGGAGAGCCAGAAGTCATCCCTCTGCCGAATGATGACAATTCGGCTGTCACTGCGCAAGCAAGTGAGCATGCATCGGGCCATTTGTGCAAGTGACTTGGAGGGACTCCCTGCCTCCATCTCCAATGCATACTGCAACAGTGTGTCTGGGTCCTCTGTTAGCTGAGTAGAAAAACCACCCATATCTGTACACATTGCCTGTGCTCCAATGTCCTCCTCCCCCTCCTCTTCCAGTTCAGCACCCACAGGGCTCATGTGGCCGTGAGATCTAGGCACCTCGTCTCCAGTCCCCTGACCTGCCATTGTTACCACCATTTGTTCCAGGACATGAAGCAGTGGAATGACATTGTTCATCTCGTAGTCCTGGCTACTGACAAATAACGTGTCCTCCTCAAAGGGCCTGAGCAAACGGCAGGTGTCACGCATAAGCTGCCACTGGCTGACATCGAAGTTACACAGGGGAGTACTCCTATCCACTTGGATCATCAAGAAATCGTTGATGGCCTTTCTCTACTCGTATAGTTGGTCCAACATATGGAGAGTAGAATTCCAACAGGTCGAAATGTCGCATATCAGCCTATGTTGGGGATGCTGTTCTGCCTCTGCAGCTCAAGGAGGGTGTGCTTTGCGGTTTACGAGTGGCTGAAGTGCATGCAAAGTTTCCTGGCTATTTTTAGGATGTCTTGCAGATGGATGGAAGACGTCAGGAACCGCTGGACAACCAGATTGAACATGAGTGCCATGCAGGGTGCATGGCTAAGCTTTTCTTGACGCAGCTCCAACACCATGTTCTTCCCGTTGTCGGTCACCATGGTTCCAATTTTCAGATGTCGCAGAGAAAGCCAGGATTCGATTTCTTGATTAATCACACAGAGCAGTTCCTCCCTTGTGTGACTCCATTAGCCAAGGCACACCAGATAAAGAACAGCGTTACCCTGCCGTGCCCTGCACATGTGGTATGCTGAAGGGGCACTGTGACTTGTCCCTGCAGTGGAGGCTGAGGACATGGTGTAGGATGAGGTGGCAGAGGCAGACATTGTCGCAGGACCAACGGTGTGACAACGTGGAGGCGGAAGCGGCGTGACCTGGCCAATTTGCTGGTGTGGCTGTGCAGGAACCACATTCACCAAGTGGACCGTAAAGGACATGTATTGTCCCTGACTGTGTTTACAGATCCAAATGTCGGCACTGCCGTGTACTTTGGCAGACACCGACAGGCTCAACGACTGGCCCACCTTCTGTTCTACATATTTGTGCAGGGCTGGTACCGCCTTTTTTTGCAAAGAAATAACAGCTTGGGACTCTCCACCTTGGCTCCGCACAAGCCATCAGTTCTCTGAAAGGTGAAGAGTCCACCACTTGGAAAGGAAGGGACTGTAGCACCAGCAACTTGGACAGGAGCACATTCAGCTTCTGTACCGTTGGATGATTGAACATATACTGATGTCGCTTGGCAAACGCTTCGGTGATCAATTGCTGACGGGAATGACTAACGAGAAGTAGGAGGAGCAGGAGCATCTGGCCCAGCAGAACATGGGAATGACAGACAGCTCCCTTCGGCTGAGGTGGTAACTGCAGAAGTGAACTGCGTATATATTTTTCTTTTTTACTGAAATACGTCACTAAACACTTTTACCACAAATAACTGCAACAGAGAACTGCATATATAGTTTTTTTTCTGTATTGATTGAAATACGTCACTGAACGCTTTTACCACATATAGCTGCAGAAGTGAACAGCGTATACATTTTTCTTTTAGTACTGAAATACGTCACTAAACACTTTTACCACAAATAACTGCAACAGTGAACTTACAATATATATTTTTTTTGTAATGAAATACATCACTAAACGCTTTTAAACACATATAGCTACAAAAGGGAACTGCGTATATATTTTTCTTTTTGTACTGAAATAAATCACTAAAAGCTTTTACCACAAATAACTGCAATAGTGAACTGCATATTTATTTTTATTTTTCTACTGAAATACACCACTAAACGCTTTCACCACATAACTGCAGAAGTGAACTGCGAATATATTTTTCTTTTTGTACTGAGAAAAGCCACTAAACTCTTTCAGCACATATAACTGCAGAAGTTAACAGCGCATATACTTTTTTCTTTTAGTACAGAAATACGTCACTAAACAATTTTACAGCAAATAACTGCAATAGTTAACTGCGTATATATTTTTCTTTTTTGTACTGAAATATGTCACTAAACGCTTTTACCATATATAGCTGCAGAAGTGAACTGCGTATATATTTTTCTTTTTGTACTGAAAAAGGCCACTAAATGCTTTCACCACATAAAACTGCAGAAGTGAACTGTGTATATATTTTTCTTTTAGTACTGAAATACGTCACTAAACGATTTTTCCGCAGATAACTGAAACAATGAACTGCATATATATTTTTCTTTTAGTACTGAAATACATCACTAAGTGATTTTACCCCAAATAACATCAACATTGATCTGCGTATATATCAGTCTTTTTGTACTGAAATACGCCACTAAGCGCTTTCACCACATATAACTGCAGAAGTGAACTGCGAATATATTTTTCTTTTTGTACTGAAAAAAGCCACTAAACTCTTTCAGCACATATAACTGCAGAAGTTAGCAGCGCATATAGTTTTTTCTTTTAGTACAGAAATACGTCACTAAACAATTTTACCGCAAATAAATGCGTATATATTTTTCTTTTTTGTACTGAAATATGTCACTAAACGCTTTTACAATATATAGCTGCAGAAGTGAACTGCGTATATATTTTTCTTTTTCTACTGAAATACGCCATTAAACATTTTCACCACATATAGCTGCAGAAGTGAACTAAGAATATATTTTTCTTTTTGTAATGACATACGCCACTAAATACTTTCAACGCATATAGCTGCAGAAGTGAACTGCGTATATATTTTTCTTTTAGTACTGAAATACGTCACTAAACGCTTTTACCACAAATAACTGCAACAGTGAACTGCGTATGCATTTTCTTTTTATACTGAAATACGCCACTAAAAGCTTTCACCACATATACTACTTTCCCGATACATCTCCACACGCAATCTTCGATCCATAAGACCTCCTTTTCTCCTCTCCTCTTATCACCTTTTCCCACAATCGCCTTTAAGATTTCACCGTGCATACCCCACACTCTGGAACTTGCTACACCAACATATCAGACTCTCACCTACAGTGGAATACTTCAAATGAAACCTAAAAACACCTTCTGTAACAGTTGTAACTTGTCTTGTTTATGCTTAGTGCAATTGTCTGTATTATGAATGTATTTTTCATTTTGTAATGAAATACGCCACTAAATACTTTCAACACATATAGCTGCAGAAGAGAACTGCGTATATATTTTTATTTTTGTACTGAAATTCACCACTAAAGGCTTTCACCACATATGACTGCAACAGTGAACTGCGTATATATTTTTCTTTTAGTACTGAAATACGACACCAAACGATTTTACCGCAAATAACTGCAACATTGATCTGCGAATATATTTATCTTTTTGTACTAAAATACGCCACTAAACGCTTTCACCACATTTAACTGCAGAAGTGAACTACGTATTGTAGTAAGGTGCAGGGTGCCGTCCTAGATGGCAGGTACGTGTCACCGAGGTTGCTGGCCTCGGTGAGGTGAGAGCCGGGTTTTTGTCTGCAGCAGCTAGTGCTGTTTGACTTTGTTAAATAGCATGGCTGCAAAGCCGATCCGGGCCGGCTCTTACTGGGAGCAGCTAAAGAGTAGGGTGGGTGGCTGCTCCCCACGGTCCAGTCCGAGTTTTGGACTGGGTTTATAAACTCAGCCAGCACCACCAGCTGTGAGTGTGATTATCCTGGAGCTGCTAACAGGGCTGGGAGTTCTCTGTCCTGGAGGAAAGCGCTCAGCAAGGAGGTGTTGTGTTCCTGGCTACCTGAAGCTGGATTCTCCTGCGGCTGGGCCGACAGCGTGGTGCGAACCTGCACCTACACCTCCCAGGTGACTGAACCTGTGTTGGACTGTTTTTGTTTGGCTACGTTATTTCCGCTGTGTGTGAACTGTCACCAAGAGACTGTTTTTCATTTTGTGTGCAAGTGTGAATAAAACACTGTTTGTTGCACAATCTGGACTCCTGGTTTTGCCTCTAAACTGCACCCGCACCGCTGACTACCAGAGCGACTCCCACATTTGGTGTCGGATGCGGGCATGCGTAGTGAGGCTGGCGTGAACGCCGAGTTTTGTTTTTCTAAAGTGTATGGAATATATTAAGCCAGCAAAGCTGCAAGCAGGAGTTTCTGACAACATGGAGGCTGCTGTGAAGGCTCTCATAGAGGCTAACGTGCAGCAGCGGGAGACCAACCAACTATTGCTACAACATGTGATGGCGTTACAGGCGGCAGGAGCGTCCCACCACGTCCATGATGCCCGGAAAGCGGTCCGTGCGGCGATCCCAAAATGACCCCCGCAGACGACGTTGAGACGTACCTGGCGGTTTTTGAGAAGGTCGCCGTGAGGGAAAAGTTACCCCGTGACCAGTGGGCTGAGGTGGTCGCTCCGCTCCTGGCTTCCGGACCCCAGCAGGTGTTTTTTGACTTGTCGGACGACCAAGCCGGCAGATTATGACACTGTGAAAGGAGAGGTCCTAGCCAGACTGGGCGTGAACGTGCTGGTCCGCGCTCAAAGAGTCCACCAGTGGGACTTTAAAACGACTGAACCCGCTAGGCCGCAGTTCTACGATCTGCTGCACAGGCTGCAAAAGTGGCTGCAGCCCGATCTACTAAGTCCCACTGCCATGCTGGATCGACTGTTGGCGGACATCTTTGGAGGGCCCTGCCTTATCCCCTCCAGCACTGGATCGGCCAGGTATCGCCCACCAATGCCCTGGAGATGGTCGACCTGGTAGAGCGCCACGAGGCCACCAGAAACCTGCAGGGGACTCTTGCGGGAAGGGGTCAGTCAAACCCCGGAGGCCTCTGCCCCAGTTCCGACGCCCGGCGACAGAGCGGCCTGCCCGAATATACCCCTGCGAGTCCGCCTCCCGTGGTATGCTGGAGGTGTCAGGAGCCAGGCCACATCAGGGCCGACTGTCCGCATCGGGATGAGCCGATGGATATGACCTACGGGGTCGCCACTCCCTGTATGCACGGAAGCTGTGCGCAACTGGCACCCGTGAGGTGCAGGACCATAACCACCTGTGTCAGGTAGAGGTGGGAGACTCTCTGGCGGTGGCTCTGCTGGACCTCGGGAGTTTAGTCTCCTGGTAAGGGCTGCACTTGTACGTCCTATGGAGTATACTGGCCGTAAAGTCGGGGTCCTGTGCATCCACGGAGACCTGAAAGACTACCCCACTGCACTAGTGACTTTGTCCACCGCGGCTGGTAGGTGGACCCACGAGGTGGCTGTCGCTACTAAACTCCCACACGAACTGATACTTGGGAGGGACTTCTCGGTTTTCCGGCGCTGTGGCCGGTAATAAAGGTATCTGAGGGACCCGAGACAGGGGTGACCCTAGTGGAGTGGCCTGATACCACTGGAAGGCCAGAACCCTGGGAGCCCGAGTCTGACGGGCCAGCGGTAGGGGTGACCACTGCTCCAGCGGTAGAGGGGGAGACAACCCCACTGAGTGTAATGGTGGGAGACACGGAGGACTTGCCACCGGGACCTGAGTTGGCAGACCTCAATGTCTCCGGGAAAATTTTGGGACCGCACAACACCGGGACCAAACCCTAACCAGGGCCTGGGAGAATGTGCTGGAAATTGATGGTAAACCCCAGAAACCAGGGGCTGAATTAATGTTCCCACGATTTATTGTTCTGCAGGATATGTTGTATCGGGTGAACCAAATCCGAGGCGAACCTGTTGAACAGTTGGTGGTGCCCACAGCGTATCGCAAGCTTGTCATGGAGCTTGCCCACCAACATGTTCTTGGGGGACACCTGGGGTGGCAGAAAACCCAGGACCGCATACTGCAGCGATTTTATTGGCCCAGTGTGTTCAAGGAGGTAGAGAATTATTGTAAGTCCTGTCCGACTTGTCAGATAACTAGCCCCCAGCCACATTTCCGTAGTCCTCTGGTACCTCTGCCAATTATTGAAGTACCGCTTGAGCGAATCGCGATGGGATTTAATTGGGCCTGTACCAAAGTCTGCCAGGGGCCACCAACACATTCTGGTAGTTCTCGACTATGCCACTCGGTATCCGGAGGCGGTGCCTCTGCGACATACCTCAGCTAAGCTCATTGCCAAAGAGTTAATGGAGATGTTTTCCGTGTGGGCCTGCCAAAGAGGTTCTGACAGACCAAGGGACCCCTTTTATGTCTAAAGTAATGAGGGAACTGTGTAAATTGTTGCGTATAAAGCAGTTACGGACGTCCGCTTACCATCCGCAAACAGACGGTCTTGTGGAGAGGTTTAACCAAACTCTAAAAATATGTTAAAGAGGGTGGTGTCTAGAGATGGGAAGGACTGGGATCTGCTTCTGCCCTATCTCATGTTCGCAGTGCGAGAGGTGCCCCAGGCCTCTACTGGGTTCTCGCCCTTCGAACTGCTTTATGGCAGACACCCTCGGGGCCTGTTGGATATCGCCAAGGAAGCATGGGAACAACAGCCTGTCCCCCACAAAAGTGTCATTGAGTATGTCGCCCAAATGCAGGAACGGATGGAAAGGGTGTTGCCCTTGGTCCGGGAGCATATGGAGGCTGCGCAACAAGCCCAGAGTAGGGTGTACAATCGTCAGGCTCGGGTACGGGACTTCAATCCGGGAGATCGGGTTTTGGTTCTGGTACCCACCCTTGACAGCAAATTCCTAGCTAGGTGGCAGGGCCCCTATGAGGTGATCGAGAAGGTAGGGGAAGTAAATTACAAAGTAGACCAGCCAGGGCGGCGCAAGCCGGAGCAGGTGTACCACGTGAATTTGGACCTGCTAGAAATACTGTAGCTCTTACAGGCTGATCTAAATAATCTGCCAAAATGTATTAATGATATATCTTATATACAGTGCATTAGACAGGTTGCAATGAAAAGTGCATATATCAATACTGTATTTGGTATAGATTTGATCAGACTATCAGGAATGTTTATTCTGAAGGTTCAAGCAGTAGTATAGCTAGACTTTCAGAGGGCGGCAGGGGCGTACATAGAAATCACTGGGCCCCATAGCAAGAATCTGAATTGGGTCCCCTAACCCCGCTCACTACCCACCTCTGGCCCATCCCGCCTCCTGTCCTGGCTCCTCCCCTGCCACACCCCCACTTGTCAATAAAGAAATGTATACATACGTTCGTACAGATAACACAGTGATGGCACTCTGATTGCTGAAAATGTAGTAGTGTTACCTGCAGTCCTATATAAAACCACAGATAACACTAATGTACACTAGACATGTAACACTAGATATATATACTGTAGGAAGGCACAAGGGACCATCATAGATGGCAGATATGTGTCACCGAGATTCCTGGCCTCAGTGAAGTAGGAGCCTATAGTATGTGTGTCAGCAGCAGTAGCTGACTGACAATTTGGTTATTTAGCATAGCTGAGAAAGCTAATCCGGGACGGCTCTTACTGGGAGTAGTCATAGTGCTGGGTGGGTGACTACTCCCCACGGTCCAGGCCGAGTTTTGACCGGCTTCTAAAAGTCAGCCAGCAGAGTCAGGTGTGTGTGTGTGTTCACCTGGCTGACGGTGGAGCTCTGCATGGTGGTGAGTTTTTGGAGCCGAGCAAAAGCCGGAGGGTCTCTGCCAAGAGACAGAGGACCAAAGCAAGTTCCCATACACTCTGGGAGGACTACGGTACTGTGACTGTGTGATTTCTTTTGGATTATGGAGTGTATTGTTTTGTTTTTAATGGTTGGCTAAAGCCAGCTGACCCCTGATGTCTGCTGTATTGTTGTGTGCCAACAATAAAAGACAGTTGTTACTTTGATTTCCACCACGAAAAGACTGCTGTGTGTTTATCTGGAAGCTACCATTTGGGAAATCCCTACAATACACATACATTCATACAGATACATAGACACACACGTATATATATCCATATGCACACAATATATATATATATGAATATATACACCCATACATACAGAAATATGGCCACATATACACACATGCATACATAGAGTTATATAGACACATATATACATACATACACACATTAATAGACATACTGTATATACACACACACATAACAAACACAGATTGGTCACTTAACTTTCTACTTGCAGGCTGCAGGAGAGGATCTGTCAGGAGGCACGGAGGAGGAGCACCGCTGATAGCATGCAGAGAGGTTTTTTCTCCCTGACCTCTGCATGCATCCTTCTGAGCGCGCGGACATGGCAGCATCAATCAATGTCAGCTGACATATAATGCTGCTGCCCTGCGGTCCTCCTGAGCCTGTACTCCCGACACAAGTAAATTAACAGGGGAGGGGAGGGGACCCATATTAACTATAGTCTAGTGAAGTCTATGAATAAACTGTCTGTGCAGAGTAGAGGGTGGGGCCTTCCATGCGCTCTGGGGCCCCCTGTGCCACGGGCCCCATAGCAACAGCGTGGTCTGCCTATATTGGTGGTATGCCAATGGAGGGCGGGGGATTTACAGATGAAACTCGAAAAATTAGAATATCGTAAAAAGTTCATTTATTTCAGTAATGCAACTTAAAAGGTGAAACTAATATATGAGATAGACTCATTACATGCAAAGCGAGATATTTCAAGTCTTTATTTGGTATAATTTTGATGATTATGGCTTACAGCTCATGAAACCCCAAAATCATTTTGAGGTACCCTTTGCTCAGGGGGTATGGATTAATTAGCTGACTAGAGTGTAACACTTTCAGCTTAGAATATTGAACCTTTTCACAAAATTCTAATTTTAAGTTGAATTAATGCAATTCCTTTTAATTTGCATTACTGAAATAAATAGACTTTTGCACAATATTAAAATTTTTCGGGTTTCACCTGTACTATTAAATGCGGAAAATTTAGTATGAGGGTTATATTTAAATTCAGTTTTACAGGAGTCTGCATTGGAGTACTTTGCACCAAATTTCTCAAATGTTGCATGTTGTTTGTTAAACTTGGTGCATTTGTACGGTACGGAGTTGGATGGTGAAAAACTCACTCTGACAACAGAGGAACACTGGAACGGCTTTACTAAAGATGATGTTGCAGTACAGCAACAAACTATTGTACATATGAAACAGGTAATTTATATTCAATAGGGACGCTTTAAGAAACTGAGTTAATAGCAGGGAGGGTGTAATTATAGTCTCTGTAGAATTCGTTTAACTTTATGCAGTCTCACATCAGGGGCCACACTTACTGTTGATACTAGAAGGCGAGGGACCCCACTGGTGCTTGATCTCTATCTCTTCAAGGCGGGACCTTTCTCTTTGCTGCAGTCTAGGATCTGGCTGGGCACTTCAGAGGCCTTCCTTGCCTGGCACATGTGCCCCACACTGTGCCCCATGTACTGGTCTGTGTTGCACCTTTCCTTCTGTGCCAAACAATGCTCTGCCTCAACCTCCCTGTACCTGTCTAGGCTCCACTGCTTCACTTGGGTGGCCACATCATACCACCCTTGAGCTCTTCAGCTGTGGTAATGGACCTTGCTTTGCACTGTACTGTACTCCTCTCCTTCTCCAGGCCCTGGCTGAACTTCTTTTCCTGGGTAGCAGGCTGTGTCTTCCCCTGTTATTTGTACCTGGGAACTGGCTCCCTGTGCTGTACTGGAATGATAACAGCATTAAATGAGGCATGGACTTGCGGGGCAGGGATGTAATATCACCACTTTACAAAGAGTTAGTGCGGCCTCATCTGGAATATGCAGTTCAGTTCGGGGCACCAGTCCATAGAAAGGACGCACTGCAGCTGGAAAAAGTACAGAGGAGAGCAACTAAACTGATAAGGGGCATGGAGGGTCTTAGTAATGAAAACAGATTAAAAGAATTACATTTATTTAATCTTTAAAAGAGATGTCTAAGAGGGACATGATTAACCTATACAAATATATAAATGGGCCATACAAAAAATACGGTAAAAAACTGCTCCATATAAAATGCCCTCAAAAGACAAAGGGGCACTGCCTCCAACTGGAGAAGAAAAAGTTCAGTCTCCACAAGTGTCAAAGCTTCTTTACTGTAAGAACTGTGAATCTGTGGACCTGGTCACAGCAGGAACAGTGGACCGTTTTGAAAAGGGTTTAGATGAATTCTTAAAAGTGAACAACATTAATGCTTATGAAAATGTGTAGAAATCTAAGTCTCACTTCCTTTTGGGATTCGCGTCCCCACCTATAGCTTTGTTGAACTTGATGGACTCATGTCTTTTTTCAACTGTTTCAACTATGTAACTATGTAATTACTAAATTTACTTTTCAATGATATTCTAATATACTGAGATGCACCTGTTATAGTAAATTTGGTGTGGTTCATTGACAACCTCTTGGCACAAGTCTGACATTATTCATGCATCATAAGGTGAGATTGTTAGAAGAACATATCATAACTGCTGAACTATGGTGCTGGTCAAGTGATTTTGTTACCATTTTCTAAAGTTTTATCAGAAGTTTGATGTGCCATTCATTGGGTGCAATAACACCCACATCATCACTTTTTTATTTTTTTTTGATAGATGCACTTTATTAAAAGAGTCAGCCTGATGACAGATTCACTTAGAAAATTCCAATTGATGTTTCTATATGATGAAATGACTGTAGAACTCTTTGCAGACAATCCTATATTCCAGATAGGTACTTTTCCATTCAAGGGCTCAGGAGAGCTTGGTGACAATTCTGTCTGCCATATATCTGCCAAATACCCTATATTACAGATATAACTAGACATGTCTTGACACTTTACTGATGTGTTCACTGTTTTTGACACATCAAAATATATATTAAAAATATATATTACATTATAATGACATGTGTGTCCATTGCTGCTGAAAGGATTGTGCCTGCAATATACAGTACAAGAAGTTTAAAAATACATAGAATAATGCACATTACAAACCCAGATTCCCCCTTACTAGCTTACAGACAACCTCCAAATCTAAGGAATATTCTGATCAGATCGGAACCCATCCCTGTAATATAAGAAGATGCAAAACCTGTTCCCATATAATGACAACAGATAAGATCTGGATCCCCAACACACAGCAGGACTACAGTATAAGATTCCTGAGACATTCACATGTTCTACATCTAATGTTGTTTTATCTGATTCTCTGCACTAAATGTTCTGTTGGGGTCCTCTACGTTGGAGAAACAGGACAGAAACTCAATGCAAGGATGAGGTCCCACCACCACACAATTAAAGAGAAGAAGCTACACTTTCCTGTGGCTAATCATTTCTGTAGCCCAGGACACAATGAAGAAGACATGAAAGTTCTCATATTAAAAGGTAACTTCAAATCCCAAAGAGCTAGAAAAATTTTGGTATACAAATTTATAACACTGCTTGACATTTTGAATACTGGACTGAATTTGTCCCCGGGAATTATGACACACTACACGATCTAAAGAGTCTTTTATAGACATAGTTGGGGCACCAAGTCTCTGAGATAACATCAATTTAGAAACCATAAAACTTTCACACCCCTTATCTATAAGATAATTAAGGACTCATTCTCAAGATCTTTGATATGTTGTTCTGTTATTTTTAAATGTCCATTCATCCCCCCATGTCTCAGTTCTTATTGCATATATATATTGCTGTTTCTTCATATATTCCTGCAGTACGCCTGATGAAGGGACTGGTGATGTCTCGAAAGCTACTATGTAACATCATTACTTCTATTTTTGTTAGCCATTAAAAGGTATCAAACCTGCAATACTCTTATTTTGTTTCTCTTAATGAGAGTACTAAACTAGTATAGAGAATACATATTTCTCTCTAGAGAGGTTGGCACACTGAATCTTTTGCATCCTAAATTCTTTGTGTTCCAAGTTTTGTGCAGTGGGAAAATGAAAAGGCTATTAAAGCATCATAAATATATAGGACTCCTTATACCATATTGCACCGTGTGCAACCTAAACATAAAACTAGATTTACATCTTTCACCAAATATATATTTTTTAGCTTTCACCAAGCAATAGTAGATGTGATATCCAATGATGACTGCTGGAATAAACAAACATTATGCAAAAATTTTTAATTTAAATTATTCCTTTAGCAGAATGAAAACACAGCCTTCTGTTATATTGTGGTTATGAATCTTCCTGTGCAGCGCTGTAAAATTTTATGGTACCAGAGCTATGCTTAAATAATGTACGTTTTGGGATATTGATGCATTCTGCATGGTAAATGCCAAAGCAAATATTTTGTGGTCTGAAGTTTTATATTATGTCTTCACAAAGCATTTTTATATGTTCAGAGCAAAGCAGTAGTGAAACCCAAAAGATGCAAGCCAAAAGCTTTCCATTTTTTTCTGTTAGGTCTACAACACAACATAATTTCAATGTTTAATTTGCTCACACAATAATTGAAATGTTGAATTCAAAGTCTGGCATAAGTTGCAATAGCTTATAGTAGTTTTTCTGAAAGGGGTTTTCCAATAATACTTGGTAACCTCTTCCAGACCGGGCCATTTGCCTCCTTCCTGACCAGGCCTAATTTTGCAAATCTGACATGCTTCACTTTATGTGGTAATAGCTTTGGAACACTGTTACCTATCCAAGCCATTCTGAGATTGTTTTCTCGTGACACATTGTACTTCATGATAGTTATAAATTTGAGTCAATATATTTCACATTTATTTATGAAAAAATACCAAAATGTTTGAAAAATTCTCAAAAGATTTCTCTGCTTTTAAAACAGAAAGTGATACCTCATAAAATATTCATTAATTAACATTCCCCATATGCATACTTTATGTTGGTATCATTTTGTAAAATACATTTTTTTTTTTACGATGTTAGAAGGCTTAGAACTTTAGAAGCAATTCTTACAATGTTTAAGAAAATTTCCAAAACCCACTTTTTAAGGACCAGTTCAGGTCTGCAGTCACTTTGTGGGGCTTACATAGTGGAAACTCCACATAAATGACCTCATTGTAGAAACTACACCCCTCAAACCTGATTTTACAAACTTTGTTAACATTTTAGGTGTTCCACAAGAATTAAAGGAAAATGGAGATGAAATTTCAAAATTTCACTTTTTTGGCAGATTTTCCATTTTAACAATTTTTTTCTTTAACACATCGAGGGTTAACAGCCAAACAAAGCATAATATTTATAACCCTGATTCTGCGGTTTACAGAAATATCCCACTTGTAGTCGTAAACGGATGTAAGGGTACACGGCAGGGCACAGAAGAAAATGAGCGGCCTATGGTTTTTGGAAGGCAGATTTTTCTCAACTGGTTTTTAGATGCCATGTCCCACTTGAAGCCCCTCTAATGCACCCTTACAGTAGAAACTCCCAAAAATTTACATTTTGGAAACTAGGGGATAAGGTGCCCGTTTTATTGGTACTATTTTGGGGTACATATGAATTTTTATTGCTCAATATTACGTTTTTCGTGAGGCAAGGTAACACAAAAATGGCTGTTTTGGCAATGTTTTTATGTTTAAAAACATTTATCCAACACAGTAAATCATGCACTATTTTTATAGATCAGGTTGTTACGGATGAAATTATATCAAATATGTTTACTTTCTTTTTTTGTTTGTTTCAGTTTTACATAATAAAGCATTTTTGAAAAAAATATATGTTTTTGTTTTTCCATTTTCTGAACGCCATATTTTTTTTCAATTTTTCAGCCACTCGTCTTGTGCAGGGGCTAGTTTTTTGAAGGAAGAGTTGATGTTTTTATTGGAATATTCCAATTTTTGAAGGTGTGCTCATTAAAACATTACTTTTATTGACATTTATTAAAAAACTCTACTGTGTTAAAGCAGGAAAATTATGCACTATAAGCCTATAGTGCTGTGAGTATAGGAAGCTGCCCCACTGTCAAGGTGAATAAGCCTAATACAATTGTGAATAAGGGCTCCACAATCACCTACAGGCAGCTATCTTCTAATCTCACAGTAACTAAACAGTAGTCCATCCCGTGCTGCAAGCTCACACGGGGTGCCACTACTGAATGTACATCCCCAGGATGTTCAATATGGAAGGTATTGTCTCCACACATAGTCTGCGTTTGAGCAGCTGAGCAGGAATACACCGCTGCTACACTGAGCAGCAATTTTCTGGATCTTGCCTAATTTCCAGAAAATAGACAGAACACCCGGGATTTATACGCCACCTTACATGGATTGCTATTGCTGTTAAAACATGTGCTTCACACACTACCTCCACTATTCAATCGGCAAACGCTTGAGCATGCAGCATGCCAGCCTGCCTGAGGAGCCAGTTTTTCAGGATCCACCACACACACACTGCAATGGTTGGTCATGGCCAGTCATCATTGTCATTATCATCGTTAGAGGAACATATGTCAAAATGAGCGTTGGCCTCTTCCCCTAGCTGTGCCTAAGAAAACTCCATGTTCTCCTGCACCGCTTACTCCTTCTCCAGTGGTAACTCATTATCCTCATCGTCTTCCACTTACTCCTCAATGAGACTTTGTCTGTGCTGGTCCCTAACAGCTACAGGCAGCGAACGAGATATGGAAGCGGATCTTCCATCATCAATGTGTCTGCTCTAATGTGAATATCAGGGGGATGACATTGTCGATGTCGCTGTTGTCCTTACAAATCTGGTGGCCTCTTTGAAGGACCTGACTATGAGACACGTGTCCCTAATGAATTGCCACTGCCTGAGCTCAAAAAAACACATGCTCCTTGCTGAGGTGGTCGTTTGCATGATGTAAACATTGATGGCTTTGTGCTGCTTATACAGACATTCCAGTATATGCACGGTGGAACTCTAGCGAGTTGGAGTGTTGCCGATAAAGTGGTGGCAAGGCCTATTTTTATCTTGCTGCAAGACCTGCAGGCCGTTCTTAGCCTCTTGAATAGCCTCTGTCAGCACAATACCTTTGTTTTGTCTATATGTTAAACAGCTGCAGAGATATCTGTAGTTTTTTTCATATGCAAATCGCTACTTTGGATCCTCAGGGGGTGGGGTTGAATCCTTTGAGCACTGCTTTTGTAACACCCCAGTGCTTCACACACTCTCCCTCTCCTTGATGGACAAGGCTAGACACCAGTACGCTAAAGGTAGAGCTGTGTCCTAGCATGTACATATACACTACTCACTATAGCCTTACCATACTGAGAATAGCCGATTTCTATGCTTAGAAAGCTAACACATAGTACTTGTTTATTCACAGGCACAATACTTAATAATAAAAAAAACAGTAATATGTATTTGGTTTGTAATTATAGAAAACCACTTTTTTTAACATGATAAGACTGTAGACTTGAGGTAAGTGGTCAGTTTTGCATGTATATGTCCCAGGGTAAAATTATACAAGATACTTTATTTATGAAGAAAAAATGACAAAAGTCCATCAATTCCAACCTGTAATCCTGCTATATTAATCCAGAGGAAGAAAATAAAAAAAATGTTATTATGAAACATCTAAACCTTTTATGAAGCCATCTACTACTGTATTCGCTGTTACCAGCTCCTGTGGCAGGCTATTCTAGAGGTTCACAGGCCTTAGTGTAAAGAATTCTTGTCGCCTTATAACTGAATATTTTTTTCTCCAGGCGTAGGGAGTTGCCCATTGTTTTTAAAGGGAATTTAACATGCGTTTATCTAGTTTCTTACAAGAATAGCTTATCTCGATATTTTTTGTATGATCCATTTATATATTTATACAGGTTATTCATGTCCCCATTAGCCGTCTTTTTCCAAGACTAAACAAATTCATCTCTTTTAATCTAAGATCTTCCAGCCCTTAGTTGCTCTCCTTTGCACTTTTTCTACCTCCAGAGCATGCGTTTTATGAACTAGTACCCAGAACTGAACTACATATTCCAGGTGAGGCGAACCCAATGCTTTGTAAGCCATGTGAGGTTTAATTTTATTCACTTGTACTTGTTACCTCGAGTTATGTATTTAACAATATACGTATACGTATAAATTAGATTTAAAGCACTACCATTTAGCAATAGTGTCATTATGTGACAATAATTTCTTACAGGTTATGTCCTGAAGTGCAGAGCTCAACCCTGATAATTCACCTTTTTAAAATTGTTTTTTTTTTCAGTTCATCCTAGTTGGAATATAATTATATTGTGGTGGTCACTGTAATCAAGGTTTTCATGGACAGTGACATTTCCCACAAGCTCTGCATTGTTAGAAATTACCAGATTCAGCAGATCCAGTAGGATCTTTTACAAACTGGCCCATAAAATTATCCTGCAAAAAGCTAAGGAATTTTCTTCCTTTTGAAGCAGAGGCAGAACCATATTCCCAATCTATTTTTGGATAGTTAAAATCTCCCATTATCACCACTGTGCCAGCCTGCACTGCTTGCTTCATTTGCACATACAGTTGATCTTCTATCTCCTTGCTATACTGGGAATAGGGGTTTACTATGATTAGAAAAGCAATACATATTTCTGGTGTTTTTATATTTATATATTGTGCCTGTGAATAAACCAGGGTAACAGGGAATGAATCCAGCACATAGTGGTTCAAACGTAGCAACATCTTTATTCCTTTATTCACATTTAGGATAGTGTACACTGGACTTCACCTCCCATCAGATCGGCATGTTTCGAACCTCCCGGTTCTTAATCATGACTATCATGGTCATGATTAGTGATAAGTAGAGATGAGCGAACACCTGGAAGTTCAGGTTCGGGAACTTCGGCCGAACTTCCCGAAAATGTTCGGGTTCGGGATCCGAACTCGACCCGAACTTTATCCCGAACCCGAACCCCATTGAAGTCAATGGGGACCCGAACTTTTAGGCACTAAAAAGGCTGTAAAATAGTCCAGGAACAGGCTAGAGGGCTGCCAAAGGCAGCAAAATGTAGGTAAATAACCTACAAACAAATGTGGATAGGGAAATTAATTAAAATAAAATAAAATAAATAAAATAAAATTTAACCAATATCAATTGAAGAGAGGTCCCACTGCAAAGAATCATGCGTCATATCACCCAACACTGGAGAAGGCCACTTTCAGTTATTTTGGCCCCAGCACCCAGACAGAGGAGAGAGGTCCCACAGCAAGGAATCATGCATCATATCACCCACCACTGGAGAAGGCCACTTTCAGTTATTTCGGCCCCAGCACCCAGACAGAGGAGAGAGGTCCCACAGCAAGGAATCATGCGTCATATCACCCACCACTGGAGAAGGCCACTTTCAGTTATTTCGGACCCAGCACCCAGACAGAGGAGAGCGGTCCCACAGCAAGGAATCATGCGTCATTTCACCCACCACTGGAGAAGGCCACTTTCAGTTATTTCGGCCCAGCACCCAGACCGAGGATACAGGTCCCACAGCAAGGAATCATGCGTTATACCACCCACCACCGGAGAAGGCCACTTTCAGTTATTTCGGCCTCAGCACACAGACAGAGGATACAGGTACCGCAGCAAGGAATCATGCGTCATATCACCCACCACTGGAGAAGGCCACTTTCAGTTATTTCGGCCCCAGCACCCAGACAGAGGATACAGGTCCCACAGCAAGGAATCATGCGTCATATCACCCACCACTGGAGAAGGCCACTTTCAGTTATTTCGGCCCAGGCACCCAGACCGAGGAGAGAGGTCCCACAGCAAGGAATCATGCGTCATATCACCCACCACCGGAGAAGGCCACTTTCAGTTATTTCTGGCCCCAGCACCCAGACCGAGGATACAGGTCCCACAGCAAGGAATCATGCATCATATCACCCACCACTGGAGAAGGCCACTTTCAGTTATTTCGGCCCAGCACCCAGACCGAGGATACAGGTCCCACAGCAAGGAATCATGCGTCATATCACCCACCACTGGAGAAGGCCACTTTCAGTTATTTATGCCCCACCACCCAGACAGAGGAGAGAGGTCCCACAGCAAGGAATCATGCGTCATATCACCCACCACTGGAGAAGGCCACTTTCAGTTATTTCGCCCCCAGCCCCCAAACAGAGGAGAGAGGTCCCACAGCAAGGAATCATGCGTCATATCACCCACCACTGGAGAAGGCCACTTTCAGTTATTTATGCCCCACCACCCAGACAGAGAGAGGTCCCACAGCAAAGAATCATGCGTCATATCACCCACCACTGGAGAAGGCCACTTTCAGTTATTTCGGACCCAGCACCCAGACAGAGGAGAGCGGTCCCACAGCAAGGAATCATGCGTCATTTCACCCACCCCTGGAGAAGGCCACTTTCAGTTATTTCGGCCCAGCACCCAGACCGAGGATACAGGTCCCACAGCAAGGAATCATGCGTCATATCACCCACCACTGGAGAAGGCCACTTTCAGTTATTTCAGCCCAGCACCCAGACAGAGGAGAGAGGTCCCACAGCAAGGAATCATGCGTCATATCACCCACCACTGGAGAAGGCCACTTTCAGTTATTTTGGACCCAGCACCCAGACAGAGGAGAGCGGTCCCACAGCAAGTAATCATGCGTCATTTCACCCACCACTGGAGAAGGCCACTTTCAGTTATTTATGCCCCACCACCCAGACAGAGGAGAGAGGTCCCACAGCAAGAAATCATGCGTCATATCACCCACCACCGGAGAAGGCCACTTTCAGTTATTTCGGCCCCACCACCCAGACAGAGGAGAGGTTCATTCAACTTTGGGTTGCACCGCAAGATCATGGTAAAGTTAAAAAAATGAGGATTCAATAAAGAAGTGCCCCGAAGTACAAGAATACATGGTTGAGGGGGAGGCAGTTATAAATGTCTATTCTGCACAAGGGAGGGACAGGTCCTGTGGGATCCATGCATGGTTCATTTTTATGAACGTCAGCTTGTCCACGTTGGCTGTGGACAGGCGGCTGCGTTTGTCAGTAATGACGCCCCCTGCCGTGCTGAATACACGTTCAGACAAAACGTTGGCCGCCGGGCAGGCCAGCACCTCCAAGGCATAAAATGCTAACTCTGGCCACATGGACAATTTGGAGACCCAGAAGTTGAATGGGGCCAAACCATCAGTCAGTACGTGGAGGGGTGTGCAGACGAACTGTTCAACCATGTTAGTGAAATGCTGCCTCCTGCTAACACGTTCCGTATCAGGTGGTGGTGCAGTTAGCTGTGGCGTGGAGACAAAACTTTTCCACATTTCTTCCATGCTAACCCTGCCCTCAGAGGAGCTGGCCATGACACAGCTGTGTTGGCGACCTCTTGCTCCTCCTCTACCTTCGTCTTGGGCTTCCACCTGTTCCCCTGTGACATTTGGGAATGCTCTCAGGAGCGCCTCTACCAGCGTGCGCTTGTACTCGCGCATCTTCCTATCACGCTCCAGTGCAGGAAGTAAGGTGGGCACATTGTCTTTGTACCGGGGATCCAGCAGGGTGGCAACCCAGTAGTCAGCACACGTTAAAATGTGGGCAACTCTGCTGTCGTTGCGCAGGCACTGCAGCATGTAGTCGCTCATGTGTGCCAAGCTCCCCAGAGGTAAAGACAAGCTGTCCTCTGTGAGAGGCGTATCGTCATCGTCCTCCATATCCCCCCAGCCACGCACCAGTGATGGGCCTGATCTGTGTCGGGTGCCACCCCGCTGTGAACCTGCTTCATCCTCATCCTCCTCCACCTCCTCCTCATCCTCCTCGTCCTCCAGTAGTGGGCCCTGGCTGGCCACATTTGTACCTGGCCTCTGCTGATGCAAAAAACCTCCCTCTGAGCCACTTCTAACAGACTGGCCTGAAAGTGCTAAAAATGACCCCTCATCCTCCTCCTCCTCCTGGGCCACCTCCTCTTCCATCATCGCCCTAAGCATTTTCTCAAGGAGACATAGAAGTGGTATTGTAACGCTTATAATGGTGTCATCGCCACTGGCCATGTTGGTGGAGTACTCGAAACAGCGCAACAGGGCACACAGTTCTCGCATGGAGGCCCAATCATTGGTGGTGAAGTGGTGCTGTTCCGCAGTGCGACTGACGTGTGTGTGCTGCAGCTGAAACTCCACTATGGCCTGCTGCTGCTCGCACAGTCTCTCCAGCATGTGCAAGGTGGAGTTCCACCTGGTGGGCACGTCACATATGAGGCGGTGAGCGGGAAGGCCGAAGTTACGCTGTAGCGCAGACAGACGAGCAGCGGCAGGATGTGAAAGCCAGAAGCGCGCACAGACGGCCCTCACTTTATGCAGCAGCTCTGACATGTCAGGGTAGTTGTGAATGAACTTCTGCACCACCAAATTCAGCACATGCGCCAGGCAAGGGATGTGCGTCAAATCGGCTAGTCCCAGAGCTGCGACGAGATTTCGCCCATTATCGCACACCACCAGGCCGGGCTTGAGGCCCACCGGCAGAAACCACTCGTCGGTCTGTTGTTCAATACCCCGCCACAACTCCTGCGCGGTGTGGGGCCTGTCCCCCAAACATATGAGTTTCAGAATGGCCTGCTGACGTTTACCCCGGGCTGTGCTGAAGTTGGTGGTGAAGGTGTGTGGCTGACTGGATGAGCTGGTGGAAGCAGAGAAGGAGGAAGCCGAGTAGGAGGAGGAGGCTACAGGAGGCAAAGAATGATGCCCTGCGATCCTTGGCGGCAGAAGGACGTGCGCCAAGGAACTCTCCGCCTGCGGCCCAGCCGCTACTACATTTACCCAGTGTGCAGTTAGGGAGATATAGCGTCCCTGGCCGTGCTTACTGGTCCACGTATCTGTGGTTAGGTGGACCTTGCCACAGATGGCGTTGCGCAGTGCACACTTGATTTTATCGGATACTTGGTTGTGCAGGGAAGGCACGGCTGTCTTGGAGATGTAGTGGCGGCTGGGAACAACATACTGTGGGACAGCCATGGACATCAGCTGTTTGAAGCTGTCTGTGTCCACCAGCCTGAATGACAGCATTTCAAAGGCCAGTAGTTTAGAAATGCCGGCATTCAGGACCAGGGCTCGAGGGTGGCTAGGTGGGAATTTATGCTTTCTCTCCAAGGTTTGTGAGATGGAGAGCTGAACGCTGCCGTGTAACATGGTGGAAATGCTTGGTGACGCAGGTGGTGGTGTCGGTGGCACATCCTCTGTTTGGTGGGCGGCAGGTGCCAACGTTCCTCCCGAGGCGGAGGAAGAGGACGAGGCAGCAGCAGAAGAGGGAGCAGGGGGAGCCAGAGTGAGTTCCTTGCTTTTAAGGTGTTTACTCCACTGCAGTTCATGCTTTGCATGTAGATGCCTGGTCATGCAGGTTGTGCTAAGGTTCAGAACGTTAATGCCTCGCTTCAGGCTCTGATGGCACAGCGTGCAAACCACTCGGGTCTTGTCGTCAGAACATTGTTTAAAGAAGTGCCATGCCAGGGTACTCCTTGAAGCTGCCTTTGGGGTGCTCGGTCCCTGGTGGCCAGTAGCAGGCGAACTTTCTTGGCGGCGGCTGTTCTGCTTTTGCCCCCTGCTCCCTCTTTTGCTACGCTGTTGGCTCGGTTTCACCACTGCCTCTTCCACTGAACTATGAAAGTCAGTGGCACGACCTTCATTCCATGTGGGGTCTAGGACCTCATCGTCTCCCAGCATAGTCTTCCACACAGTCTTCCTCCCTGACCTCCTGTTTGGTCTGCACACTGCAGAAAGACGCAGCAGTTGGCACCTGTGTTTCGTCATCATCAGAGACGTGCGGACTCCGATGAGGTGGTATAGTACATTTTATGTCTTCCACCACTGGGAAGGGCTAGGTGGATTCCCTTGGGAAACCCTGCCAGCAGAGTCTTCAAACAGCATAAGAGACTGTTGCATAACTTGAGGCTCAGACAGTTTCCCTGATATGCATGGGGGTGATGTGACAGACTAATGGGCTTGGTTTTCAGGCGCCACCTGTGCGCTTTCTGCAGAAGACTGGGTGGGAGATAATGTTGTGAACGTGCTGGATCCACTGTCGGCCACCCAATTGACTAGCGCCTGTACCTGCTCAGGCCTTACCATCCTTAGAACGGCATTGGGCCCCACCAAATATCGCTGTAAATTCTGGCGGGTACTGTAAGCTGAGGTAGTTGGTTCACTAGGATGTGTGGCTGTGGCAGAATGGCCACGTCCTCTCCCAGCACCAGAGGGTACTATAACACCACCACGACCGCGTCAACATCCCTTACTAGATGTTTTCCTCATTGTTACCGTTCACCAAGCACCACAATAAGGAAAAAAATATTTGGCCCAATGTATTGATTTCAAATTCAGGCCTTTTTTTACAGGCACCTAACACTATCTGCCTATTTATTTATGTAGCGTATTACACTAATCCAGGCACAGCAGTAACCACTGATTTAGGGGAATATCTCTTTTAGGGCTAGTATTTAGGCCCTGGATGAAAGGTATCCTTTTATGGACAGGTTTACAATTGGCCTGCAACAGCTCGAACACCAGATTCAGGGTATTGCTATTTTGGCAATTGAATTTTACCCCAGAACAAAATATATGTTTTGGCGGACACTATGAAACTTGGCCTGCAACATCTGGGACACCAGATTCAGGGTATTGCTATTTTGGCAATTGAATTTCACCCCAGAACAAAATATATGTTTTGGCGGACACTATGAATCTTGGCCTGCAACAGCTGGGACACCAGATTCAGGGTATTGCTATTTTGGCAATTAAATTTCACCCCAGAACAAAATATATGTTTTGACGGACACCATGAAACGTGGCCTGCAACAGCTGGGACACCAGATTAAGGGTATTGCTATTTTGGCAGATTAATTTCACCCCAGAACAAAATATATGTTTTGGTGGACACTATTCTATTTTGTCAGCCACAGCTGAAACGACTGATTTATGGTATTGCTATTTTGGCAATTGAATTTCACCCCAGAACAAAATATATGTTTTGGCGGACACTATTATACTTTGCCAGCCACAGCTGAAACCACTGATTTATGGTATTGCTATTTTGGCAATTGAATTTCACCCCAGAACAAAATATATGTTTTGGCGGACACTATTATGCTTTGCCAGCCACAGCTGAAACCACTGATTTATGGTATTGCTATTTTGGCAATTGAATTTCACCCCAGAACAAAATATGTTTTGGCGGACACTATGAATCTTGGCCTGCAACAGCTGGGACACCAGATTCAGGGAATAAAGGAATAAAGACATTTCTACGTTTGAACCACTATGTGCTGGATTCCTTCCCTGTTACCTTTGTATGAGGAACTGGCCTTGGCTTTCTTCCGTGCACATTGGACTTGCGTTAGCTGGACTCTTAGGTAATTTTGGATTGTGAATAAACCAGTTATATGCATTTATTTTATCCTGCAGATTTTGCACATGGCAATGGTTTTGTCAGCAGGCACTGTGGAAAGAAATTTCCATACAGGAGGTACCTGCACATAGCTACCAGTTTTGTTTTAATGTTCTGGCTGTATATTGACTCTACTCTTTATTGCCACTTCCACCACCCTCCTCATCTATTGTCACCATATCCTCATTTTCTCAGACTTTGATATGTTAGGAGCTCCTTGGCCCTCACAATTACCTTTTCTGAATTTGCCCTGAGTTCCTCCACACCACCACCACCAGTGCACCTACTGCCACTAGCATGGCAACAAGTGCCGTTACTACTACTAACTTCACCTAGCTATGTATTTCAGTCATCAGGTCCCGCACCTGCAGCTGAACCTCCTCCTCATGGCAGTCCAAATGTTGACTGTTCTCAAACAAGTCATGAACAGGAAGACTATCTTGAATATCTTCTATAGCACTTGGGATATTGTTGGCTCTTCTTAGGAAAAAGAAGGGGCCTCGCTAGGAGGGGACAAATATGATGCAAATGGAAGGCTTCTCTGGGGTCACAAGGTGGAGGAGCAGAAGGAATGTGCTGAACCCTGGCTCAAAGGCACGGTGTAACACTCCGAGATCATCATATACTGTGACTGAGATGATGAGTAAGCCATCCATTCCACAATGTCATCCTCTTTATCCTAAAAAATAATCTTTCACTTACCAAACGCAATGGAGAACTGTGGCCTGTCACTGCTACTATTGGCCAGACCGGTGGACAACTTCTCAGACCCAAATATACAGGTGCAAAGTTAATTTATTTCAGAAATATTTGGGAAATTCTGAAGAATCCATTTAATTTAAAATCAATTCGCTCATCTCTATTAAACACATTTGAGAATTTTAAAATCTCCAAATCCACTCTTGCTACACTAAACCATAAACCAGTGGCATAAAACATTTTAGAGACAAACAAATAGACTTTAAAAAGTTATCCTACCATGATATATTTATAAAGTTTTCAGTATAGTCTGGCAGAATAGGAATAGAATTCAACCCTGGTTCACAAAACTGTGACAGTTCGATGTGAAGTTCAAGGGTTAATCCAAATAGAATCTCAAACAGTAAAAAATAGCATAATAGAACAATGAAAAAAAAAAAAAAGCCTATCAGGAGCCGCATAGTTCATCCATGTTCTCAGCCGGTATTATAGGAAAATCCAGTGAATTTGTGGAAAGGTTAGTACCTGTGCTAATCTTTACCTTGGCAGACTGCAGATTAATGCAGGAATGGGCAAAATCCTGAGATGTTGTATAGCAGCAGTATATACAATCTCTAGCGCACTTAAAAAATAAAATAGTGCAGCTGATCTTGCAGCAGATCGTACATGCCTGCAAGCAGTAAGTGATGAGCATAGTACAGGTATAATTTTAGAGAAATCAATTTTTAGTTCACAGACCGACTCAAAAAAGGCAGGAAGGGAAATTCTTAAAAATGTGTTCCAAGGTTAATATTTTGTTGGCAAATATGACTTCAGAGTCTAGGCAAGACCGCATTTATCATTGCCAGTATGGGAGTAGCATAACTGTATGTGCAGGCTCTGATTGGCCCACAGGGGTACAGGTGAATCCCCCGGTGGGCCCCTAGTCTCCTACCCCGTGGCACATAACACAGTAGACTTACTGCACTACATGCAAATATTCACTGTACAGCACCTCAACCAGCCTATGTTCATATTATTTATTATATTTGAATGAATCCGTACAGTGGGCCCCCAAAATAAATTTTACTGGTGAGCTCCAGACACCCCAGTCCAACACGGTGTATATGCGTATTGCAGTGCTATGTGTGTACAGCAGAGCTGAATGGTTGTGGCAGAGCTATATGTATGTAGCAGAGCTGTATGGATGTAACATTGCTGGATGTGTGTGTGGCTGTGCTGTGTGTGTACCAGAACTCTGTTGTGTGTGTGTGTGTGTATAGCATACGAATACTTAAAATTAATCTAGCAGAAGAAGAAGCATGGCAGAACACAACAGAGCAAAGACAGGAGACACATTTATTTTGATCAGGTACATTTAATCAGGTGACCACATGCACCATTGCTGATTGTTACACCTAAAGTTATTGACCCCTCCACTTCAGTAAAACACCAGTAAACCCATATTCCCTTCAAAGACAACCTCGACATTTATTTTTCTAATTTTCTGTTGTCTAAACTTGGTGTGTAGTCCAGTGCGTCTATAAAGCCAAAAATAAAACAATACAGTACTTCAGCATGTGTGAAACATGTATGTCACCTCAATAAAACAATATGTGAATTATAACATCACCATAAATTATTATTGTTTCAAAACTAGTGATTTATGCAACTTTTGGTTTAACCCCTTTGCAAATGCCAAATGGTCAAAAGTACCTCAGAACGTACTTATCTTTCTATTTCCGATTAATGATCCTTTATAATAAAACTTTACAATAACACCAGTGCAGTTGTCACCTAATTACAAAATAAAAAAGCATCCAGGAGGTGTTTCTGGACGTTCATTTGGTTGCCTATGATATGGGCCATGTCCTAATGACATCTGATAATGTGAGGGGCCTGGTTGGGCAAAAGGTTGGTGAGGTGGCCCATAACTACGCACCTTTGTGATTAATACTCCACGGGCCTCTGGGCAGAATAATGGGAAGGACCAGTGGTATTCCCATACAGGCATCAGTGTTCTAATGCCGTAAAGACATCACTGGAGTCATTTGGAGGTGTTGCTGCCTTCAGCACAATACTAAAAGTGGACTGTGTCTGAAGGCAGTTTGCGCAAATGCTCTGCCAAACTGTGGGTATACAAATGTGTCCTCTTTCTGTGCTCTGGACAGATAGTCCAGAACGTGTGTATCCACCTCCTGACCAGGAGCCTTTTCCGGGTGGCCAGTTGAGATGTAGGCCCAACATTCCCAGCTGTAGGGCTCTGGGTATGTGGCCCAGCTGATGGCTCTGCTTCAGCTGTATCTGGAGGCTCCTTGGTTGCTTGAGCAGGTTCTTCCAAGCTACTGGACTGCTTCAGAGCACTCTCCTCGTGTTACTCATCCAGGTTGTCCTCCGTTCCTCTAAAAAGATACAACAATAAATGACAAATACAACATAGGCAGTTAGGAACTATAAAGAAACAACTAGCGTAGTGCACCTTTGTAAACAGAGAGTTTTTAAGAGAACAGTTTTGCCCCTAAAACCAAAATACATCTGTGAAAAACCAAAGTTACAATAGTGAGGAGCACCAACATCACAGTGTGGCCATAGGAAAGAAAGGATGCACTGTACAAAAGTTGTCCCGCCCTTATGTAGCATTGTTGTGATGACTGACACTGTGAAAAAACTATTTTTACAGAGAGAGACTATACTAATCCCATCCTCCACTCATTTCCTTGCTTTAACAACAGCCAGAGAGGTGTGCAGTAAAACTGGCCTTGCAGCCCTTAGCAACCAATAGGAATCGACCTTTAGTTTTATTTTGAACACCATTTGTAAATGTAACGTGGAATAAACTATGTTGATAGGGGCAACTATGCCAGTTTTATGGCAGACGTTGGATAAATAGAGCATTAAACGAAGAAATTTCGTAATCAGATTCAACATGATAATAACTACAATATAAAAATAATGGCCAAGCATATTGTGCACATAATTACCATATAACTTACAGTCCTAAATCAAGGCCATATGGTAGGAACATAAGTTGTTCCTTATAAATATTTGGTCTTTTGTTCGGGAGAACTGATCCACTACAGCTGTGATGGGTAACTTCCTTGCAGAATTGGTCACGGCAACTCTGCCAGCAGTTTTTAACATCTTCCAATTGAAAAAAAAAAAAAAAGATGATTAAAGATTCATTCTTATACACTAGCATACAAAGTTATAGCAACATGTGTCCTGTGCTAAGCAAGTTACAGCAACATGTAACATGAATTCTAAAATCTTAACAATGATAGTGTTTTTAATTTTGTGCTTACCCAAATTCTAACGATTATGTTCAGATGTTTCTTGCCAAACGGATAAAAAAAGCTGGTGGGTGATCTCCTCCCATGCAGCATTTGTTTTGTAATGATCATGATATGAACCACTACGCGTTGTTATGCCTTTTCATAGGTATATAAAAACATTTATACATTATTATTGTTATAACGTGTATTCATGGACTATAAGAAGCCATGTTGAACTTATATTTACCCTTCTGTATGAACCTTCATTGTGTAAAAGAAAAAAATTATGGGTTCAAGGAAAGATTTTTCCTGGCAGATGTGGGCCTATCTAAGGGAGTCATTTAACCTCATCACTAGGCTATGAGCCGAGATAAGGTTACTTCCTTACACTCGTCTGGCATCTCTTTATAATGAGATGTATTAATTAGACAAACGTATAATGTCTGCCTGTTCATATAGTGCAGGCATTCTCAAACTGTGGCCCTCCAGCTGTTGCAAAACTACAACTCCCAGCATGCCCGAACAGCCTACAGGTATCAGCCTACAGCAGGGCATTGTGGGAGTTGTACTACTCACCTTTTGACCCTTGGTAACGTATATCTTGTTTATTGCTTGCGGTATTGATAAGTTACTTAGCCAGGTATATAGTCAAAGATCCCCAATTGTGGATCCGTAGTGAAAAGGCTCCTGATCAATTTTGATCATTCTCTTAGCAAAGATGCATATTGCTAAATTGAGGAAAAGACATTGATACCTAGTCCTTGGAAACTTTGATATTTCCTAGCCTGATACCGAGCTGGTAAATTTATAGTGCCGCCATATACCTCAATTGGTTAAAAGGTGATAGGAAGGGGTTTATACCCCTACTTTTCTTTAATTTGGATTGTTGCATATTATTTGTGTTGATGGGTCATTGAAAAGTATTGGTATTATATTTCATTGTCTATAATTGTAAAGGTTGTATTATCGATTTTGTATTTAGCACTTATGTATAATAAACTCACATATATTTTTGCATGGACGATGGTACCTTGTTTTCTTTCTAGTTGCACAAAATAATTAAGGTTCTCGCCAACGAGCTGAGAGATTATTAATAACTTTGATATTTTTTCCTTTGTTGTTTTTTTGTATATAAAGGTTTTTCGCTTTATATCCGCAACAGCGTATCCCATGGCTTTGGGAATTTTTGGAATTCTAATGTTCGAACTGCAAGGAAACACACCTTTTCCTATGCTCAGGCTGAGCTTCCTAATTGCATCAGCTTTTTTAGTTGCTATGTAACAACCGGAAAAAAATCAACACATTACAACCGGATCCGCAGCTCCATTCACTTCTAAAATCCAAGGCTGAAAAACGCATAACATAGAACATGCTGTGATTTTTCTGGAATGCAGAGATTATGCATGAAAAACAATACTCATGTACACCAACCCAAAATTCAGTGTGCCTGCATTGTGTTCACTTCACACATTGCACCCGGACGGAAAACTCGCTTGTGTGAAAGTGTTAACAGAGTGTGGCCAATATGGGGATAAAGTTATGGTGCTGTCTGTGGTCTAGAGCAGTGATGGGCAACGTGCGGCTCTCCAGCTGTTGCTAAACTACAACTCCCACCATGCCCTGCAGTAGGCTGATAGCTATAGACAGGCTTTGCATGCTGGGAGTTGTAGTTCTGCAACAGCTGGAGAGCCGCACGTTGCCCATCACTGGTCTAGAGAGTGTGTTTTCATGCCTTGTGTTGGATGATCACTGTAGCTATACAATGAATTACCAGCAAGGATTTAGTGTATTACGGCAGGTGTTTCCTCAAGTTGCCACAGGGAATCAGTGCTGAAGAGAAGGATATTCCTAGGGCTAAGTTTCCATCCATGTTTGGAGACATATGCAGCTGCATGATGCTTATGTTCTTATTTTAAACTGTTTTAATCATCTTCGTCTCTCTAGGTGAGGCTTACGTGTGCTTACCTCTCCATATGCTTCTGTTATTTGTTACTATACTGTAGTTTACTCTGATTAAACAAATGATAATTGCACAATATTCTTCAGTGTTTGTTGCCCTACAGTTTACTTTTTCCAGTACAAGAACATACAAATGAAAGACAAAACACAACTGGACAGTAGAACTTGGACCTTGAAGGCAGAGAATGCAGAGGAGGCTGTCTATCACTTAGCAGGACCACCCACTGGACTAAGTCCACAATGAGCAGGAATTTCCTTTAATAATTACAAGTTATAAATATGCACACTGCCACTAAGCACTCCAGAATAATTTGGGTGATTTCTAATTGGGTATTTATAAATGCATTACCATGAGATCTGAGATTCAAGAAAAAATAGATTAACCACGACATAGTGTTGTGGATATGAGACTGGGAGATATTGGCGAATGTCTCAGCTTTTAACATTAGCTTGATGGATTAGCCAGTGTTGTCAGTTGCTTATCCTTGTGGTGCACTTTTTTTCAGTGATTTATGTGTTTATATATTTTCATCCGCACATTGTTTAATTTTGTGTAGGATGTTTGTGTGGTGCGTGTGGTTCGCGCCGGCATCCTCCATTGTATGCAATTTTTGCTGGGGATGGTCGTTCGCTGTGAACCACATGTGGAGGAGCTGCTCCCCCAGTTAGGAACACGCAACAGTGTTTGGGGTTTGAGCAGTTCCACCCATTTAAGCCACGATTATTTCTGTGATTTTTGTGGATATGAGACTGAAAGATCTGAAGCCATTACAAAATAGCCCTGGTATCCAGGATCACTCCTCACTTATCTATAGTTTACATTCCTTAGCTATGCTAATTGTGCAGAAGTGAAAATGTATTTTTGTATAATGAACAATGGAACAATGCCACCCACAAGCCTCGGGGGCATGGGCATAGCTATAGGGGATGCAGAGGTAGCAGTCGCTAACGGGCCAAGGAGCCTGAAGGGGCCCAAAGACCCTTGTGCCACATAAGAAGACACACAAAGCACTAAGGGAAGGGGGCCCAAGCTGAACTCTTGCACCAGGGCCCATGAGCCGTTAGCTACGCCCCTGCTCAGGGGGGACACCTCCTCTGATGTACATATATACTGTTTAACTTCCTCTAATAAACAAGAGAATTCTGCTTTGATCCTGGGAAGGTGTCAGTGTAATTTTCTCCGTCATGCACGACTCACTAAAAACCTGCAATTTGGAGCAGACAGTAGATAGCACAGCTTGTGTGCATCCAAAATAATAGGTACATAAAAAGTTTACTGAAGTATGATAAAAGATATAAACAAAAGTCACCAGTCACTAAAGCCATAAACAAATTAGCAAGTTCCCCACCTACCAGTTCCCAACATAGCACCTGGACGATGACCATATGATACAAAGAGAGGTGATGGTAGGCAGCAGGGGGGGTGACGTGATGACATAGTCATGCTACATTGCGTCTCCCTCCTCCCTCCCTATCTCGCCACACTGTGTGAGCCATGGCTTGCCAAGCCCTGCCGAGTTTGATCCGAGGGATCCACTACTGGTGACCCTGATGAAGGACCTTCAGAACGCCCTCCGTTCATAATGCTGATCATTCCAAAACATTTTTTATAAAAATGTCAACTGCAACTCATCAGGGGTGGTGTATATTATACACTGTGAAGAATGTGACCTTATGTATGTGGGTAGTACAGCTCGCAAGTTCAAAAATAGAATATTGTACCATATTAACTACATAGTTAATCCCACAGCATTAAATGTGTCCAGTGCTGCAAAACACTTCATTCAAAGTCATCAGAGAAGAACCAAAAATCTAAAAGCGTTTGCAAACGAAGAAGTTGGCAATCTAATAAGAGGGGGTGATTGCAGAAAGAAATTATACTTAAGGGAAGCATTTTGGACTTTCCGGCTGAATACTCGTGTCCCCACAGGATTAAAGAAAAGGAAAGAATTGATGTATGTTTATCAATAATTATTTTCTGTCTTAGACACTGAAATATATGCAAAGATATATACCGACTTATTCATAAACATGTACTGTGAACTGTTACTATGTTTTTATGTTATATGTGAATTTTTGTATTGGGCACTGTGCACATGAAACGTTTTTTCCCCTGTTCATATATCCCATGAAGTCTCTATGCAGAGACTTTTTCCATTCTATCCTATTTTTGGAGACCAAGGGTTAAATTTCTGAACAGTGAAACAGCCCCGGAGGTGACACAGGTGCTTTTATATTGCATGCAAAGTAGCAGGTGATGGAAGTCTGACATGGCCAATGAGTCAAGATTTTGGAGCAAGGCGAGGGAAGAAGTCTCCCATAAGAATGGCCATTTCAGACTGACACATTGTTACGACTAAAGACGCATTGTCCGAAATGCATCAACAACTATCGCATACTGAATGGATTGTATCTACTTGTGAACACGTCTCAAGAAAGAGGAAGCTGGTTTTAAATCGAATGCTGGTGCTGGAGCCAATCTTTCTTTTCTACTTACACCCTCCATGCTCTCTGAATCTCCGCTCCTCTCCGGTACCTTTATGGAAGGCCGTTGCGTCCCTGGCTCCTGCTCGCCTCCTCCCTGCTCCTTGTTTCTCCACTCTCTGGCTCCTCATCTGCAGATACTATCGGGAGTAAGGTTTGAAGAGTCGTTGTCCTATGTTGTCTCTGATTGGCAGCTCTGAGTCGTTTTCCCTCCTGTCTCCTGTGTATACTTGCAGACCCCACTGTGTTTGCCCTGCCGCTTTGGGATCCGCTTCATTCCTTGGGTTCCTTCTCCCCTGATGATAACAGTGATTTGGACTTCCCTGTTCTTTTCCGCTCCGCTTCCCTGGTCCCCGGTGCCTGTTGGTGTCTGGTTGCAAGTCTAAAACTGTGAATGTACGTTCCCTCCTGCATGACCCTGCTTTAATGTCTAATCTACCCTTCCCCCTGTTCCTCGCAATTATCTCCTCGATCTCCAAGCTCTCTGTAACTACTGTTTTGATCCTCTTCTAGCGAATCCTCCCTCTTTACTAATATATTGTCTCTACTGCTGCCCAGAATTTAACATCAGTTTAAGCTGGCTAGCTCAGGATCTGGATGAACTTTGTACAAATAAGGCTGTTGAGACCTGGCTGTGGTGCTGGCCTTAATAAGTGGGAGAGATTGCCAATGATAAAATAAAGAAGTAAGTTAAAGTAAAGGAAAAAGAAAGACTAAGGAAGGAAGGAGGGAGGATAAAGGGAGAAAGAGAGGAGGCAGAGAAGGAAAAGGAGAACAGAGAGGAAGAAAAGAGGAGGAAAAAAAATGGTAGATACTAAAGGGAGTTGAACAATAAAGAGTTAATAAACAAAGGAAAGGGGAGGAATGAGGAAGGGAAAAAAAGGGGGAGAAAAAAAAGGGGGAGAAAAATAAATCTCAGGAAAAGAGCAAAACCAGAGAGGAAAGGGAGAAGAAGCATGGCCCCTAAGCAAAATAGGCATTCTGCTGATCATACAACTACTAAAACAGGCCAGAAACTATCCGATTCTGCCAAAATTGAACAATTTTTGAAATCCCCAAAGATGCTAATTACAAGAGTGGGGCAGAAAGGATTGCATGACCTGGATACAGAAAAAAAGTGTGGAGCCAGAATGGAGGAAAGAGGCGATAATCATATTCAGGAGGCAGGGGCAGAGAGAGAGGATGAAAACGTTTTGTCTAAAGACGAACCCTCTCCATTGGAGGAAATTCTAGCTGCCGTTAAAAAAAAACAGAGTTAAAAGATATCTCAACTCAACTTGGGGCAATTAAGACCAACGTGGTCCTGATAAGAGATGATGTCTCCAAAATACGGGACAAAGTTACCACTATAGAAAAAACTGTGGGGGTCTTGGAGAAGGAAACTAAAATGTTCAAAACCGAAATCCCCAGGTTGAGATCGGAGGGTAATATCTTTAAAAAAAAAAGTGGACTTGGAAGATAGGTCCAGTCAAAGTAATGTGAAAATTGTGGGCCTACCAGAAGGCATTAAAGGAGACAACCCTGGGGACATGATACAGACTTTAATCTTAGAGAAGTTTGGGAAGGAGCATTTCTCTCCACTATTTTGTGTAGAAAGGGCCCATAAGATCCCAGGGGCTAAACTCCTGGAAGACTGAATACGCGGATACTTCTTGTGAAGATATTAGTCTCACGAGATAGGAATATGATTCTGAAAAGAGCAAGAGAGTGCCCCCCTATCTTATACAAAGAAAATAGATTGGCCTTTTTTCCTGACTTCTCTAAAGATACTCAAGAAAAGAGACAAAACTACATCGAGGTTAATAGACGACTTTGTGAAAAGGGCATCAAATATTCATGTTTTTCCGGCTAAACTACGTATTATTTTCAACAGTGGGACTTGTTTTTTTGACTCTCCTGACCTTGTGGTAGACTGGTTTGACAAGAATAATATCTGATTGTTTTTTCTTCATAGTGGCTGGATGGGGGGAAGAGGGCAGGTGAGAGATCTATCCCAAGTAGGTGGCGGATTAAGAAGTGGAGGGTTGGGGATGGGTTGGGGTTGTGGGATCTATTGTATGGGGTGGGTTGCGTTGCGTCTCCAAGGTTGGTGGGGAAAAAGGTAGGAAATATGGACTTCTTCACTCAGGGAAATTTCTTTTTTTTTCTTTCCTGGGTTGATTGATGTTGATTGATGTTGGTTAAAAATCTAACTTGAAATGTTCGTGGTCTAGGTGAGAAATTAAAAAGACAGGTAGTTTGTTAGAGGGTTCATAGATGTCTCCCAGCAATTGTTAGCTTACTGGAAACTATTCAAGAGGACTAACAGTATTAATTCATAAAGGGATTGATTTTGTCTGCCGGGCATGCTCCATTGATAAGCAGGGGAGATTTGTTTTCCTATATGGGAATTTATTTGGGAAACCTTGCATTTTGGCTATTATTTATATTCCACCTCCTTTCTCTCTCTATGTACTTAACTGCTTACTAACCTTTATGGATCAGTGGCAGGGGCGTAGCTAGAAATGACTGGGCCCCACAGCAAATTTTTGTATTGGGCCCCCCCTACCCGCGCGTTTCGCTCCCCCTCTATAATGTGCCAGCCATATAGCCCCCCTATAATGTGCCAATAGTCAGCCATATAGCCCCCCCAGCCCCCCTATAATGTGCCAGTAGCCAGCCATATAACCCCCCTATAATGTGCCAGTAGTCAGCCATATAACCCCTCCTATAATGTGCCAGTAATCAGCCATATAACCCCCCCTATAATGTGCCAGTAGTCAGCCATATAAACCCACCCTATAATGTGCCAGTAGCCAGCCATATAGCACCAGATGCCCCCATAGTGCTCCTCTCCCCATAGTGCCCCCTATAATGTGCCAATATCAAGTGCCTCTGTCTTCCCCATCCCAATATCATAGTGCCATCCTCTCCCCTGCCCCTAATGTGTGTGACAATATGAAGTGCCTATCTCTCCCCCCCATTTGCCAATATTATAGTGCCAATAGCCCCTCCTCCCCTGTGGCAGTAAAGTAAAAGTCCAGTATTTAAAAAAAAACAAAAAAAAATCCTGTCTTTCAGAAAAGTTTGAGAAGGGAATCAAACCTGTGACCATTAGGATGAAAGGCAAGACACTTATCCACAAGACCATATGAGCTGCATAACCAGGTAGCTAAAAAAAAAAATAAGACCTCTAGATAAGGAGAACTTTGATAGTGTATCTATACACATTACAGCTGCCCCAACACACCAAGCTCTGCTACATCCATATACAATGTGCTGGTGCAGCTGTAATGTGTATGGATACACTATCAAAGTTCTCCACATCTAGAGGTCTTATTTATTTTTTTTTTAGCTATCTGGCTTATCAGCTCATATGGCTTTGTGGTTAAGTGTCCTTGCCTTTGAACCTAATAGTGTTTGATCCCCGAACTTTTCTGAGAAAAAATAAGTTGTAGGCAGCAAACTTTGCTCCAATTGAGCTCAATTCACCTTTTACCCATAATATTTAAATCAGTAAAACTTCACTTTATTAGTAGTTCTCTAAAATGTTTTGTGAGTTTGACACATGATATCCACCTTAGGCTATCTTAGTTGCACACCTGCTATATCGCACAGGTTTGCTAGTGGTAACGGTGTGCACTACCCTCTAACCTTCCTGAAGTTTGCAATCAGTGTATAACTACCTGCCTGACTAATCCTGCAGGGTACTCGGTGCTGTGAACATACACCCTAAAGTAGAAATACTGTTTCCTGCTGTTTCCTACTCAGTGTTTAGCAGCTCGAGCAGAGCTAAAACCAGCAGATTCTGTCCCCAACATGTTTCACCAGATAAACTGGCGTCTTCAGGGAAAGGACAGACTTGAAGTCTGTCCTTTCCCTGAAGGCGCTAGCCCCTCTGGTGGCTATGTTAAGTTGATGATTTCTTCTGCTCGGACCTTAAACACTGGTAAACTGTGGCTGGTGTTACTGGGAGTAATTCTCGGCCACCCCTGCAGAGGCTGGTGGCGAACAGTGCTCACTGATTTTTAACTTGTGAGGGAAGACAGGTATTTTCTGTTGCTGTGGTAAAGAGACTATTTATATCAAGTTTCCCCTCACATAATAGGGTCTCTAGTTTTTTTGTATTATTTTAAGTAGGCAAGGGCGAGAGTACACTGTGATTCACTGAGTAATTAGCGAAGGGAGAGGAGTGAGGACACGTGCTGATGATTACCCAGGGGTGGAGAGGAGTGAGGACAACATGTGCTTGCCGGGCCCCCTGTAAGCCCGGGCCCCGAAGCAGCTGCTTCCCCTGCTTCCCCGGTAGTTACGCCCCTGATCAGTGGCCTGAATGACCTTCCATAGCGAATGGAGATTTCAATTGTGTCATTGATCCAGAAAAGGATAGGATCTATGAGGAAAGGGATGCTTCTACTTCGCGTCGTCGGGGGTCCCTTTTGTCCCGTTTTTGCCAGCAATCTGGTTTTGTGGATGTTTGGGGACACTTGGGGTGGGGGAAACAGGTATATTCTTGTGTTAGTAAATACGGTAAATCCATGTCTAGGATTGATCTAGCCTTGATAAATAAAAAGTATTTGGAACATATAAAACGTATGAAATACAACGCTAGGTCTTTATCGGATCATTTACCTCTCTTCATCGAGCTATGTACACTGAACGATAAATTTAGGGTTAGGCCCCCATTTAGATTAAACCCTCACTGGATTTTTATAATGGATAACTATGAATTAATTAAACAAGAGATATAGTTCTTTTGGGATCGTAGTTTTAACACAGCAAAGATATATTCAGTATGGGATGCGTTTAAGGCCTTTATGAGGGGAGTGTTTATTAGCAACATCTCCAATTTAAGAAAAAGTTATGCTAGGAAAAAGAGAGATCTGGAAAAAGCAGCGGCTGTTGCTATGGACGATTTCTCCAGTAACAATACAGAACAAGCTAGAGGGACTATGCAGAGGTCAAGTCAGACTTATTCTGACTTTCTGCTGGATAAGGCTCCGCAAAGGCTGTTCTTTAGTGGACAAAAATATTTTTCTGAATCAGGTCCTTCAGGGAAAAAGCTCGCCAGGTGATCAGTAATCAAGATAAAAAAAAAAGAGATACCTACGATCAGTGGCGTAACAAGAGTTCTGTGGGCCCCAGGGCAAACTTTGAATTGGGGCCCCCCACCCTAAGCCACAGCCGCCCACTCACGTTGTGAAAGTGTTTCAGACAATGGCAATAATGATGTCTGAATTCAGGGAGTGGGGCGGATGGCTGGATCATCAGTGGACGGTAATAATGTCCGAAATCAGGGTGCAGGTGGGGAGGATGGATCATCAGTGGACAGCAATAATTTATTACTGTCTGTCCACTGATGATCCATCCACCGCCCCACCCCGGGCCCTGAATTCAGGGGGTGGGGCGGATGGATGGATCATCAGTGGACGGTAATGATATCTGAAATCAAAGTGTGGGTGGGGTGGATGTATGGATGGATGAATCATCAGGATTCAGTGGACAGGTTACACCAATAATTTATTACTGTTCGGATCCATCATCCATCCCACCCAGACATGTCAGATCTGTCAGACATCAATTATTGCCAAATAATGATCCATCCATTCATCTTCTGCCCCCCACCCCCTCCTCTTACTTCTGACATTAATTTGATACAGAATCAGATCCATTATGAAAATTATCCCGCTACCCTATTCCACAAGTGGATTGTGCCCCAAAATTCATAATATACATTACATTACTAATACTACCTACTAGTCTATAGTCCATGCAGATGAAGTAGTACTAAGTGTTGAGTCAGTCTGGTCTCTCTTCCTCACGCACTCTAATCTGCGCTGGCTGACGCTGACGTGACCCCTCTTTTAAATTGGCTCTGGCGGGCTCTTGCTACGCCTGCACCGTGCGCCTAGAGTCTCGTCAGACTCTCATGTTGCAGGAGCGGAGGGACGGGTCATGTGGCCGCTTCCAAACCAGTGCTATGAGGTGAGAGAGGCCGGGCCCGCAGGCGTGTCCTAGCTGGTCATGTGAGCTGTGGGTGTGTCACTGTAGTTTGAGGGAGGGAGGGCCCAACTGCCCGTGTAGAGGAGGAGCCGGCAGCAGCTGAACCACGCGATACACAGCACAGCAGCAGGTGAATCAGGTTCATCTGTGCAGCTGCTGTGCCGACTGGCTGAAACTGTAAGTGCTGCACTGTCTGCTGCCGCCTGCCAAGGCAGAAGAAGGGGAGGGGACTTGGGAGTGACTAAGGAGACTGGAGGGGAGGGGAGCGGGGCGGGCAAGCAAGCAGCTGTGTGTAGGGGAGGGCAGCGCTGTGCCGGCGTATAAACACAGATGCTGGCGCTGCCCCTCCCCCTCTGGCCCTACTCACAAATGACAGATTAGTTAACTCCGCAGGGCCCGACTGCCGCCGCAAGCATTTGCGGCCTGCAGCGGGCCCCCCCGCCCGCCGGGCCCGGTCGCGGTCGCACACTCTGCGACCGCGATCGTTACGCCCCTGCCTACGATTTGTTCCTCGGAAGGTATAGTTACTCAAGATCTGAAATGCTTTTCGTATTTATATAAATCAGATAATAGTGTCTCAGATGAAATGATTGATTCATATCTGGACTCCATCTCTCTTCCAGTTCTTACAGATATTCAAAATAAATCCCTGGATGCCGACCTTTCCTTCCAGGAGTTGAAGGCCGCTTTGAAAACCTGTGATGGAAACTCCTCTCCAGGATCTGATGGACTCCCATACAAATTTTATTGTAAATACGGGGAGGTTTTTCTTCCCCGTCTTATGAAAGTATTTACTGAGGCAATAGAGGATGTCAATCTTCCGGAATCAATGACAGAAGCACTAATAGTGGTGATATTAAAAAAAAAGCAAAGATCCCTTAGATGTGGGCTCATACAGGCCGATTTCTTTAAATAACACTGATATCAAGCTTCTCTCAAGGATCCTAACTAAATAGAAGCTTTCTGTCTGTGGCTGCCTTTATCTTTCACCATCTTGAGGCGATCCTGGCTGGGGGGGGGGGGTACTGGTTTACCGGTGTTTTATGCTTATCCGAGTAAACAACCCCCTCGTGAAGTGAGTAGAATCTCATTGTTTATATACACACAGAAGTATATAACTCTCATCACCAGTTGGGATTTTTTAACTGTGATTTTTTAACCCTATTTTAATTGTTATTTTAACTTCTATACATTGTTTTCTTAACCTCCTATATATTTTCCATATACTGTTTTTATATATCTCTCTTATGATAATATTTTACTGTATTCCCAACCCTCCACCGTTTTCCACCAGCTCCCACACCCAGTGGATTGGCATTCTATCAGGGTCACCATTATGGGACATTGGGTGTATCCTTACAACCCAAAGCCCCCATCCCATTTTTACTCTCATTTGACCCACAGACTATTCTGCAGGCTAGACCCTGCACAGCAGCCTCTCCATTTCCTCCACCCCCAAAATCTCCCGCTCCCTTCCCCTGGGGCCTCAAATTACTTTGGGTCCCCCTGGACACCCGTTCCACAAGATCCTTGTAACCCTCACACTCTCTCTCTCTTCGCATTAACCTCTTAAGGACTTAGGACGTACAGGTACGATGCGGGCGCCATAGCCGCGGGTGGCCTCCTGCTTCTTGAAGCAGACACCCGCGGCTCATGTCCGCGACCGGCACCCCATATCTGAGCGCGCACAAACCGAAAGTTTTACGTGTGGCAATCAGAGGAGCCAGAGCGTGCCTGCAGCAGCCTGGGTCTCTATGAATGAAACCCAGGCTGCTGCATAGTACTTCCTATGGCGCCATAGCCTGTAATAGGCTCCATAGGAAATATGGGATTTTCACATATATTCCAATGCTTTTGCATTGGAATATATGAGAATAGAAATCAGATCATTGGGTGTTGAAAAGTGAGAAAACGTCCATACTATAATAATATAAAAAAATATTCCCCATACTGTAAACAGAAAAACAGAAAAAAGCGTCCAAATGGCCGTTTCGCCATTTTTGGACGCTTCATTTCCTCAAAAAATTTTTTATAAAATGTGATAATAAAGTCATACACACCCCAGAATAGTATCAATAAAAAGATCAGATTATGGCGCAAAAAATTAGCCCCCATACAGCTCTGTACACATAAATACAAAAAAAAGTTATAGCGGTCAAAATATGGCGACAAAAAAGTAAAACAGATTTTTTCCCACTTTTGAATTTTTTTTCACTATCAAAACGCAAGAAAACCTATAGATATACGGTATAGCCGGATTCGTACTGACCTGTAGAATAAAACGAACTGGTCACTTTTATCGCCAATCGAACGTCGGAATTTAAAAAGCCGCAAAAATGTGGTGGAGTTGCTTTTTTTTGCAATTTCACCCCATTTGGAATTTTTTTCCCGCTTCCCACTACATCATATAAATGGTGGCGTTGGAAAGCAGAGCTGTGGAGTCGGTAGATAAATGCTCCGACTCCTCAGTTTTTGGTACTTCCGACTCCGACTCCTCTGTATTTAATATGCAAATGTATTTTATACATTTCCCTAGTAGAATCCCATAGTCATGTTTAAAGTTTATGCTAACAATCTGAGTTTACAAGTTTTTATAGCCTTAGCTGAATGACAGCAGTTTTTAAAATGGTTTACAGCTTCAATCTTGAACTATTGACTATCCATTCCCTTCACTTATACAAGTGTCTCTAGTCCTGCAAAAAACATGTTTACTTAATCAGTTATCGGTGAGAGGCTAGGTTAACCATGGGCTTTGCATTCCCTGTAACAGGGGAACACAACACAATAGAAAGTATCAGTATTGCCGCTCCATAACTGTGCATTGCGTGCCATTCAGTGAAGCATATAAAAAGAATGCTTCTTCACGGTCACGTAACGTGTTCATTTTGCGATAACGTGACACACTGCATGCATTGGCCTTTATTTTTACAGTAGAGAAGTAATCAATTATAACTTTTTGTGAATTGGGACATTTAAGCTTGCTTTTTTTTATTCCAATTTAAATTTAGTAGGAGTCGGAGTCGTTCATTTTTGCAGACTCCGACTCCAGGTACCCAAAATTGCCTCCAACTCCTCGACTCCGACTCCACAGCCCTGTTGGAAAGTAAAATTGCCCTGCAAAAAACAAGCCCTCATATGGCCATGTGAACCGATAAATAAAAAAGTTATGGCTCTGGGAAGGCAGGGAGTGCAAAACGAAAACGCAAAAAAAAAAAAATGGTTACTTTTTTTGCCTCCTTTTCTTTTTCCCCATGTGTCTTTTTTTTATGAGGGAACTGGGAGACACATTGCAAAAGGGTGGTGGGATTGGTAGGGAATTTGGGGGTAAGGGTTAAAAAGTGGAAATAATTTTTTTTGATGCATTAATTTGTATGGAAATGGTTTGTTTTTTGATAAATAAAATATTTTTAAAAATAAGAGTTTAAAAAAAAAAAAAAAAAGACAAAGAGGTGATGGTAGCAGAACACATCTTACCCTGATAATGTCTTAAATGGAGCTAAGCTCTTTCTTACATAGCTAGATGTTTTCTAGCCTCCTGGCCCCTCCAAAAAGTCTTCAGTGTGCAGTACACATGTACAGTTACTTCATACTTCAGGAACTCCAGGTGCCAGGCATCACTAACCAACTACATTACAAGGAATTAAAGAGGAAAGACCCATTAAAATACCATGCTATACAATTAATCTAAGATTTACACTATTTAGCCTCCACATGCAATTCTGAGGGTACAACGACATGGCATAGTCGTGACGCGGTTGCAACATGACTGCACTGAAATAGAGAAAAACGACTGTGGGGACTAATTAAACTAATGAGACTGCACTGTTTAGTCAGTCTACTACTCTGCATTGTTAATGGCCAGGCGTTATTGCAGATGCTGAGTGGCCATTAACAATGCAGACTGACTATACAATGCGGTCCCATTAGTTTATGCAACACAACTGCATTGTGTTGTACACTAATATAATATTAATAATACATACAATAAAAACCATAAAATTATACAAAAACGATATAGAGAAGAATATGAAAACAAACTAAAAACTTAAAACTCCTATTCAGCACTAGAGTATTAGTTCAGGTCCAGGAGATTAGTAAAACCATACATTGTTACTTATAAATATTCTTTATGGCATCACCAGTATCTTATTAAATGCAAAAGCTGCGTATGCAACTTAAAACTGTAATAAATTGAATCAGAGGTGTAGCTAGGTGTTAAGCATGGGAAGGGGAGTGGAAAACACATCTGAGTAGGCGCCCAATCCAGGTAACACAACACCAGGACAAATACCACTAAACAGGAACTCAATAACATTATAACATTACACATAGGCCCATTTCACATGGGCGAGTTTTCCGCGCGGGTGCAATGCGTGAGGTGGACGCATTGCACCCGCACTAAATCCGGACTCATTTTTTTCTATGGGGCTATGCACATGAGCGGTGATTTTCATGCATCACTTTTGCATTGCGTGAAAGTCGCAGCATGCTCTATATTCTGCGTTTTTCACGCAACGCAGGCCCCATAGAAGTGAATGGGGCTGCAGGAAAATCGCAAGCATCCGCAAGCAAGTGCGGATGCGGTGCAATTTTCCCGCATGGTTGCTAAGCGACGGGACCTGATCCTTATTATTTTCCCTTATAACATGGTTATAAGGGAAAATAATAGGATTCTTAATAAAGAATGCTTTGTATAATGTTGATTAAGGGGTTAAAAATAAAAAAAACTTAACTTACCTTAGCCACTTGATTGCGTAGTTGGCGATCTGTCTTCTCTCTTCAAGCTTTAGCTACCAGCTAAAGGACCTGTGATGACGTCACATCACATGGTCCAATCCCATGGTCCGTGATAGACCATGTGATTGGACCATGTGATGTGAATTCATCACAGGTCCTTTAGCTGGTAGCTAACGCTTGAAGAGAGAAGACAGATCGCCAACTACGCAATCAATTGACTAAGGTAAGTTAAGTTTTTTTTATTTTTAACCCCTTAATCAACATTATACAAAGCATTCTTTATTAAGAATGCTATTATTTTCCCTTATAACCATGTTATAAGGGAAAATAATAAAATCTCCAGAATACTCAACCCGAAACCGGACTTCAGTGATGAAGTCCGGCTTTGGGTCTGGGTACCAAACATGGCAAGTTTTCCAACGCACGTGCAAAACGCATTACAAAAGTTTGCACACGCACGGAAAAATCGCGCATATTCCCGCAACGCACCCGCATTCAATCCGGGCGTCAAACATGACGCCCGTGTGAAAGAGGCCATAGTGTTACTGAAAAGCCACATCATACTCAGGTTACGCTGAAGAGCATATAAATGATTCCACCATGACAACATCTTCTAGCCATGACTTGTGTCTGCAGAGTTTGCAACAGAGACATCTTTGGGTCCTCACTTTTCCAGCATCCAGACTAGCTTTCCCCAAACTACACAAACTCTATAGGGGTTATTTATCAAACTGGTGTAAAGTAGAACTGGCTTAGTTGCCCATAGCAACCAATTAGATTCCACCTTTCATTTTCCAAAGGAGCTGTACAAAATAAAAGGTAGAATCTGGGGGCGTGGCCTGACTGAGGATGTGAGCGAACATGCGGCTCTGAGCTCCCGGCAAAGTATCCTGAATATATCCTGTAGTTTCACCTGTTAGCAGCCTACTAACCCTGCTTTGGACCCCTGAGTGTCCCTTTGCAGCCTTGCTACACTCTGACGGCATTATGGGGCGGCAGAAACCGAGAGAAAAAGAAGGAAAGGATGGGGAAGGTGCCGCACAGCATAAGCAAGATGGCGCCGCGCATGTGATGCAGCACACAGACATCGCAGCAAGGCTGCAAAAATTCGCCCATGTACCTGCACCTGTGCCTCATACATCTGCATCAGGACCCCCTAACAACAACCGGCCTTCATGCCTCACTGTAGGGGAACCCTCTGATACCGCAGTTGCGGCCTCCCAGGTCAGTGCTACCTCAGATAAGATGGTGGAGTTGTTGCCTGAGCCCACCACGAGAGATGTCTTTGCGGCGGTGGTACAATGTAATGCTGTCTTAACCACACTAACCACATCAGTGGGCAGCTTGAAGGAGGACATAGGCCTCATCCGCCAAGATATGCGGCAGGTCAAGGAGAGGATTGGGGAGATGGAAAGTCGCGTCAGTGCTGGAAGATCAAATGCCGCCAGTCAGACGTGATATGCAATGGCTGATTCATAATGTCCCCATGCTTATTGCAAAAACAGATGATATGGAGAACCGGCTGCGCCAAAATAGTGTCCGCATGATTGGGAGTCAGTAAGAATCACTGCACACTTCACTTGGGCAGTTATAGGGCCAAAACTGACCAAATAACTCAGCCTTACAGGTCAATGTTAGCGTCAAGAAAAAGCTTGCTCCTTTTACACCGTCAGAAGCTGATTCCACATAGATGTCTACAGAACCTGTTCTATTAAACGATTTTACAAGTAGAACTGTAGATAGTGGCCTGGTCATGAAGTGGGGAGGGTGGGAACAGTATGAGAAATCCACAGAGTGACCCGATGACATAGTGGTGAGGTGAAAGCAGCATGAGGAGACCACAGAGTGGCCCAATGACAGAGTCTGGAGGGGGCAGCAGCATCAGGAGAAGGCTACAGAGTGGCACAATGACAGTGTGGAGGTGGCAGCAGCATCAGGAGGCCACAGAGTGGCACAATGACAGAATGTGGAGGTGGCAGCAGCAGACTTAGGAGGAGGCCACAGAGTGGCACAATGACAGTGTGGAGATGGCAGCAGCAGCATCAGGAGGTCAAAGAGTGGCACAATGACAGAGTGTGGAGGTGGCGGCAGCAGCAGCATCAGGAGGAGGTCACAGAGTGGCACAATGGCAGTGTGGAGGTGGCGGCAGCATGAGGAGACCACAGAGTGGCACAATGACAGAGTGTGGAGGTCGCAGCATGAGGAGAAGGCCACAGGGTGGCACAATGACAAAGTGTGGAAGTGGCCGCATCATCATCACGAGGCCACAGAGTGGCACCATGACAGAGTGTGGAGGTGGCGGCAGCAGTAGCATCAAGAGGAGGCCACAGGGTAGCACAATGACAGTGTGGAGGTGTCATCAGCATCAGGAGGCCACAGAGTGGCAAGGTGACATAGTGTGGAGGTGGCAGCAGCCTCAGGAGATAACAGAGTGACAAGGTGACATAGTGTAGAGGTGACAGCAGCATCAGGAGTCCACAGAGTGGCAAGGTGAGATAGTGTGGAGGTGGCAGCAGCATCAGGAGACCACAGAGTGACCCGGTGACAGAGTGGGGAGGTGGGTGGCAATACCAGTACCAGCTGAAGATGGTGTGTGAAAGAAGGAGCGCTTGGCATCAGATGTGTGGCATCAGGCGGGTGGCAGCATCAGAATAGTAGCTGAGGCAGGTAGCCAGAAGAAACAGGTTTCTTTTGTCAAAATTCAGGAATCGCTTGTCAACAGATTGAACACATGTGCCATGCAGAGTGCATGTCTCAGTCCTACTTGACGCAATGTCGACACTATGTTCTTCCCGTTGTCGGTCACCATGGTCCTGATTTTGAGTTGTCGCGGAGTAAGCCACGATTCGATTTCTTTATGGACACAGAGCAGTTCCTCCCCTGTGTTACTCCGTTTGCCCAGGCAAACGAGATGCAGAACAGCGTGACACCACCATGCCCTGCACATGTGGTTTGCTGGAGGGGTAGTGTGAAGTTCCCTGCAGTGGAGGCTGAGGACACAGTGGAGGATGAAAAGTTTGAGGAGGATATTGTCGCAGGACCCACGGCGTGAGAATGTAGAGGCGGAAGCAGCGTCACCTGGCCAAGTTGCTGGTGTGGTTATGCAGGAACCACATTCACCCAGTGTGCCGTAAAGGACATGTATTGTCCCTGACCGTAGTTACAGCTCCACATGTCGGCGCTGCCGTGCACTTTAGCAGACACCGACAGGCTCAAGGACTGGCCCACCTTCTGTTCTAAATACATGTGCAGGGCTGGAACTGCCTTTTTGGCAAACAAATGGCGGCTTGGGACTCTCCACAACGGCTCCGCACAAGCCATCAGTTCTCTGAAAGGTGCAGAGTCCACCACTTGGAAAGGGAGGGACTGCCTCACCAGCAACTTGGCCAGGAGCACATTCAGCGTCCGCACCGTTGGATGAGTGCACGCATACTGTTGTCTCTTGGCAATCGCTTCGGTGATCGATTTCTAACAAAATAACTGACGAGGATTAAGAGGAGGAGCAGGAGCATCAGGACCAGCAGATGATGGGAAGGACAGACTGCTCCCTTCGGCTGAGGTGGTGGAGCCTCGACTGCCTGAAATCGGGTGCGTGCCACTGGGTGATGCAGCGGTTGCTGTGGCAGGCTGGACCACCACATCGGAGCCACGGTTCTCCCAGGCCACTTTATGGTGGCACTGCATATGTTGACGCAGGGCCGTGGTGCCAACATTGGCACCTAAGCCACGCTTCACCTTCTGCCCACAGATTGATTCTACAAATGGCCATGTTCACCTCCGCCGGCAGCTTAACAAAAAACTGCCACACTACAGAATAGGTGATTTTACCCCTAACACTCCGCATTGATTGACTGCTACTGCCGCTGTTTCCATGAACCCATGCACCACTACTTTCTGGGCAGCTAGGCTCCTGCGAAGTGTGTGGTCTACCCCAGGCATGTTTGGTTCCCGACCTCCCACTGCTGCCACCCTGCTGACTCCTGGCCAAGCTAGCGACTTGATGGTTCCACCTCTGCCTCACGGGCAATCTGCCACCCTCTTCTCCCGATGAAGATAAAGCCCCTAATCCACCCAGCTACCAAGTGCTACATCATCATTATCGACTACTGTCGGCACGTCACTGATGTCCTCCTCAACGGTCTCTGGGTCAGGAACCTGACCGCTCACAACACCAGCTCCCACGCCACTCCCCTCATCACTACTTGCCTGCCTACTGGAGGAAGCGGCAGATGTCTCTTCCACATCTTGGCTGGCCAGTAGCTGCTGACTGTCCTCTAGTAGCTCGTCCTCGCTGTATATTGTAGCTGAGACCATAGCATATAATACTTTACTGGCTGAGGGAACAGAAAAGGACAGAGTCAGGTTGAGGACAGATGAGGGCACAGGGCCTGCTCCCGGGCCATGCCAACTAAGGGTTGTGTCTGACGAACCCACCGACTCTTGGCTGGGGGTGTCTGATGTCACTTGGGATGAAGTGGATGACCTAGTCAATCATTCAAGAACCGCTGGGTTGCTGGTCAAGACACGACAGCTATGTAACACCGAGAGCTCAGGCCTCTCGCTGCGACTCCTGCTGCCACGGCTCCCCGCCCACTGACTCTGCCGTGACCTGTGCGTGCACCAGAAACATTTAGGCCTCTGCCAGTCCCATGTGCAGGGCCTGGCACTTCTCTGTCTTACATACTGTAAGATAAAATAAATAACTAAAAAGGAAATTTAAACACCCCACTCCACAAAAGGCTTTAGAACATATAACTGCACCGCTTAACGGCAAATAATATCTATTTTTTTGCCACTTATACACGCCAAAAAGGGCTTTAAAACATATAAATGCACCGCTGAACGGCAAATAATATATATTTTTCCGCTAATACATGCCAAAAAGGGATTTAGAACATATAACTGCACCGCTGAACGGCAAATAGGCCCTTATTTTTTTCCACGTGCCACAAAGGGCTTTAGAACATATAACTGCACCTGTCAGGATTCAAACTCAGTAATGCTTCAGTGCCTGGCTGCAGCTCTGTCTACTGAGCCACCTTTACTCCTGATCTGTTACCTTGTCGGATCTCTGGTGCTAAGATACATTGCTTCCCAGTTTCTTTTTGAACTCTGAACTCCTGGCTCCTGCCATGTACTTCCTTTAAAAGCCATGTCCTTGCTCTGTTTCATTGCCAGATTATTGTGCTCCCTGCCAATATCTTGCTCCTCGCTGTTTCCTGAGAAATCGACGTTATCATCCGTGTACCGACCTGCAGCTTGTATTATCCTACTACGCTTGCTCATGCGCCTTAACTTACCTGACATCATCGGCTATTGACCCACACATGTTCCTGACTTCCATCTGCTTGCTGCCTCTCATCTACCTCTGCTTGTGCATTGCTGCTTTCAGCTACTAGACTCCGAGCCTGAACCTAGATCATTACAGCACCACTAAATGGCAAATAATATATATTTTTTTGCCACTAATACACGCCAAAAAGGGCTTTAGAACATATAACTGCACCGCTGAACAGCAAATATATATTTTATTGCCACTAATACACACCAAAAAGGGCTGTAATTTTCTCACTTCACCACACAACAGCTAATAAGCCCATTTTTCCCCACTAATACAAGCCAAAAAAATGCTTTAGAACATATAACTGCACCGCACAAGGGCAAACAAGACGTAGAAATATTTCCTTGTAATAAACCCTGTTAATAGCTGTATCAAACAGCACTTGCACGGGGCGGAGTCTGACCTCGCTTCATGGCGGTTGCTTGTGCATAGAGCTCCCGCCACCGAGCTGCTGAAAAGCCCTTATTGAGCACCTTCTCCCGCACGCATCATTCATGAAGATACAGCCCAAGGGAGTCCCTAAGACCATGGCCGAAGTTGGACAAGGGGCTAAAAGCCGAAGGTCCATGGAGAAATTCCTCCAAAAAACCCTCAACACAGCCGAGCCCGCGCGCTCCTAAGATGGCGCCAAGAGACAGAGAGCCGGAGCAGCTGGATTTGGGGGAGGCCAACAACGACTCTGAAGGCGAGACAGATGTTCCCTACTCTGCCCCGGAGGACAGAAACCCGTCGCTTCTGACCCGGGATTACCTGGTTCGGGCATTGCAGAAAGCGCTTGCTCCCCTTGCCGCGGACCTGGCGGTGATCAAAGCGAACATCCGCCATATTGGGGACCGGGTGGACGCCTTGGAACAGGCGCATGAGGAGGCGCTATTGGCCCACGCTGCAACCAAAGTTGCATTGGATGATCACAAGGATGCCATTAATTCCTCCCTGGTACTGATCGAAGACCAGGAGAACAGGAATAGAAGATGTAACCTGAGGATCCGCGGCTTCCCCGAGGCACCCGACCGAGAGGACTTGTTCTCAACCATTCGTTCCCTTTTTACGGTCTTGCTGGGGCCTGAAAGAGCGGCGCCCATTGTTATTGAACGGGTGCACCGAGCATTGAGGCCTAAACCTCCTCCGTCGGAAAACCCTCGGGATATAGTCTGTGGCCTCTTGAGCTTTTGTGACACGGAGGCCCTTTTGCTCAAAGCCAGAGATTTGGAGGACATTCACCTGGAAGGGCACCCGATCCAGATCTACCAAGACCTTTCCCCCATGACCCTTCAGAAGAGAAGGATTATGAAGCCGCTCACAGATCTGCTGCGCTCCAAGCATTTGCCCTATAAATGGCTCTTCCCATTTGGGCTCCAGATAACGGCTGGGAACAAGAGAATCATCGTCCGTACACCAGAAGATCTGCGCCATGCCTGGGACACTCTCAACTTGTCTCCTATCGATCTGCCATCCTGGCTGCCCCTGACTGCGCCCAAGGGATTCCCTCAGCTGCAAGCACAAGAGCCCTGGTCCACAGTCAGAAGACCCAGGAATCAGAGAACTAAGAAGTCATCGCGCCTAGACTCCAATGACTGATAGCAGCGGTATAGTTTATATTCGGGTTGGCACTATGTAGGTGACCCCTTCAGGCAGTTAGCTGTTTTATTGCCTCTGCTTGGGTCGGTCACCTAATTATGTTTGCAGTTTGTTTTTTCCCTAACCGTGTGGGTCCACATTTTCAGTTATAACTGCATTTTTTGTACCACTGTTCGTGTTACATTTGTTGCTCGGGCTGTATACCTGAAGGTTTGTCATAGGGATGACGCTGTACTAAGTAATATGCACCGTGGGCTTTACATTCTGTAGCTCGGGCGGATCAGGCCTTGAATGTTTCTCCTCCTCCTCCTCCTCCTCCTCCCGATGCTCCCGATGGAGCCTGACTACTGTTCTACAGTTCTTTCATTTTTTGCTGGGGTTATGTATTGTTTCTACTTTTTGTTTAGTTACTGGGTCATAGAGTGGATGCTCTATCCACTTCCGACCCTCTTTTGGACCATGAAGGATGGCTCCCCTGCAAATTAAGTTGGCGTCCTTTAATGTACAAGGATGCAATAATCCGATTAAGAGGAGCCGGGTCCTGCAGGTGCTGAGGAAAGCGGAACAAATGTATCCCTAATCTCTCCAGATCATACTATAGGCAATGGTTCCACTCTTGCTACTCTGGTGCTTCTAGGGGAGTGAGTATAGGCTTCCACAGAGATGTACCCTTTGTTGCTGCCTCTGTACTTGCAGACCCTGAAGGGAGATACTTGCTCCTGAATAGTAAATTGGGTGGGCTAGAGGTAACTATATGTAATCTATACGCCCCTAATAAAAATACTGCTCAGTGGCTTGTGAAAGTCCTACAAGATATTTCTGCCTTAGCTTCAGGTATCCTATTGATTGGGGGGGACTTCAACTTGGTTCTAAACCCCTCTATTAGACTCTTCTTCCCAGAAAAGCGCAATCTCCTATAAAGCTTTGAAGGCAGTTCATAGGACACTGAGGGAGTTGCTTGTGAGCGACGTCTGGAGATCGGTACAGGGAGATAGTAGGGACTATACCTTCTTTTCTAACCCTCATAAGTCTTATCAGCGGTTAGATATACTTGTTTGTTTCTGACAATTGCTTGCCTCATGTCGTGAGAGCTGATATCTTGAGCATCACGGTCTCGGATCACGCCCCTGTGACGGTCTGTTTGAAGTTCCCTGCAGTAATGGGGAAGGAATGGGATTGGAAGCTAAACCCTACGCTCATAGGTACTGCCTCACATACCAACCGGCTGACTGGTACACTAAGGGCATACTTTGGATCAAATGCCTCCACGGATGCCTCTCCTGCCTCTATCTGGGAGGCTCACAAGTCTGTCATCCGTGGAGAATTTGTCTAAATGGGCTTTTATCAGAAAAAGCAACGTATGAAACAACTGACCTCTCTACTGTCACTGATTGCTCAACTGGAATGCAAGCACAAAAAGTCTGTAGCTGAGAGGGACCTCAGGGCACTCAAGGAGGCGCGGAACAAGCTCAAGGTGTTGCTCAATGCAAAAGCGGCTAATGCCTATCTTAGATTGCGACACAAACAGTATGCTCATGGGGATAAGGGCAACAAGATAATGTCAGCCCTGGTCAAAAAACGCGCTGAACAATCTCACATTGGACAAATGAAGTCCCATTTGGCAAGGCCTTGAGCTCCACTCCGGACATCGCTAGAATACGCTCTGTCTAGTGATTTGCTCTTAACCCTTCTCAGCACTGATGCTGAGAAGGCATTTGACAGAGTGGATTGGCAATTCATGGAGGCCACCCTCCGCAAGTTTGGCTTTCCCTCACCCTTTATACAAGCCATTATGTCTCTGTACTCCTTTCCCTCGGCGAGGGTTCGGGTGGATGGGGTGTTGTCCTCTCCCTTTGCAATTAGAAACGGTACACGTCAGGGGTGTCCCCTATCCCCTACGCTATTTATTTTATGCTTGGAGACGTTGATCCAGGCTATTAGACAGGAGCCTAACATTGAGGGGTTGGTAGCGGGTCCATCTGCACACCATGTTGCGGCCTTTGCAGACGACATGTTGCTATTCCTCATTGACCCTAGTGTCGCTTTCCCGGCTTTATTGGGCCTTCTAAACGACTTCGGCGATATTTCGAACTTCAAGATAAATCTTACTAAATGTGTTGCCTTAGGAATCAACATGCCGTCTGACTTGATCTCTTCTCTATCTGACAAGTACCCTTTTCACTGGGCTCAGTCATACATCACATACCTGGGTGTGAAGATCCCAAAGGACACGCGAGAGGTCTTTCAATTGAATTTTCCGCCTCTATTGACGGACATTCAAAAACAATTGCAAGGCCTACAGATCCCATTCTTATTGTGGATAGGCAGAAAGAATCTAGTCAAAACTTATATAGTCCCTAAACTGTTATACAGGTTACAGACGCTCCCCATTTACCTACCCCCGTCTTTTCTCTTAGCCATTCGCACACTTATCTCCTCCTTTATTTGGAAAAAGATGAAGCCCCGCTTGGCCTACTCCATGCTGTCCCTGCCGAAACATAAGGGCGGTTTTGGTCTCCCAGATGTGGGCAGGTATTATCATTCCATACAGTTGAGACTGCATTCGGAATTGGTCAATCCACAAATCACTAAATTAGGCTGCCAGTTGGCCAGGCTTCTGCTCACGCCACCTACCCTAGCTTATCTCTGGAGAAATCCCAACTCTGTTGGACTCACCGTTGATGCTGCCAGTGTGTTTAGGGGTGTGGTGTCGACCTGGGCCCTTTTGGCACCACGTTTAGGTGTCGACATGACTACGCGGACTCCCTAAATATTTGGCAAGTCTTTCAGGGGTCATTAGTAGGAGACGTTTTGAAAAATAGAAGTATTCCCACCCTGGCTGATCTCCAGATGTCGTTCTCAGTGTGTAAATGGTCTCATATCCATTATTCTCACTTTAAGTTCTATTGTCAGAAATATCTAGCTGCTGTACCTTCAGATTACATTCCCTCCGGGTATGACCTGATTATTAACGTAGCCAGACCCAGAATGAAGCTGATCTCCTTCCTTTACAACATATTATCTGACTCTCAACAGGTTTCTACGCCTTCTTTTCTGTTACAGTGGGAGAAAGATATGGGAGTGTCCTTCTCTGGTCCTACTATATCTTCAGCTTTGAAATATTCCCACGGTTTTTCAAAATGCATTAGAATTCAGGAAAACTCATATAAGCTGACCACGAGATGGTACAGGACCCCTGACATACACCACAAAATGAACCCAACAATACCCCCTGTGTGTTGGAGATGCCATAATGAGAGGGGTACGGCCTACCATATATGGTGGTCTTGTCCTGGTATTGCTCTCTTTTGGTATAGTGTATCCGCGGTTATATGCCAAGTTTGTTCTGTGCCTGAACCTCTTACCCCCCTCATGGTGCTGTTGAATGTTCCTAGCCAAAATATCCAGTTGGCGAAAAACCCACTATTTTACCATCTGGTGGCGGCGGCCAAATTAATCATCCCTCTGCACTGGTTGTCTCCTTCTTCTCCCACTTTGACAGAATGGGTTCACAAGACAGATGACATCTGTAAAATGGAAGAATTGTCTAGCTGTGAAACCCTTTCTCATGATAAATATATGACGATGTGGTCTCCGTGGTTGCGGTGGCGTTCCAGCTATTCGGCATCCTTTCACTCCTCCCTCCTCCCAGCTTCTAACCCTACCCTACCTACCCCCCCCCCCTCCCGACATCAGATCTGATAACTGTTTAGCTCCTTTATAATAGCCTATATGTTTGTAACGCCGTTTGTAACATATGACAAAAAGTAGAAAATCTGGACATTTGTTGTCATATCATCGTGAGTTTTATTTGCCGCATATGCTGCTCTATGACCTGTTGGGCCGCTAAGCCCTGATCTTTCTGTTATTTAATTTGTCTTTCTATAAATAAAGATTTGACAAAAAAAAAAAAACGGCACTTGCACCCCAAGCACTTGCATAACAAGAACAGTTGGCTGGAATTACAGAGCTGTATAATGGCAATTTGGATCCGCAGACTGTGCAGAAAGGTGTAAAAGGATTGTTCCTATTACCCAGGAGGTAAACCCCCCTACTAAACCCTGTTCTGCTTCAATACTGTGTAATATTTCCTCCCTATTCTTTCTCTACACTTCTAATGCTCTTTCCCCTAACTTCTATTGAGCAAAATATTAGTTTTCAAATCTTTCCTAGCGCCTGCTAACGTCTCTCCCTGCACTAAGTACACTGGAAAATGTCTGAATCCAAGATGGCTGAGGCTATTTATAGTGCTGTGACATCACATGGCTGGCTGCTGATTGGCTGCATGCATGGCATTGTGGGTGATTCCTCGTTCCCAGAGTTCCTTGCTCCGCGTCCTAACACGTGCAGCAGCCATTTTAGAAAAAATTTAATTCGTTACCACGAAGCGCGAGGAAATCCAACACTGCCTTTAAATAACAATGCCCAATAGAACCAAGAGGTCCCCTGCCAAAGCAAAAACTTTGCTAAACCCTATATCTAAGTCTCACTTACATATACATGTACTGTTCTCAATTACTGGTTTAGTATTTGTCCCAATATGTGATAACATTTCCAAAATAAGATCTTATACATAAAGTAGGTTGCACTTAATGGCGGTCCTCATCTTTGTTCTTAACAGATCAAATGAACAAAGGCAATCAATATTTTTAATGGTCTTGGATGGCATTTGTCACGTGATAACACTGTAACATACTGTATATTATTTTAGTTACTCACATTGTGGTGTACAATAAAAACACATTTGTTTGATTGTCTTTTGATTTCTTGATATCTTCTTCAATATAAACCTTTTGATATCTTCAGACTAAACCAGGGATGCTCAACCTGCGGCCCTCCAGCTGTTGCAAAACTACAACTTCCAGCATACCCAGACAGCCTACAGCTATCATCCCACAGCAGGTCATGATGGGAGTTGTAGTTTTACAACAGCTGGAGGGCCGCAAGTTGGGCATTCCTGGTCTAAACCTTTTAACCAGGATTATCAGTTTAATTAGATTATACCCTTGATTATTGATATAAGCAATTGACACCATTATTATTACACATTTATTTAGAAATCTTCTAATATACCCAATGTTGTATATTGGTTCATACTTCATATCCTTGGTATTTTGTTTGGTGATATGCCCAGTTTCCCCATGTTATATCATTAGTTAAAAGTTTTATATTTTTCTATAAGAATACATATAATACACTTGACACACAAATAATGAGTACATATGGCATATCCGGTGTATACTCAGCTAACACATCCTAAAAGACAAAAAAAAAAACTTTCTTCATGTGGGTGGCTGGTAGTTAAAGGATAGGCAGAAGGGGTGGTCCTTGGGTCCTGTGTTGTCCACCTTTTCTTCTCCCTCCCCTCTATGTCATCTAAGTCCACCCCTCCTGGTTGGGCTGTGTGATCCTCCTTCTACCAGTTATTGTCTCCTTAGCACTTTATGAGGTCAGATCAACAGTCCACAAATATTGAGTAACAAACATAACATTTAAGATATGATTAAACACACATAGGAACAGACAAACATAAATGGCCCATTTCACACAAACATCTGAGTTTTAACACTTGTAAATAGGGACAGACACGGACAGTGAGCCCTCACCTGGAACCCAGTCCACTTTCTCTACCTATATGCAGTTAAAGCCCTCGGTTGCAAGACCACAAGTAGTCGACGGTCCCTACACTACTATGGTGCAGAGGCAGACATACACCAACAGAAAAAAACACAAAGGAATAGTCGTACGTGAATGGGTCAGATTCTGGAAGACAACTCAGTACAAAAATGAGAGTCAGAAAGTAGTCAAAAGACAAGCCAAGATCAAATACCAGACGGGATGAACAATACAATCATATGCGACAGAGAGTGGTCAAAAGACAAGCCAAAGTCAAAAAGCACAAACAAATCCAAATGAATCCAAGAACCAGGAACCTAGCTAGTGAGCCCAAACAAGACTATCACTGGCACTGGAATAATGTCCCAGAAGGGGCTTAAATAGAGCACCGAGTCCCAGGATCAGAACCTGATAAGTTATGACTCAGTGCTCCATTAGTCAGAATATTAGCACACAGGAATACAGCAGCTGAGCAACCAACCCACTGCTGGTCTCCTCCAGCTTACACCCGCTGTGGGGAGAAATAGATTATTGCATCCTGTTACTAAGGATGCTGTCGCATCATCAGGGAGCATGGCTTAGCAGCGTGTCCCTTCTGGTATAGTGACGCTGAAGCTAGAGATCTCACCGCTGGAGACTGGACACTTAAGTTTGTGACATGAGTTATTTGAACTCATAAAAATCCCTTGGAGCTCCAATAAAACAAAACACCAATGCACATTCCATAACACACATAAAACATTATAAAAATGTAAGAAGTTCCTCTTCACTCATTAAGTACCTCATTTTACACATTCACTTTTTCCTTGCTGTTAATATGCCTTATTGTTATCTCTTAGTATTGAGCACACTTCACATTCACATTCAATTACTACATTTCCCATGATGTAGGTGAGTCCAAATTGACTGAAGGCAGGGCAAAACAAGTAGGCAGTGCCAATACAAGCCACAAGTAGGCAAGGACAACAGAAGTAGGTGGGCCAGCAATACAGTAGTGAACCACAAAATATCACCCCAGAAGAACCAAATACCACAGTGCAGCATAAAATACTGCTCTATTACCATACTGAGGACAGTGATACAGTTGAATTCAGGAGGGAATACATACCTGATACTCCTAGCATTTATTAATTCTGAGAGCTTCAGATTGTTATGTACCTGGACAGCAGCCGTGAAGAGGGCTCCTGTGGCTTCCTGGGCATCGGCCCATCTGGAAATTTCCCTATAGGGTTTAGGCTCAGTCTCCTCCTGTATATACAAGCAATAATTATTAGAATCACTTATTATTTAAATAAACATAAAAAAGTAAAGTTTGATCCTTTTTTTTCCCTCTACAAATACTACATATAACTACCGCCTTGTATTTGAAAGGAAACTAAATTAATCTCTACTCTGTGTCTTCTTGTGTATAATCTGTATTAAACCAATAAAAACAATTAACAATGCAACCTGTCAAGAATCAGTTATTTAACTCATTACTACATGTTCTCTTACAGTATATCAGCATACTTTAAAGAGGTTGTCCCACGAGAAATATTCTTCATTTTTCAAACCAGCATCTGGATCTGTTTTCTTTTGTAACCGCAGGTAATAAAAAATTTAGCATAGCCACTGAGTTATTAAATAAAATGCATCTACAGTATTTAGCGCCACCTGCTGTTGTTTTTTTTCTTATTTCTTTGACCTGCTCACTGAGAAGGCCGCACATGCTCAGTTTCATCCTTCAACTGCCTCCTGAGTTGTGATAGGGAAAGCTGAGACATGCCCCCTTGGCTGCAGCACAACTCAGGAGGCAGTTGAAGGATGAAACTGAGCATATGCGGCCTTCCCTGTAAGCTGACAGCTTGATAGAAATCTAGTAGAGAAATGAGTGGGGAGATCTCTGGATCCATGTGAGGTACAGGGCTGGTTCTGGAGCTTTGTTAGAAAGAGACTGCCATGTACTTCATGATGTATGATTTTCGTTTTTTACTTTATTCTTGGGATAACCCCTTTAAGTTTTCCCTGCTCTCTCTCCCCTCATTTTTTGAACTGTATGATCCCTTGACAAAGCCAGTGCGGGTGAAACGCGCGTCGAGACACAGGAGGTGCGGATGACAATCATCAGGTATTATGTAGAAGGCGGGTTTTATTTACAGTGCATTATCCTTAATACATGATTATTTCAGCTTGCTACTCATTGGTACAACTATAATGTTTGGATGGAGTCTTTGGAGCACCATACGGGTTACTTTACATCTTATCCATGGTGATAGATAGGGGCCGTTGGTATATTGGATGTGCTCTGTGGCCCATTTAAGCCATAATTAGGCTATTATTTTTTGATATCTTGATGTTATATACACCGCAGTGTTACTAACTTCTGTGAGGGTTAACCCCCTTTGTGTTTGTTTTACCACCAACCATGAACTATGTTATTTTTACGATTGGACTTGGTCCTTTTTATTCAATGTGTTAATAAAGAAAATTTTTGGGATATAACCCAGAGTTGCTTTGATTGTGTATTTTTTGAACTGTGCAGACTCAAAACCAAAATATGTTTTTACTCATACTGTACCCAGTCATCCCAAGCACAGAATCTCGAAGAGGCTGGCAGCTTACCTGTATGAACAGTCAAAGCCTGGCAGTTAACGGGATCTATACACTTTTCCCTTTTATCTTATTTTATCTACTATACCATGGCAATAAAAACTTAAAGATACACAGATGTGTTTTTTCATGATATTTCCAAACATCTGGCCACTCTTCCATATTAACTATTGGATGAACTCCAATATATACAATGGGCAGATTCTCAACTGCCCAAGTTTCTGCAGACTATCAGACTATATCAATGATCTCTACATATATATATATTTAGCCACTTGTAGGAATCCTAACTGGCAGCTTAAATCGTCACCAATCCCTTGTCGAATGGATACCTTCCACAAACTGCTTAAGAAGTAAGATATCCCTTCATTGGAACTAAAGGCCCTAGGCAAACCCCTGAAAAACGACACAATAGCATTATCCCTCCTCCATTAAGTGTTAAGTTGGATTTAGATGAGCAGATAATCGTTTAAGTGTTCAACAACACGAGCGACTACCAACCGAATGTTCTAGCAGACAACTAGCATTTAAATTGGGTTCTTGGAGAACTGGGCTGACTTCTCGGTCGGCTACAGGCTCTATCGTAGGGATGGGCTGCACCTCAATGGGGAAGGAGCAGCTGTTTTGGGTGAGAAAATGGCTAGAAGGTTGGAGGAGCATTTAAACTACAGACTGGGGGGAGGGTAATTACGTTATAGGAGGGGAAGACAGTGCAGATAGAGACCTGGGGCGAGGTAATGGAACTGGGGGAGGAATAGAAGGAGGGACTAGAACAGTTCAGAAGGAAAGGTGTAGGGTAAAAATATACATAAACCTCTTAATTGTATGTACACTAATGCCAGAAGCCTGACTAATAAAACTGGGGAACTGGAATTAGTGATGTGTGAGGAGGACTATGACATAGTGGGAATAACTGAGACATGGCTGAATAATAGCTATAACTGGGCAGCTAACATATAGGGTTACAATCTGTTTAGAAAGGATCATCAAAACCGTAGAGGGGGAGGGGTTTGCCTCTATGTAAAGTCCTGTCTAAAGCCCACACTCTGGGAAGATATAAGTGAGGGACATGAACATGTGGAGTCACCGTGGGTAGAAATACATGGAGGAAAAAACTATAATAAATTACTAATAGGAGTTTATTATAAGCCACCTAATATACAGATGTAGCAAGGGTAAGACTCTAACCCTTAACTCAAATTTCATTATCTCATCGCGTTATCCTGAAACAAAAGCCATTAAGAAGCAATTGCTTAACCAGTTTAGTTAACTATAGTCTAATTAACACATCTCAGAAAACAAGAGTCTTAACACTGCTACATCCATACCAGAGTCCACAGAAAATCTACTTCTAAACGAAATAGACGAAGTGGCAAATCATAATGAGGTCGTTATTATGGGGGACTTCTACTACCCTGATATAGACTGGGAAAGGAAACAGGTTATTAGCAATAACAAAAAGACAATTACCTTTCCCAACTAGTTCCGGACCCGACCAGAGGGATGACCATACTGGACTTAGTATTAACCAATAGACCTGACAGAACAACAGATGTGCAGGTTGGGGGACACCAGTGGGAAATAGTGACCATAAAGTAATAACCTTCCAATTGTCATTCAAAAAAGTGGAGGAACAAAAATACCAAACTTTAAAACAGCAAAAGCTAAGTAAGAGAGGCCAAAGGCCTAACTAACTGGGACAATAAATAAAAATACAGCCACAAAATGGGATATTTTTAAAAAGCATCCTAAAATCTAATTGTGAGAGGTACATACATAATGGGAATAAAAGGTTAAGGAACAAGAAAAAAGAAATGTGGAAAAATAGAAATGTAAAAAAAAGCAATAAATGACAAAAAGAATGCATTTAAATCACTAAAACAAGAGGGTAGCAAGGAAGCATTGAAAAACCATAAGAAAAAAAATTGAATATGTAAAAGACAAATAAAAGCAGCCAAACTAGAGAACAAGAGATTAATTGCCAAAGTTAAACTAACCCTAAAATGTTCTTCAATTATATAAATGGTAAAAAGTATAAATCTGAAGGTGTTGGCCCTTTACAGAGTGATGAGGGGGTAGTTACAGAGAGCGATGAGGAGAAATCAAAGCTATTAAATATTTTTTTCTCCACTCTATTCACTGAAGAAAATAGACTGTCAGATGAAATGCAGAATGTAAAAGTAAATTCCCCATTAAAAGTACCCTGTCTGACCCAAGAAGAAGTACAGCGGCGTCTTAAAAATATTAAAATAGACAAATCGCTGGGACAAGATGGCATACAGCCCTGTTGCCTATAAGAATTAAGTAATGTCATAGCCAGACCCTTATTTCTGATATTTAAGGACTCTATACTGACAGGGAGTGTTCCACAGGATTTTTGTGGCTTTTAGTGCTATTAGTTCCACAGGATTGGCGCATAGCAAATGTGGTGCAAATATTCAAAAAGGGTCCAAAAAGCCCGGAAACTATAGGCCGGTAAGTTTAACATCTGTCGTGGGTAAACTGAAGGTTTTCTAAGAGACGCTATCTTGGAGTACCTCAATGAAATTAGGCAAATAACACCAGATCAGCATGGCTTCATGAGGGATTGGTCATGTCAAACAAATTTAATCAGTTTCTATGAAGAGGTAAGTTCAAGACTTGACTGCGGCGAATCAATAGATGTTGTATAGCTGGACTCCAAAGCATTTGACACTGTACCACATGAATGGTTAGTATATAAAATGAGAATGCTTGGACTGGGGGAAAATGTCTGTATGTGGGTAAGTAACTGGCTTAGTGATAGAAAACAGAGTGGTTATTAACGGTAGATACTCAGATTGGGTCACTGTCACTAGTGTAGTACCTCAGGGGTCAGTATTTGGCCCTATTCTCTTCAATATATTTATTAATGATCTTATAGAAGGTTTGCACAGTAAAATATCAATTTTTGCAGATGACACTGAACTGTGCAAAGTAATTAACACGGAAGAGGACAGTTTTCTGCTACAGAGGGATCTGAATAGATTGGAGGCTTGGGCAGAGAAGTGGCAGATGAGGTTTAACACTGACAAATGTAAGGTATGCACATGGGAATAATGCAAGTAACCAGTACATACTAAATGGTAACACTGGGTAAAGCTGACATGGAAAAGGACCAAGGAATTTTAGTAAACAGTAAACTCAGTTGTAGAAACCAGTGTCAGACAGCTGCTGCCAAGGCCAATAAGATAATGGGTTGCATCAAAAGGTCCATAGTTGCCTGTGATGAGAACATAGTCCTGCCACTTTACAAATCATTAGTCAGACCACACATGGAGTACTGTGTACAGTTCTAGGCTCCTGTGAATAAGGCAGACATAGCAGAGCTGGAGAGGGTTCAGAGGAGGGCAATTAAAGTAATAACTGAAATAGGTGGACTACAGTACCCTGAAAGATTATCAAAATAAGGGTTATTCACTTATGAGAAAAAAGAAAAGTCAGGGGAAATGTAATAACGATGTATAAATATGTCAGGGGTCAGTACAGAGATCTCTTCCATCATCTATTTATCCTCAGGACTGTGACTGTGACAAGGGAACATTGTCTGCGTCTGGAGGAAAGAAGGTTGTACACAAACATAGAAGAGGATTCTTTCTGGTAAGAGCAGTGAGACTATGGAACTCTCTGCCTGAGGAGGTGGTGATGGTGAGTTCACTTAAAGAGTTCAAGAGGGGCCTGGATGTATTTCTGGAGTGTAATAATATTACAGGTTATAGCTACTAGAGAGGAGTCGTTGATCCAGGGAGTTATTCTGATTGCCTAATTGAAGTCAAGAAAGAAAATTGGCTTCTACCTCACAGGGTTTTTTTTTTTTTAACCTTCCTCTGTTATCCTTCCAACTTGCAGGATAACAGGCTGAACTGGATGGACATACAGTGGATATAAAAAGTCTACACACCCCTGTTAAAATGTCAGGTTTCTGTGCTGTAAAAGAATTATACAAAGATAAATTATTTCAGAACTTTTTCCACCTTTAATGTGACCTATAAACTGTACAACTCATTTGAAAAACAAACTGAAATCTTCTAGGTAGAGGGAAGAAAAAATATAAAAATAAAATAATTTGGTTGCATAAGTGTGCACACCCTTAAACTAATACTTTGTTGAAGCACCTTTTGATTTTATTACAGCACTCAGTCTTTTTGGGTATGAGTCTATCAGCATGGCACATTTTGAATTGGCAAGATTTGCCCACCCTTCTTTGCAAAAACACTTTAAATCTGGCAGATTGAGAGGGCATCTCCTGTGCACAGCCCTCTTCAGATCACCCCACAGATTTTCAATTAGATTCAGGTCTGGACTCTGGCTGAACCATTCCAAAACTTTAATCTTCTTCTAGTGAAGTCATTCCTTTGTTGATTTGGATTTATGCTTTGGGTCGTTGTCATACTGAAAGATGAAGTCTTCATGTTCAACTTTCTAGCAGAAGCCTGAAGATTTTGTGCCAATATTGACTGGTTTTTGGAACTGTACATAATACCCTCTATCTTAACTAAGCCCCCAGTTCCAGCTGAAGAAAAACAGCCCCAAAGCATGAAGCTGCCACCACAATGCTTCTCTGTGGGTATCGTGTTCTTTTGGTGATGTGCAGTGTTGTTTTTGTGCCAAACATACTGCATCTTTTAGAATTATGGCCAAAAAGTTCAACCTTGGTTTCATCAGACCATAACACCTTTTCCCACATGCTTTTGGGAGACTTCATATGTGCTTTGCAAAATGTAGCCTGGCTTGGATGTTTTTCTTCGTAAGAAAAGGCTTTCGCCTTGCCACTCTACCCCATAGCCCAGACGAAGAATATGGGAGATTGTTGTCACATGCACCACACAGCCAGTACTTGCCAGATATTCCAGCAGCTCCTTTAATGTTGCTGTAGGCCTCTTGGTAGCCACCCAGACCAGTTTTCTTCTCGTCTTTTCATCAATTTTGGAGGGACGTCCAGGTCTTGGTAATGTCACTGTTGTGCCATATTTTCTCCACTTGATGTTGACTGTTTTCACTGTGTTCCATGGTATATCTAATGCCTTGGAAATTCTTTTGTACCCTTCTCCTGACTGATACCTTATAACAATGAGATCCCTCTGATGCTTTGGAAGCTCTCTGTGGACCATGGCTTTTGCTGTGGGATGTGACTAAGAAAATTTCAGGAAAGACCAACTAGAGCAGCTGAACTTTATTGGGGGTTAATCAGAGGCAATGTAAATGATGGCACATGTATGCTGACTCCTATTTAACATTATTTTGAATGTGAATGCTTAATTCTGAACACAGCTACATCCCCAGTTATAAGAAGGTGCGCACACTTATGCAACCGCATTATTAGTTGTTTTTTTTTTTGTTTTCTTCCCTCCACCTAAAAGATTTCAGTTTGTTTTTCCACTGAGTTGGACAGTTTATAGGTCACATTAAAGGTGGAAAAAATTCTGAAATGATTTATCTTTGTCTCATTTTTTTTACAGCACAGAAACCTGACAGTTTAATAGGGGTGTGTAGAGTTTTTATATCAACTGTATGTATTTTTTCAGCCTTATAAACTATGTTACTAATGAAAGGATGATTGTGTCAATTTTTTTTTTTTTTTTTATCGCATAATCGTAGATACGCCTGCCTACACAGGGCTCTCTATCGTCAAGAATGTACATGATGCACATTTACATAACACAATTCATTAACAACAAACAATGATTGTGCTTGTTCACATCAACGGTTTCACAGACATTGAAGGAGCATTTTTGGTCAGATAGCTCATTTGTCAGAATCATTTACAGGCCACGATTCTCATCAATCTTCCATCGCTTATGTTAGAATCGTAACGTTTATATGCTCCTCTAGGTCACCAATCCTCCAGCGTGGCATCCCATGGTGTTGGTACTGCTCTTCTGGATGTTGTGTTCCTAGCGCAACACCGAAAGGTAAGCCTTTCATCTACTATACAGCAGTTTCTCCATCCTAGAAGTCCTACCTATCTGCGCTTCTCTTTGTCTAACTCCTAAAATCAAGGTAGAGAGGAAACAAGCTGTTCTGAATTCAGTAAGCAAATAAGGCAACATCTGCCCTCCCAACATTCCCAGAGCTGTATTACCGCTGACAACGCTGCTATATTTATTACTTTGCCACTTTGTAACATTTTATTAGCCTTTGTTGTACTGTAGTCTGTCTTAATTTTAGCTCAGATTGAGTTCAGATTTGATATTACAGCTGCTAAATCATTTTTGAAATCAACGGTTTCGCACAAATTACCCATTATCTGAATTTAACGGCTCTCTGCACTCCGTTAAACACTCTCTGATAAACATATACCATGATAATTCTCCGAAACAAAAATTAGATAGGCCTTTTGAGTGGTTATTAGATGTCCTAGTTATAGGAAAACAAAACAGGCTGGGAATAGCTCTTCCATTTTTACACAGTAAATACTGGACAGAATTCACACTGAGTAATGATTACTGTCTGCATATTAAAACCTATTTTTAACCAGTCTATTTAGACAAAATAGATTCTCTCCATATTATGAGTCATTTATGGACTGAGTGCAGGGCAAATGACATTGTCATGTCACAAAAATCATTTTAAATATCAAAAAGTTCTATATTTTCATTTAGAATTGTAGTTTTTGGGACTATGTAATGAATATTTACATTCATCTAAATGTGCATCTAGTATAGTCTGTAGAGCGAAATTAGAAGAACATGTCATTTTTTATTGTTCCAGTGCTTTAAAGTGACTTTCTGGATCTTAAAAAACATTAGTTACTTTATATATCCTGCTCCGATAACAGGGAATATACATTAGGTGAAATTCTTTATTACGGACCTTTTTGTTATTATTTTAGAAGGTACCTATGGGGGTCCTTGTTATATGATATTATTATTCTGTCTATATCTGTCACTAGGATCAGCTCTAGAAGCAGCTAACTATATTACTGTAGCTTAGTTGGATCATATGAAAGATAGAGTCACTATTTATAAAATCCCTGGTTCAAATGGGAAAGTCCCAAATTCTGCCATCTGTCCCAGAATGGCGGCTGCAAGTTTAAATATCAATAGTATCTGCGTCCTCAGGATTTAGAAACTAAGGGGGCACAAATTGTCACTACTACTGTATGAGGGCGCACCAAGGGCCTGGGCAGGATTGGGCGGGGTTAAAGTCTCGGCTTAATGTAAGAAAAATTTGCCACACGATACTTGGCCAGGACCATACATAGGGCATCAAAGCACAACTTAGTATGAGCTTCCATGCCCCACCTAGTTTCCCAGTGTGCATACCGTACATCAATCACTCCCATGAAAAGTAGAATGCAAATTGCAATGGCCAAGATTTCGGACTATTAACTGACTTATTTATTGACTATTAAGCATAAGAAATTTTAATAAAACAAAAATATTGTATCAAAAAAAGTTGCTCTTGGCCTCACCCTCTTGGTGGAACAAATGCTTCAAAAATATGACGCATATTTCTCAATGTGTTTACACCAGAAAAGTGACATAACTTCAGTAAGTCTCCCCATACAGCTAGAAATCCCTGCATCTCTTCAGATAGTATCTTACTAAACTGACTGCCTGCAGCCACCACTAGGAGTAGATCAGTGCATACGAATTTATATAGTTACCATTGATTGCAATGAAAGTTGTAATAATCAGTTTGCATTGAACTTACCCAGGGAATTCCCTCCCTCCAGACCCCATAACAGGTGGTCTGTCTACACTGAAGGCACACCATTGAAGCTGGTCACTTGTGTTGTTCCTTTTTACATTTTTTAAAAGTTGTGAGATATATATATATGACAATTTGGTTACATTTTGCCATAAGCCATGCAGGGGAATTTTGGCCATCAAAGAGAGTATGCTGATTTGATGTTATTCCAATCCCATACACCACTGAAAATACACCTTCAAATGCCAAGCTTGTTGACTGCAGTATAATGATATAGAGATGCCTCTCTTCATCAGACAAGTGGAGGATCTGGAGGGGTCTCCAATGACTACAAAGGAGGCAAGAGGGAGAGGAGATAGAGAAGAGGAGTTCACCTGGATTCATATGAACCAAGTACCACAGTGCAGTCAGGGGGGTACCACCAATGAGGCCAGGTGAGGCGATCGCCTCAGGCAGCACCAGGTAGGGGTAAGAGAGGGGCAGCGGAAGGGCAATGGGCAATGACCGCTTTAATTGTGGCAAAGGGGTTAGGTTAAGAAATTGGCATGGGGGGGCATTGTTTAAGTTTTCATCTCAGACAGCAGATAGGCTTAGTACACCCCTCAGTGCAGCACAAAATACTGCCCTAGCAGAACCAAATACCACAGTGCAGCACAAAATACTGTAGCCCCAAAATACTGTAGCCTCCTGAGGAAGGCTTGGCAGTCCCCTGTGCTTTGGCCCACCTGGAAATTTCTCTGTAGGGTATATGGCCAGTTCACCCCTGACTGAGCATGGGGGGATGCAGGTAGCCTATGTGCAAAGTCCCATGTAGCAGAAAAGCACACCAGTAGCATTCTTGTTTCCCTGTTCTTCTAGGCAGTGGTGTAACTAGAAATAAATGGGCCCCATTAAATTTTTTTGAATAAGACCCCCCTAGCAACTTCTTTGCAACCCCCACCTCCTTTCGAACCCCCACTTTTGTGGCTAGTCATGATCGCTCTCTCAGACGAATCCCGGCAGCCGCTCCACTAATTTATCTCTTATATCTATAGAGTCTGTGTATATAATGTAATTTCATAATACTGTTGAGGGTGCTCTGACAGTAAAATCTTTCAGTCCTCCTTCTGGGTGGGTTCTTTCTGAGTTTGAGCCCCAAGGCAGCCACTTCCGCTGCTTCCCCTATAGCTACTCCCCTGGCTCACCCTGAGGCAGCTATAGACCTGTCAAGAAGGTAAGTCTAGATGCTAAAAGGCCAATCAGGCTGGTGATTTGAAGTGTAAGTCCCAATTGTGTGTGTCACAAGGAATGACACTGTGATCTGTAAGAGACAGTGCAAAGTGTTCACAGCAATTTATGAGGAAGGAGAAGCCATAACATGGAAGTGCCTGTGCAGGGTGAGCGCTCCTGCTCCATGTGGAGTCATAGCAGTGGTGAAGAATTCAGATGCAGCTTCATTGCTGCCACCATGAGGAGATCACAGCCAGAGTGGCAATGCCCAGGGATTGAGAGCAGCACAAGTCAAAGGTTGTTGCCTCTTAAAGTGAGTGAGTGTAAAGCTGCCCATAACCATTCAATAGCTGTCGGGAAAACAATCATTCGGCTGACAGATATCTCTCCCATCTCCCTTCCAGCTTCCCCATAAGCATACATGTTCGGCTCAGCTGAACACATCTGTGTATGCTATGGGGAGAGTGTAGCAGCTGCCAGACAGTTCAGGAGGTGGCTTATATCCCAGGCTTATCTCCCCCAACATCATCTGTCGGGGAGAGTCGAGAGCTCCCCACACACATTAATGTGTTGGTGAAACCCTTTGTTCTTGGCAAGGTTAGCCAACAAAAGTATAATGTGTGTGGCCAGCCTAAGGGTCCATTCACACGTCCGTTTTTTGCGGATCCTATTTTCCAAGAATTCTTTCCGTTTGTCATCCGTTTTTTGCGGATCCGCAAAAAAAAACGGATAGAAGAATACATTTTCCTATTCCAATAAAGTTTTATCCGCAATTTTCGGATTAGAATAGGACATGTTTTATTTTTTGACGGACACTATGTACTGAGAAAATTATGCGGACAGCACACTTTGTGCTGTCCGCATATTTTATAGACCCATTGAAAATCAATGGGTCCGAATTCTGTCCGCAACTATTCCGAAAAATCGGGATCAGATGCGGAACTAAACAACGGACGTGTGAATGGACCCTAAGACTGCCTTTATTGAGAGACTCCTAAACTACTAAGCTTGTTACCTGTTGTAATACTGTGACTGATTCCTATCAAAAGACTTTAAAACACTAAGGGCCAGATTTATCATAAGCTAAAGTCACTTTAATGGAGTGAAAAAGTCGGAAAAAGTGTAAAAGTGGTCGTGTTTTCTTATGTAAATGAATCTCTAGACAGATTTTCTATTGCGACTACTTAAAAAGTCGCAAAGAAGTCGGAAAAAATGTGCAATTTCACTCCAGGGGGGACCATGAGTATCCTATGCGACTTTTTAATAGAACATGCGACTTTTTTGTACAGACGTGCGACTTTTGTAAAGCCGCCTACTGAAGGATAAACTGCTACCGTCAAGCCACATTTATCACAGTATTAAAGGACCTTTAATAAATCTGACAAGTTTTTTTTATATGAAAATAAGCTGGTTGAGGCTCTGTACATTGAATATATGTATGTAGTGTAGTAAGTCTAATGTGTTATGTGCCACTTGTGCAGGGGGTGGGAGACTAGGGGCCCACCTTGCTCAGGGGCCCACCGGGGGATTTCTCAGTACCCCTGTGGGCCAGTCCGAGCCTGTGTATACAGCATTACTGCACCTTGGATCTCCACAGTGCTCTAGAGCATTGATGCTCAACCTGCGGCCCTCCAGCTGTTGTAAAACTACAACTCCCACCATGCCCTGCTGTAGGCTGATAGCTGTATGCTGTCCGGGCATGCTGGGAGTTGTAGTTTTGCTACATCTGGAGGGCCGCAGGTTGAGCATCCCTGCTCTAGAGGAACCTAGGCTGTGAGTCCTGGACAAATCTTCTGGCACTTGTGGTTAAAATCTCCAAATCTTTATGGCATAAAAACATCATCATGCAATACAAAAAAAACACATTAAAAAGCTACGTGTTTTGGATGAAACACATTATCCTTCCTCATAAGTTACAGTATAAGGGCTCATTCAGATGTGTGTTGCTTTCTGCATCTAAGCCGCAATTTGGGGGATTAGATGCGGACCCATTCACTTCTATGGGGCCCCAAAAGATGCAGACCGCACTCGATGTGCTGTCCACATCTTTTCTTCCATTCCATGGTCCTGCAAAACAAATAAAACACGTCCTATACTTGTCAGTGAAAATCATGACGTGGTCCCATTGAAGTCTATGTGGAATGCAATCTGTTTTTTTTGCGCACATGCTGAACTGACCGCAGAAAAACGGATCCACATATTTATATATCAAATGGGTGCAATCCCTCCAGGCTGTAGGTTGTTGAGCCTATGTATATCCAAAAGCAAACTGAGGCAGCACTCAAGCGTAGAAAGACCTCATTGTGTTGGGCTGAAACGCTATAAGTTGGGTGAATAAAGCAGTCCACCATCTTCACTACTTTAGAGTGCTGCCTCATTTTACTTTTGGATATATATACACTGACCAAAAATATAAACGCAATACTTTCGGTTTTGCTCCCATTTTGCATGAGCTGAACTCAAAAATCTGAAACATTTTGTACATACACAAAAGACCCATTACTCTCAAATATTGTTCACAAATCTGTCTAAGGGTCCATTCACACGTCCGTTGTTTAGCTCCGCATCTGATCCCGATTTTTCGGAATAGTTGCGGACAGAATTCGGACCCATTGATTTTCAATGGGTCTATAAAATATGCGGACAGCACAAAGTGTGCTGTCCGCATAATTTTCTCAGTACATAGTGTCCGTCAAAAAATAAAACATGTCTATTCTAATTGAAAATCAATGGGTCCGAATTCTGTCCGCAACTATTCCGAAAAATCGGGATCAGATGCGGAACTAAACAACGGACGTGTGAATGGACCCTTAATCTGTGTTAGTGAGCACTTCTCCTTTGCTGAGATAATCCATCCCACCTCATAGGTGTCGCATATCAAGGTGCTGATTAGACAGCATGAATATTGCACAGGTATGGCAGGTGGGCAGGTGCCACAAGAAGTGCTCACTAACACAGATTTAGCCAGATTTGTGAACAGTATTTGAGAGTAATGGGTCTTTTGTGTATGTAGAAAATGTTTCAGATCTTTGAGTTTAGCTCATGCAAAATTGGAGCAAAAACAAAAGTGTTGCGTTTATATTACATTTTTGGTCAGTGTATATATCGTGTTACTTTATGCACAATAATCATTCAATAGCGATATTGTATATTTTGTATACATTTTATTGATACTTCAAATAAAAATACAACTTTTAGCTATATATGGAGCATAGCTTTACTTCTTTAGATGTCGCCTTTAAAAACGTATCTGTAGAATGAAAAAGATAGAATTTCTTGACTCAGAAGAGTAGTCATTCACAAGAAAGGTATTCCAATAAAATACCAACAGTCTCCTTGTGTTTTACCTAAATATTGTGTATCACTCTCTATGCAAAACAACACATCGAGAGAGGTGATTGAAAATTTATCACTGTGGCAGGATAGCTGGATATTCCACATATTACTGTCCAAGTAGGTAATACAATTATGTAGATCCTCTATACTTCCACCCCAGATACATAAATATCATCAATCCAAGGTTTCTGTAAGATAATATCATGCATAAATTTATGGTCATCATCATAAACTACTGTGCACTTCAAAAAGGTGTGTATAAATTTGCATGAAGGTAAACATCTATGGCAAAACTGAATTTTATATGCAAAAAACTGATTAGAAACAAAAAAATATAAAAGTAGATTGAAGTTAATACAAGAACAACCTTTTAGGACCGAGGACACAAGAATATTTCGAAAGCTAAGTGTTACATTAAATTTCAGTGCAAAAACTTATAGAGGCAAAGGAAACTGCAAGCTCACTAAGCTGTCACTGCTTCACTGCACTTTAATACTTTTACCCATGCAGATGATCAGGACAAATAACAGGACTAGAGATAAGTACATTTCCTGATATTTGTTTCAGTTTAGATTCTATCCATTAGGCGGTCAGACTCAATTTAGTCCAAATAAATTCAACCCAAATCAATAGTTCCCCAACTGCCCTGAAAAGTTGTGTATGACACTGTGGTCTCCTAGGACCGTATCTAACCTCCTCTGCCATAACAGCATTACAGACAAAGTGACAGCTACAGTCATGTGAAAAAATTAGGACACCCTTTGAAAGCATGTGGTTTTTTGTAACATTTTTAATAAATGGTTATTTCATCTCCGTTTCAACAATACAGAGAGATTAAAGTAATCCAACTAAACAAAGAAAACTGAAGAAAAGTCTTTTCAAGATCTTCTGTAAATGTCATTCTACAAAAATGCCTATTCTAACTGAGGAAAAAGATAGGACACCCTTGCCCCTAATAGCGAGTGTTACCTCCTTTGGCTGAAATAACTGCAGTGAGACGGTTCTTGTAGCCATCTACCAGTCTTCGACATCGGTCTGAGGAAATTTTACCCCACTCCTCAATGCAGAACTTTTTCAGCTGTGAGATGTTTGAGGGTTTCTTGCACGTACAGCCCTTTTCAAGTCACCCCACAGCATCTCAATGGGATTCAAATCTGGACTTTGACTTGGCCATTCCAGGACTCTCCATTTCTTCTTTTTCAGCCAATCTTTGGTTGATTTACTAGTATGTTTTGGGTCATTGTCATGTTGCATGGTCCAGTTCCGCTTCAGCTTTAATTTTCTAACTGATGGTCTCACATGTTCTTCAAGCACCTTCTGATACACAGTAGAATTCATCGTGGATTCTATGATGGTGAGCTGACCAGGTCCTGCTGCAGCAAAGCAGCCCCAAACCATGACACTTCCACCTCCATGCTTCACAGTTGGTATGAGGTTCTTTTCTTGGAATGCTGTGTTTGGTTTTACGCCAAACATGTCCTCTGCTGTTGTGTCCAAATAATTCAATTTTGGACTCATCTGTCCAAAGAACATTATTCCAGAAGTCCTGGTCTTTGTCAACTTTATCTCTGGCAAATGTCAGTCTGGCCTCGATGTTTCTCTTGGAAAGCAAAGGTTTCCTCCTTGCACACCTCCCATGCAAGTTAAACTTGTACAGTCTCTTTCTGATTGTAGAGGCATGTACTTCTACATCAACAGTAGCCAGAGCCTGCTGTAGTTCTCGAGATGACACTTTAGGGTTTTTGGAGACCTCTTTTAGCATCTTGCGGTCTGCTCTTGGGGTGAACTTGCTGGGGCGACCAGTCTTGGGCATGTTGGCAGTTGTTTTGAAAGCCCTCCACTTGTAGACTATCTTCCGGACAGTGGAATGGCTGATTTCTAAATCTTTTGAGATCTTTTAAATCCCTTCCCAGACTCATAGGCTGCTACAATCTTTTTCTGAAGTCCTCTGACAGCTCTTTTGCTCTCACCATGGTGCTCACTCTCACTTCAACAGTCAGGAGCACACCAAACTAAATGTCTGAGGTTTAAATAGGGCAAGCCTCATTCAACATGCAGAGTAACGATCTACTAATTATGTGCACCTGGTGTGATATACCTGTGTGAGATCTGAGCCAATTTAAGAGGGAATACATGTGAGGGTGTCCTATCTTTTTCCTCAGTTAGAATAGGCATTTTTGTAGAATGACATTTACAGAAGATCTTGAAAAGACTTTTCTTCAGTTTTCTTTGTTTAGTTGGATTACTTTAATCTCTCTGTATTGTTGAAACGGAGATGAAATAACCATTTATTAAAAATGTTACAAAAAACCACATGCTTTCAAAGGGTGTCCTAATTTTTTCACATGACTGTACTTATATGGCTATGGGTAAACCGTTAGTATAAAAAACAGCCTGTTTAATGGACTGTCCTGACAAAAAGGGCTGTCCACTTGGCCTTGAAACACGTAGACAAGTAATAGACATACTTTTATTATACCTACCTGGCTCCAAGTCCCTTAATGACACTGCCTGAAAGGCGGTTCTTCAGTCCGTTTTTATCTTCACTTGTCTATACCGGCGTGTGCTCCAGCAGTGCCGAGCAGGAATCCAGGCTGCAGTCCAGGACTCTCCATTTGCTGTTTGGGACACAATAAAAACAGCATAGTGACAATAGCTGTTGTCACTTCTCACAACAGAAATAGGTAAGCATATTACCTCAGCTTATTATAAACTCTAAGTAGCAATACAACACATGAGGAATCGCCTCCTATCCCTTTCTCTCATATATACAGTCTGTTTAATAACAAATTGCACAATATTTGTCCTGATGAAGGGGGCCACATGCCCTTGAAACGTGTTGACTTCAATAAACCTGTGTGATAATACATGCTCTGCCTGTGACATCGTGCCTGACAGCGCCGAACAAGTGGTTCCAGCATTTCCAGTTTTTTCCTCTTCTCACCTTCTCACTGCACTGAATCCAGAAAAGTGCAGTTGGGAACCAAGGCTGCAGCTAGGCCCTCTCCCGGATGCTGGTCGGGATTTTAAATACCAGCAAGGCGATTATAGTTGTTGTGACTTCATCACAATTTTCGGTAAGCGCAATTTACTATCTTACCATATCTGTCTGTAAAGTTATACCACACATGAGGCGTTGCCTCCTCTCTCTGCTTTTTATACCCACATTGGAAGACGTAACAGAAGACGGAAGCAGTCCAAAATTACCCCTTTTTGGGAAGTAGCAAATGTTTGGTGGAAAGTAAAGAAGCCTTGGCTTTTTACAAAATACATCGAATACATTGTTATACTGTGCAGGCCAGGGTTCCTTGCAGCAGCAGCAGCACAGTATGGAGCACCAAGGACAAGGCAGGAGATGTGCATCTGTGTAGATGTAGTAATACTGACAGCAGCACCACGGTATGGAACATGATGAACAAGGCAGGAGATATGCGGCTATGTAAAGGTAGTGGTAGTGGTAGCATATTGTTGTTTCCTGATCACACATTCCGTTATTGATGACCAACAATGGAGGGAAGGAGGAGAAGGAGTAGTTGAAGCAGGAGAAGAAGGAGTAGCTGATGATGTTGACAGTGATAATGACCATGCACTACTTGTGGATGTGTCCTGCCCACCAGAATAATTATGGGGAGGAGGATGGTCTTGCTCACATTGCTGGCCAGTTTGATTTTCGCACGGTTGGATGGAGAGGGACCTAATGTCATGCCCGGCGCTAGAACCCGGCATACAAGGGCAAGTGCCGGGGCCCACTGCTTCTGGGGGGGCCCACTGAGCTGCTATGAGCACTTTCATCAATACAGATGGAAGAACTCATTGCTGGAGCTGCTGTCATTTCACTTACGCAGTACCCCTTCTGGAGGGCCCTCTGATAGTCAAATAAGGCTGCTGCAGAGACTCAGACACGCCCCCTCTACACCTGCTGCCTGAGGACAGTGAAGAGAGAAGATCAGAGAGGGACAGGGAACTCTTCCAGGTGCTGCTGGATGTTGTAGTAGACAAGCAGCTTCATGCTATTTGTTTTACTGCTTCATGAAGCAGTTTGCCTCCATGACACCTTCCCCCCTCATATCCTGCTGTCTCCTTTCCTCCCTCATGTATCCAGAGCGCCTGTCTCTATTGCTGCCCTGCACAGACCTCCTGCCATTACTTCTTTAATTAATCCCCCTCAGCCCCTTCCACCTACTTGCTGTGTTCAACCCTCCTGTCCATTCATGGCCCGGGCCCCAATGTCACTCCTCTGCCTCTCATTATGGTGGTGTCTAAACCACATTCACCATAAGGACCTTCTAACCTCACAGGGTCACCCATATTGCGCCCCTCACCCCATATTGTGCCCTCTTACCAAACCCTGTACAGTGCCCCTAGTCATTCCCTGTACTGTGCCCTCTTACAATCTTTTATCCGGTCACAGTATGGCGATGTGATTATACTGTGTGGGGGGCACTGGGGGTCATTATTCTGAATGAAGGGCCACTGTGGGGTCATTATCCTGTGTGGGGGCCTTGAGGGTCATTATACTGTGAGGGCACCTTACCTTACACAGTATAATGACCCCCAGAGCCCCCATTCAATATAATGACACCAGTGACCACTATACAGTATAATGACCCCCAGTGCCCCCTCTATACAGTATAACCCCAGTGTGGGGACCACTGGGGTCATTATTCTGAATGGGGGATGACTGGGGGTTATTATTCTGAATGGAGGGCCACTCTGGGGTCATTATACTGTGTGGGGGGCCACTGGGGGTCATTATACTGTGTGAAGGGCCACTGTAGGGTCATTATACTGTGTGTGGGGCCACTGGGGGTCATTATACCGTGTGGGAGCCACAGGGGGACATGAAAATGTAAAAAAATGCCGGAAGGGGGCCCACTGAGATTTATCGCCCAAGGGCCAAAATGCACCTAGAGCCGGCCCTGCCTATTGTCATCAGTGAACTATCATATTTTGGGCATGGTTCATTGATAACATTTTCCTGATCTGGCAGAGGATCAATAATTTACATTTATTTCAGCATTGAATGAGAATAAGTCTATCAAACATAGTCAAGTGACACTTCTATAGATTTCTTTTTAGATATCCAGGATACGAAGGATTTAAGCGGGTACATTCAGATTGATGTGTTTCATGAGGAGACCTTGATCAATCCACTGCTCATCAGGATGGATTTCTCAGAATGAACAGGATATGTTCAGAGGAATAAGATTTTAAGAGACAAGCTAGTGACCTAATTGTTTCCGTGACAGAGGTTATAGCAAAATAAGCATAAAAAAGTGCAAACAGCACTAAGAGAATTGGATTATGGAAAATCAAATTAAAACAGAATGATCTCAGGTATGTCACATTTCCCAATTTTTTAAAAAGAGGGATAATATGTGTGATATGCATAGCAATTTTTTTCATACTACACCACGTCTCTAAAGCTACATGCACACGACTGCGTGTGTTTTGCGGATCCGCAAAACACGGAAGCCGCTCCATGTGCCTTCCGCAATTTGCGGAACGGAACAGGTGGCTCATTATAGAGATGCCTATTCTTGTCCGCAAAATGGACAAGAATAGGACATGCTCCATTTTTTTTGCGGGGCCACGGAACAGAACAACAGATGCGCACAGCACACGGAGTGCTGTCTGCATCTTTTGCGGCTCCATTGAAGTGAATAGGTCCGCGCCTGAGCCGCAAAATATGCGGCTCGGACGTGGACCAAACATACGGTCGTGTGCATGTAGCCTAACTCTGCCCAAAACATATACACCTAATCCCACCAAGTCCACTTGATGGCCTCACACAGTAATTATTCCCCTCTTATGCTACCACCCTGTAGTTACGCCCACATCGTGCCCCATCACAGTACTAGTGCCTCCACTGGACCCCTGCAGATATGTGCCCCTTCACACTAGTTATGCCCAGATGTGCCCCTTTACACCAGGCCCGCTGGATTATCCGCACTGACGCGATGGGTTTATTAGGGCTCAATGAACGTAACGATCTTAGTATGTTCATTTAAGATATATGTTTATTTGTTGTGCACTTCTTATTATGTCTGTTACTATTTATGTCCTATTTTTGCAATACTTGTTGCATTATTTGTAGTGTTGCATTTTGTTTCTCAGCAGCTGCGCTGTTTCTTTTGGCGTGCCCCACAGCCCACTCCCTGGGTCTTCGGCGTCCTGCGTTGCTATGTGACGCGCTCCCCATGGCCTTATGAGTCGGCGGGTCGGCACGCCATCATAGTAGTAGCCGGAAGAGGCACATGTTTGTGCGAAACGGCGGTGCGGCTCGGCGTGCTACTTGTTGAAGGCATCCGCTCCAGACCTGTTTTTATGCCCCCATGAAGTGGGAATAAAGCGATCTTGTCTGCAGTGGTAAGTGACGCCTCTTTTATTCCTTTTGGATAACGTTTACATATCTCTATATATGACAGCTGCCCCAGCACACTCAGCTCTGCTACAGCTATACACATGACAGCTGCCCCAGCACCCTGCTATATCTCTATATATGATAGCTGCCCCAGCACACTCAGCTCTGCTATATCTCTATATATGACAGCTGACCCAGCACCAGGGCCAGGCCGACACAGAGGCTGGGGAGGCTCCAGCCTCAGGGCGCTCCAGCCTCAGGGTGCAGGCAGGGGCCGGCCAGAGGGAGAGGGACTGACAGGGGGGAACCGCTCAGCGCTCCCTCCTGTCATTCCCAGATTGTAGCGTGATCGAGCTCTGTCCGGTCCGCAGGTACATAGAGCATCAGTCTCCTGTACCCGGCCGGACTGACAGGAAGTGCGCACACAGTTTGCACTTCAAGTCAGTCGGCTTGGTACAGGAGACAAAAGCTCCTCCTCCTGTACCCGCGGAGGCGCAGACCATGCAGAGCTCGGCCATGCTACAGCAGAGGTAGGAGGAGAGGAGGGGGGAAGAAAGAGCATGACAACATGGGGGGGCAGAAACCATGACAACATGGTGGGGGGGGGGAGAAAGAGCATGAGAACATGGGGGGGCAGAAAGCATGACAACATGGGGGGAGAAGAAAGAGCATGACAACATGGGGAGAAGAAAGAGCATGACAACATGGGGGCAGAAAGCATGACAACATGGGGAGAGGCAGAAAGAGCATGACAACATGGGGAGGGGCAGAAAGAGCATGACAACATGGGGGGGGCAGAAAGAGCATGACAACATGGGGGGCAGAAGAGCATGACAACATGGGGGGCAGAAAGAGCATGACAACATGGGGGGCAGAAGAGCATGACAACATGGGGGGCAGAAAGAGCATGACAACATGGGGGGGAGAAAGAGCATGACAACATGGGGAGGGGAGAAGAAAGAGCATGACAACATGGGGGAAGAAAGAGCATGACAACATGGGGGGGGGGAAGAAAGAGCATGACAACATGGAGGGGGGCATAAAGAGCATGACAACATGGGGGGCAGAAAGAGCATGACAACATGGGGGGGGTATAAAGAGCATGAAAAGATGAGGGAGAATGACAGGGGGCAGAAAGAGCATGACAAGAAGAGGGATTATGACAAGAGGGGGAGAATGACAAGAGGGAGAGCATGACAAATTACTATGTGGGGGCACTGCTGTGTGGTTGAGAGGGTGTGGGGACATTACTGTGTGGGGGCAGTGTGGCGGACATTACTGTGTGGGGGCAGTGTGGCGGACATTACTGTGTGGGGGCAGTGTGGCGGACATTACTGTGTGGGGGACACTACAGTGTGGGGTGGCATTATACAAAAGCTCTGCAGATGCAACTCCCATAAATTGGGTCACCACAATTTGGGTGGTCATTCACTAAATGAACCCTGTTATGGGGAGAATCTATGGATGACACATATTTGTCATCCACAGACACCCCCACCCCCCAAAACAGGGTTAATTTACTGAATGACCACCAATAAATGAGGTGGGGGACACATATGCTATTTCATAATGACAGCAGGGCCCGTGCAGTGACTGTATTCTACTACACCCCCCATCCCCGCTCACTGGATATAATCTTATTAACTATATAACTGTAGTAAATCACTACAGTTATAAAGTTAAGATTATATACAGTGTGGGGGGGGGGTGTAGTAGAATACAGTCACTGACCGGGCCCCGCTGGCGCTGTCATCAAAAAAGCAGATACAACCCCACAGCCTCACCCCTTGTATTGGGGGTCATTCCTACACGGACCCTGTTGTGGGGAGGGGGAATCTGTGGATGACACATATGTGTCATCCACAGATTCCCCAATAACAGTGTCATCCATCACAGAACCCCCATAGCAGTGTCATCCACAAGTTGGAGGGGGGGCGCACTTGGGCAGCTCAGCCTCTGTTGGTGGTGGACCTTGTCCCAGCCCTGCCCAGCACACTCAGCTCTACTACAGCTATACACATGACAGCTGCAATAGAACCAACACTGGATGTCCCCAAGCACTGACTCCATATGGAGTCAGAGCAGGGAGTCCTAATACCCATTCACAGGACCGTATCTGTTCCGCAATTCTGCAGAACAGGTGCGGACCCATTCATTATTATGGGGCCGGACGTGAAGCGGAGACGCCGGAGAGCACACTATGTGCTTTCCGCTTTCGCATTTGCAGAGCGCGGCCCTGAACTTCCGATCCGTGGCTCCGCCAAAAAATAGAACATGTCCTATTCTTGTCCGCAGCTGTGGAGAAGAACCTGCTGTTTCTCTAGATGACCTTATGTTGATAGTAGTGTTAATAGATTCTCAAAAGTCTGTAAAAATAATGTAGCTGCTTTTATAGACCCTTGAGACTCTATTACCACTACTATAAGGTCATCTAGAGAAACAGCAGGTTTTTAAAATTATATTTTTCCTTTAGGTGTTAAAGCAATCGAATGAAAGTTATGTTTTAACATAAGGGTCAGAAGCAGGGTTTTGTTTAGCCTCTTGGCTATTAGTTTTTCAATTCATAAAGGTCCACATTGAGCTCCCAGCAGTAGATAGAAGCCTGCAGGACACTTCTGTTGTCACATCACCTGGGCACATGGTGATGGCTCCGTTCCTATGCTCTCCCTGGCACTTCATCAGCAGCCAGTAATGGCATGGGGGTGGCGCGCTTCCTGTTTTCATAATAACTGAAAAGGAAGCTGCTGCTGTGTTCAGCTCCCAAGAGAAGGGGGTGTAACCGGATCACCCAAAGCACGGCAGCCACAATCAGCAGCCTCCTCCATAATAACAAAGCTCTGTAATGTACGGAGCTCTGTTATTGGAGATTTCAGGCATCAGCGATATTGCTCTGCTGCCTGCAGTGCCTGTGCCGTTCACAGCGCTCAGTACGCTGATGAATGGCACTGAAGTTGACGGCTGAGCGCACATTCTAAACCTCGAGTCGGCTTGATTAGGGTGTGCCCAGGCACACCTGGCATACCCCGTGCGCATGCCTATGGCTACAAGTGTCACTACTACCACCACCAACACAGCAATACATTTCGGTCATCATGCCCTCCTCTCTGCCTGAACCTCTGCTTCATGGCAGTCCAACACTGACTGCTCTCATACATCTTATCAACAGGAACAATATCTGCCTTAGCACCTGGGAAAAAAAGCTGCCCCACTCCAATTGGGCCTCAAATTATTTGTTATGGAGGAGTGGTAGGAAATCACTGAACTCTGGCTAAAAGGCACAGTGTCAGGTAACATCAACATCATCTTGCTATGACTGAGATGATGAGTAAGTCATCTAGTCCACAAGGTTATCTTTTCCTTTGCAATAACATGCCGTTGGCCACTGAAGTGAAGGACAGCTGTGGCCTGCTACTACTGGCCGGAAAGTTGGTGCAGACAGTGCTACTGCTACTTGCAGAACAGCCACCCACAGTCTCACTGGTGGATGATATGGCACAGGTGTTTTGCTCCGTTCACTGCCACTGTCTTTTACCAGACATTTTTGCGTTGGTCTTGATATCCTCTGGCGGTCTGTGCACCTAAACAGAAATCTATGGCAGCTCTGAGCTGCCGTAGATTTCTAGCTTCATTTGCACCAGAAAACTGGAGTAAATGAAGATAAATTTTTTGCAGAGGTTGGCCACTTCCCCTTCCCTCCCTTGTCAAACCACCATTCTGAAACGTGGCAAGGACAGTGTAAAAATGCTCTTTGCAATTTTACTTTAAAAAGTTGCAGTTAAAAAGTTTTTAAAACCATTTTTCTGGCGCAGGAAGATGATAATCCTCCCCCTCTATTTTATTACAATGTTTTTCTTGAAAAGTAATCAGAAGTCACACAGTCTTACCACTAAAAGTATGGTTGGATAGTGACCAGTACAACATAGTGTAATAATAGTGTCTGATCAAATTAATTTTGAAGTTTAAAAATTGTTTGAAAAAAAAAAGTCAGTTGGACAGAGTACAGTACAACAGTGATGCAGAACAATATGTCAGTTACAATAGTCTATGATCAACTGAATTTATTAATTTAGAACTTTTTTTGGGGGGGGGGAAACAAAAGATTAATTTGACAGATTCCACTACAATTTACAGCAACTTTAATGCAGAACATTACATCAGGGAGGTTGGTACAGTAGTCTGTGATCTACTGATTTTTTAAACTTTAAAATAGATGTGGTTGGTAACTGTGACACACACCAGTATGTCAGGTCAGATGCACTAATGTGCAGTGATCAACTGAACTTGTTTAATAAACTGTGACGCACATCAATACGTCCGTTTTGTTGTTATTGTGAATTATGTGACAAAGATGGAGATGATTCACATAATAATAAAATTGAGTTGTACAGCTTTAAATTCTGCCTGCAAAGTTAAACAACATCAGGTTAAGACATTGCTGAGGAAGCTTGCATGATTGTGAATTATGTGATGAAGATTGGCCTGATTCATATTAATAAATTGAGTAGTATCGTTTTAACACTGCACACTAGGACAAGCGCACTTATAGATGATGACAAAGTAGCTAACTAGCTAACTGCTCTTCACTGTGAAAGAACCTTTCTGGTCGTAAACTAGCTGTGTTTAAATTCCTACTAGACGTTTATAAATAAATTGCCAATTGGATGTCATCAGTTAGGCCTCTTTCACACGGTGTCATGTTTGAAGCCCGGATAAGAGGCGGGTGCGTTGCGGGAATATGCACGATTTTTCCACGCGGGTGCAAACGTTTGTAATGCATTTTGCACGCGCGTGTGAAAAATCGCCATGATTGGTACCCAGACCCGAACTTCATCACTGAAGTCCGGTTTCGGGAGAGTATTCTGGAGAATTTATTATTTTCCCTTATAACATGGTTATAAGGGAAAATAATAGCATTCTTAATAAAGAATGCTTAGTAAAATGAAGATGAAGGGGTTAAAAATAATAAAACTTTACTTACCTTAGCCACTTGATCGCGTAGTTGCGATCTGTCTTCTCTCTTCAAGCTTCAGCTAACAGCTAAAAGACCTGTGATGACTTCACATCACATGGTCCAATCACATGGTCCATCACCATGGTAAGATGGACCATGTGATTGGACCATATGATGTGAAGTGTTAAACCTGCCACTATGTATATTTTGACTACCCCTTTCATGTTTCAGTTTACTGTGAATTTATTTAAGGCTCTGACTTTTTTTCCTAAATAAAATGATTCCACAACAAAATAAAACTTTGCAATAGTTTATGGCATAACCATTCCACAGGATATCCTACCAAATGCTCAAACGGTGTTTCTCACTCCTTTTTACCACACAGAATAATTCAAAGTTCAAAGTACTGCCAAACTGTAGTATTCAAACCTTTATTTCAGAGCACAGAAGTATAAATGTTCTGAACTTGATGATGATCCTGTGCTGTCTTCCTCTCTGTGCAGCAGCTAGTGCTCCAGTTGATGCAGTGGTGCTGGAGGAGAACAGGAACAGCGCATGTGCCATTTGCACGCCCATTTCCAGAAGGTGACCATCTCCGGCAGGCCGTTCCAGCACAGAGAACTTCCAATGTGACTATACCTATAAAATGTGGAACATAGTCAGTTACTGATATGCAGTTGAAGAAGGCTGGACGGGCCGAAACGCGTCCTGAGACACTTGTTTTTTCTGGAATAAAAGTATACTTCTTATACGCCTGCTGGGATTCATCAATTTTTTTAAAGATCTCATTACTGACAGCTTTCACTGCATGCACTCTCTTCTGAATAGAGTACTGTGTGCAGTCTGCAAAGTGAGCAGTCACTTTTCCCACACAGATTAGTACAGAGTGACGATACACAAAACTATGTACACAGGGGGCAGATTTATCAAAAGTAGCGCAAAGGAAAACTGGCTTCATCGCGCACAGATTCCTCCTTTCCGAAGGAGCTGTGAAAAATGAAAAGTGGACTCTGATTGGTTGCTATGGGCAACCAAGCCTGTTCTACTTTACACCAGTTTGAAAAATGACATATACATATATATATATATATATATATATATATATATATCTATATATAAAAAAAAAATTATCCGCACTCTCAAACACTTTATTCACTCCTGTGGTCACAATGTTTTCAGCTCATTCAAAGAGCCTTTTTTCAACCTATGAGCTGAAACGTTGCGACTAGTGTTTCAAGTTCGGGTTATCTAAGAATTCCGTTATGGATTCCGCTATCATTGACCAAACTTAAACCTTGAAAACACAAGTTCGCTCAACATTAGTTGTGACCACAGGAGTGAATAAAGTGTTTTTCTTTTCACTCATTTTTTGTGAGAGTGCTGCCATTTTTTTTATTCTTATATTCTCTTGGATCTGTTGCCGAACCCATTGGCCTGCACCTCCATATTTATATTTGGCCTGCTGTGCCGTCATTGTGTGTATATATATATATATATATATATAATTAAAATTAGGGTTACTCCTGCAGTTTATAAATCTTTTGCTAGAGATAGTTGTGTGTTGTATGTGTGTGTAAATATATATATATATATATATATATATATATATATATATAAAAATGGAAAAAAGCCAGCAGCGCTCTAATAATATCCAAAAAGTTATAAAGGTTTATTCACCCAGTGTCAAAATAGCGACGTTTCAACCGCTTGTTGCGGTCTTTCTCAAGCTTTCTGAACATGTGTTCAAACAGTGATATATAAAGGTGAAACCATTCATTACAATAATTCATCCAATTAAGCTTAAATTCATCATAATACAGCTGTGAATACATACATATATCATATAATATCCATCAATTCATATTTACAGCAACATCTGTAACAAATAAAGTGCTAGTGCCTTGTGCAAATTGCATTATACGTTATAAAGTGCACAATCCAGTACAATTGATAATAAAGTGTATACAAGTGTTGTCAAGATGTCCCGTGTTGATTAAAAACTTACAAACCAGCATTGCATTAACTATAAGTGGCAACAGAGCACTCGGTCCCAGAGGCATCCACATCTCATTCAGGCGCAAGCACGAGATCGCGCTTCTCTCGCGATATCTCGGGCGCAATTCACAATAAACCACAGCGCTGGAATAACCATATCAAAGATGGCCAGAATTCACTGCAAATGTCTATGCGCATGTCCAAACACTGGTTGCCTCCCTTACATGATCATGTGATATACGGTCACATGATACAGATCGCAAAAACAAACATCAAAATGAACATTATACCAGGATCACAATGAGGAGGGGAGGATAATGGCCGGGTCACCAGTCAGAAATCCGCCGACAATGGGTGATGCAGACATCGCCGCAGGTCGCTGCAACGAAACGTCCACAACATCCCAATATCCCCAATCAGACCCCAATACATTATTGGACAATTTAGCACCAAAATTATAATGTCACACAGCCAAGGCCTGGCCGACCCATCAGTCAGACCAACGCTGTAAGGGGGTAACAAAGGCGTTGCCACGGCTTACCATGTCAAACCGCCTAAGTCCCCCCTAAAGAGACACCAAATAAAAGTGGTCCAATACGAACTTTAGAATATTCAGAAAAATCTTAGCATTCTAATACATTATATAAGTTATTGCGATCTGTAACATAATATGAATATTATATAATATAAAAAATATATAAAGCAATAGAATAATATGGCCATGTTTATGTTATAAATACCTTGATATAATAAGGATGTACAATGTGGATGGTTGGTTGAAGGCTTTGATGCTCCAATTGTCACTCAAAGTGCATGCCGGTGTTATAGCTCGTAGAATAATCTAAAAACACAAAAAAAAAAAAATGTAAAAATTACTCAATATTGTATTAACAAAACATAATTAATCATGTCCAAAAAAGAGACTACACCAAGGAGGAAGAGCAGAGAGCGACCCAGAGGGACACCCCTAATTTATCTTAAAGTACACATTCAGGCCATTTGGTCTGAGTGTTTTCAAGGTGAATATCCAAAATAATTCTTGCTTTTTAACCTCTTAAGGACGCAGGGCGTACATGTACGCCCTAGCGTCCTGGTACTTAAGGACTCAGGGCGTACATGTACGCCCTGAGAAGTTCCGATCACCGCAGCGCTGCGGGTGGTGATCGGAACAGGATGCCTGCTGAAATCATTCAGCAGGCATCCTGTGACAATGCCGAGGGGGGTCCTGTGACCCCCCCCCCCCGTGTCGGCGATCGCAACAAACCTCAATTCAGACCTGCGGTTTGCTGCGCTATCTGTAGTCTCTGATCCCCGCGGTCTGTGACCGCGGGGATCAGAGACTAAAATCTGCCCCAAAGTGTAATTTTTAACCCCCCCCCTGCACCCCGCCATCTTAGTGTCCCCCCGGGCAGTGCGGGAGACGGGCGGTGTGGCAGGCGGGATCGCAATTGCGTTCTCTTACTTCTTTTCCAAAAAATCGAAATTCTGAAATTTTATCTCCATTTGCCATTAACTCTTGTGGAAAACCTAAAGGGTTAATGACGTTTGTAAAATCAGTTTTGAATACCTTGAGGGGTCCCTAAAAAGTGGGTTTTTGAAAATTTCTGAAAAATTTCAAGATTTGCTTCCAAACTTCTAAGCCTTGTAACGTCCCCAAAAAATGAAATAGCATTCCCAAAATGATCGATACATGAAGTAGACATATGGGGAATGTAAATCAATAACTTTTTTTGGTGGTATTACTATGTATTATAGAAGTAGAGAAATTGAAACTTGGAAAATTGCAAATTTTTCCACATTTTTGGTAAATTTGATATTTTTTTTATAAATAAAAATGAAATTTTTCGACTTAATTTTACCAGTGTCATGAAGTACAATATGTGACGAAAAAACAATCTCAGAATGGCCTGGATAAGAAAAAGCGTTTTAAAGTTATCACCACATAAAGTGACAGTGGTCAGATTTGCAAAAAATTGCCAAGTCCTTTAGGTGAAATAGGGCTGAGTCCTTAAGGGGTTAAGTAGGATATTTGTATCTCCGCCACGTCTACCTAACTGAACCTGTTCAAGGATACGAAACCTGAGGTCTTTTTCAGAATGACCTGCCTCTTTAAAATGTTTAGAAACCGGCAGATCCATCTTTTCTTTCCTAATGGAATATCTATGTTGGTTGCGTCGTGTTTTGACATCCTACGTGGTCTCTCCCACATACCAAAGCCCACATGGGCATGACAGTAGGTAGACCACGTGGGATGAATAACAAGTTAAATATTGCGCAATTTTGATTGTTTTATCAGTCAATGGATTATAAAACGAATTCCCTTTAAGCATCAAGCGGCAATTCACGCAGCTGAGACACTGATAACATCCACTGCGTGTAGAGCCGCAAAAAGATTTCAAGCTTACTCTATTGCTGCCTACATCGGATCTTACTAACCTATCCCCAAAATTCCTTTCCCTGCGATAGGAGAACAATAGAGGTTTATGGAATTCTTTGATCTGAGGGAAACTATTTCCAGCTATCTTCCAATGCTTCCTGATGACAGATGCAATCTGTGGACTATCAGCAGAGTATTGTGAGACAAATGGAATGTGCGCACTTGATTCAGCCTCTTCCTTGGAAGCACATTGTGGGCTGCAATTTACTCTCCCTTATGAGTTTCTTGGGATAACCTCGAGAAGTAAATTTCCTGCTCATTTCCAAAAAGCGTAGATCCCTAGTTGGTTTATCACTAACAATCCTCTTAACCAGAAGAAATTGACTATAAAGCAAGGACTTGATCATAGAGCAGGGATGGTGGCTCTCATACTGCAACAGAGTGTTCTTGTCAGTTTGTTTCACATGTAAATCAGTGATTAGACCTTGTTCATGAACGCGTACCTCCGTATCCAAAAATTGCAATTTCTGTGTTGAATAGACAACAGTGAACTTCACCGTACAGTCTTTTTTATTGAGGTATGCATGGAACGCGAGGAGGTCCAACGTGGTGCTGGTCCACATCAGGAAGATATCGTCAATATAGTGCCCCCACGCCAGAACATGTCTGAAGTGGTGGCTACCATACACAAACGACTCCTCCAGGTGGGACATATAGATGTTAGCTTTGTGTTTTTAGATTATTCTACGAGCTATAACACCGGCATGCACTCTGAGTGACAATTGGAGCATCGAAGCCTTGGACCAACCATCCACATTATACATCCTTATTATATCAAGGCATTTATAACATAAACATGGCCATATTATTCTATTGCTTTATATATTTTTTATATTATATAATATTCATATTATGTTACAGATCGCAATAACTTATATAATGTATTAGAATGCTAAGATTTTTCTGAATATTCTAAAGTTCGTATTGGACCACTTTTATTTGGTGTCTCTTTAGGGGGGACTTAGGCAGTTTGACATGGTAACCCGTGGCAACTCCTTTGTTGCCCCCTTACAGCTTTGGTCTGACTGATGGGTCGGCCAAGCCTTGGTTCAGTGACATAATTTTTGTGATAAATTGTCCAATAATGTATTGGGGTCTGATTGGGAATATTGGGATGTTGTGGACGTTTTGTTGCAGCGACCTGCGGTGACGTCTGCATCACCCATTGTCGGCGGATTTCTGACTGGTGACCCGGTCATTATCCACAGCTCATCATTGTGATCCTGGTATAATGTTCATTTTGACGTTTGTTTGTTTTTGCGATCTGTATCATGTGACCGTATATCACATGATCATGTAAGGGAGGCGACCAGTGTTTGGACATGCGCATAGACATTAGCAGTGAATTATGGCCATCTTTGATATAGTTATTCCAGCACTGTGGTTTATTGTGAATTGCGCCCAAGATATCGCGAGAGAAGCGCAATCTCGTTCTTGCGCCTGAATGAGATGTGGACGCCTCTGGGACCGAGTGCTCTGTTGCCACTTATAGTTAATGCAATGCACGCAGCTGAGACACTGATAACATCCACTGCGTGTAGAGCCGCAAAAAGATTTCAAGCTTACTCTATTGCTGCCTACATCGGATCTTACTAACCTATCCCCAAAATTCCTTTCCCTGCGATAGGAGAACAATAGAGGTTTATGGAATTCTTTGATCTGAGGGAAACTATTTCCAGCTATCTTCCAATGCTTCCTGATGACAGATGCAATCTGTGGACTATCAGCAGAGTATTGTGAGACAAATGGAATGTGCGCACTTGATTCAGCCTCTTCCTTGGAAGCACATTGTGGGCTGCAATTTACTCTCCCTTATGAGTTTCTTGGGATAACCTCGAGAAGTAAATTTCCTGCTCATTTCCAAAAAGCGTAGATCCCTAGTTGGTTTATCACTAACAATCCTCTTAACCAGAAGAAATTGACTATAAAGCAAGGACTTGATCATAGAGCAGGGATGGTGGCTCTCATACTGCAACAGAGTGTTCTTGTCAGTTTGTTTCACATGTAAATCAGTGATTAGACCTTGTTCATGAACGCGTACCTCCGTATCCAAAAATTGCAATTTCTGTGTTGAATAGACAACAGTGAACTTCACCGTACAGTCTTTTTTATTGAGGTTTGTTTTTGCGATCTGTATCATGTGACCGTATATCACATGATCATGTAAGGGAGGCGACCAGTGTTTGGACATGCGCATAGACATTAGCAGTGAATTATGGCCATCTTTGATATAGTTATTCCAGCACTGTGGTTTATTGTGAATTGCGCCCAAGATATCGCGAGAGAAGCGCAATCTCGTTCTTGCGCCTGAATGAGATGTGGACGCCTCTGGGACCGAGTGCTCTGTTGCCACTTATAGTTAATGCAATGCTGGTTTGTAAGTTTTTAATCAACACGGGACATATTGACAACACTTGTATACACTTTATCATCAATTGTACTGGATTGTGCACTTTATAACGTATAATGCAATTTGCACAAGGCACTAGCACTTTATTTGTTACAGATGTTGCTGTAAATATGAATTGATGGATATTATATGATATATGTATGTATTCACAGTTGTATTATGATGAATTTAAGCTTAATTGGATGAATTATTGTAATGAATGGTTTCACCTTTATATATCACTGTTTGAACACATGTTCAGAAAGCTTGAGAAAGACCGCAACAAGCGGTTGAAACGTCGCTATTTTGACACTGGGTGAATAAACCTTTATAACTTTTTGGATAATATTGGAGCGCTGCTGGCTTTTTCCCATTTTTATTGACGTGGACCTGGTGCCGGTTCGTATGGCCTGATTTTGCACCCACATGTAACATAGTGTGCTGCTTCCTCCTTTTCCATATTTTTATATATATACATATATATATATATATATATTAATACCGTATATATATATTTTTTAAAAAAAATTTTAATTGCACTTTTTGTGAGACAAGGTAACCAAAAAATTGCTGTTCTGGCACCGTTTAGATTTTTTTTTTGTTTTTTACAATGTTCACCTGACAGGTTAGATCATGTGATATTTTTATAGAGCAGATCATTACGGACACGGCAATACATAATGTGTCTATTTTCTAAATTTCATTTTGGTTTTACACAATAAAATAATTTTTGGAAAAAAATATATATATATATATATTTGTGTCTCCATTTTCTGACAGCCATATTTTTTTTATTTTTTGGGCGATTGTCTTAAGTAGGGTTTCATTTTCTGTGGGATGAGATGACAGTTTGATTGGTACCATTTTGGGGCATATTCACCAGATGGGTTGGATAACATGAAATTTTGAGAGCAGGTAGTTACGGACACAGTGATACCCAATATTTGCATTTTTTTAAAAAAAAATATTTTACACAAGCAAAGCATTTTTTAAAAAAATGTTTTTGTGTCCACCTTTTCTGAAAGCCATATTTTTTTTACATTTTTTGGACAGTTGTCTTATGTAGGGGCTCATTTTATTCGGGATGAAGTCACGGTTTGATTGGTACTAATTTTGGGTACATATGACTTTTTCACTTAATCACTTTTTATACAATTTTTTGGGAAGTGTGGTGGGCAAAATTGCAATTCCATCATAGTTTTTCTTTTTTTTTTATGGTGTTCACCCTGCGGTAAAAGTAACATGATCCTTTTATAGATCAGGTTATTACAGACGGACGCAGTGGTACCAAACATGTTTAGTGTTTTTTATTTTTTACATTTTTAACCAATTATGTGTGGATGTCGGAAGAAGTTATTTTTTTTTACTTTTTCATTTTATTTTTTTTACATTTTTTGGACCCAGACCCACTTGGTTTTTGAAGATCCAGTGGGTCTGATGGCTTACAATACACTGCAGTACACTGTATAGTGTACTGCAGTTTATTGTGAATTTACACTTGGCCTGATCAGGCTCCTGCCTTTAGCAGATAAACCATAGCAAGCCGGATGCCTGTGAAGGTGTCCGGTTGCCATGGTAACCATTGGGATGCTGGCACCCTTCAAGCATAGGGCCGATGCCACAGCAGAGCAGAGGCCTGATGGTTAGCCCCTCCATACAGCGGTCCCTAAGGACCGTTGCATGAAAGGAGTTAAACTGCAGACATCAGTGTCTGCACCAATGTCGGCCGTTTCAAGCAGAGTGTCTGCTGTACATTACAGCTAACACTCTACCCGCTGCCGCTCTGCCATCCTGAAAGGAAGGGAAGGGGGGTGCTCTGCTATCTTAAAAGGGGGAGCGGGGGTGTTGTGTGCGCTCTGCCATGCTGAACTGGGGGGGTTGGGGGCACCACTTGGCCATCTATAAAGGAGGGGGGCATTAACCATTCAAGCATCGGGCTGCTGCCACGGCAAAGCAGCGGCCCGATTGTTAGCCCCTTCCAGATAGCAGTCCCTAAGGACCGCGGCATGGAAGAGGTTAAACAGCTGTCTCAAGCAGATTGTGAGCTGTATGCTACAGCTGAGACTCTGCACCGCTCTGCCATCCTTAAGGAGGGGGGGTGGGGAGGAGAGGGAGACAGTGCGCGCTCATCTGACGGATTCTCTGTAAATTCACTGAGAGCAGCCTGCTGTGCATAGGAAGCACATCAGGCTGTAGAACAAAAACGAAAAGAAAAAAAAAAAAACACAACCAATTGGAGAAATGATTTTCTCCACAAAAATTAGTGCAAAAAATTTATTTTTTTTTTTTTACAAAAGTGTCATTATCCTTTAAATAAGTTTTTGTTGAGCTACTGTATTAGTAATTTACAGAAAAGGGTTATTAGATGACCATTGACCAACATAAAGTAAAAGTACGATTCTCACAGCTAGGCAAAAATTAACCCTTTATGTCAAAGCTGCTGAATATTTTTAATAAAGACCAAATGAAAAAATGATTTTAAGCCGAAAAATGCAATAATAAAAAAATTGCCCCATAGCCTTTAACCTCTTCTTGCATTTTCACGTGCCATATCCCCACGTGCATGTACGTAATCTGATGTACATGATGCTGATATAGCTGAAAACACAGATGACGGTGGATTAAACCTTCAAATGCTGCGATCAACATTGACAGCAGCACATGTGGGGTTTACAGAGGGAGGGGGCTCCCTCTCTGACCCCATAAGCCCCCTGTGCTGCGGTGACAGGGCGCCAATGGTTACTATGGCAGCCCTATGCTTTACACAGGCTGGGTCTCCTAGGCCAGGGATGGCCAAACTGCGGCTCTCCAGCTGTTGTAAAACTACCATGCCCTGCTGTAGGCTGGTAGCTGTAAGCAGTCTTTGCATGCTGCGAGTTGTAGTTTTGCAACAGCTGGAGAGCCGCAGTTTGCCCATCCCTGTCCTAGGCAATTGTCAGTGTACTACACTGATAGTTCAATGCATTACAATACAGTATGTGTTGTACTGCATTGAAACAGCGATCAAACCCACAGTGGGACAAAAATAAAGATAAATAAAAAAAAGTGAAAAAGTGTTTTTTTAATAATAAAAAAAATAAAATTTCAAGTAAAGAAAAGCCTTTACTTCATAAAATCATGTACAATAACAAAAAAAAAATTATAGTTATTGCCATGTCCGTAACTAGCAGCTCTATAAAAATGTCACATGATCTACCTCATCAGGGGAACGTCGTTAAAAATAAATGAATAAGAACTGTGCCAAAATAGCAATTTCTTGGTCACCTTGCCCCCAAAAAGTGTAATATTTAATGATTAAAGAATCATATGTACCCAAAAATGGTATCAATAAAAACGTCAGCTCTTCTTGCAAAAAATGATCCCCTACACAAGACTGATCGGCAGGAAAATAAAAGAAATATAGCTTTCAGAAAATGGAGACACAGAAAACATGATTCTTTTTTCAAAAATGCTTTTATTGTATAAAGCTGGAAAAAATTGACATATTAGGTATTGCTAGTGAAAACTTCCTTGGTCTTGAAGTGATTAAAAGGGGTTGTCTAATTTTATTCAAATTAAAATGGTTTTCCCAATACATTTCTTTTGACCACTGGAACCCCCACTGACATCTATAGCTAAGCCCCCTTTCACACGGGCGTTGAGGAATGGGGCCGGTTAGGATGCGGGTGCGTTAATCCTCACACAACGCAAAAGTGATGCGGGAAAATCACCGCTCTTCTGCACAGCCCTATTGAAATTAATGGGTCCAGATTCAGTGCGGGTGCAATGCGTTCACCTCATCCATTGCACCTGCCTAAGGGGCCCTACACAGAGCCACTTCCAACTATGCATAGAAAAGAAGGCTGAGGCACTTAAAGAGGACCTGTCAACTCTCATGACATGCTTGTTACCACCCCTCTGTACCCTTACTACAGACTGCTAGGAGTTCGTTCATACCTTCTAGTAGAAATAATAAAGGAATGTCACAACCAGAATTGTTGGGGAAAGCATAAAGCTAGTAACTCTTAGAATACCGGACGTTTTTTCGTTTTCATTTTTCTTCCCTATCTTCCTTGAGCTATAACTTTTTTATATTTCCATTCACGTAGCTGTATGAGGGCTTAATTTTTGAGGGAGAAGTTGTACTTTGTAATTATGGAATACAATAAAAAATTCCAAATTGGGTGGAATAGGCAAAACGCAATTTCACTCCACGGTTTTATCGGATTTGCTCCCACGGTGTTCCGTTTGTGGCAAAAATGACCCATGCACTTTATTCTCTGGGCAAGTACGATTACAACAATACCCCATATGTATATGTTTTTATGTCTAAATAGTGTACAAAATAAATTGAAACTTTGAAAAAAAAAATTTTTTACATCACCATATTCTGACCCCTATAACATTTTTATAGTTAAATCTACTGAGCTGAGAGGGTGTGATTTTTTTTATCACATTTCATTAAATTTTTTGGGTAAGAGAAGCAATAAAAACATGGCAAATTGGCCATTTTGACCCTTTTTTTGTTACTCCATTCGCCGCATTGGAAAAATATTTTCATATTTTAATAGTACGGGCATTTTCGGTCGCAGTAATACCCATAATGTTTATGTTTTTTGTTATTTATGTACTAATTTTTTTATTATTCGGAAAGGGGGTGATTTAAACTTTTAGATTTTACATTTTTTATATATTTTTAGTTTTTTAAATTTTTTGTAATGATTTTGAAGCTCATATTTGAGTGTACAAAATCCATTTTCTAATTTTTAATTTTGAACAATCATAAATTTTTAAAATGCATTTATTGCTGACGATTACTCATTTCTTATGTTGGCCAAAATAAGAATTGCAGGTTCAATTCCCTCAGTCCGTTCAGTAAGGCTGAGCACATTGAAACCAATTACTGGCATCCTCTTTGGCCTCAGAGCTTTTTGACCCTTTAGATGCCGTGATCTTACTTGATCATGGCATCTAAAGGCTTTAATTCCCGCACGAGTGAGCATCATGTTTGCCTATCACTAGAGCGCCGTACATGTACGACACTGGTAGAGAAAACGTTAAAACTGGCAGGTCAGGAGTGGTGAAGGGTCCTCTTTAAGATCTAAGAAAAAGTGATGGACACAGCAGACAAATCCTAATCAATCATAAATTTTAAGTGTGAAATTTATCTCATTCCAAAGATTGAAAATGTTTAGCCTCCAATTTTGAGTCCAATTGTAATGTCAATTTCAAGTAATCATTAATGATACATAATGATACCAATCCTACAGCGGATATTTTGTACAATATAGTCACAATGTTTACTTTGAAATCTGATGTTTTTTGTTCAGTTGTAATAAGATTCCTAAGACTAACGTGAATAAAAAGATCATCGGTCTACTACCAGACTTATTCAGAACAAATCTCTTTTGAAAAATGTGAGCTTCTATCAAGGGCAAACACTTGACAAAATATTATTTTTAAACACTGACAGCTAAGAAAAGTATAAATCTGAAATACATACTTCAAAATAGACTTCTACAAAAAATGATTTCTGAATCCAACTATTAATGTACAGTGAAACTAAGGCAGACAGCTTTTCAGGGAATATTTGGAATTTGCTATCGTACATTCAAAGAGCAGAAATATAGAAATACAGTATATACGAAGTAAAGGATACCCTTTAAAAATGTGACCATATATGTTTAAGGTATACATTTTAATCATCCCCTTTAGATAAAATATGGCCCTGGGCAAAATTAAAAGTGGGGTCCCAAATTTCTACAGTAACATTCAGTCAATGTATTAAATTATAACAGTTTTAATTACATTAAGCAAATAGTAAATAGTATAACCTATTCAGTCCCACACAGTATACAGTATCAATCCCCCAGCCCCTCACAGTATATAACATTTTCTGCCCCTCATAGTATATAGTACAATGCCTCCAGCCCCACACAGCATATAGTACAACACTCCCAGTCTCTCACAGCATATAGTATAACATCCCCAGCCCCTCATAGTATATAGTGTAACACCTTCTAGCCCCTCATATTATATAGTATAAGATCCCCAGCCCCTCATAGTATATAACACCCCCAGGCTCACATAGTACATGGTATAGCACATCCAGACCCTAATAGTATATAGTATAACACCCCCAGCCCCTCATAGTGTATAGTATAACACTCCCAGCCCCACATAGTATATAGTATAACTCCCCTAGCCCCTAATAGTACATAACCTACAGTATACAGTAGATTTTCATTACTATTTATTAGCTGTCCATGGCCTGGGTACCTTTCTGTAGTGGCTGGAAGAGGACATGGCAGCAGCACAGTAAGAGGAGGTGGAGCCAGCATTGAGCCCCACACAGAATGTCCTGATACTAGAGTCAGGACCTATGGAACATTACAGCACACAATGGGGGGAGGGATTTAGCAAACTGGTGCAAACTAGAACTGGCTTAGTCAATTCTATTTTGCACCAGTGTGATCAATCCTCCCCAATATTCATTACATTCAGCACAATACTGATTCTAGCCTTTTTGCTGACTGCGGCAAAAATTGAACTGTTACAGCACAACCCCCCGCCCCTCATGCCAAATTCTCAATCCAACCCCTCCGCTCAACCTTATGGTTAAAGCCATAGTTAGATGGACATTACATATAACGCTATAAAACATCCAGGGTTATACAGCACCACATACCTCTTTCATCCAGTGATGTCTCTGATGTAGAGATACTCTTTCCTTATCTTCTCAATTCACGCAGATCAGGCTACTTTGATAACTTCTTTCAGCCAAATCTTGCCTCTGCAGAGTATGACACACAGACATCTTAGATTCCTCACTTTACGATTATCCTCACCTCTCATTTTTAATAATGTGTCCTGTGATTTTTAATACTGATTGATTAAATAAAGATTTGCTTTACCTATTTGGTACTTTGGCTTGATATTTTGTTGGTTGCTTCGTGTATAGTCCCAGTAATGAAAAAGCCCCACTGCAGTGCTCCTTGTACTTATAATGACACCCTGTAGTGCCCTTGTATTATAATGTCCCTTGTAATGCCGCTACATATAATGCATCCCCTGTATTGCCTCTATGTATAATGCCCCTTGTATTATAATTCACCCCTGAAGTGCCCCTTAAGGATAATGTCTCCTGTAGTGCTAGCATGTATAATGCTCTGACCTCCAACCCCATATAATGCACCCCACCCCTATAGTATATATAATGGCCCCCTCTGTATTATATATAATGGAATTTATAATTGCCCCCTTTGTGGCATATATAATAGCACCCTTTGTGGCAAATATAATGACCCTCCTCGGTGGCTCACCCACCAAGGAGGATCCCCCTCTGTGGTATAATGATCACCCTCTGTGGTAAATTGGTCCCCTCCGTAGTATATATATAATACTCTCTCCCATTCCTAAGTGCCTCCAGTACTGCCACAGTACATACATAATATAAATAAATAATTTCCGTTGTACCACTCTCCACCGCCGTCTCCGCTGCAATCCACAAGCCCTTCCAGCCTATTGCCTGAGTCCCCGTCTTCCTGGCATAGGCAGTCACAATGACATCACTGTGCCTTCCTGTGCCAGGTCTCGTAATGCCTGTGTTGTGAAGTCATCAAGTAATCCTGCGAGACCTGGAGCAGGGGGTCCTGATGATGTCATAATGATCTCCTGCCTCATAGGCTTCAGGCCTAATGGCCTGAAGCCTATAAGACTGAATGGTGGGAACATGAGCTAAAGGCTCCTGTGCCCCACCGTAAACCGCGACCCCTCCTCAGAGAAAGCAGAACCGTGAACCAGTAGAGCAGCTGAGAAGGGGTATGCATTTAGGGAATCCAAAACCTTTTATAGAGCTTAAAGTGTGAAGAACAGGGGGCTGCCAGGACATCACCCTTAGAAGTAGCCCCAAACCAAATCAGTTCAGTTCCACAGTGAATCCACATCTCTATTGTTACCTATGGTGGCTTCTCTGTAAAAAAATAAATAAATAAAAGTCTAACGTTTTAAAGTATCTTGAAATGTCAATCTGCCAAACCATACACTCCAATCGGTAGACATCACTGTTTCGGACAGCACATCAAGCTGTCAGAGTACACAGATGGAGCTTTACTACAGATTTTATTAGTTTGAGTCAAACTTGAAAGATAAAGAGAGTCTAATGTTGCCTGTCAGCAGTCAACCAGTATATCATGACAAAGTACTTCCATTGCTATGCAGACGTACAATAAAAAAAAAACATGTGTGCTGTTGACTTGAATAATTCACATTATTTTTCACCATTGCTTGCCGTTAACTCCTTCATTTTCTGAAAATGGCTACATTTTACGAAAGCATCCTATTGAAATGATTAGATGTCTCCTCTTTTGCAGGATATGATTAACAGGAGTAGTTCCTCACCGGCATAACTCAGTTGACATAGAATAGGGACATTTCCCCCACACATAAGCCATTGAGAAGGTCCAACTTGCATACTGTTAACAGGTTAGACAGTGCAGATGAGCAAACAGCCAAGGACATATGTAATATGCAGCAGAATAGTCACAGCTGCCTGAGAAGAGCCATAGTTATTTATGAGCTTCTGCTCTTCCTGCCCACTAGTCGTGGATTGGAAATTTTGTTAGATGTCATTGGCGGCTGGGTGGGGAGAACAGGAGCTCATGAATGGGCATGACTCTTCTCCGACAGCTGTGACCCTTTTCCATCACATGCTGTGATGATTGCACAGTAAGTTTTTAGCAACCACCAAACACTAGCTCTGGTGTGACAGCCGACTCAAATCAGTGTCTATTTATCTATTTGCCGTCAGTGTGGGCAGCATAAAGTTGATGACAGGTTCCCTTCAAACACTTGCCATAGCTAGAAAATTAGGACTAGATTTGCGTATTCTATTATAATCATAGCTTTGCAATGATATCACTCATTACTTTAGGTACAACTTTCAGAGCACAGCATTCATTTGAAGCCTTACAGCAGCATGGAAGTTGTAGTCATATGAAAACAGATCAGAGGTTTTTAATGTCACCTATCACCTGTACTTCCTCCAGTAACCTCAGGGGGAGATCCATCAACTTTTTTCATGCTGTCATACCCCTTATACGAAATGGAGAAGATGTATGCCCTACCGATTGTCATTTAGGGGATCTGTTTACTATTAAAGAGTAAGAAGTTATACATCATCACCTCTAATCAGGACATTTCTCAGTCCTATGACTAGGATGTCTGCCGCAATCTGTATTGAGGAGATTTATGGTAAATTTAGTTGCAGTGATAAATTTAAGATATGTACCTGTAGATCTTAAACCCTTACTCTTAGCCACAATAATTTTTGTATACTTTTTTTTTTTTACCAAACTTTATGCTTTGATGCAAAATTGCATGAAGGCACAGATGAGTAGAAAGCACTGGGTGGCATTCACAATGTTCCAGGCACATACCTTCATAAAATATATGAGTGTGACACTGACAGCATAAGGTCTAAGGCATGGATCACATCACCATTGCTTTTCAGCTTTTCTGCTTTGGTATTTGTCTTTCATGGTGTTAAGACTGCAGTAATGGCCAAAGGGAACAGTCTTTTTTCTTGATAAAAAAAGAAACTGGCATCTGCTGATGAACAGAACTTTAACAGGAATCTTTTTTAAGGTTTCCTTTAATATAACCAGACATGGCTTGTGTTTCAGGCAGAGAGAATGAGTAGACAGGGTCACGTGGAAGAAAAGTTCCAGGTCACTGGAACAATCGTTGGGATGATGTGGTGGCAGAGTCTCAACCTCCTTTTTATCGAAAACATCAGTGTAGCTAGCATAGGCAGGAGGTAGGCTCTGAAGATTCCAAGGAACTGGGGGCACTCCAGTCTAAAACAGGACTGTACAAGCGAAGCCAAACCAAAGTGTAGAAAGGCCTGCCTACTGTGGTAAACCCAATATCACTGCAAGACAGAGACACAGAAGTGTTAACTTTGGACAACTTGTCTTTACTCTGGAGTTTTTTTGCTTTGAGAGGGCAGGTACACACATAGGGGATCATTTATTAAGACCGGCATTTATAACTTTGGGGTATCCACTGCCTGTCAAAATCTACGTCTAAATCTACGCAAGCCTGTCTAAATTTACGCCTAAGGCGTAGAAAATTATAAATAAGACAGGCCTGCCTGCCCCTTACCCGCCCCCTTTTTTAGGCCTGGCGTGAGAGGAGAAAAGTTGCCGATTGTGGTTGAAATGGTGAATATCTGTCTGTAAGTTACCCCCATAGTGTCCTTTGGCTCCACAATGCATGCATAAGTCCAACTGTGTCTATGCAGACAATTGGATCTTATCCAGTTTCATAAACTCTGAATTAAGGGATGCAGAAAATGGAAGCATGGGCCTCGGAAAATTAGATGTCAACCTAGGAACACTCCTTTCACATGCAGAATACTTGAGGCGTTCTATGAACTGAACATCAGTTTGGGTAGCCAGGGTAATCAGGTCATCCAGGGTAGATGGGACATTACAACCTGCCAATACATCTTTTATGTGACGTGACAACCTTGTTCTTCCATGATAACTCAAAACCCAGGGTGCAGAAATCAATGTATAGCATATTGCCCGACTATGAGGTTTCCCTGGCGGAGGCGCAAAAGGAAGGAGGCAGCTGAAGTGGTACATCCTGATTCCTCAAAGACCTTGTGGAAGGTAGCCAGGAATTATTGGGGATTGCTGGTTAGAAGAGGCCCAGGCTAGTGCTTCACCAAACAGGACGGAGAACATAAATACTATTTTGGACCGGTCAGCAGGAAACTAGTGGGCCTGTAGCTCAGAGTGAATGGTACACTTAGGTCCCCTTCATAGCATGGAAGAAGTAGGAAATGCAGGCTAGACGCCCCAGATGTTGTGACTGGAGGCGACGGTGCAGACACTGCAGCTTAAGGTTGTGGTGCAGGAATGGTTGTAGACAGTCCAGGCAGGCAGAAATGGTATGCAGATAATGCAGGAGTTTGTATTGGCGGCCACACTAAGTAGTCAGCTCTTTATATTCTTTGGCCAGGCCTATCTTCGGTGAGCTAGTGAGTTCCATGGCCTGAGCAAACTCTTACAACAGTGGGGGTGGAACCATTGTTTCCACCAACAGATTTGACTTATGGTTAATCCTAAGGGCGTTATCTTGACATTTCCCTGGTGTTTGACTTTTAACCGATTTACAGGGATCTGGAATTTGCTGCAGGGGAACCACCAAGCTGTTAGCTCCTGGATTAGTCTCTGTGTGGTTGACAGCTGACCTATGGGGGTCAGAGACACTGATGCAGGCAACAAGGGGTCAGGCAGAATCACGGTCAGGGACAGGCCAAGTTCAGGGCTTTCTGAGTATATGCAATATTGGAATCGGTCTGAGATCAGGGCAGGCAGCATAGGATCAAAACAGTGGTCAGGCATAGATTATGGAGCTCCATAATTTGTGATTTTTTAACGCTACAGTAGTGACGTAAATAGTTTGGTAAATGCCCTCAGTGTTCTTTCCTTTTTCCCTCTGTATCTTCCAAACAATGTTCAGCACCCAAAAATTACATAAGATTAGCTAATCATGTCTCCATTGCAAAATCTGTGTAAAACAGTAAAATAAGCCCAAAAATCTTTCTGGATAATCTTTCTTCCTATTGATAAATGTTATTTGAAATGAATATCTAAATAAATCATGCCTGTATATCAGGCTACGTCTTGGTCTTATTTTTAGTTTTTTAAAAGTTATTCTAAACACAGTCAGAGGTAAAATAACATATAACATTTTTAATATAATGGTTTAATTTGCCTTTGTATACATTATACCGTATCTGTAGCTGTTGTGAAAATCTCCCAGTACATATTATGATGGTTCTTTATGGTAGTCTGAATAGTTGCATGCATTATGAATGTTAATAATAAGAACACATGCAGGGCTTGCTTGATGTATTTGTCACCACAGTCAAATGAAATATAGCTTTCTATTTCATTTACAGGTCTCCAATGACTCTCTCCCCCTTTTGTTCCAAAACGCCAAGCTTTTTCATCTCCTCAGTCTTCACCTAAGCGAACTCTATTAACAAACGGTAACTGTAGTTAACCTATACTGCAAGGACCGCACTGGAAATGTATGACAATAATTATGTTTAATTTTCAAAGCTTAACTGTACTGTGGAAAACGTACTTACAATGCCTTTGTGCTAGATTGGGTGAACTTGTTATGTATTATTCAGATAATGTGAGCTGAGAAAATGGAAATCTTTTGACCTTACTAAAAGTATGCTAAAGTTTAACTCACTTGCGGAAGGAGGAAGAATGCATCTTTTTTCCCTTTCACAACTGGATTTATTCTGGCCAAATGCCCTAGATTTAATAGGCCCAAGGCAGGGAACAGGGACAATAATGTAACTGATAATTCACATACCTGAGCAATGTGTATTTGCTCTCACTTGCTACTGCGCTCATATACTCCACAGTTCAGCCGCATAATAAAGCATCTTTACTGTCTTTAACATTCAGCTTTTAAATGTAATTGAAGTGTCGTATTTATTATTCCCAAGTTATATGAACAAATCTACTTCGGGTCAATCGGATCAGTGTTAAAACATTGTTAATACTTCTGTCTAGGGGTTTAAGCCTTTTATTCAGCTAAGTAATTATTCCATATATAAAAATGAACTCAGATATAAATCCCTTGAAAACAAAATTGCAGTATGTGAAGAATTACCTTTCAAGTCTGTGTTATAACATTCATAACTTACAAAGTATTCCCATTCTTCGTTTTGTCCTCATTTGTGTAGCAAATGACCATGTCCTTTTTTCCTTGTATGGCTTGAATTTACCTTGGAGGAGTTTAATAAAATGAATATTTAAAGGTAAAAAAAACTGGAGCAGTAAGTGGAACTAGTTTTCTAATAATCATCCTGCATGATCTGATTGCAGTCATTTTGAGCTTGCTCATTTGTGACTTGCTGGTCTAAGTGGCTGAAGTTATAAGTAGAATTAAAGTGTTACTGAGCTTTAAAAAAACTTTTTATATGTCATGGCGACATAACTACGGTTTTGACCGTTGGGGGTCTGAGTGCTGAGACCCCCACCAATCGCTAGATGAAATAGCCAAACAAAGAGATACAGGCAGCACTCACCAATCGGTGCAATCTTCTTTTATTCCCTCCAGAGCTGAATACATAAAAGCTGAACACATTAGTGACACGTCACCAGCGGCACGGATACACGGCGCCTGCATGTGACGTCACACTAGAGCTGGTGTTACATAAAGTGTTACAAAACACACAACTTTAAAAACATAATCCTCCCTCAAGACATATTAGACATTACAAGAACATCATATATACTAATCCTGGATGGGAAAAGAGGGGGAATGAAAATTAAACTTAACTTTTAATATGTAAATAAGCGCCAAGTAACAAGTGAAAATATTATGCCTAACAGGCTAAAAACAAATCTACAGGGCCCTTGGCCGATTGCAGATTCAAAGGCTCCGATAATCTACCGAACCACCGAGACACAAATAAGGCATAATGACAACATAGCAGCATGAGTATCCACGACAATGTAATGGAACGTGCTCACCCAATCCTCGGTGTAGTCCAACATGGAGAGGTGGACGACTGGAGATGGCTGTTATGGAGACCACAGGATGGGTGGATGAAGCCAGGTCACGTATGGTTGCTGCAGATATCAGTACGATGGATGCCAATATGGGAACGTTGTGTAGTGGAGGGGTGGGAGCTGCAAAAAGTCCCTGGTAGACCCTATCGAGGGAAGGGGCCTAGCAGATACCCTACCTACCTACACAGAGCACCCACCCCGAAAGGGGTGACCTCGTCTGGATCCCTGTCCCTAGACCGGGCGGAGTCCCTAATTATGCCCTAAAGCAAGGAAGAGAGCTCCCATATACAATAAACCTCCCGACGTGCCACGTTTCATTCGTGCAGGAAATCATCAGGGGAGTGGTAAAAAAAATGGGGCTACATAGAACATGAGGGCTTAAATGGGTATACTGGGAAGTCACGGTGCTCCCCCTACAACGAAGGGGACAATCAAAATGCACCTAGGCAGGCCACCAACAAGATATATTGTGTGGCACGCCGACATCAGTGTGCTGCCAAAAAATATATATAGCTCTGCCAGTGGGCCAAAGGTATAGCAGCGATAAAGAGCCCCAAACCAATGGGAGAGAGGGCTAGTCAAATGGGGGCCTCCAGTGGTGAGTGCCCCCCTCTGTACACACGCAGCTGAGCTCACCTGTACAGCGACTTAAATGCAGCAAGAGACACGCGCCAACAGTAAGCGGCTCCGCCCCCTTAGTGACACGAAACGGTCATGTTAGACTGATCAAGTGATGGGCGTAAGCGAGCCGTGGAACACAGAGAACAAGAACATCCCCAAATCGATTTTATCATTTAAGCCTAAGGGATCCATTGAGCATGAGTGCAGAATCCACCTACTCTCTCTTCTCAGGAGTTCGCGGTGTCTGTCTCCCCCTTGTGGGGGGTTTAATACAATCTCAATGACAGCAAATCTCAAAACGTTACTATTTCCTTCATGCTCAGAGTTTAATTGGTTGATAAGGCGTTGATACCCCTTATCTGTACTGAGTGAATTTATATGTTCTCTGACTCTTTTATTGAGACACCTAATGGTCTTCCCTATATAGAATCTGCTGCAAACGCACAAAATCAAGTAGACTACAAATTTGCTTTTACATGTAATTAAGGTGTTAACTTTGTGTTGCAATCCTCCAAAAGATAGGACCTCCCACTGGGGATTAAACGTGCAACATGAACAATTACCGCAACGGCGATTTCCCTTGGGTCGCCAACCTTCTAACCATGTTCCAGATTTATTCTCTATGAATCTACTACGGACCAACCTATCTTTTAGTGTATGACACCTGTTGAATGCTATTATTGGTCGTAGGGTTGTTTCGGGTATCGAACTTTCGATACCCAATCGATACTTTTCTCTGGTATCGAGCTCGATACCAGGATTAGTATTTTATCGATACTGGGCTGCGCTACTGCACAGCCCAGTATCAGAGAACGTGGCTGCGCCGCCCTCAGCGCGGCCATGTTCTCCTCGGCAGCACAGGGAGAAGGAGGTCTCTCCCTCCCCCTGTGCTGCCGATGCAACCAATAGAGGGAGAGGGGCGGAGAAGGGGCGGAGCAGGGGGGGCGGGAGCACTGGCCAGCAATGCCTAGTACTGTTTCATATATAAATGTAGGCAGAAGACACAGGCTGCCGGAACCTGCCTGTGACCCATCGCTGCGATCCGCGGCAATTAACCCCTCAGGTGCCGCACCTGAGGGGTTAATTGCCTCTGATCGCAGTGCTGGGTCACAGGCAGGTGCCGGCAGCGTGTGTCTTCTGCCTACATTTATATATGAAACGGTACTAGGCATTGCTGGCCAGCGCTCCCGCCCTGTGCACAGGGCAGCAGGGAGAGGGTGAGATCCTATTCACCCTGATAGAGCTCTATTAGGGTGAATAGGATGAAAATGATTCCAGGTTCTAGCCCCTAAGGGGGAAATAGTTAATAAATAAACTGTAAAAGAAAAAAAAAAAGTTTCCCAATTTTACATATAAAATATAAACAATAAATAAAATATTACATATCGCCGCGTCTCAAAAGTCCAAACTATTAAAAAATCCACTTTTATGCGGTGAACGCCGTAAAAAAAAAAATGCACGATTCGCCATTTTCTTTTAGTCGCCGTAAAAAAGTAGGATAGGACTGTTGCATTATGAGCCGGCGGTTCCATAAAATGTGGAATGCACGCAGTTTTTTTGGCGTTTTTTTTTTCCGCGTGGTATCGAATGGTATCGAGTATCGCAATACTTTTTTATGGTATCGATACCGAATCAAAATTTTGGTACCGAAACAACTCTAATTGGTCGAGCCCCTTTAATATCACAGTTTTTGCGGCTCGGGTGCGGACCCATTCACTTCAATGTCCTATTCTTGTCCGTTTTGCGGACAAGAATAGGCATCTCTATAACGGGCCGCCCATTCCGTTTAGCAGATTGCAGAAGAAACACGGGTGTCTTCCGTGTTTTGTGGATCCGCAATTTACGGAACGGTCGTGTGCATGAGGCCTTAATCTTACAAGTTGCCATAAGGGACTGCTTTTTTAACGCTATGTGGGTGATAGCTGGAATAGTGTAACAATGAGTTAGTGGCTGTGGGTTTGCGGTACCCCTCGGTCACCAACTAATTGTTCCTGACTGTTACTAATACATCCAGGAACTCAAGCTGCAAGCCCCCAAATGTATACATAACCACTATGTTCATGTTATTATCTTAGTTCAAATATTAAACAAAATCTCTAAAAGTAGTTTCTGTGCCTTACCACACAATAAATACACCATCTATGAATCTCAAATATGTTTCTATATAGGGAAGAAAAGGGTTGGTGACTGAGTATATGTATTCATCTTCAAATCTCGCCAAATATAAATTTGCAAATGTGCATGCGATGGGTGTGCTCATGGTGGTACCAAGCTTCTGCCTATACCACTTATCCCTGAATTTGAAGGCATTGTTTTTCAAAATTAAACTTAAAGCGTCTCTAATGAAATCCAAAAAAAACGCACTCTTATCGGTATTACTGAGGATTTCTATTACCGCTTCTATGTCTTCATCCCTGAGATGTGAGAGTGCAAACTGCACCATAGGTCTGAGCAACCAGTCAACATACCCTTGACATCGGTTCAGTACTGACCCAACCCCCAAGACAATGGGTCTGCCAGGGGGATGGGTCAGTGACTTATGAATTTTTGGCACAAAGTACCATTTAGGTTTTTTTGGGAACAAAGGTAGCAATCTCTCTAGGTGAAATAGCGCTCTCTCTCTCTTCTTGCTGCAGGAGACAGAAACAAGATGGGCCCATAGACTTTTTATTGAGCCCATCTATTGCAGCGAGGTGATAGAACGCTATGTGAGCACTTCTTTCTACTTTTTCTCGTGATCGATGGGGATCTCAGCACTCAGAACACCACCGAACAAAACTTTGCATATTTGTCTCTATGACATATCAAAAGTTTTATGAAAGCTTAGTGACACTTTAAAGGATAACTGTCACATTTAGACCCTAATTTCAGTTTTCATATATGTAGTTACTAATATGATAATATTCCTGAATCAATAACTATTAGACTTACTTACCCCTTATTTAACAAGATTCAGCCCTTAGCAACCAGGTCTGGCTGAAGCCTATAGTCCTCCTACAAGCTCTCCTCTTATCAGATAAGGCTGTCATTTATACACTGGGCTCTACATTGTCCTTCACTGCTAAGGGAGTGTCTGCCAAGCACAGGCATGTGAAGAAGTTCACACACACAGCCCAGCACTGTTATCTCCTGTCAGGAAGAACCTGGCTTTTTATACATTCCCTTACAATGTTGACTCACTATCAGTTCCCAGTGCACGCAGCGTGCTCCGTCCTCTCATCTGGTAGACGGAAGCAGCATAGCAACCTGATTTTAATCTCAGGTAACAATAGCCAATACTGGGGACTTTTAGGTGGCTTTTAGGGGTTATTTATTTAAGAATGAGAAATTAAAACAGGGCCAACAAGGTGATATTAATCACCAGAATCCAATAGTAAAAAAAAAAAAAATTTGACAGTTATACTTTAAAACAGGAGTTGCTCTCTGTTGCGTGCAAGTTCCAGGATTTCTACTGCTGTGTCAGAACTGATCAAAGAGCATATGACCTGGAAGCTCCCATTTGAGATCTGGAGAAAATAAAACCTGAGCACAATCAACAACCTTGGAAAGGGTCCGGTGTTCATGAAACAGCCCATAAATGTTTCTGATATGGTGGGTGGAGAATAGCCCAGAATGCACAGGCAGAAAGATGGATTAATTTAGTTAGGGGGAGTGGAGAGGGGTCTAGGAAAGCATAGTCAGTCCTGTGTTTGTCCAGTGCAACAAATTCCCTAGGTTGAGTGGCTGCAGGCTTAGTGTAAGGAGAGATTTTGGATTTATAGGACACAGGGATGATTTTGCATATATAATACAATGGTATTTAGGTGGACGTATTTATACTGATGATATATTACAAATTATTGAAAAGGGGAAAGCAGGCCCACTGTGCTAGTAAACAGGGGCATTAGATGTTTGAAGGAGTGTTTAAACTAGATATAAGGGGTGAAGGGCATATGGAATTTAGAGGATTAAATGGGTTAACCAAATAAGGGTCTGTGAAGTGGGAGGAGTTGGAGGTGGATCATTCTAGTGAGTATTGCATCAGCTTCTGCACAGTTTTAGCTTTGGCTGCTGTTCAGGGCAGATGCCAGTTTAGCTCCAGGAAAAACATCATTCATGTTGAGAAAACAATCCCTTAGGGAAAGCTAAAGAGGACATTTATAGACTGTTTAGGACCACAAGGCCGTGCAGTCTAATAAGTTATTTGTTGTTTATGGCCAATATAGAGACTTTGGGGGTCATTTGTTAACCTGAAATATGCCTATATTAGGCATATTTCAGGCGCAGATTGCAGCGAAACACTTCCTTTTTCCCACTCACGCCAGGTCTAAAAAAGTAGGCAGGGAAGAGGACGGGCCAGAAAGCCCGTCTGACTTATCATTTTCTATGCCTGGTTTAGGCGTAGAAAATGTTGTACTTGTAAGCCAGCTAGGAAACTGGTTTACATTTAGAAGCAGCGCTGGATGTGCGACTTTTTGCATGTGGAGGGTTTGTAGTCTCTGGCACCCAGGGCCAGACTGGGGATAAAAACCAGCCCTGGAAAAAGTTGCATACCAGCCCCGGAAAAAGTTGCATACCAGCCCCAAACACACACGCCGCGAGCGTGTGTATGTATGTGTGTATATATATATATATATATATATATATATATAATTATATACACACACACAGGCCGGGCCTTACCCTAGCGTTGCCGTGACTTGGCCTCTGCGCAGTGGCAACTCTAGGAACAATATATGGGAGGCACATAAGATACCACAGTCAAAATGGGGGGGGGGCACTAATAATTTTCCCCACTTAAATTCATACAACTGAAAAAAAACGAAATAAGTATATATAAATTCAAAATACGAGAGTATTGCGGTATGCAGGGATACATTTATAATAAAATAATTTACTTACAAAAGAACCTATTCCATCTTCTGCTGTGCTGTCCTCTGCTTACTTCCACGGATCTTCCCCTCTTTTCAATCTGTCCTCAGTGCGCAGGGCAGGCACACTGCTATGGGGATCTGTGGATGACACACTGTTATGGGGGATCTGTGGATGACACACTGTTATGGGGATCTGTGGATGATACACTGCTATGGGGATCTGTGGATGACACACTTTTATGGGGGATCTGTGGATGACACACTGTTGTGGGGATCTGTGGATGACACACTTTTATGGGGATCTGTGGATGACACACTGTTATGGGGATCTGTGGATGACACTGTTATGGGGGATCTGTGGATGACACACTGTTATGGGGATCTGTGGATGACACACTTATGGGGGATCTGTGGATGACACACTTATGGGGGATCTGTGGATGACACTGTTATGGCGGAATCTATGGATGACACTGTTATGGGGAATCTGTGGATGACATACTGTTATGGGGTACTTTTACACCTGCGGCATGGCTATCCGACCTATCCGGGCTGTTCACCCTCCTGATCCGCCATGCCGCAAGTACCCGTGCACTGCCGTGCTGCTGCTCTGTCCCCATTGACTATAATAGGGGCAGGGGCGGAGCTATGGTGCAGCATGGCAGAGATCGCCGGACTAAAAGTCGGACATGCAGTACTTTTTAGTCCGGCGATCTCTGCCGTGCGGCGCCATAGCTCCGTCACCTGCCCCTATTATAGTCGATGGGGACAGAGCAGCAGCACGGCAGTGTACGGGTACTTGCGGCATGGCGGATCAGGAGGGTGAACAGCCCGGATAGGTCGGATAGCCATGCCGCAGGTGTGAAAGTACCCCATAACAGTATGTCATCCACAGATTCCCATAACAGTGACATCCACAGCGCCCCATAACAGTGACATCCACAGCGCCCCATAACAGTGACATCCACAGATTCCCCATAACAGTGTCATCCACAGATTCCCGATAACAGTGTCATCCATAGATTCCGCCATAACAGTGTCATCCACAGATCCCCCATAACAGTGACATCCACAGTGCCCCCATAACAGTGTGCCAGTAGCCGTCCCCTTTAGTGCCAGTAGCCCCTTTATGTGCCAGTAGCCCCTTTAGTACCAGTAGCCGTCCCTTTATGTGCCAGTAGCCGCCCCTTTATGTGCCAGTAGCCGTCCCCTTTAGTGCCAGTAGCCCCTTTATGTGCCAGTAGCCCCTTTATGTGCCAGTAGCCGTCCCTTTATGTGCCAGTAGCCGTCCCTTTAGTGCCAGTAGCCCCCTTTAGTGCCAGTAGCCCCTTTAGTGCCAGTAGCCGTCCCTTTATGTGCCAGTAGCCGTCCCTTTATGTGCCAGTAGCCGTCCCCTTTATGTGCCAGTAGCCGTCCCTTTATGTGCCAGTAGCCCCTTTAGTGCCAGTAGCCCCTTTAGTGCCAGTAGCCCCTTTTATGTGCCAGTAGCCTCCTTTATGTGCCAGTAGCCCCTTTATGTGCCAGTAGCCCCTTTAGTGCCAGTAGCCCCTTTTATGTGCCAGTAGCCTCCTTTATGTGCCAGTAGCCCCTTTAGTGCCAGTAGCCCCTTTAGTGCCAGTAGCCCCTTTAGTGCCAGTAGCCCTTTTATGTGCCAGTAGCCTCCTTTATGTGCCAGTAGCCCCCTTTATGTGCCAGTAGCCCCTTTAGTGCCAGTAGCCCCTTTTATGTGCCAGTAGCCTCCTTTATGTGCCAGTAGCCCCTTTATGTGCCAGTAGCCCCCTTTAGTGCCAGTAGCCCCTTTATGTGCCAGTAGCCCCTTTATGTGCCAGTAGCCCCTTTAGTGCCAGTAGCCCCTTTATGTGCCAGTAGCCCCTTTATGTGCCAGTAGCCTCCTTTATGTGCCAGTAGCCCCTTTATGTGTCAGTAGCCCCTTTATGTGCCAGTAGCCCCCTTTATGTGCCAGTAGCCCCTTTAGTGCCAGTAGCGCCCTTTATGTGCCAGTAGCCCCGTTTGGTGCCAGTAGCCCCCTTTAAGTGGCAGTAGCCCCTTTAAGTGGCAGTAGCCCTTTATCTGCCAGTAGCCCCTTTTATCTGCCAGTAGCCCCTTTATCTGCCAGTAGCCCCCTTTAGTGCTGCCAGTAGCCCCTTTATCTGCCAGTAGCCCCCTTTAGTGCTGCCAGTAGCCCCTTTAGTGCTGCCAGTAGCCCCCTTTAGTGCTGCCAGTAGCCCCAAGAAAAAAAAAAAAAAGAACACTTATACTTACCTCCAGCGATGCGATGCAGGCCGCTTCCGGCCTGTGTCTCGAGCTGTACGGCTCGGCGGCGCGATGATGTCATCGCGCCGCCGGAGCCGGCCTCTGATAGGCTGCCAGCCTAGTGCTGGCAGCCTATCAGAGGAACAGGGAGAGGTCATGCCTCTCCCTCCTCTGCTGCTGCTCCGCACGGAGATGAGCGCAATGCAAGCGCTCATCTCAGTCGCCACTGGAGCCCAGTGTGCCTGCGGCCGCCGGCCGGCCGTGCGGCAGTCAGGGCTACCGGCCTACCGGGAATTTTCCCGGTATCCCGGTAGGCCAGTCCGGCCCTGCTGGCACCTACCGCATGACCACTAATGATCGCATTGGTAAGGTTGCAAACTGTTTAGAATGAGATTAGGGACTACTATTCCTACTATCATCATTGTTGCCGGGATTGAGAAGAGATTGCACTGTGACTTGCCTTGGAACTCTGCTTTGACACCGTTGGATGTGCTACAGCTCCCATTCTGCACTTTAGTAAATAGAAATGTTTATCCTGGTTACTGACAGCATCATAAGCCAGCCACCGAACTTGCACATATACAAAATGTCATCCCTCCTGGCCCTGACCAAAACAGATGCCTTCAGCTGCCAAACGCACATGTAACCGGTCAGCCAGTTTCATAGGTATAAATCTGCTGACAGACGCTCTTTAAATCTCTGCTATTTCTGCTTTCAGTTGTACACAGGGAGGTGTTAGCAGTTCTCTGTGTAAGTGTGTACATACATATAGCTGTCAGTCACTGATAGTTGTACACAGGGGGAGGTGTTATTAGTGATTGATAGCATTCTCTGTGAAAGTGTGTATACATAGATAGCTGTCAGTCACTGATTGCTGCATACAGGGAGGTGTTTTCAGTGATTGATAGCATTCTCTGTGTAAGTGTGTATACAGAGATAGCCGTCAGTCACTGGTAGTTGTACACAGGGGGCGTGTTATCGGTGATTGATGGCATTCTCTGTGTAAGTGTGTATACCTAAATAGTGGTCAGTCACTGGTAGTTGTACACAGGGGAGGTGTTTTCAGTGATTGATGGCATACTTTGTGTAAGTGTGTATACAGAGATAGCTGTCAGTCACTGATAACACTTCCTCCTTGAACAAATTAATCAGAAAAATATGAATTTTTTTTGTATAAATTACAAGTTTTACTGACTCTTTTCCATAAAACTATATATCTGCTCAGCTCCTCCTGCTCTATAACATGCTGCCTGCAGATAGCACTGCATTTCGTGGTCACAGGTACTTTTTAAAGTCTGGCATGTAAAATGGAGGATCAAGATTTGTTGTTCTAATATGACATTTCTAAAAAGTGATAGTTGAGGTAAATAAAAGAGGTGTTAGTGAGATGTCTGAGGCTGCAGTGAAAAGAAAAGAGATATAATATAATAAGGCATTTTAACTATCCTGAAGTAGACTGGAGTAAATAGCTTAGGCTATTTTCACACTGGCGTTTTTGGATCCGCTTGTGAGATCCGTTTCAGGGCTCTCACAAGCGGTCCAAGACGGATCAGTTTTGCCCCAATGCATTCTGAATGGATAAGGATCCGTTCAGAATGCATCAGTTTGGCTCCGTTCAGTCTCCATTCCGCTCTGGAGGCGGACACCAAAACACTGCTTGCAGCGTTTTGGTGTCCGTCTGATGGAACTGAGCCAAACGGATCCGTCCTGACATACAATGTAAGTCATGGGGGACAGATCCGTTTTCAATGACACAACAGAAAACTGATCCGTCCCCCATTGACTTTCAATGGTGTTCAAGACGGATCCGTTTTGCCTATGTTCATGATAATACAAACGGATCCGTTCTGAACGGATGCATGCGGTTGTATTATCAGTGCGGATCCGTCTGTGCAGATACATGACGGATCCGCACAAGACGCCAGTGTGAAAGTAGCCTTAAACATATAGCCAAGGGTAGAAAATTCCTTGATAACTTCCAGAGACAGATGATTGAGAATCAGTCTAAAAATTGTTCTGTTAGATCTTATAATAACTAACAATGTGAATCATTTTTGAAGTGTGACAATAAAGGACAACTTGGGAGTTCGTGACCATAGTGTAATCATCATGATTTCAGATACAAAAATGGGAATTTTTTGAGGGGGTCACAAATAGATATACCATTTCATTTATTGTTCAAAATTAAAATCTAAGGCTATGTGGCTTACAACAAAGGTTAAAAAAGAAATGCAATCGAAGATAATATTTAAAACTCTAGGCAATCTTCACCGATGAACTATAAGATTTACAGTAAAACATGTAAGAAGGTAGAAGTAGCTCCAGAACTAAAAATACACAGCTCCATCCATTGTGTATTGGAAGGCGCTGGTAACCGTAACAAGGCTCCCATTGAAGTAAATGGGAGCAACATTCCAGTTACGAGCTTCATCCACTGCTGTGTAGTTCTGCAGCTTCTGGTGCCAGAGCTACTCTGAAACAGCTGATCGGCAGGGGTGCAGGGTGTCACAACCCTGACAATCAGATATGGATGGCCTATCCATCAATATTAACATCTTGGACAACCCATTTAAAAGTCTTTTTCCCCACAAGCCAAATGACAGAAAATTCCACGTTAGAAAATCCAGATGCCGCTCCTTCCCTTCTGAGCCCTGGGGTATCCCCAAATAACAGTCTACGACCACAATTGGGGTGTTACTGTATTCAGGGGAAAGTGGGTAGAAAATTGGGGGGGGGGGATATTCTCCTGTTATTTTTTGTGAAAAAGAAATTTTTGGCCTAAAGCACAATTTTCTTGTAAAAAAATGACATTTTTTTTAAATTTTCACACCCAAGTATAAAAAATTATATGAAACAGCTGTTGAATGATGTGCTCACTACATCCCTTAAAAATTCCTTGGGTCGTGTAGTTTACAAAATGTGGTCACTTTTTGGGGTTTTCACTGTAGGGTTACCTCAAGGCCTCTTCAAATGCAACATGGTGCCCAAAGACCATTCCAGCAAAATCTGCCCTCCAAAAACCATAAAGCGCTCCTTGTCTTCTGTGCCCAAACAGCGGTATACGACCACATATGGGGCGTTTCTGCAATCTGCAGAATCAAGGTAATAAATATTGAGGTTTGTTTTGTTGTTAACCCTTGATGTGTTCCAGGGTAAAATTGATTAAAATGGAAAATCTGCAAATAAAATTGGTATTTTGAAATTTCATCTCTATTTTGCCTGTGGAATACCTAAAGGGTTAACATTTCTAAAACCAGTTTTGAATAGTTTGAGGGGTGTCATTTCTAAAATGATGTAATTTATGGGTTTATTATGCAAGAACTGGTCCTAAAAAAGTTGACTTTGGAAAATTTCTTAAAAATTTCAAAAATTGCTTCTAAAGTTCTAAACCTTCTAGCGTCCTAAAAAACATAAAATTACATTACTAAAATGGTGCCAACATAAAGTAGACATATGGGGAATATTTTATGAGGCATCACTATCTGTCTTAAAACCAGAGAGATTCAAATTTAGAAAAAAAATTCAAATTTTTGTTAACTTTTAGATAAAAAAAAAAAAAAAGGTAAAACATATTGACTCAAATTTAACCATTAACATAAAGTACACTGTGTCATGAGAAAACAATCTCTGAATGGTTTGGATAAGGTCGCGGACATTTAACCCCTCAGATGCCGTGGTCAATCCTGACCACGGCATCTGAGTGCGCACAAACCAAAAGTTTCACTTTCGGTTTGCGCTCCGGCTCCCCTGTGTGGCGATCGGAGGACCCGGAGCATGCCTGTAGTAGCCTGGGTTTCTATGAATGAAACCCAGGCTGCTCTGTAGTATTTCCTATGGAGCCTTGCCTGTAATAGGCTTCATAGGAAATATGCGATTTTTTCATATATTCCAATGCTATTGCATTGGAATGTATGATAATCGCAAACAGATGATTGTAAGTTATAGTTCCCTATGGGAACTATATAAAAGTGTAAAAAAAATAAAAAAGTTAAAAAAATAAATAAATAAAAAAAACATAAAAGTTCAAATCACCCCCCTTTTGCTAAAATAAAAATGTAAAAACGAAAAAAAAAAAAAATACACATCATGGGTGTCGCAATGTGCGAAAACGCCCATAGCATAAAAATATAAAAAAATATTCCCCATATGTCAACCAGCAAAATGGAAAAAAGTGTCCAAATGGCGGATTCGCCATTTTTGGTCACTTCATTTTCCACAAAAAATTACATAAAAGGTGATCAAAAAGTCATACACCCCAAAATGGTATCAATAAAAAGATAAGATTATGACGCATAAAATCCCCATTTGTGGACGAGTCGCGTGTCAACACTGCTCACCGGTGCAGCTCCCCGGTAAATGCTGATTGTTTTTTCTTTTCATGACTACTTTGACTCAACTATGATCGGGTCGGGGAGATCAAGAAAGTGACTTGCTCTTTGGCGATCCTGCCGCCGCCTGTGGAGATTATATCCTCTTTTCTCTTGGTTTACTTCCATACCCCTGACAAAGACATATAGAGCCATTTATATGGATGTCATATGTAGCCATTGTGGGGGGTTAGCACCTAGTTCCGGACGGCCATTGTTGCCACTGGCATAGATGCATATATACCCCTCTTTTTTCTTTATACTGAGATATGACTGTATTGGGTGTTGTCCACGACCGTTCATGCCAATATGTATTCCTGATTTCTGCTGGTGGATTATTTGCTAAATGATATGTGTTTTTTAATATTATGGAATTAATAAAGATTATATATTTTTCATTCTTTGGCGTGTGCTTATTGGGGTTTATAACTTCAGAGTAAGCAGTTTAACTGAACAGGATTCCAACAGCTCGAACGGATGTTAAGTCAAGGCGTTTAACACCAAATTTAGATCCCAAGGAGGGAAACTGGGGCCCTTCACTGGTACTATCCTGTCTACCGCTCTGAAAAATCTTATTATCCAGGGGTCCATGGCTAAATTTTTTCTTCCTAAATCTGAAAGTGCCGACACCTGTACCTTCAGCGTACTCTTGGCTAACCCCAAGGATAATCCATTTTTGGAGGAACTCCAACACCTGCGCAACCGAGAATTCCAAGGGCCAGGAGACTGTCTATACCTAGGAAAGACAAGAATTTCTTTCCATACTCTTGCATAAACTACATTAGTTACCCCCTTCCTACTTTTCATCAAAGTGGAAACTAATTCTCTTGAAAATCCCTAGCTGTCTAAAAATGACCTCTCAAATTCCACGCCGAAAGATGTAGGGATTCCACTCTCGGGTGAAATACTGGACCCTGTGATAACAGGTTTGGAATTTCTGGCAGAACCCACAGCTCCAAAATCGACATGGCCCTCAGCAGTGAAAACCATGCCCTTTTCGGCCAAAATGGTGCCATTAGGACCACCCTCGCCTGTTCGTATCTGATCTTTTTTATCACGAGAGGCAACAGCATAAGTGGGGGAAAAGCATACCCTAGAGGAAAGTCCCACCTCTGAAGGAATGCATTTACTCCAGATGGGCTCTCCTTTGGATTGAGGGAAAAAAAAATTTCTACTTTCCTGTTCTCCCTTGTGGCGAACATCTCTACCAATGGAAGACCCGAAAGAACTACTATCTGGGAAAATTCATTTGGATTCAATGTCCATTCTCCTAGCCGCAACCTGTGCCGACCCAGGAATTCTCGATTCTTCATATGTGGAGGGCTGAAAGATAAAATACTTTCCCTTCAATCTCTCTGTAAATCCATTCTGTTTCTTTTAGTAGGGAGGTTGATCTGGTTCCCCCTTGGTGGTTGAGGTAAGAGACAACTGTCCGATTGTCGGACATTATCCTGACATGTGTGTTCTGGATCTGTGGAAGAACTGCCCTTAGTGCCATCAGGACTGCTCGCATTTCTTTCCGGTTTAAAGAGAAACCTCTCTGACCCTGGGACCACTCTCCCTGGAAAATCTGGTCCTCTACGTGAGCTCCCCAACCCCAGGGTCTGTAGTTACTATTACAGGTTCCGGTTATGACCAGGGTAGTCCCTGAGTTAGGTTCTTTGGATCCTTCCACCAATTTAGGGACAACATTGTTTGATCTGACAACATCAAGACCAACTCCAGAGATGTTCCTATCCATCTCGTGGAGGACAATATGTCTATTTGCAGCTGGGGCCACTGAACTGCTGGTATACAAGATGTTAATACTCCTAACAGGCACATCGCTTTCCTTACAAAGAAAACGAAAGACCGGCACTCCTCAATTGCTTTTTAGTGTAATTCTTTATTCGCGTGTCACTTTCTTTATGAGTGGCGAATAAAGAATTACACTAAGAAGCAATTGAGGAGTGCCGGTCTTTCGTTTTCTTTGAAGCATTTGGGGTGACGCCCGCTGACCGTGCACCCACATCTCAAGCAGTGCCGCCCGATTATCTACAACAATCGCTTTCCCTACAGTCAAGGTCTCTCCTGACTAAACCCTTTGAACTCCCTGTTGCACCCGGACTATCTTGTCGTCTGTGAGGAAGGTCCTCTCCTGCATGGAGTCTAGTACTAGGCCCAAGAACACTTGCCTGGTAGATGGTTGCATTCTGGACTTCTGGACATTCAGCAACCATCCCAGACTTTTCAGTACGCTCATTACCTGTTCCACTCCTCTTACACACGCTTCCCAAGACTGAGCTACTACTAGGAAATCGTCTAGGTAAGGCACGAAAGTGATGTCCCCCTTCCGGATGAAGGAGGCCATCTCCGCCACTACCTTGGTAAAAATGCGTGGTGCCATCGAGAGGCCAAACGGTAATGCTTGGAACTGAAGATGAAGGATCCCAAGTTTTGTTCTCACCACTACCCGGAGAAATTTCTGATGGCTTGGATGTATCGGATTATGATGGTAAGCATCCTATAGATCCAGAACTGCCATATGACAGCCTGGAGACAAAAGATGAATCGCCGATCTGATAGTCTCCATCTTGAACTTCCTGGCCTTCAGAAATTTGCTCAGATGTTTTAGATTTATAATCGTCCGAAACGAACCATTTCGTGTTTTTTTACGAGAAACAGGGTAGAATAGAATCCTCTCTACCCCTGGCACTGAAATCAACACATTTTTGCTTGTTAATTTTTTTATTTCTTGTAATAACGCATGAGAGGACTTTGAAATCAAAAACCTTTCTGGCGGACAGTTCTTGAACTCCAGCCTTAGTCCATCCCGCAGGAGTCCTAACAGCCACTTCCCTGCAATTTTTTCCCAAGCAGGTAGGAAGAATTTTAGTCTTCCCCCTACTGGGATCATGGTGTCATTGTTTGGGCTGTTTATCTGCACGAGCGGAAGCTGATCCGAACATAAAACCTTTATTTCCAGGTCTAGCCCTGGTTCCCTGCTCTCTTTCTCCCGTTTGTCTTTTACCTTGAAATCTAGACGATGTCCGAAAGGGCCGTTTGTAATTTTTAAATTAGTAACATAGTAACATAGTATATAAGGCCGAAAAAAGACATTTGTCCATCCAGTTCGACCTGTTTCCTGCAAGTTGATCCAGAGGAAGGCAAAAAAACCCTGTGAGGTAGAGCCAATTTTCCCCACTTAAGGGGAAAAAAATTCCTTCCCGACTCCAATCAGGCAGTCAGAATAACTCCCTGGATCAACGACCCCTCTCTAGTAGCTATAGCCTGAAATATTATTACGCTCCAGAAATACATCCAGGGCCCTCTTGAATTCCTTTATTGTACTCACCATCACCACCTCCTCAGGCAGAGAGTTCCATAGTCTTACTGCTCTTACCGTGAAGAACCCTTTTCTATGTTTGTGTACAAACCTTCTTTCCTCCAGACGCAGAGGATGTCCCCTCGTCACAGTCACAGTCCTGGGGATAAATAGATGATGGGAGAGATCTTTGTACTGACCCCTGATATATTTATACATAGTTATTAGATCTCCCCTCAGTCGTCTTTTTTCTAGAGTGAATAACCCTAATTTTGATACCCTTTCGGGGTACTGTAGTTGCCCCATTCCAGTTATTACTTTAGTTGCCCTCCTCTGAACCCTCTCTAGCTCTGCTATGTCTGCCTTGTTCACGGGAGCCCAGAACTGTACACAGTACTCCATGTGTGGTCTGACTAGTGATTTATAAAGTGGTAAGACTATATTTTCATCACGGGCATCTATGCCCCTTTTGATGCAACCCATTATCTTATTGGCCTTAGCAGCAGCTGCCTGACACTGGTTTTTACAGCTTAGTTTGTTATTTATTAAAATTCCTAGATCCTTTTCCATGTCAGTTTTACTGAGTGTTTTACCATTTAGTATGTACGGGTGACTTGCATTATTCCTTCCCATGTGCATAACTTTACATTTGTCAGTGTTAAACCTCATCTGCCATTTCTCTGCCCAAGCCCCCAATCTATCCAGATCCCTCTGTAGCAGAAAACTGTCCTCTTTAGTGTTAATTACTTTACACAGTTTAGTGTCATCTGCAAAAATTGATATATTACTGTGCAAGCCTTCTACAAGATCATTAATAAATATATTGAAGAGAATAGGGCCCAATACTGAACCCTGAGGTACCCCACTAGTGACCGTGACCCAATCTGAGTGTGTACCGTTAATAACCACTCTCTGTTTTCTATTACTGAGCCAGTTACTTACCCACATACAGATATTTTCTCCTAGTCCAAGTGTTCTCATTTTATATACTAACCTTTTATGTGGTACAGCGTCAAATGCTTTGGAGAAGTCCAGATATACGACATCCATTGATTTGCCGCTGTCAAGTCTAGAACTTACCTCCTCATAGAAACTGATTAAATTAGTTTGACATGACCGATCCCTCATGAAGCCATGCTGATATGGTGTAATTTGCTTATTTTCATTGAGATACTCCAAGATAGCATCTCTTACAAAACCTTCAAACAGTTTACCCACAACAGATGGTAAACTTACCGGCCTATAATTTCCAGGCTCTGTTTTTGGACCCTTTTTGAATATTGGCACCACATTTGCTATACGCCAGTCTGGTGGAACATTCCCTGTCAGTATGGAGTCCGTGAATATCAAAAATAAGGGTCTGGCTAGGACATCACTTAATTCCCTTAGGATACGGGGTGTATGCCATCCGGTCCTGGCGATTTGTCTATTTTAATCTTTTAAGTCGCTGCTGTACTTCTTCCTGGGTCAGACAGGGCACTTTTAAAGGGGAATTTACTTTTACATTTTGCATTTCATCTGACAGTTTATTTTCCTCAGTGAAAACAGTGGTGAAGAAAATATTTAATAGCTTGGCTTTATCCTCATCGCTTTCTGCAACTCCCCCTCATTGCTATGTAGAGGGCCGACTCCTTCAGGTTTATATTTTTTACCATTTATATAATTGAAAAACATTTTAGGGTTAGTTTTACTCTCTTTGGCAATTAATCTCTCGGTCTCTAGTTTGGCAGTTTTTATTAGTTTTTTACATATTCTATTTTTTTCCTTATAGTTTATCAGTGCTTCCTGGCTCCCCTCCTGTTTTAGTGATTTATATGCTTTCTTTTTGTCATTTATTGCTTTTTTTACGGTTCTATTTATCCACATTGGTTTCTTCTTATTTCTTAGCCTTTTATTTCTATAAGGTATGCATCGATCACAATTTGATGTTACAATGCTTTTAAAAATCTCCCATCTCCCAAAGGACTCCTGTGGAAAAAAAAATTTCCTATCTGCCGCTTTCTCTAGCAGAGTGTCTAATTCAGACCCAAACAGGAACTGACCCTCACAAGGAATGCTACATAGTCTTAATTTAGAGGGCATATCCCCACCTCTCTAATTTTTAAGCCAAAGGGCAAGTTTTGCGGAATTAGACAGGGATGCTGCTCTGGCCTCTAATCTTGAAGCATCCATAGAGGCATCTGCAAAAAAATCCGCTGCCTTCTGGAAGGTAGGAATAGAGGCCAACAACTGTTCCCTAGGACATTTATCTTTAATCTGTCCCTCCGGCCTATCCAGCCATATAGACCTGGATCTGGCGGTAACCATGGCGACAATACTGGGCCTGAGAGAAGCAGCTGAAGCCTCCCAAGTATTTTTAAGGGATGAGTTAATACGCTTATCTAAGGGATCCTTAAGGAATCCCATGTCCTCAAAGGGTAAGGAAGATCTTTTAGAAACCTTTGAAATTGCCATGTCCAACCTTGGGGCTTTATCCCAGGAAGTTGATGCTTCCTCCTCAAATGGGTATTTTCTCTTAAATGTCTTAGATATGAACGACTTCTTATCAGGTTTTTTCCATTCTTTTTCGATTACCGCTGATATAGCTTTATGCAATGGGAAACATCTGCGTTTTTTTTTTAAATACTGAGTCCGCCACCGACCTATCTTCCTTGATGTCCTCTAACTCTCTAACTTTAAAGTGTATCCTATTACCTTCAATAATTTATCCGTATCCTCTGCCGGGAACAGAAATTTTCCTTCCTTTCCTTCTTCCCCTGAAGAAGAGGAACCGTCAGAGTCCCTATCTGCAAAGGGAGTCTCATTATCGCCGGATGACTCTATTTCAGACTCCTGCTCTACCGTTTTTTTTTCTGCTTTTTACATGCTTTAAGGGACCCCTGGACTTCAGATCTTATAAGGGACTTTAAATCCTGTAGAAAACTCTGCGTTTCTTCCGCCACTGTTCTTTCAATACATTGCTGACAGAAGTTCTTTGTACATGAAGATGACAGCGGATGTTTGCATATAGCGCACTCTTTATTTTTTCTCTTGGCCACCACCTTCTTAGGAGCCATCTATAGAGAAAAAATATATGCAAATCTAAGAAAAAGACATTAACCCTTTAAGGAACAAACACTGGAAATTACAATACCGGAGGCCGAATTTCAATGTCTGTCTTCCATAACTGCAGCTACACCTGCATGCAAGCAATATCATTCATTACCATCAAACATTTGGGTATCTCTCACCTGAGAGTCTTATTTGGCTCCTTTCTGCAGACCCACCATGCGCCGGACGCCACCTGGGATAAGGTATCGCTGCCCCTCTGACAGTCAGTAAGCAGACACCTGCTTGCCACCGTAGCTATGCAGGCAAACACTATTCCTCCAGTCTGGCCTGCACATGCTCTTCGCGCTTTCATGCGCTTCAGAAGCCGAACTGACCGGAAGCGCTCGGGCATGGAACTTCCGGTTGACATCATCAACACGCATCCCGGCCGCTCTGCCGATATGTCGGGGCCTTCTGGCCACACTTACAACCGCGGTGAAGCCTTTCTCACCTGAGGTGCCGACACCCCCTGCCTCTATGAAGAACCGGCGGTCTCCTGGATTACCGCCACTCTCCATGCTCCTCTATCCCCAAGCCTATGGGAGAAGAACCTATGGCAGGTAACCTGAATATGCCCATGACCCTCTGGCAGCTACCAGGACTTCCTGGTCATGGGCACCTGGAATGAAAAACTGCAGGCTTCCCGCTCTCAGAACAGGAAACCTCACTGAGGTGGGAGAGTGGCTCCACCTTTTTTATGCTGCAGGTTTCCTGTCTTGGAGGCGGAGCCATCTCTCTGAGATGCTGTCGTGGGGGAGGGGAAAATAAATGGTTCCATATACCGACCGTTTACAGAAAGCAAAAAACGTTCGTGTGAACGAGCCCTTACATATACTATTTGAGATGCAGTAATAAATATATATTATATTTTTTTTCAGTTCTTATCTGGGGAAAGTAGGGTATTGTTCTGTCCTCCTTATGTGTGAAGGTACATAGCTTGACAGACAGCTAAACCTCTCCTGGCAATGAACTGACAATGGAGTAACGTCCAACTTCATCTTTATTGCATGGGTATATATATGGTGAAACTGGGGAACAGAAAAACAATGCACCTACTAAAGGGGTCTGACATATAGCAATGCATATGATACATTTCTGTGCATAGCAATGATAAACATCCATGAAGTATACAGATATAAACCAGGAGCATGCTATCCTACCTGCATGACAAGGATAGTCCCTAGCTGCTAACTGAAGCCACTATAGAGGATCAGGAAAAAGACATGCAGAATACATATATAAACAGATGCAAACAGGCTGTAATGTGCCTTACCAGCGATGCTACCATGCGCTTAGATGTGGAGGATGACTCCAGAGGCTTCCACACCATGTGCTACCTGTGGCAGGGATGACTGTGAATGAAGGAAAATGGCTGCTGTGTGCAAGGATGATGTCATTAAGGTATGGGAACTGAAATAGGCCAAACTTCTAATGGGAATAGCTGCAATTTATGTAAATGGCCACTAGATGGTGCTGTTACACAACTAATAGAGAATTATACAGAACATATATTGAATATGCATGAAAACTATACATAAATTAACAAATAAGCTTGCTGAAGGCATGACAGGTATATTAGTCTAACATTCACTTAGCGTTCTACCTATCCCTAGATAGGGTCAGTTTTGTTTCTAGGTTTTGTGTCCGGCACCAAAACACAACAAAACTGAACAGATGCATAATTATTCATCCTGATCAGTTTTGTCCCCATTGACAATGAATGGGAACAAAACTGAACCATTTAATTCTGGTTTTGAGATCCTCCGTCGGATCTCAAAACCATAATTGGAAACACAGATGTGAAAGTAGCCTAACTTAAAGCTCTGTGGTGTTTTAGATATGATACAGAATGTCGTATAAATACTAAGTAACCTACATGTACTGGACAAGTGGGCTGCAAAATGGCTCATGAGGATGGATATTGATAACTGTAAGGTTATACATTTTGGAGCAAAATGCACATGTCTTTTATATCCTGAAAGGGTGTTTGGTATCATACAGCACAGCACAGCGTTCCAGTTAGAGGACCCTTCCCTGAGGACATATGGATAGCAGCAGCGGCGGCACGGTGGCTCAGTGGTTAACACTGGTGCCTTGCAGACCTGGAGTCCTAGGTTTGAATCTGACCAAGGACAACATCTGCCTAAGGTTTGTGTGCTTTCCGTGTGTGTGTGGGTTTCCTCCTATACTCCAAAGACTGATAGGGAACTTAGATCATGAGCTCCATTGGGGACAGCAAGTGATGATGATGTCTGTAAAGTCCTATGTAGGGAATTTCTTGATGGGACAAATCCTTTACTTCATGGCTTTGTTTTTTTCAATATAAATAAAATGTAATGTGGTGACATAATGATCATTCACTATTAACCCGCAGAAGGCTCTAACGTGTAACTTATTTGCAGGATACCAGTGTTTCCCATCCAGTTCATTTTATTGCAGTCTTCTGCCCAGTGCATAATTAGAACTGGTAACCAACTGCCAAGAGAACAAAAGGCTCAACAGATTGTTTTGACACCAAGAAAAAAGACAGAACATTTTCTACTATCATAACAGCTGCTTAATATTTGCACAAAAATGAAGATACATGTTCGGTGCACTTATTAATTATGTTGATAGAAATTCAAATTAGAGAAAACAGATGTTGTAATCTCTTTACAAGGATTGAACTCCAGAATCAGGCAACTTTCTAGCTGTGGGGCATACTAAGTATGGTGATTGGAATAGATGACTGGATGAATGAGATGATTTTGCAAGGGCACCAATACTTTTATCAATCCAGCTAGACTTGGGAGTCAAATTCATTTTCCAACTGGCACAATGTAACACAGATACATTCAGACGATGGTAGAACAAATGGAAATGTTTCAGCTACATTACCAAGCCAAGGCATTCATCTATTTCAATAATTTTGCTAATTAGCAAATGCGAGTCATCTTCAATATTATTGTATTTTTTAATGGGTGCCATCAATTATATTTTGGAATTCTAGGAGGATCGGCTGTAATCTAATCCAGTAATACAATAAAGCACTTAAACAGCACAGTGAAAAAAACATTCCAAGTGCACATCCTTAATATTTAAAGTAGTCATGGAAAAAAGAAAATTGTGTGTATGAAAGATCACCTTCTGAATGGAATTTATGAGGAAGATTAAGAAGGCGATGTTTCTTTTACTAAAATAAATCACTGTGTTTTCAGCTTTCAATGATGTAAGTGTTTATTCCTGTTTTTTCACAATGGATGTTAGCAGCATGTTGATGGCGTTTATTCGGCCCATTGTGAGGAGAGGACAAGCACTGATAAATGAAGTATTGATTTCTCCTATTGTTCTCTCCTAGCATCATAAGCAAAGTAATAGCTTTATATATAGTGAGCAAAATCAGTTCTTCGATCTAGTACTGTATAATCTATTTAGTGAATAGCAGCTCATGTTTTTACCCTGGATTTATTTCAGGGCTGGCTATGAGAGTACACAGAGCGGCAAAGCGAGAGGTCTGATGCTATTGCAGTATTATGTAAGACAAAACAGGATGACATAAAAGCTAAATACATAAAATATGAATTATTCCACACCAATGTTCTGATACTTTGGCCTAGAAGTTTGGATCAACTGATTAAAGGGAAACAGTCACCACAATCTTGGACTATTATCTGAGGTAATATATGAGAGCTGTTCTAACATAATGAGGAGGACTCCTGTGCGCATGCACAGCAGTCCTGACTGTGTATTTCAGAGCAGCTTTAAACCCCGACGGTGACGGAATGGGAGGCAGCTGGAAAATAATAAAATTGTGATCTGGACTCTTATCTGCAGTACAAGTCATGTGTTACTGCAGATAATAGTCCAGAATTGCGGTGACAAATTCCCTTTAAGAAGTATTAGCTTGGATGTTTTTAATCAACATTTTTTTTTTGTTACAAAAAAGATGGGTCAATTATTGAACACTATACAGTGGTCCCTGAAGATACAATGGCCTCAGGATACAATATTTTCAGCATACAATGGTCTTTTCCGACCCATCGTAAGTTGAAACCCGACTCAACATGCAATGTCTCAGACTTAGACCCAACCAATCAAGGCCACTTCTCTGGTAAAATAGCTGGATTAGTGGCTAGTAAGCAGCTATTCCTGACTGTTACATGGAAGGACTTTTTTTTCTCTCTCTCTTAGTTATCTGATTATTTTCCCTAAATCTTCATTTTCTCTTATCTTCGATGACATTTTGGGGCTTTGGAACGATTACTCAGCTTACCATGGTTTCAACGTACAATGGTCATCCTGGAACCAACAAATACTGTAACTTGAGGGACCACTGTACACAGTGGCGTACCACCAATTTAGGCAGACCACGCCGTTGCTATGGGGCCCTTGGCACAGGGGGACCCGCAGCGCACGGAATGCCCGGCCCCCTCCGTTTACTCTGCACAGACACAGAGAAGAGAATCATAGTTAATGTTAACTTGTGTTCTTCTGGGCCCCCCCTCCCCGGGTGCTCCCTTTCTGACTCGATGATGATGATGATTTCGCACAAAGAGGCTGCTGCTGACTGGCCAGTGTATCAGCCTGGCACGTGACTAGTGTTGAGCGCGAATATTCGAAAAGCGAATTTTTTTAGCGAATATCGGCACTTCGCTAATTCGCGAATATTTCGAATATAGCGCTATAAATTCGCTATTTCGAATATTCGTTTTTTTTTTGTTTTTTTTAGTTATATTTTTTTCTTTCCCACTTCCCAAAAGTAGTTCTTACCTGTCATGAGGATTCCTGGCTTCCTGGCTGCTCCAGTCAGTGCCCGTTGCCGCTTCTGCCGACTTCCGTGCTCATGGAGCGTCCCCTTCCATGGGAAAATCTCTATATACTAAAATGTACTGTCGGATTTGAGGAATTACGTTGAAATCGCAATGCGATTAATTCAAGTTATATTAATCGCATTGCGATTACAACTTAGCACTGCTATCTTACATAGGCTAGAATTAACGAATATGGAATATATGGCTATGCACTAGCAGTGCTAAGTTGAAATCGCTAATCGCGAATACTTTAAGTTAAATTAATCGCATTGCGATTTCAACTAACACTGCTGCTATATTCCATATTCGTTAACCGTTAATTCTAGCAAGCTGACCCATTATAAACCCAGCTCTAAGTTGAAATCGCAATGCGATTAATATAACTTGAATTAATCGCATTGCGATTTCAACGTAATTCCTCAAATCCGACAGTACATTTTAGTATATGGAGACGTTCCCATGGTGATGGGGACGCTCCATGAACACAGAAGTTATGGTTGGCTTGGTAGAATTAGCGAATAGCGAATATGGCGAATGTATTCGTCATATTCCTCAAAACGAAGATAGCAAGTATTCTACATCTTCGTTTTAGCTACCTATTCGTCTCGTCATCGTCAACTTCGCTATTCGCTAATTCTAGCAATCAAATAGGAAGGTTGACTTACCAGACAGCTGTGTTAAATTCGCTATGCGATTTTTTTTTTTTTAATAAATAGAATACTTATAATAATATTATCATATCAAGTAATATAATTATTGTATTAAAAAAAAAAATCGCATAGCAATTTAACTACAGCTGTCTCTATAGTCAACCTTCCTATTTGATTGCTAGAATTAGCGAGGTTGACGAATAGGTTGCTAAAACGAAGATGTAGAATACTTCGTTATCTTCGTTTTGAGGAATATGACGAATACATTCGTCATATTCGTCATCCTCGCTAATTCTAGATATGAAACCAATAGGAAAGTAGCCTTAAGTACAAATCGCAATATGCGATTATTTAAATCGCATTTTAATCGCGATAACTAGAAAAAATGACGAATATTCGATTTCGACGAATACGAAACGAATATTCATTCGAATATTCGCGAATTTCGTCGAAATCGAATATGGCACCTGCCGCTCATCACTACACGTGACAGGCAGCAGGAGCGGGCGCCGCAGCCGTTTAAATACAGTCAGAGGCGATGTGTGCTGCACCCGGCGTATCATCCATTGCTCGCATCACATCTGCCGCCCGCCTGAAGTCATCAGCCAGTGCAGTGGTAGTGAGTGCATCCCCCCGGCCCAGACTAAAGGACCGCTCCTGACCGGACCCGGTCTATATGGTTGGTAATTGGTCCATGTATGAGTATGCAGCAAGAGGACTCATAGGGAGGGAGGGGAAAAAAAAAAACACAGTGTGCTTTCCTCCTACTCCTCCCCCCCCCTGGATATTTTGGGAGGCATTAGGGGTTGGGAGGGCTCATAGAGGACAGTGTGCTTTCATCCTACTCCTCCCCCCCCCCCCCCGGGCATTTTGGGGGGCATTAGGGGTTTGGGGGCTCATAGAGGACAGTGTGCTTTCTTCCTACTCCTCTCCTCCTTTAATGGGGGTGTGGCATGGGAGGAGCCAGGACAGGAGGTGGGATGGACCAGAGGTGGGTAGTGGGCGGGGTTAGGGGGGCCCAATTCAGATTCTTGCTATGGGGCCCAGTGATTTTTATGTACGCCCCTGACTGTACATTACTATGTGCTTTAACTGTATATAGGATATTATTTAATGGGACTCCGTTCTAAGGGTATGTCCACACTGTGAAAATCTGCTGCATAAAAAACTGTGGCAGATCAGTAGGCTGATCTGTCTTTGTGAGCATAGAGTTTTTGAGGGAAGAGTTTTTCTTTAGCTCTTCCCCATTGACTTCAAGAGACAACACAGCTAAAATATGCTTCAAAGAAGTAACAGGCCATTTCAGAAGCGAATTGGAGATCAGTGCTTGAAACAGTCAATCGGAAACAGTTGTTGGCATTTTGACAGTGGATTCTGCTGTGGAGTCCACTGTGGATTTTGAAGTGTGAACATACCTTCACAGAGTTCTACCTTGCAGGCAGATATCACTACTGTAGAATGCCAGGATGCCTATTCTGCTCTCAGAGAAGGCAGCACAGTAGACCTCCTTGTGCCAAGTTGGCACTAGGAGTGGAGGATAGTAGGGACAAGTAAGCTTCACAATGGCAATGGTGGGGGATGTCACTCAGTGTTAGCAGAACTTCTTTTCTGTTTCTGAACCCACTGTGAGCCATATATATATATAAAAACAATCCATACCCTTGGACATCCCTTTTAAATATCCTCCAGCACAAGTGGTGCACACACAGGGAGAATTTTGATGATTTAGACCAGGGATGGGAAAACTGTGGCTCTCCAGCTTTTTTAAAACTACAATTCCCACCATGGAAGGCTGAAGGCTGATTGCTGTAAGCAGTCTTTGCATGCTGGGAGTTGTAGTTTTGCAACAGCTGGAGAGCTGTAGTTTGCCCATCCCTGGTTTAGACAGCTGTCCAAGACACCCTAAAGATTTTATTTAATTAATGTATTATATACATGAGAGCAGTATGCAACCGGGCCCCCCTCCTGTTATTTTACGCCAGTGTTTTCTACAACCTTGGATCCCGCTTGACGGGACGTTGCCACCGACTCCTAAACACTGTGCCATACAGAGTAATCAGTGGCACCATTGCAACCTGGTACAAAGGATGGGGTATTTTTTGTATTGGCACACATTAGGAAGCATTTTTCTACTGCCACATGCAATGAGAATTATTATTACTGAGGGGCTATGGGGGACATCATTACTAGTATGAGTACTATAGGTGCATTATTACTTCTGGGGCTTACTAGGAAACATTATTACTACTGGGGGGCACTGTTAACACTAAGTACACTCTGGCAAATAATTATTTCCATTGGTGGGACTTTTGGAACCACCATTACTGTGGTGGTTACCCCTGCACAGTATCAGCTTAGCACAATTATTTTTAAGGGACATTATGTTTAGGGACACTATTTATTTCTAAGAGCAGTTATTTTTTAGGGTACTGTGTGCCAATAATTATTGAAGGGGTCACTAACTGTGGGTAAGGGGGGCTGTTTCTGCAGTATAATGTTGGGGAGCACAGTATTGGGGGTGGCAGGATGATGGAAAAGTAGGAGACTAAGATGGCTGAAATAAATCATCATGGCTGTCTGTCTCAGAAGAGACATCGCTGGTTGTAAGAGGTATGTGGTACTGTATTACCCTGTATTCTTTGTAATGCTGTATGTAATGTTTTCCAAGTGTGTCTTTAACAGTAGGAATGGAGGGAAGAGAATTTGAGAATTTAGCATAGGGGTGCAGTTTCAATTTTTGCCTCAGGCAACAGAAAGGCTAGAAAAGCACTGAGGGAAGGGGGGGCCTAAGCTGAACTCCTGCACCAGAGCCTATGAGCCTTTAGCTAAGCCCCTGACTAACTGGCAAGTTTGACATTGAGGGACCGAGAAGCTGCTGAGCTTTGGAGGAGGACGGCAGCCCAGGGATCCCCCTTCACAAGTAGAATTACTGGTTGTCCCCCCTGGACAATATTCTTGCTTGTAAATTTACCAGGGAGGCGACATTTTGTTTTGGTTTGAAGTCTTAAAAATCCCAAGGGCTGCTCTGAATTACGTGGACACTGTATGTGATATTTATCTGGACAGTATAGTTTACACTTACATGTGTGTAAATGTGTATCCAGCTGCTGCGTGGCCTATTAGTTGCGTGGTAATATTTATGTCTCGTTGCTTTGGATCTACTAGTAAGGGTACATTCACACGGCTGTCACACGGCCATTATCAGAACCATTGTAGTCTATGGGTCCATTCACATGCCTGTTTTTTTAATAAGGGCCATCAAAACATATAACAAGTCCTATATTGTCTGTTTTCACAAAGAGACAGCCCCACCAAACGATACAAGGGGGCTGTTTTAATGTCTGTTTTTCAGAAAGACATCTGTGGAAAAACATCCATTAAAAATGGACTGTTTTTGCTATTTTTTCCCCCATCATATAAATATACTCTTAGAGGGCACAGTGTGAATTTCCATAATAACCCCACTAGCTAAAGAGGCTCAGCTGGTGATCACCTAAATACACCTAGAGGCAGCACATCCCTAAGAATTAATTCAGAAACCCTTTGTCATATTGAGAATAGGGATACTATGTAAGAAATTGATTCACGTTTAAATAATTTCATCTAATCTGTGTAAATTCATACCTTTATATACGCAGTCGAAGGCTGCCTGTACACAATGCGGTCCAGAAGCGGGTATGGCAAGTACAGGTGCGGCCCAGCAAATCGTGGTAATAATCTGCATGCAGCTGTAGTCCAGTCTTGGAGGAAATAAATAGAGCTCAGCTCACAAATTATATGTTTCTATTCCATTTATTATCTGTCTTCTTTTTATGATTGCTAATACATATGTAAACCCAGGATTTTAGGGACAAATATAAAGATTAAACGTTTAAGATTTCCGTATTATGCACATATTGGCAATAATGGATCATCAAGCAGCCAGCTGCTAATGATCAGCTAATTAGGGAGAGGTCTATGGGGATAAAACAAAGATGCGATGGGTACTTTGTATAATTTTCATTTGACAGGAGAGAAAGTGCTGCGCTCCCAAATGAGCCGCTGTTGAATGCTAGTCAGGAATCCTAAGTGAGAATTATTCATCCAAGTACAGTATGTTTTATTCTAAAACCAAAACTGACGAAGAAACCATGGTCCTGCGGCCATATTTCATCCATTGCTGTTATAATTATTATCCACAGAACCAAATTCTAAGATCTGTCGGGAATCATGCGGCACTCATTTTTATCCTTTTTCTTTGCACAAAACCTGCCACATTTATTTACAGATCTTGTCTTTCAGCGCTCACACACAGGAGGCCGCATTAGATCTTAGGAAGCTCTGAGTGATGCTGTCAGTTATTTGGACAAGTGTTAACGTCTTTGAGACATCAAGCTGACATTTGATCAAGCAAGCTAACTTCTTAAAAGAGTTGGCTTATTTTTTGCAGATTCTCAGTTTGAGGGCACCAGGACATTGATCTGAATTCACCTCCTAATATTTAGGTAAAAGTGTCTTTATATTATTCCCCTAAAAATGTTTCAGTAAATATTTTTTCATAAGCGTCATCATTTTTGCCAAAGTCTTTACATATAAGAGAGATAAAATAAAGAACAGTCTTACAATAAAGCTTTGCCTTTTACCTTCCATACAGTTCATTTGCTGCTCTCTTCCTGTCCTTGTGGTGATGTTACATTTTTTTTTCATTAAAAAGCACATCTGTCAGCAAAAGAAGCCTACAAAACCAGACATGCTGCCTGGCAGGGTTGATCATGCTGAGTACAATGACACCTCTGTTGCAGCATTCAGAAGTGTCATTTTAGAGAAATGTGAACCTTTTGTTATGTTAATGCAGTGCTCAGAGCACTAAGGGGCTGGCACAATGCCCCGCTCTGAGATCCATCTGCGCATGTGGCAATTGTATCCTCATCAGGTCTCTGAATGCGGACAACTGTCCCCACACTGAGATCCAAACCGTGCATTTGTGCCCATAGTACTTTTGTTGGTGCATGCACAAGATTTCAGGGCCAGACATCCAAATAGGGAGGTTGCCTGGTCCTGTCAATCAATGTGGGAGTGGCAACAGAGGACAGGGGGAGGTGAAGCAGTGCTCCGAGAGGTTAGGCCAGCTCCTCCGTGCTCCAAACAGCTCATTAACATAACAATAAAAGTACAAATTTCTCTAAAACAATACCTCTGATTGTTTCAACCGTGATACCGTTGTACTCAGCATGATCAACCCTAACAGGCAGTATGCCTGGCTTACTAGGGTTGATCATTCTGACAGATGCTCTTTAAATAAAAAAAAAGCTGTATATAGACATCCTTCAGGAGGGGGGCAATGGTCACCAAACAAATTTGAGTGATAAGTGAATACTTCCATTTTTCTGTACTCATTTGGAGCCGTTCTCAATAAGCCAGAGTAAAAAGTAGCTACAAATAGGGTTTTTTCAGAAAGATCCAGCATGTCCATGTGCTGCATAGACACTCCTTTGATTTTAATTGGCCACCAGCTAACGTTTAATTTCCCACTACAGAGCAGTAGAACAGTTGTTGTATAAGGTAATGTGTGATCAAACATTACCTACAATTTAAATTTAGTTTGAATATTTTATAACTATTATAACAAATATTTTATTTCTGTAAGTTGCCATACCACTATCAATACTTAAAAGGGTTCTCCAAAAAAAGGGAACCCCTCATGAGATAACCAGCTCATCTCTTACAGTCGCTCCTGGTCCAGCCTCAAGTTCCCTTCTCCTCCACTTCGGCTCCCAGCTGGACCAGAAGGGTAATGTGCCATCTACATGCACGTCAATGCTGATAGCTCAATAATGGTCTTAGTGGTGATCTGTTAAGGCACAGCACATGACCGCTGCCACTGCTCAGGCTACTGAATATTTGGTAGTGGGGATGTACATGTAGACAGCATATCACACCTCTAGTCCAGTGGGGGTTGGAAGCAGTGGAGAGGGGAGCTGGACAATGGACCCAGAGCAGAATAAAAAATCCACCATTAGAAAAAAGGAGGACATTTATCAAATCAGTGTGTCAGTTTTGTGGCTTAAAGTCACGTCATGGCAACTATGTTGTTTTCTGCAATGTTTTTTAAATTTTTGCGACATTTGGTGACTATCACCACTTTTCAAAGTAGTCTATGTTTAAGATGTGAAAGTGAGAATAGACTTGGATTATGGCTCACTTACTATGTATGACTTTTGCAAAAGCTGCAAAAAAGTCGCAACCTATGCCAGGCAACCCCCCGGTGTACTTTTATACATCTAGGTGTAAACCACATTACACAAACGCCGCATATATTATGAAGATGCACCAGTTCATAAATGTGGTGCAAAGCAACGGACTTAAGGAGCATTCACACGACTGTATAAATGGATCCGCAAAATTGCGGAACGGGTGCGAACCCATTCATTTCAATGGGGCTGCAAAAGATGCGGACAGCACACCGTGTTCCGCGTTCACAGTGCCGCGCGTCTCACCAGTTATACTGCAGCCTGCCAGCGATGATCAATCGCTGGCAGGCTGTAGATGCGAAATAAATCGCATCAAACTGGTATATCAGACGCTGTTTTGTTAACAGCGTCTGATATACCTGCCACCTGGTCCTCTGGTGGTCCCATTAGCTATGTAAAGTTGCACCAAACACTACACTACCCCCCCCCCCGTCACTTATTAACCCTTTGATCACCCCATCTAGATTCCCTGATCACCCCCCTGTCACTGATCACCCCCCCTGTAAGGCTCCATTCAGACGTCCATATGTGTTTTGCGGATCCGCGGATCCTCAAATTTAGCCCCGCCCAAAATGCCAGAACAGTAAACACAACCCATAAATGACCCCATTTTGGAAAGTAGACACCCCAAGGTATTCACTGAGGGGCATAGTGAGTCCGTCTGAGATTTTTTTTTTTTTGCCAGAAGTTAGCAGAAATGGAAACTTTATTATTTTTTTTTTTTCCTCAGAAAGTGTCATTTTCCACTAACTTGTGAAAAAAAATGAAATGATACATGAACTCACCATGCCCCTCCGCGAATACTTTGGGGTGTCTTCTTTCTAAAATGGTGTCATTTGGGGGGTATTTATACTTTCCTGGCATTCTAGCGCCTGAAGAAACATGACAGGTGCTCAGAAAGTCAGAGCTGCTTCAAAATGCCCAAATTCACTTTTTTGCACCATAGTTTGTAAACGCTATATCTTTTACCCAAACCAATAAATATACACTTATTGGATTTTTTTTTATCAAAGACATGTAGAACAATAAAGTTTGTGAAAAATTTATATAGAAATGTAGTTTTTAAAAAAAAAATTACAACAGAAAGTGAAAAATGTCATTTTTTTGCAAAAATTTTGGTCATTTTTGATTAATAGCAAAAAAAGTAAAAATGTCAGCAGGAATGAAATACCACCAAATGTAAGCTCTATTAGTGAGAAGAAAAGGAGGTAAAATTCATTTGGGTGGTAAGTTGTATGACCGAGCAATAAACCGTTAAAGTAGTGTAGTGCAGAATTGTAAAAAGTGGTCTGGTCATTAAGGGTGTTTAAGCTAGGGGGGCTGAGGTGGTTAAATGTGAATGGTGGATCTTGTCTTATCTTTCATTCTAATTCTGCCTATAATGACATCACCGCTGTGTATAGATAAGCAGGTAACTGCAGTAAAGATCAACAAGTAGCACCTATTGTTTGTCTTAGTGGCCAGTGCAAAAACTGCAGGATTTTATGGTTTATGGTTAAACTGTATAGATATTGACATAGAAAATTAAAATTAACATCAGCAAAGCCAGTTCTACTTTACACCAGTTTGATAAATTACCCCATTCGTATCTCTGTAATCATACTGACCAGCAGAATAAAGATAATGTGTCATTTTGTACACCACAACAACAAAACCCAAAAAGCAATGACAGAATTGTTGTATTTCATTATCCTGCTTCCTAAAGGGAAAAATAAAAAAGTGATCCAAAAGTGGTACGTGCCCCAAAATAGAACTAATGAAGATAACAACTCATCCTGCAAAAAATAAGTCCTTTCATGGAGCAAGAGGTATGGTTGTCAGAAAATAGCTATACTAGTACCCGAGAGTCTGTGCAATACCAACATGGCGCCCGTAAAACTATCCATCAAAATCTGCACTGCAAAAGCCATATAGTGCTCCTTCCCTTCTGAGTTCTGTGGTGTGCCCTTACAGCAGTTTACCACTACATATGGGTCGTTGCCATTTTCAGGAGAAAATGGATAACAAATTATGGGGTGCTTTTTCTCCTGTTACCCCTTGTGAAAATGAACAATTTAGGGCTAAAGCAAGATTTTATTGAAAGAAATTAAATTTTTCATTTTCACTGCCAAGTGTTTCTAAATTACGTAAAATGCTTGTAGGGTCAAAGTGCTCAGTACACCCCTTATTAATTTTCTTGAGGGGTGTAGTCTCTAAAATGGGGTCACTTTTTGCGGTTTCCAGTGTAGGGGTCTTTTCAAATACAACATGGCGCCCAAAAACCATTCTAGCAAAAAATGCCCTCCAAAAACCATATAGTGCTCCTTCCCTTCTGACCATTCCATGTGCCCTTAGGGTACTTTCACACTAGAGTTGGTGCGGATCCGTCTGTTTATTTGCACAGACGGATCCGCACCTCTAATGCAAACGTTTGTATCGTTTAAGAACGGATCCGTTTGCATTAGCTTTAAAGAAAAATGACAAAGTCCAAAACGGATCCGTTTTGACTTACATTGAAAGTCAATGGGGAACAGATCTGTTTTCAAATGCACCATATTATGCACGGACACCCAAATGCTGCATGCTGCGTTTTGGTGTCCGCCTCCAAAACGGAATAGAGGCGGAACGGAGCCTAACTGATGCATTCTGAACGGATCCTTATCCATTCAGAATGCATTGGGGCTTAACTGATCCGTTTTGGACCGTTTGTGAGAGCCCTGAAACGGATCTCACAAACGGAATCCAAAACGCTAGTGTGAAAGTACCCTTAGAGAGGTTTTTACGACAAACATATGGGGTGTTTCTGTAAACTGCAGAATCAGAGTAATACATATTGAGGTTTAACCCTTGCTGTGTTGCAAGAAAAAATTTACTTAAAAAATCTGTAAAAAAAAAAAAAAAAAAAAAAAAAAATCGGAATTAGACTTACCGGTAATTCGGTGTCCATGAAATCACCATGACGGCCACAAGGAGACTGACCCTTGACCTCTGTTGGGGCAGAAACAGAGAGAGGTTAAAAGGCCCCCCCCTCCTCTCCGCTATAAAATTATCAGAGTGAAGGCGGAGACAACTATAGAAAACTTATTATACAGATAGAAGGTTTTGCTTCATACCCCAACAAAAACAAAACATAATTTAGGGAGGGAATAACGGTCTGTCATGGTGATTTCATGGTAATCCGAATTATCAGTAAGTCTAATTCTGATTTTCAAAATCATGACCATGATGGCCACAAGGAGATATCCAAAATTTATAATGTCAAGGGGGGGGTACTGCCCGAAGGACTTTATGTCCAAAAGACAGGTCAGTAGTATTTGAAAAATCTAAGTGGTAATGCTTTATAAAGGTGTGTACACTGGACCAGGTTGCCACCCTACAAATGTCTTCCAAGGAGGCACCTGCTCTTTCAGCCTGTGAAGAGGACATAGCCCTAGTTGAATGCGCTTTAGGTTAGCTAGACAAGAAAATCCCTGAGTGGTATAACAATGGGAAATTGTACACTTAATCCACCTAGCAATGGAAGATCTAGACAACCTCTTCCCTTTGTTCTTCCCTGAGAACTGAACCAGAAGACTATCGAACTTTCTGAAGTTTTTTGTGACCTCCAAGTATTTTAGAACCGTACATCTAGGGTGTGAAAGGAACTCTCCCCGCTATTTTTTGGATTATTACAAATGATGGGAGAATGATCACTTGATCCCTGTGGAAATCAGATACCACCTTGGTAAGGAACCAACCCCGGATCTAATCTGAATACTATCCTATCTTCCAAGATTCTGAGATAAGGCTCCCTAATTAATACAGCCTATATCTCAACCAGCCTCCTTGCAGACATGATTGCAATCAGAAATGCTGTCTTAAATTATAGAAATCTGAGTGGACAGTCTTCCAGAGGTTTGAATGGACTCGTGGTTAGGCAGTTTAAAACAGTATTAAGGTTCCAGGAAGGAACTCGTGATTTTAGTGTGGGTCTCAGTCTTGCTGCTGCTCTCATGAATCTTCTGATCCACCTGTGGCTTGCCAAGTCCACATGAAAGAAGCAGCTGAGTGCTGATACTTTAACTTTTAGAGTAGATGGCCTAAGACCTAACTCTAGGTCCTGCTGGAGAAAATCTAAGATTTGTTGAATATTTGGACTTACCAAGTTAGGAGAAGATTCCCCTGACCAAGACCTGAACTCTTACAGATTTTCAGGTATATTGCTGATGTCACCTTAGGCTGTTAGCTTTAAGAATTCTAGATGGGGATATAGGGGATGGGGCTATAGTATCGGCCCTTGATGTAGAAGGTCTTTCCTGAGTGGGAGAGACCATGGCTGGGAGATTGAGAGTCTTTTGAGGCGGGCGAACCAACTCCTTTTTGGCCAGAAGGGGGTCACCAGGATTATAGTCGAAATCTCTTGTAGGATTTTCTGAATAACTTTCTGAATAATTGGTATTGGAGGAAATGCATAACACAGATTCCAGTCCCATGTGGTGGCGAATGAGTCTATCACCCGATCCAGGGAACAGAATCTGTTCACTTTTTTGTTGTCTTTTGACGCAAACAAGTCTATATCTGGTGTCCCCATCTGTCTACTATCATCCTGAAACCTTCTGGATTTAGGGATCATTCTGTTTGGTCCAATGTGTAACAACTGAGGTAGTCCGCTTCCTGATTGAGAGCCCCTTTGAGGTAAGTCGCAAAGATAGACCTCACGTTCCTTTCTGCCCAGTAAAATATCTTGTTTGAAAAGTCCAGAAGAGGTCTTTGATTTTGTGCCTCCTTGATGTAAGAGGTAAGCCACCGTCGTATTGTCCTACAGTATGTTCAGGTGGCGATTCTGGAGGGTCTCTTCCACCACCTTTAAAGTTTCCCACACTGCACTCAACTCCCTGAAGTTTGAGGATTGCTGCTTACCGAAAGGGCCCAGGAACCTTAGTAACAGGAGTCCCCAATTTTTGCACCCCAGCCCGACTGGCTGGCATTGGTCTTGATCTGGACAAACAGAGACTTCCTCTAGGTCACTCCCTTTGAGAGATTGCTGCTCACCTTTCACCAGTTTAAGGAGGTCTTTATGTAGCCTGGAATGTGAACCTTGCAATCTAGCAACATCTGTTGTTTGTCCCAGATGTCCAGAATCCAGGACTGCATGGGACGGGAATACAGCTGGCTCCACATTACTGATGGGATACAGGCTGTCAATGTTCCCAGCAAACTCATTGCTTCTCTCACAGAGCAGATTCTCTTCCTCTGGAAGGTCCTGATTTTTCCCCCCAAAGCCTGAATCTTGTCTCTGGGCAGAAAAGTAGTCTGTGACCAGATGACTCCCAGGAACCGTACTCTGGTTGATGGATGTAGACAGGATTTATGAGGATTGACGATCCAGACCAACTCCTTTAGAGTGGATAAAAAGGTGTCTAGATATGTTAGTAATTGATCTACCATATCTTTCACTAGTAGGAAATCGTCTAGATAGGGGATCAGATTCAGCTCCTTCTGTCTCAAGAATGCGACCATCTCTATCACCAATTTGGTGAATATTCTGGGAGCCAAGGAAATTCCAAACAAAAGAGCCATAAATTCAAAATGGCAAGTGTTGCCCTGCTGGTCTTTTATGGCGAGAGTTGTGGTGGATAGAGATGTGATAGTACATGTCTTTTAAGTCCACAGTACACATCTATGTGTTCTTTTTTTATTAGGGGAATTAGGGATCCCAGGGATTCCATCCTGAATTTCCAGTAGGCAATGTACTTGATGAGAAATTTCAGATTTATAATCATATGGAATGACCCTTCCTTCTTTTTTACCAGAAAGAGACTGGAGTAAAATCCCTGGCCCTGTTCTGAGACTGGGACCTGAATTACAACACATAGCCCTATAAGTTCTTTGATACACTGCCAAATGCCGCTCTGAGCTTTCCTCGACTCCAGATTTGATATCAAAAACCTCTTTGGGGGGACTGAAGAAAATTCTATCTTGTAGCCAGCTCTGACTACTTCCTGTGCCCAGGGATTTGGAGCTATATTTTCCCAGGCAGATAAAAAATTCTTCAATCTTCCCCAAACTCTGGCGCCATTGTTTATCGTTGGTTTTACTTTGGGGGTTAAGGAGAAAACCTTTTCCTCCTTTGGGGTAACTCCAGGGGCCTGACTTCCCTTTGTAGGATCTCTCTTATCCCTGAAAGGAACGAAAGGGAATTTTCCTTCTATAAGTTCTATCCTCAGGAAATCCCTTTTTTTTTTTTTTTATCAGACGCCTTTTCCAGTATCTTGTCTAAGACTGGCTCGAAGATGTATTCACCAGAAAAAGGGATAGAACATAACTTCATTTTTGAAGTTTTGTCTCCTAACCAGGATTTCATCCAAAGGGCACGACGATGCGGAAGCATCCTCCAAAAAGGCCGTTGCTGATTTAAGGAGAGGACCTATGAGCCTACAGCAGGGCATGGTGGGAGTTGTAGTTTTACAACAGCTGGAGGGCCGCAGGTTGAGCATCCCTTGCATACAGCATCAGGAAGTGCTACAATATACAGGAGGTAAACAAACATTTGTTTACATGGTGAAAATGGGTCAGGAGAGTCCAAACTGAGGAAAACAAATGTTCTGACCCCCATAACTTTTTTATTTTTATGTCTACAAAGTTGTGCGGGGCTCAATTTTTTTGCAGTGATTTGTAGTTTTCATTGATACTATTTTGTTTGTGGTTGTGTATGACTTTTTGATCACTTATTATTCCATTTTTTCAAGGTGGTGAAGTGTCTAAAAAAAATGCAAATTGGCCATGGTGTAAAGTAGAACTGGCTTAGTTGCCCATAACAACCAATCAGATTTCACCTATCATTTTTAACAGCTCATTTAGAAAATGAAAGGTGGAATCTGATTGGTTGCTATGGTCAACTAAGCCAGTTCTACTTTACACCATGGCTGATTTGCACTTTACACCATTTTGATAAATGACCCCATCAATGTTTCTGGTTTATTTCTCTTGATAAAACTGACATAATACCTGTTAAGTTCTGCCTTTGGCACAGTTTAATAGGCATCCATAGATTGCAGGCCTGGGGTAAGTGGGGTCATGGGGTTAGAGAGGTAGCCTCCTTCCTCTCTCTAATCACTTAGGCTAATCACAATTTTTTGCATCTATTTTCTGTCTGTCTTTAATGGCTGTTTTGCATCCAATGTTGATTTTCATTGGCTTTTTCATTTAAAAGAATTTTCCTCTGGATAGATCATCAGTATCTGATCAGTGGGTGCTTGACACCCAGGACAAGACTTGGACTGGCCCACCGGGGAATTCCTTGGTGGGCCCCAAACAAAAAAGTGTGCTTCCTTTTTTATAAGACCCGCCCCATTTGAGCTCATACACAGCAGTTGGCCCCATCTCCTGAACTTGAGAGGGACTCTCAAGGGTCCCTGCTGCCCCAAGCAGCTGCTACAGACAATTCCTGAATGCCAGTGCTGATTTTAGTCTAATCAGCACTCCTGGTCATTAAGACTGGACCACATGATCTGATTTTTATGAAATCATGGTAAAAAACACTGCATTTTGCTGCAATTTTCTGGAAAATAAGACCATGCAGATGCAGCTTCACTGACAAGGAGTGCTGATTGGACTAAAACCTGTCAGTCAAAAGTACTGACAGGCTCTCCTCCAATGAATCAGCATTGCTATATAGGAAGGAAGGCCTGCTGCCTGTGTGATCAGTCTGGAGCCTGAGCCCTCCTGCTGCGAGGTGGAGAAGCCTGGTGGACTTAGAGACACAACTGGAAGCTACAGCCTCCGCAACTAGCAATACACGGAGCCAGGAGGTGAGGTAGGAATCTGTATGTAGTGTAATGGGGTGTAAAGGGATGCCTGCATGTATACAAGTGTGTGTATGTAAGAGTGCCTGCACATATACCAGTGTGTATATAAGAGTGCCTGCATGTGTACAAGTGAGTGAATGTAAAAGTGCCTGCAAGTATAACAATGTAAGTCTGTAAGAGTGCCTGCAACTATAACAGTGTGAGTATGTTAAATATAAACTAATGCCTCATCTAACATCCAGCATAGTGGCAGGACGGAGCTCTAGCTGCAGTGTGCCATTGCACCTTTGTTTTTACGTTTGTACGTGTATTTCACCATAGCAACGTGCACCTGCGTATTGGGTTGTGCTGACTGCAATCTCCATTTTTTTTTCCTGAGTATGTAAGACTGCCTGCATGTATGACAGTACGTGTATGTAAGAGTGCCTGCATGTATACAAGTGTGCGTATGTAAGAGCGCCTGCATGTAAACAAGTGTGAGTATGTAAGAGTGCCTGCATGTATACAAGTGTGAGTATGTAAGAGTGCCTGCATGTATGACAGTGTGAGTATGTAAGAATGCCTGTATGTATGAAAATGTTAGTATGTAAGAGTGCCTGCATGTATGACAGTGTGAGTATGTAAGAGTGCCTGCATGTATAACAGTGTGAGTATGTAAGAGTACCTGCATGTATAACAGAGTCAGTATGTAAGAGTGCCTGCATGTATGACAGTGTGAGTATGTAAGAGTGCCTGCATGTATACAGTATGAGTATGTAAGAATGCCTGTATGTATGAAAATGTTAGTATGTAAGAGTGCCTGCATGCATAACAGTGTGAGTATGTAAGAGTGCCTGCATGTATAACAGTGTGAGTATGTAAGAGTTCCTGCATGTATAACAGTGTGAGTATGTAAGAGTGCCTGCTTGCATAAATGTGAGTATGTAAGAGTGCCTGCATGTATAACAGTGTGAGTATGTAAGAGTGCCTGCATGTATAACAGTGTGAGTATGTAAGAGTGCCTGCATGCATAACAGTGTGAGTATTAGGGATGAGCGAACCTCATATTTTTAAGTTCGTGTTCGGCCTGCATAACGGACTCCAGCATAACGAAAGCTGGACGGATTCAGTATGCTGGCCATAGACTTCTATTATGACAGAATGAATAACGGAATGCCTCTAAAGGCATTCCGTTATGCATTCAGTCATGGAATTACATTATGGTCTGTGGTAACGGAATCCATAACGCAATTCTGCATATACCCCAGCCCTAACACGAACTTCAAAATATGCACTTCGATCATCCCTAGTGAGTATGTAAGAGTGCCTGCATGTATAACAGTGTCAGTATGTAACCTGACATGACTATTGTTTGCACCAAGATTTCTGCCTCCACTAGACACCAATCCTGTCACCAAACCACTCGCTAATCTCACTAATATCCTTTCCCACCCGCTTCTAGGCAACACCACGCTTAGGCCTCATGCACACGTTCATGTCCGTGATAAGGTCATTGACAAGATGTTCAGTAGTTCAAGATGACTGCTAGGCTGAAAATGTATTTCCAGAGCATGGCCACCAATGGTCCCTGATAACATCCATAGACTTCAGTGGGTGTGTTTGGCCTGCATCACGGACCAATATAGTGCATGTCTCTGAGGTTTTTCCAATGACTTTTCCGTGTAACCCCAGCCTAAAGTTACGGATGAAGTCCGTGTAACATCTGTGTTGCATCCGTTTATTTTGCGGATTCATTGTAACAATGCTCTATATTTTTTTGCAGGGCTACGGAACCGACAAACGGATGGAGACAACACTCGGTGTGCTGCCTGCATTTTTTAAATAAATGGGTCCACATCCTATCCGTAAAAAAAACTGAATGTACACGGAAACACAATACGTTCGTGTGCATGAGGCCTTATTGGGCGTCTTTCATCCTGACAAATGAGCGTCTGCTTATCGGCTGATCTGCGCCACGATTATACAGGCCAATTATTGTGACTGAGCGTTCCTATAAATTCTTGTTCCTGATAAATGCCTAAAAAAAAAAAATATTGTTTGGTCTAACAAGGCCTTTATAAAAATGACCAGAATATTGTCAGAAGGTTTCAGTGTCAGGTCTGTCTTCTTCTAGGGATGGTTGACAGATATGAAGACAGATCATTATTACAAGTTACAAGTAGGGTTGCCACCCGGCCGGCATGTCTCTGGCCAAGCTGGTATTTTAGTGCCCCTGCCAGTAATTAATTTTCCTACTAATTGTGGAGCACTCATTAGTACAGCCTTTAACTCCTGCCCCTTGCCCCACTTGTGTTAAAAAAATAAAAATAAAATCTCCTCATCCATTTGTCAGCGCCACTGAACACTCGCTGCTCACTGGAAGCTCAGGACGCTGGAGCGCAGGTCCTGTCCTGTGCATCCAGTGAGCAGCGAGTGTTCACAGTGGCACTGACGAATGGATGAGGTGATTTTTTATTTTTTTCACAAGCAGAGAATGGGGCATTATTCATTTTGGGTGTCACTAAACAGGGCATTAGTAATTCTGGGGGGCACTAATGGAGGCATTATTAATTCTGGGGGGCACTAATGGAGGCATTACTATTACTGGGGGCACTAATGAGGGCATTATTAATTCTGGGGGGCACTAATATAGACATTACTATTACTGGGATGCACTAATGGGGCAGTAATAATTCTGGGGACACTAATTGGGGCATTAAAGGGAATCTGTTACCCCGATTTTGGACTATTATGTACAGTAATAGATACTACAGATATGGAGTCCAGATCACTATTTTAAATTTACTGCTACCCCTGGTTCCCCTGATGTTAGCGCTCAAAGCTGCACGCAAATACACAGTCCTGACTACTGTGCTGTCCTAACATAATGTCTCGTGCAGATGCACAGCAGTCCTGACAATGTATTTCAATGTAGCTCGCACTGCTGACAGTGGGGGAAACAGAGGCAGTAGGAAAATCAAAATGGTAATCTGGACTCCATATCTGCAGCACTACTCATGTATTACTGTAAGGCTACTTTCACACTAGCAGCAGGACGGATCCTACATTATTGACTATAATGGGGGCCGGGTGGAGTTCCGGCGGAGGCACGGCAGCGCACGAAGAGAGGCTGCTGAAATAAAACTACGACAAGTCTGACATTTATTCCGGCAGCCTCTCGCCGTGCGCTGCCATGGCTACACCAGAACTCCACCCCGCTCCTATTATAGTCAATGGGGCCAGAGCGGTAGTCCGGGGGCACGCGTTCACTAGCGGCAGGACGGATCCGACAGGCTGTTCCATTTGGTGAACAGCCTGGTGGATCCGTCCTGCCGCTAGTGTGAAACCAGCCATAGGGTTGCCACCTTTTCAACAAAAAATACCAGCCAAGTTAAACCACACCCCAAAGGGTGTGTGGTTGTTGGGGCGTGGCTTGACACTGGGTGTTAAGTCGCTGTCATACTGTGGCTCCGAATAATATTAATTCCCCCCATAAGTGCCCCCCAGCATTAATAATGCCCCACAGCATTAATAATATCCCCATTAGTGCCCCTAGTAATAGCGATAACCCCATTAGCGCCCCCCCAGAGTAAATACGGTCCCCCTTATTGCCCCCCAGTAATAGTAATGCCCCCATTAGTGTACCCCAGAATTAATACCCCCCATTAGTGCCCCCCAGGAAGAATAATGCCCCCCCATTAGTGCCCCCCATGAACAATAATGTCCCCATTAGTGCCCCCAGGAACAATAATGCCCCCCCATTAATGCCTGCCAGGAACAATAATGCCACCCATTAGACCCTCCCAGCAACAATAATGCCCCTGTTAGTGCCCCCCAGGAAGAATAATGCCCCTCCATTAGTGCCTTTTTTATGACTTTGTTGCATAGTAAGAATGTAATCATTATCAGGGTTACAGGATCCGATCTGAGTTTCTTTAAGACTGCCGGTATTATCCAAAAAGGATGGCAGCTCTTCCCTCATAAGTTTATCTATGCAGCTACTGCAAAGTTGCTTGGAATCGGAGTCAGGCAACTTCTTGTTACATGTTGCACATCTCTTCCCCTTCCTTTTAGGCTCTGTGGGCGTCTTGTGAACCGCCTCTTTATCATCCTAAAAAAATAAGGGATAAGCAGCCGCTAGCAATCAACCTTATGCACCAAGTAAACCTCCATTGGTACAGGTATTTAACAGTCAAGTACCCCTGATTAGGAGATTCTGGGACAGGACCTTCCATCATAGCATACAGACTTAGACTCAATACTTCCTACCTCTCACCTGTATCTTGTAACTCCTCCTTCTCCTTAATGGAAGACTCAACCCATCTGGCGAGTCGACCCTGCTGTAGTAATGCGAGTCTACCCCTCCCCCAGGGGGACTCAGCACTGGTATCTGGGGCTCCTTCGTTTGTTATAATAAAAAAAAAAAAATGACTGCACCCTTCCAAGGGCGGAAGTGACGTCAGACAATGGCTTCTTGGAAGGGATCATCGACACCAGGAGGAGGAACAACACAGAGCCCAGAGCCCAACCTTCTGGAAACGGCTAATGCACCAGACCTGGAGCTGACAAAGGGAACTGGTAAGGCCAGGGGACTCCAACATAAGGGAGGAAGGAGAGGCTAAACCCCCTGATACTTCCCAGGGCTATTCCCTCAATCTATCTTCATTCCCCAGCAGGGAACCCCTCTGTTGCTGCTGACCTGTAAGGGACAGGAAGAACACTGGTGATGGAGGGGGAGGAGGGGCCTTTTATTATCTCTGTGCTTCCTGTCCCTTAGAGGTCAATAAGGACATCCTCCATGTGGTGCTGTCATGGAGGACGTCCTCGAAAAACTATATGTATTTGGTATCTCTGTAATCGTACTGACCCAGATATTATGTTATTTATACCGGAAAATTAACGTCATGAAATTTATAACGTAAAAACACAGTGGCAGTATTGCTGTTTTCCCATCTCCCTCCCAGAAAGAGTTAATCAAAGTTAATCAGAAAGTTATGTGTACCTCAAAATGGAACCATTAAAAACTTTTCTCACAAAAAAAACAAGCCATAATACAGCTATATAGACAGAAACATAAAAAAGTTATAGCTCTTGGAAAACAACGATGAAAAAAGGAAGAAAAACGCTTGCTCAGTAAGCAAAAAAACAGTCTGGTCAATAAGATGCACTAATGTGCGCTCCACAGTGGAAGTGCTCATTAGTAGCAGTCCTTGTGAGAAAATAGGAAACCAAGAATGCCGTGATTGTTAAGGGAAAAAAATTTACTGGCACCGGCAGGGCCACTAAAATACCAGCCTTGATGATGGTCCAAAATCAGGGTGACAGATTTGTTTAATATTACTGGGGGGTGGGACTATCAATTCTGGGGGGCATTATTAATTTTGGGGTGCATTATTAATACTAGGAGCCACATTATGACACCCCATTAAGCCACGCTGCCACAATCAGACCCTCTTTAGGGTTGGCTTAACTTGCCCAGTATTTTTTGTTGGGCACTGACAGAACATACTCTAGTACTGCAAGAGCTGATTGTGGGGGACACATGGGAGGTAGGGGTATAGGAAATCTATATCTAAGGATACTTTCACACTCGGGTTTTGGCTTTCCGTTTGTGAGATCCGTCATGGGCTCTCACAAGCGGTCCAAAACGGATCAGTTTTGCCCTAAGGCATTCTGAATGGAAAAGGATCTGCTCAGAATGCATCAGTTTGCCTCCGATCAGCCTCCATTCCACTCTAGAGGCGGATACCAAAACGCTGCCTGCAGAGTTTTACTGTCCGCCTGACGAAGCAGAGCCAAACGGATCCATCCTGGCACGCAATGTAAGTCAATAGGGACGGATCCGTTTTCTCTGTGCAATGACTATGTATTATCTGTGACACAGCCAAGACGGATCCGTCATGAACTCCACTGAAAGTCAATAGGGGACTGATCCGTTTTCTATTGTGCCAGATTTGGCACAATAGAAAACGGATCAGTCTCCCAATGACTTTCAATGGAGTTCATGACGGATTCGTCTTGGCTGTGTTACAGATAATACAAACAAATCCGTTCATGACGGATGCATGCGGTTGTAACTGATCCGTTTTTGCAGATCCATGACGGATCCGCAAAAACCGCTAGTGTGAAAGTAGCCTAATCCGCTTGTCTGTCCAGTCTAATCTATTTCGATCAACCCAATGCTCGGCCTGCAGTCTATATTCTGCAAACACCACCTATAACCCTTTAATGGTTTCTCATATTAGTCATAGCTGTAAACGCCTTTAAGGAGAAACTCTACTTGTAGCATACATAGGTGGAAGTATCAACATAAAGTAAGGTCTCTCCAGCAAACCATGGTAGAACAGCTGGCAAGTTTCCCTGAACAATCATGGCGTCCTTGGTTTCCTACTAACATTTGTCTCTGTTTGTGACGTCACCGGCCTGGCGCTGGTTGGCTGCGCGCTAGAGGGTCATGCAGAGCCTATTGGCTGACGGGTCCCTGTCAACCTTTGTTGTAGTTTCCGTCATTAGCTAGCGACGAGCGCGGCCAGATGAGGTGTCACCGTCCCCGGACTTCGGAGAATTCATGAAAAGAGTAGTTGACATAGCTGGTGTGTCTGCTGTGAAGCGTACGGAAGATGGCGGAAGTGACGAGCGCGTCCCTGTGTCAGGAGGAAGGCTGGTAAGCTGAGGCCCTGTACCGGAGCTCGCGGCTGCCATGCTGTGCCGGTGTTTATGTAGAGGGGGAGGGGACAGTCATGTGCAGCCCTGGGAGCTCGGCTCAGTCCCTGGACTACTGGCTGCTGTTGCCCCAGGTCATCTGCTGATCACCATATGGTTGCTATGGCAGGGCCAGATACCGAGGTAGGTGGCCCAAGCCCTGACATACCGCCCCCTGTCTTCAGCTCACTTCTAGTTTTCTGCTAGGTGTAAACAGAGACAGACTGGTTGCTATGGACATTTTGCCTGACAACACCACTAAATCCACTGGTTGTTAGGCAGTGTGTCTGTAGCAACCAGGCTGACAGGTATAGGGGCCTATGTACACGAGGGGGAAGTCAGCTGACTGCGTACTTTGGTGGGATTGGCCAGTATTGTATGTACATGTGCCGGCTCTCTCCCCACAGAAGACGCTTTCTTATTCATCAGTCTCTTATTCACATAACTTTTTTATTTTGACTTTTTTTTGTTAAAGGGCATCTGTCAGCAGATCTGTACCTATGACACAAATGTTAAGAGCATCTGTCAGCAGACATGTACCTATGACACGGGCTGACAGGTTACATGTGTGCTTGGCAGCTGAAGACTTCTGTGTTGGCCCCATGTTCATATGTGCCTGCATTGCTGAGAAAAATGATGTTTTACTGTACGCAAATGAGCCTCTAGGAGCAACGGGGGCGTTACCATTACACCTAGAAGCTCTGCTCTCTCTGCAATTTCTGCACTTTGATTGACAGGATCGGCCAGTGAAAATGTCATCACGGCCCTGTCAATCAATGTGCAGAGGACAGGGAAGTTGCAGAGAGAGCGGAGCCTCTAGAAGTAACGGCTAGAGGTAAAAATCTGCTGACAGATGCTCTTTATTGAATAACGAGAAGAACTTTACCCAAGAAGGCTACTTTCACACTTGCGTTTTAGCTTTCCGTTTCTGAGATCCGTTCAGGGCTCTCACAAGCGGTCCAGAACGGATCAGTTTTGCCCTAATGCATTCTGAATGGATAAGGATCCGCTCAGAATGCATCAGTTTGCGTCCGTTCAGTTTCCATTCCGCTTTGGAGACGGACACCAAAACGCTGCCTGCAGAGTTTTACTGTCCGCCTGACAAAGACGAGCCAAACTCTGACACAATAGAAAACGGATCCATCCCCCATTGATCCGTCTTGGCTATAGAAGACGTAATACAGCCGGATCCGTTCATGACGGACGCACGCGGTTGTGTTATTGTAACGGAAGTGTTTCTGCAGAGCCATGACAGATCCGCAAAAAACACTAGTGTAAAAGTAGCCTAATAAAATAATGTGCCGTCATGAGGTAAATTCAGTTGAAAGCGGCATGATAAGAGAAATGACTGGCTGAAAAATGGGCACCAAAGTGGGTGTAAAGAGTAGGATTTAAAAAGTTAAATGGTTTTGGGCCACTGAACAGTTTGTGAGCAGAAGACCTGGACAGAGGGTGATGCCCACATCATACCCAGTGTCAGCCTCAGCCTGGGCACAAACACTGGTATCAGCATGGGCAGATGGACGCTCTTTGTTACGGTGGCAGTTCATGCCCGCCTCTACTCTTTTACTGTTGCGATACTCGATACCACACATTAACCTCATGTTGCTGAGGTATCGATTGCCCTCCTCACAGAATGGACAACATGGGGTTAATATGAGGTACATGATGGGGTTACTTACTGTTAATGTGAGACACATGGCTTTATCAATGTGGCCTTCTATGTGACACCATCATTAACCCCGTGTTGCCCATTATGAGTTAGATACTTTCACACTTGCGTTGGTGCGGATCCGTCTGGTATTTGCACAGACGGATCCGCACCTATAATGCAAACGTTTGTATCCGTTCAGAACGGATCCATTTGCATTAGTTTTAAAGAAAAATGACAAAGTCCAAAACGGATCCGTTTTGAATTACATTGAAAGTCAATGGGGAACGGATCAGTTTTCAAATGCACCATATTGTGTCATTGAAAACGGATCCGTCCCCATTGACTTACATTGTAATTAAAAACGGATCCGTTAGGCTCCGCCTCTTCAGACGGACACCAAAATGCTGCAAGCTGCGTTTTGGTGTCCGTCTCCAAAACGGAATAGAGGCGGAACGGAGCCGAACTGATGCATTCTGGACGGATCCTTATCCATTCAGAATGCATTGGGGCAGAACTGATCCGTTCTGGACCGTATGTGGGAGCCCTGAAACGGATCTCACAAATGGAATCCAAAACGCTAGTGTGAAAGTACCCTTACATGGCGGGGTCACTGCTCCTAATAATGTGAGGCACATGGAGGTAGTAATTGTGCCAGATTGAGAAAAAGGATCCGTCCTGGCACACAATATAAGTCAATGGGGACGGATCCTTTTTCTCAATCTGGCACAATAGAAAACAGATCCGTCCCCCATTAACTTTCAGTGGTGTTTATGACGGGTCCGTCATGGCTATAGAAGACATAATACATGACGGATGCATGCGGTTGTATAATTGTAACGGAAGCGTTTTTGCAGATCCATGATGTCAGGCGGAAGGCAAAACCTTGCAGGCAGCATTTTGGTATCCGCCTCCAGAGCGAAATGGAGACTGAACGGAGGCAAACTGATGCCTTCTGAGCGGATCCTTATCCTTTTGGACTGCTTCTGAGAGCCCTGAACGGATCTCAGAAACGGAACACAGAAATGGAAAGCCAAAACGCTAGTATGAAAGTAGCCTAAGGCCCCTTTCACACGGGCGTGAATTCCGCATGGGTGCAATGCGTGAGGTGAACGCTTTGCACCCGCACTGAATCCGGATCCATTCATTTCAATGGGGCTGTGTACATGAGCGGTGATTTTCCCTGCATCACTTTTGCGTTGCGTCAAAATCGCAGCATGTTCTATATTCTGCATTTTTCACGCAACGCAGGCCCCATAGAAATGAATGGGGCTGCGAGAAAATCGCAAGCATCCGCAAGTAAGTGCGGATGCGGTGCGATTTTCCCGCATGGTTGCTAGGAGACGATCGGGATGGGGACCCGATCTTTATTATGTTCCCTTATAACATAGTTATAAAGGAAAATAATAGCATTCTCAATAGAGAATGCAAAGTAAAAAAGGCAATAGACGGTTAAAAATAATAAAAAAATTAACTTCCCTCCTCCATTTGATCGCGTAGCTGCCGGTCTCCTGTTCTGTCTTCAGCTGGGGGGGAAGGACCTTCAGTGACGTCACTGGGTCACATGGTCCAATCACCTGCTTCCATCATGGAAGCTGGTGATTGGACCATGTGACCCAGTGACTTTCTGCTCTGTACACTGTGTAGTATCTGGTGCTGGCGGATGGGAGCTGAGCTGCAGTACCCGGGTATGGTCAGTACACAGTGTATGGAGCTGTCTGCTTCCTGCTCTGTACAGTGTAGTATCTGGTGCTGGATGATGGGAGCTGAGCTGCAGTACCCTAGTATGGTCAGTACACAGTGTATGGAGCTGTCTGCTTCCTGCTCTGTACACTGTGTAGTATCTGGTGCTGGATGATGGGAGCTGAGCTGCAGTACCCCGGTATGGTCAGTACACAGTGTATGGAGCTGTCTGCTTCCTGCTCTGTACACTGCGTAGTATCTGGTGCTGGCGGATGGGAGCTGAGCTGCAGTACCCTGGTATGGTCAGTACACAGTGTATGGAGCTGTCTGCTTCCTGCTCTGTACACTATATAGTATCTGGTGCTGGATGATGGGAGCTGAGCTGCAGTACCCTAGTATGGTCAGTACACAGTGTATGGAGCTGTCTGCTTCCTGCTCTGTACACTATATAGTATCTGGTGCTGGATGATGGGAGCTGAGCTGCAGTACCCCGGTATGGTCAGTACTCAGTGTATGGAGCTGTCTGCTTCCTGCTCTGTACACTATATAGTATCTGGTGCTGGTGGATGGGAGCTGAGCTGCAGTACCCTGGTATGGTCAGTACACCGTGTATGGAGCTGTCTGCTTCCTGCTCTGTACACTATATAGTATCTGGTGCTGGATATTGGGAGCTGAGCTGCAGTACCCCGGTATGGTCAGTACACAGTGTATGGAGCTGTCTGCTTCCTGCTCTGTACACTGTATAGTATCTGGTGCTGGATGATGGGAGCTGAGCTGCAGTACCCCGGTATGGTCAGTACACAGTGTATGGAGCTGTCTGCTTCCTGCTCTGTACATTGTGTAGTATCTGGTGCTGGCGGATGGGAGCTGAGCTGCAGTACCCTAGTATGGTCAGTACACCATGTATGGAGCTGTCTGCTTCCTGCTCTGTACACTGTATAGTATCTGGTGCTGGCGGATGGGAGCTGAGCTGCAGTACCCCGGTATGGCCAGTACACAGTGTATGGAGCTGTCTGCTTCCTGCTCTGTACACTATATAGTATCTGGTGCTGGATGATGGGAGCTGAGCTGCAGTACCCGGGTATGGTCAGTACACAGTGCATGGAGCTGTCTGCTTCCTGCTCTGTACACTATATAGTATCTGGTGCTGGATGATGGGAGCTGAGCTGCAGTACCCCGGTATGGCCAGTACACAGTGTATGGAGCTGTCTGCTTCCTGCTCTGTACACTGTATAGTATCTGGTGCTGGATGATGGGAGCTGAGCTGCAGTACCCGGTATGGTCAGTACACAGTGTATGGAGCTGTCTGCTTCCTGCTCTGTACACTATATAGTATCTGGTGCTGGTGGATGGGAGCTGAGCTGCAGTACCCCGGTATGGTCAGTACACCGTGTATGGAGCTGTCTGCTTCCTGCTCTGTACACTATATAGTATCTGGTGCTGGATATTGGGAGCTGAGCTGCAGTACCCCGGTATGGTCAGTACACAGTGTATGGAGCTGTCTGCTTCCTGCTCTGTACACTGTATAGTATCTGGTGCTGGATGATGGGAGCTGAGCTGCAGTACCCCGGTATGGTCAGTACACAGTGTATGGAGCTGTCTGCTTCCTGCTCTGTACACTATATAGTATCTGGTGCTGGATATTGGGAGCTGAGCTGCAGTACCCCGGTATGGTCAGTACACAGTGTATGGAGCTGTCTGCTTCCTGCTCTGTACACTATATAGTATCTGGTGCTGGTGGATGGGAGCTGAGCTGCAGTACCCCGGTATGGTCAGTACACAGTGTATGGAGCTGTCTGCTTCCTGCTCTGTACACTATATAGTATCTGGTGCTGGATGATGGGAGCTGAGCTGCAGTACCCCGGTATGGTCAGTACACAGTGTATGGTGCTCTGCTTCCTGCTCTGTACACTGCGTAGTATCTGGTGCTGGCGGATGGGAGCTGAGCTGCAGTACCCTGGTATGGTCAGTACACAGTGTATGGAGCTGTCTGCTTCCTGCTCTGTACACTGGAGCTGAGCTGCAGTACCCCGGTATGGCCAGTACATCGTGTATGGAGCTGTCTGCTTCCTGCTCTGTACACTGTATAGTATCTGGTGCTGGCGGATGGGAGCTGAGCTGCAGTACCCCGGTATGGTCAGTACACAGTGTATGGAGCTGTCTGCTTCCTGCTCTGTACACTATATAGTATCTGGTGCTGGATGATGGGAGCTGAGCTGCAGTACCCCGGTATGGTCAGTACACCGTGTATGGAGCTGTCTGCTTCCTGCTCTGTACACTGTATAGTATCTGGTGCTGGATGATGGGAGCTGAGCTGCAGTACCCTAGTATGGTCAGTACACCGTGTATGGAGCTGTCTGCTTCCTGCTCTGTACACTATATAGTATCTGGTGCTGGATGATGGGAGCTGAGCTGCAGTACCCCGGTATGGTCAGTACACAGTGTATGGAGCTGTCTGCTTCCTGCTCTGTACACTGTATAGTATCTGGTGCTGGATGATGGGAGCTGAGCTGCAGTACCCCGGTATGGTCAGTACACAGTGTATGGAGCTGTCTGCTTCCTGCTCTGTACACTATATAGTATCTGGTGCTGGATATTGGGAGCTGAGCTGCAGTACCCCGGTATGGTCAGTACACAGTGTATGGAGCTGTCTGCTTCCTGCTCTGTACACTGTATAGTATCTGGTGCTGGATGATGGGAGCTGAGCTGCAGTACCCCGGTATGGCCAATACACAGTGTATGGAGCTGTCTGCTTCCTGCTCTGTACACTATATAGTATCTGGTGCTGGATGATGGGAGCTGAGCTGCAGTACCCCGGTATGGCCAGTACACAGTGTATGGAGCTGTCTGCTTCCTGCTCTGTACACTGCGTAGTATCTGGTGCTGGCGGATGGGAGCTGAGCTGCAGTACCCCGGTATGGTCAGTACTAGGGCTGCATGATATGGGAATTTTGTGCGATTGCGATTAGGGCCCTAAAAATTGCGATAACGATATGCGATGCAATATTTTAGGGGAATTGTGCTAGAGGTCTATCTGCTTGGATTTTCAAGGTAAAAGTACACAGATGACTGATAATGTGAAATGTAGTTATGCTGAACTCAAGAACTGAAATGCTCAGTGTTTTTCAAAATAAAATACATATTTGCATTACTGCAAAAGTACAAAATACTAAACTTGCCATTTTCTTAATAGCGCTGCACAGAACAGATAAATAGAATAGATAGAAATTGGAAAATGATTAATTTATACTTAATATTTTGGTGTTTGTTACTATTTTAAATTTTTTTACTTTTTATTTTATTACTATTTCCCCCCTTAGGGGTAGAACTGGGGCTCTTTACATCCCTTGTCGTATTTACCCTAATAGAGATCTATCAGGGTGAATAGGATCTCACACTCTCCCTGCTGCCCTGGGCTATGGGCACACAGCAGCAGGAACCATGGCAGCCAGGGCTTCAGGAGCGTCCTGGCTGCCATGGTAACCGATCAGAGCCCACAAGCATTACACTGCTGGGGCTCCGATCAGAAGAGAGGAGGTGGGGGACCCTGTGGCCACTGCCACCAATGATAGGGATGGAGGGGGGATGGGGGAGGGCGCACTGGCCACCAATGATAATAAAGTTTAAGATATTACAAGCACATTGCCCAGACCCTGCCTCTGATAGATGGCTGCGATCCGCGGCAATTAACTCCTCAGGTGCGGCACCTGAGGGGTTAATTGCCGCGGATCGCAGCCTCTATCAGAGGCAGGGTTTGGGCAATGTGCTTGTAATATCTTAAACCTTATTATCATTGGTGGGCAGTGCGCCCTCAGCCCCGCCTCCTCTTCTCTCATTGGTGGCCAGTGCGCCCTCAGCCCCGCCTCCTCTTCTCTCCATTGGCAGGGCAGCACAGGGGGAAGGAGGGACTGCCTCCTTCTCCCCTGTGCTGCTGAGGGAACATGGCCGCGCTGAGAGCAGTGCGGCAATGTTCTGTGATAGCACAGTTATCGGTATATCGGCCTGGTTAGGGGCCGATACCGATAACTGTGCAAATCATGAATATCAGCCGATAATATCGGCCAAACCGATAATCGGACGACCCCTAATTAAAATACCGACTTTCCACCACCCCTCCTCCCTCCCCGCACTGTAACTGATGTATCGCTGGCTGCGCTGTGCAGCATAGCGGCCGGAGATACAGTGTCAGTGTCACGTAGAAAGTCAACCATCGCTTTATAAAACGCACTGCCACCCCCCTACTTTTGGGGGGGAAAAAGTGTGTCTTATAAAGCGAAAAATACGGTAATATAATTGCAGCATTTTTGGGTAGGCAAATTGCGATTGCAATATGGCGATTAATTGCGATTGCTTTCGCGATATATTGTGCAGGCCTACTGTATACTGTATAGTATCTAGTGCTGGTAAATGTAACCCCCCCCCCCCCCTCCTCACCCCCTAATGATGATGACTACCTATGCTAGAAGATAGGTCCTCACAATTTGAAGCCCGGACAACATCTTTAAATTAAATAGAGATTTTATGTTATTTTTCCGTTTTGGATCCTGTCAACACCAAATGCACAACAGATTTTTTTATCTTCTGGGAAGTTTGACACTTTTAAGTACTTGTGGGTGCGCAGTATCGGGCTTAGTGTTCTGCGCTATTCTCTGCGCTCCATTCACCATCTTTCAATGTGTTTTCTCTGCTATTAAACCACCGCTCTTACTCTTCAGATTTCTTGACACTTCATTTTGCCTTCCTTGTCCTTTTGATTTTGCTGTCACTCTTTCCACCTTTAAGATATTGTTCTCTCTATGAGGGAAAGTCCTGTGTCACTCAGTTCTTTTCCTCGCCCGGCCGTATTTAAAAGACGACGAACACAATTGTTTGCTGAAAAAAAAATACTAGCTGCCTCGCTGGTAAAAGGTTTGAAGAAGACGGTGTGAAAAGTCTACGCATGTCCAAGTCGATTGTTTATCGGGCCCCGGATGCTATTGTGTGGTGAACCTGCGAAATAAACTTGAAAATAACATCTTAACACTCCATAAAATACATGACTTTGAGGAGCGAGAATGCTGCGGAGAGCAATTGGAGGAGCGGGAATGGAAGTAATTGTCAATGTCACAGAGACCTGGTTTGCATAGCTGTGAACAGCACAGAACAGCAGGACTTTCTGGGACCATTCAATTATCAATCCCCTCTATTCAGATTTGCATCACTTTCTGCACTCGTTGTTAAGCATTTGAAGAAATGTACATGCGGCGTGAATAAAACAGCAGGGCTGTCTCTTTCTGAAGGCATCAGTGCTCTAATCCTTGTGGAGAGCGACACTGGGACGGAGAATGCCTCCTCTCCTGGTGTTATCAATGAGCCTCTAACATAGACCTTTCTACTCCTTGCTTTTGAGCTGTAAGAAAAGGAAGCATTAATTCCGGGACAGTCAGGGGTACTGTATATTTTGCCTCTGGTTAATGGAATTTCACTGGAATTAGGTTAGATCGCTTTTTGCGGTGACAGGTGTATTAGATTTTTTTTTTTTGATGGATTGTTATGAAATAAAAAGTATTGTTGGTGACAAAACGCATAAAACAAAGCTCACATGATAATGTTACGGGCTTGGCTGAGGCCTTGTTAAAGGGAACCTGTCATCACCTTTATGCTGTCTTTATACTAACGGCAGCATAAAGTAGAGACAGGCGAGTTGATTTCAGTGGTCTGTCATTTATACGTTAAAAGTAAGTGGATGCCGAGAACCAACATCACAACCATTGCAGACTGGGCCTGGAAAAGAGTCACGGCCACATGAGAAGAGTCCTGGTTATTCATGAATTCCTGCTCTCCTGCCCACCTGCTGATGACTGACAGTCTTCTACCTAGTTTTCTCCCTCTCTCTCTAGGAGAGAACTGCCAATCATCAGCAGATGGACGGGGGATCAGGAGATTAGGAATAATCAGGACTCTTCTCAGGTAGATTTGACTCTTTTCTAGGCCTGGGCTGCAATGATTAAGATGCTGGTTCTCCGCAACCACTTACTTTTAGCTCATAAACGACACCGCTGAAATCAGCATTTCTGTCACTATTTTATGTGGCCCTCAGTGAGGTCAACATAAGTGATGACAGGTTCCCTTTAAGGAGACCATACCCCTTAGATCAGGGATCAGCAACCTTTGGCACTCCAGCTGCTGTGAAACAACAACTCCCAGAATTCACACTTCTTGTAATTCCTATTGAAGTGAGAGGAGGATTCTGGGAGTTGTAGTTTCAGAACAGCGGGCGTGCAGAAGGTTGCTGATCCCTGCCTTAAATAGCTATTCTTCCTGTGGGAAAACAGGGTGACCACATTCTAGAGATTCTGCTTCTTTGTGACAAAAACAAATGTGGCAGATATATTTAGAAAAGTTGATCTGACAAGCAAAAAATGTTTTTAATCTTTTTTTTGTCCTTGTCTAGTATTGTAGTTGTAACGCCGCTTATGTGTAATGACAGATCTACATCCCATCAGCAGAAGCCCAGGCTAGGCCACAGATCTCGACAAAAACGGATTGGTTGTTTTGTCCGAATTGCCGATTTAACATATGGCTTCATTGTTCAAGACAGCGGTTTTCGCAGACAGACCATGAATAACAAGTCATTCAGTAAACGCCTGTCTGACATGGCAGGTGTCTGGTAACGTCTAGATGTAACACTCATCATCCCGACGTCTGCCATCAATGGAAAGTCAGGAAACCCTCATAAGCATTAGATAGTGTGCTGTTCACAATTGTGGAAAATAATGGTGAGTGTCACTTAAAGGGGGTTTCTGAGATTTTAATACTGATGACCTATCCTCTGGATAGGTGATCACTATTTGATCAGTGGTGGTCCAACACCCGGGACCACCGCCAATCAGCTGTTTGAGAATGAAGTGGCGCTCCTGTGAGTACACGACCTTTTCCGCCTTTACCAAGCACAGCGCCATACATTGTACAGTGGCTGTGCTTGCTATCGCAGCTTAGCCTCATTCACTTATATGGGGCCATGTGACCGATGAACGTGCCATCAGTGCCCTAGGGGGAGCTGTGAGAAGGCCACAGTGCTACTACGAGCGTTGCTGCCTTCTCGAACAGCTGATCGTCAGAGGTCCCGGGTGTCGGACCCCCACGTTTATCATACTGATGACCTATCCAGAGGACAGGTCATCCGTATTAAAATTTCAGAAAACTCCTTTAACGGTTGTAGGACAGCTTTAAAGAGGACCTTTCACCAGTTTAAAAGCTAAAAACTAACTATATCTGTGGGCAGAGCGGCGCCCATGGGTCCCCCTGCACTTACTAGTATGTCTGGGCGCCGCTCCGTTCGCCCGGTATAGGAGTCCCAGGCTATGAGCTGTGCGCTGTGATTGGCCAGCTCTGCAGCAAGGGACACGCCTAATACAAAAACTCCGCCCAGTACAACAGAGGGAGCTGCAGACACCGGAGCCTATACCGGGCGAACGGAGCGGCACCCAGACATACTAGTAAGTGCAGGGGGACCCCTGGGCGCCGCTCTGCCCACAGATATAGTTAGTTTTTAGCTTTTAAACTGGTGAAGGGTCCTCTGTAAGCCTCAACGCAACAGTAGGTGTAAGCATGGCCTTTAGGATTTTCTTTCTGTGTTGACTGTGGTATCTTATTACGAAATATAAAAAATTGATTTGCAATTTACTTTTATATTTAGAAATTAAAGGGGTTGTCCCATCTCAGACAATGGTGGCATATCACTATGATATGCCCCCATTGTCTGATAGGTGCGGGTCCCACTGCTAAAGCCTGGCACACATAGGCTTTTCTGCTTGTGCCCGCTCTGCTAATGCCCGGCATAGCCCAGGTATGCAGCATTGGTATAGACAGGAGGAGCGATGCTCTGGCCTGCATACTGCTGAGTGCGGCTACAGGGGAATCCGTACTCCCATACACAGCGCTGCACTGCTCTATGGGAGTAAAATAGGCAGCAGAACCTACGGTGCATATTTCTCTATTATGGAAAAGTACCAAAACAAAAAATAAATAAAGTATGTTACAAAAATAATTTTTAGCTCATTTAGAACACAATTTAATAAAGTTTTGTTAAGTTTACATTCAATTTAAAGGGATTTCCCGAGACTTCAATACTGATGACCTGTCGTCTGGATGGGTCATCGGTATCTGATCGGTGGGGGTCCAACGCCTGGGACTCCTGCCGATCAGCTGCTTGAGAAGGCAGCAGTGCTTGCAGTAGGGCTGCGGCCTTCTCTCCGCTTTCTCTAGGCCATTGCCGACATGTTCATCAGTCACATAGGCGCAGCTCAGCCCCATACAAGTGAATGGGACTGAGCATGATACCAAGCACAACTGCTATACAACGTACGGCGCTGTGCTTAGTGAGCAGGCAGAAGTCGGCGGCACTTACAGGAGCGCCGGTGCTTTCCCAAACGGCTGATCTGCGGGGGTGTCGGACCCACACCGATCAGATACTGATGATGTCCTATCCTGGATAAGTCTCGGGAAAACCCTTTTAAGCCAAACACAGAAGTGGTTACAATAGAGAGAAGAGGTATCTGCCTTTATCTTCTTCTAGGAGCCTCTTCTGGTTTTGACTCGATCTGCATGTGTAATTCCTGCGTTGTGATCTCTTATACTTATTTATTCACATTGGGCAGGATCATGGCTCAGTGCTGGGTCCTTTGAAGTGCTGGGGTTCTGGATGGGACAACCAGGGACAACATCTACAGGGATTTTGTCTGTTCCTTGTGTTTGTACGAGTTTCCATTTGGTTCTTTGTTTTCTTCCCACCATCCAAACTTATACGGATTTATTAATTGGCTTCCTATGAAACTAGCCCGTCTGTGGGAAATTAGACTGAGAACCATTGGAGAAATAGTCTGATGTAAATGGTGGCAATCTCTGTACAGCTCTGCTGAATATGTGGGTGCTACATAAATAGGGTCCTTGTACCTTACAGTAATTGATTTAGATAATACTGATAACACAATATGGAGAGAGAAGGATGTGTTTTTCACTGCTTTTGTGACAACCTTTCTGGGAAAAGCAATGTGTTCGAGAATGTTATTGATACGTTACTCAATTTATAACTTTTTATCACGAACTTTTTATCTTGGCCCATTTGTGTTTGTAAAAAGCCTATTGAGCAGTGTTAGCCCAAGCCGAGCACTGGAGTCTGCTCAATGCAATGGACAAGCTCGGTAGTCCTCCTATTAGTCAGCTCCCAACTCTCCTTGCTCCCTCCCCCCATTATTGGTAGCTTACTTTGTCTTCAAAGGATAGGAAGAGAACTAAGTTGTGACCAAGCGCTGGAACTTCTCTCCATGGTTTTTAATAAAACAACTGGCAGAAGAAAAGCAGGTGGCCCTGCGTGTCAGTTAGGGCCTTTGTCGTCAGTGTACACTGCCCTGAGCGTCAGGCACTCAGTGGTATATGCAGGTAATTTCATATTGTTACAGGCATGGTCATCAGGTTAAGGCCTCATGCACACGACCGTTGTTCTGGTCCGCATCTGAGCCGCACTTTTTGCGGCTTGGGTGCGGACCCATTCACTTCAATGAGGCCACAAAAAATGCCGGACATATAACATGTCCTATTCTAGTCTGTTCTGTGGACAAGAATAGGCATCTCTATAATGGGCCGCCCATTCCGTTCCGCAAATTGCAGAAGGCACGCGGGCGGCTTCCGTGTTTTGCGGATCCGCAAAAAAAACGGAACGGTCGTGTGCATGAGGCCTAACTGTGTATGTTATGTCTTGTAAAACTCATCTGTGTTTGGTCCCCTGAAAACTGACACATTTTAAACCGCGTTGAATCAGTTTTGTCTTCTGTTTGGTCCGAGTTGGACAAGTCTGGCATCAAAACTGAACCAACATAGTGAATTCTGTGATTTTCTGTGAACAGACTAATGGCCCACGAAGAAAATCGGACATGTTAACTGGCCCATGACTTTAAAGGGAACCCGTCACTGGAATTTTGGGTATAGAGCTGAGGACATGGGCTGCTAGATGGCCGCTAGCACATCCGCAGTACCCAGTCCCCATAGCTCTGTGTGCTTTTATTGTGTAAAAAAACTGATTTGATACATATGCAAATTAACCTGAGATGAGTCCTGTCCCTGAGATGAGTCATGGAAGAAGAACAATGCCAGGGCTTATTCACTGTCTGCACAGTTATTAGGCAAGTGCGTATTTTTGCCATATCATCATTTTTATGCATATTTTATATCTACAAGCTGTATAAACTTGAATGCTCATTGGATTGAAGCATATCAGGTGATGTGTATTTGTGTAATGAGGAAGGGTCTGGCCTAAGGAGATGCAGACCCTATATTAAGGCGTGCAGAATTATTAGGCAGCTTGTTTTCCTCTGGCCAAATGAGCCAAAAAAGACAATTAGCTGACTCTGAAAAGTAAAAGATTAAGTCTTTCAGAGGGACGCAGAACACCGCACATTGCTAAGATATTGGGGAGTGATCACAGAACCATCAAACGCTGTGCACCAGGGTCGCAAGAAACGTGCTGAGAAAAAAAGACTCAAATTAGCTGTCAAAGATTTGAGAAGAAACAAACGTGAAGCGGCCAGGAACGCGTTATCCTCCAGTGCTGTCATATTCCAGAACTGCAACCTCCCTGGAGTGGCCACAAGTACAAGGTGTTCAGTGCTCCGAAACATGGGCAAAGTAAGGGAGCCTGAAACCCGACCACCATTGAACAAGATGCATACGTTGAAAGGTCAAGACTTGATTAAGGCTCCATTCACATCACCGTTTCTCCTTTCCGTTCTCCGGCTCCGTTAAGGAAAAGACAGATTCTGCAGATAACTGAAACCTAACTGAGCGTAACAGAGCCTAAAGACCCCATAGACTATAATGGGGTCTGTTCCGTGTCCGCTCAGAACATGATTTTGAGCGGAGACGAAAGTCCTGCATGCAGTATTTTCGTCTCCGCTCATAAATCATGTTCTGAGCGGACACCTAACGGACCCCATTATAGTCTATGGGGTCTTTAGACTCCGTTACGCTCAGTTATGTGCCGAATCCATCCTTTCCGTTCTCCTGCTCCTTAACGGAGCTGGAGAACGAGCCCTGAGAAATTTAAAGGCAGATTTTTCAAAGGTTTTATGGAGTGATGAGAAGAGTGACTCTTGACGGACCAGATGGGTGGACCCGTGGCTGGATCAGAGCTCCACTTCGACAGACGTCAGCAGGGTGGAGGTAGGGGACTGGTATGGGCTGCTACAGGCTGGTAATATTAAAGATGAGCTAGTTGGATATTTTCATGTTGAAGATTGACTCAAAATCAACTCCCAGATCTTTTAGAAGATGCTTTCTTTGAACAGTTGAACAGAAAAAAGTCTGCATCTTTCAAGAAAACCATGATTTTTTTAATGCAAGATAATGCTCCAACACATGCAGTATTCAGCTGCTTGGCTAGTCAGTAAAGGCCTTAAAAGATAAAAGAAGAATGACATGGCCCCCTTCCTCACCTGACCTAAACCCTATGGAGAACTTGTGACCCTTCTTAAGTAGGAGATTTACAGTGAAGGAAAACAGTATACCTCACCTCTCTTAATGGCGAGGCTGTGGTCGCTGCCGCACAAAAAGTTGATCCTCAACAGATTATGAAACTTACAGGTATTGAAAAGAAGGGGATATTTACATTACTGATTTTTATTTATTTATTTTATTTTTTTGGGAGGAAGGTCAGAATTTTTTTTTTTGTAAATTTCTCATGAAAATAAACAGGTTCAATGGGAAATGTTTCTTTTTCATTTTAGTTACATAGTAATTCTGCACACTTCTAGTTGCCCATGTAGATATTCTCCTAAGGGCTCATGCAGAAGAACGTATTTTATGTCCGTTACGTTTTTTTTTTGCATCCCGTATGCGGAACCATTCAATGGGTGCATTCCATTTCCATATGTCCACAAGTCCATTCATCAAAAAAATAGAACGAGTCCTATTCTTGTCCATTTTGCGGACAAGGACAGGCATTGTTACAATGGATCCACAAAAAAACGAATGTAACACGGACGTCACATGGATGTCATCCTTTTTTTTTTTTTTGTGGATCTGTGTTTTGCGGACTGCATGAGCCCTAAGAAAGTTGAAACCTCACTTTTACCTAGGTTTGAGGTTTATTAATATTTTGGATTGACTGACAGCACTCATAAAAATGAGTCCTCAAAATACAACTTTCCCAATGAGTGTGCACACTGTGTATTTCCTGGATTTTTCCCTCAATTAAATATCTTTTAATTCAGTATGGGTTGTCTCACTTCAGCCAATGGCATTTATCATGTCGAGAACGGTAATACAAGGCATTGACTAATGTATTGTGATTGTCCATGTTGCCTCCTTTGCTGGCTGGATTCATTTTTCTATCACATTCTACACTGCTCGTTTCCATGGTTACGACCACCCTGCAATCCAGCAGCGGTGGCCGTGCTTGCAGAGTATAGAAGAAAGTGCTGGACTATGCGTACGCCCATGGTCCTGGCCAGCAGAGAGCAGGGCTGTGGAGTCGGTAGATAAATTGTCCGACTCCAACTCCGGCTCCGACTCCTCAGATTTTGAAACTTCCGACTCCGACTCCTCGACTCCGACTCCTCTGTATTTAATATGCAAATACGAAGCTGTTCCACCAAGTTCTTCTAATCTCCTCTAGCACAAAGAGGTAGTTGAGCAGAAGCTGCTGCCTTCTCCTTTGTGTGTTGATCTTCTGCTGAAGATAGAGCAGTGGGAGGATCCAGGAAGGGGCAGGGGAAGGGGCATTTATTTTAAAACATGATTTTCCTAGTAGAATCCCATAGTCATGTTTAAAATTTAAGCTAACAATCTGAGTTTACATGTTTTATAGCCTTAGCTGAATGATAGCAGTTTTTCAAATGGTTTACAGCTTCAGTCTTGAACTATTGACTATCCATTCCCTTCACTTATACAAGTGTCTCCAGTCCTTAATCAGTTATCAGTGAGAGGCTAGGATAACCATGGGTTCCTGTAACAGCAGACCACAAGACAATGGAAAGTGGAAGTATTGCCAGCTCCTAAAGGGACACTGACAGGCTGATTTTCCAGCTAAAGATATATATATATATATATATATATACTGGTATTCATCAGAGAATTAGGAATAAAACTATACTAATGTTACCCCCAGTTAAGCTGTACTTGTGTTTAAAAACATTTTAATCTGTATGCAAATTCACTATCTTTGTGCCCAATGGGGCAGCTGCCTCCTGCGGCTTTGTGCCCAGCCGCGCCCGAGTACAGCTTCCAGCGCTGTTCCCTCGTTATTATTCACTGCACTGGCCTTTTTTTCAGGCTAGCCGAACGCTGAATTCCTGCGCAGGCGCACGTGTAGAGTGCTGGCAGCAGCCTCGCCTGGCTATGCTGAGGCTGTGCCAGCTTTCTCTTCCTCCTCGCTACCTAGTCCTGTCTAGTGCTGCCAGTACTCTACATGTGCGCCTGCCCCTTGGGCACAAAGGTAGAGAATTTGCATATTGATTAAAATGTTTTTAAACACAAGTAAACCTCAACTGGGGTAACAGTCGTCTAGTTGTATTCCTAATCCTCTGATGAATACCAGCAGATATATCAGCCTGTCAGTGTCCCTTTAACTGCATAGTAAAGCATATGAAAAGCACGCTTCTTCACGGTCACTTAACGTCTTTGTTTAGCGGTAACGTGACGCACTGCATGCATTGGCCTTTATTCTTACAGTAGAGAAGTAATTAATTATAACTTTATCTGAATTGGGACATTTAAACTTGCTTTTTTTTTATTCCAATTTTGTTTTATTCCAATTTAAATCTAGTAGGAGTCGGAGTCGGAGTCGGTCCATTTTTTGCCGACTCCGACTCCAGGTACCCAAAATTGCCTCCGACTCCGACTCCTCGACTCCGACTCCGACTCCACAGCCCTGGCAGAGAGGCCGACGCTTTGTCCTACAGTGTGTAGGCACGACCACCACAACTGGATGTTCGGATGGTCGTAACCATGGAAACAGGTAGTCTATGGCGCGATGGAAAAATGAATCCAGCTAACAAAGGGGGCAGTATGGCCAACAGTGCCTTGTATTAACTTTCTGTACATGATAATGCCGTTTGCCGAAGTGACACAACCCCTTTATGTTATTGAATTTTCTTACCAGATATTACAGCTCTACCTATGTGTGAAATCTGGATGAAAACGCGCTATTTTAGGTGTGTGTTTTTTTTACTTTAAATGGAAGTAAGGTGAGGTGATATGCCATGGGGAAATCTTACACTTTAAACTGATTAATTTGCTTTTAACAAATCCGGATCAGTAGAAGCTGTTGCAATTATTATTATTAAGGGCATTGACTTTCTCCAAGAATCAAGAGAAATAGAGATAGTGAAATAAACCTTAATCTCTAATTAGTGGTGCAGACGGCACCGACATGACGCAGATTAATTAAAAAACTGCTTGGTCAATTTTATTTAATTTGCATTATTACCTGCATCAATCACACGGCTCATTTGTACAGCATTATGTACGCGGCTGCCCCTGGCAGAGCGCTTCCGGATGTCATTTTATCATCTTCCGTTGTTTTATGTGCAACCTGTTTGCTCATAACATGATTCAATGTAGACTGAACCGTATAATGGGTTGGATGGATTTTGTATTTGCAGAGATAATTCTTTGCTGTGGCACGGTTGTCCATGTTGGACAGAGGAGATAAGTTGAAAAAGCCGTACGAATATGAATGATGGCTGAAAACTGCTGTACTGTACTAGAGAAGGTTAAAGGGGGTTTCCACTTTGCATCGACATCCTTTCGAGCAATCATTTATGAAGGTAGCTGTGATGTTGGAATGCATCCTATCTTCTGATCTGGGCTGTGGTCCCATGTCCATGGAGCTCTTATTTCTTGTGATGTTCTGTCCAAGCAGAATTGGGGGCAGTGGTAGGGGAGTGTCTATGTAAATTGGTGGGAGGAGCTATAGACTAGCTGGGCGGTGCTGGAGCTATGGCAGAGAAAGGAGAAGTGCATCATGGGTTTGGTTGGATGCAGCAACAGGAAGTGCTACATGCAGGATGAAGACAAGTTGGGGGGATTTGTTTGCATGGTGAAAACGGGTCAGGAAAATCCAAATTGAAAAAGAATGGGGAAGATGTACATGAGGTAAGTGACTGCGTGAGCGTGAAAAACCATGGTCATTTTGGAAAACCCCTTTAAATGCTTCACTGTTTATATCCCTGTCACCTCGGTCAAGATTGAGAATCACAAAATAAGTCATAAGTGGATAAAAATTTAACCTGATAAAAAGTGTTGTCGTTAAAGGGATTGTCTCACTTCAGCAAATAGAGAAAGTTAATACAAGGCACTGACTAATGTATTGTGATTGTCCATATTGTCTCCTCTCCCGGCTTGATTCATATACCATCACATTATACAGGTCTCCAGGGGTTATGACCACCCTGCAATCCCGCAACGGTGGCCATGCTTGCATACTATAGGAAAAAACACTAGCCTATGCACGCTCCTAGAGAGGCCGACGCATTTTCCTGTAGTGCGCAAGCACGACCACCGCTGCTGGATTGCCGGGTGGTCGTAACAATGGAAATGAGCAGTGTATAATGTGATGGAAAACTGAATCCAGCCAGCAAAGGGAGGAATATGGACAATCACAATACATTAGGAAGTGGCTTGTATTACCTTTGTCTACATGATAAACGCCACTTGCTGACTTGAGACAACCGCTTTGAAGAGGAACTTTCCGCTCTCTCTGCCATGGGCCTGGCATATTTATCTTCTTTTACGCCAGTTTTCGGATGTAAAAAGAAGTCTGAATTCTCCGCAAGCTTCAAGCTGACATAGATTTCACTTTAGGGGCATGGACTGCCAGAGGATGCTACTAATTTATAATGAGGTGTGAGCCATGTCCTAAATTAGGGGCATCCTCCGGCACCGCAATCATAGACACTGGTTTATGATGAATCCCCCCCTGTATCTTCTCAAGGGTATGCACACACCCATCTGCGAGCATCTGTACTTCATTCTCACTAAGCTCATTTGACAGAATAACAGTTTTTATGCAGTATTTTCTCGCCCGGCCTCGTGGCGTGTTTGCTGGAGCAGAGTGCGCAAAATAGTTTGACCCTATTTAAATGCAGTACATGTCAGACGTGCCATCGATATTGGGGGGAAAGTGTTTAACGCTTGATTCTCATCTGCTTCACATGTCGCATATCGCATGTCGCATTTGAGCTTTTGCATCTTCCTGTTTCCTGCCGTCCTAGTGAAATACGCTGGCTTTGCCGGTCGGACTGAGCAGCCACTGACATACTGCCTGGACGTGAGGAGCTTTCCGGTAAACTGCTCTCCATGGCCTCTTTTTCTGCTCTTTTCTAAGCTCTCGGGTGACACAGACAAGTGACAAAACCTGTTCTTTTCAATTTACCAGATTAGTAGAAAACATTAATAATGCGAATAGAGCATGGATGTACGAGAAGAATATTTACTTTGTTGGAAGTGTGCTTTCTACCCCTGAAATGTTATTTCTAAAATGAACATTCTGGCTGATTTATTGGGCGTTAAAAGCGCTCCCTAATCCCCTTGTATATGTGTTACTGGAATAACGGCAGCCTGAGGAACGCCGATCACCATTTTATACAGAACGATGGGGGTTGTTAGGATACGGCATCCCATTACGAATGTTGGGGGTCTGACCACTGGAATCCTCACTGATCCTGAAGGTGGTATATCATTATATTAGTAAAATCTAAAATCTTTAAAATATTGTATAAAACATATTATGAATATTTAATATAACAAAACCTTATCTGAACCCACACTTTGGGGGGCAGATAGTAGTATTTTAACCTCTGCTGTGTGACTGTGTGGAAATAACACTCCAAAGTCCGGCTGGACTGGCTCATAGTTTCTAGAGTAGCAAGTACTAGTACTATAAGAGCTTATAGTTTAGGGTGTCAGATCAGAAGCTGCTGCTCCGGCTAATTACTGGGAGAATCTTCATACTACCAATGCTTTAGGAGCGGATGTTCCTTGTGATTCAAACGTAGCTTTTGCGTATTATACCCAGCGTTGTCACCCTATCCTAAGCTCCTTCTAGCTGGGACTCACGGGTAGCAGTGCACAGCCCCGTGTTTCCCATTGTCTATTTCCCTCTTTCTATTATCACAGAAAGCACCGCAGCGTTTTTAATATGCAATTATAGGGTTTATTTATTATTACAATTACTATAATAAAAGTTATGTTTTAATACCCAAGATAAATAAAGGGATTAGTGCCTCTTGGCAAGTGTATATGTTAAGTGAATTACCCTTCTTGGGTTAGGTCCTGTTTTTTGGTACTGAACCCACACTTGGCAGTTTTTCATAGTATTACAGTCCATGCTTCGTGTTCCCGTGTGGATTACAGCTTACAATTTGTTTTCTTGCTATGGGCAATAAGACCTCTTTTTTCCCCCCCAGACGGTTTTTGCTACCTGAGGCAATGAGGTGCATTGAGGCCATATTTGCACCCTTTTTCAGGCTCTCTTCACTTTCTAAAGGGGGGGGGGCTTAGCAGGAGGGGCGGAGCCTGTCAGCGCACCAGAAACTCTTGTAAGTTATGGCTCAAATGTCTGTGATTTGAGTTTCTGGCGCAAGGAGAGATCAGCCGAATTTTATTCATAGGCGTCTCTTAACTGTAGTTTTTAACGGCACCATTTTGGGGTACATATAATCATTGATTAACTTTTATTAACTGATTCTGGGGAGGAACGAAAAAAAAACACAATAAGGCTTCATGCACACGAACGTATTTGTGGATCCGCAATACACGGGCACCATTCCGTGGCCATTCCGCATCACGGATGCGGACCCATTCATTTCAATGGGTCCGCAAATCCAGAGATGCGGAACGGTGCGGAACGGAATGACGGAATGGAACAATATGGAAGCACTACGGAGTGCTTCCGCGGGGTTCCGTTCCGTACTTCCATCCCGCAAAAAGATAGAACATGTTCTATCTTTTTGCGGAACGGGCAGATCGCGGACCCATTCAAGTGAATGGGTCCGCGATCCGCTGCAGCTGCCCCACGGCCGGTGCCCGAGCATTGCGGGCCGCAATTTGCGGCCCGCAGCACGGGCACGGGGCGCACACGTTCGTGTGCATGAGGCCTAACTCTGTTGCCTTTTTGTACGTTGTAAGTTTTGTATCATAAATATCATGTTAACTTTACTTTTTAAGTCGGTACGATTACAGCAACACCAAATGCATTGATTTTACTACTTTTACAATAAAAGCAATAAAACACCCTTTTTTTTTTTTTTCAAAAGATTTTTTTCTTTTTCTGTTGGGGCATCCAAAACTTTTTTAGCCTGAGTCATCATTTCTACTGGTATTATTTGGGGTACATAAGACTTTTTGATCACTTTAAATTCTGTTTTCTTGGTGGCGGATAAGCAAAAAAAAAGTTATTTTACGACATAAATTATGTGATAATTGTATAGCTCGGGTCATTACTCATGCGACAATACCAAATATGTGCAGGAGATTTTATTTTTTAAGTTTTTCCCATTTGAAAACCTTTTTTTTTTCTCAGTGGAAAGTGTTTTAATCGAAGATTTTTTTTTTTGAAATCACGAGTACCAGAAGTGAGTAATCAAAGGATTGATAGTCCCCATAGTACACTGTATTACTATTGTAGTGCAGTGTACTACGCTGTCCGTACAATATTGACAGGCCCTTTATTAGGCCGCTCCTATACGTATACAGTGAAGGTCCAGAAGGGGTTCATTATGACCAAATCCCGTACTCCATTTTTAGAAATGCAACTGAAACGTGCAAGGAACCTCCACCATGCTCCCCTTTTTTTTCTGCAGACACATAATTGTATTGCCCTCCTGCCCTTCATCAAACAAACTGCCTTTTTTTTCAGATTTCAAATGTTCAGTCCAAAGGATTTCTGTTTTTTTTGCATAGTTGAGTCACTTGGCCGTGTTTCCTCTCAAATACATTAGCATTTAGAAGTAAAAACAGGGATGGGTCGCAGGTTGGAAACTTTCCATTTTGTTTTAGCTCAAAAATAATGATGCGAAATGCTGGCCTCATCCAGACTTTTTAGTCCGTGGTGCGATTTGCCTTTGTATGTGGCCATTCCACATATTACAGAACATGTTCTATTCTGGTTTCTATTGTACATGAGAATAGACCTATTTAGGCCTCATGCACACAAACGTATTTTCTTTCCGTGTCCGTTCCGTTGTTTTTGCGGACCATATGCGGAACCATTCATTTTAATGGGTCGGCAAAAAAAAAACGGAAGGTACTCCATGTGCATTCCGTTTCCGTATGCCCGTTTTTCCGTTCCGCAAAAAAATAAAGCATGTCCTATTTTTTTCTAGTTTGCGGACAAGGATAGGCATTAATACAATGGATCCGCAAAAATGCCGGATCCACAAAAAAATGGATGCCATACGGAACGTCATCCATTTTTTTTTGTGGATCCACAACTTGTGGTCGTGTGTCTGAGGCCTTATTGGGACATATATGAGACAAATATGTAATGCACATAGAAGGTATCTGTATTTTGCTGATCCATTATTTGCAGATCCAAATATGGACACGATGGTGGGCATAAAGCCTTAGGCCCTATTCACATGTCCGCAATGTTCATCCGCACCCGTTCCACAAATGTGCGGACCTGTTCATTTTGAATGGGGATGTGATGGATGCGGAGAGCACACACTGTGCTATCCACATTTGCGGAGCGCGCCGCCGATCTTTAGTGTACCTTAAGTTCGAATCTCCTTTATTCAAATGTCATGTACACTGCGGTATTAACTGAAATCTGCGGCGTGCCAATTCTTTGTGCAATTTTTTTTTCACAGTTTCACTTTTTTAAGTGCAAGGGTGAGACCTATCTGCGAAAAAACTGCATCAAATCCGCCCTAAAAACCGCAAGAAGCTCGTGTGGTTTTTAGATGTGGAAACGCACAGAAATCCGCATTCAAATTTGTGCGATGTTTATGAGACAGCCCACGCCTGTGTTCAGGGAACCTCAGGCAGCATAAAGAGGACCTTTCACCAAAAATGCAATACAATCTGACAGCACCATGTTGTAGAGCAGGAGAAGCCGGGTGGATTGATATATATTTTTGTGGGAAAAGATTCAGTAAAAAATGTAGCTTTTATACATTTATATCTCTGCTTTTTCTACCTTCTGTCAGCAGCATCGGTACAGGATGGAGGAGATATCAGTGATTGATAGCATGGTGTATAAGTGTACGTACAGAGTTAGCGGTCAGTCACTGGTAACTACTCCCCCCTCCACAGATAGCTCTTCACAGGGCTGCAGATGTAAATGTAAAAATTACAAGTTTTGCTGAATCTTTTCCCCAAAAAATATATACTAATCTGCTCAGCTTCTCCTGCTCTATAACACGCAGGAAGGTCCTTGAAGGTCCAAAACACCCCTCTCTACAAAAAGACAGGAAGAAAGAAAATGATGGGTGCTGACACTAGTCCAGACAGACAGAACCAATCTCTTTATTGATACTGGGCAACGCGTTTTAGTGCTAGATTGGGGTCTTCATCAGGCCATATGTAACATAAGACCACCAGCAGTTCTTAACCAGTATGGACAGGGGTTGTCTTTTATGAGACATAAATAATTTACTTTCAGATTGTTCTGACTCTATATTTTGGGAGGCGGTGGCAATTTATAATCATTACCGTTGTTGATATTCCGATAAGGCCTCTTTCACACGGCCGTTGCGGGCAAACATGCGGGTGCCTTGCGGGAAAATATGCAATTTTTTTTTCCGCGCGAGTGCAAAGCGTTTTAGGCCTAATTCACACGGCTGCACCCGTTCCGCAAATTTGCGGAACGGGTGCGGACCCATTCATTTTGAATGGGGACGTGATGGATGCGGAGAGCACAGTGTTCCGGACGGTGGCTCCGCAAAAATATAGAGCATGTCCTATTCTTGCCCACAATTGCGGACAAGTATAGTCATCTCTATAGGGCTGGTGGCAAGCTGTTTTGCGGATCCGCAAAACACTACGGAAGTGTGAATAAGGCTTTTATGCGAAAATCGGCATGTTTGGTACCCAGACTCGAACCTGGACTTCTTCACTGAAGTTCGGGTTTGGGTTGAGTATTCTGTAGATGTTATTATTTTCCCTTATAACATGGATTAAAATGTGGATAGAGGGGTTAAAAAAAAATGAACTCACCTTATCCACTTGATCGCGTAGTTGCAATCTCTTCTTTCTTCTTTAATCATGTGAGCAGCCGGCTAAAGGACCTGTGGTGATGTCACTGCGCTCATCACATGGTCCAATCACATGGTCCATGTGTGACGTCATCACACGTCCTTTAGCCGGCAGCTCACATGATTAAAGAGAAAAGAAGAGATCGCGACTACGCGATCAAGTGGATAAGCAGAGTTATTTTTTTTTTTAAACCCCTCCATCCACATTTTAATAAACATTCTGTATTGAGAATGCTATTATTTTCCCTTAAAGCCGTGTTATAAGGGAAAATAATAATGATCGGGTCCCCATCTCCTAGCAACCATGCATGAAAATCGCACCGCATCCGCACTTGCTTGCGGATCCTTGCGATTTTCACGCAGCCCCATTCACTTCTATGGGGCCTGCGTTGGGTGAAAAACGCACAATATAGAGCTTGCTGCGATTTTCACGTAATGCACAAGTGATGCGTAAAAATCACCGCTCATGTACACAGTCCCATGGAAATGAATGGGTCCGGATTCAGTGCGGGTGCAATGCGTTAACCTCACGCATTGCACCTGTGCGGAAAACTTGCCTGTGTGAAAGGGGCCTAAAGGGGTATTTTTGAAGGCCCATAGAAATGAATGGAGGGCAGACACGCATGCGCGGTGCACCCTCCTTCACTTTGCCGGCTGGGTGTATGAGATAGGTGCCCTGGGACCCACACCTATCAGGCATTGGGGCATATCCTAGTGATATGCCCCCATTGTCTGAGATAGAAAAGCCCCTTGTGACAATTACCCAATTTTTGCATCATCCCTAAAATGGCACCTGTATTATAAACCATAGAAAAATCAGGAGAAAGTGGTATTTAGTGTAAAAAAAAAATAAAAAATTAATTTGCAGTCATGTTTCTTGTACTTCCAGTAAACGACAAGGGAGAAGTCTACCTGGGGGCACGCTGTGCCCTGTGTTGGGGAGTAATTTGCGCAGTTTGCAGATATATTATTCCATACTAGATGTCATTACTGTGATTTTCATTACGCTTTAATCCCCTTATGTGTTGCCTTTCTTTGAGGAAATCCTCTGGTGGTATTGTCAGCTTCAAGTCCTACTTGGAAATGACCATTATTTTATTATTATTTTTTAATCTTCCATTGTTGTATATATTTATCATGGCAGTGGGAGAGTATAGACTTCTCGTGGTCCTGATGCTGGGGAATGCGATGATCAGAATAAAGAGTGATTACTGGAAATACCGTGTGATGGCCTCGTATATATTCAGCTTATTTCAGGAAGGGCGTAATGTATGCTCCTCTAATTCTCAGTGACCTGTCACAGTAATGGAGTGTATAGCGGTAGAGGAGTTATTAGGCGTGTACTTGTTCTCTGTGTGTACAGGTGCATAGATGTACTCCACAAATTGGTCCCAATGTGTGGAGCGGCGAGGCTTCTCAGGAGACCATTGTAGCTTCAGCACAATGATTTAAAAGAAGATATATTTAGGCATGCTGCTGCACTTCATGATACTGAAATAACTGCTGAGCTGAAAAACAAGCTTGACGTTTCCAGTATCATCGAAAACCATTGTGATTTCAGCTTCACTGCCCATCATTCAGTTCTTAACCCTTAAAGGGAATCTGTCACCAGCCACCTCCATCTCCAGCTGTTTGTATAGACACGTAGCTGTGGTTCACGCGATTAAATCCTTGTTTTCCTTTTGTTGTTCCTTTTTCTTAATATGGACATTAGGCATTTGATGCAATGAGGGAGTCACCATTGCTCTTGTTGCACCGAAGCTCCGCCCATTTTTGCAGTCGGCTCTGCCATCGCTGCTTTGCCACTGCCTGGCCTTGTTAATCAAATCGGCCGGTAGAGTTCAGTTTAGGTGCGCGCACCGCCGGTGGATGTGCCTAATGTATTTCTTAAAAATTAGATACTCCCTTGCACGGCTGCAGGATGTATCGAGACCGGCAGGGCACACACTGGTCAGGATAAATCTCCCCCGTTACATGTATTTATGAAGAGAATAGGGCATGTATAAAAGCTGGATAAGACTAAACATGGCATCAGTCATGTGACCCTCACAGTTGGCTTTCAGTTACGAGTGGATTCACATCACGTTTTTGCCACATACATTGGGCAAAAAAGGGATACAAAAGTGTAGCACACCGCGCTTTTGTATCCTGCAAAGTCCGGTAAAGAAACGTATATGTTATTTTTACAATGGAACGTATGATTACTGATGACACTGTGCGGCATCCATCTGAGGCGTCCATTAACGTATACATTTTTTGTATTCATTTAATGGATGGCAAAAACGTGATGTGAACCCACCCTTACTGCCCAGGTATCTAACGGATGAATATTAGCGCATTGAGGAGCAGAACATGTACAGTATATACAGTATTACCACCTGCAGCAGCAGAGTGTTTGTTTGTGTTTTCTTTTTAATTTTTTATTATTAACAACATGACAACATCACCTAAAGAGAGGCAGTAGGGCTGAAACGATTACTCGATTAAATCGAGTAATTCGACACAAAAAAATCCTCGATGCAAATATTTTGCATCGAGGATTCGTTTGTGTCATGTGACCATGGAGCGGGAGTTAAGCGCTTGCTATTACTCACCGCTCCGTGGTCACCCGCCGGCCCGCCGCACTGTACTGTAATCAGAATCTGAATGTTGTTAACTCCCTGGCGCAAGGAGGCAACGTCGCAGCCAATCATACAGCGCGCAAGCCTCTGTCACATCTGTTTTACACAATGAGAGCCAAGCTAACAGTTTGCATTCCGGCCGCCAATCAGAGGAGGGCTTATGGTTTGGCTCCAGTTTTGAATACGGTTGATGGCCGCTGTTGGAGCTGATTTGATGGATAAGTGGCACCTGTCGGCAGTAGTGTGCTCCCGGTGACGCCGCATGTATCGCACACCTCTGATTTACGTGTCAGGATATTGGGGCTGGCTTTCTGACTTACTTGTACTGGGAGCAGTCGGACAGAGGTGGGTGAGTACCGGTCACTGCATGGTATAGGCCGTGTACGCGGCTCTGTGTCCTCTGGCTGTCCACACCTGTCAGTCACAGTCACCTCCACTGATTTCTGTGGAGCACATTGATACTGACAGTGCATGCCCAGACAATTCACATTGGTGGCATGGGAAAGGTTTATTAACTCCGCTGTCACTATGTAACACTTTTTTTTTAAGACCTCTACTTGCTTTAAATTCATAGTGATTTTTATTTTTTCTTTAGGTAGGAGGCTAAAAATCTAAGCTCAATGAAAATGGTGTTTATTTATATTATAGAAAATGATGGCATATCTCTAAGCCATGGCTTCCTCATCTGGGGGCTGTGACTACTGGGGACCCCTGATCTGGTGGTCACAGAGGCATCACTGTGCAGTGAATTACACCGATGGCACCGGGGCACAGTTGAGCTGATGGCACTGGGGGACAGTGGAGCTGATGGCACTGGGGGACAGTGGTGCTGATGGCACTGGGGGACAGTGGTGCTGATGGCACTGGGGGACAGTGGAGCTGATGGCACTGGGGGGCAGTGGAGCTGATGGCACTGGGGGGCAGTGGAGCTGATGGCACTGGGGGGCAGTGGAGCTGATGGCACTGGGGGACAGTGGAGCTGATGGCACTGGGGGACAGTGGAGCTGATGGCACTGGGGGACAGTGGAGCTGATGGCACTGGGGGAAACTGATGCTCTTGGGCTGATGGCAGGGGGTCTGATGAGTTTTTATAAAGGAAAACAGTCTATTTATCCATTTTTTCTTATTAGATTACTCGATGAATCGTAAAAAATAATCGATAGAATACTCAACTAATAAAATATTCGTTTACTTCAGCCCTGAAAGGCAGCCATTGTACAACATCACCTAAAGAGAGGCAGCCATTGTACAACATCACCTACAGGTAGTTGGCCATGTAAACACAAACTGTGATCTAGTTACTGTAATAACCCCAATAAAATTATTACTCCACCACTAGTGTGTAGATCCAGCAGATGTATGTCATGTTATACAATTTCTTACTGAAAGTCAGAGATTATATTATGTTTAGAGCGTCACATGACTGATGCCATATTTCAGTTAAAGGGAACCTCTCATCACCTTTATGCTGTCTTTATACTAACGGCAGCATAAAGTAGAGACAGGTGAGTTGATTTCAGCGGTCTGTCATTTATAAGTTAAAAGTAAGTGGATGCCGAGAACCAACATCACAATTATTGCAGACTGGGCCTGGAACAGAGTCACGGCCACCTTAGAAGAGTCATGGTTATTCATGAATTCCTGCTCTCCCTGCCACCTGCTGATGACTGACAGTCTTCTACCTAGTTTTCTCCCTTTCTCTCTAGGAGAGAACTGCCAATCAACAGCAGATGGGCGAGAGAGCAGGAGATTAGGAATAACCATGACTCTCAGGTAGATTTGACTCTTTTCAAGGCCTGGGCTGCAATGATTATGATGCTGGTTAATGTACTTTTAGCTCATGAGTTACACACCGCTGAAATCAGCATTTCTGTCACTATTTTATTCTGTGAGATCAGCAGAAAGTTGATGACAGGTTCCCTTTAAGCCATGGATCCTTTGTACAGGACTGATACATGGGCTGTACCATTCTTCTGCATATAGGGGACAACTGCTTGATGTATGAAACCTATGCATTAGAAAATTGGATGATTTCCTATTATATGAAATAAAAACTAGTATACTGTATGCTGTGAAACAAACTAATTCCACCCTGGAAGAATGAAAGCTAAACAGCAGGTTAAGATACTTCATAGGAACTTTAAACCTAGAAATAAATGATGAAACTAAACAGAGCCCCCAATGGCCGGGTACGTAACAATCTGGTGCTTCCACCATTCGTTCACCCGGCTAGCGGCCGCAGGTGCCCTCCTGAATTTAACTGTATCGCCATCCTCAGGACGACAATACAGTTAAATTCTGCGGCGGAAGCGACAGTATCTTGCGTTGCACTTCAGCAGGAATGCTCAACCTGCTTCCCTCCAGCTGCTGCAAAACTACAACTCCCAGCATGCCCTAATAGATGTAGGCTGTCCAAGCATGCTGGGAGTTGTAGTTTTGCAACAGCTGGAGGGCCAGAGGTTGGGCATCCCTGCACTACAGTATTGTTGGCTCAGCCTACTTATGCTGCCATTAGATCAGTTTGGACGCTCCTACAACATGGGACTATTTTTAGTTTTTTTTCAGTCCTCCCATGAATGTGAACATACCCATGTAGTGTTTCTAGGCTCCACTTATCAACCAACAAACTGCAATTGGCCTTTTTCGCATGGTCAATATTTGTAAGCCAAAACCAGGAGTGGAAACTCCAGAGAAAGTATGATGGAAATGGAAGCCTCCTTTGTCTTCTGGTTTTGGCGCACTATTACTGAGCAGATGCTGAGCGTGCGAAGTGGCTTTGTGATCCCAGTTTTATATATCTAGGACTTGTATGCGCATTAACAGCGTGTTTGGTTTGACCCGTGGTTTTTTGTCCTGTTTTTGCCTTCTTAATTTGTATGAGGGTAGTTCTCCTTCAACCACTAAGCAATCAGTATTCATTAAATTTACTTGAGTAAATTGGCATTTCTTAAACCATTTCATGTCAAGGGCAGCAAAAACATTATTAATCATTTTAATGGCCACCAGGCTTTGTTTGACAACTTAAATTTGCATGCAATAAATTAAAAAGAAATGCCTGTCCTAATGTGGGAATACTTCATGAACGTCTGGAGAATTTTTGTCACTTCTAAACCTCAAACAAATTCTATTTGTAATAATAATAAAAAAATAAAGCAAAACGGAATTTTACAATTATATGCATTCTCGCTATTTCTTAAGATATGTAAACCAAAGCAAAGAGTATAGTGATTGGATTATGCAATTTATCACCCCCTCACAACAAAATAATAAAATGAACACAATTCTGTGCACTTCAGTGCAGTTCTCTTTTATCTCCGGCTCAGAGCTTTTCTGGAGGAATAAGGTGCTGCATGTCATAAAGGTAGTGGCCACATATTTATGGCTTGCTGGATGTAAGGGTTGGCTGTGATTTACTGGGTTATGCATATTTTATTGCAAATTTTTCGCTCTCATCTCGGGGAATTTATTTCACTCTTGTACCCCTGAAAATAGGCTGCCCGCCGGTAAGAAAAGGTTACGAGAGGAAAAGGTCTTGCACTTCCCTTTGTTTGGGTCATGTTAAAGTTTTCCTGGAGCCACCCATTGTGCAGAGTGCCATATCACTAAATTAAATAAGCAAAAGGAAACCTAGTTTATAAAGGGATTTTCCAAAATCTATGAAGGAGTCAGATGACCTAGAAGCATGACGTGTTAGATAGATAGACCATCCAGACCCCAAAATTCACGTACCGGGGTTACTCAGTGAAATATGCATAGAAAATCCACAATACAGTAAAATACACGTCACTCAGCTGATAAAATCCCAGGGCACAAGTGTCCCTTGTATCGTTGGATAGCTTTTTCTAATTGCATGAAAATTCTGGCTCTGTTTGTGCCAAAAAAAGTAGGATACATGCTTTGTACCACATTTATTCTGTGTTTTACGCCTCATGCACACGACCGTGGGGCCAACGTTCCCGTGTTGCGGGTCTGCAAAACAAGGGCACCGTCTGCGTGTACTCCGCATTGCAGTGCGGACATTGTCTTTAATGGGTCTGCGAACCGCAAGATGCAACATGGGCTTTCAGGTCTGTGCCTCCAAGCCACAAAAGATCTTTCACCGCAGCTTGAGGATTGTGGAACCATTGAAGTCAATGGGTGCACGCGGCCGGTGCCTGTGATTTGCGGATTTCTGGTCCACAACATTGGTATGGTGGCTCCCCGGTTGTGTGCATGAGGCCTTAGACTGTTTTTGCACCTCATTCAGAGGGGGAATGGGTAAACGGGAAAGGGACATGGCTGACAGTCTGCCAATGTGCTCGCAAAAGGCGCAGTGCACCAACCAGGCTGTGTGACCCATTGGAGCTTACCAGCTTTTCCTCCGCAAATAATTTATTTTATTTTATAATCGGATTGAGTATTGCTACGTGTTCTACTAACCATAAGAGACTTGTACCTCCAAGACATGGACATATGAACCTACAAATTGTAACTCTTACTTTTGTCTTCGTCTGCTTCGTTGACTAACGTAATGAAATCCTCGTTTTCCCATGTGTCTGTGCCCACCTCTAATGAAATACTCCTTTTCCTATGTGTCCGTGGCCACCAGTGCTATGTGCAGTTATTTGCCATTCTGCAACTGATCTAACCCCTAAAAGGTTAATGCTTTAAACCTGACACAAGCTCGCTCCCCTAATGGATAGCCAGAGACTTTTTCTGGAGTCCTAAATATTAATCGTGTGCCGTCTGTTTTAGTTTGTGGGGCCGAGGACACGGCAGGACATCTGAGTAGACCTGGCAGCTGCCTGCTAGTGTCTGACATTCTAAGTGGCTAAACACCATTCCGAACTTGCTTTTTAGCTAATTGATGTGATAGAGACAGTAGGGGTTTAATGCAAGAAACACTCTGGTACTTTATATCCTGTCCCTACTGCCAAATGCCAAGAAAGGTCTAGATTAAAATTTCATTCTTCATGAGGAAAGATTAAATCTGATCTTGTAATAGATTTTACAAGTGTCGCAAGTTCTGGAAATGGACAAGTGTAAGGAGATTATAGAAACCGTTGTCTTATAAAAAATGCGTGCACATGTTTGTGGATATCTCACAATTATTTCCATACGGACTACCACTGGCATCAGCATGGGCATTGGACACTCCCCGGAAGATCTGTGGCCGAATCCAAACCCTTCTCTTCCCCGGGTGAAAACACTGCGGGGGTCATTTACTAGCAGAAATTCAACCATTTTGGCATATTTGTGGTGCAGATTGTGGCACAAAGTTTATTTGTGCCACAATCTGTGACTTTTCCCCACTCACGGCAGGTATAAAGAAAAGTAGCATGTCAGGGAAGGGAACAGGTCAGAGGCTTGTCTCATTTCTCATTTTCTACACCTGTTTTAGGCATAGAAATGGTCTAAATTTAAGTATTTGAGTATTTGCAAGTAAAGAAGACAAGAGACAGCTCCCCCTCACCTTTCTCCCTCATGGCATTACCTCTTTCCCCCAGTAGTGTTGACAGGAATGCCCCCCTTGCTGCAGGGCCTCTCAATTTCCCTTAATTACAGCGGCAGGGTGTTATGACAACCTTTGTGGTAGGAGTGGTCCATGAGCCAACATGTTGTACATGGCTGCAGCAGTGGCGTGTTGGTGGCTGAAGTGGTGACACATGGACATTAAACGCTGCTGACTCAACCAAGTGATAAAAAAAGAATGCTAAAATAATTTAAGTGCTATTAAGAAACCCGCAGAAGCTAAATATGAGACCTTTATGTCTGGAAGTACTTGTTTCTTTGGATTCTTCTGTTCGCGCAGTGTGCGCGTTTGTTGACAGTACTTTACTCCTTCGAGTACTTAGTTAAATCTTTTTGAGAACTTGCTGGTCACATAGATGTTATATTCACATGTTAGAAGCCAAATGAGTAGTCTACTTCTAAATCTCTTCCTTAGTTCAGTTCCTACTGTCTGCTTTGAGCTTTGGAAGTCTTTCTCTTTGTTCTGTATTTTCAAAGCACTAAGTTTATTTAAGATCTTCATGACCGCAGGTCACCGTGCCGGAACAATGCTATACTCGGCACTCGCACTTTATAAAGCATAATTGTTGAAGGCGTGGCATTGCTCTTCCAAGTCTGTCTGCTAAATTCTGTGCGGAGTTCCAGTTTTCTGGAACTATTGTCGTTTTACGCTGTGCTAATTCACTCTTAATTTCTCACTTTATCTTTTTTTTTTTTTCTGTTACAAAAGGGTTTTATATAATATCAGGCCATATGGTGGAACACTTAGGTTCTGAAAATATATGTGTGATCATACTATTGCATAATGAGTGGTAAAAACACACTGTGTGGGAGTACACATGAAAACAATACAAACTGTATTAATGGGGTCAGAGTCCTGGGTGTGCAGGGCAGAATGAAGGGGGCCCAACAAGGCTGCTCTCTTCCAGAAATGGAGCCACACCTGTCCATAGGGTATCCAGTCTTGCAGCTCCGTTCCATTGAAGTGAATTGGACTGGGCTGCAAGACCACAGACAGCCTGTGGACAGATGTGACACTGTTTCTTCAAAGCAAGCAGCCATGTTTTTCCAATCCTGTAAATCCCTTTAAGGGCTATTTTTCAATAGTCCTTAAAGGGATTTAAAGACTAGAACCCCTACTTACTTCCGCAAGTAGGGGTCTGAATACTGGCACTTTAAATGCTAGGCCCCGTTTTCTCAGTTGTGCCTTCGCCTGTAGCAGGCACTTGGCTCTTTGTTAGAAATGAGCCAGTCAATTAGTGTGAATAGATTTGTCTCATTAACCAGAGTTCTTCATCTCTGAAGGGCCATCCCCGCTGCTGAAGAAGCTTCCGTTGCGTTCAGGGTGTGTTCAGTGAAACTTGCACCATTTTGAAAGCAAGTTCAGTCAGTTTTGTCTGCGATTTGCGCTCAGTTCCGTTTTTTTCTGTGGGTCTAATGCATTTGATGCGTTTTTCACACGCGTGATAAAAAAATGGAAGGTTTACAAACAACATCTCTTAGCAACCATCAGTGAAAAACGCATTGCATCCGCACTTCTGTATGCAATGCGTTTTTCACTGAAGTCCCATTCACTTCTATGGGGCCAGCGCTGCGTGGAAAATGCAGAATATAGAACATGCTGAGTTTTTTGAACGCAATGCAGAACTGATGTGTGAAAAAAAAAAAAACGTTCATGTACACAGACACATTGAAATGAATGGGTCAGGATTCAGTACGCGTGCTATGCGTTCACGTCACGCATTGTACCCGCGCGGAAAACTCGCTCGTGTGAAAGGGGCCTAACAGTCTTGCGCCTGAGACGCTGCTCCGAGTTGCATTTCAAGCACAGAGGCTCTGTTTCTGCTCTTCCTCTGCTTCCGAAGCAGCCGCTGTTCATGCAGGACTAGCAGCAATCGGAACCTACTTGGGGCAGATGTGAGATTGGGAGGGTCGGGCGAAGCAGGTCCGGCAGGTAGTGCATCTTCAACCATGGGGACAGCCCCGCACAAGTGGAGAACTTGCTCATCCCTACTCTTGGTGCTTTCTGTAATTTTCTTTGTATTCTAAACACATGCATGGTGGTGTCTCCTTAGTTTCTCCACCTCTTTGTAGCCAAATTCTAAGGCACAGTGTGGAGACCCCATTTCCTGCTTGGTGAGGGTCTCCTGGGTGCCGTCTCCATCTCTGAGACATTTATGCCGTATGTAAATCATATGTGTCTGTCTGTTACCTGAGGTGTCTGTAAGGTGAGACGTTCTCATTGATACCACTGTGCTGGTGCTAAGGACATAGTCTATCTTCACACTACGGCAGTGAATGTTGTCGGTCCTGATGGGCTTAGCAGTTAGCGGTACATTCTCTCGGCTCTATCCTTGACTTTTCAGGGCTCATCTTTTACTAATATGTAAAACCTTCATGAAAGTGCAGTTTTCTTTTTTGTGTGGATGATAATAGGCTATTGGAACGTGGAGGCTACAGACAATGACCGAGAGCGTTTTACTGTTGTAGTCAGGTGTTTATTGGCCTTGGAAAACATAGAAGAAGCCATGAAATGTCAAATGCTGTATGATGATGAAAAGTGATATAGTTTATCTGCAGTAGTGTCATTTGTGTCAGCCTAGTTAAGGATAAATTGTTCTTCACATAACGTGGACATGCTCTTATATAGGCTTGACACAAAGGTCCGTTTTACAGCCTCATAACTAATTAAAGAAAGTTATTGCATAGTGAAGTGGTGCTTGTCAGCAGGTTGTGATGGCCGACGGATGGTTCGTATACAGAGTACGGTCCCTGTAATCGGCTTCAGGTCTGCAAGCTTATCATTAGAAGTGCTTCTAGTTGTAAACCATACAATTCATATAATCACTTCTATAGGACGTTCCATTATTCTTGCAGCTTGTATGGGATATAATGTATCCATGTACTTATTGTAGGTGATGAGATTCCGATCAGTTAAAGGGGTATTCTGGTTGTTAAAAAGTTATCCCCTGTCCACAGGATAGACAATTACTATTTGCTGAAGCCCCCAACGATCATGAGAATGGCTACCCTGTACCCTTCGGAGTGCTCTGAAATGAGCAGAGCAACAGGCTAAGCATGCACACTGCCGCTTCATTCATCTTTATGGGAGATAAGGATATAGCGGAGCTCCCATAATGGTGAATGGAGCAACAGTTTGCATGCCTGCCCTGACGCTCGGTTCATTTCAGGGCACCATGATGGGTGTAGGCACCAGTTCTCATGTTTGGTGGGGGTCCCAGTGTGTGGGTAGGGTATAAAGTATAACAACTGGAATCCCCCTGTTAGTAATATCCTACTGCGTTCCGCTCATGGTAGGACACTGCATTCTCTAGCTCAAACAACGGTGAACAGTGTGAAAGTTGGAGCCACACTTTCTCATTAGGCCTTATTCACAAGACGGTCGATGTTTCATCTGGGTTTGGTCCGTGTTTCTGGTTTTTATTCTCCATGTGTCGCCACATGCGTTTCTTGGCTGAAAAGGGAATTTCCAAAACATTTCCTACCGATGATCAGGGAAAACCACCGATAGAACGTGCAGGCCATCTGTGTTCGATCAGTGGTTTTTATGGACCCAGAGATTTCAATGGGTTTTGGTCTCCGACACAAACCAAAGTAGTGCATGTCTTCGTTGTTTTTCCGCTGCACCATGGTAGGTGGAAAAACGAGGATGTGTGAACAAACACATTGAAATCAGTGGATACGTGTCCATGAGTCACTGACGTGTGAAGAAGTTCTTATACCTGGAGCACAGAAGGAGGCCAAAATGTAGAAGCCTGTTTGGCCACAGGGAATGGTTGTAACTGCTTACAAAGTATTAGCCGAGAAGTGATCTCTGTGAACATAAGTGCCCATCACCAAGTTCTGGTCACTAATAAGCATAATCCCACCAACTTCTCATGACTGACAACCCATTAAATCGGCATTTTGAGTTTTAATGACTGTTCTCTAAATGGAATGGCAGGGGTTATTGAAGGGGGGCACCAAAGCGCCTGGTATACTTGCAGAACCTGCTGTAGCACTTTTGCTCCGTGCCAGGAAATAAGGTTGCTGCAGATAATCTTCCTCACCAAGCTTTTTCTTATTTGTTCAAATCCTGTAAAATCCAAGAACCACAAGGTTAATAATCTTCCCTGATGTCCGGTTTATTTTGGGTTCAGAAACCTGCTTTTTTGGCTTTCCATTTCTCAGTGTTGTTTTGAAGGAGATGAACAAGCTATATACAGATTGAATGTTAAAATTCTGAAATTGCTTCTCACAGTTATCTGTCTAAAACACATTACTGTCCTCGGTACATGCAGCAGCATGATCTGACAATAAAAAACATTCGGCGGTATTAAAAATGTATGCATCTGCAAACTATTCAAATACATATAGCTGCCGGATTTATGTGCCGCTGCTCAACCGAGTTACGCGGAAGAAAAGAAATCTTCTCCATTCAGTAGTGCAGCACACAGCAGTTTTAGCAGAATGGCTTGAGCTTTCTGAGCTTGTAATGTGTATTAGTCAAGTCGGCGAAATCCTCTGTACCTTACAATAAATGCACCGGACATTGGGTTTGTGAGCACGCTCAAAGCCGCCACCGGCGCGTAGATGAGTCCACTTTGTATTTCTTTATACAGAGGTATAATGGGAATTGGACAACATTGGGGAAGGAGACAGAAACCCAAAAGTGGAGTGGCTTTAATAAGAAAAGCAGAGTTATTAACCATTGTGTTTGTTAGAGAGGAAAGGGAAGGCAGTGTCACTGCTGGAGGCGTTCGGGAAACCTAATAAGCCAGCGTAGGATCCAGTTTTATTGCGTACTACACATTCTCGTACTGCTGCTGGAGCACAGTTGTAGTTGTAAGGTCAGGGTATTTTTCAGTGCCCTGTCATGTTCCATCCACCCCCCCATATTTTTAAGAGGTTGACATTTCGTTCTTCAATTCTTCTATTACTGAAAAATATCAAGCACTGTTTTCTGCTTTCCTCTCTGTCCTGGTAAAGCAGGTTAACAAGCAGTATATTTCATAATTCTACGCTGTAGCCAGTGATTGGAAAATGTTTTCTATTTCCATGGTTGCCTTGTATTGCATGGTGGTCATGTACAGAGAGGAGGCCTCTGTAGATAGCTAGAGAATAACAGTTACCTGTTTTCTTAACCCCTTCCTGATGCGACAAGTGTCCATTTTTTTTTTCATTTTCGACTCCCTGCCTTCCAGGAGCCATAACTTTATTTGTCCATTCACTTAGCTGTACGAGAGTCGTTTTTTTTTGGCGGGACAAGTTGCACGTTCTAGTGGCACTATTAAGATTGCATGTAATATAGTGGGAAGCTGGAAAAACTTCTAAATGTATTGGAATTGGGTTTTGTCAGTGAGACTAGAGCAATACCTCATTTTTATAGTTCTTATGTTTTAATACTTGTTTGAGAAAAATAAATAATTGCACCCGCACTTTATAAAGCATAATTGTTGAAGGCGTGGCATTGCTCTTCCAAGCCTGTCTGCTAAATTCTGTGTGGAGTTCCAGTTTTCTGGAACTATTGTCGTTTTACGCTGTGCTAATTCACTCTTAATTTCTCACTTTATCATTTGTTTTTTTTTTTCTGTTACAAAAGGGTTTTATATAATATCAGGCCATATGGTGGAACACTTAGATTCTGAAAATATATGTGTGATCATACTATTGCATAATGAGTGGTAAAAACACACTGTGTGGGAGTACGCATGAAAACAATACAAACTGTATTAATGTGGTCAGAGTCCTGGGTGTGCAGGGCAGAATGAAGGGGGCCCAACAAGGCTGCTCTCTTCCAGAAATGGAGTCACACCTGTCCATAGGGTATCCAGTCTTGCAGCTCCGTTCCATTGAAGAAAATGATTTGAGAAAAATAAATAATTTTATTTTCATCGCCATATTCTAACCTCCATAACTTTTCTTTCTATTTAAGTCTACGGAGCTGTTTGAAGATGCTTCTTTTTGTGGGGCGATCTGTAATTTTTTTATTGATACCATTTTGGGCTGTGTGTGTCTTTTTGACCACTTTTTTATAAAAAATTTTTGGGAGGTGAAGCAACCAAGAAATGGCCTATTCACCATCGCAGTCTGTGGGGGATTTGGTCCGTTCCTATCAGGGCTCGTTAGGAAGTTTGCTATGGCAGGTCTTGGACCCTTCAGAAGTCTGCCATAGCCATCAAATGGTTCCCACAATCTTTCTGCGGGTAAGCTGCCCGGACATAGGGAGCACAGTGCTCCCGGTAATTGACTACATCACCTGAGGGGTTAAATTCCATGATTTATTTGAGCACCGATCATGGACTCTACCAACGGGTCTCTGCTGTGTTAAACAGGTACACCCAGTCTCAAGAAAGTGTTAATAAATTTGCCTTTACAGGCATGTGCCCCTTTAGAAGGATTCTGTCGCCATGATCTGGTTTATTATCTGCAGTGCTATGTGAGGCCGTATTTCCAGTGAAGAATACCTCTGCAATGCAGCATTCAGTGGAGCACAGCACCATTTTTTCTTCTTGACATAGAAACCTTTATTATTATTAATAATAATAATAATAATATTATTATTATTATTATTATTATTATTATGTTACTCGTTCATATAGTGCCAACATATTCCACAGCACTATTTGTACCTGTCCCCATTGGGGTTCACCATCTAAACTCCAAAGAAAATGGAGAATATGCATATTCCAGGCGGGTGTTGTCCTTGCTCAGATTTGAACCCAGAACTTCAGTGTAAGGGCTAATGCACACGACCGTTGTTGTTTTGCGGTCCGCAAAACACGGATACTGGCTGTGTACATTCCGCATTTTGCGGAACGGAACGTCCGGCCCCTAATAGAACAGTCCTATCCTTGCCCATAATGTGGACAATAATAGGACATGTTCTGTTGTACGGACACGGGATGCACACGCGGTTATTTTCAGTTTTTTTGGCTTCATCGAAGTGAATGGTTCTGCATACAGGCCGCAAAAAAAACAGAAAGGACATGGGAAAAAAAAAAGTTTGTTTGCCCAGGGGTGTGGAAATTGTATCGCCCGACGCCTGGGACATGCAGTTCGGGGCGCCGAGCAGGTAGTTTGTTCAGTAGCCTAGCCCTGCTGTGGGCAAGGAGCAGGGCTGACCGCGGCTGCCTTAGGGCACAGAGACTGAAAGAGGGGGCGGAAAAATTTAACTGAAACACTTGCGTTCCTCCAGCCGCCTGCGGCTGTTCTTCTCTGTATGATCTTGGTATCCTGACAAGTTGTTTGAGGACCTGGGAACACTCAGCCAATCAGTGGCTGCAGCTGTATCACGTGTCAGGCCAGGGATTTCCTGCTTAGCCAATCACTGGCCTGACACATGACACAGCTGCGGCCACTGATTGGCTGAGTTTTCCCAGGACCTCAAACAACTTGTCAGGATACCAAGATACCATGATTATACAGAGGAGAAGGAGTGTTTCTGCAGACTGGACCAGGTGAGCATAATGGTTTTTACACATTAATAGAGGGGGGAGGGGGAGAGATGTGACTTGGAGGGGGAGAGATGTGACATGGGGGAGAGAGATGTGACATGGGGGGGAAGTAAGGTGACAAGTAGATTGAGCCCGCGCTTTAGTCCTTCGACAAATAGTTTTTTTTTACATTTCCACACCCCTGGTGCCTGAGCCCTAACCCTGCTGAACCACCATGCTGGCCATCCTAGCAGAGGTATGTGGGGGTGCATTAGTGCCCCATAGAAGACTGTGGGTGCTCCATAACTTTGTAATACAGCCGTGTTCATGAGGCCTCCATGAACTGTACGCCTGTACGAAGGCATAGTTGGTTAAAAAATTGCGTAGAACCTTTTGAGAAGCTTGCATATTTTAGAAATACTTAAGTTTAATAGATTTTGATACTTCCATGTGACACTTAGCATGTGCTAAACACACATTCTTGTTTCCGAAGTACAAATAAGTTCTAAAGTTGTTTGACAGATTCTTCTCTCACATCTGTTAACATTTCACCGAGATCTCGTGAACATCACGACACCTGCAAATAAAGAGAGCAACAATACATTTTAAATTATCAAATTTGCTAAATACATAAATGTTTAAAGGCAAAATCATGTTAGTTTTACTCTCTCTTGTTTCTTTTTTAAAGCTACAGGTAGTGTGTACGGTAACTTTTTTTTCTTGACAATGGGGGACTTTTAACAAATATGGCGTTATCTCCATAAAAAAAATATATATCAATACCCCAAAAGTGGGGCTAAAAGTCACCTTATTTATAAAATGGGTCGTGCTAATTTTAAACTGACTGAAGTTGGAAAAAATCTATTGCTAATTCATTTTATTTTCATTATTACTATTATTATTTGTGAAATGCAGCACTTTTTTTTTTTTAACTTGCGGCAAATAAAGTGGTCACCTCTCCCTGCCACGTCATTCATCCCCCTATCTTGCGCCTGCCCATTAAACACCACTGTGGCTGTGGTCATCAGCTTCACAGCTTGTAATGTGCGTACACCGTAAAGCAGCGTGCTACAGGCTCGCTGGAAGCGACTGTCTACATCAGCTTCACAACTAGTTATGAGCGAACCTGTGGAAGTTCAGGTTCGCTGGGTTCAGGACCCAAACTTGACCTGAACCCCATTGAAGTCAATGGGGACCCAAACTTCACTTTATTATTTTCCGCTATAACATGGTTATATTGGAAAATAACATAATACTTAAGCCGGAATGCAAAAGGGACACCTTTAGAGGCATTCCGTCATAATAGAAGTCTATGGGCAGCATAACGAATCTGTTATGCTCCCATAGACTTGTATTGTGATGGAATGTCTCTAAAGGTGTCCCTTTTGCATTCTGTCTTAAAGGGGTTATCTCATGACTAATGTAAAAAATTTAAAATCAGATATCATATAGTACATGATTATCTCTTTCTAACAAAGCTAGGACCAGCCCTGAGTCTCACATGGATCCAGAGATCTCCCCATTCATTGCTCTGCTAGCTAAGGGGGCGTGTCTCAGCTCTCCCTATCACAGCTCAGGAGGCAGCTGAAGGATGAAACGGAGCATGTGCGGCCTTCTCAGTGAGCAGGACAAAGAAATAAGAAAAAAACAAACAGCAGGTGGCGCTCTACAGATGCATTTCATTGAATAACTCAGTGGCTATGCTAAATTTTTATTACATGTAATTATCGAAGTATTCAGATTCAGGTGCTGGTTTAAAAACTAGAATATTTGTGTGGGACAACCCCTTTAAGTATTATGATATTTTTTGATATAACCATGTTATAATGGAAAAAGAAATTAATTAATAACCTGACCCCGGACTTCAGTGAAAAAGTCCGGGTTTGGGTACGTTAGGTAGGTTTCACTATTTTATACATTTGTATATGGACGTTAGACTATAAAGGTGGGAACTGGGTAAAATTTATCAGAGTAGACCAGCAGATGAATAATTTTGTTGGTTCGTGTTATACCGTTTTCCTTAAATCACATCAGGGTAGAATTTACATTATTTTTTTCCTGGAAAAAGCACACGACATAACTAAAAGCGGAACATTTTCTGACTCGGTCCTTATGTTTGGTGCACAGGAAGGTGCAAATGGTATCTAGAACACATAATAGGTTTGGTGACCGCCATGTAGTCCCCATTTTTCTCCTATCTTGGATGACATTTTGGGGCTTTGGAACCGATTACTCATTTTACAATTGTTTCTACATACAATGGTCGTCCTGGAACCAATTTATATTGTATCTTGAGGGAGCGCTGTACTCTTACATTATCCTTGTAGAAATCTTATTAGGAGAAGATTACCTCAGTTTTATTCATCTAAATCCCTAATCTTTCTGTACTTAGGAGTCCAGTGGGCGGTCATGAGAGGTTGACGGCCTTCCCCGTGTGTTGAGATTCCTGTCAGTTACTGAATAGGACCGACCACTGGAGTCTTATGCCCAGAATGAGCCAGGATTTCAATGCATAAATTACAAGTTGCGTATCACAGATGTGGACCCATTGACTTGAATGGGTCCACATCCGCTAGATATGACCAAAGATAGGGCTTCACCTATCTTTTTGCAGTGCGGAGGTACGGATCGGAAGCACTACAAAGCGATTCTGTGGGCTTCTGATCTGTGCCTCCGCACCGCAAAAAGATAGACCATGTTCGGTCTTTAGCCGCCTGTTCCGGATTGCGGGCCCCAATCAAGTTAATGGATCTGCACTCGGAATGCACACGGCCAGTGCCCCATGCATTGCAGACCGCAATCTGGGGTCCACAGCACGGGCACTGAGCAAGGACGCTTGTGTGCATGAGCCCTAACAAAACTAATTATCTGCTTAGCTCCTTCTGCTCGATAGCTGCTGCTATACTGTGTTTTTTTTTTTTCTTGCCACTTTTTGGGGTGGTGGTTTTAGTCACACAACTTTTTTTTCCAGTAACATCTGAGGGAAAGCATCTTTAAAAAAAAAAAAATACCACACTCAGTAAACTATCTTAACCCCTTCCCCAGAGGTTTTGTTTTCGTTTTGTGCTCCCCGCTTTTCCCAGAGCCATAACGTTTTTATTTTTCCGTTCACATAGCCTGAGGGCTTATTTTTTGCGGGACAAGTTGTACTTTCCAATGCCCCCAATTAATATTGCATAGAATGTAGTGGGAATTCTTTACAGCATTCATTATGCGGTGAAACTGATTTGTGATCTTTATTCTCCAGGTTAGTACGAATTTCCTTGCGTTTTGATACTGAAAAAAAAAAAAAAAAAAAGCTTGAAGCAAAATTTTTGTTATTTTCTGACCCCTATAACTTTTTTGTAGTTAGGTGTGCAGAGCTCTATGATGGCTCATTTTTTGCGGGGCGATCTGTACTTTTTATTGATACCATTCTGGGTTGTGTACAACGTTTTGATAACTTTTTATTTATTTTTTTGTGGGAGGAGAAGCGACCAAAAACTGGCAAATTGCCCTTTTTATCATTTCATCTTTTTCCATTTCACCTTTTTTCGTATAGGATTAATACTTTTATATTTTGATAGTACGGGCATTTTCGCACGCGCCAATGCCCATGATGTGTATTTTTTATTCTCATTTCGAGGAAAGTGGGGTGATTTAGAATTTTTTTTGTTTATTTTTATATATATATATATATAGTCTATGATGATTTTACTAGTTTGCTATTGAAAACCTCCTAATCCTGCTAAACATTGCTATGGAAAACCTCCTTAATATATGCAAATAAGCCTCTAGGAGCCACAGGGGCTTTGCTCTTACTGCTACAAGCTTTGCTCTCTTTGCAAATGCCGCGCCCTCTCCACTTTAGGATAAGTCAGGCCTAGGCAAGATCACGTTTTCACTGTCTGATTCTGTGTAACGGCAATGCCTTCGGTGCTCCTAGAGAAACTACAACTCCCAGCATGCATACTTGCTATGCTCTTCTAAGAACTTGCATAGAAATGAATGGAGTTTCACAACAGCTGGAGTGCCGAAGGTGATCCCAGTCCTAGAGGCTCATTTGCATATATTAAAACATCATTGTGGCAGGGCTCCATAGGAACAAAGGAGGTCATTTATTAAGACCAGCGTTTTAGACGCCAGTCTTAATACCCCTTTGCGCTGAAGGTGGATCAGCCGAAGTTATATAGAGGTGCCGGCCCCTAAATAACTTCAGTGCATCCACTGCCGGTCTAAACGTACACCAACTTCCTTGCTGGCGTAGACTTAGAACATTTTCTACACCTACAACGAAAAATGAGACAGGCCCTGTACAAGACTGAAGGGAACGGAGTGCAGCACAATGCATTCCATTTCATTGCGTTCCCATGAGGCACACACGAGTGCTGCAAGCAGAGTTTTTGAGTGTGTCCTGGGATGCGGAGCAAGATGACTCCCAATGTAAGTCAATGGTGACGGATCCATTTTCTCTGAAACAAAAGAAAACGGATCAGTCCCCCATTGACTTAAAATGGTGTTAGAGATGGACCCGTCATGGCTGTTTTAGAGATAATACAACCGGATCCGTTCATAATGGATGCAGACGGTTGTATTATCATGGCGGAAGCGTTTTTGCTGATCCATAACGGATCCAGTAAAAACGCAGATGTGAAAATAGCCCCTTTTTTTCACTTCCCACTACATTTTATGCAACCGTAAATGGTGCCATTAGAAACTGCATCTTGTCCCACAAAAAACAAGCCCTCAAACAGCTATGTGAATGAAAGATTTAAAAAAGTTATGGCTTTGGTAGGGCCGGGAGTAAAAAACGAAAAAAAAATTGGAAATCGCCTGATCATTAAGGGGTTAATGAGAATTCATGCAAGTTTCAAATTTACTGTCTGTACTCATGTATCATGGGTTCAGCAGTGATGTGCAGGTGTATGGAATGCTACTGCTCCGGTCAATCATTGGACTGCAGTGATTGGCTGCAGCGGTTATCTGCCGTCTATGGGCGTATCCCTGCTGCAGTTTGTCAACAAGCAAGCAGGACCTGTCCAGCGCAGATAGCGGCACTGGAGAAATGAGTAAGTATGAGATGCTTTTTATTGGAAGCAATTATACGTCTTGTCTGAGATGCCATTCAACAGATCAATGTCCATATGCCTGGGGCTGGTCTTGGCGGGTGAGAAACTTGACCGTTTCCCAGGGCCCCTGGTTACAAAAGGACTCTAGGCAAAAACTGAAACCATACTGTATTATTTAGTGGTGTACAGTAGTATTGTTTGGGGAGAAAATTGCATTATTATGGGGAAGTATATACAGTATGTTGTGTAGATTTATTTATATATTTCCTATTGCACCAACCAAATGTAGGTGGTAACGTATGAGCTCTGTATGGTGGTAACGTATGAGCTCTGTATGGCGGTAATGTATGAGCTCTGTATGGCGGTAATGTATGAGCTCTGTATGGTGGTAACGTATGAGCTCTGTATGGTGGTAACGTATGAGCTCTGTATGGCGGTAACGTATGAGCTCTGTATGGCGGTAATGTATGAGCTCTGTATGGCGGTAACGTATGAGCTCTGTATGGCGGTAACGTATGAGCTCTGTATGGCGGTAACGTATGAGCTCTGTATGGCGGTAACGTATGAGCTCTGTATGGCGGTAACGTATGAGCTCTGTATGGCGGTAACGTATGAGCTCTGTATGGCGGTAACGTATGAGCTCTGTATGGCGGTAACGTATGAGCTCTGTATGGCGGTAACGTATGAGCTCTGTATGGCGGTAACGTATGAGCTCTGTATGGCGGTAACGTATGAGCTCTGTATGGCGGTAACGTATGAGCTCTGTATGGCAGTAACGTGATGTTATCTGACTTCATATTGCAGAATTATGTGGGCTTCAGGGGCAGATGTTTTTTCAGTCTAAACATGGCCTGTGTCAGAGCCTTTGGGCTAAATTGAGGCATGATGGATATCTTCCACTGACGATTTTAATGTGAATCTGCATGTGTTAATTGCAAAGTTTTTAGAGGTTTTTTTAGGGGACTTCACCCTATATATTGCAAGCGGTGAAATTGACATTGAAACTCTGCGATAACACGCACAAGCATGCTTCGTATCTGAAAGTCTGCAACATGCTCAGTTTTTTTTACTGATTTCTTTTCGTGTCATAATGGCAGAGATTTATCAAACTGGTGTAAAGGGAAACTGCCCATAGCAACCAATCAGATTCCACCTTTCATTTTCCAGAGGAGTTCTGGAAAGTAAAAGGTGAAAGTTTTTCCAACAGACTCCCCTATAGACTTGGAAATGGCAGATTAGAGTCTAAGCGGTGGAGTAACTACAGGGGGAGCAGCTGCTGTGGGGCTGGAGTGAAGAGGGGGCCCAGGAGCAGTGTCTTTTCTAGTACATCTGAGGGTGGACTGGCCTGATATGTACTAGAAAAGGTATACATTCCAGTATAAAGGACCTTTGGAATGCAGTAAAGGTAGGCTAAAGGACTTTTGATGATGTCATGTCACATGACCAAAGGTCCTTTTGCCTACTATTACTGCATTCCAAAGGTCCTTTAGCCTCCAGCAGGCATCGGAGGAGTACAGAGAACCTGCAGCCTGTGATTAAATAAGTGTATCTATCTATCTATCTATCTATCTATCTATCTATCTATCTATCTATCTATCTATCGGTGTGTGTGTATATATATATATATATATATATATATATATAAAGAAAAAGTTGGACTGCACACCTAAATAGTAAAAACAATAAAAACTTTTTTCACCCATATGGTGGCAAAATTGCGACGTTTCGGCTCACATGAGCCTTCCTCGAGCCTTTTTCTTTTTTATAACTTTGGGCATTGTCTGAACCCTTTGCTGGACATTGCACCCGCTTTTTTGAAATGGTGCTCCCATAGATTTTTCTTCATTTTTATATACGGTATATATATATATATATACGCACGCACAAACACATGTACATACAGACACAAACATACACACACATACACAGACATACAGACACATACACACAGAATAGGCAGATGTTGACAGATACACAAACACTCACATACTAAGGGTACTTTCACACTAGCGTTTTGTATTCCGTTTGTGAGATCCGTTTCAGGGCTCCCACATACGGATCAGTTCTGCCCCAATGCATTCTGAATGGATAAGGATCCGTCCAGAATGCATCAGTTCGGCTCCGTTCCGCTTCTATTCTGTTTTGGAGGTGGACACCAAAACGCAGCATGCAGCATTTTGGTGTCCGTCTGAAGAGGCGGAGCCTAACTAATCAGTTTTAAATTACAATGTAAGTCAATGGGGACGGATCCGTTTTCAATGACACAATACGGTGCGTTTGAAAACGGATCCGTTCCCCATTGACTTTCAATGTAATTTAAAACGGATCCGTTGTGAATGGATACAAACGTTTGCATTATAAGCGCGGATCCGTCTCTGCAAATAAACAGACGGATCCGCACCAACGCAAGTGTGAAAGTACCCTAACACACACATACAAACACATACACATGAACACACTCCACATATACATACACACACATATACACAGATAAACACACACAGATAAATACACAGACACACATATATAAAACACATATATACACACACACAGATAGATATATTTATCTATCTGTCAACACCTGCTTATTGTGTGTATATAGGAGATACCTGGATATGGGTAGTAGTAGTGTGTGTGTGTGTGTATATAAATAATTCGAGCACTACTACTCCAATCCAGATACTTCGGACACTGATACTGCGACAGATAATTGTTTAAATAAATAAATAAATAAATAAGACTATTGAGCTGTCCTCGGGATGGATCATGAATATCATTATAATAAAAAATAATGATGGATTTCCTGTACTCAGCAATGAATGCTGTATCTAGACCTGTAATTATGGAGGTCTCCCGATGTATTTTCTTTCTTCGCTCAGTGCATTGAAGATTAGTAAAACTTAGAATTTACTTACCAGTCTCGCCCGTCTCTCGCTAGTTTCTGCTACATATCCACTATACACGTGTTTGGAGACCCTAACGAGCCCCTGGACCTCTGTGCACATGCCGACATCTTCCTGCTTTTTAGTAAATATGGATATGTATGTGAGCATGCACGTATTCCGGGCACCGCAGGAAATCATGCAGAAGGCTCGCTTAGCGTAATGCCGTCTGTGAAGTTCGAATTTCTCTCTGATAAAGGCTTCTTTTGTTAAATTTGTAGATAAAGCTGAAAGTCATGAAGATGTCTCTGTTCTTCAATAATATTACACAGGTGAACTCGAAGTTAAATTTGTAACCACGAAGCATAGTCCGTCTCATTAAAACTTAGGCACCAAGTTTCTCAAACACCTTGGAGACTGGAGTTTTAGAAAACCATATTCCCTTGGTTTCCGAGCGGGATTGTTCCAGATGTAGCGTGTTACAAGGGTGACATCCTGTGGCTTCTTATTAAAGTGAATATGTTTCTTCGCCGTTGTGATGTATATTGTCTTTAATCAAAAATGTATTAGGCAGTCTGTCGTCTCCATGCTGTGATTAGCATCTTCCCGGGCCGGTAAGCACAGATAATCCAGCAGAGGTGACACGTAGTGAGCACTCAGCGCCTGCCAATGAAACGACCATTTCTGACTAATGGAAATGTGATCCATCAGTGGGGTATTTCTCTATTGTGCTGAAGAGCTTTTGACAATAGTTTTGCTTGTGGACAGTGCCTTATTTACTCAGTCAGTGTTCGGTCAGTGATTTCCATCAGTGATTTTGAGCCCAAACCAGGTGGGGGTGAAAAACACGGAACAGGTGCAGACCTTTCCCTCATACCTTATGTCTGTGTAGGCTCCAGACCTGGATTGGGTTACAATCACCGACGTGTGGATAAGTCCCTGCTTTAGTACATGGGCCCTCTGTTTGATGACCATCGCAGGGGCAGTGGCATGGATGGTTGCTTTCAGACTGCTGTAATGCAAGGATATCTTAGTCTACATGGTTTTTTGCGGCTTCCGTTCCGTTTTTTTTTTTTTTTTTTGCAGGTCCGATTCATTTCTATGGATCTGTTAAAAATGCGGATGCCTCTTCCAGTGCCTGTCCGCGTCCGCATTTCACGTCCGCAAAAAAAATATGGCATGTCCTATTCTTGTCCACAAAAAACGGTTTGCGGACCCATAGAAGTCAATGGGTCCGCAAAAAATGTGGATGACCAACGGAAGCCATCCGTTTGTCATCCGCATCCGTTTTTTTTTTTTTTTTTTTTTGCGGATGGTTGCTTGGAAACCAGGGCACTTGTACAGGCACTTTAAGAAACTGGTTCAAGCCTTCCGTTTTTTTTTGGGCATCCGCAAAAAAAAACGAAGACACACGGAAACACAACCTACAAGATTTGCGGACACACGGAACGGATGTGGAGGTGAAAAAAAAAGGAAGACTAATCCCCGATTTGCGGACAGCAAAAAACAACTGTTGTGTGCATGTACATTTTTTAATGGTCATGAAATGTATATTTTAAGACCAATGGTCGTCTATGGGGTTATTCACAGTGAAAAACGGACATAAAAAAATAGAACATGCTCTATCTTGTCCGTTTTTCACTGACAGACTGCCCCCATACAATTGAATGGGTCCATTTTTAACGTCTATCTCTCATCAGTGAAAAAAAACGTCCGTTAAAAATGTCCGTTTTTAACTGACTTTTTTTCCACTGTCGTGTGCATGTAGTCTTAATGTGTGTATTACAGCTGAAACACCTGGACCTCTTTTCTTGCCTTTCTGATGAACTTGGTTCACTGTAGACTCCTATAATGTTTTTTTTTTTTTTTTTTTTTTTTCATTCTCAAAGAATTACCTAATACCAAGCCATAACAAATTTAAGCCCTACCCATCGAGCACCACATATAAAGAGATGAGAGGAAACGAGACGTAAACAATTTTTTTCTTGGGTGGCTCCGTTTTTTTGATGAATAATCTGACTTGAAATAAACTTGGTTAGAGGGACGCCGTCTCATGTATGCACTGCCCTTTCAGAGAGCAGCATGGGTTCCTGATTAGCAATCCTTGTCTATGGTTTTCTTGGAGTAGTTTCCATAAAAGCCCACTTTGTATAGTCCTTTCAATGATTTGTGCTCTAATAGAGAGAGCACTGTCAATCAGTCCTGGGGACAGACGCCAGTTCATGAATTTGAGGACACTGCCTCATAACTGGGGGCTGTAATCCGAGTGTCAGATTGGGAAGCATAAAGCCGGTGACATATGTTCCCTTTAAAGATACTCTGTCACATTTCCTCCTCGCATTATCTGAAACATTCTTGATGCGCTGCCTCTATAAAAAGTATAGTGTGGGGCCGTAGCACTGGGGTGCACATCCTCAAGACTATCCTAAAGATAGGACATCAATTCTTAAAACCTTTTAAGATGCTGCAAATGGGAGTTCAAATGCATGTGGTTTTCTACCGCTAAGACCAATGGACAAGTCGTGTATCCTCCCCGTGAGAATGTACCCTTAAAGGGATACATTTTATAGGTATTTTTAAAAGTGGCTATGGGCAGGAATCCTTTTTTATAAGTCCTTCTGCTAGTGTCGCATCTGGAAATGAGGACGTCCCATTTGGCTTCACGCGATCAGTCGATGACCACTGAGGCCAGTGATTGGCTGTAGCAGTTATGTGAACACTAAGGGGGGCGTCATCACTTTAGTGCCACGGGGACTGGACTGGCTGCACTTGAAAAATGGAACTTATTTCATTTATTTTGTAAGGTTTCCTGACCATATCTACTTTTTAAAGTCTTTCTGATGTAAAAGTATAGTCAAAAATGTTTGCATGAGGGTCTCGAGAGCCAACAGAGATCAGATGAGTGCCATAGGGACTTCTAAGCTCACAGGGCTGTCTGGGGTTAGACAACTCCTCATTGGTGTCGGAGAGCTATTAAAAATGTTGTTGGCAGTGATTTTTTTCCCATATATATTTTAGATGTGTTACAGAGGTTCAATATAGATATGGTACCATACAATTAAATGTTCAGTATAAGGCATCGTTAAGTTTGATTCCATTTCCTGTGCTTTCCAGTATCGAGACATGTCTTGATATCCTGTAAGAAATAATTTTTCTGTGTGTGTGGTCTAGATTGTTTTTGCCAACGGTTGAAAGACAGAGACTATTGCTAATAAAATCCAGTTTTTTCTTTAGTGTGCCAACAGTGCCATCTTGTGGCTGCATCCCTTCTTGCATTACTAAACGTGGAAAATGTGTCGCCCTGTAGAAACCTTGTGTGCTGGCTTCATGTTGCAGATCTTTGCATAGATGGACGGGGGTTCATTTGTATGTATATGAGGAATGCACTCTCATTTGAAATCGATCACCTCTTGCACTTGTATTACAGGCACATGTACAGGAAAGTGCAGTATTTTATGCCTTGTACACATCTTAATCAAGAAATCGCCCTTTGCAGAGAAAATGTTTAGATTAATGTGTTTGGACTCTTTTACAGCACTTTTGGTATATCTGGGAAATATTTTTTTATTAAAGTATTGGATAAAATCCACAAGTTATTTTTTTCTTTCTTTTTGTTGAAACTCAAATGCAAGACCCATCACGATCACATTATCAAAAAGGAGGCAGATCCCGATTGGTTGGGACTTTTATAAGGTTACTGTGGTGCTAAGCATATAAACTATTTTGGTGCAAATGATGTTGCATCTTGATTAGAAAATGTCCCCCAATGTGTGTACGTGAGTTTTTAAGGGCTACACTGCTGTCTTAATAACATATTTATGCCCCTCACTGTTTGTCAGATCATATGTAAGGTGCTGTGTTCCTTTTTATACTTACAGTTACTGGTAGATTGGTACAGCGGAGAGGGATTTTCTGGAGAGCAATGAATGATGTGGTCTATGGCTGACCTTATCATCAAATAAGGATTTAAAATCTAGGAGCCAATATACAGCTATTGCACAAAGGCCCTGTGTTGTTGGTGTCATTTTTAGTCAGATAAGTGCCTGTGATGTCATGATTGGGTTTCAGTTGGCTAACCTGCTGTGATGTCACAGCAGCTCGCCTGGCTGATACCTCACTTGTGATGTCACAGTAGCTCGCCTGGCTGAAACCCCCTCGTGATGTCACAGCAGCTCACATGACTGAAACTCCACTTGTGATGTCACAGCAGCTCGCCTGGCTGAAACCCCCCTCGTGATGTCACAGCAGCTCGCCTGGCTGAAACCCCACTTGTGACATCACAGCAGCTCGCCTGGCTGATACCCCACTTCTGATGTCGCAGCAGCTCGCCTGGCTAAAACCCCACTTGTGATGTCACAGCAGCTGGCCTGGCTGAAACCCCACTTATGATGTCACAGCAGCTGGCCTGGCTGAAACCCCACTTGTGATGTCGCAGCAGCTCGCCGGGCTGAAACCCCACTTGTGATGTCACAGCAGCTCGCCGGGCTGATACCCCACTTGTGATGTCACAGCAGCTCGTCTGGCTGAAACCCCACTTGTGATGTCACAGCAGCTCGCCTGGCTGAAACCCCACTTGTGATGTCACAGCAGCTCGCCTGGCTGATACCCCCACTTGTGATGTCACAGCAGCTCACCTGGCTGATACCCCCTCGTGATGTCACAGCAGCTCGCCTGGCTGATACCCCCTCGTGATGTCACAGCAGCTCGTCTGGCTGAAACCCCACTTGTGATGTCACAGCAGCTCGTCTGGCTGAAACCCCAGTTGTGATGTCACAGCAGCTCGCCTGGCTGAAACCCCACTTGTGATGTCACAGCAGCTCGCCTGGCTGATACCCCCACTTGTGATGTCACAGCAGCTCACCTGGCTGATACCCCCTCGTGATGTCACAGCAGCTCGCCTGGCTGATACCCCCTCGTGATGTCACAGCAGCTCGCCTGGCTGATACCCCCTCGTGATGTCACAGCAGCTCGCCTGGCTGAAACCCCACTTGTGATGTCACAGCAGCTCGCCTGGCTGAAACCCCACTTGTGATGTCACAGCAGCTCGCCTGGCTGAAACCTCCCTTGTGATGTCACAGCAGCTTGCCTGGCTGATACCCCACTTGTGATGTCACAGCAGCCTGCCTGGCTGATACCCCACTTGTGATGTCACAGCAGCTCGCCTGGCTGATGCCCCACTTGTGATGTCACAGCAGCTCGCTGGGCTGAATGCCCACTTGTGATGTCACAGCAGCTCGCCTGGCTGATGCCCCACTTGTGATGTCACAGCAGATCGCCTGGCTGAAACCCCACTTGTGATGTCACAGCAGCTCGCTGGGCTGAAACCCCACTTGTGATGTCACAGCAGCTCGCCGGGCTGAAACCCCACTTGTGATGTCACAGCAGCTCGCCTGGCTGATACCCCACTTGTGAAGTCACAGCAGCTCGCCTGGCTGATACCCTACTTGTGATGTCACAGCAGCTCGCCTGGCTGAAACCCCACTTGTGATGTCACAGCAGCTGGCCTGGCTGATACCCCCTCGTGATGTCACAGCAGCTCGCCTGGCTGATACCCTACTTGTGATGTCACAGCAGCTCTCCTGGCTGAAACCCCACTTGTCATGTCACAGCAGCTGGCCTGGCTGAAACCCCACTTGTGATGTCACAGCAGCTCTCCTGGCTGAAACCCCACTTGTCATGTCACAGCAGCTGGCCTGGCTGAAACCCCACTTCTGATGTCGCAGCAGCTCGCCGGGCTGAAACCCCACTTGTGATGTCACAGCAGCTCGCCTGGCTGATACCCCCACTTGTGATGTCACAGCAGCTCACCTGGCTGATACCCCCTCGTGATGTCACAGCAGCTCGTCTGGCTGATACCCCCTCATGATGTCACAGCAGCTCGCCTGGCTGATACCCCCTCGTGATGTCACAGCAGCTCGCCTGGCTGAAACCCCCTTGTGATGTCACAGCAGCTTGCCTGGCTGAAACCCCACTTGTGATGTCACAGCAGCTCGCCCGGCTGAAACCCCACTTGTGATGTCACAGCAGCTCGCCTGGCTGATACCCCACTTGTGACGTTGATATACAGATATTGCACAAGTGAGGTAAATGCCTGTGATGTCATAATTGAGTTTCAAATGGGTTACCTGCATGTGTCATTGATGTGAGTATTACAGTGGAACAGTTCCCCACCAAAATGAACTAGGGGGCTACTAAAGGTGTGTCTAAAACAGCAGTTTAGTGAACCCTACTGTGTAAGGGGCTCCGAAGGAGACAGATGGTCACTGCACTTATACTAATCAAGTCGCATTGATAAAAAAAGCCTCCGTTTTCTCATAGTATCTGAATTAGACTTCCGTTAATTAGCAAAAGGTTGCCTTCTTCAATGAGACACATTTACTGTTTCATCTAACAGATTTACATGTCAGGTGAGAAACACCCTGCGACCATTGCTGCAAGAACACAACCTGGTGGTGGCAGCGTTATGATCTGGGGAATGTTTTTGTGGCATTCTCTGGTCATACTCATTCATGTGGAAGGAATTCTCAACAGACTTGGGTATGAATCCATCCTTGCAGATCACATACACCCATACATGGTGGTTGTCTTCCCTGGGTAGATGGAATCTTCCAGAAAGACAATGTGACATGTCGCACAGCTAGAAATGTCCGACATTGGTTGGAAGAGCAAGACTAAGACTTCCAAGTACTACCCTGGCTGCCTAGTTCCCCAGACTTGAACCCTGTTGAGCATCTGTAGGACCACATTGATAATCGTGTTCACTCTATGGATCCTCCCCCACGCACCCCCCCCCCCAACAGCTGTGGGATACACTGCAGTCAGCATGGCCTCCGATACCTGTGACAACCTACTAGGACCTTACGGAGTCACTCCCAGCCTGTCCAGCTGCTGTCCGTACTGCACAAGGTAGTTACTTTGGATGTTACCTGGTGGTCATAATAACGTGACTTGACTGTGTACATTCACACACTCCATCATAGTAAGCCATTATTGATGTACATCTGTCTCCTCAAAAGCTGTTGCCTGTCAAGTTAAAGCCAAGCTTCATGAAAGAGCATGCCCAGGATTTATAAATAACAGGAAGACTGATAAAATAAAAAGGCAATACAACTTTCCTTACCTGTTCAATCGCTTGCGGTTCTTTTGTGCTCCGCTGGTCGCCACCAGTATTTGTTTACTTCCCTGCGGCAATGACATTCTGTGATTGGCCTCAGGGGTGATGCTTACAGTACATGTACAGCATGTGACCCATGAGTCCACGGATTGGCTGCAGGACAAGTAAGCAAAGAATAGCGTTATTCCTGAGGTAGTCCGCTTTCAGACGAGTGAGTTGTACACTCCGGACTCGAAGCGTGAGTATAAGACAGCTCCCGTCCTGAACTTCCAGCACTGCCGGGGTCACATAGCATTATATTGATTTAAGATGCTATGTAACCCTTACAGTTCTGGAATGCATTGGATTAGGGCTCGTTCACATCACCGTTTGTCTTTTCCGTTCTCTGGCTCCATTAAGAAGCAGGAGAACGGAAAGGACGGATGCTGTACATAACTGACACCAATCGAGCCTAAAGACCCCATAGACTTTAATGAGGTCCGTTTGGTGTCCGCTCAGAACTGGATTTTTGAGTGGAGACGAAAGTACTGCATGCCGGACTTTCGTATCCGCTCAAAAATCATGTTCTGAGCGAACACCAAACGGACCCCGTTAAAGTCTATGGGGTCTTTATGCTCGATTGGTGTCAGTTATGTACAGCATCCGTCCTTTCCGTTCTCCTGCTTCTTAACGGAGCCAGAAAACGGAAAAGACAAACGGTGATGTGAACGAGCCCTAACACTGACAACATTATGTCAGTGTTATCCAGTACATTCCAGACCTAATCAGCATGTCTTACCAGTAACCAATCAGCAGGCCTGTTAAAGCAGCTCTCAGATGAGCTGTACATGAGAGAAGAGCTGGGATTGGCTGGGACCAGCTGCCTGAGGGATTTATATTATATACAAACTGGTGCTGAGAGTGCCGGGCTCTCGCGGTGATCGGGAGCCCTGTATCAGTTCCCACTGCCGACACAGGATTAATGATCCTGGCGGAAGGGACTGAATAAACTGTACATGCTGCGGTGATTCCGCGCTTTGGACTAAATAGTCTCATGCGTAGATATACACATGATACTTTCTAAAGAGAGTACAATTCCCTGTTCAGGCAAGTATGACTCTTGTACGGGCGTTATTGCAACCTCTGGAGCTGTCTATGTAATACACAGATGTGGTGGGTCCTCCACAACATAAGACTCTCATAAAGCAGATCTATCAGACTATGCTGCACTGTAATTTCAGCATAGTATGGCTCAGGTATGCTGTGCCAAAAAGGCCTAAAATAAATATTGTGCCATTTGGCTAGTAGGAGTGAGCAAATAATACAGTGGACGCATGGCTTATGAGTTTGTTGTATTTATGAGGGGCATAGGATGTGAAGATCTGGAACCCCTACAGTCCTGAGAAAGAAAGGGCAGCAGCGCTGAACAGAGCTACCTCCCCTTCTACATGTTTCCCTCAGAGCAGCGCTACCGGCCACCTGGCTGTGCAGAAAACTTCAGGGCACCACTGAGCTGGGAAAAAACTGGAAAAACCTTCATTCTCCACATTAGTGGGGTTCCAAGAGGTCTGCCCCAACATTCAAATCTATGGGACCAGTGGAGGTAGCAGAGTACAAGCACTCCATAGAGCTGAATGGATCGGCGACACAAGTACTTGTCCATCACTGCATTCTCACGGACCTCCGATGTCATGATTGGCGGAGGCCCTAGTGGTTGGATCCCCACCGATGAGACACTTAGCCCCTATTCTGTGGTTAACTTGTTGCAATGGGACAACCCCTTTAAGATGAGTAACACTTTGGGGGTTGTAGGACAGGAGTTCTAGTTCATTTAGTCTTGCTGAAAGTACATGACTAAAGTAGAAATGTTATGCGCTCATACGTTATTTGTAATACTCTACATAGGCGCTATGATAATTGACTTGCGCGAGCGCTGTTTACCGAGCGTTAAGCTGCAGGTTCTCCGTTCATCATCATTATTTAAATATGTAAAGGTGATATTTTAGGTAATGCAGTGAATGAAGTCCTCTTATTTCCCCTGGTACTTGGTAAAGTCTAGCTGTAGTGCACCTGAAAAAAAATCTAATCTCGCCAGATGTGGTTAATTTCATGAATGATTCATATGTATTAGACGTTACTGCTGGTTGATGTAACGCCTCTGAACGTTCAGTGATTTATTCCGGAAGAAAAAGGTTTTACCCATTAGATGGAGATATGTGATATTGTCTGTTAGAAAGGTTGTTTAAGTCCTCAAAGGCCGGAGGTATTTCACATACGGATAAAAGAAAAATGTCGCTAAAATGTTCTCCTCTCTGACCGGGCGCGGTGCTTGCTGATTGATTGGATCTAGCACTAAGTGCTCACTCTTGCAGGTTCTTTTAAATAATGTATGAAACTTTTATTGGCTCCGTTAAATTTTGAGAAACCTGTGAAGCAAGTAAAACTTTTATTTCTGGAAGTTAATTGAGTCTCGCTCCACAGGCAGTGGTCATCTCAGGGTTTTTCTCCACTCTTTCTGAAGATTTCACTTTACGTTGCTCATAACGTCTTGGTAAGTCTGGCTTTATGGATATCGGAGTACAAGATTGCTAATGCAGGGTTGATTAAAGTGGCCAGTAGCTGGGGACTGCTTAATCTTACGTGCGCCTGTGGTTCCCAGTGACAGATAAACGTTAAATTATAATACCAGTGTGTCCCATTGCCTCAGATCTAATAATGCTAATAATGAAAGTTTTAGCTATAACTTCTGCTGATGTCAGAAATATGAGGAAAACTGTCATTCATTATGTCAAATCACCCGGGCCGGATATTGGTCTCAAAAATATATTTCTCTGTTAGTTCACATAAACTCATCAAGGAGCCATGAGTAAGGCTTGGATTATACATTAGATCAGGCATGCTCAACGTGCGGCCCTCCAGCTGTTGCAAAACTACCACTCCCAGCATGCCCGAACAGCCTACAGCAGGGCATTGTGGGAGTTGTAGTTTTACAGCAGCTGGAGGGCCGCAGGTTGAGCATGCCTGCATTAGATCTATACAGTTGTCATATGTTCAGCATAGTGAAAGGATTGTGTGGGCTGCGGTGGGGAATAGAGATATGGAACGCTTCCTACCCTTAGGCCTCTTTCACACCAGCATTACGGATTCTCTCAGTGTCGGTTCAGGAAAAAAAACGAATGGTTTTGCACGCAAGTTCAGTCAGTTTGTCCACGTTTGCGTTTATTGTTTTAGATTCTTCCGCGCAGGTGCATTTGGTTTTTGACGTGTTTTTCACGCGTGTGAAAACTGACAAATGAAGAATAACCATCTACATCTCCTAGCAACCATCAGTTAAAAACGCATTACATCCGCATTTCACTGAAGCCCCATTCACTTGTATTGAACCAGAGCTGAGCAAAAAACACGTGTGGACAGACCCATTGACATGAATGGGTCTGGATGAAATGTGTTTCCTAGACGCATCGTGATCTGAAGGAAAACTCGCTTGTGTGAATGAGGCCCTATGAAGCTTCTCCTGCCACAAGCAACACCTCATAATGTTTGTTGGTTCCCAAGCAAAAAACGTACTGGCTACACCGACACCGACTGGCCCATTCTATGCCACAAACAGGTTCTGTGATGCGTCATCCCAAAACGTAACTGATCTCTGTAATTTACCTGAATAGGTACCTTTAACCCTGGGTTCACACCTGCGCGTTTTACAGCGCGTTCCTATGCGCTGTAAAACGCTCAACAGGCGAAAACCCGTGTTTCCCTATGGGCATGGTTCTCACCTGAGCGTTTTACAGCGCGTACGAACGCGCTGTAAAACGCCCTACGCCCACAGGAGTTTCTTTGGGGCGTTTTGTCGCGCGTATTGTGATTGACGCCAGAGTGGTCAATCACACGAACGCGCGTATCAAATACGCTCAAGTGTGAACCCAGCGTAAAGGTCCACTAAACCGTGTATGGAGCTGTCTGCTTGTGGCTCCATACACTGTGTCAGTATTTGGTCAGTCTTTGTCATCAGTATTTGTAACCTAAAGAGAGCGGCTTGTACAGAGAAAAGTACTGTGGCCTAGGTTCTGTTCCACCATCTTCTGTTCTCCGGCTTGTTCTCTTTTGGGTGGGTATGGACATATTTCCTGCTGAAGCCAATGACGTGTCTCCAAGCGGCCAATTACTGCTGGGTCCCATGCCGCTTAAAGATTTAGAGCAGTGAATGACGCCCCATCAAACTCTACATCAGCCCCCCAGCTCTTCCTGCCCAGTGACATCCGGCCTGCTGGTCGGACTGCTTTTCATTGATGGGTTCCTTGCCCTATTTACTGGTGCATGTGACAAATAGCTATACTTATAGGGGTTCTCCAGGATTTAGACTACTTGTCGTTGGGATTGGTCATCAATATCAGATCTGTGGGACGCCCTGCTTGTTAACTGTTCGGGAGTAGATCCGGCACTGGAAATAGGTGCGGGAGCAGGACGGCTCCGTCCATTACGTAGTCTATGGAGATGCTTACTGCGGCTCTGCTCTCGGGTGCACAGTGGGCATGGTGCTGGAACCCAGCCGATCTGATATTGATGACCTATCCTGGAGGACTCCTTTAAAGGGATTGTCTCACTTCAGCAAATGAGAGAAAGTCAATACAAGGCACTTACTAATGTATTGTGATTATCCATATTGCTTCCTCTCCATCACATTATACACTGCTCGTTTCCATGGTTACGACCACCCTGCAATTCAGCAAAGGTGGACGCTATAGGAAAAAGCGCCAGCCTAAGTGCGCTTCCATGGTCCCAGCTATCAGAGAGGCCAGGGTGTTTTTCTATAGTGTGCATGCACGGCCACCGCTAATGGACTGCAGGGTGGTCGTAACCATGGAAACGAGCAGTGTATAATGCGATGGAAAAATGAATCCAGCCAGTGGAGGAGGCAACATGGACAATCCCAATACATTAGTAAGTGCCTTGTATTAACTAGTTGCTGAAGTGAGACAACCCCTCTAAGTACAATCTGTAGATTCTGTACATTAGAGGACCAGATATATACTGCCAATATTCTCCGTTATTGGTCAGCTATAGACATATGAAAATAACTGTGGTAGAAAACCCCTAGAACGCCCCTCCAGAACCAGGGCCAACATATCTCTTTTTTCTACTTTGTATTCTACCCCCGGTCTTAGGGGACATCCCATTATCCTGCACATCTGCATGGTTAGATTTCGGATGAAAGTGTTTTTCTTGTCGCCACTCTTTTACGACCATAATATTTTATCTTCTAGATAGCGAGTGTCCATTAAGGTCGTAATCCCTTGCATGTTCCACCCCATCCAGTCTTCTGTCGGACTATTAGTGTTCATTGTCTGCCTCACGGGGGCCGTATTTCTCTTTAGCAATCTTCGCAGATAATAGGGTGGCCATTAATGTTCATTCGGGGACGCCTGTCATTTCCAGTCTGCTTTCTAATAGACTTTGCCGTAGTGTATGAAACATTGGATGCAGACAGCAGGCGTCTGATATTACCGCACACATTAGCTCCTGGTGACCAGAAACATTAGTACCTGCTTCACTAATTAGTTAAAATGATGCTATTAGCATGTCGGGGGTTTTTTTTTTTTTTAACTCCGACGTTGTGTTCCTGTGTTATTTGATAGAAATAATTGGATTTGGCATGTTACAAGTCTAGGCCCTTCAGAAGGGAAATCTGTGTTTCTGCGGGTTGTTGGAATAAACAAGCGTTCTCAGGGGCGTGCTCCTCTGCCGTGTCTCGCTCGGGGGGCACAGGGGAACTGATTAGAAAGCTCTTGTTGTTTTTTTTTTGTACCATTCTCTCCTAGGCACAATGTAGGTGCACACAGGGGCACAAGCTGTGTCCTCCCAGTATAGCTTGTTTGTGCATGGAAGAGTCTATTGCATTTTTTGCTGTTGGGATCCCAATAGAGTGAGCAGTGCTTCACTAGTAACCATTGCTGTAGGTCGTTCTACGTTATGCGGAGGAAAAATAGCCATTTGGAACAAAACTAGCAATATGCACTGAAATCGCAGTATCTTGTAGGCTACTTTCACACTCGCGTTTTGAGATCCGTCACGGGCGCTCTCATGCGGTCCAAAGCGGATCAGTTTTGCCCTAATTCATTCTGAAGGGAACAGAATGCATCACTTTGCATCCGATCAGTCACCATTCCGCTCTGGAGGCGAACACCAAAACGCTGCTTGCACTTGACGAAACTGAGCCAAACAGATCCGTCCTGGCACACAATGTAAGGCCCCATTCACACGTCCGCAATTTTCCGCATTTTTGCGGAACGGAATTGCGGACCCATTCAGACTTTGTCCCGCTCGGATCCAGTATAGCGGATCCGCACTTCTGGGCCCTCAGTTCCGTTCCACAAAAATATAGAACATGTCCTATTCTTGTCCGCAATTGCAGACAAGAAAAGGCATTTTCCATATAGTTCTGGCAATACTGTGCGTATCCGCAAAATGCGGAAAGCACATTGCCGGTGTCCGTGTTTTGTGGATCCTCAAAACACATACGGACATCTGAATGGAGCCTAAGTCAATAGGGATGGATCCGTTTTCTCTGACACAATCTGGCACAATAGGAAACAGATCCGTCTTCTATAGAAAACGGATCTGTCTTGGCTATGTTTACAGATAATACAAGCTGATCCGTTCATGACGGATGTATGCGGTTGTATTGTTGTAACAGATCCGTTTTTGCAGATCCATGACGGATCCGCCCAAAACATGAGTGTGAAAGTAGCCTTAACTTGTGAGCTCTTCTCTTTACAAATCTTCCGAATTCTCTAGGAGACTGGAGAATTTATTACATTTGCGACAGAATACCTGCAGGGAAAAAAGTTACAGATTGTGAACTGTGAATTTTAGAAAAGGTGCAGGCTTAGGCCTCATGCACACGACCGTTGTTTGATTCCGTGTCCGTTGTGCCGTTTTTCGTAATTTTCTGCAGACCCTTTGGTTTTCAATGGGTCCGTGGAAAACTCGGCAAATGCACCGTTTGTCCTGCGCGTCCGTGATTCCAGTCCGTCAAAAAAATATAACCTGTCCTATTCTTGTCCGTGAAAAACGGTTCACGGACCCATTCAAGTCAATGGGACCGTGAAAAAATGCGGATGGCCATCCGTGTGTCATCCGCGTTCCGCATCCATTTTTTTTTCCGGATCCCTTGGCAGGCACTTGGCAAAAATTGTCAGCCTGTCTTTTGGTAAAATCTTTTGGGTCATGTCCGTTAAAAAAAACGGAAGACACACGGAAACACAAAAGAAGCAAAAACTGACACGGATCACGGAACAACGGAACCCCGTTTTGCGGACCGCAAAAAAATACTGTCGTGTGCATGAGGCCTTAGACTAAGCTCACATAATCGTTTAGTCTTCCGTTCTTCTGATCCTGATTCTGATTATTTGTCTTCCGTTTTAGCCATTTCCGCCTGAGCGCCTTTACTTTTGACAGGGGAAAAAGCCCTCAGTGGAGGATTTTTCCTCCTGTCAAAAATAACGGAAATGACTAAAATGGATGCAAAATAAGCAAATAAGCACAATGAATGCTCAAAATAAAGGATCTTTTTTAAATTTTCTGTTCTTCTGACACATCAGAAGAATGGAAAACTTAAATGGTGACGTGAACTCAGCCTTAGGCCTCATGCACACGACCGTTGTTTGTTTCCGCGTCCGTTAAGTTTTTTTTTTAACGGATAGGATGCTTCCCCATTCATTTCAATGGGTCTGTCAAAATATGCGCATGGTCCGCTGTTTTTGTTCTGCATCCGTGGTCCGTGTTTACATTCCCTCAAAAAAAATAGAGCATGTCCTATTTTTTTCACGTTTGCAGACAAGGATAGGCATTATTACAATGGATCTGCCCAAAAACAGAGCCGCCAAAAAAAAAAAAAACAGTCCGTCATCCGTCATTGCGGACGGAACGGATGCGGAAACAAACCACGGTTGTGTGCATGAGGCCTTACTTAGAGGGGTTTTCCCATCTCTGGCATCTTATTGAATATGTAATAAATTCAAATAAACTCATTTTTCTAAAATATACCGCCTTTTAGATATCCTGTCCTTTCCTCCCAGGATTCCCCTCCTTGTACAGCCACAGCTCCCATGGTTATGGCCACCGCCGCTCTCCAGCAGCGGTGGCTATGCTTGCTTGCTTGCTTGCTGGAGCATGCGCAGTAACTCACAGCCCGGCCACCTTTCCGTCTCTTCATAGAGCTGAATAGGAGGCCACTAGCGCATGCTCAGTAACATCTTGATGAGCTACCAGATTCCTCATTAGGGCTGCGGCATGCCTGCTCCAAGCGCACTGTTATCTCTGTGACTTCTGTGGAGTGCAGGGGGGACATCGGCATGGGTGAGTCCTGCAGCCGGACTGCCATCAATTACCGGCACAGTGTAAGCTGGAGTTGCCCTTGCTTCGTGTTTAAGCATTTCTACATTTATCATGTAGAGCACGTTAATACAAACCACTTACTAGTGCATTGTGATTGTCCATATTGCTTCCTTTGCTGGCTTCATTCATTTTTCCATCACATCATACACTTTGTGTCCATGTTACGACCTCCCTGCAATCCAGAAGCAGTGGTCGTGCTTGCGCACAACAGGAAAAAACGGCAGCCTATGTGCACAATTTGATGAAAAAATGAATGAAGCCAGCAAAGGAAGCAATATGGCCAATCACATTACGTTAGTCAGTGCCTTGTAGTAACTTTCTCTACATGATAAACGCCACTTACTGAAGTGAGACAACTCCTTTAACACCTTCCTTGCCAAATGAGCCTGTTATAAAGAAGCACTCACAAGAATGTATGGCTGTACATATTGTGATATATACCTGCAGCTTCTTAATGGCCCGTTTACGTGACATTTTTTGAAAACATGCTGATAAAATCAGAGCAGCTGATTTCCTGTGCGTTTTTTGGCACTTTTTTTCAGCTTCCTATTAATTTCATTGGGAGAATCAGTGTGAATTCTCCAAGATGGAGCGTTCTGCTTCTTTCTCCCATGCAGTTTTTTTCAGCATGGGAAAAAAGCAAGCTCTGCTTCCCATTGAAATGAATGGGAGGCTTTTTAGAGGCATTTTTTGGTGTGGATTCCACGTGGAAAACGGCACCAAAAAAAGTTACGTACAGCACTGCCTCCTGTACATGGACAGAAGCAAGCAGTGTACATATAAACGGTGCATTCACACCACCGTAGGTTTTTTGCTATACAGATGACATCTGTGTTGCATCCGTTTTTTTGCGGACCCACTGTAACCATGTCTATTCTTGTCTGCAAAATGGACTATATTTTTTGCGAGCCTGCAGAACCGGCACACTGATGACATCTTTTTTTTGCAGACCCATAGAAATGAATGGTTCCGGGTGCGATCTTCAAAGAATGCAGATCTGGTGTGGACCAAAGATATGGTTGTGTGAAGGAGTCACTATGTCTGGAGACTCCAAATGTTAATGCATACATTACTGTATGAGCGCATTGGGAGCGCGCACAGAGCCAGGCATTAGTCAAGTGACTCATTAGCATGGACCCGCCCACAAAGCAAGCACAGTCAGCCTACAATATTAATTGGTTCCAGGACGACCGTTGTATGTTGAAACTTGAAACCATTGTATTTTGAGTAATCGGTTCCAAAGCCCCAAAATGTCATCCAAGATGAGAGAAAATGAAGATTTAAGAAAAATAAGCAGATAACAGAGACAGATTAAACATGTCCTTGTTAGAGATGAGCGAACTTTAAAAAAAAGTCCGGCGTTCGGGTTGCGGTAAGTCGCACATCCCGTTATGGATTCCACTATAGCGGCATATGGAATCCATAAGGGGCGGCTGCCACTAACCTGAACTGTTGAACAGCCGAAGGACCTGAGGTGACGTCACTGTCATGTGATCAGTGCAGGGGGCGTGGCTCAGCACTGGATTTGATCCCGTGCTGAGCCACGCCCCCTGCACTGATCACATGACGGTGACGTGACTCCAGGTCCTTCGGCTGTTCAACAGTTATATAACAGTCAGGAATAGCTGCTAAGAAAATACCATTGTATCTTGAAATGATTGTATCCTGAGGCCATTGTATATTGGTCACTGTACAGAAGTGATGAAGATAGGAATACCCTTTTAAGGGGTTGTCTGGGTTCATAGCTAACCCTGAACATATCCCCATCTTCACCCAGGCAGCCCCTCCGATATGACCATGGGAGCATTTCATGCTCTGATTTTTGATTGAAGACAACTTTATTTCAGTCAATCAATATACATACATACTTTTGGTGCAATTCAGCACTCAATAAATTACATTCAATTGTCTTTGTGAGCATGGCATTGTCATGTAAATCACAGGCTAACCTATGCTATACATCACAGGTTTCATCCGAAGTCGATTCTCTTATCCCTAGTGCCAAACACACACGCGGAGTAGCAGCTAGTAGCATCCCCAGCGCAGGCAGCAAATTCTGTCCTACAGCCCAACTGGAAGAGAATACACACAGTACCTCGTAACTGATCGCCAGTGCATATTAGCATCACGGACACGTACACAGGCCATAACTTATGGTCGGTGGTAGCGGAATCCATAACGGAATTCTTAGAGAACCCAAACCTTGTACGCCGAACTTGAAACAGAAGTCCGCTCATCCCTAGTAGCAGCTCTAGACAACAGTCTAAAGACGCTCCAACATTGTACATTTGATTAATTTGACTCAAATTATGGCATGGATTTAATTTTCAGAAAACCCTTTTAAACGATTACGCAGCTTTACTGCCAACCCCACCTACTTGTATTGCGCGGTATATTGCGGTGGATATGCTGTGATCGTATGTTCTTATTACAAGTAACTAGTTACTCTTCTAGATCCACGGTATTTTATATTAATTTTATCTGTGTCTTGTGCAGTATATACATAGTCACAAAGCTGTCAAACCGAATTTGACATTGCACTTAGATGAAACCTCATTGCTCTGACTGATTGGTGAATGAATCCTCCGCTGTCCGTGATGCTAATATGCACTGACGATCAGTTACGAGGTACTGTGTGTATTCTCTTCCAGTTGGGCTGTAAGACAGAATTTGCTGCCTGCGCTGGGGATGTGCTTGTGACCAATTAGCAGTGTTAGCTGTAAAGCTTCTCTCTTCGTCTTAGGTGTTAAATGGTTTCCATTCTTCACTGAATAGTATTTGAAGTGTTAATGTGCTAATGCAAATGTGAGTGGCAAACATTACACATCTGAAAAGCAGGTTCTTTCATTTGAAGGATCTGAAACACATGGATTTCTGCGGGCTCCGTTCAGATGAGTCAGACAGTCATATCCATTTCTGTCACAAATCTGCCGCGTGTGAATACGCCTGGAACTCCATGGAACTCTGTGTGAAATCTGTGAACTCAAAGCTGAAGTGATATGGTGCTAGATAAAGCTTTGCAGGCACCTTCTTACCTGTGATCGGGGCTAGTCCCCATTCACAGACCCTGCTGCCAGTGCGCTGTGCTGATGAGTACTATACTTCCGGAGGAGTGCTGACCCTCCTCCTCCTCCCTCCCCTCTAAGCAGTGATTGACAGGCTGCTCTGCATAAGTGCAAACATAGTGAGGAGATCCCTCATGAATATAATCGGACCCCTACTAGAAGTCCAGTGGTTTCTTTTATCGCTGCTAGTAGCCAAACTGTATTTTTGTGCTGATTTGGTTCCTAGCACCCCAGACTTACATAAGGCAGCATATTAAAGGGGTTGTGCTGTGTCATAATAATGATCTATCCTCCGGATAGGTCATCAGTATCAGATCGGCAAGGATCTGACTCCTTTAACCCCGCTGATCAGCTTTATGAAGAAACTCTGGCACTTGTGCGAGTGCAGCTTCCTCTTCAGTGTTCACCTGCATGCTGTCTAGATTGTAGCTGTGGTGCAGTGTAATAACAGCTGCTTCTCCCTTTCCCTTGAATGGAACGAACAGCTGCAATTATGCTGCACCACTACTACAGACGACATACAGGAGAACACTGAGGAGGATGCACTGCTCGAAGGAGTGCTGCAGCTTCTTCAAACAACCGATCAGCTGGGTGTCGGAAGTCAGATCCCTGCTGATCCTAATGACCTATCCTGCACAATCCCTCTTAGGCCCCTTTTCACATGAGCAAGTCCCTTGCATCAGATTTGCAGGGAGAGCACCTGTCCTGAACTCCCAGCACTGCTGGGATTGCATAGCATTATATTGATTTATGATACAATGTAGACCTTACAGTTCTAGAATATATTGTATTACACTAACATAATGCTGTCAGTGTTATCCAATACATTCCAGAACTGTATGGGTTCCATAGCATCATAAATCAATATAATGCTATGCAACCCCCGGCAGTGCTCCGGATTTAAGACGGGAGCTGCTGCATACTCATGCTGCGAGTGTGACACTCGCTCGTCTGAAATGGACCTTAGGGTACCTGCACACTGTGATCACTTTGTATGCAGAAAATCTGTATGAAATTCTCACAAAAACACACAAAAAACCCTTTTCTGTTTATGTTGACAATCTCATTGAAGTCTATGGGGTAAAACCGCTACAGACAGTGAGGAATCGCACAAAAAATCCACAAAACAGGTCAATTTACACACTGGGGAAAAAAGCAATGCGCACATGAGAACTGTCAGATCTTATACTGTATCACGCTTCTTTTTTTCGCTCTACAATCTGCGTAGAAAAAACCGGACGTAATCCACATTGTGTGCAGGCAGTCTACAGCTGACAGATCTGCTCTCATTTTTAATTTGAGCATAGTACTGCATCCTTGTAGTTCCTTTATGAAGTATTACATTTATGAGACTAGACTATGCTAGAAGATTAGACACAGCATAGAACAATCTGATAATATTACTGACAAAAAAGGTTTCTTTAGCCCCAATCCAGATACATCCAGTCTCACTGAAAGTCTGCCTGGTCACAGTTCGATACTGCTAATTACGTTTTGATATCTTATTTTTTTCTGTAGAAGCAGAATAATAGGGGAAAAGGTACAACTAGCGGTGATGGGAATGGTTTCGCTGCTTCAGACCTCGCAGTGTAATTGTCCTGTTTTAAAGCATGGCTGTAAACTGTAATCTAGGTTTGGGACTATTGAATTGCAGCTCATCCCAGGATTTTATTACACCTTAAAACCAAAGTTTGGTTTATCGCCTTCTTTTTTTACTGCCTCAGTGAAAGACATAATGATACTTCTGAGGGCCTCGTAGGGAGGTGTGGCGTGTTTCATTACTAGGTGCTGACAGTTGTTCCTGTTCTGTGTGATAGGATTGAGCTGAATCCTGGTAGATTGTGTTCTGAAATTAGACTTTTGTTGCCGTGATGCCTTGTATAATATGCGGTGAGAGTCGCAGGACACCCTTTTATTTCAGAAACATGAAAGACAGGGAAAATGAAATATCTGAATACCCCAGCGAATAATGGGCGAGGGGTATTATCTTTTAGGCGATGTCCGGAACATGGCCACCATATTGGATCAAGGGCAATTTTTTCCAATGGGAAGGGGGTCATGTAGCACTTCAAAGTAGACCGGAATTTGCAGATTTGCAATATCTCTTGTGCTTCAAAAGTTATGAACACAGAAGGTTACAACAACCGGGAACGTTCCCTGTGATGCACAGCTATTTGACCCGCCCCGTGCACGGCGGCTGTCGGGAAGTCACTTCCTGCTGTGCAATACATGTATGGCGGATGTCGGGAACAAGCTATCCCTGTGTGGATAACAGCAACTGAAGACACACACATCACCAGCATCACAAGAAAACTAATAATTTTAGATTTTGTTACAATTCTGGGGTCGCAGTTGCGGCAGCGTGCAAGTTTCACTCTTTGCCCATTCAGTCCCACTATGTTTTTAGGTTGCACCACTACACAGTGATCTTTGGCCGAGTGACGCTTGTTGTGGCCAAAAGCTGCCGTGTTGCTCCAGCCGGAAAGTTCATATTCACAATACTTCTGATAATAAAAGGTGTATTCTCCAAACCCTTCCTAGTGCTGTGATCAGCCGACAGATGTCCCAACTAGGCACAAGGGGCGATTAGATCAGAGGACTTATGGGGGAGATTTGTCATCTCCCTGCGCTAAAGAAGTGGCAGAATAAAGGTTTTTGCGACCTTTTTGAACCATATTTGCACTGCCCTCACTACTTTCTGAAAAAGGGGCTTCAAAGACCAGCTACTCCGCCACATTCATCTCTTATCACAGGTGGACTTAACTTACTAAGTAGGCGACTTCTGAAGGCAATTGGTCGCACTGGATATTATTTAGGGGTGTCAGAGTACGGGGGCTGAATACAAATGTACGACACACGTTGCAGATTTTTATTTATTAAAAATTTAAAAAACTAAGATTCAATTTCTTTTCACTTCACAGTTCACATTTTCCACTTTGTGCTGGTCGATCACATAAAATCCCAATAAGAATACATTTGTTTGTGGGTTTAATGTGAAAAATGTGGAAAAGCCCACAGGGTATAAATGGAGCGTGCACGCACTATTCCATTCACTTCTATGGGTCTGCCGTGGAAGGCTTAGCTATTTTTGACAGTCCCATAAAAATAGCGTGCAGTTACACGCGCGTGGCTGCTCTTTGTTCATGTAAGGGTTCCTGTTCTGGAGGTAGGTGCGAGTCCCAGAGGTGACATTGGTGACTTACCCTAGTGATATACCACCAATGTCTAAGAAGAGACAACCGCTTTAAGGCCAATATAGTATTCGTCTAGAAGAGGTTAAAGGGTTTCTGTCACTAGATTTAACCCGCAAAAAATCTAACTTTTATAATATGCTAATTAGCCTCTAGGAGCAGGGGGGCGTTGTTCCTGCTCCTAGAGGCTCCGTTCTCCCACCTTTGTCGCCTCCCTTCATGTACTTATTGACCGGGCCAGGCAGCGCTCGCATCCTTCTGCCAGCCTATGCTCGGATGAAATCTCGCGCCGTTCTGAATTCAGCGCAGGCGCGATGAGGAAGCTGGCAGCAGGCTAGCGTCTTTCCCTTACCGCGCCTGCGCTGAATTCAGAACGGCGTGAGATTCAGGACATGGAGGGAGGCGACAAAGGTGGGAGAACGGAGCCTCTAGGAGTAGGAACAACGCCCTCCCCGCTCCTTGATGCTAATTAGCATATTAAAAGTTTGATTTTTAGCGTAACGGGGGCACTGAGAAAAGTAGGCATAGGCTAGTTAGGTTTAGCTGACATTAGCACATCGCTAACGTCAGCTAGCTTAATAGGGTTAAATCTGGTGACAGAAACCCTTTAAAGTGATTTCATATTACATACATCCTTGGCATTAAAAGAGATAAAGTGGAACTCGTAACTGGTGCATGGATGTGGAAATTATCGCATATACCATTTTTATGTATTTTTTCCATAGATTTCTTAAGAAGACCATGTAATGAAGTGTTCTTTACATATTTTACAACAGGCATCTTTCTGAAGAGGGATTTGAAGCTTGTAAAGGTTCCTCGGAGAAACTGACTAAAAGTGCTATTATCCTCGTTGCTCTCAATGTAAGTATCATTTTAATTTGCTTTTAATAGTGGCGAGTTCACGGTCCATTCAAGGGAATCTGTCACCTTCATTATGGACCATTTTCGGCGGTAAGGAGTCCGGATCGGTAATTTTTCTTTTCGTAATCCCCCCTCTCTTCACCTTGTTAACCCTGCTGAGTGCTGGCAAAGCTGCGCTGGATAGCACTGTCCAGACTGTGGAACCGTGCAAAAATAATGGTGCGAACCTCCAGAGCACGAGCTCGGTAACCTGGACTATGTAATCCAGCTCTGTTTTGGCAGTGCCCAGTGTGAGAATGTGGGTGCAATATGACTGACTGTGGAGGAAATACCGGTACCAGATACCAGATAGTTCACAGACAAGGTGACAGACTCCCTTTCAATAAATGTTCATCCAGGCAAAATGTTATGTGATTTAGCAGTTGCAGTGTGCCACACTAGTTATAATGGGGTTTATACAGTGTTCATGTAGCTGTGTTGAGTTTTGAAGCGAATGGGATCAGCGCTGCAGTAACCGACTCAGTCCACTGGACAACGGACAGAGTTGTGTATACCCGGCATCAGAGCCACAGTAGAACCGCTGATCTTTGGGGGCTCAGGATGTCTTTTAAGGCATAACATTTAGCAAATTGCTCAGCTGAAGCTCAAGTCATTTTACTGGTGTGTACCAATTAACATAAGCAACAGAAAAAGGGGCCTAAGGATATACCGTATGTTTGACTTATGTGATGGGAACTTTCCTACAAAATATACGGCTACAATGGGAATGCAGCCTTAGGGCTCATGCACACGACCGTATGTATTTTGCGGTCTGCAAAAAACACGGATGACGTCCGTGTGCATTACGTATTTTGCGGAACGGAACAGCTGGCCCCTAATAGAACAGTGCTATTCCTGTCCGTAATGCGGACAATAATAGGACATGTTCTATTCTTTTGCGGAACGGGCATACGGAAACAGAATGCCCACAGAGTAACTTTGTATTATTATTTTTTTTGCTGACCCATTGAAATGAATGGTTCCGTATATGGTCCGCAAAAATAACAGATCGGACACGGAAAGAAAATACATTTATGTGCATGAATGAGATGTTCCCAGTAGATGTCCCTATCTGCGTATGGCATGGGGCAGCACTTCTGCTATAAACTATCAGTTCTTCGTACAGTGTGCCCTTTGCAGTCACAGGCTTACCTGCCCAGAATATTTTACTGTGGAAACCCAGCTTGATGATATAACGGTACGGAAAATGGCTGCGTACACAGGACTGGTGCTGAAATGCTGAATAACCCATTTCGGCTGATTTTCGGCAGAACTTTGACAGTGCTCTGAGAATGGCTTATTTTGTGAATATTCTGTTAGAAGGAAAGGTTATTAAAGATAATTAATCCTTTTTCCTTGAACTTATGTAAATACAGGTTTACAGATAAAAAGCAGTAATGATACTTAATAACCCTTGTCCCATCACACTACATCTCCCATGGAGCTCAAATTGTTCTCTGTTGGATGCCAGCTGCTTATGTTAATCATTGCATGCCAGCACAAATGACTTGTGCTTCAGCCTAGCAATTGGTTTAATTCTATGCTTTAGTGACTTCTAATCCGAAGCAGCAAAACAAGAATCTATCTCCGTGTCTGTCGCACCGTATGAAAGGGTTCTTTGTTTTAAGCTATGTTGGGCACCAATGTTCAGACCAGACAAGGGAGTATGAGGGGGATAGCCTGGTCATCTAGAGCAGGGGGGCTCGAGTACTTTTTGTCAAGGTCCTGCATCTGCCTTTGAGGAAAAAATGTAAGGAGGGACCACACCATTGACGCGTAGTGCACTGCAGCAATTATTATTAGTTTTTATAAAAAAATGCATCTCCAATCTTGCCCAATCTTTTTAGTGACTCCCCACACAGTAATGGTGCCCCTTGTGCCTCCGTATGCAGTAAGGATGCTCCCTTAGTGCCATAACACTGTAGGAATGTCCCTCTAGTACCACCTCACAATAGTGATGCCTCTTAGTGCCCCCTAGATAGTAATGATGACCCCTAATGCCCTTCAGACAGTAATGATGCCCCCTTAGTGTCCCTCACACCCAGGCAATATGATGCGCCTAAGTGCCCCCTCACTGTAGGATGTCCTTAGATGCTCCCGTCACAGCAGAGTGATCCATCTTAGAGTGGCACAGTGTGATGCTCCCCTAGCATATTCATACACTGTATGATGCCCTTTAGTGTCCCCTATGCAGTATGATGGCCCTAAGTGATCCCCTCAAATGTTCCTTAGTCCCTAAGTGCCTCTTTGCAGAGTGAACAATTGGTGACCCCACACAAAATTATGTTCTTTTACGGCTCATTCAGACGGCTGTGTTTTGTGGTCTGCAAATTGCGGCTCTTCAAAACTCAGATACTGGCCATGTGCGTTCTGCATTTTGCCAGCCCTATGATTGAAATGCCTATTCTTGTCCGCAATTTTCTTTTTTGTCGGGTCGTGGACATGTGTCCTTTCTGCATCTTTTGCGGCACCATTGAAAAGAATGGGTCCGCATCTATTCCGCAAAATTGTGGAACGGATGTGGTCACTTAAATACGGTTGTGTGAATGAGCCCTTAGCACCCCAGACACAGTATAATGCTCCTTAATACTCCCTATGCAGTATGGTGTCCATCTCCATCCTCACAGCAGGATGATCCCTTGGTACCCCCCATACAGTATGATATATCCCTTTAAGTGCCCTTCACACAGTATTTTGTCCCCTTAATCCCCCCCCCCCCCACACACACACACACAGTATTTTGTCCCCTTAAGTGCCCCCCCACACAGTATGTTGTCCCATTAAGTGCTAGGAAATGCCCCTATTCTCTTATAGGTGCGGGTCTCACCACTGGGACCCGCACCTTTATCGAGTACGAAGCCCCGCAAGTGATGGAGGGCTTACTGCGCATGCACAGCCACCCTCCATTCATTTTCAGATTAATGGGAGCGGGGGCTGCGCATGCGCGGTCTGATCCTATTCACTTCTATGGGGAGTTGGCTTGGAGTGGAGTCCTCCAGGGACCACTTTGCGGGGCTCCGTTCTCTATATAGGTGCGGGTCCCAGACAATAGGGGCATATCCTGCGATATGCCCCCATTGTCTATGATGAGACAACCCCTTTAAGTGCTCCCCACACAGACTGATGCTCTTTTAAGTTCCCCCACAGAGTGATCGCAGATTGAATGGTGAAACTGGGCTGACGGCTCCCTTCTTTACCATTGTATTCAACTCAATGCAGATAGATACGACGCCTGAACATGAAGGGGTCCAGACAGCTGAAGTCTGCATTCCGGCTTCAGATGGCCATCTGCTTGATCCCCATGTATACTACACTCCAGTCAGTCTGTGGATTACGTATGAAACATTGTAAACAATCTGGGACAAATCTGCGGTACAAATGGCATGAATTTCAAAAACTATCACCTATTTTGGTGCTGATTTGCCATGGTTTTCATCCCATGTATTGCAAAATGACCCCGACGTGTGGCGTATTTAAAATCCACACCACAGAGCAGTTTCCATGTCGATTAGAACGGTAACCATTTTCTGTACTGGATGAGCTGCAGTTCCAGGCACAACATGTAAAAATGGATAAACTCCGTACTGCGTATTGTGAGGGTCCTGGCGGTCGGACCCTGATCAGACGTCGATGGCCTATCCTAAGTTCTGTCTATGACTGAAGTCCAGATGTTAAACCGTGGACTGCATCCTTGACAACAGTATTGCTTCACAGAAGAAGAGTCCAGGTACTGCCGGCAGTCCATACCTTTCACCAATAGAAAACATTTGGCCCATCGTGAAATGAAACATCCAGAAAAAGCAGACCCCGGACTAATAAGCAGCCAAAATCCTACATCAGACAAGATGACCAACATTCCTCTATCAAAACTCCAGCAATTGGTCTCCTCCCTTCCTGGACATTTACAGACTATTTTACTTTTTTACTTTGATCTGTGCTACTGAGGAGGGGGGTTAGGGACCCCGAAACGCGCCTAGCACCTAACCGTAATCTCTGGCGATTTGCTGTTTCGTACAGTAAAGAAAAGTCAATGTTGACTCCTGAATTTGAAGTGGACTTCAGTACTGCCTCCTGATCTCTATTACAGATGTCTCTGAACATCAAGGAGCTCAGCTGACAGGAAAGCAAGACATTGCAGTTAGGTGCACCTATCATCATCCCTGGACATTGCCCGCTAGCCAAGCAAGTGCACTAGAGCCTGGTGAACAGGCATGTTTGATAAATGGCCACCATACTGTTTATTGGCTTAAATGGGTTGGGCCAAGCTTGAAAGTTATCCGCTATCCACACGATACCACCGCTGGGGCCCCCACCAATCCAGAGAACGAGGAGTTTCCCGTTTTCCACTATCTAATGGATCTGCCATTCGAACATGTGCTCTGCCCCTCCATCTATTCTCTACGGGGGCACCAAAGATGGTGGAGCACGGTGCTTTGCTGTTTCTAGAACTCACATAAAGAATGAATGAAGTGGAAGGGAGCTTGCCTGGCCTGCCGCTCCATCAGATCAAGGGAATGGGACCACTCATTTTCTTGGTCAACCCCCAATGATCAGCTGGTTGTCCCCTATCCCGTGGATAGGGTATAACTTGCAAACTTGGAACAACCCGAATAATATGTGTGTGTCTCAAATCCAGCATAGTATCAGATTACCATAAACAGATGAGAATTTTGGACCTGATAAACAAATGTTCAAAATTGGCGTCCCATTGAAAAGCCAAATTGGCTGTCAGAAGGGTGCCAAGGCCTGGGCCCTTCATTCTGGCAATTAGTGTGGCCCCAAGTCTCAGTCACCACAGATTATATTTTATCTTCTCCAAGAGCTAAACTGGAGTTGTTATGCATTTGTTGTAAATTAAAGGGATTGTCCAGGGCTTGAAAAACTTGGCCAAAAACGGCCACACACCTGTCCGTGGGTTGTGCCTGGTACCTCCGCTGAGGTCAGTAGGACTGAGCTGCATTGCCGCACACAACCTGTGGACAGACGCGCTGCTGTTTTTGGAAGAAAGCAGCCATGCGAATGATACTACAGATCGCACTATATCTGCTCTCTTATACGATCCCCGTAACAAGAATTCTGTTACTATGTGTCTTGCTGCTTTCTTCACACTGCTTGCTGATTTCTATGATAAATCTTGAGGAAATGAATTAAAGTCTTAGGGCTCAGGCAGATTACTGCAGTTTCTGATCTGCATTTTCGGCGGATCGGATGCGGACCCATTCGTTTCAATGGTGCTCTGTCTGCATCCACACTTCTGTTCCATGGCCCCGCAAAAAAAATAAAAAAATAGAACATTTTCTATTCTTGTCAAGGACAAGGATAGGACATTTCTACAGAAGCTGCAAAATAAATGGTGGCACTTCACCGGGATCTATGTTTTGCAGATCCCCATTTTATGTCAAACATGGCCATGTGCATGAGCTCTAAGGGCCTGTTCACATCTACATTGACATTTCTGTTATTCTCTTCCATCATAGGAACAAAAAAGGTGTTAAGATTCTATCCTGAATTCCAATATTGATGGCCTTTCCTCGGAATGGGTGACCAATATCACTGGCTCCGGCCACCCCCACCGATCATCTGTTTGAAGAGAACGTAGCGCTCCTGCTGCCCCTTACCTGCCCGCTGTTGACATTGCAGCAGTGAGCTCTGTAATTACAGCTCCCCCGTCCCATTCACTTGAATAGGAGGAGCAGCTGTAGTTACACTCTGTCCCATCCAAGTGAAAGGGACGGAGGAGCTGTAATTATGTGCTTGTTTCTGCAGTGTCGACAGTGAGCAGGTAAACAATGAGGAAGACCCAGCCCTTCAAACAGCTGATCGGCGGGGGTCCCAGGAATCGGCCCTGCTGATCTGTCCTGAGGAGAGGTCCTCAATATAGCAAACTGGACAACCCGTTTAAGCATCTGTAATGCGCAGTGTCCAGGTTTCTGCTATTTTTGATGGAAGAAGTAGGAAAAAATGATGTCTGCGGGATTGGTCGGATTTTTATCTGCCACTGGGCAGTTTCACAAAGGCGTACTCAGTGGTAGAAATGCGCTCCGTATGTCAGAGGTATTTGTCATGCAGCCTTGGCATTATAATGATTTATAATGCTGCGTGTTCCTGCTTCATCTCCACTGTACGTGGCATTATGGGAGTACAGTTTATTAGAGTGGAGATCGGGCAGGAACACAGTGTTATAAATCAGGATGAGAAATACCTCTCACACGTATTTCTCGCGCTGAATGCGCTCGAGTGACATGGACCTTTCAGAATGTTTCACATCCGTGTTTTTCTGTTTCTCCGAATAATGGAAAAGTCATTGCAGATGCGCACAAGGCCGTACCTGCTGCTGTGTGCTCTTACCTGGTGCCCTGCTTCTGTTCGCTTCCTTCCATTTCCCAGAGCACAATACTAATGTACATTTTCTTTTTTTTTTTTTTTTTTTCTATTTTTCAGACAGACCTTAGAACCATTGGAAATAAATTTCTCCCCAGCGACATCAACGGAGGAAAAGTAGAGAAGGTAACAAGCAGTCCAGCCTTTTCTCCATATCCTTATTGTCTCAGTCATGTCTTACTTCTGGAGAAACTGAATCGACACGTTATATGGGGTCATCTCTCTGGAGAGCCGCTGCTTTTGACCTCCTGTGTGTCACTCGGACTGATTATGTTCCCCTGCTCTCTGGGCTTTGTGCGGAGCTGATGGAGGATGCACACCAGTGTTTTATTAATGCGTCTCTGAAGCAGATCAGAGCTGACTGGCGGGGAGAGTTTTCGGCGTGTGCTGCGAGTTACCAGCTGTTTCTATTTGTTTGTCAGCTAGGGCTGCGGGGCTTGACTGGATTCGTGACAAGTGTGCTACCTTCAGTAATTAGGAGAAGGGCAGCAGAGGGGTACACAGGCAGGCCACATGCCCTATGTTTATAATGCGACAGATGCGCCATTCATTAGCAGCGCTGCGTGGGCACAGGAAATCCAAATGCCTGCTAGCTTACTTTCCATTCTCACATTCTACTTTTTGGAGATTAGGAGCACCAACCAGTTTGGGAATTTTTAGGGACACAATGCCATCCCCTCATGTGCGGTGTTCAGTTTCTTGATTCTAGCTGATTTGCTTAATAAGAACTGGCAGATTTATTACTCGGTAATCAGTGTGGTGGCCATGTCACAAATGTGTTTAATAAACCTAAGGGCACACGCCAGAAAAAGGGACGATATACGATTAACTTTTTACAGCAGGAGAGCTCTCCTCGTCGTCTCCGGTACTGGAACGTTAAAATATGTAAAGTGCAACGCTGGACTGTAGAGGCTTTCTCTGTTGAGAGTTCAAATCTGAATAAACTGTAAGATATTATTGGATTTAAAAAGAAATGTAATGTGCAGCAGGCCATTCCCTGGTATACCAGCCAGGGTGAACATATGGCGTCTTTCTGAATAATATCTCTTGCACTGGCAAATAATGTGCCTAAATTATGTAGAGGCGCCAGCTGCTTCATCACTTAGGCGCATCCACTGCTGGCCTAAATCTTCGCCAGCTCCCTTGCAGGCGTAGATTTACATGATTTTCTACACGTAAAACAAGCATAGAAGACGATACATGAGCCGGGTCGGCACGCTCCTTTCCCCACCCATGCCATGCCCCCTTTTTTAGACAAGGAGAGAGCGGGGAAAATATATATACTATATTAGGTTTACGCCGTATCTAATAATAAATGACCCGCATATTTCAGTTTGTGACTTTTATTAGTAAGCTAGGCCATGTTCACACTAGGGTCCTGGCTTCCATTCTTAATGAAAGCCGCCACGCTCTGCTGGATCTGTTGTATGCTATTTACTTAACGATTGCGTACATCTCAGTCCTTTATGATTTCCATCGTGTGCAGGGGCGGATTGGCCATAGACCTTACAGGGAAATTTCCCCGTGGGCCGATGTCCACCTCACGGATGGCCACTGGAAGTTTTTGGGGATGTATTTTGTGTTGATGGGGGCAATATTTTGTGATGGACTGTGGTATTTGGCTCTGTTGGGGTGGTGTAATGTGCCACAATATGGTATTGCTGGTCCTACCTACTTGTGTTTGGCCCTGCCTTCCATCAATTTGGACCTGACTACAAAATGGGGCCACTTTTAATATTTTTTCCAGGGCCACTTTAAGTTTCCAATCCGCCCCTGATCGTGTGCCGTTATTTCTGTCACATCTGCCGGCACTGCTGGCATCAGTGTGGATACAGTCTGGTAGAGGCCTACAAGTCCTAACCCTGCAATGTCAAAATCACTGTTGGGTTCCATATATTATGACCATTCCTATTTAGTGGTGCAGTAGCAAAAAATATATTTTGGAATAACTATAAAAATAGAAAAAGAAAAGATTCTGTGAATTTTTTTTTACTGTCATTTTTAGCCCCTTTAGGGCACTTGAGTATATAATCCTCTGATTGCTTGTACAATACACTTCAATAGAATATTATTGCAGTCTATGGGATTTTTACTGGCTGCCTGCTAAGTCTTTGTGCAGCCACGGCTAAGCAGGCAGTTTACTATGAAAGGCCTGAGAGCCTTCACAAGGCTGCAGACTGTCACAGTAGATGATCGTAGCTCTGTGATTTCACTGTGGGGCTCCATCCTTCTGTGTAACCACACAAATGCCATTTTTGCTATAGACCGCAATGTTTGAGGGGGTTAAATGACCAGGATCGGAGTTATCTCTGATCCTAGTCGTTTCAGCCGCCTGTTAGCTCCTCACCCTCCTCATATTAAGCGAACCCAACTTGTGAGCCCACTCCATACATCCCCTTAGAACAAGTTACGTACATGTAAACCATTTTGTATTAAGGCGTTAAAGGGGCTTCCTGGGATCTACATATTGATGGCCTTTTCTTAGGATAGGTTGCCAATGTCAGATAAGTAGGGGTTCAACACCTTGCATTCCCTCTGATCAGTTTTTCGTGCAGGCATATGCAGCTTTACAGCATACTGCCACTCAGCTCCCAAACACTTGAGGTCCCAGCTTCCTCCACTGTATAGTTCCCAGCGACTGCCCGAAACAGCTGAGGTGGGGGTGCCGGGTGTCGGCCTCTGTGATCTGATGTTGACCCGTCCTGAGGATAAGCCATCAGTATCTAACTAACGGAAAAGAAAACCTCATTAATTTGCTAATCAGTATACTTATAAGGATATGTAAAGGGGTACGCTAACGGTTTACTCTTGATGCAAAAGATATACCTGTTCTGTGACATCCCTAAGCACTAGTGGGAAAATCTCTTTGATTAGATGCAATGAATGGCAGTTTGAAATTGTGACTGGAACTCTCCAAAGAATAAAGGTGCATCCTCTGGTGCACTAAATTTTCGCCCCTCCGCTCCCTTGCTGGCATAGATTTAAATAATTTTCTACACCTAAAACAGGCATAGAAGATGATCCGGCTTGGCCCGCTCCCTTCCCCACCCATGCCAGTGCATTCGGCAACGTCACCGGCACTGATGGGTGGGCTTTAGCGCTGCCCTAGCCTGTAAAACAGCTAAGGCAGCGCTAAAGCTGGTCCATCGGTGCCGGTGATGTCACTGTATACACTGCTGGGCGGAAGCCTCTGCCCATCAGTGTGCCGAGGTAAACAAACAAGCCCTTGACCTGCGCGATCCAGCGCAGGACAAAGGAGAGCATAAAATGCTCCGATGCTCTCATCACAGGGGCTGCCGGGGTGAAAATGTGGGTATGTCTAGGTTCAGCTCTGAACCCGGACAACCCCTTTAACAAAGTGATCAGTGACCGGCATGCAGATTGTCCTCTAGGCCTCATTAACACAGCCATATTACAATCTGAGCAGTAATAATTCGCCCATAGAATTGCTTGAAGCCTTTCTGTATCTCTGCAGACCTCCATTCTCTTTTTAGAGGCATACAGAGTCTAAGAGGAAACAAAAAGTGGCATACTCCATTAGATGCCATTTTATGGAGCCTGTCATTGCTCCTAGGGTTGCAGATTTAGCATTGTATATGGCTCCCGGTGTGCCGCCAGAGAGCCTCCTTACCGTGTGCATAAGGCCTTAGGGTTAATCCACGTGGAAAAGATGCTCGAGCCTTTGTGAAGCCTTGAAACGACCTTCACGCGTTAAGTCTTCCGCCTGAGTGATCGCAATGTCTTTCCTCACCTGTTTTATTTCTTAGCGCGCGCTTTAGCAGTATGGAGATGGTTCTGGCTTGCGTTCAGTTGTATAAGGATTAATTTGCTCAAAGCTTTGCTGCAAGGGAGTTTTTCTTCTGCAGGCAGCTCAGTCCTTTGATTTCTGAATGTCACATTGTTGTGCAGACCTTCGTGTAAGCTATTCTTTTCCTCCTACAGGGCCCATCAATCAGCTTAACACATACATTCGCAGAAGGAAGGCGATAGCTCAGTGACATTAAAGTTGTACGCGTTTAACTTGCGCCATCGTCTAACAGCTTAACTGGCTTGATTTGCATGGAAATCACAGGGTGGCAGTTCTCATCTGGCGTGGGCATACTCCTACACAAGGCTAAATCTGCTGTGTCTCATGTGGCAGGCTTGCATGTTTTACCAAGGTCCTAGTGTCTTCGTAAAGGTAGTTGACCCGGTCTCCGCTCACAGGCATAATGTGCTAGTTGTGTATGTGCTTTGGATTGAAAATAGAGATTAAATAAATTTAACAGCTTTTTGCATCTATTTTAAAAGATTTTTAAGATTATCTCCAAGGCTGGACTCGCAAGGGGCGTCTGCACCGCAGCTGCTGCGTGCTTCTGAAGCTAATAGCTCCGCAAATCCGCAATTCATATAGTCATTGTCTATATGTCTAATTTTAAAAAAAAGAACGCCTCTAGGATGTAAAATCGCCTCAACAGCGTCACTGTGCCTGCGCGGGATTTCAGGCTGCCGGCGAGAGGCAGATCGGGGACATTTGCGGCAGAGAGAGGAGATGGCGGGTGCGGGGGGGCGGAGCATATAGCCTCGCCTCTGGGAGGCGATTTTACATCTTAGAGGCGTCCTTCTTTTTTAAAATTTAGGCGGGCCCAGCACATCAGACTGAGCAGACTCATATATAGTACAGGGGGAGCAGAGCAGACTCATATATAGTACAGGGGGAGCAGAGCAGACTCATCTATAGTGCAGGGGGAGCTGAGCAGACTCATATATAGTGCAGGGGGAGCTGAGCAGACTCATATATAGTGCAGGGGGAGCTGAGCAGACTCATATATAGAGCAGGGGGAGCTGAGCAGACTCGTATATAGAGCAGGGGGAGCTGAGCAGACTCTTATATAGTGCAGGGGGAGCTGAGCAGACTCATATATAGTGCAGGGGGAGCTGAGCAGACTCATATATAGTGCAGGGGGAGCTGAGCAGACTTGTATATAGTGCAGGGGGAGCTGAGCAGACTCGTATATAGTGCAGGGGGAGCTGAGCAGACTCGTATATAGAGCAGGGGGAGCTGAGCAGACTCGTATATAGAGCAGGGGGAGCTGAGCAGACTCGAATATAGTGCAGGGGGAGCTGAGCAGACTCATAGTGCAGGGGAGCTGAGCAGACTCATATATAGTGCAGGGGAGCTGAGCAGACTCGTATATAGTGCAGGGGGAGCTGAGCAGACTCATATATAGTGCAGGGGGAGCTGAGCAGACTCAGATATAGTGCAGGGGGAGCTGAGCAGACTCATATATAGAGCAGGGGGAGCTGAGCAGACTCGAATATAGTGCAGGGGGAGCTGAGCAGACTCATAGTGCAGGGGGAGCTGAGCAGACTCATATATAGTGCAGGGGAGCTGAGCAGACTCATATATAGTGCAGGGGGAGCTGAGCAGACTCATATATAGTGCAGGGGGAGCTGAGCAGACTCGAATATAGTGCAGGGGGAGCTGAGCAGACTCATATATATTGCAGGGGGAGCTGAGAAGACTCGTATATAGTGCAGGGGGAGCTGAGCAGACTCGTATATAGTGCAGGGGGAGCTGAGCAGACTCATATATAGTGCAGGGGAGCTGAGCAGACTCGTATATAGTGCAGGGGGAGTTGAGCAGACTCGTATATAGTGCAGGGGGAGCTGAGCAGACTCGTATATAGTGCAGGGGGAGCTAAGCAGACTCATAGTGCAGGGGGAGCTGAGCAGACTCGCAGATAGTGCAGGGGGAGCTAAGCAGACTCACAGTGCAGGGGGAGCTGCGCAGACTCGTATATAGTGCAGGGGGAGCTAAGCAGACTTACAGTGCAGGGGGAGCTGAGCAGACTCGTATATAGTGCAGGGGGAGCTGAGCAGACTCACAGTGCAGGGGGAGCTGAGCAGACTCACAGTGCAGGGGGAGCTGAGCAGACTCACAGTGCAGGGGGAGCTGAGCAGACTCACAGTGCAGGGGGAGCTGAGCAGACTCACAGTGCAGGGGAGCTGAGCAGACTCTACAGTGCAGGGGGAGCTGAGCAGACTCACAGTGCAGGGGGAGCTGAGCAGACTCACAGTGCAGGGGGAGCTGAGCAGACTCACAGTGCAGGGGGAGCTGAGCAGACTCACAGTGCAGGGGGAGCTGAGCAGACTCACAGTGCAGGGGGAGCTGAGCAGACTCGTATATAGTGCAGGGGGAGCTGAGCAGGCTCGTATATAGTGCAGGGGGAGCTGAGCAGACTCGTATATAGTGCAGGGGGAGCTGAGCAGACTCGTATATAGTGCAGGGGGAGCTGAGCAGACTCGTATATAGTGCAGGGGGAGCTGAGCAGACTCAGTATATAGTGCAGGGGAGCTGAGCAGACTCGTATATAGTGCAGGGGAGCTGAGCAGACTCGTATATAGTGCAGGGGAGCTGAGCAGACTCGTATATAGTGCAGGGGGAGCTGAGCAGACTCGTATATAGTGCAGGGGGAGCTGAGCAGACTCGTATATAGTGCAGGGGGAGCTGAGCAGACTCGTATATAGTGCAGGGGGAGCTGAGCAGACTCGTATATAGTGCAGGGGAGCTGAGCAGACTCGTGATATAGTGCAGGGGGAGCTGAGCAGACTCATATAGTGCAGGGGGAGCTGAGCAGACTCAGTATATAGTGCAGGGGGAGCTGAGCAGACCTCAGTATATAGTGCAGGGGGAGCTGAGCAGACTCAGATATAGTGCAGGGGGAGCTGAGCAGACTCGTATATAGTGCAGGGGAGCTGAGCAGACTCGTATATAGTGCAGGGGAGCTGAGCAGACTCGTATATAGTGCAGGGGAGCTGAGCAGACTCGTATATAGTGCAGGGGAGCTGAGCAGACTCAGTATATAGTGCAGGGGAGCTGAGCAGACTCAGTATATAGTGCAGGGGAGCTGAGCAGACTCAGATATAGTGCAGGGGAGCTGAGCAGACTCGTATATAGTGCAGGGGGAGCTGAGCAGACTCGTATATAGTGCAGGGGGAGCTGAGCAGACTCGTATATAGTGCAGGGGGAGCTGAGCAGACTCGTATATAGTGCAGGGGGAGCTGAGCAGACTCGTATATAGTGCAGTGGGGAGCTGAGCAGACTCGTATATAGTGCAGGGGAGCTGAGCAGACTCGTATATAGTGCAGGGGGAGCTGAGCAGACTCGTATATAGTGCAGGGGGAGCTGAGCAGACTCGTATATAGTGCAGGGGGAGCTGAGCAGACTTGTATATTGTGCAGTGGGAGCTGAGCAGACTTGTATATAGTGCAGGGGGAGCTGAGCAGACTCGAATATAGTTTTGTACCTTGTAATTTAATCAGTTTATTTGTACTTAGGGGCTGTGTAATCCGAAACTGAGAGCTGTCTATGTATACACACTTAGGGCTCATGCACATGGTTGTGGGCTGTTTTGCGCTGCGCAAATTACCGATCCACAAAACACAGATACTAGTCGTGTGCATTACGCATTTTGCGGAACGGAATGACCAGCCCGGGAGCCCCTAATAGAACAGTCCTATCCTTGTCTGTATTGCGGACAAGAATAGGACATGTTCTGTAATTTTGCGGACAGAATACTGAGTGCTGTCCGCATCTTTTGCAGCCCCATTGAAATGAGTGGATCCACACCTGACCTGCAAAAATGCGGATGGATCGGATGCAGGCCAAAACTGCGATCATGTTCATGAGCCCTTATGCGAGGAACACTATCAATCACTGATAAAATGGCCCCATGTACAACTGAGCTCAGAAAAATCAGAAGTTTAAAGGGGTTGTGCAACGATTTATATGGATGACCTATTCTCAGGATAGGTCATCAATATCTGATTGGCGGGTAGGATCTCCTCTGATCAGCTGTTTGAAGATGCAAGTGCCACTTCTTCATTACACTACGTGTCGTCTCATGTGGAATGGCAGCGTAGTATAATTAATAGTACTCACTCCATTCAAGTGAAAGAGCGAGTACTCATCATTGCACTGCAGTTCCTAGACGAAGTGCAATGTAATGAACAGGATGCGGCACTTGCATGGAGCGCTGCCCTCTGTTCAAAGAGCTGATTGACAGGGGTGTCCGACCCACGCCGATCAGATATTGATGACCTATCCTGGAGAAATTGTCGCACAACCCCTTTAAACGTATAAATTACAAGTTTACACTGAAATTTTTCCTGCAAAACTGTATATCAATCGGCTCAGCTCCACCTGCTCTAAACTCACTGATTAAGGCTACTTTCACACTAGAGTTTTTGCTTGATGCGGCAGGGCTCAGCAAAAACGCTTCCATTACTGATAATATAAATGTCTGCATCCGTTACAAACGGATCCGATTGTATTATCTTTAACAGCCAAGATGGATCCGTCATGAACTCCGTTGAAAGTCAATGGGGGACGGATCATATGTCTATTGTTTCAGATTGTGTTAGAGAAAACAGATCCGTCCCCGTTGACAGATGCGTCTTGCTCAGTATCCCAGGATGGAAAGAAAACCTCTGCTTGCTTCAGTTTTCTCTCTGTTATGAGAACGCAACCAAACGGAGCGGAATGCATTTTGGAGCATTCCATTCTGTTCAGTTACATTTTGTCACCATTGACAATTAAGCGTCTTTTCCCGGTATTGAGAACCTATGACGGATCTCAATACCGGAAAATAGAAACGCTAGTGTGAAAGTAGCCTAAACCGGTAGTGTGAGTATAACCGATGTCATAAGCTCAAATAGATTTGTAAGGCAAGTACCTATGTGTTCCATTGGGACAGGGGTGTATCTGTGACAAGAGGTAGTCTGAGAGGCACTTCCTCCATCATCATTGGTTCAGGCTGCTGCGGTTTTCTCCCCCTGCAGCTCTGCCTCCTCAGATTGGCTGCTGTGTATAGCATAGGTCTATTACAAGCCAAGAAGTCAGTGCATGGAGAACTGCCATCAATGTATCCATACCTGGATTATGAGCCAGTAATCCGTTCTTAATATTCCCCGGCTGATCTATCAGGGTCAAGACATGAATCCCCATCACATATCTCCACAAACCAACACGTTCTACATATGTTGTAGAATAATCAACTCTAGCATTGATACTATCTTAAAGGGGTTTTGTGGCATTACTATGGTTTTTAATCGATATGCAGAGTTGTTGATTACCTCATGTACATCTTCCCCATGTTTTCTTTTTAGTATGGCCTCTCCTGACCCAATAAATCACTCTGGTTTGATTACATACTGTATGTAGCACTTTCTGTTGCTGTAACCAACCCACCCGACAGCTCCTGCACCTCCCCTTACAATGACCACCTAGTTTATCGCTCCTCCCACCCAACTAGTTAGATAGATGTACCCCTACCACTGCCCCTGTTGCTGCTGTGACACATCCATGGATGTAACATCACAGAAAATAAGAAGGAGTTGCACGGACTTGGGACCACAGCCCAGAACCGAAGATAGAAGCAATACACCACCAGAAAATGAAAAAGAAGACCTGGAAAACTTAAAGGGGTTGTCCGAGTTATTAAAATAAATAAATAATATATATAATATAATATAGCACTGTAAATCTGATGGGCAGAAATATATAACTGAGCTAAGCAAGTTTTAGGTAAGAAAAATTCTATTTCCTCATTTCCCTTGTTCTCTTCTGGCCCTTTGTTTACCTGCAATAACAACAATCTCTGCCCCTGCCCCTTCTCTGCAAAGGAAGTGAATACAAGTGCTGCCCTGAGTGACATGTCTGCCTGCTGGGAGACTCTGCAGCATGCTGTATGTGTAGGACTACAAGTCTCAGCTGTACAATGACACTGCTGATACACACAGTATCTTTCCCCTACCTGTTCTTGTGCAGAACTCCTCTAGTCTATGAGCTCTTGTGCCCAGCATTTGTCTCCTCACTTCCTGCATCTGCTCAGTAAAGCCTTCATCCCTGAGTCTGTGCTCCTGAAGGGGTATTCTTTCCTGAAGTATCAAGTGAGAGGGATACACAGGGCAGAGAGCAGTAGCAGATGGCAGGGCAGGGGGTGTGTGGCCAGCACAGTTGCGTCTCGTGTACAGACTCATATCTGATCTCTTAGGCTTTGTGCACGAAACATCATCAGAGCAGGGAGAGAGGCTGACACCACAGGTCATGTGACCCTCAGTGACATCTGAGAAACCAGCAACTGGAGATAAAGTAAGTCAGTTGTAAAGTCCTTTCATTTGCCTAGACAGAAAGATACAAAGAACAAAACAATAACTCTGACAACCCCTTTAATGCTATTGAGCTGAGATTGACAGAGTAGAAACTGCTATTAGTGCATGGTCAAAGATCACACACCCTTTGTTTTAGGTTTTGCAGCAGGTTTTATATTGCAGAAAGGTCACATTACTACTAGGTGGCAACACATGCTGCCGCTGTGGCATGGTAATGGTCATACACATGCTGGATATCCTTCTGTGGTATGTTATTCCAGGCTCTTTCAACTTGGATCCATATGTGATTCAGCCAAGGTGGTTGTTGGCTGCTGTGCATGGAGCTCCATCACTCTATCCAGTCCCAGATATTTTCAATGCGGGAGAGATCTGGAGATGGATCTGGCCAGGGAGCAGCTGGATATCCTGAGGAGCACGTTGTGCAGCACGGGCACTATATGGGTGGGTATCATCTTGTTGGAACTCCACATCTTTTAGCTCAAAATAGGCAGTAGGACTGTTTCCACAATGTCCTGGGCATACATAAGGCTGGTCGAAACAAGTGAAGATCATTTCCCCCTGGATTATTTTGCTAAGTTTCTTTACACCTGCCAATATCTTTAGTGATAACAGTTAATGGTTGCTTGTTGTAGATTTCTTTTGGAAATTTTGTGAAATAAATTTAAATATTCCAGAGGCACATGATTTTCCCTTTTTCTGGCTGGTCAATATTCCCTTCACGAATACCAGATGACTAGCTTAATGGCACCTACACCATGACACCTGCGTGTTTCTCATGACTACGCATGTTGGCGGTAGGCGCTGTCAGCCCTCCTGCAAACTCTGATGCGGCAACCATTGGTTCCTGCTTTCCACACTGAATTCTACTGTTTGCCTCTGAGAAAGAAAGGCACTTACCTAGTCACCAGCACATTTCAGTGCTGAGGGTCTCGTCTGGCTGCTTCTGGGTCCCTGTGGCTTAAAGCCCTTTCTGCAGAAAATATACTACATTTAGGCAACAAAAAGGTTGCGTGAAGCGTTGCAGTGACCAGCTGTGATCACTACACTACGACTGATCAGTGGAGGTGCAGGGTGTTGGACCCCCACTGATCTGATATTGGTGAGCTCTCCTGAGGATAAGCCCTCAATATCAAACTCTTCGACAACCTATTTAAAGGGGTTTTCCCAGGTCATCAATATCAGATCCGCTATATGAGGCGAAGGCACGCGCCAGTAGCAGCTCGCGATGCTAGGAAGGCTCTTTACCGTCACGGCCTGCTATTGGCTGCCCGCCCCCTTGTCGCCTGATCTTTTGGGAGATGCAACGACGGCCGTGCGTTCATCAGAAACAACACCGGTGCCAGGGACCAAGGTAAGTACAGCCTGTGTGAGGGACCCGGGCATTATAGGGTTTGAAAACCCCTTAAAGCTGTAGAGGACACTTACCTCCCAAATAGTGTCCAGGTCATAGTGAGGGAGGACCTTCCCTCACTTAGTCAGTGATGGGTTGAGAACAGAAGAAGGAAGGGGAACATAGTGGGGACCCCAGCAACAACCCATTTAAGGCCTTCTTGGTATGTCCTAAGAGCCCATATACTTATAAGTACGTAGGCTTATGCACTTGTCTTTATTTATAGTACATATGTAAAATCGTTAGTAATTCATAAATCTTCATCTGTCAGATTAAAAGCTGTAATCACTGTTCACCACCACTACAATGTAAACGGTGTGCAGGTAAACACTGAAGAGTACGCAGTACTCCTGCCACCGCCCCTCCAGCAGCAGGCGAGCCAGGCTCAGACCCCCACCGATGCTAAAGATAGGTCATCAGTATCGTGAACCCAGAGTACCCCATTAAGGTGATTGGGGGTACACCGGATTCATGATACTGATGATGTGAATATATATGAAAAAAAATCCTTTAGTTTTTTTCTTTTTTGTATTTCATTCAGCATAAATTATTAACATATATGTCCCCCAAAAAAAGAACAATTGGGCTGGTGCGACATGATGACGTGCTGCACGACAGCAAGTCTCCGAAAAGGTGAGTCACCAAAAACATTTGTGCAGCTTGCTGGCTCATGACCATTTTACAACTATGATTTGGCTGTAAAGGACCATTCACACGTCGGCAAAATAGGTCCGCATCCGTTCTGCAATTTTGCGGAAAGGGTGTGGACCCATTCATTTTCAATGGGGCCATAAAAAAACGGACAAGAAAAGGCATTTCTATTATAGTGCCGGCCATGAGCGGTCTGCAAAATGCGGAACGCACATGGCCGTTGTGCATGTTTTGCTGATCCGCAATTTGCGGACTGCAAAACGGTTGCTGACGTATATGTATGGACCCTAAGGCCCCATGCACACGACCGTTGTTCGGGTCCGCGTCCGAGCCGCATATTTCGCGGCTCGGCCGCGGACCCATTAATTTCAATGGGGCCGCAAAAGATGCGGACAGCACTCCGTGTGCTGTCCGCATCCGTTGCTCCGTTCCGTGCCCCCGCAAAAAAAATATAGCATGTCCTATTCTTGTCAGTTTTGCGGACAAGAATAGGCATTTCTATAATGGGCCGCGTTCCGTTCCGCAAAATGCGGAACAGAACGCGGATCAGCTTCCGTGTTTTGCGGACCGCAAAACACCAACGGTCGTGCGCATGTAGCCTTAGGCTGAGGCTACACCGATCTCAAACTGAATGGGGTCTTAGCGTGACATGCAAATTGCCATGACTGCCAACCCAGAATCGCATGAAATCCACAGTAGGCCCTCAAGTCTGATTGGCGGGGTCTCATTTTCGGGAGCCTCTTCAAACAGCCGTTTGGGCTTCTGTGCTTGTGAGAGCGTGGCGGTCTTATCATTGTTTACATTGTGAACGAAAGAAGCTGCAAATCCAATGCATGAAGAGGTTGCAGCACTGTCCCCCTCACAGCTGATCGGTGGGGGTGTAGAGAGTCAAACTCCCACCAATCTGATATCGATGGTTTATCCTAAGATTAGTCATTCAATATCCTGAACCCCGTTAATAAATTTTAGCTTGTTTCATCTAGGACATCGTTTTTTTATTTGCATTTTCAACTTTTTTTTCCGATCATGCTTAAAGGGGTTGTCTCGCTTCAGCAAATTGCATTTACCATGTAGAGAAAGTTAATACAAGGCACTTACTAATGTATTTTTATTGTCCATATCGCTTCCTTTGCTGGCTGGATTCATTTTTCTATCGCATTATACACTGCTTGTTTCCATGGTTACGACCACCCTGCAATCCATAACTGGTGGTTGTGCTTGCACACTATAGTACAAAACTCCGGTCTCTCTGGTAGCTGAGACTGTGGTAGAGCACATAGGCTGGTGTTTTTTCTTATAGTGTACAAGCACGGCCACCACTGCTGGATTACAGGGTGGTCGTAACCATGGAAACGAGCAGTGTATAATGTGATGGAAAAATGAATCCAGCCAGGAAAGGAAACAATATGGACAATCCCAATACATTAGTAAGTGGCTTGTTTTAACTAAGTGAGACAACCCCTTTAAGAATAAGGTTATGCAGAAGAACTATGGTGGTATGACCAGAGGTAGTGTAAGTGCTGCAGACGTGTGTGGAGCAGTGAAGTAAATCTCATCCACATGCTGCGGAAGTATTCAGTGACAATATCCGCAGATGACAGGTGGTGTGGACTTTAGATCGCCAGTACGTCCATTTATGCTACGGAAATCTGCTGTGGATTTCACCTTTTGCAATGCACAAGTCACAGAGCACAAGTCAGGTCACCAAGATCTGCGGCTGTCCTCCTTCTTATATTCTCTCATCTGCTGACAGAAGTGGACTTGCAGTGCTGTGTTTTACCACTGGATGGTGCTGTTCTTCTCTGGTTTAGAGCAGAGCATCAGCTTGTGTGTGATGAGTAATATAAATCCCTTTATTAGCAGATTAATAATAGATGTAAGGCACGGGGATATTCTCATCCAGACTATAGGAACACTGTCAATATTCTGGGATTTCTTTTACAGAGAGTAAAGTAGCATCTGTACTGCTGCCAGTAATGTAGATCTAATATATAAAGCTGAGTGTATGTATGTCCGCTTACGGAATCCGCACGGTAGCATTTACAATCACGAAATTTTGCACAGCCGCCTCCTGTGACTCGGGGAACGTAATAGACTATGTTTTCAGTGGAAACTTTCACCCCGCGCTTTCCAATTCTTTGCCAAAAAATACACTTAGTCACTTAACCATCAAACTACAGGAGCCATTGTCTGTTGGCTGTTGTGGCAGTTAGCCTTGCTATTCATCAGGTGGCATATAGCGACCAATCACAGCTCAGCTTCTATTTTGCTACAGGTCATTAATATGAGCTCTGATTGGTTGCTATAGGCAACGAGGGGCATTCTTAGTATAAGACAGCTTATGTGTGAGTTAATATGATTGCAATTGCGATGCTTAGCCATCGTTGTTGTAGGGGCTGATGTAACTCACATGACCTTAAGTGTATACTAATTCTGTGGGGTTGTATATACTGTCAATTAAAGACAATAATGCCCCGCTGTGGAGGTCTTTGTTAGGGGGGCAGGTGGGGTGTTGTGAAGGTCACTGTTAAAGGAGCGGGCTGCTGAGAAGGTCAAAGTTAAGGGGGTGACTGCTGTGGAGGTCACATTTTAAGGAGACGGGGCCCTTTTTTGGGGGGCTGTGGAGGTCACTGTTAAGGGAGTGGAGTGCTGTAGAGGTCACCGTTATGGGGGATACTGTTGATATCTTTAAATGACACACGGAAACCTGAAACGAAATAGATGAAATATACCTGTGTGAACCTGTGTGAACCAGTCACATTAAAGCCCAGAATCTTTACTTTTAACCACTACCCGACCGCCTAACGCAGGGATGCGTCCTGCGGGTGGCCGGGTTATTCCTCCTTGATGCGCCGGTGCGTCATCTCGCGAGAGGTGAGATAGGATCGCGTCGGGAGGAAGTTTAACTACAGCCTGCCAGCGCTGATTATGCGCTAGCAGGCTGTAGATCTTAAAAAAACGCCGTCTAAATCGCATATCAGACGCTGTTTTGTAAACAGCGTCTGATATGCCTGCTGCCTGCTCCTCTGGTGGTCTCTTTTGCTTGGGACCACCAGAGGACACAGGCAGCTATGTAAGTGCACCAATCACCCCCCCCCCCCCGTCACTGATTAACCCCTGATCACCCCCTGTCACCCCCCCTGTCACACTAATCACCCCTGTAAGGCTCATTAAGACGTCCGTATGTTTTGCAGATCCGCGGATACGCAAAACACGGACACCGGCAATGTACTTTCCGCATTTTGCCGATCCGCACATTGCCAGAACTATATAGAAAATGCCTTTTCTTGTCCGCAATTGCGGACAAGAATAGGACATGCTCTATCTTTTGCGGAGCTGCGGCCTGATGTTTCGGGGCCGAAACCCGGAAGTGCGCACCCAGGCTGCAAAAAAGTGTCACACGTGGTATCGCTGTACTCAGGAGAAGTAGGGCAATGTGTTTTGGGGTGTATTTTTACATATACCCATGCTGGGTGAGAGAAATATCTCTGTAAATGACAACTTTTTAATTTTTTTTATACAAAGTTGACAATTTACAGAGATATTTCTCTCACCCAGCATGGGTATATGTAAAAATACACCCCTAAACACATTGCCCTACTTCTCCTGAGTACGGTGATACCACATGTGTGCCATTTTTTTGCAGCCTGGGTGCGTAAAGGGGCCGAAAGTCCAACGAGTACCTTTAGGTTTTACAGGGTTGCTCACAATTTAGCCCCGCCCAAAATGCCAGAACAGTAAACACACCCCACAAATGACCCCATTTCGGAGAGTAGACACCCCAAGGTATTCACTGAGGGGCATAGTGAGTCCGTGGGAGAGTTTATTTTTTTCCCCCCAGAAGTTAGCAGAAATGGAAACGTTATTAACCGCTACAGGACCGCCTAACGCAGGGATGCGTCCTGCGGGCGGCCCTGTAGCTCTGATACGACGCATCGGCGCGTCATCTCGCGAGACGCGAGATGACGCGAGGACGCGCCCGCACATGCGCAATGCGCGCCATCGGCGCGCTCGCATGTAGTTATACTACAGCCTGCCAGCGCCGATCGTGCGCTGGCAGGCTGTATATGGCAGAAAAAATCGCAGATCAGACGTTGTTCTGTGAACAGCGTCTGATCTGCTTGCTGCTCGCTTCTCTGGTGGTCCCTTTGCTTGGGACCACCAGAGAAAAATATCAAAGTGCACCAATCACCACACAACCCCCCCCACCGCCCCCACCCACCCACCACCCCCTGTCACTGATTAACCCCTGATCTCCCATGTCACCCCCTGATCTCCCATGTCACCCCTGATCACCCCCTGTCACCCCCCTGTCACTGATCACCCCTGTAAGGCTCATTCAGATGTCCGCATGTGTTTTGTGGATCCACGGATCCGCAAATCCGCGGATCCGCAAAACACGGACACCAGCAATGTGCTTTCCGCATTTTGCGGATCCGCACATTGCCAGAACTATATAGAAAATGCTTTTCTTGTCCGCAATTGCGGACAAGAATAGGACATGTTCTATACTTTTGCGGATCTTCACTACGGATCCGCAATTACGGATCCGAGCGGGACAAAGTCTGTCCCCATAGAATTGAATGTATCCACAATTCTGTTCCGCAAAATTTTGCGGAACAGAATTGCGGACACTTGAATGAGGCCTTAGGGTCCCTTAGCGATCGCAGCTTTATAGCTTTTCCTCTTTTTTTTGCACATTTTTTAGAGATTTTTTCATCCACATTGATCAATGTGAATGGAAAATTCTAGACGTTCATTTTTTTCTTTCAGCGCAGAGGCTGAACGGAAAAAATTCTCATTACCCGTATGGTCAATATAAGGAGAATCGCAAAACTCCTAATTCTGGCCATACGTGTAATGATTATGGAGACCCCTAAAATGCCAGGGCAGTACAAAAACCTCACAAGTGACCCCATTTTAGAAAGAAGACACCCCAAGGTATTCCGTGAGGGGTATGGCGAGTTCATGCAAAATTTTATTTTTGTCACAAGTTAGTGGAATGTGAGACTGTAAAAAAAAAAAAAAATACCATTTCCGCTAACTTGTGCCAAATTTTTTTTTCTGTAAACTCGCCATGCCCCTCACGGAATACCTTGGGGTGTCTTCTTTCCACAATGGGGTCACATGTGGGTATTTATACTGCCCTGGCATTTTAGGGTCCTAAAGCGTGAAAATCCAAATGCGTAAAAATGTCCTGTGAAATCCTAAAGGTACTCATTGGTTTAGGGCCCCTTGCGCATCTTGGCTGCAAAAATTGTCACACATGTGGTATCGCTGCACTCAGGAGAGTGGGCAATGTGTTTGGGGTGTATTTTTATATATTCCCATACTTGTGTGAGAAATATCGCTGTAAACGACAACTTTTTAAATTTTTTTATTCAAAGTTGTCAATTTACAGAGATATTTCTCTCACCCAGCATGGGTATATGTAAAAATACACCCCAAAACACATTGCCCTACTTCTCCTGAGTACGGCGATACCAAATGAGTGACACTTTTTGCAGCCAAGATGCGCAAAGGGCCCTAAAACCAATGAGTACCTTTTAGAGGGCATTTTTACGCATTTTTCTTCTCACGCTTTAGGGCCCCTAAAATGCCAGGGCAGTATAAATACCTCACATGTGACCCCATTTTGGAAAGAAGACACCTCAAGGTATTCGCTGAGGGGCATAATGAGTCCATGAAAATTAAACTTTTTGTCAAAAGTTAGCGGAAAGGGAGACTTTGTGAGAAAAACAATAAAAATCAATTTCCACTAACTTGTGCCAAAAAAATCTTCTATGAACTCGCCATGCCCCTCACAGAATACCTTGGGGTGTCTTCTTTCCAAAATGGGGTCACATGTGGGGTATTTATACTGCCCTGGCATTTTAGGGGCCCTAAAGCGTGAGAAGACAAATGCGTAAAAATGCCCTCCTAAAGGTACTCATTGGTTTTAGGGCCCTTTGCGCATCTTGGCTGCAAAACAGTGTCACACATGTGGTATCGCCGTACTCAGGAGAAGTAGGGCAATGTGTTTTGGGGTGTATTTTTACATATACCCATACTTGGTGAGAGAAATATCTCTGTAAATTGACAACTTTGAATAAAAAAATTTAAAAGTTGTCAGTTTACAGCGATATTTCTCACGCAGCATGGGTATATGTAAAAATACACCCTAAACACATTGCCCTACTTCTCCTGAGTACGGCGATACTACATGTGTGACATTTATTGCAGCCAAGATGCTAAAGGGCCCTAAACCAATGAGTACCTTTAGGATTTACAGGCCATTTTTATGCATTTGGATTCTCACACTTTAGGGGCCCCTAAAATGCCAGGTGAGTATAAATACCTCACATGTGACCCCATTTTGGAAAGAAGACACCTCTAAGGTATTCTGTGAGGGGCATGGTGAGTCCACAGAATTTTAACTTTTTGGCAAACTCAGCGGAAAGTGTTTTTGTGTTTTTTAATTTTGTCTTTACAAAGTCTCATATTCCACTAACTTGTGACAAAAATAAAATCTTACTATGAACTCGCCATGCCCCTCACAGAATACCTTGGGGTGTCTTCTTTCCAAAATGGGGTCACATGTGGGGTATTTATACTGCCCTGGCATTTTAGGGGCCCTAAAGCGTGAGAGAAGTCTGGAATCAAATGCGTAAAAATGCCCTGTGAAATCCTAAAGGTACTCATTGGTTTTAGGGCCCTTTGCGCATCTAGGCTGCAAAAAGTGGCACACATGTGGTATCGCCGTACTCAGGAGAAGTAGGGCAATGTGTTTTGGGGTGTATTTTTATATATACCCATACTTGGTGAGAGAAATATCTCTGTAAATCGACAACTTTGAATAAAAATTTTATACAAAGTTGTCAGTTTACAGAGATATTTCTCACCTCAACATGGGTGTATGTAAAAATACACCCCAAAACACATTGCCCTACTTCTCCTGAGTACATGGCATACCACATGGTGACATTTATGCAGCCTAGATGCTAAAGGGCCTAAATTCCAACGAGTACCTTTAGGATTTTACATTGGCGGTCTCACACTTTAGCCGCGCCCAAAATGCCAGAACAGTATAACACACCCACAAATGACCCCATTTCGGAAAGTAGACACCCTAAGGTATTCTGCTGAGGGGCATGGTGAGTCCATCAGAGATTTTTATTTTTGGCACGTCAGCGGAAATTGAAACTTTTTGTTTTTAATTTTGTTTCACAAAGTCTCATATTCCACTAACTTGTGACAAAAATAAAATATTACATGAACTCACCATACCCCTCACAGAATACCTTGGGGTGTCTTCTTTCCAAAATGGGGTACATGTGGGGTATTTATACTGCCCTGGCATTTTAGGGGCCCCTAAAGCGTGAGAAGAAGTCTGGAATCCAAATGCGTAAAATGCCCTGTGAAATCCTAAAGGTACTCATTGGTTTTAGGGCCTTTGCGCATTCAAGCTGCAAAAAAGTGGCACACATGGTATCGCTGTACTCAGGAGAAGTAGGGCAATGTGTTTTGGGGTGTATTTTTATATATACCCATACTTTGTGTGAAAAATATCTTTGTAAACGACAACTTTTAAAATTTTTTATACAAAGTTGACAATTTACAGAGATATTTCTCTCACCCAACATGGGTGTATGTAAAAATACACCCCAAAACACATTGCCCTACTTCTCCTGAGTACGGCGATACCACATGAGTGACACTTTTGCAGCCTGGGTGCGCAAGGGACCCAAATTCCAACGAGTACCTTTAGGTTTTACATGGCGGCTCACAATTTAGCCCGCCCAAAATGCCAGAACAGTAAACACACCCCACAAATGACCCCATTTCGGAAAGTAGACACCCCAAGGTATTCACTGAGGGCATAGTGAGTCCGTCTGAGATTTTTTTTTTCCAGAAGTTAGCAGAAATTGAAACTTTTTTTTTTTTTTTTTCTCAGAAAGTGTCATTTTCCGCTAACTTGTGAAAAAAATGAAATGATACATGAACTCACCAAGCCCCTCCGCGAATACTTTGGGGTGTCTTCTATCTAAAATGGTGTAATTTGGAGGATATTTATACTATCCTGGCATTCTAGCACCTGAAGAAACATGACAGGCGCTCAGAAAGTCAGAGCTGCTTCAAAATGCCGAAATTCACTTTTTGCACCATAGTTTGTAAACGCTATAACTTTTACCCAAACCAATAAATATACACTTATTGGATTTTTTTATCAAAGACATGTAGAACAATAAATTTAGAGAAACATTTATATAGAAATGTAGTTTTTTTGAAAAATTTTACAACAGAAAGTGAAAAATGTCATTTTTTGCTAAAATGTCAGTTAAATTTTTATTAATAGCAAAAGTAAAAATGTCAGCAACAATGAAATACCACCAAATGAAAGCTCTATTAGTGAGAAGAAAAGGAGGTAAAATTCATTTGGGTGGTAAGTTGCATGACGGAGCAATAAACGGTGAAAGTAGTGTAGTGCGGAATTGTAAAAAGTGGCCTGGTCATTAAGGGTGTTTAAGCTAGGGGGGCTGAAGTGGTTAATATTATTTTTTCCTCAGAAAGTGTCATTTTCCGCTAACTTTAAAAAAAAAATGAAATGATACATGAACTCACCATGCCCCTCCGCGAATACTTTGGGGTGTCTTCTTTCTAAAATGGTGTCATTTGGGGGGTATTTATACTATCCTGCCATTCTAGCGCCTGAAGAAACATGACAGGTGCTCAGAAAGTCAGAGCTGCTTCAAAATGCCGAAATTCACTTTTTTGCACCATAGTATGTAAACGCTATAACTTTTACCCAAACCAATAAATATACACTTATTGCATTTTTTTTTAATCAAAGACATGTAGAACAATAAATTTAGAGAAAAATTTATATTGAAATGTATTTGTTTTTGAAAAAATTTTCAACAGAAAGTGAAAAATGTCATTTTTTTGCAAAAATTTCGGTCATTTTTTATTAACATAAAAAAAAGTAAAAATGTCAGCAACAATGAAATACCACCAAATGAAAGCTCTATTAGTGAGAAGAAAAGGAGGTAAAATTCATTTGGGTGGTAAGTTGTATGGCCGAGCAATAAACGGTGAAAGTAGTGTAGTGCAGAATTGTAAAAAGTGGCCTGGTCATTAAGGGGGTTTAAGCTAGGGGGGCTGAGGCAGTTAAAGGGAACCTTGACCTTAATATTCAAGGTGCAGCATCCCTTAGAATTTTTACTTTCTGGATCTGTGCATGTGTAAGGGAGGGTGAAATCTGCAACTGAATATCAGGAAGGAGATCGCAGCGCATAAGGGTCATTTCACATGTGTTGGCTTTGACACATTGTCATAGATTCTGCACCGAAATCCACATTCAGACAACTATCTGCATCCTTGCCTTTCCAAGAGGATTCTTTGCGCCACCACTGAAAAATTCTGTAGTGGAAATGAGTTAAAATGCCACTAACGCTTCATGGAAAAAATAGGAGTTATCCTTATTGGATGACAGCAAAGCTAATCCTTGTGAGTAGATCCATCATACATCATGCTACGAGACCCACGGCAGAAATCCTAGTGTAAGCTTCATATTTCTGCTGTGGGTCTTGTAGTAACATACGTGTCAGATTTGCAGTATGCAGATCCGACACCAGTGAGTATACCATTACTGTCCTCTGTTCATGCTATCACCCAGGGGCGGATTGGCCATAGACCTTACAGGGAAACTTCCCGGTGGGCCGATGCCCAGGGGGCCGCCTGGGCCCTCCTCACGGCCGGCCAGTGGAAGTTTTTGGGGATGCATTTTGTTCTGCTGGCAGTATTTTGTGATGGACCCGACTACAAATGGAGCCACTTTTAGTTCCCAGTCGCTCCTGCTATCACTGCTTTTACCAGTCAAAGAGGATATGTGCTCTCTGATCTTCCCATTTAGAGGAGGTGCTTTAAAAAAAATAACAGGCTAAGACAAAAATATATCAATGAAACATTTAAAACACATGCAATTTAATACCAAGACTCCGAACACTTGGTCGAGTTGCTGGCCAATGCCCACATTTAGTAGTTGACTTCTTCTTAGGACCCCATATGACTTGGAGCATGAGAGCAAAGATATAATGAAGTTAGCTGCAGGAGCACCAGTAACACTAAACACAGAATACGCACAATCATTGTAAAATATCTTAGCAGTGTTTCTTTTTATCTCCTTCTTTCACTTGGTCCTATTGTGTTCGCATCATCCTTCTCACTGTCCTGTGTCTAGCCGTAAGACAACTGGCTGGGGCAGCAGCCTCCCTGCTGTGGTCTGCATGCCTGAGGAGAAAATGATTTCAGACCGTGAGGTCAATGGTATTTCTTACTTACATTTATCATTCATTTCTGGTATTAGTGTTCCTTCACATGTTTAGGTTTCCAGTGAATCAGTCATATCTACACTTAAAACAGTCGACTCTTTTTGTGCATGGCACGGTATTGTGATCATTGGGGAACATGACAAGGAAAAAACAAAATAGTCCCCTTTCAGACAATTGACATGTTATCTCGTGTATGTATAAAAAGTAAAAAGGATTAGCAAAAAAAGTCTTTTTTTTCTGTTTATCCTAAAAACAAATTGACGACCAGATAAAGTTGTACTCTTATTTTTGACCACTAGGTGGCAGCATTAGCCCAGAAACATCCTCATTGGGCGATTTGACATATTGGCAGTGAGAACACAGGAAAAAATTAGTACTTTAGCATTCGTGAAATGCGCATTGCAGAATTTGTGTACTTTTGGATTGATTGATGTGACTCCTAACACTGAGAAACTCCAGACATTTCGAAGTAGTCATGCTTAGAAAGTACAATGTGCAATTTAATGAGTCGCTATAGTGTAACGTTGATTATTGTGGTGACCTACCTGATGGGGTTAAATGAGGTCACGTATTATTTCTATGTGGAGGATGCTGTTATTTCTTCCTTGCCTGAGTCCTATAACTGCACACCACATGGTGGCTACTTCATGGAAGACACATCTTCCTCTGTGTCTCATTAACTATTGATCAGATTTTCTGTCTTTCAGGCCTTTCAGTAGCCGTGGTATGTGCGGAATACCTAGTGTACAGGCTGGTTGGCTGTAGGAACATCAGTTTATTAAATGACTGCACTTTACTGCAATCCAATTACCGCACTTTGTGTATGAAGAGAGAAGAGGAGATAAAAATGTGCATCTGTGTCTACTGCTTTTTTTTTTTTTTTTTTTTTCAATCAAATTTCAGTGCATATTCTGGACTAAAATCTGCATCCCATTGATTTCAGTGGCAGTCGGCACTGGTGGTCAGCTGTGGCTTTTTTAGCCATTGATGTGGACGTGTCACTTGACTGATTCTGCTTGTCGCATGCAAATCAGCCCCATGGAATCCACATGCTGGCCCTCGTCCAGATTTGCAGTTTTCCAAGCCTGTCATGGTGAGCTGTCTGAAAAGCCGCACCCGAGGCGCGGCCTGACAGGCAACCTGTGAAAATCCCATAGACTTACCGTAATATTAATACTAATTAGAATTGTTTCGATACCAAAATTTTGATTCTGTTTTGGTACCATAAAAAAGTATTGCGATACTAGATACCATTCGATACCACGCGAAAAAAATAAAACGCCAAAAAAAAAGCCACGTGCATTCTGCATTTTATGAAACGTCCGGCCCATAATCGAACAGCCCTATCCTATTTTTGAGGGGGACAAGGTGACAATAAAAATCGCGCATTTAAAAAAAATAATAATTTTATGGCGTTCACCGCATAGAAGATTTTTTAAAAATATTTTAATAGTCTGGACTTTTCGGACGTGGCGATATGTAATACTGTATGTTTATTTATTGTTTATATATTTTATTTGTAAAATTGGCAAAGGGGGTGATTTATACTTAATATTTTGGCGTGTGTTTTTTTTTTTTTTACTGTTTATTTAATAACTATTTCCCCCCTCAGGGGCTAGAACCTGGGATCTTTTGATCCTTTGTCCTATTCACCACCAATGATAATTAACGTTTAATACATTACAAATACAGGCGGCAGACACACATTGCCGGCACCCGACCTCTGATAGGGAGCTGCGATCAGCGGCAGTTATCTCCTCAGGTGCGGCACGTGAGGGGTTAATTTCTGCGGATTGCAGCACCCTGTCAGAGGTCGGGTGCCAGCAATTTGTGTCTGCTCATTGGTGGCAGCACGGGAAGGGAGAGACGGCTTCCTTTTCCCCTGTGCTGCTGAGAACACGGAGCGCGCTGAGATCAGCGCGATCCATGCCCTCTGATACAAGGCTGCGCAATAGCGAAGCCTAGTATCGAAAAACGGCAGATCCTGGTATCGAGGTCGATACCAGACAAAAGTATCGATTGGGTATTGAAAATTCGATACCTGAAACAACCCTAATACTAATAAAATTCTATTGCAATCTATAGTATAATCAATCAGGAGATCACATATACATTTCCCCTAAGGATATAAAAAATGTAAAAATAAACAGTAAAAAATAAGCATAACTGGCATTGCCGCATCCGAATATTTCCTAAATATTTTTTTGTGTGGTGCATGCAGTAGTGGAAAAAAAAATTACCGGTAAATGGAAGATTTATTGTTTTTTCGTTACCTTTGAATAAAAAATGATCAAAAAGTCATATGTATCCCTGCAGTTTAGGAGCAGTTTTTTGCACAAAAGAAAGCTAAATAAAGTATATTGTAAAAGTTTATAAAATCTGCCCTACATTTTTATAAAAAAATAATAAATAATAGTTGCACCTTGAGTGAATTGTCCAACTGACATGAAAACCTCCTCCCAAAGTCCCTAAATGTATTAAAATAATAAAAGTACTTATCCTCACCACCGGTTGGTTCTCAGCTGTGGTCCTCGCCTCCTGTTTACTGTCTGCAGCGGTGACCTACCAATCAATGACCTCGGCGGTAGGGGTCGACCGATTATCGGTTTGGCCGATATTATCGGCCGATATTGATGATTTGCACAGTTATCGGTATCGGCCCCTAACCAGGCTGATATACTGATAACTGTGCTATAACAGAACATTGCCGCGCTGCTCTCAGCGCGGCCATGTTCCCTCAGCAGCACAGGGGAGAAGGAGGCAGTGTCTCTCCCTCCCCCTGTGCCGCGCTGTCAGTGGAGACTAGAGAAGAGGAGGAGGAGGGGCTGAGGGTGCACTGGCCACCAATGAGAGCAGAGGAGGCGGGGCTGAGGGCGCACTGGCCACCAATGAGAGCAGAGGAGGCGTGGCTGAGGGCGCACTGGCCACCAATGAGAGCAGAGGAGGCGAGGCTGAGGGCGCACTGGCCACCAATGAGAGCAGAGGAGGCGGGGCTGAGGGCGCACTGGCCACCAATGATAATAAGGTTTAAGATATTACAAGCACATTGCCCAGACCCTGCCTCTGATAGAGAGCTGCGATCCGCGGCAATTAACCCCTCAGGTGCCACACCTGAGGGGTTAATTGCCGCGGATCGCAGCTCTCTATCAGAGGCAGGGTCTGGGCAATGTGCTTGTGATATCTTAAACCTTATCATTGGTGGCCCCCCCCATCCCTTCAGTATTGATATCATTGGTGGCAGTGGCCACAGGGTCCCCCACTCCGATCGGTTACCATGGCAGCCAGGACGCTCCTGAAGCCCTGGCTGCCATGGTTCCTGCTGCTGTGTGCCCATAGCACAGGGCAGCAGGGAGAGTGTGAGGTCCTATTCACCCTGATAGATCTCTATTAGGGTGAATAGGACAAGGGATGTAAAGAGCCCAGGTTCTACCCCTAGGGGGGGAAATAGTAATAAAATAAAAAGTAAAAAAATTTAAAATAGTAAAAAAACACCAAAATATTAAGTATAAATTAACCCTTTTCCAATTTTACATATAAAATATATAAACAATAAATAAAAAAACATATCGCCGTGCCCAAAAATTCCAAACTATTAAAATATATTTTTTTTAAAAAGCGTCGGACGCCGTAACAGAAAAAAAAAATCCAAAAATTAAAATGCGCAAAATATCGGTATAAAATATCGGCTATCGGCCTGAAAGTTCACAGAATATCGGTATCAGTATCGGCTCTAAAAAATCAATATCGGTTGACCCCTACTCGGCGGTATACAGCACCAGACCACTGACGCCAGTGATTAGCTGTGGACATGTGCTGTATACGACTACGTCACAGAAACCGGGGGTGAGGACCGGAGAGGTTGCACTGGGATCGACAGAAGATTAAAGGGGTTGTCTCATCTCAGACAGTTCAAAGGAAACGCCACATGTACTCTGCTGCTCTATATGTGTTTGACAAAGGCACTTGCACGTGCCGAAACGCGCGTCACTTTCTAAATGAGTGGCGAATAAAGAATCCTATTACAGCAACTGAGGAGTGCCGGTTTTCGTTTCCTTTGAAGTGCTTGGGGCGACGCCCGTTGACCGTGCACCCACATCTAACGCAGTGCCGCCCGATTATCTACAACAGTTCATCTCAGATAGTGTGATTTCTGCGCATATCGCTAGGCTATTTTCGGCGGCCCCATAGAAAATGAATGTAGGGCGGTTGCGTATGTGCGGTATATGACAATGTGCCTATAAGACAATGGGGACATATGCCACCGCTCCCCATCGTCTGTGATGAGACAACCCCTTTATGGCGTCTTTCAGATGAGCGTGTCCTGTGCAGAAGTCACACTCCGTGTGGGAGCGTGATATCCCGTTATAGACACTGCTGCTTTTACAGGAATGCACACGGTATTATAATGATGTAAAATGCTGTGTGTTTCTGCATAACTTTCTACAGAACTATACTGGCATAGCGCTGTCGGTATAATTCAGTAGATACAGGTCAGACAGAGACATACAACATTATAAATGATCATTATTCTGCGCGATCCTGCGAAACCAGCAGTGTCCACAGGAAATCACGCCCACACGGAGCAAGATTTGCGCACAGGACACACTCGTCGTAAATGAGCCTAAGTGGGGAGTATATGTGCTTTTATTATTTTACAGCATTTGTGAGCTTTAAGGAGGGTTTTAGTCAAACAGCCCCACCTGAGTTATAAAAATGTCAGCCTGACTGTGATGGCTGGGACGGACACTTCTGCCAGTTTCCCATGTCAGCCGCTGGCCGTTGTGGTGGTGATATGCAGTGTACTTTCTAGCACATATAATAATAATGTCAGAATGGTTGCCTTCACCCCGTCTAGTGAGAGGGGTGGCACTGACCTATAGCATTTTCTCTATTCCGTGCGATGAATAGTCTTTTCATACACTACTTGTGTGGATATTGATCACAATGGATCAATAGGTTGCCAATTGATTTCCGCAGTACAAGATTAAATGTACACGTTTAGGAAGGACAAAAAGCGGCTGCTATGAGATGCACGCTGCATGTTCTGCTGGTTTTCTCCCATAGAAGTCACCTCCCCCCTATACTTGCTGCAATCTCCTATTATACTATTGTTTGAGTGGTTTTTGAAAGATATGTTCTAATAACATGATGTGCTTCGTGCTGTCATGTGGGTGAGGATGTGGCATCAGGGGCAGAATGTGCATTACCTGGGCTTTATAGGTAGGTAATGATTGCAGAATGGAGATGAGGAGATCCTACCAGTCATTCCCAGCCGCCTCGGTGTTCCTGATATGGCGCCTGCCTATTCTTCAGCGATGTACACAGGCATGTCTCCCTTCCATCACTTTGTGCGCTCCGTCTGTACACTGGTACCACGAGGAATCGCGCATGTCTCCGCTTCAGAAATCTTCCTCTGGCCGGAAACCTAGTTCTGTGCCGAATCTGTCCTGTAACGGAGCAGGAGAACAGAGAGGCTGAAGACCGAACTCAGGCTGGATAGAAGGTGAAAGTTTCTAGGACCTGGATTTCGCAAATTCAGTATACTATTGTTACATCAGGAATGAAATAGAAATAAAAATCACCGATCCTGTCCATCAGTAAACACGAATGTGAACAATGACCAGCATTGAGCTGCTGTTTCATTTTAGATTTTAGCTGTCATTCTATATACTCTAAAAACGGCATTTATTCTAGTAGTCAGTGGGGCCCCAGTGTTCAGACGTTTATACCCTGTGCATTATTGCCCTTTACTGTCATAAAAGAATAATTCTTCTGTTTGTTACCTTCTGCTGACATCTCCCAGCGTATCCGGCTGGCTCAGTGTGTACGCAGGGTGTGATTAGTCAGTTTGTGCAGAAATCTGTAAAAAGACATACGTCCTCCTACAACGATGCTGTTCGAGGTATATCTGACAAGGGTGCCTCGGTAGCTGCCAGCAGAATTGTTAATACAAGACTCGGCCCAGCTCAACATAAGCATCTGATTGTAGATTTTATACATCCCAGTGCGGCCCCTATTAGCACAGTGCATGTACCCTGTGGTGACATGGCGTGTAGGGTATGTGGTTATCACCTCATCGCTGCAGATACCTTTCTTCCAGAAGTCTCTCTAGTGCCCCATAATGCTAGCAATCGTATCCTCTAGTTAAAGGAAACCTAAATGGACGATAAAGCAGTATCTTACAGCCATTGACATCAGGTTTCTAAAGTGGAAGATGTCCGAGGTGCATGATCGCTGTAAAACAACTTTCCCCGCAGGTCGTATACAAATTGGGTTCTTGAAGTCAAGGGCTCAGCGGCTTTCACCCTTGGAGCTCACTTTGCCACCATCCTGCTCCTTCACATTTGATTGATGGTCTTTTGGTTTCTTTGAGGCGCGATTCCATCCTGAGATTTCATGCATGCACCGAATGGTCTCTTGTCTGGAGCCAATGTGCAGGCGCTCCTGATCCTGTGACTGACACTGATGTAGGGTAATGTTCTCTGAATCGCTTGCCCACCTCAGTCTGCGCCTGCGCATTGACTTGCTGAAGCCAAGTACACTACAGCGGGGATCAAAAGTTGGTAAGGTGATTGTACGGCGCATGTGCAAAATCTCAGGGTGGCATCATGCCTGAAAGAGTCCAAAAGGCCATCACATCTCACAAGAACGTCATTAAGGTACTGCTGGCGGTTTATGGTCCATTTCCCGTTACTAACCCAAAGACCCAACACTGTCTGCTTTTCCCGGGAATAGTTGTAGCTTTTTATGTATTAAAACTGGAGCTTATGCTTCTGATTGCTTTTATTCTAAATGCATTCTACCTTTTCCAGATAGATGGTCCATGTGTTCTGCAGATTCAGAAAATCCGTAATGTATCTGCTCCAAAGGACAATGAGGAATCTCAGGCAGCTCCTCGGATGCTACGTTTGCAGATGACGGATGGACATACATCCTGCACGGCCATAGAGTTTAATCACCTGTCAAAAGTCAGGTAAGACGCTTCCCTGTAAACGTGCGCACTGAAACCATACCGAACCACGTGACCTGACACAAAGGTGACGTTTGAATTTTTGTGCTTGTGTTGTAACTTTGATAAACCCATACCAATTTTTAAAGCAATGGTATAAAAAGCAGTTCCATGCTATGGTCCCCCATATTGCCTGAAACTGCTCGGTTTCAGGCAATATGGAAATCCATATTCTATGGCCCTTCCTGCTTCCGTCTCCTTCTACGAGGAGTGAGATCGCGCTATGGATCGGCGGAACTCTCATCACTCGGATCCCAACCAATCAAAACTTATTATACGTCTCTATGACATATCAGAAGTTTTCTGAAAACTCAGTGACCCTTTAAATAAAAAACTAAACAAAATAGTATATTCAACCTACTGTTCCCCTGAAGCTACTCTAGTCCCCCAACGGACTCTATTCACCTGGCTCCATCCATGACCAGCCGCCCCATTGACTGCTGCAGTCTGTGATTGGCTCCAGCAGTCATGTGTGAACAGAGGCTGGTAAGGGATCAGAAGCGCCAGGGCAATGATAAGTTGAATATACTACATTTTATTTTAGTTTTTCATTTATTTTCAATTATTAAAATAATTTTGATGAAAATCTACAGGTCATCCACACAGCAATATCTGCAGTGCTAGGATTTAATTTTGGATTCTTGTATTCAGTAGAGAAAATCCACAAATCTGCTGTCTTTCTGCCGTCTGGGTGCTGTTTCTGTAGGAGGGATCTGAGGGACGTACACCAATCCACAGAAAAGGGGCTGCTGTCCCCCTTGTGGAACTTATGGCAGATTTCAGCAGCCACATGGCAGGTCAACTTTCTGCCTAGGGCTGTAATCCACGGTGGATAAAATCCGCAGGTAAAATCTGCCTCACTTATTCACCGTGCTCATACTTTTTGTGCTTCAAGGGCAAATCATCATAGGTGAGAAGAACATTGCAGAAATCAATGAATTCCGGCTAAAACCAATTGAGTTATTGCAAATATGGCATGACATCTCAGCGTGCCGTTATTGATTTCAATAGCCATGTCAGGAATCAAGTTTTCAGTAACTGAAGCAGTGCCAAAAGGGCCCTGTCAGAAGTAGAAGTCTTAGGCCCCATTCACACGTCCGCAAGTGTTTTGCGAATCCACGGACATTGGCGATGTGCATTCTGCAATTTGCGGACCGCACATCGCCGGCACTATATAGAAAATGCCTTTTCTTGTCCGCAATTGCAGACAAGAATAGGACATGTTCTATTATATTTCGGGAACGCGATTGCGGACCCGGAAGTGCGGACCCAGACGGGACATCGACTGTCCCTATAGGAATGAACGGGTCTGCAATTCCATTCCGCAAAATGCGTAACAGAATTGCGGACGTGTGAATGGGGCCTTAGATTACCGACTTCTTCTATGTATCGATAACCCAACACCCGATTTCAACTATTATCCTTTTGATATTTTTTTCACCCCTTAATAATGGGCTGCCGTTTTCGGAGAAAGATCTTGCTCTAATTCTGTGCATGACAGCCTTTCTGTAAAAAAATAAAAAAGCAAGGAGCAGCTGAAGAATCCTGCAGATTTTAGTTTTCTTCAGCAGTTGTAATTTATGAGAGACAATTATCCGGCATTGTCTGGAAACAGTTGACATGTCGCCGGTGGATGTTATCTGTCATAGCTGCATTGTGTGAATCCAGGCCTGGTATAATAGCTCTGCTCTACAAGGTGAATGGGAAAAGTGGCCACTTCATACGTGTGCGTGTTACAACGTTCAGACTTTGAAGCATTGTTAGAGGTTGGCGCTATTCATTAAATGCTGTAATTGCGAGCTATCGGGTGATCGGAGGTTTTGATTAATGAATAGCCAGCTACTTCTCTGTAAAGGTGTCGGTTTAATAGCTTCAGACGCTCTGCAGGAATTCACTTACATAATTACAATGCAAGATCGCGGCTCTGGTGAGGCTGGGGCACGCAGATAAGAACCTCTGTACAAGTACCCCATCCAGCTGCCGCGTTTCACCTTACAAGCAGGAATAGTCACGGTGAAATCATTGGAAATTGTAGCGTTTACATGTTCTTACAAGTACTCTTAGAGCTGTGGTCTGACACTATACCAAAAAATGGCTTCTACGTTAGGACCAGTATGACGTCTGGATTAATTCTTCCCCAGTCCCTCATTCTAAAAACCCATCTGCACAACTTGCTCTTTTGTATGATGTGACGTCCACGTTCACATGACTGTGCTGCCCTTTGGCTTATGGCAACTGCCAGGGCAGAAATATTAGAGTTTATATAGGACAGTGTCCTTAAAGGACTTCTGAGCATCCAGACATTTTTAAGCAGGGTTAGGATACAGTGACATCGCATACCTTATAGATGTAGCATCAAGAGACCCAATGGTCCAAAGGCTGCCGCTATAGACGAAACACCAATGTGCCCTACAGCCATTAGGCGTGGTCAGGTGACATTCAGAACCTCAGACTGATGGTGTTTTGATGAGGGGACTGAGGAAGGATTGCCATAAAAAAAGTCAAAAAGTTTTTTGGTGTACTATTTTTGTACAGTTTGGTTTTGCCGAAAAATATCTTCTTCCCAGGTTACCCCTTCATCTCACTGTGGTCAACTGTCGGGACTTTTTTCTAAACTAGACGGCTTGTTGAGTGCATGGGTGAATATGCAACATGGAGTTTATTTCTGTATTTCAGGGATGAGCAGGCCTTTTTCCTAACACATTATTGTCGATTCTGCAGATAACATTGGTGGACATTTAAAGGGATTGGCCAACTCATAAACATATTTCCTAAACACCCCTTAAAGGGGTTATCCTGGAAAAGATCATGATGACCTATCCTCAGAATAATGTAAAAATAAAGAATTCTGCAGCATATCCATGATTTCTTTTATTAAAAAAAGGGTACAATACAGGTACAAAGTGCAAAAATAGTGCAACGTTTCAACTAATCCATAGTCCTTTTCAAACATATTAGAGAGTGAATATTGAAAACATATATAGTACTAGGAAATGACATAAAATTCACCTATTAGCCAATCAACCTCAGAGATGTGAATAACAATAACAGTGGTGTAAACGCCAATCACCTATCGAAACACGATTGCCACATTACCCAACCAATCATCTCAGAATCACATTTACGTACCAATGTGAGAATGATCGGACGGGTCAACCGCTTGATCGCACATGTGCTCAGCGTCTCCTTGTTTCAAAAGCGCATGTCTAGCTCTGTAACCACACCCTCTATTCCAATTGGTGAGACCGTTGGTCACACCAGGGTATCACATGATGGTCAATACATCATGTGACATCGATCAGCTGTTTCGGAGAGCCGCTGTGCTCACGGAGCTCTGTTGCCCAGGTGGCTGCCTGAGCCCTCCTCATGGCCGCCAGCTGCATACATAATAATCTCATGCTCTCGGTAGTAATTAATGCTAGGAGTATCGGGAACCTATGCACTTGACTTCCGGCCACAGCTGCCTTCCTGAATTGAGCTGTAAGGCCCCATTCACACGTCCATAGTGTGTTGCGAATCCGCAACACACCTTGCCGCTAGCCCTATAGAGATGCCTACACTTGTCCGCTATTGCGGGCAAGAAAAGGACATGCTCTATATTATTGCAGAGCTGCCCGCCGGAAGATCGGCGGCGAGCTCCGCAAATGCGGATGCATAGAGCACAGTTTGTGCTCTCCGCATCCATCACGTCCCCGTTCAAAATGAATGGGTCCGCACCCGTTCCACAAATTTGCGGAACGGGTGCGAACGTGTGAATGGGGCCTAACACCGTCCTCAGGACTCTGCTAGGGTGGTATTTTGTGCTGCACTACAGTATTGCTGGTCCTGTCTACTTGAGTTATCATTCCTTACTTGTGTTGCCCCGTCTCCTGTCAGTTTGGTTCCACCTACAATATGGGGCCCCTTTTAGGTATTTTCCAGGCCTACTTGAAGCTCCCAGTCCACCCCTGGTCATAGCAAGCAATTTAGGGGCATTTAGGAAATATTTTATTGAAGTGGTAAATTTCTTTAAGTATGCAATGAAAATACCACGATTGTTTGTAGCAAATGTCATGTTACTGCTGCAGCCAAATAAACAAATAATGTTGATAAGACTTCATTCATACTTCAGCTCAGACCCTCAGTGCTCATAAGACCTTCAATCAGACCTCAGAGGAGACCCCCAATGTGAAAAGACTCTCAATAAGACCTCAGATCAGACCCCCAATGTGAATAACCCCACATCAGACCTCATATCAGAGCTGCAATGTAAATAGCAACCCCCATTCAGACCTCAGAACAGAGCCGCAATGTGAATTACCCCATGCTCAGAGCAGAGAAAAAACAAATTGACGTACCTCTCCTGTTACGGATACCGCCACCGCTCCTGTCATCCAGCTCCCTCCTTGTTCTTCCTGCCGTGCGTTGTGCTGTGACCCTCACAACATAAGGTTACAGCGTAGTAACGGCACAGCGAGCGGCCTGGGAAGACCAGAAAGTGGTGAGTACAGAGCCAGGGGAGCACTGCATTCACCGCTTCCCGGTCCTCATGTACTAATGAGGGCTTCCATAATGGAAGTGCTCATTAGTATTCACCCCAAAAAACTCACTGACATTTTCCCCCCACTTAGCGTTTTATAGGGTAAAAAATTCAGTATATTTTCTTTCATATTACAATAACTGAGATTAGCCCCCCCTCCTCCTTTTCTTCAGTATCCTTTCTCTGACCGTAAGACAACTGGCTGGAGCAGAAGCATCCCTGCTGCAACCTGCCAGTAGGACAGAATATCTCAGCTGAACCCCTAATGTTCTCTGCAGGGTTTCTGCAAAGCTGTCATTCAGGAAGATTTTCTTCACGTTCCTGACAAACAGTATGTAATGATTATCTCCTCTTTACTGTATAATTCTTTTCTGGGTGTGGGATTGCTTTAAGGGAATTTGCCAATAAAATATTTTACCACATGTAGATCATACAATGGAAGTAACACTGATCTGTCGGGCTCCAGGAATTCCCACAAGACATCACTTTTAAGGCTTGAAGTAATTTCATGCAGGTTTTGCCACACATGTATATATCCCTTGATAAAATTTGTATGAAATCTGCATCCCATGCGTGTGAATTTTTATTTTTTTATTGCAAGTGCATTCATATGCCGAGGATAATTTCCAGAAATAAAGTGGCGCGTCACTTATTTCAGCTGGAGAGTGGGGCTAAGCCTTATGCGGATCTGCGGCGGTGCAACCTGCAAAGCTAGGCACATTGATGGAAATCTGAGGGTCTGCCACAGAAAATATTATGACGTGTGAAGATACTCCAATAAATCTCCCCGCAGTCTGGCCGCATCATCGTGCCAAGCCCAGTCCGATAAATCGATGGTTGGCCTGTTGGATAAACTTTATTACCGTGTTGAACGTGCAGGGACTGTTTGGGAAGAATTCTATTAGTAGAAGAAAAATTAGGGGAGATTTCTCAAAACTGGTGTAAAGGAAGACCGATTTAGTTGCTCACCTTTCGTTTTTCAGAGCTCCACGGTTTGGATGTTAAATATAGATTCCATCATTACTTTCTTCACATGGCAATTTGATTCTGTTGTTGGCGTTCCCATTATCATATTGGCTGTGTAAGTTTATGACTATAAAAAGCATAAGGTGGGAAGGTCAGATATTCACTTAAGACTACAACTTCCCTTCTAATCTTGTCTAATACACTTACAGTCCTGTAAATCTTTTTTTTTTATGCTTCGTAGTGTATTTCATTATTATAAGTGCAACATCCACATAATTAAGGTATATGTTCATTACGTTACCAGCAAAATGTATTCTTTCTCAGAATTATATTTTAATCTCAGCTCTCTTACAGCCAGGAAAATTCTATATCCCATCTTATGTTCAGTGCCACATTTTTGACACTTTTCCTCATGGTTTTAAAATCTCTGCTGTCAGTCAATTCATGGAAACAGTCTTGTTAACATTGTGTCGAAAATGCCCTTTGCCTAGGCCTTGAATCACGGCTGTTGATTGGTACAATGGAACGGTTTAGATACGAGCTATGGGTTGTCAGAAGGACTGTGCCGCTGCTGTGTTTCACTCAGTGTTAGGCTACATGCATACGACAGTTGTTTTTTGCTGTCCGCAAATCGCGGATCCGTCTCCCTTTTTTTTTCACATCCACATCCTTTCCTTGTGTCCGCAAATTTTGTAGGTTGTGTTTCCATGTGTCCGCAAAAAAAACGGAAGGCTTGAAAAAGTTTCTTAAAGAACCTGCACAAGTGCCCTGGTTTGCAAGCAACCATCCGCAAAAAAAATGGATGCGGATGGAAAAACGAAAGGCTTCAGTGTGGCTTCCGTTTTTTTTGCGGACCCATTGACTTCTATGGGTCCGCAAACCGTTTTTTGCGGACAAGAATAAGACATGCCATATTTTTTTTGCGGACGTGAAATGCGGAATACGGACGCGGACAGGAAACGGAAGAGGCATCAGTTTTTTTTGCGGATCCATAGAAATGAATGGGATCCGCAAAAAAAACGGAACGGAAGCCGAGAAAAAACACTGTCGTGTGCATGTAGGCTTAGGGTACTTTCACACTTGTGTTATTCTTTTCCGGCATAGAGTTCCGTCAAAAGGGCTCTATGTCGGAGAAGAACTGATCAGGCATATCCCGATGCATTCTGAATGGATAGAAATCCGTTCAGTTTGCATCAGTATGCCTTCCGTTCAGTCACGGTCAGGCGCAGCGGTATTATGTCCGTCCAAAATGCCTGATCAGTTGCCGGAATTCCGGATCCGGCACTAATTCCCATTGACTTGCATTAGTGCCAGATCTGACATTGCGAAACAACTGAAGGACGGATCCGGACTGCAAGTCGGATCCGTCCATCCGCATGACAAACAGAGAGACGGATCCGTTTTTGCAATGCATTTATAGACGGATCCGCACCCGGATCAGTCTACAAATGCTGTCAGTTGTCACACTGATCGCCGGATCCGGCAGGCAGCTCCGACGACGGAACTGCCTGCCGGATTACACTAACGCGAGTGTGAAAGTACCCTTAGGCGCTTATGCACACACACACACAGGTATTTTTTGTTCTTGTCCGTTCGTTTTTTTTTTTTGCGGGCCGTAAGTGGAACCATTCACTTCGGTGGGGCTGCAAAAATAAAACTAAGTGACCCAGTGTGCGTTCCATGTCCACAAGTCCTTTCTGCAAAAAAATAAACCATGTCCTATTATTGCCCACATTACGGACAAGGATAGGACTGTTCTATTAGGGGCCGTCTGTTCTGTTCCGCAAGATGCAGAACCCACACGGCCGGTATTCGTGTTTTGCGGATCTGCAATTTGCGGACCGCAAAACAACAATGGAGGTGTGTATGAGCCTGGATTTAGGTGGATTTACACAGGGCAAGAAGCTGATTATGAAGAAGCGTTCCTACACGACACTCGGCTGCTTGTTGAGGGAAGGTGAAGAGCTGTATTTACAGTAAGGGTCCATTCACACGACCGTATTTTTGGGTCCACATCGGTTCCGCAATTTTGCGGAACAGGTGCGGACCTATTCATTTCAATGGGGCCGCAAAAGATGTGGAGAGCACACTGTGTACTATCCGCATCCGTAGTTCCGATCCGTGGCCCCACAAAAAAAAAAACAAGATAGAGCATGTCCCATTCTTGTCCACAATCGCGGACAAGAATAGGCATTTCTGTCATTGGGCCGACTACATTCAAACAGCCGGTATACTTGTTTTGCAGATCCACAATTTACAAAACATATACGGTCGTGTGACTGTAGCCTTCGAGATAGTCATGTCTTCTTACAACCACATCCTTTCTGGGCAGCAGAGTGATGTTTACACCGCACGATCTGCTGCCCAGAAACGATAATTGACTTGAAAGAACTAATGACAGTTTCACCCGATGAATGAGCGAAACACGATCGACTGCTCCGTTACACGGGCAGATTGTTCGTTCCCGATAATCTGCTCGAATATCGGGCTGTGCAAATCTACCATTAGGCCTAGTTTACACTGCAATGACTGTGACTTGGTCAGTGTTTGATCAGTGATTATTAGTCAAAAACACAACAGGAGGAAATCTTTCCATTTTACTTTATCTCATTAGTAACAATCACTGATGGAAATGACAGTGATCTGCTGTAGATAGTAATTCTGAGAAATGTTAGTTCTGCATTCATACAAGAGTGTCAGAAACATTTAGAGACTGTAGGCCAAGGAGAAATGCTAATGCATCATATTTTGCTCTGCTTTGTGAATATTGATGTAGTCATCCGTGTTCAGCATTGCTAAGTTAAAAGGGGTTGGTCACCCTAAGTATCAAAAATCCAAAGTGCCCCAGACAATAGCCAAAACCACGAAGTATTTATATCCTGTGACATGTACTGTTTATAGATCATTTTTCTAACCTGTTCACCATGACGCTTCCCTGGAGGAGCTCCTCAGACAGGCCGTGTGGGAGGAGCAGCTGTAAAGTGAAAGTAAAAATCCCAGCATGCATTGCATCAAGCATCCTCAGAGGAGCAGGCACATGACTTCCCCGCCCGCCCGTGTTCCCACAGAGACAAGAGCCCCTCAGACTTCTGTACAGACCTAGCCATAGGAAGTATGCCCCAGTCCCAGCCGTAAGGAGAGGTCACTACCCGTCCAACACAGGAATGTGATGCTAATGTATCACAGATATGTTACTGGGGGGGTCCAGCACACAGGGCCGGCAGGAGGAGACGAGCGCTGCCTGGCCCTGTCAATCAAGGACGGCAGGGCATGACTTGAGGTGGGCGAATGGAGCTTCTAGGAGCAGGAGCAATGCCCCGCACCCCCCCCCCCCTGTTCATATATTTGCTGTGGGGCCGAGTCATTTCTAGTTGCACCACTGGATAAAGGCCATAGAGAGGTAGATTTATCATTTCCTTTGTTTCTGTAAAGTGGCGTTAAAAAGTTGCAAACTATGTGTTTGTGACTTTTTAACTAAGCCCTTAAAATAATTTTTTTTTAATTTGCAAGGAGGGGATGTGACAATTGCAGGGAGGGGATTTGACCAGTCGCCCTAACAAATTTATGTTTATTTTTGCCAGTTTTCTGACTCAAATGAAGCTAGAAATCTATGGCAGCTCAGTTTAGGTGCTCGGACTGCCGGAGGAGGAGGGGGATCTGTTGAGCGGGGGGGACAGACCTTTGTTGCATAAGAACTGTGATGAATACATTTGTACAAATCGATCTGCTGACATAGAAAGGAGGATCCTGTCTATCATCACACAGCTTACTCCCAGCTGACAGCCTAGAAATCATCTATAAATATATGACTACCCTTCATCTGGGAAATGAATATAGTCGGACATCTCTAAATGCAATTTACAGGGGTCACGCATCACTATAGACGGGGGTCACACATCTGTATATACAGTGTAAAGGGGGAGTCACACATCACTGTATACAGTGTAGAGGGAGTCATGGATCTCAATGCGTATTGGTGGGGTCACACATCACTAGATACAGTGTACAGGGGGTCACACATCTCTATATACTCTATACAGTGGTGGGGGTCACACATCTGTATATACAGTGTTAAGGGGATCTCAAACCTCTGCATACAGGCGGTCCTACATCACTGTATACAGTGTAGAGGGGTCACGGATCTCTATGTGTATTGGTGGGGTCACACATCACTAGATACAGTATACGGGGGGGGGGGGGTCACACATCTCTGTATACTTTATACAGTGGTGGGGGTCACACATCACTATATACAGTGTACAGGGGGTCACACATCTCTATAGACAGTATACAGTGGTGGGGGTTTCTTGATTGAGAAGGGCCTACGCTGAGCGTGATGACATCACTGCGTGCTCCAAGCATGGTGACATCATCGTGCTCGGCGCAGGTCTTTTTCAATCAAAGGAGGAGCGTACTGCCGCTGTTCGAGCAAGTGGATGAGTGATTTTTTTTTTTTTAAGGCCATATTGCACTAGCGTATTACCGTTTTTAATGGCCGTTAGACGGGTGCACTTCTAAGACAATCCCATTGATTGATAGGCTGAATGGGGTTTTAACATAGTGATTCGTGATGATTTAATTCATAACAAATCAAATTATTTGTCAAACTTTGGCAAATCTACCAAATCGAACTTTTCAAAACTTAACTCCTCTCTAATTATTAGCAAAGCATTGTCATTGATAGGTATATTTGTATTAATTGTAGGTCTAGTTTCATTTTATTTGTTTATTTTCCATTATTTCATTTTATTTTATTTGTTTACCATTATTAGTATATTTATAATCAAATATGACTCTATTCCATTTTAAATCTAACTAGTATCCAGTCTAGTGTTTGTTACTATTCTATTAAGTAAGTCAGTTCACATGAAAGCAGCATACTCATATGTATTTTGTATACTGAGGAAGGGGACACAGCCCCAGACCACATTTAGCCTAACAACTGTTTAACTGATGATGCACAAGCCTGAGGAGCAGGAGGGTGCAGTTGTGCCTTTGTCCACCGTCCCTGCGAAGGCTGTGTGGGTTGGAGCAGTAACTAGTATTCGCTTTATAAGACTCTCTGCCATGTTTCCTTCTAAATAGAAAAATACAGTAAATGAGCAATCAAAAAAGAAACATCATAGGCATTGCATCTAAAAACAGCCATGCTATTAAAATATTTAAAAAAAAACATATCCCATACAGTGAACAGCGTAACAGAAAAAAAAACAGTATGGCCAATTTGCCTTTTTTATTGCTGCACCCCAAAATGGTTTCACTAAAGCTATGGTTTGTCCCACAAAAAGGTTATGTCTACGGAGCTGTGTGAGTCCTCACACAGCTCCGTAGACTTAAAGGGGTTATCCGACTTATATAAATTTAGGCTAATGTGCATTATATTTATATATTAAACAACTTTGAAATTCACTTACATTATTAAAGAAGCCCTGTTTATCGTCTGCAAGTGTGTTGTTATCTCTGACGTCATCCACCCTGCGTACGTCTTGTTTACAGGCTGCTCCCTGCTTGAGGGAGTGGCCCCGCTCTGTAAACGAAACATCAGAGCCGTTGGTTTACGCCCCTCTCTCACTTTCGTCTCACAGCATCGTCTCCAGTAAGGGATCGCGCATGGGCGGTCCTTACCAGAGCCGTGCTGACAAATTCAGCCGCACAGTCTTACAGCCTTTGGTGCCCGCCCCTTCTCTCTCTCTTATGACACAGCACGGCTCTGGTAAGGATCGCGCATGCCACCAACGGCTCTGCTGTTTCATTTACAGAGCAAGGCCACTCCCTCAAGCAGGGAACAGCCTGTAAACGAGGCGTCACCGCCGGAGCAGGTTGGATGACGTCAGAGATAACAACACACTTATCTGCAGACGATAAACAGGGCTTCTTTAATAATGTAAGTGAATTGCAAAGTTGTTTAATATATTAATATAATGCACATTAGCCTAAATTTATATAAGTCTGATAATCCCATTAACTATTAAAAGTTATGGAGGTCAGAATATAGCGATGAAAAGAAAAATATTAATTTTTCCAAAGTTTTTATTTTTTCAGTATTAAAACACAAGAAAAACTATATAAATGTGGTATTGTTATAATCGTACTGACCCAGAGAATGAATGGAATGGGTCAGTTTTTACTGCATAGTGAACGTCGCAAAAACAAAACCCATAAAACTGTTGCAGAATTGCATTTGTTTCCAATTCCAACCCATTTGCAATTTTTTTATAGAGCTTCCCACTACGGCATATGTGATATTAAATGGTTGTGGCTCTGGAAAGGTAATTTTCGGTTATTGCTGTTTGAAACCAGATTCTATCTTCCTTCAAGCTCCAACATTACTGTATTGAACAACCAGCGAGCGACTAACATGGGTACCACAGAGCACAGCTAGTCTAGAGACTCCGCTGCGCATGTGCAAGGTTTCAGTACTAGCGGGAGTCTCTCGTCTCACTGAGAACCCCTGCAGAAGATTCACCAATGCTGTGCAAGCAGTGTGAGTAGCTATTATACATTCAGTGTACAATACAGCAGAGTCTGTTTGACCCAACTACAATTAAGTTGGAGAGGTTGAATAATCAGCTATGTACATTAAGTTTAAAGGGAATCTGTCATCTGCATATTACTCAATTTCCTATTATTCCAGGTGTAATAAATTACCTTATATCGATATGTCGTCTTCTTTTAATTGTGTGTCTTGTATTTTCTTAAAAAAAAAAAAAAATAACGCTTTATCCCATATGCAAATTAGGCTGTAAGGAGCCCAGAGCGCCCTTTTTCCTCGAGGTGCCCAGGAACACCCCCCTGATGTGCCCGGCCCGCCTAAATTTGAAAAATAGGAACACCTCCAGCATGTAAAATCGCCTTCCATAGGCGAGGCTAAGTGCTCACTGGGCATGCGCCGAATTCCATTAGCATAATATCTGTTTGTATGCCCTGGGGATTCCCCCCAAACTGTAAGAGTGCTTCTGTCATGTTCGGGTGTGGGAGGGAAATGCCACACCGAATATAGGAGGAAAAGGGGTAAGGAGATGGACACCTCCTAGTAAAACCCTAATCAAAGTTCTGACACTACCAGTACGAACAGGCCCCAAAGGTAGGCAAGTTCATACACCGTATACGTAGTGTCCTAACTCCCCCTATGGGACCCTGGTACTAATGTCAGGACTGTGGCAACCTTTTCCTCCAAAAGGAAGGATGAACAGGAGTCTCCCTCAGACCTTAATACAAATGACAGGAAAATGCAACACTAAATAACCCAAACAAAATATAAAAGGGAAAGAAAACACTTAACTTCAAGTGGCTTTGGCAGCACCAGCAACTCAGTTGAGATCCACACACCAGCTATCCACAACTCCAACAGAAGCTATAAACCGCATAGCATAGTAGGAGAAACAACAATAAATAGAGAAGGTTAAATGACCATAATAGCCACACCTGGGGAAAGAAAGTGTGGGCACCAGAAACAACACAGACGTCATTTCATCCAAACGGAAAACATGTCAGATCAAACCACGTGTTGCCAGTCTCACCGATCTCCTGCCACCTGTCTCAGGAACGGCCATGACAGCTTCCCACTTTTGTAGACCTGGAATATCGAATCATTACATTGGACAGCCATTCATTTGAATGTTTAATGTTATATTTGTGACTGGTCCCAACAAATGGACGTTCATGTAACACAAGGACAGCTCAAGTCTACTAGAATGGGAGCTCCTGGTACTTAGTGACTTTCTCCCTTACAGTAGAGTTTGTGCTGGTTGCTGTGAACGGCATGGCTTCCTGAAGCATGAAGATGAGTGATGAATTTGACCGTCTACATTGTTTACTTAAAATGTGCTTTGTTAGCTAAAAAACATCTCATATTTCCATTATGGGAAATAGCCATATGGAAGCCTGGCCTCTGTCCCAAACTGTTTGCCGCCCAGAAACTAACTTGCATAGAAATTATCCAAAATGATAGATATGTCCTTGAAAACAAACTCAAAATTTGCTGAATTCAGCGTGTCCTTAAGTTATTCAGCCACTTGGTGTTATACTTCTATTCGATATTTCTGCGTAGTGGAAAAAAGGTGAAGGGGAGGAAGATCCACAGACTTTGCATTTTTCATTTATGATCCACACAACCAGTATACAGATTGGTTGTTACAGTTGCAGCCAAATAATTTATTGCTCTACAGGATAAGTTCTCAGTTGAGCAGCAAAATGTTATATTCCAGACCATTAACCATGTACCATTTAATTTTAGTGGCTTTGCAATTATGAATCTGAGGCATATCATTGCTATTTTGGCTATACATTCAAAATAGGCTTCAGAATACTGATATTCTCACATATTATGTAGGCATTTAAAGTATATTGCCAAGGATTAGGAAAAAGATGTGCATCTGATATTGCATCTAAGCCACTTTTACTTGCAATATCTGACAGTGTGTGCGCAATAGTGTCTATCATTTAGGGGCAAAGGGCCTTTTTTTCTTATCACAGCCATCCCTTTTAATGTAATATACACCAATTTATATAACCAGATAGTAGATGTTTAAAGGGGTTTTCTGGGTCAGGATAGAACAAGTATGAAGAACCAGTACTGGGTGTTATTTCTTGGGGGATCACCAAAATAGTATAGATCGGTTCTCAGTTTCTGCCTGCCCCGGCACCGAATTGTCCAACTACGCGAGTGTTTTTTTTTTTTTTTGTTTATTTCCTTTCCTTTTATTTTAAGAAACTGTTGTTTATTGTATTACAGTATGTCTTGTTGCACATTTTTTTGTATATATACTGTATGCATCTTGTGTTCTTGAAAAAATACACGTGCTACAGTAAGCACGAAAGTCATAATTATTATTTGTGACATAAACTGGATTTATATGTAGATGGGAGAGGGTATCTAAAGGCTTCCTGTAAGAGAGTGAGCTCTTGAAACAAACCGTGGTGGTGACCGTGTTGAGGTATTATTTATTACTGGGGAGTGTTTATATTTTAGGTAGATCAGGTGTTTTTGTATTTGTCGCCCAGCCGAGGTATTATTTATTGCTGGGGAATGTTTATATTTTAGGTAGATCAGGTGTTTTTGTATTTGTCGCCCAGCCGAGGTATTATTTATTACTGGGGAATGTTTATATTTTAGGTAGATCAGGTGTTTTTGTATTTGTCGCCCAGCCGAGGTATTATTTATTACTGGGGAATGTTTATATTTTAGGTAGATCAGGTGTTTTTGTATTTGTCGCCCAGCCGAGGTATTATTTATTACTGGGGAATGTTAATATTTTAGGTAGATCAGGTGTTTTTGTATTTGTCGCCCAGCCACACCCACACATCACATGAACGCTAGAGAAAAGAAGAAGAAAACAAAACAAAAATAATTGGAGCCTTAAATAGACTGCAGTATGTGCTTAAGAAGCTAAAGATACAGCACAGGATCAACCTAAAACGGATCAGTACTTACCTTTGCAGATCCAGCATTCCCCTTCCAGTTCTCCCGGCCTGACTCTGGCTGCTGTAATGCTAGCGATTGCCTGCAGTGGCCATGGGTGGTTAATGAGATGTCACCACTACAGCTGCTTGAACAGATTCCCACTGGGACAATCAGAGTTGCAGCAATCAGATAAGTACTGAACAATTCTTTTTTTTTTTTTTTCTAAGGCTGATCCCCTGTGTTTTCCGGTTTCCCCCCGGAACCAGATAGCTTCCTTAATGTAAGTTTTAACTACAATGTGTATCTTCTTTGATAAATTTTGTTTATACGGTTTCCTTGGCGAAACATCTATGTAGGATAAAACGTTGGCAGTTCTGTTCTATCAATATTTGCTGGATTTTCTGTTTAGTCCTGAACTTATTTGAACAAATTTCCAAATATGATTTTTCTCAAAAGACATTTCTCATGAAACCTCCTGACAAGTTTTACTAGTCTGTCAGAAGTATTCTACATTAACATTGTAATAGACAACTTAAAAAACGAGTGAACTCTGGCTTCTAGCAAATGAAAGGCTACATTCCCGTCCAGACTGCTGCTTATTGGACATGCTCTGCATATTAAGGAAGCGTTTTATTTCCATGAAGGAGCCTCATATTTTAATTTATTGGTACGTATGTTGGTACTTCTTGATTATGACCTTCTTATAGGTTCATTATGGGACTAAAATGTTCATGTCTCTATATCTTTGCTTGTATAACAGCAGGGATGGTGGATAGAGAGGGTACCTGGATGTCTGACTGCAATACATTTCCAGAATATGTACCCAATCTTCCAACATGAGGATAGTATCATGAAATGTTGAGGGGCAGCGATTGCCCCCCCCCCCCCATAAGCTCAATATGGTTCTCTGCCACCTGAAAAGATTGAAGCCTGATCTGGTATTATTAAAGGAGCCATATATCTGACCCTGATTTTCATTGCATAGAGAGGTTGTGGGTGGGGAAGTTTTTGGGGGGTGCCAATATGTGTGAAAGCTGGCAGGGGTCTGATGTAGGCCCCAGACTTGCCTTGAGTAATTTCCAGCAGGCTGCGCCTCTCTGACGCACCCTGCTGGTCAATTTCAGAATAGCATTAAAATGCAATGCACTATAGAGATAATGCATTGCATTTTAAAATCAATCAAAATACTGTCTGTTATAGTCTCCTTGTGGGACTATTAAATGGTAAAAAAAAAAAATTTATTCAATAAAAAATCTCATTAAAAAACTACGCTTTTTTTTCCATTGAAAAAAAATTGCAAAAATAATAATAATCTCCCCCATATTTTTGGTACTGCTGCGTCCATAACGACCCGGACTACATAAATATCACATTGCCATTTACTCAAAAATGATACCAATGAAAAATACTAGTTGTCCCGGAAAAATCAAGCCCTCACACAACTCCATAGAAAGAAAAAGCGGCAATGCAAACACATTTTTTTTCTTTTAAAAAAAAAGGGGGGGGAATTTATGGCAAAAAATGTAGTAAAACGTAAAAAAAAAACTATATGTATTTGGTATCACTGTAATCGTACTGACCCAGAGAATAAAGATACTATGTTATTTATAATTATATATTAAATGTGTCTGGTAATATTAAAATCCGAGACCCACTTTAAAGATTCATCGATTGATGGAGATCAACATCCCATTGTTTAAAATAAAGGAAAATTGTGGAGTGCTCCATGTACACTATAGAAAGAATCCTATGAATTCCTGAGTGGTGTGGTGCGGAAGTAGTGATGTGCCACGTGGGACATCGGGATTAAACAAGCGGCACTACAGGCGATAGCGCGATCTGGCCATTACAGACTGCAATATAGTGAAATTGCACATCCAGCATAGCAGTACCTTGATTGGGGTTAGCTAGGTACTAACTACGTGGGACGCCACAATCCGTGGAGAACCAGCTACTAATAGTGAGTACAAATACTGATCTATATTGGGAATACTGGTAAAAGAGAATTGCTACAATATAAAGATAAAGAAAAGAAACTATATACTGCTGGACACATTATGAAATGTATAGTTCCCTCACCAGTCTACTATTGATATATAAATAGATGTTACAAGGACTGACATAAGTGGTGATTATTGACAGGAAGAGGACTTAACTGGATTATAAGTAAAAGTGGTTGAAGTATCACCATACTATACTACCCTATACCAGTCCTTCATTAATATATTAACAGATGGTATGAGAAAAGACATTTTGTTCATAAAGGTGGAATACTAATAAGAAGAAAATCTAATTGAATTACAACTGGAATATGAATAAATGTGGCAGCAATATAACTGCATCACATAATTTATAAATGTCAGCTGATAATAGCTATAGACCTTCATCTTTGGATCTAGATACAGCGACAATAAAGGTTCAGGTGAACCTATTCTACATGCATGTTTTTTATTTAAGGGGATCTGTTTTTAAATACACGTGTCTTTAATCTGAATATGTAATTTAGTAATGTGAAATATCTGTGTAATAAATACTTCTGTATTGCAACATAATTAGAATAATTATGTTAATTATACAGATAAATGAAAGTCGGAAAACTTATAAAGTAAAAACGCAGTAGTAGTATTGCTGTTTTTCCCATCTCCCTCCCAGAAGGAGTTAATAAAAGTTAATCAGAAAGTTATGTGTACCCCAAAATAGCACCATTAAAAACTACAACTTGTCCCGCAAAAAACGAGCCCTCATAAAGCTATATAGACAGAAAAATAAAAAAGTTATAGCTCTTGGAACGCGACGATGAAAAAGGAAGAAAAACGCTTGGTCAGTAAGGCCCAAAACAGGCTGGTCACTAAGGGGTTATTCTCATAGGTATTGTTATCTACTGCTGTTTTATGGCGGGATTTATTGTTCATGTTACAATATATCTTTGCTGGATGACTGTATACTTGTGTTCAAAATAATAGCAGTCAGACATCACTAACCTGATCAATCACTGTTTTTGGTAGAAATGATATTTCTACATGGTAAATAATTTACTAGCAGGTGTAGTAGAGTAATAGAAATCCGACAGACCCAACAGTCATGACATGCATGCTGCTGATTCTGTGTAATAAATCACTAATTGAAAGGGGCATGTTCAAAATAATAGCAGTGTGGAGTTCAGTTAGTGCGGTCATTCATTCTTTGAAAAACAGGTGGCAATTATTGCCCTTATGGAAGGAAGGCAGCAAATGTTGTACATGCTGGTTACAGTGCATTTCTCTCTGAAATTCTGAGGAAAATAGATCGTTCCAGAAATTGTTCAGAAGAACAGCGTACCTTGTTTAAAAAGTTGATTGGAGAGGGGAAAACAGATAAGGAAGTGCAGAAAATGATAGGCTGCTCAGCTAAAATGATCGCAAATGCTTTAAAATTGCAACCAAAACCTGAAAGACGTGGAAGAAAGCGAAAAACTACCATTCGAATGGATAGAAGAATAGCCAAAATGGCAAGGACTCCGCCAACAATCAGCTCCCGAAAGATCAAAGAAGGTCTAAAGTTGCCTCTGAGTACTGTTACAATTAGAAGACGCCTATGTGAAGCCTAGATATCTTCAATAAGCCCCCGCAAAGTCCCACTGTTCAAAAGAAGACATGTGCTGAAGAGGTTACAATTTGCCAAAGAGCACATTGATTGGCCTAAAGAGAAATGGCGCAACATTTGGTGGGCTGATGAAAGTAAGATTGTCCTTTTTGGGTCTAGTGGCCGGAGACCATTTGTCAGACGACCCCCAAACACTGAATTCAAGCCACAGTACACTGTGAAGACAGTGAAGCATGGTGGTGCAAGCATTATGATATGGGGATCTTTATTGTACTATGGTGTTGGGCCAATTTATCGCATATCGGGGATCGTGATCAGTTTGAATACATCAGAATGCTTGAAGAAGCCATAATGCCTTATGCTGAAGAGGAAATGCCCTTGAAATGGGTGTTCCAACAAGACAACGACCCCAAACACACCTGTAAACGTGCAACATCTTGGTTCCAGACTAACAAGATTGACGTTATGGAGTGGCCAGTCCAATCCCCGGATCTTAATCCAATAGAAAACTTGTGGGGGGACATCAAAAATGCAGTTTCTGAGGCAAAATCAAGAAATAGAGAAGAACTGTGGAATGTAGTCCAATCATCCTGGGGAAGTTGGTTGACTCCATGCAACACAGATGTACAGTGGTTATACAAGTAAATATTAGGTAAGGGTACTTTCACACTTGCGGCATGGCTATCCGGCAGGCTGTTCCGGCGGGTGAACAGCCTGCCGGATCCGCCATGCCGCAAGTACCCCCGTGCTGCTGATCCGTCCCAATTCACTATAATGGGGCGGAGGGCGGAACTACTGCGCAGCACGGCAGTGCATGGCAGAGATCGCCGGACTAAAAAGTCGGACCTGCAGTACTTTTAGTTCGGTGATCTCCAGTGGCGCTGCATCGTAGCTCCGCCCCTGCCCCATTATAGTCAATGGGGATGGAGCGGCAGCACAGGGGTACTTGCGGCATGGCGGATCCAGCAAGCTGTTCACCCGCCGGAACAGCCTGCCGGATAGCCATGCCGCTAGTGTGAAAGTATCCTAAGTGATTCAAAGGAAAGCAAAATCTTCAAACATTTTTCAGTTTATATAGTGAATGTTTGAGTTTGTAAAGAAGAATACAAACACTGCTATTTTTTTTGAACACTTTAAGAGGAACAACACAAATTTGATATATTTTTCTTCATGTTTTGATTTGGAAAAGAATGTGTAGTGTTCCCAATTAATGCATTTGTGTGTATGGGAATAAAAGCTATTACAAGGATTTTGAGCTTTATTCACTTTTTGAAATACACTGCTATTATTTTGATCACAACTGTATGTATTTGCTGATGAGTCTAAAATAATATGTTTTTTAAGAAAAAAAATAAAATTTGTGTGATTCACCTTGTAAAGATTGTGTTCTCGTTGCTTTTGGCTCCCTGATTCTCTTTAGCCCTGCCTTCCTTGCAGATGTGACAATGCAAGACTGATTTGGATTTCACATAAATGGTAAAGACTTGTTAATAAAGGTGCAATAAAGGATGTACTGTTCCCAGGCTTAGAGAGACTTAATGGTTGACTAGCTTTGACCTGTGTTGAAATTTCACACCTGCAGAAGCGAATATAACTGGTAATTGAATATTTAACCACCTGTAATTCACTAAAAGACTAATTTGCAGCTCATGTTTTTCTGGACAATAGTCCTGATAATGTGTTTATATTTTTCATGCAAACCAAGTGGACAAAGATTGAAACATTTTGACTATGGTGGGCTCTGATAAATTGGACAAAATTGATAATTTGAATAATGAATTGCAAATATGCATACTGTCATTATATTGTTAGCAAACAATACCATTTTTAAAATGGAAGCAATGATCTTGTCTGTAAGAATGGTTCGGAATATTTTTAGATATGTGACCAACTGCACCAGATTCATGAACAAGGCTTTGTAGACTTCAGACAGTGTAGGCTCCGAAGTAGAAAATGAGTCAAGCTTGTACCATATGTGTTGGAAAATAGTGTGCAGGGGCTTTGTCTTGAACTTATTTTGGGGCTGTTCACTCGAATAATTGCATATACTCCTAGTATTGAAATCACTCTTGATAGTAAGGACTGAAGGGAAATCAAATTATTTGCTGGTTCCCTGCATCACAACGGCCCTGGTGAGAATGGCATTTATAGGAAACAATCTGCTGTAAATGGATCCTGCAGTGCAGCAGTGGAAACAGAAATCTTCCCATAGCTATGTAGATTTATTATTGGAGCTGATGACACTTGTAAAGGGAATAGTTATGATCATAACATTATAATTATCAAGCAAAACTTGAAATTGGCTTTTTAAGAGGGTTTATTGAAGTTTTTAAAGTTTTATAAGTAACTTCTTGCGTCAACACATTTCACCTTTCTATATAGAAGAGACTGCGTTGCCCTGTCCACTCCCAAGCTTCCTATCTGTTTCCCTGGAGGAGACCCAGACAGGCTATTAAAATGCATTACACTGACTTTATTCAAGTTGAATGAGCCCAGTGGCAGCCAAAGTTATAGAAAAGCCTCTTCCCACCCTACTACTAAAGTAATCTGAGATGTCATTGCTGATGACGTATTTGCTGGTATAGATGCAGTTTATATTCTGTTCACAAGAGTTGATCTGTGGAACCAGCAGTGTATGTCTATGGTTGGATATTTCCCACGTGTATTTTCCATAAGGACTGACGATTTGGCATGTAAATAAGTCCCCCGCTCCTCCTGCGTAATGAACGAGTTCAGTCTAACGACAGATTTTCTGTGATGTTTCACTTACAAAATGTGAGCATTAAACCCCTTTCACACGAACAAGTTTTCCACTTGGGTGCAATGCGTGTTGTGAACGCAGAGCACCCGCACTGAATCCTGACCTATTCATTTCAATAGGTCTGTGTACATGAGCGTCAGCTCTGCGTTGTGTGAAAAACGCAGCATGTTCTATATTCTGTGTTTTTCACGCAGCCCTTGCCCCCATAGAAGTGAATGGGGCTTCAGTGAAAAAAGCATTGCATCCGCAAGCAAGTGCGAGTGCAATGTGTTTTTCACTGATGGTTGCTAAGAGATGTTGTTTGTAAATCTTATAGTTTTTTATCACGCGCGTGAAAAACGCATCAGAACGCATTGCACCCGCGTGGAAATAACTGAACGCAATCGCAGACAAATCTGACTGAACTTGCTTGCAAAGTGGTGCGAGTTTCACTGAACGCATCCGGAGCCAATGAGCCACGCTCGTGTGAAAGAGGCCTTATACACGTTCACTTATTATTTTGTGTTTGCTTTATGAAGAATATAACCTTTTCAAATGCACTAGGAAATCTTTGCAGTTTGCCAACCATATTACACAGTGTTTTTTTTATTCTTGTGGAATTCTAGCAACTTTATTTTCTTTGCTTCATTGTATAGTGTGTATGCAGTTGTTTTGCCTAAAATTGGTCTCACCTGAAATAGACTTATGAAAGGTCACATTATAACTGAGAAGCTGTGTTTTTCAGGAAAATCAAAGCATTTTTTATCTCAGAATTTGTTTTAGACAATTGTCAGTTCTTTGAAATAGTAGAAGTGTCACTTGTAGAGAGCTAAAGTAACAGATGTAAAAGCTGCAAGAATCCAGTGTACTGGATGTGGCTTGTGTGAAGAAGCACCATGTGAGGACAAGAACCTATAATAGAAGGTTATCTTCCTAAATAAGATCATGTAGCAGCGAGACATGTTATAGAGAATTTTATATTTTGTTCTTTTAATAAGTGTTTGTATATTTCTCTTGAAGAAAGACTGAGACGACCACTTTAGTGTCGCACCCAATATCTTTTTGATAGCAATCGGTGCAAGTGCAGTGTCTGCTGCAACCTCATTTGGTTGCTCTTGCAGTGAAGCAGGAGCAGGTTGGGTCTGCAGCTGTCTCTGACCATGGGGAGGAGATAGAAGCAGTTAGTAAACGGTTTTCTGTTGTAAAGTCTGTATAGCAGTTATAAAATCTGGGTTTAGCAGACCCAGATCACCTCTGCCAGTGACTGTTGTCACCCTAGAGGGCTGTTTTCCCCTGCATACTACAGTAAAAACCTGGACACAAAAAAGTTTGACCACTTAGGGGAGCATATTATATTGCAAAAATATATACAGATGCAAGAAAAAATATAATACAGCTTAAAGGGGTTCTGCAGTTTGTTACCACTGATGATCTATCCTCAGGATAGATCATCAGCATGTGATCGGCCGGGGTCCGACACCCGGGACCCCCGCTGATCAGCTGTTTGAGAAGGCCGCGGTGCTGCAGGAGCGCAGCGGCCTTCTCACTGTTTACTGCTGCTAGCGCCCCGCCCAGTGACGTCACGACTTGTATCAAGTGGCTTAGCCTCACAGAGCTTAGCCTCGCCCACGCCACTTGGATACAAGTCGTGACGTCACTGGGCGGGACGCTAGCAGAGGTAAACAGTGAGAAGGCCGCGGCGCTCCTACAGCGCCGCTGCCTTCTCAAACAGCTGATCGGCGGGGGTCCCGGGTGTCGGACCCCGGCCGATCACATGCTGATGATCTATCCTGAGGATAGATCATCAGTGGTAACAAACTGCAGAACCCCTTTAACGGCAAAATTCACAACAGGTGTTTGATCCATGAATCACCCAATAAATTTCCTGATTCAATTAGAATGGGTATTTAAAGGGTTTCTGTCACCAACTTTTGACATTATAAGCTGTCTGACATTAGCTATGTGCTAATGTCAGACCAGCTTGATAATGTCTTTTTTATAAAAATCCGCTGTATATATAGTCTGAAAAACTTACTTTTATATTATGTAAATTAGCCTCTAGGAGCAGGGGGGGCGTTGCCCTGCTCCTAGCGGCTCCGTCCGGCAACCTGCTGGCACGCCCCTTCACACTTTGATTGACAGTGCAGGGCAGCGATCCTCCTGCACTGTCTCGTTCTGAAATCGCGCGCCCGCGCGCCCGCTCTGTATTCGGCGCAGGCGCGGTGAGCAGAGGATGCTGGTGCCTGCTGTCCTCTGCTCACCGCGCCTGCGCCGAATACAGAGCGGCGGCGCTGGCGCGACTTCAGAACGAGACAGTGCAGGAGGATCGCTGCCCTGCACTGTCAATCAAGTGTGAAGGCGTGCCAGCAGGTTGCCGACGAGCCGCTAGAGCAGGCGCCCTGCTCCTAGAGGCTAATTTACATAATATAAAAGTAAGTTTTTCAGACTATATATACAGCGGATTTTTATAAAAAAGACATTATCAAGCTGGTCTGACATTAGCACATAGCTAATGTCAGACAGCTTATAATGTCAAAAGTTGGTGACAGAAACCCTTTAACCCGTCCTCCTCATCATGCTGTTCACATTTTGACATCAGGAGACCAAGCGACACCTAACCATTGATCAACAATATCTCGCCACTGCGAGGCTTCAAGTGGGATGTTCTCAGACGGAAGTGGCCACTTTGCTGAGAGTGTCACAGAGTGTCATCAGTAGGTTGCAACAGAGAGACTGGAAGAGTCACAGAAAGGCATAAAAGTGGACGTCTTTTGACCACGTCCCACACTGATGACCGCTTCATTGTGAACAATGCTCTGCAGACCCGGATGATGAATGCCACACAGATCCAGGCACATTTAGGAGAGGTGAGAGGCATCCAAGTGTCACGTCGGACTATTCAAAACTGTTAACATCAGCGTGGTCTGCTTGCTAGACTACCTGCAAGGGTCTCTGACCACAGCACCAAGAACACACGTCATCGTGTTTTCTATAAATTTCACCCGAAAGCCACATAACCCTAACTTGTTGTGAGTAGTGTATATTTTCAGCAAAAAAAAAAGCATCTACACGACTATCATAACCAGAGTCATTTAGTGTGAAATGTGAACAGTTTACAAAAAAAATTACAAAAATCAAAAATAGCTTTTGTTTTTTCTCTATTCGCTTAAAAATTTTTTTTTTTCAAATATCGATTACACAATAAGTTGCATGCACCCCCAAACAGTGCCAAAATATGTAAGTATTTATTCCTTATAATACAAGATATGCAAAAAAAACAAAACAAAAACTATGACTGCTAAAATACAAAGAGGCAACATGAAAAATATGAAGCTGGTAGGTAATAATTGCCTTTTCATGTCATGTATGTAAGATCCTACATGTGTGAACGCACCTTAAAAGGCCCAATCTGGCTGACATTTAGGTGAAATTATGAAAAGTAATATTTTTTGTCTTGGCGGATATTGCACTCTTCACCTCTCACTGTTTACATGCATATTTTATCAATTTGTCACTTTCTGCCACCCCTGCTTACACTTTCCGTCACTCACTGAGGTGTTTTCATTACTATGCACTTATAGAAATGACAACGATTACTGTGACACTTGCTTTCACTGTCACTCATGCACAAATGAGTAATTACAGCCATACATATACATAATAATTCAACTAGCATTCATACAGCAGAATCAGTTGGCAGGCATGAATAGAGGGAGTAGAGAATAAGAAACTGCTTTAGTTAATGGTTTTGCTTGCTTCTGAACTAACCCTCGTCAACCACTGTCTTAGACCTCATACACATGACCGTATTTTTGGTCTGTGTCTGATCCACATTTTTGGGGTATCACACAAGGACCCATTTATTTCTGTGGGTCTCCAAAAAACAGACATCACGCAGATGTCTTATTCTTTTCTGTTTTGCACACAAGAATAGCCTTTTTTTAGGCCTCATTAACATTTCCGTTTTTGGGTAAACGGCAGACGTCCTCTCCAAAAGATCTGTGACTATTTTCTGTTACTGCGCAATATACATAGCCCTAAACAATCAATTGAGCTATACAAATCCTCCTTTTTTTTTTTCTCAACAACATCTAGTGCACTTACCTTACAGGATATTCCTAGAATTCTTACGTTTTTCCAGGTTGTTATATTAGCACGGAGATTCTATCTGCACAGAAAATTGTATTCAATAAGAGAAATTTAGTCATAAAATGTCATATGTCTAGACGCTTTTATATCTAGCTATATGTATGGTCATATTTTATTTTGATCTTATTATGAATTTTATTTTATTTTTCCTCTTTTTTTACCTTTGTATATTTTTATGAATACATTTATAACGATTATCTAACATAAAGATATAGTAGTGGTCTGCTAATCATCCAAACAACATATCCAAACTATACCTAAAACACACATTGAGTGCCAGTCCATTATTTAAGCTTTTTTATTTAACCCCATACATATTCACCAGCCTATTTTGAGCCTTAGTGGCCAAGCTATTTTTTTTTCATTGTCACGTTCCAATAGCTATAACTTGGAAAATGCTGCCTCTGAGTTTTTAGGTTATACTTTTAGTGGGGTTTATTATTCAGCCTAAGTAACATGTTAACTTCATTCTGTTGGTCATTACAATTACAGCAATACCAAATATGATTTTTTACTACTTTCACACAATAAAAAAACTTTAAAAAGAAAATGTTTCTGCATCGCTGCTTCCCTTTGTCATGGTATACTTTTTGTATGATCCCTAAACAAGAGATCTAAAGATGTCTGCAATGCTCCAAATCTTAAATTTTAGTCTAGGGGTAAAAGAATGAGAGGACGACTCATGTTGGTATTTGAGTCTTCCTCCATCTCCAAAGGGCAGAAAACTCTGTTTATGAGCAAAGTCCTGGGTATCACCCTTACAACCTGAAAATACTAATAAGCCAATAGGATTGTGACCTGCTTTAGCAAAGTGTGATATATATATATCCTCATTGTATGCATCAGGATGCAATTCGGATACTCTAGGTGGGAGAACCAAGTTAAATGAATTTAACTTTGTCTAGATAATGGCAGCTTTTATACCAAATATTGCAACCCAGGTATATCAAAGATATTATGTTTAAATATTCCAGCTATATCACCTTTTTTACTTTTCCTTCTATGGAGTTGTATGATGGCTCGATTATTGTAGGACAACTTGTATTTTTCATCACTTATTGATCACTTTTTATTCTGTTCTTTCTAGTGGTTAAAACACAAAACTGCCTTTTTTTTACGGCTTTCACCATATGGGATAAAATATATAATTGTGTAGTGCGGGTCATTACGGACGCAGCGATATGAAATATGCACAGGGGATTTTATTTTAGCAGCTTTTTTTTGCATTGAAAAGCTTTTTTTTTATGGATGAAAGGTGTATTTTTTAAGATGGATTTTTTTTATATTTAATTAAACTTTTTAAAACTAATTAATAGTCCCACAAGGTGACTTTTTGATTGCCTCTATAATTCATTGCATTGCTAATGTAATACAATGTATTATCCTGTCGGTGCTATACTGACCTCCTCCAGCAGGCTGCACCAGAGAGCCGCAGCCTGCTAGGAATACACTTAAGGCAGTCCTGGGACCTTCATTAGGTCCTAGGATGTTATGCCAAGATATCAGCACCACGCAATGTAATTTGTGGGGTGCCGATTGGAGATAAAGAGAGTTCACTCACTCTGTAACCACTTAGATGCTGTGGTCGCAATTGACAGCGGCCTTTAGGGGGTAAAATGTGCCCATCCGGGCTCTTAGTGCAGCACCTAGACTGGGCCACTGTAAAAAGACAGTGGCCCAGCCCAAGGTTCCTTAGTGATGGCCATAAAAAGGCATATTGCTGGTTCCTAAGGTGTTAAACCCCTCTTTTGTCTACTAGTGCTGGGTCCAAGTCTGGACATTGTCTTGCTGACAAGCTGGTGTGGAAAATGGCAAAGCCTACTCCAGCAAAATTGACTTAAAAAAATGTCCCCTATAATAAAATTCCCACAAAATTTTCTTGTGTTCTACTTGACTAATGCAGGTTGTTCTCATATATTGTGGAATGTATAAAAAAAATTCAGGCAGTTCTATTCGGAATGACATGTAGTGTATTATGAGAGACAATAATTGCTTGCGTTGTGTTTTTCTTGCATGATAGGTTTACCATATGTTCTACTGTCATAACTTCATTGACCTTGTAATTGCTTCTAATGTGTTTGTTGTACAGTATTTCTTGGCAAGTAAATCTTAAATGCTTCCAGTATATACTTTAACTGCTGATTGCAATGTTCGTGGGACGTGTACTTCTGTTTCCTAAATGTTCTTATTGTTACATTTGTTTTTGTATGCACTTAGAGGAAAATTAGAATTGATTATTGCATTCCTTGGCAGCTTGTGCAGAAATCCAACATTTTAATTGTATCCTACGTCTTTTTCTTCCCTGCTAGCTTGAACACTCCACCTGGCACAAAAATAAAGCTATTAGGAACTGTTGAAGTGACAAATGGATGCTTACTTTTGGATGACACCAACACTGCCGTGCTTGGAGGTGAAGTGGAACCGCTCATAGAGAAATGGGAGCTGCAGAGGGTGAGGCTGACACAAATCACTTTGAGTTTTTGTTGCGAGATGTGTTATAAAATTGACTCTTCCAGGCAGAGAATGAGTATCCTTCTGGAAGCATGCATCCATTATTGCCCTGTATAACACTGTTTGCCTATTTACTCTAAGAAAGCAGGGCTGGCAGAAGGCAGTTACTGCAGGCAGTGTGAGGATTCCGACTTGTAACTCATTTCTTTAAAGCCTTTTAGGGGAATTTTAGGGACAGTCTGTTATAAAAATACATACATTTGTTACGTCTGAAGCACTGTCCATATATGTAGTTCAGATGAAACTAAATTATAGCTATATTCAGGTTGAAATTTCAAACTGGAGAAAATAGATTTACTAATGAAACTGTGCCAGTAATTAAAAAAAAAACACCATGCATGTACCTGCTTTTCATCATATTTATTACGCTGTTTAGACTTTATTTTTTATTTTTTCAACTCAAGGCGAAGTGGCTTAGTTTTTCATCTGGGAAAACAACTGGGCATAAGTTACAACAATTTGCACTAAGATGCTTGGTCAGAAATCTGGCGTAAATCAAGCAAACTAATGCATGATATGTTGTAAACTTATACTAGTTAGTTGCTTGCACTTGTTAAGGATTGTGTGCGTTTTTCCACGTGGAGTTTTGTTTAGAAAAACTGCAGCATGATACAGTACTAGCAAAGTGAATGAGATTTGCTAAATCTCCTGAACACATTGTGTATTTTGTACTTGCGGAAACTGACCTGCTATACAGATTTTAAAGTACACAGCATGTCAATTGTTTCTACTGCAGTGGTCCCTCAAGTTACAATATTAATTGTATTATTGTATGTTGAAACCATTGTAACTTGGGTAATCGGTTTCAAAGCCCCGAAACATCATCCAAGATAAGAGAAAAGGAAGATTTATGAAAAATAAGCAGATAACTAAGATAGATATAACAAATGCTTACATATCACAGCTGCTAACTAGCAACTAATACAGCTGTTTTACCAGAGAAATGGCCTAGAATCGTTGGATCTCAGTCTGAGACATTGTATCTTGAGTCTAGTTTCATCTTACGAAAAGACCATTGTATGTTGAAAATATTGTATCCTGAGGCCATTGTATCTTAAGGAATCACTGTATTACACACCTTTTATACAGTGGCATGCAAACGTTTGGGCACCCTTGGTCAAAATTACTGTTACTTTTAACTATTAAACAGGCTGACATTGTCACCTGAATTTAACTCTGCTACTTTTTTCGTTTCAGTGTGCCCCCATTTTTGTGAAATATAGTATAACTTTTATTAAATGCTAATTGGCCTCTAGGAGCAGGGGGGGGGGCGTTGCTCCTGCTCCTAGAGGCTCAGTTCGCCCACCTCTTTCCATTCCCTTCTACTCTTGATTGACAGGGCCAGGCCAGCGTCTCAGTGAGGGAGCCGGCGAGCGTCCTTCCCTCACTGCGCCGGCGCTGAATACTGAACAGGGCGGCGCAGGCGCGATATTTCCCCAGCAGACAGGGCCAGCAGGAGGAGACCAACGCTGGCCTGGCCCTGCAAATTTCAAAGCTTTATAAATACCAAGACTCCTCTAACCTTGTCCCCAAAACAGCGGCCATGGGTTGTTCTTAGCAGCTGCCTAGCAGTGTAAAAATGAAAATGTTTGAGCCCACAAAGCAGGAGAAGGCTATAAGTAGATAGCAAAGCGTTTTCAGGTTGCCATTTCTGCAGTTCGAAATGTATTCAAGACATGGTAGTTAACAGGAATAGTGGAGGTCAAAAGAAATTTCAGAGACAGCTGCTGGTAGGGTTGCTAGAAAGGGAAATCTGACCCCTTTTTGACTGCAAAAGACCTTCAGGAAGAATTGACAGACTCTGGAGTTGTGGTACATTGTTCTACTGTTTAGCGACACCTGCCCAATCATGGCCTTTATGGAATAGTCATCAGAAGAAAACCTCTCCTGCATCCTCACCACGAAATTCAGCATTAGAAGTTTGCAAGTAAACATCTAAACAAGCCTGAGGCATTTTATAAACATTTTGGAAAGGTATGTTTGGAATTAAAAAAAGCACAGAATTTCACGAAAACCACACCTTTCCAACCATTAATTATAAGGATGGATCAATCGTGCTTTGGGGTAGGAACTAATGGCACAGGAACAACTCACAGGTAGAAGGAAGAATGGATTCAATGAAATGAAGAGGATGGCTTCTACAAATGGATAATGATCCTAAACATACCCCAAAATCCACAATAGACTAAAGGGTATATTACCGATGATTGGTAATAAGCGTTCCTATGAATGCTTGTTACTGATCATCTGGCAGTCTAATACTGCCTCTAAATGCCCAATGATCAAGCAAACACACGTTCATCAGGGAGTCCAGATCTTTTTAGCGGCGGTGTCCTCTGCTAGCTGTCTGGCCGACTGCCGGGAGGGAACGCTTCCCTCCCAACAATTATTAGCAGCATCTGGATGTCTAATACACCCTTTACTCAAAAGGTGCAAGCTGAAGGTTTAACCATGGCCCTAAAAGTCCCCTGATCCAAACATCATTAAAGATCTGTGGATAGACCTCAAAAGAGCAGTTCATACAAGATGACCCTGGAATTTCACAGAAATGGAAGTCTTTTGCAAGGAAGAATGGATGAAAATCCCAAGAAGACCAGAATTGAAAGACTCTTGGCTTCCTACAAAAAGTGCCTACAAGCTGTGACAGAGCTCCACTGCTCTTGCTGGAAGGAAGAAAGGAAAGGAGTTTTAGTTGCCCTCCATTGCCCTGGACTGTCATCTAAAATCCCTGGGTGAGTGACAGCTCAGAGGCCTGCCTAAAAATCAACTGTGTTAAATATAACTATAACCCCCCTCATCCAAAGAGAGGCACCCATGTACTGTATTACATTGGTGCCTCCCTATAGATGAGGGGGATTATAGTCATATTTAACCACTTAAGCCCCCCTAGCTTAAACACCCTTAATGACCAGGCCACTTTTTACAATTCTGCACTACACTACTTTCACCGTTTATTGCTCCGTCATGCAACTTACCACCCAAATGAATTTTACCTCCTTTTCTTCTCACTAATAGAGCTTTCATTTGGTGGTATTTCATTGTTGCTGACATTTTTACTTTTTTTGCCATTAATACAAATTTAACGAAATTTTTGCAAAAAAATGTCATTTTTCACTTTCTGTTGTAAAATTTTTCAAAAAAAACTACATTTCTATATAAATTTTTCTCTAAATTTATTGTTCTACATGTCTTTGATAAAAAAAAGTCCAATAAGTGTATATTTATTGGTTTGGGTAAAAGTTATAAGCGTTTACAAACTATGGTGCAAAAAGTGAATTTCCGCATTTTGAAGCAGCTCTGACTTTCTGAGCGCCTGTCATGTTTCTTCAGGTGCTAGAATGTCAGGAAAGTATAAATACCCCCCAAATCACACCATTTTAGAAAGAAGACACCCCAAAGTATTCGCGGAGGGGCATGGTGAGTTCATGTATCATTTCATTTTTTTTCACAAGTTAGCGGAAAATGACTTTCTGAGAAAAAAAAAAGTTTCAATTTCTGCTAACTTCTGGCAAAAAAAAAAAAGAAATCTCAGACGGACTCACTATGCCCCTCAGTGAATACCTTGGGGTGTCTACTTTCGAAAGGGTCATTTGTGGGGTGTGTTTACTGTTCTGGCATTTTGGGTGGGGCTAAATTGTGAGCCGCCATGTAAAACCTAAAGGTACTCGTTGGAATTTGGGCCCCTTTGCGCCCAGGCTGCAAAAAAGTGTCACTTATGTGGTATCGCCGTACTCAGGAGAAGTAGGGCAATGTGTTTTAGGGTGTATTTTTACATATACCCATGTTGGGTGAGAGAAATATCTCTGTAAACTGACAACTTTGTATAAAATTTTTAAAAGTTGTCGTTTACAGAGATATTTTTCACACACAGTATAGGTATATATAAAATACACCCCAGCACATTGCCCTACTCCTGAGTACGGCGATACCATGTGTGCCACTTTTTGCAGCCTGGTGCGAAAGGCCCTAAAACCAATGAGTACCTTTAAGATTTCACAGGCCATTTTTACGCATTTGGATTCCAGACTTCTTCTCACGCTTTAGGGGCCCCTAAAATGCCAGGACAGTATAAATACCCACATGTGACCCCATTTTGGAAAGAAGACACCCCAAGGTATTCCGTGAGGGGTATGGTGAGTTCATGTAAAATTTTATTTTTGTCACAAGTTAGTGGAATATGAGACTTTGTAAAAAACAAAATAAAAAAAAAAAAATATCAATTTCCGCTAACTTGTGCCAAAAATAAAAATTCTGTGAACTCGCCATGCCCCTCACGGAATACCTTGGGGTGTCTTCTTTCCAAAATGGGGTCACATGTGGGGTATTTATACTGCCCTGGCATTTTAGGGGCCCCTAAAGCGTGAGAATCCAAATGCGTAAAAATGGCCTGTGAAATCCTAAAGGTACTCATTGGTTTTAGGGCCCTTTGCGCACCTTGGCTGCAAAAAGTGCCACTCATGTGGTATCGCCGAACTCAGGAAAAGTAGGGCAATGTGTTTTGGGGTGTATTTTTACATATACCCATGCTGCGTGTGAGAAATATTGCTGTAAGCGACAACTTTTTACATTTTTTTATTCAAAGTTGTCAATTTACAGAGATATTTCTCTCACCCAGCATGGGTATATGTAAAAATACACCCCAAAACACATTGCCCTACTTCTCCTGAGTACGGCAATACCACATGAGTGACACTTTTTTGCAGCCAAGATGCACAAAGGGGCCCTAAAACCAATGAGTACCTTTTAGGAGGGCATTTTTACGCATTTTTCTTCTCATGCTTTAGGGCCCCTAAAATGCCAGGGCAGTATAAATACCCCACATGTGACCCCATTTTGGAAAGAAGACACCCCAAGTTATTCTGTGAGGGGCATGGCGAGTTCATAGAAGATTTTTTTTTTTGGCACAAGTTAACGGAAATTGATTTTTTATTGTTGTTTCTCATAAAGTCTACCTTTCTAACTTTTGACAAAAAGTTAAATTTTTCATGGACTCACTATGCCCCTCAGCGAATACCTTGGGGTGTCTTCTTTCCAAAATGGGGTCATTTGTGGGGTGTTTGTACTGTTCTGGCATTTTGGGTGGGGCTAAATTGTGAGCAGCCATATAAAACCTAAAGGTACTCGTTGGAATTTGGGCCCCTTTGCGCACCCGGGCTGCAAAAAAGTGTCACTTATGTGGTATCGCCGTACTCAGGAGAAGTAGGGCAATGTGTTTTGGGGTGTATTTTTACATATACCCATACTTTGTGTGAGAAATATCTCTGTAAATTGACAACTTTGAATAAAAAAATTAAAAAAGTTGTCGTTTACAGTGATATTTCTCACACACAGTATGGGTATATGTAAAAATACACCCCAAAACACATTGCCCTACTTCTCCCGAGTACGGCGATACCACATGAGTGACACTTTTTTGCAGCCAAGATGCGCAAAGGGGCCCTAAAACCAATGAGTATCTTTAGGATTTCACAGGGCATTTTTACGCATTTGGATTCTCACACTTTAGGACCCCTAAAATGCCAGGGCAGTGTAAATACCCCACATGTGACCCCATTGTGGAAAGAAGACACCCCAAGGTAATCCGTGAGGGGTATGGCGAGTTCACAGAAAAAAAAAAAATTGGCACAAGTTAGCGGAAATTTAATTTTTTTTTTTTTTGTACAGTCTCATATTCTACTAACTTGTGACAAAAAATAATATTTTACATGAACTCACCATACCCCTCGCGGAATACCTTGGGGTGTCTTCTTTCTAAAATGGGGTCACATGTGGGGTATTTATACTGTCCTGGCATTTGAGGGTCTCCGCAATCATTACACGTATGGCCAGCATTAGGAGTTTCTGCGATTCTCCTTATATTGAGCATACGGGTAATGAGATTTTTTCCGTTCAGCCTCTGCGCTGAAAAGAAAAAAATGAACGGCACAGATTTTTTCATTCGCATCAATCAATGTGGATGAAAAAATCTCTGGCCAAAAATGTGCAAAAAAAAACAAAACGGCACAGATTTCCTCATTCACATCGATCAATGTGGATGAATAAATCTCTGCCAAAAATGTGCAAAAAAAAGTAGTAAGGCCCCATTCACACGTCCGTCAAAAATGTCCGCATCTATTCCGCAATTCTGCGGAATAGATGCGGACCCATTCAGTGTGAATGGGGCTGGCGGTGATGCGGAGAGCACACTATGCGCTCGCCGCATCAGCATTTGCGGAGCTGCGGCCGCAAACTTCGGGTTTCGGCCCCCAAGCATCCGGCCGCAGCTCCGCAAAAGATAGAGCATGTCCTATTCTT